>CM054125.1:106694228-109094228 GCA_028751855.1 Ambrosia trifida | reverse complement strand
TAATCCAAAGATCAGGGGTAGTGTGCCTAGAGTCATGATCCTTCTTCCTATAGGTAAACATTTGTGTAACACCCCAACCGATGGCGGAATCATCGAGGTTCCATGTAGTGATGATTGTTCGAAAGCTCATGGTACTAAAGTATAAATTTTTCATTCAATGCTTCAAGTACAATTACAAATATTCATGAAATACAAATACAATAATCCACACGCTGTCTGGCTTAAGTCTTTACTAAGTACAAATACTAAAGTATAAATTTTTTATACAAATACAATTTTACAACTCATGTGTCAAGATTTATCAAGGCACACTACTAGAAAAAACCCCCTTTCTTGACACACATTTTATGACACGCGCTCATTTATGACACTCAAAAGCGCGTGTCATAAAAAAATTGTCATGTTTTAGAAAATCTGGTTAATTAATGACACGCTTTTTTGTGTGTCAAGAATGTAATGTCAAGAAATAGAAAACATGACGGTATAGAATTTTGTGTGTCATGTTTTAGTGTCATAATTTAATTTTCTAAAAATTTTAAAACTCCTCCCATGTATTTTCATTCCCTCTATCTACCCCAAAACCCTCCACATTACATTACAACTCCCTGTGCTCAAACCCTCCAACAAAACCAAAAATTATCAAGATCAGGAGAGATTCTCAAGTATATTTGAATTGTTAGTGAAATATTACACACGCCTGCCTGTCTGCCTATCTTCCAAACACACGCCCCCAGATTTGGGGATATTTAAGTTAATCCAGGGTTTATAGATAGATAGATCTGAAAGAACCTCTCTTGATGTTTTACGATTCAAGAGAGATCCGGTGATTATTATTATTATTATTATTATTATTATTATTATTATTATGTTGTTGTTGTCGTCTTTTTGATACAATAATAATCTGGATTCCCCAGTTTTCAAGCTCCGATTCCGTTGTTGTTGTTATTATTATTATTATTATTATTATTATTATTATTATTATTATTATTATTATTATTATAGGTTTTTAGTTTGTATATTATTGCCCCTGAGGTGAGGTTTTTAATTAATTTGGTTGTTGAATAGCTTAATTTTAGTTTAGTTAGTTGTAGTAGTAAAAGATAAAGATTGTCTAAAGGCGACATTGGGAGGCTGCTGCTGTCAATGCAAATTTGTTAACAAAGAATTTATCATTTTTGAGATCAATGTCGTGGGCAGGCCCAGAAGATATCTATCTCTCTACTTCTCTTGCAAGCTATCTTGACAGTAAGTTTTTTTTAATCTGCCAGATGCTTTTACTTTCTTGTTGGTCTTACGTTTGTTAATCTTGTAGAAGTTGTTTCCTAATATTTTATATCTTTAATCACTATGCAAGGTTGTCATTATTAGGTGCTTTTGTCTATGAAGCGATAACTAGTATCTGTGTAGGATTATAATGTGCACATGTGTAACAAGTTGTCATTATTATTTGCTTTTCTACAAAAGCTTTCAAATTTTTGAACAAGTGTGTTGTATTATTATCTAGATGACTAGATTCATTTGATAAGCTATGTTTAGATATAAATAAGTGAATTTGTTTTGTATGGGTCTGATTGGGTTGGCCTGAAACACTTTTGTCCATTTTTTTACATCCAGAGATCTGATGTGCTTACAGAAGTTATTTCAGTTATAATATGATTTTTTGGTTAAAGTAATTAGAAGGTTTTATGTATAAAAATACGTTTTTGGGTGGTTTTTGTTTTGTTTCACTTATTTCCTTTAAGCTAGTATTTTTGTCTGAAATGTCTGAAATGTTTGCTGTGATTTGCTTTTTTTTTTTTTTTTTTGCTGTGATTTGCTTTTTTTTTTCTGTGATTTGCTGTTTTTTGTTGCTGTGATTGTTTGCTGTTTTTTGCTGCTGTGATTTGCTGTTTTTGAAGGAATGGCAACATGTGCGAGATCACACGGTGGAGACGGTGGGGTCGACCTCCTCATGGACGACTAGGATCCCTCGTGGTTGCTAGTCTTGTAAGTTACATTTTTAGTTATATACTTGTCCTCATGGACGACTAGGATCCCTCGTGGTTGCGACTAGCCACCCTTGTTTTCTTGAAACTAAAACCATCATGAAACCTTAACCTTCATCTTATTAATTTAATTGTTGTCTCAGGTCGGGGGAGGAGTAGACGTTTACACGGATGCGGATATTGAATGAGGCGCGCCTTATGAATTGTTTTATAACCGGCTGCATGTTTCTAAGTTATACTAAATATAACATAATCTTATACTAATCCTAGATTAAATATGTCCAACCTAGGATAAATGTCATTATAGTTTACAATTTAATATAAAGATAATAAATAGAAACAAGTTTGATTTATACAGTCTAATAACTTCTTTTTTTTTTCATGTTGTGTAAAATTTATCTTTGAAGCTCATTAATTGCACTGGATCAAGTTATTTATACATGCATTGAATAATGTATATGATTTTATTTCATACCCTTTTTAGGCTGCTACTTTGGGTGGAGCATCATCCTCATTACTTGAGCGACTAGTTGCTGCTGCTGCTGTCGCGGTATGATTTTTCTAGGCTTTTGGTTATTTGGACATTCCTATACGACTTGTAGAGTAACTTTCTTGGGATTTAATTTGTTTTTCAGCATCATGGAACAAAGCCTTTTTATGTGGCCACTGAATCATCACTGGTATTCTTCTAGTCCTATGATCTTTGATGTTTTGCTAGTAGACGTAACAATATATATTGGCGGCACATTGGCAATAAACTCGGTTGGGTGGACCAACTGACACCTGCTTTTGAAAAACAAATGTACATAATTATTGCCATCAACCATAACATTCCAAATATTTGAATCAGACAAATTTAGGAGCTTGTTCTTATAGATATATAGACTTATAAAAACTTTCTAACCCTTTATTTGATCCACTTGACACCAGTTTCATAAACTTTCTAACCCTTTATTTCACTCTGCTGTACTACACGCTTGCCGCAGGTTTCTCTCATCAGATCCTAATAGTTATGCTCTATCGGAAGGTGTTATTTCCATTTAGATTATGTACAGGATTCCTTTTATTTGGTCGAATAAAAGTCAGTCATGTTTTCATATTTTTTTTTCCTAACTGTTGATTAATATGTGGGATAGCAATCACATTGCTATGCAATGGATCACAATCTGGGTTGTGTATCAACCATTTAAAAGTAAATAGATTATAGTGTCTGTTATGTTCATATGCTTTTGTTTCATTTCAGATATGAATAGAGTAATGTACAGACCTTTAGAGCCATGGATCTTGATCGATACCGAGCAATTGTGTGGCTTCTTCTTACACCATGTCAACCGTATACCCAACAAGGTAAGATACTTATATTTAGTTTAGTTAATTATATCCATTGAGCAAGAACAACTAAAAATGTTTTTTACCGCAAATCAGTGGGAAGAGCTTGAGAGGCAGACAACGATCTTCAATACTAGAATGATTTGGTCGAGCGCGCCACAACGCTAATTGTAATTTTTTTGTAACTAGTGGTAGGATTCGACAAATGCTAATTGTAATTTTTTTGTGGTATATATAATATATGCAATTTTATTTGGAAATTTATTGATTTTGTTATTATAAATATAAATATAAATCCAGATTTATTAGTTATTTTGCAGATTTTTTTTTATGTAAAAAAAAAAAACATGACACGCAAAATTAGTGTCATAAAGGTGTGTCGTAAATGCATGTCATAAAAGAGTGTCATTAAAGAGTGTGTCATAAATGCGTGTCAAAAAAGCGTCTCGTAAAGGAGTGTCATAAACGCGTGTCATTAAAAGATGACACGCACCTGCATGTCATAAACCTTTCTTGACATGTTCTTCCTTGACACTTTTCTGTGTGTCATAAACACCCTTTTATGACGCGCAATGCGCGTCAAGAAAGGGGTATTTTTCTAGTAGTGGCATTATGTAAACATGTAGTAAACAAACATGATAAAGTCAAACGAATATGATTCACATAAAGTATCCTAACATGTTTCAAAATGATTTGAGCACCGTAACATGTATTACGTCGATTTGAGCATTCGAGCATTTGAACAACCTAACTTTAGTTAAGTCTAGATAACGATTTCGAGCAATCAATGTAAGTAAACTACGTTTAAATCTAGCATAAAGCACGAAGATAACTAGACACATATAAGAATTGTAAACGTATAAAAGATCATGTGTAAGTGTGTACGTTTGTATATGTGTACATGTTTCACCCCAAAAGTATAAAAATGAAAATGGGGATAAGTATACGCACAGTTTGCGAATGTAGGGGTGAGCATTTCGTGGTTCGGACCCACAGAAACCTTGGACCTGACCCATGAGAACCTTGGACCCGAACTAATGAAGTGGGTCCTAAAATGACCACGTTTAGTCCGTTGTCAAAAAATAAAGCAAGGTAAAGTGTTAGGACATGCCTGACTTAATGGAGCTGAGCAGCCTGCGTAGGGCAGCACGGCTGCCATACGGGAACGCTGCAGCAAAAAGCAAACAGTAACTTCATTGGAAATGTAAAAAGTGTATTTTGACTACTTGCTATGGCCAAAATAAAACTAGCACACAGCTCCAAGTGAGGCTTAGGAAATAGCAAAAGCTAAAAATATACCAAAATGGGCAAAGCCTCCCTGCAGGGACCAAATAGGAGAGTCAACCTTTACCGGGTATAGTAGGAAGGCTACCATAAGGGACTATATAAGGAGACCCTTAGGTTGTCATTCAACACATTCACTCAACACTCATTCTCTTTACTCTTATACTCTCTACTTCATTATTACCTAACTCCAAACGAATATATACTTATTCTCACACCGGAGTCCAAACGCTGGAGGCCACCTCCTGCGTTAAGGATAACGGTGTTTGTTACCTTGTGCAGTTCCATCCAGGAGCTCAAGGACCCTCTAAACCGCACACACTCATAACCATAAACATCTCTTAACCTAATCCCGATCATTTTCCTTGTTGTAGCAACAAGTGGTGCCCACCATGGGGCTGTCGCTACTTTCAACATATTCGTTGGAAGTTTCTACAGTCCCGTTTGTTCCTAAGTAACCCTTTCTTGTGATGACCAGTGGAGATAGCTACCCCGACGAGGGTCCTTCAGAAACTCTGGCCAACAGTCACACTTCTGGTGACGTCACGGGTCGGGAGACACCTGGAACGGACGGACCACATGTCGAACCATCTCAAGGGAACATGCCCGACTTCCGGACTCCACAGTCCTCAAGGGCTTTTAACTCGTCCCCTGGAGATAACGTGTTGTTACCCATAGAACGTATAGATATCACCTCGGTGGGAGTACGAAGAAATTTCTTGCAACTCTGAGACCTCCTGAATGGCTATGTACGGGAGGAGAGGTCCCGAGGCGTAAGAGTCAGGTTGTCTTACGATGAAGAACCGACTGTTACCCTGTCACCTGGACCTCCAGTGATCGGAATTACCACCTCGTCGGTCACTAGACGTCTCAACACAAACCCTCACCCTTACGCGAACTATCAGGGAGGTATCTTTTCTGGAGGAGGACCCAACCATTCTGTACTCTCCCCTGGGGTCCAAGAGTACACAATAGAGCAGCTATTACAAGTCACACAGGCTCTTTAACCATCTTCAACACCTCTCCCCTACGGGAAGCTTTGAGATCCTTACCCCTAGCCAGAAGTGCAGTCGCCACCTCCCTGATGGTAGTCAGCTGCCCTACCGGGGTACCTGTCTTCCCTACGGAAGCGGTGTACCCAAGCTATCTACACCCCTAGTACTCACCTTATATGCTGCCGTACTTCCCCAATTGGCCAGGAGGTCACCCATGGCATGTTCCACCTCCCCCAAACCAAGTAGCAGGAACGTCTCTTCCTAAGAATCAAGAGTAGAAGCTACCCTCTCTGAGCCTTACTGTCCCAAGTCTCTGGAATGCTTTGCTGAACACATAGCCCATTTTGACTTTCCCAACAAGATCAAGATGCCGGCTAATGTGGAAACGTATGATGGGACCGAAGATCCTGACGACCACCTGAATGTCTTCTCTGGGGTAGCTACCGTAGAAAAATGGAACAATGTTGAGTGCTGCCACATGTTTATGCAAACCTTGGTAGGACCAGCTCGTCTATGGTTCTGTGGCCTCCCTCCTCGGAGGATCACTTCTTTCGATGACCTAAGGAGAAGTTTCACGTTGAACTTTAACACCCTGAGAAAATGTACCAAAGATGCTGCTATACTACACCAGATCCAGCAAGGGGAGCATGAGGATCTCCGAACCTTCATCAAAAGGTACAAAAGGGAAGGCTTGCAATATAGTGGAGCCACGGAGAAGATCAGAGTGTTAGGTTTTATGGGAGCCATTCGACCCAAAAAGCATTTAAGAAGATTTCATGAAGACGTTCCTCAGACCATGGAGGAAGCCTTTGAGAGAGAAGAAGCCTTCCTTAGGGGAGAGGAAGCTCTCACCAGGTAGGACTCCAAAAACGGGACATGGGAAGCTGGAGAGACAGCTCGTCCGGCTCTCTAAGACCTGGTTTCCAGCCTTATAACGAAAGACGGCCCGGCAGGTCATTTGAACCCAGAAGAAATGAGGAACGGAGAAGGTCTCTCAGGTCAGGGAGGTACCATGATAAAGAGAAACAAGTGTTCACTGTCCTCACCAAGACATCTGAGGAAATACTTTCCACTAAGGAGGTCAAATATACCTTCCGGCCCCTAAGACCTTTATCTAAGCCAGCTAACAAGAAAGATGCTAGAATCACTGTGCCTTCCATAATGATACTGGGCACCACACCAATGATTGTTATCAACTGAAAAAGAGAATAGAGGAGGCTGCAAAGTCCGGTGAGCTGGCTCACCTAATCAAGGACATCAAAGGAAGCAAGGATGATGGAAAGAAAGATAAGGAAGTCAACATGATTAGATAGGAGGGGAACCAACAAACAAGAGAGCCCGCACCGAACCATGGAACAAGCAATACATCTGTCTCCCCCTGCCCCGGACGAGTTGATTGTCACCCCGGTAATAGTAGAGGCAGAACTGGATGGTTTCCCGGTGGACAGGGTATACATGGACTGTGGTGCCTCATTGGAGGTGATGTATGAAAGATGCTTCGAGTCATTAAGTCCAGAAATCAAGTCCAAGCTCAAGCCATCAGATGCTTCCCTGGTAGGTTTATCTGGGTAGCGTGTACATCCTTTAGGTAAGCTGTCAAGAATGGAGGAGCTGACATTCTCAGTGATCAGGTATCCTTCCAGTTACAATGTCCTCATCGGTAGAATGGGCATCGCTACTTTCGGTGCTGTAGTGAAGCTTCCCTCCCTAAATGGGATCGCAACATTTAAACCCTCAGCTGAAGCCTTTCTTATAGCCTCCGTGGAGGAGGCCAGAGACCTTCAGGAAGCAGAAACACAAGTCTGCGACCCTGTTCGGGAAGTCAGCATAAACCCTGCTTACTCGGAGCAAACCATCAAAGTCAACAACCATCTTCCAGAAAAGGTTACGTGTAAACTAATTGATCTTTTGCAGGAAAGTAAAGACTTGTTTACTTGGTGCTCAGGTAATATGACTGGTGTCCCAAGAGGCCTGGCCGAACAATCACTGAACATAGCTCCCTCGTACAGACCCGTCGTCTAGAAGAAGAGAAGCCTGGCCCCGGCAAGGAGCCAGGCTACCTGCCAAGAAGTTGAGAAGTTAGTAGACGCCGGTATCCCGAGGGAAGTCCAGTACCACTATTGAGTCTCCAATCCGGTCATGGTAGCGAAGTACGACGGAACTTGGAGGATGTGTGTGGATTTCAAGGACCTTAATAAGGCATGCCCCAAAGTCTGTTACCCCCTGCTCGAAATTGATTGGAAGCTGGATTCCCTCACAGGCTTCCAATACAAGTGCTTCTTGGACTCCTACAAGGGGTACCATCAAATACAAATGAAACGGGAGGATAAAGAAAAGACAGCCTTACATACCGACAAGGGGATCTTTTGCTACAAAAAGATGCCCTTTGGCTTAAAGAACGCAGGGACAACTTATCAACGGTTGGTAGATCAAGCTTTCTCCAAACAGATTGGAAAGAACATGGAAGCCTGTGTGGACGATTTGGTCATTAAAAGCAAGTTCGGGGAAGCAATGATAAGAGACACCCGAGAAACCTTCGACAACCTCTGGAGGATAAACATGAAGCTCAATCCGGTGAAGTGTTATTTTGGATTCGAAGAGGGAAAGTTTCTTGGCCATGTAATAGGAAAACAAAGCATCAAGGCAAATCCCAGCAAGATTCAAGCTGTCTTAAACATGAAATCACCTAACATGAAGAAGGAAGTGCAGAGCCCCAACGGTAAAATTGCTGCCCTAAAACGTTTCTTGCCCAAATCTGCGGAAAAATCCTTTCCTTTCTCCAAAGCACTCAAAATCTGTGTTGACAAGAAGGATTTCCGTTGGATAACCAAGGCAAAAGCTGCCTTCCTTGAGCTTAAAAAACACATAGCTTCCTGCCCGAAATGGCTACACCCGAAGAAGGGGAAGTAATAACAGTTTACCTATCTGCAGGATCGGAAGCTGTAAGCTCAGTCCTTCTGGTTGACCGGGGGAAGGAACAAGTATCTGTTTATTTTGTCAGTCGAGCCCTCAAGGACGCTGAAATTAACTACGCTTCCATAGAGAAGCTGGTGTTGGCACTTGTACACACTGCCAAGAGACTAAGGCGTTACTTTAAAGCCCACCCGATGAAGGTAGTCACCGACCAGCCTATACACTCGGTCTTAGAAAAACCAAAAGACTCGGGAAGATTAGCAAAATGGGTTGTTGGCCTCAGGGAGCATAAGATAGAATATGTACCAAGAAGGGCCTACAAGTGGCAGGTATTTGCAGACTTCCTTACTAAGATGCCCGGCAAACAGATAGAGGAAGAAATGAATGAGGTCGAGGAGGAACGGCCCGACCTCAAAGGGAAGTGGTGTCTTTTTACTGATGGAGCCTCAAGTGTAGAAGGTTCTGGGGCTGGTCTTGTCATCAGGGACCCCCATGGAATTGAGTACACTTATGCACTCCGTCTAGACTTCCCCTGTACAAAAAATGTTGCTGAATATGAGGCCCTGTTCGCTGGCCTAATATTGGTAAAAAGTATGAAGGTTCGAGAACAGAAAGTATTCATTGATTCAAACCTGGTGGTCAACCAAGTCAACGGTGGATATACGGCTAAGGAGCCCTCAATGATCAAGTACAAGGAAAAGGTTACAGAATTCATTAAGGAGTTTGAAGCCTTCATACTTGAACAAGTATTAAGGACCAAAAACAAGCAGGCAGATTCCTTGAGCAAACTAGCTTCCCTAACATTTGCTCACTTGACCAAGAAGGTCCTGGTTGAGGTGCTCCGAGAACCTTCCAATAATGACAAAAAAAAATCCAAGATGTGGTCACCAAGATAGAATCCACATGGATAACTACCATGATGTCCTACATTAAGGAAGTGAAGCTGCCAGATGACGAAAGAGAAGAAAGGAGATTGGTTGTCAAGGCAAGACAATATGTGATCGAAGATGATAAGCTCAACCAAAAAGCCTAACTGGCACCTCTGCTCAGATGTGTAGGTCCCAATCAAAGCAGTTACCTCACCAGGGAAGTACATGAAGAGATTTGTGGCATGCATGCAGGACCTCGAGCTGTCGTATCAAAGTTAATGAATCTCGGTTATTACTGGCCGACCATGCATAAAGACGTATTCAAAGTAACCCGTAAGTGTGAAGCATGCCAATTACAAACGCCGGTAAAGACCAATCCCAAGCATGATCTTGTACCCATTCTCTCAGCCTGGCCCTTCTATAAGTGGGGTATGGACATCATGGGTCCCTTCCCACAGGCTCCTGGAAAGCTAAAGTTCCTTTTGGTTGCTGTCGATTACTTCACCAAGTGGCCAGAGGTCAGGCCATTGGCTACCATATCAGGCAAGTAGGTAATTAACTTCGTCTGGGAACAAATAATATGTCGGTATGGGCTGCCAGGGGAGATCGTCACTGATAATGGAAAACAGTTCGCAAACAAACCGTTCAGTTTTGGTGTTCCGAACTAGAAATCAAGCAAGTATTTAGTTCGGTAGCTTACCCCCAATCCAATGGGCAGGTTGAACGAATGAACATGAACATTGTAGAAGGTATTAAAACAAGGCTGGGAAGGTGTGGCAAGAACTGGGTAGACGAGCTCCCAAGTGTCCTATGGGCAATAAGAACTATGGAGAAAACAAGCCACCGAAAAACACCCTACAGCCTAGTCTTCGAAAGTGAAGCTGTAATACCTGCAGAGATAGGGGTAAGCTCAAGAAGAAACGCTTGCAAAAATTCACAACACAATGATAAGGAGGTACTACTCAACTTGGACCTCCTGGAAGAAGCAAGAGACCAAGCCTTCATCAGAGAAGCCAGGTACAAGAAGAAGCTGGAAGCTTACTACAACACAAGGGTAAAGAAGGAAGTCTTCAAACCAGGGGACCTTGTATTGAGGTGTCACGAAGCCAGCATGCAACAAAGCGGGGGGGGGGGGGGGAAGCTAGGTCCCCGATGGGAAGGTCCCTATGTTATCAAGGAAGCCCATAAAGGGGGATCCTACAAGCTAGCTGACCCTAATGGCAAGATGGTCCCAAGACATTGGAGTGATAAGCACTTGAAATTTTTTTATGTTTAATGGTTGTAATGCTATCATGTACTTTGAACAACATGAGTAATGAAAAACTTTGTTTTGAGAACAATTCACTTGTCACTTATCTTATTAAAGGGTGAGCCCCTCCTAATAAGGCTCCATGGGATCCGGGCTATACCTACCCATGAAACAGGGATGAGCTCCCAGGCCAGAACTACTTAACAGGGAACAAGGCTAAACATCTTCCTGTATACAGGGTGAGTTCCTAATACAATCCACAACTCCATGGGACAAGTCCTAAAAAGAAAGCCTAACCCCATGAAAGAGGGTGAGCTCCTCACACCAAGACAGCTCATACATGTTCACATCAAATACTAAAAACGAACATTTCACATAAACAACCATTAAGTAAGGTTCCAAACAAACGAGCTGATAGGATAAGTATTGCATCAGCTCTCTAACTAAGTAACTTGGGCTAGGTGACTGCAGCATCCAACTCAAAGTGAACATTTAAGGACATTGCAAAACACAACATATGACAAGTAGAATACTTAGATCAACTAAACATTAAACATACAACATCACCCCAAAAAGGGGGAGCGTTTCCATTCAAAGTACTAAAAAGCCTTAAAGGCTGACAATATGTAACACCCCAACCGATGGCGGAAACATCGGGATGTCACGTAGTGATGATTGTTCAATAGCTCATGGTGAATAATGATTTCATTAAATGATTTAGATAATTTACATACAATGATTCTACAAGAATTCGTACATCAAATTGAATAAGACTATGCACATATCTTCAAGCAAATCTTCAAGCAAGTAGAACCTGAAACATGTTAAGTTGAAAATGTTTTGGGTCAACAATTGTTGGTGAGAATTACATAGGTTTTTGAGAAATAGTTGATAACAATAGTTTGTACAACCCTCAGGGTTGTATGATGATAGAGTATGATACCGACATGCAACAATGCGTCTTTGTACAACCAAACCTTGTGTCGACTGATGACTAACTCGCAAGTTAGTTAAATGTTATTACTGTTATCGATCATCCCTGAGTCTATGCGGGTGGGATGGGTTTGTCAGACCTATAGCGCTATAATCTAAACAGGCGGCTTGATCAATGTTAATGATTGTACTGTGTCTTTTTGTTACAGTCAAATGATAGAATGAGTAAATGATAGTGTAATTGAATCACAAGTAAGAATGAGTAAATGATAGTGTATAAAATGTTTAAACATGTTTCACCCCAAAAATGTAAAAGAGAAAAAGGGGCTATGTAAACTCACCTTAGCACAAGTCTTGAATCCTTTGAAATAGTCTAAGTGTGGCACAAATGATTCCAAGTATCACCCTATGTTTAAGGAAATAATAAGTGTTGGGAAAGCTTACAGGTCTAAGTTATCCAGGATTAGGCGTTTAGGGTTTTATAGACTAGATTTGGGAATTCTATGGTTTTCTTGAGTTAAACCATAATTGATTGTATAAATATATATATATATATATATATATATATATAAAATATCTAAAAAATATATCTCAATTATCTTTCTAAATATAAAGACATGTAAAATGATTAAATGTGTAAATAATGAAACGACTCGAATTTAAATAATAGACTTTATGTTACTATATATGAAATAAAGGTATAAATTAATGGAATAGGTTAATAAGTCAAAATTTAAAAATTACAAGTAACTTTAACTTTGAGAATAGAAATAAATTTTCAGAATTTTAAAACTCATAATTTTTGGTATTAAAATGATTGAATATGAATTTTTAATGAATTAATTATGGTTTAAACTAAATAAATACATAAATAAGTATTTTTCGAAAAACATAAAATTATAACATAAACTTTAGAGTTTTGTGAAGCTAGGATAATTTTTATAAAAAGATTTTGATTAAGTTTACTATTTTTAATAAGTAAAATAGATTTATAATAATTATAAATAACAAAAGAAATAAATAAATAAAAAAAAAAAGACAAAACAGATTCAATCCCATAAGGGACTCGAACCCGGAACCTTGTTTTTGTACATACGTGCCCAGAACCAGCTGGTCTGGGTCTTCCCTTGTGATTTTTGTGGCTACGAAAATAATTAAACACGAATACACCCTAAATCCCCAATTCTAACCTTATAAACCCTAACCTATCCTACTCGAAATTGAATCTGTAAATGTTGCAGATCTGAAACGAAAACATAGGGCTATTGGAAGGTATCTAGAAACGATCCTAAAGCATGATTTAATTTAAACATACCGAGTTGGAAGGTGATGAACGCACGCGAAGCCTAAACTGAGCAAAAGGTCTTTAATTACGATCTGTAAGGTGTTTAAAAGTGAAAGTTTGTTTGGGGGTTCTTGAAATCGGCTCTCAAGGGATGTTTCTGCAGGTTTGATTCAGTTATCATCACGTATAAATACGAATTCGAATCCGTTATTTTGGAATGCACATAATGGCATTCATACGCAAATTCAAGGCTGTGTCATGGTCAAACACGCGTATTGTTGATTTAGGAAAGAGGGAGAGATCCAGGAGCGATGATTTCGGGTCTGATTTGGATTGGGACGCGTTAATTGAGTCGTGGTAGCACCAGTTGACTTTCAGAAGTCAATGGTGTGATAATGAGGGAGAGTATATATATGTTTGGGCTGGATAACAAACACAAAGAAGCTGTTAGCTCAGCTGGTTGTTGCACGTTATGGTTTGAAGACAAACCTGGGTTCGAGTCCCAGGTCCGCGTTTTTTTTTTTTTTTTTTTAAAACAGAGCAGTGAGGGAAAGGGTAATGTGGGCCGGTTAGGGGTTTTGGGCTGGGATTGTGGGCTTGATGCTTGGGCCGGGTATCAGTTATTGGGTTGGGCTCCAGAAATAAAAATGAACAAGGTGGGCTTTAGCAATATTAGGGATTGGGTTTGGTAATGAGTTTTAAGAGTGGTTAGAAAAAAAATAAAAATAAAATCAAAAGTGTATATATATATATATATGTAATAAAATCTGAAATTTTTTTTTATTATTATTATTATTATTATTATATATATGTATGTATATATATCTATATATATTATGAGTTAGGGTAATGGAGACTTAGTGACGTTTGTATAAAATGTAACGAAAATAAGGGCGTTTTAAATTAAAATTTGGGGAAAATTTTCGCGATGTTACAGTCTCCCCTACTTTTAGGAACTTCGTCCCGAAGTTAAAGGAAGACACTAGATTAGCAAATGGTCGACTACCGACACTCTTGATAAAATTTCACACTACCTTAATGTACCTGTAAATTCATGATTACGTTCCGGACCGTAATTACCAATTTACCTTATATTAGGGTTTTGTGTCCTTTTATGACTTTACCGATTGTTGAGCAGGTCTGATAGTCCCCACCAGTCGTTGAGCAGGTGGTAGGGCCTCTCCCGACTGTTGGAAGACATGATAACCTCTACCAATCGTTGAGTAGATTGTTTGGTAGTCAACTAATTGTTGTACAAGTAAGCAAGTATGATTATAGATATAGCAATTAGTTCACATGCACACAGATGTTATGATAATACTAGAATTTATTACTTGAATCAAAAGCGTCATTACATAGAATTATAAGCAAACCACATTTAAATGGTGGGACTTGCTGTTGTGTAGCTGGAGGGTCTTGATCTCGGTTTAGTTTAGGGCATCGGTTACGGTAGTGATTTGGGTTTCCACATTTATAGCATAATTACCAGGGTTGTGAATAATTGCAGTCAGTTGGGCATCAATACCTTTGTTGTTTTTGTTGTTGTTGTGGTTGGTGTTGTGGTTGTTGTTACTTTCCTCTTGGTTTTCACCACTGTTATTGCGAGTGCTACGACGTGGAGACATGATCCGTAAGGGACACAATGAAGGTTCAATGTGGCATAAAATGAATGAGGTGATATAAGGAATGTAATCATTTATTCATTAATTAAAACGAATAAACGAAAACGTTGACTTATCAAAGACCCCAGATTCTAATAACATATGAAGACATGCTTTAGCCTATAAGTGAACACTCATCCCGAGAATTCCCAGGTAGGCATCCGGGTCCCTCGTCTGATTGGGATATATGCGCAATGCCAGTCCTAGACAGAAAACTCAGAATACAGGCGTTCACCCTTCCAGATTGCACGTGTTCGTTATTAAAATCTAGAACTTCGACGAGATCTTCAAGGTGGTTCAGGCTAAACCTGAGGATTTGTCCTATTAGTCTAAGAGTAGATCTTGTGATGGAGAGCACTCTTCTTGTAGGGACTAAAGTAAGGATAAGAAGTAAAATAGAGAATATAAACAAGTAAGGTTGCAAGTAAAAGGAGCAAGTACTGATTAAAATCCTATAGTTATAGACTAGATTATTTTTCTAATAACCTAATTCCCTATAACCATGGCTCTGATACCAATCTGTAACACCCCAACCGATGGCGGAAACATCGGGATGTCACGTAGTGATGATTGTTCAATAGCTCATGGTGAATAATGATTTCATTAAATGATTTAGATAATTTACATACAATGATTCTACAAGAATTCGTACATCAAATTGAATAAGACTATGCACATATCTTCAAGCAAATCTTCAAGCAAGTAGAACCTGAAACATGTTAAGTTGAAAATGTTTTGGGTCAACAATTGTTGGTGAGAATTACATAGGTTTTTGAGAAATAGTTGATAACAATAGTTTGTACAACCCTCAGGGTTGTATGATGATAGAGTATGATACCGACATGCAACAATGCGTCTTTGTACAACCAAACCTTGTGTCGACTGATGACTAACTCGCAAGTTAGTTAAATGTTATTACTGTTATCGATCATCCCTGAGTCTATGCGGGTGGGATGGGTTTGTCAGACCTATAGCGCTATAATCTAAACAGGCGGCTTGATCAATGTTAATGATTGTACTGTGTCTTTTTGTTACAGTCAAATGATAGAATGAGTAAATGATAGTGTAATTGAATCACAAGTAAGAATGAGTAAATGATAGTGTATAAAATGTTTAAACATGTTTCACCCCAAAAATGTAAAAGAGAAAAAGGGGCTATGTAAACTCACCTTAGCACAAGTCTTGAATCCTTTGAAATAGTCTAAGTGTGGCACAAATGATTCCAAGTATCACCCTATGTTTAAGGAAATAATAAGTGTTGGGAAAGCTTACAGGTCTAAGTTATCCAGGATTAGGCGTTTAGGGTTTTATAGACTAGATTTGGGAATTCTATGGTTTTCTTGAGTTAAACCATAATTGATTGTATAAATATATATATATATATATATATATATATATATATAAAATATCTAAAAAATATATCTCAATTATCTTTCTAAATATAAAGACATGTAAAATGATTAAATGTGTAAATAATGAAACGACTCGAATTTAAATAATAGACTTTATGTTACTATATATGAAATAAAGGTATAAATTAATGGAATAGGTTAATAAGTCAAAATTTAAAAATTACAAGTAACTTTAACTTTGAGAATAGAAATAAATTTTCAGAATTTTAAAACTCATAATTTTTGGTATTAAAATGATTGAATATGAATTTTTAATGAATTAATTATGGTTTAAACTAAATAAATACATAAATAAGTATTTTTCGAAAAACATAAAATTATAACATAAACTTTAGAGTTTTGTGAAGCTAGGATAATTTTTATAAAAAGATTTTGATTAAGTTTACTATTTTTAATAAGTAAAATAGATTTATAATAATTATAAATAACAAAAGAAATAAATAAATAAAAAAAAAAGATAAAACAGATTCAATCCCATAAGGGACTCGAACCCGGAACCTTGTTTTTGTACATACGTGCCCAGAACCAGCTGGTCTGGGTCTTCCCTTGTGATTTTTGTGGCTACGAAAATAATTAAACACGAATACACCCTAAATCCCCAATTCTAACCTTATAAACCCTAACCTATCCTACTCGAAATTGAATCTGTAAATGTTGCAGATCTGAAACGAAAACATAGGGCTATTGGAAGGTATCTAGAAACGATCCTAAAGCATGATTTAATTTAAACATACCGAGTTGGAAGGTGATGAACGCACGCGAAGCCTAAACTGAGCAAAAGGTCTTTAATTACGATCTGTAAGGTGTTTAAAAGTGAAAGTTTGTTTGGGGGTTCTTGAAATCGGCTCTCAAGGGATGTTTCTGCAGGTTTGATTCAGTTATCATCACGTATAAATACGAATTCGAATCCGTTATTTTGGAATGCACATAATGGCATTCATACGCAAATTCAAGGCTGTGTCATGGTCAAACACGCGTATTGTTGATTTAGGAAAGAGGGAGAGATCCAGGAGCGATGATTTCGGGTCTGATTTGGATTGGGACGCGTTAATTGAGTCGTGGTAGCACCAGTTGACTTTCAGAAGTCAATGGTGTGATAATGAGGGAGAGTATATATATGTTTGGGCTGGATAACAAACACAAAGAAGCTGTTAGCTCAGCTGGTTGTTGCACGTTATGGTTTGAAGACAAACCTGGGTTCGAGTCCCAGGTCCGCGTTTTTTTTTTTTTTTTTTTAAAACAGAGCAGTGAGGGAAAGGGTAATGTGGGCCGGTTAGGGGTTTTGGGCTGGGATTGTGGGCTTGATGCTTGGGCCGGGTATCAGTTATTGGGTTGGGCTCCAGAAATAAAAATGAACAAGGTGGGCTTTAGCAATATTAGGGATTGGGTTTGGTAATGAGTTTTAAGAGTGGTTAGAAAAAAAAAAAAAATAAAATCAAAAGTGTATATATATATATGTAATAAAATCTGAAATTTTTTTTTTATTATTATTATTATTATTATTATTATATATATGTATGTATATATATCTATATATATTATGAGTTAGGGTAATGGAGACTTAGTGACGTTTGTATAAAATGTAACGAAAATAAGGGCGTTTTAAATTAAAATTTGGGGAAAATTTTCGCGATGTTACACAATACATGGTTCACAACAAAAGAAAGCATACTTAAAAACACATCTGATTCAGGGGGTCACAGCATCTTCGGCTTCCTCGGTGAAATCAACCTCACCGGTGGAAGCCAGGATCTTGTTGCCAACGTCCTCATACAAACCATCAGTGTCCAGGCCAAGGAAGGGATCATCTTCGGCTGAAGGAGGGGCGGATTAAACCTCCAAAGCTTGCAGTGTGGATGGGCTATCAAATACTTACTCCAATCGAGGAACTCCAGAAGCATCAGCAGGCTTAGCACGTTTAGAACTACCCTCCCCACTATCACCTCCTTCGAACATAAGCTTCAACGGCCTCTTCAACACATAGGAGCTAAAAACTTCATTGGCCACATCCTATTTTAATCCCTCAGGCTCAAAGTTTTGAAGGAAGGAGAGAGGCCGCTGAGATGACTTGGTAATGGCAGATATGTAGGGATAGGTGGACAGCTCCATTGCATTCACAGCATCAACAAATTCAACTCCAGAGTTAGGTTTAAAGGAGGGGGGCTCCTTGGGATTTTGGCCTTCCTCAGCTGCTTTGAAGCCAACCTGAATTCCCCCGTCCCGGCCAAAAGCTATGGCCTTTGCATAAATATCAGCAAGGGGAGCATTAAACTCTTGAGAATGCAGAAGGTTACTAACAATGAGAGCAAAACCTTTGGAGATTAGCCAATCCCTCTCCTCAGTTAAATGATTAACCTGACTCCCCAGCTCAAGACCAACCTTCTCTATAGCCGCCTGCTCCATCTTAACAGCCTACCGGGCCTTAGCCAAACCTTCCCTCTCCTCGGCAACCTTTGCCTTCTCATCATTCATCCCCTTCAACATGGTGTCAAACGTTTCTTTCTCTAAACCCAACTGGGTCCTAGCAACAGCCAGCTCATGAATCAAATCCTTCTCCCGAACAGCACAATGTGCCAACTCCTCTTTGGCCTTCACCAACTCAGCCCCGTGCTCTTCAAACACACTCTCAACCTGTTCTCGGCGGAACATGAGTTCACCCCACCTTGCCATCCCATCAGGAAACAACGAAAGGAACTGCCCAAAATGATAATACATTTTCTTCATCACATCACGGTCCAACCACTCCCTATGAACTTCCTTCTCAGCATCAGGGACACAATTATCAATCAGCTCTCGAAAAACTAAGGCTTTCTTCAAAGTGTCACTACTCCTTATGCTCCACTTAGGTACAAAGGCACCCTGATCCAACTTGCCATGTCCTTGCAGTAAGGGAGGGTCATCAGTAACATCCTTAGAACTCCCACCTTGATCAGCAACTGCCTTAGAACTTTTACCACCCTCACACTGCAAAGCTAACAACTTTTGGATCCCACCCTTAACATCAACATCCTTGGGCCTCTTAAAAACAGCATCAACGTTTTTTCGGGGAAGACAATATAAGCTTGCCCTTCCCCGAAGCAGGAGCAAAACCCAGAGCCGAAGCTATCAATGACGAGTCTACATCCTCTTCTTCCAAAACCAAGGGAATAGCAGGAGAGTTCCCCACAGTGGAAGCAGAGGCAGTCTTCAATTGTTTGCTAGAGCGACGAACAATAGCCCCCTACTTCCCTGAAGGCCCTGCAACAGCTGGAGCAGACGACACAATGCTAGTATACTCTCCTTGAAACCTGATGTGTTTAGTCCTCAACATAACATTCTTCCCACCTTCACCAACATAACGAGCTTTAAACACGGCATTGGATATGTCATCCAGCGACAGGAAATCCAAAGTACTCATCTCTTCAAGGAAAAAAGAAACTAGGTAAGAAAAACAAGTAAAGGAGAACAAGGAAAGAGAATAAGTTACAACAAATACATACCCTCCCCACCAAGAGTGACCACAAGTTCAGTCTCAGGATCATCCCACTTGGTACTCAGACCCATAATAACCAAAAAATCCTTAGGGAAGGTACGAAGACAAGTGGGAAAAACATTGAGTTTTTCTAGCAATTCCTGATCAAGGGTGCTGGGATCAGGCTCCTTGTCATTAAGAGGAGCATCCAAAGCCCTCCTAGGGGTTTTAAAGGGGAGGAATTCGGAGTTCAAGAAAAAGAATTTATCTTTCCATGTGGAGACAAGACCTATGATACTAGAAATTAGGGCAGGCTCACATTGGGTCTTTTTGATAGCAAACCAATTCCCATTTTTGGCTAACCTAAAAAACCGACGATACATAGCCAAAGAAGGCTCATATCCAAGACAACGACACATAATCTCGAAATGCAAGATTCGAGCAACACTGGATGGACACAACTGGTCAAGGGAGAGTTAGTGATACTCAAGAACATTGAAAAAAACCTAGAAAAGGGATACCGAAGGTTACCTTGATGAAACTGCGGAGTATAGAGAGAAACCTTCCCTGACGGGATGGAGGTTACTAGTTTCTTCCCATTCGAGACAACGGGCTCAAATGACAGAGGAATACCCATTTCTGTGCAAAACCACTCGACATTAGCCTTAAAAAGGCGAGTAGGGTGGGAGGAAAGATCACTTGTTGAAATAATTGAAGCAAGAATGAAAACAGAGGAGGTTACTTACTGTATATAAAGGAAGAAAAAGAGGAACACCGGCAAACAAGGACCGTGGGAGAGAGACAGGTTTTTACCAAAGAAAGGAGGAAATGTGAAAGATCAAAAAAGTTTAAACATAATTTATAAAGGTTTAAAATTCAAATTAAATGGCAGGGGACGGTTATCAAGGGAGTAACCGCCATACAGCTGTCCACTTGATGGCTGACGTCAGCCTAGGCATCAGTCAAATCAAGGGTAGCCTATGGCAGTTGATGGGACAAGCAGCTGCCTCCCAAGAAGCAATAATGACCTATATATTATTTAAAAAAAGGGCCATGCTTAACAACAATGTCTGCATAAAAAAAATTATTGAGGTACACTAGAATAATCGTGCTCCCATAGGGGAGCCTCGGGTTAATAGCTCCTTGATAATCAAAGCAAGGCAGGCTTACGTTGTTACCAAGGAGCCAGATAATTTACGAGTCACAAGCACTTCTAACTTCTTTACATATGCTTATGACTGGGGGCTAATGACGTGGGTCCTAAAATGACCACGTTTAGTCCCTTGTCAAAAACAAAGCAAGGTAAAGTGTTAGGACTTGCCTGACTTAATGGAGCTGAGCTGTCTGCGTAGGGCAGCACGGCTGCCATACGGGAATGCTGCAGCAAAAAGCAAACAGTAACTTCATTGGAAATGTAAAAAGGGTATTTTGACTTTTTGCTATGGCCAAAACAAAACTAGCACACAGCTCCAAGCTAGGCCTAGGAAATAGAAAAAGCTGAAAATATACCAAAACGGGCAAAGCGTCCCGGCAGGGACCAAATAGGAGAGTCAACCTTTACCAGGTATAGTAGGAAGGTTACTATAAGGGAGCTCTTAGGTAGAAATCCATTGCCTATATAAGGAGACCCTTAGGTTGTCATTCCACACATTCACTCAACACTCACTCTCTTTACTCTTACACTCTCTACTTCATTATTACCCAACTCCAAACGAATATATACTTATTCTCACACCGGAGTGCAAACGTTGGAGGCCCCCTCCTGTGTTAAGGCTAACGGTGTCTGTTAGCTTGTGCAGGTCCATCCAAGAGCTCAAGGACCCTCTAAACCTAACACACTCATAACCATAAACATCTCTTAAGCTAATCCCGGTCATTTTCCTTGTTGTAGCAACATGAACCTTTTTAAATATATGGGTCAGTTTCCGGTTCTAGATTTATATGAATTATCGGTTCCGGGTCGGGTCGGTTCCAAACCCACGGTTCTAATATAAGAACCACAAGAACCGTTTATATTTTTTAGTCTTTTCACTATTGGTTTTTACGTGTTATTGTAATCGATTACATGTAATGTTAATATAATATTAAAAATATTATTTATAAGAATAACAATGTATTTATCTCGAAATATCGGCTTGATGTATATGCATAGATGTGATATATTATATCCTAGTTCGAAGTAAATATTTATGTATGTCGCTCTGATGAGTGTGTGTATGTGTGTGTGTATTTATGATGTATATATAATAGATTTACATAATGCTTCGAGTGATGAGAATGAAAAAATTATTACAAAAATATAAGTCGAGAAACGAAAAGTGACTTAAAAAAGAAACTCATGGGCTATTGTTAGAACCATATGGAGGAATTTACGAGCATGGTAAAAGAACAGGAATATGCAATCCTCTAAAAGTGGTTATTACATTAAAAGGTTCTAGAGAGTCAGATCCTTTACCTGACCTGTCAGAACCTTTAGGACCCGGAACCACATAGCCTTTAAAGGTTCGGTTCGTGGTTCCTGTAACAACCCAAAGTGGACCCTAAAAATTTTTCACATTTATTTTAACTAAAAACAATAAGTGATACGATTACGTACGGAATTGAAACCGAACCGAATAACGTAACCGATATTATTATAATACGCGTATGAGACCGAGATTAAACATGAATACGAACCCGAACCCGTGCCCGTTCGGAAAGGGCGAGTCACCAAGGGAGAGGACACTTGTCCTCCCCTCTTGGTGACACCTTCCCTTGATTCCTTTATAAAACACAACACCACACACACATTTCACTCAACATCACATACACACATACACTTTATGTTAGAGAGAGAGAGAGTGAGCAAGAGAAAGAGAGGAGCCGGAGGTCTCCTCCACCTCCGGCGAGGCTCCGGCGGTGCAGCTCCACACACCACCACCCTCTCTCCTCAACTATTACACCAATGATTATAGAGACCCATTATTATAGAGAGAGAGCAGAGCCGAGAGGAAGAGAAATGAGGCAGTAGACCTCCGGCCACCGCCGGTGGCGGAGCTCCGGCCATTCGACAGCCGACAACTAGATCCATCACCCACCTCAGCTTATTATTCAAGAAGCTAAAAAGAGAGAGGGAGACGCTGAGACAGGGGGGAGAGCAGAGGAGAGAGAGAGACAGAGAGCTCGGGGGGAGAGGAAAGGAAGACGACGCCGGATGATGGTGGTGGTTGGTGTTACTGGCTCACGAGACGGCAGCGATGGCAGCCCCTTTCCACTTCCGATCGGGTCAGATGTATTCCCAGGTGAAACCCCTTTCCTCTTGATAATCCTTGGAGCAGATGTTATGGTTTATAGCAGAAGGTTACGGTAATGGTTCGGGACCGATGGATGGTTATAATGATGGGTTATTATCGAGGGAGACAGAGAGGAACGATGGTGGTATCTAGTGTTGAGGCGACGAGGGTGGTCCATGGCAGAGGGTTACAGTTATGGTTACTGGGGTACTTAATTGGCGAGTGAAGGTGATGATGTTGTGGTTAGAAGGCAGGTCATCAACAATAAACGACGGGTCATCCTTCGGGTCTAGAAGGCGGGTCAAAAGAGACGAGTCAACATCGGTCAACCGTAGTCAACCGGGTCAGACCCGATCAACACGAACCACAACCCGAGACGTGAGGTATAACAGAACTCCAGGACTCGATAATTATATTATATTTATTTATAAACTAATTATTTATGACTTGTGTGTGGGACTTGACGAGCGTATCGACAACCTTGAAGCTATTAGTGTGGACACTTGGGACTTGAGACATCGGATATAGGAATATATACATATATATTACGACATGGTTATGATCAATCTATACTAAGACACGAAGAGCAAGCATAAGAATTGGAAAGGACAATATTAGACACTTGAATATTGAAGACTTACACTAGGAATTGGACTTAGACTAGGATTGGTAAAAGCGACGTACCTCTTGAAGTGTACCTATGCAAATGGATTGGATTCAATCAATGATAGGCGTTACTTAGACATCCAATGATAGGCGTTACTTAGACATGGACTTGAAACATATAATATCGACGCATAGCCTTTAGCGGATTAGTGTACGCCAAAGCATTGGATAAGGTATATGGACTTGAACTCTGGACTAGGCATAAATGACATATACCAAGTATAAGCCTACGCTTCTATACGTCTAAATATAAGGCCTTTAGACTTAGACTAATATTGGAACAATATTGACCCGGACACTTTGAACTAAGCATACAAACACGGACATTGAAGACCTATATATATACACCTTGAAATGGACCATGGAGACGATATCGGACTTAGGACTCGAAACATGAAACGAGACATAAGAATGATAGAATACGACACCCAGACCATAAGTATGGACATAGTTATAACTACTACTTGTCAAGTACAATAAGATAAGTTGTGAATTATTGAAACCCGAACGTAGGCATAAAACTGTAATAAACAGAAACCATACGCTCGAGCTCGTCCCACACTATAACCATTACAAATGAAACCGAAACTAACAATATTTGTCGCCTTAGGATTCGACCAGGAATAATACCAGTATGAGACGTTGGACGCTTCGATTACTATAAACTACGCATGTGAACTATTTCCAGGTGAGTTTCGTGAACCTCCTCTATTTTTGTATTTTAAACTGTTTTGGGGTGAATACATGCTTCCAGTGGCTAACCAGTAGAATGTGATGAACCAGTGATGTGACAAGATGTGCTCCCGATAACCGAACCGTCACACTCATTAACCCAATGGGAGATTGGGCCACCTAATATGTGGGTAGCGCTACTTGGGGAATCCCCCGCACGCAGTGGACCCAGAAGCCCGGGAAACCCTCCACTGAGGTATGTGTCATGTATTTTGCCAAGGGAGTCCATAATGGGAGCAGATGGATCCATTGTTAGGATTGGGGTGTGACTTGTACATCACTAGTGCTAAACCATGAGTTGAACCGTATAAACTTATTAAACTTGTTTTTGAACTATAGACTGTTTTGAGATGATAAACTTATTTTGAAAACCATTTAAACGCACTCATGGACTCACCAACATATTTGTTGACCCAAACTCTTTTAAGCATGTGTTCAGGTACTACTTATGGATAGAGGTGAAGTATGAGGTCATAAGAAAGTTTGGGGATTAGAGATGTGTACGGATATAACTACAAGGTAGAGGATTGCTTTAGAGGATACCTAGTCCAAGGACCGCACTACTTGGAGATAAGGGATACGTTCAGTAGATACCGCTACCGCTAGTGGACCTTTCATCTGAAGCTGCTTCGACGAATGCCACGATTCGTCCCTGCAATGGTTAACTATTTTAAATATGTATTAGATTGTATTATTATTTTGGATTAGAAATTGTATAAAAACCTTTAAATATAATAATTGTTACTTCCGCTGTGCAAGTTTGGTATCAACCTGTATTCCGACCGGACCCACCTGGGCCGGGTTGTGACAGTTCCTACTTTCAACAATAAAAGGGTATACGGTTCTGGTAGGTCCGGGTCGGGTCGGTTCTGGACCCTTTGCACAGTCCTATGCGAAAGCGATCAAAATCCAACTTAAGTTGTCGTGAGTAAACGAACTGGGATTCCCAAGAAAAGCTACCTATAACGTTTAAGAATGCTAATAAGGTAAATGTCTAAAAGTCTAAGGCTTCTAGGGTCTAAGGCATTAGGGTTGCTAAGACGATTTAGGGAATTGGAGTTTTACGATATATCGAGTTAATACAAAACTTGTATATCAAAAATAATATGACTAAGTTTACAAATGTGATTAGGTAATATAATTATTACTAATTAAATATTTAGTTAAAAAGTAGTTCCAAATAATTGGGACAAAATAATTAAATTAATTGCTTTAACTATAATTGTAAATAGTTACAACAATTAAAAATAGTAGAACCAATAAATATAAGTCACACAAATGTGTCAAATATAGATGGTTATGACTTTGGAATATAAAGATATTTATGTTTTATAAAATATTAAATTTATAAAACAAATTCTAAGTAGTATGAGTTAATAAATGATTTATTGTATTTAAATAAGCATTAATACAACAAGAAATACAAGGTATGGTTCAAAAATGATGCTTTTATGAAAAATAAATGCATTATAATGTAAAATAATCAAAATAATTTTTTTCATATTTTTTCTCACTTTCTTTGTATTTAAACTGATTAAATAAATTTAAATCATGCTTAAATGCTTAAACATAGGAAAATCAATAAAAATTAATTAATTTTGGTCCAATAAATTGAAATCAAGTTTCACATGTGTAAAAACAATTTTTCAAAAATTTTGGGGTTAAAATCAGAAAAATAAAATTTTAATCAATTAAATATGATTAAAAAGTTTTAATTTAAGTTTTAATTTATAAATTTTGGACAAAAACTAATTTTTTTATAAATATTATAAGTTAGTATATTTATAAATGATTATATATGATTTAAATGAATAAATAAAAAAATCTGAAAAAGAATGTGTGGGGCGCCTGGGTCGAACTCGGGTTGCCCCATTGTCACACACACCCACAAACCGCTAGAGCACTAGTTAAGATGATGAAATATTTCAAATACAAACATATTTATATTAATATTCTTTTTCAACTTCTTCCCTAAATATCACACAAACCCTAACCCTAAGACCCGACTTTAATAAACCCTATAACGATACAGAAATCCACAAGAAGTAGAGGGCTTTTGATCAGGGATGAATGGCGGACAAAACAAAAATGTGGGAAGTGGTAGATATGGTCCTCGGTGTTTTATAATGCATAGTATGATGAACTTAATTATTTTTCAAGAAAAAAACTTAAAAACTTTAAGCATAAACGGGGTTGTGCAATATGTGTATGAAATGACCAAGTATGAAAATACTTTGCCAAGATATAAAAGATAACAGCATGAAGTAAGGCATCATGAGATCAAGAAATAAACAATGAAACATTAGATTGTTCTTGTCTAGTCACAACACCTGACAAAAACTTTGATTGTTCAAAGAATCGAACTCAGTTGGAAATTAATGAAGACGTGCTTTAGCCTATAAGTGGACACTTACTCCAGGAATCCCCAGGTAAGCGTGACAGGTCCGTCGGTTGATTCAGATTTATGCGTTATGCTTGCCTATGCCAAAAAACCTAGTGTACAAGCATCCACCCTTTCAGATTACACATGTTCTCTCTCATAGAGTTCAGAGATGAAAAATCAATGAAAAACGAGGGTAGGCCATTAAGTCGAGCATATTTAACATGCTTCATAGTGTAGACCTTTTCCCCAAGTGAAGTTATCCTCAAAGCCCATGATGAAGAAAGAAAGAAATGGAGAGAAGTAGGGGAAAGAATGAGAGCTAACAAAGCAGAAAGGTTAGTGGAACAAATACACAAATAAACACATGTAAGGTCAAGTATAGGTTCTTAGTTATAGTCTAGGTCATTTACTAATAACCTAATTCCCTATAACCACGGCTCTGATACCAATCTGTAACACCTCAACCGATGACGGAATCATCGAGGTTCCACGTAGTGATGACTGTTCGAAAGCTCACGGTACTAAAGTGTAAATATTTTATTCAATACTTTAAGTACAATTACAAATATTCATGAAATACAAATTCAATTTTCCACACGTTATCTGGGTTAAGTCTTTACTAAGTCTAAATGTCCTACATAAAGTATCTCAATAAACAACCTGAAACATGTACGAAAATATTTTATCAACATAAATAATGTTGGTGAGCATACTTGGTTTGTATACGTATAAAATAAGTTTAAAGAATATGTTTTACAACTCACGTGTCAAGATTTATCAAGGCATTATGTAAACACGTAGTAAACAAACATGATAAAGTCAAACGAATATGATTCACATAAAGTACCCTAATATGTTTCACAATGATTTGAGCACCGTAACATGTATTACGTCAATTTGATCATTTAGCAGTTGAACATTCGAGCATTTGAACACCCTAACTTTAATTAAGTCTATATAACGATTTCTAGCAATCAATGTAAGTAAACTACGTTTAAGTCTAACATAAAGCACGAAGATAACTAGACACATATATGAATTGTAAACGCATAAAAGATCATGTGTAAGTGTGTACGTTTGTATATGTGTACATGTTACACCCCAAAAGTGTAAAAATGAAAAAGGGGATAAGTATACTCACAGTTTGCGAAAGCGATCAAAATCTAACTTAAGCTGTCATGAGTAAAAGAACTGGGAATCTTGAGGAATGCTACCTATAACGTTTAAGAATGCTAATAAGGGAAATGTCTAAAAAGGCTAAGGCTTCTAGGGTCTAAGGCATTAGGTTTGCTAAGGCGATCTGGGGAATTGGAGTTTTACGATAAATCGAGTTAATACAAAACTTGTAAATAAAAAATAATATGACAAAGTTTACAAATGTGATTAGGTAATATAATTATAACCAATTGAATATTTAGTAAAAAAAGTAGTTCCAAATAATTGGGACAAAATAATTAAATTAATTGCTTTAATTATAATTGTAAACAATTACAATAATTAAAAATAGTTGAACCAATAAATATAAGTCACATAAATACGTCAAATATAGATGGTTATGACTTTGGAATATAAAGATATTTCTGTTTTATAAAATATTAAATTTATAAAACAAATTCTAAGTATTATGAGTTAATAAATGATTTATTGTATTTAAATAAGCATAAATACAACTAGAAGTGCAAGATATGGTTCAAAAATGATACTATTATGAAAACTAAATGCATTATGATGTAAAATAATCAAAATAAAATTTTCATAATTTTTCTCATTTTCTTTGCATTTAAATTGATTTAATATATTTAAATCATGTTTAAATGCTTTAAAATAGGAAAAGAAATAAAAAAATAATTATTTTTGTTCCAATAAATTGAAATCAAGTTTCAAATGTGTAAAAACAATTTTTCAAAAATTTTGGGGTTAAAATCTGTAAAAGCGAATTTTTAATCAATTAAATATGAATAAAAAGTTTTAACCTTATAATGGCAAGAAAACAAATGATTTTTCAAAAACTAAAAATATGATAATTTTATATATAGTGTCAAGATGCTGCACCTAATCTTTTATAATTTTTAGAAAAAAATGATTTTTTTATAAATATTCTAAATTTAGTATATTTATAAATGATTATATATGATTTAAAAGAATATATAAAAAAATATGAAAAAAGAATGTGTGGGGCACCTGGGTCGACCCCATGTTGCCTCATTGTCACACACACCCACAAAGCACTAGAGCACTAGTTAAGATGATGAAACATTTCAAATACAAACATATTTATATTAATATTTTTTTTCATCTTCTTCCCAAATATCACACAACCCCTAACCCTAAGACCCGATTTTAATAAACCCTATAACAATACAGAAATCCACAAGAAGCGGAGGGCTTTTGATTAGGGACGAATGAAGGACAAAACGGCACTAAAACATTGAACTTACAAAAACGATTTGAGCCGAAGTGGTGGGTTTTCCAAGCGCGATCTTAGGACCGATTAAAATCCCATTTAAAGCATTAAAATAGTTCAAAACTGAAGGAGAAGGTCAAAATTCATATTAAAACGGGTTTAAACGTAACCAATTATGGATTAAAGGTCGCCAAAGTTGGGCCGGAATCTTGCCGGAAAAACGAAAGTGGGTGAAAGTGGTAGATATGGTCTTTGGTGTTTTATAATGCATACTATGATAAACTTAATTATTTTTCAAGAAAAAAAAACTTATAAATTTTAATATTTTACAAATGTATTAAGCTTGGAAAAAAAAATTTATAAGAATTTATTGCTTAAATAACAATCATGTGACCGTTTTATAAAACTTTTAGTAAACGTTTTTCTTTAACTTTTCAACAATTGGAAACTTATATAAATGTCATCAAAATCATTCTTTTATAAGCATTTTATATAAATTCTTACAAATGTAACTCGAAGTTTTTTTTTTATTGCGAAAGACAAAAAGCCCGAGGACTTGAATTGTAAATAAATACAAGGACTAAATGTGTAACAATGACAAACTAGAAGGGATGGATGTCACACTTTGTGCCTCCATTGATGTTTCAAAATGATTTAAATACTCAACAAATGTGAGTTGAGAATTAGCAGCTTGGCAAAAGAAGTGGTTCACGCTCTCTGATCTTGAAGTGGTTCGCATTAGTCCAGACATAGGCTCATCACGATAGAATGCTTGAATCCACATTGATCTCATCTCAAACATATCAGTAAGCCAGCTGTTGTTATCCAGTTTGTAATGAGTCATTATAGCAATCCATTTAAAATCAAACTTCTCCGGATTAATCGAATATTTCCCAACTATATTACATATGCGACATTTGAATTCATTGTCACTACATAACCCAGGTCCAACCTAACAAAAAAAAGGTTTAGCAAGAAAAACATGGAATAACATAAAGAGATTGTATCAAATACGCAAGTTAAAAGTATTTTGATCACAAGTAGTAAAATGATGATAGAATTTAAATGCAAATAATATTACATACAAAACGCAAGTATGAGACAAATCTAAGTGGATACATGTTGGTGGTGAAATCCTCAGGATGGATTTACCTTGAATATTCTATGTGGAATCCTCAGGATGATAAAGGACTAAGCAGACTTCAGTATGTAACAGCATTCTGACATATGTGCATCCCAAGGATAGACTAACGAATTATCTTATCTTAATATTTTTTGAAGGTACAATCAATGAATGACTAAGACTTGTAACTCCTTTCCAACGGCTATAAAGTCTTACCAAGTCAATGGATTTAAGGATACGCGTATAAGCATAAAGACGAGTCAAAGTGTAACCGCCAAAGGTGATGAATGATGAGCGAAAAAGGTGGAAACTGACATCCAACGTCCATTTCAGTTGAAACATCCTCAACATCCACCTAAAACAGTCCACAAGATCATTGAAGACAACGGATATTATGGGATCTTCTAATTATTATCATGTAAACTATATATAGGGGTATGATGAACAAAAATAGGACACCTACACATTTTCAAACACCTGATACTAGCTGATAAACACTTGATACTCTCTCTACATACACAACACTACACAATCACTGTAATCTTAGATTGTTCATCATACTTCCAAAGTTGTAAAACAATTTTACCTTTTTAATATTAACAAACAAGGCAGGGGCCTAGACTCATCCCGAGGTTTTGTGCCGGCGATTATCAAGTGATCAAGGGCTTTCCTCGTACATTGAGTGTTGTTCTTTGTTGTTTCATACTTATATTTTCTTGTCTTACCATTCTGCCAGATAGTTACATCCTCAGGATATAACTGTCCATCCTAAACCCATTCTTTGCCATCCTAAGTATAGTTGTCATATTGTTACCAATTTGTCATTATAAAACTGTCGTCTTGAAATTAACACTGAGTTTTTACCATCTTCTACACATTTAGCACTCTACCTCACTTTAACTAATTTGGAAAACAAAATTATTTCTAGTAGGTTGTTTTTGACCAAAACAATTTGGCACCCACCGTGGGGAAAGTGGTGCTAATTTTAACAAAAACTTGTTAAAACTCTTTCCGAGTCAATTTATTTCAAAAATCTTGACAACTATGGCCTTAAACCCAAAATCTGTGTCTTCTTCCACACCATCCACAACCTCTGCCAGAAATGTGACTCTACCACCCCCTCCTATATTTCCCAAGAGTTCTGGACAAGTTACCAAAAATGTTGTTCCTAATACTGTTAGATCTGGGATGGCAACATCCGGATCCACTCCTCCTCTTTTTGTGTCAAATGATGAGCTCCTTTCCATGTTTACAATGGTGAAGGATCAGAAAAAGCAGCAGCAGGATACCAACCAGATGTTAATGAGAGAGATTGAATCTCTCAAAACATCCTCAAAGAGATCGGCTGAAGACATGGGGACACCATTGCAACCTAGAGTGTTGGATTTCAATTCTAGCATCTCTGTGGGCATTCCTCAAGGAGATTTCATCCCTATGAGCACTGGATTCTCTGCACCGGAAACTGTTTCAGCACCCAGGATGACAACAACTAGGGATGCAGGATATACTGTCGAGCCATCTTGAGGATATGCCACTGAACCATCCCGAGGATACAACAACAGTAACAATTCAAGTTCAAGTACTTATGCTACTAACGATATTGCTTCTTTGCCGGATACAGGTATAAGTCCACAATTGGCGAGCGAGCTTTAGAAAATCAAGGATATGGTGTCTAGTGTGCCAGGGATAATACAGCCCATCCATGAGGTATCCTCAGCATGTCACAGGGTGTCTCGTTTTGCACCTCCAATATGTGATGCTGAGATTCCAAAAAGATTCCAGACTCCAAGCATGAAGCTTTATGATGGATCTACTGATCCTTAAGAGCATGTAGCACAGTACAGGGAAAGGATGGATATAAACCCCATCCCAGCAAACTTGAAGGATGCATGTCTATGCAAAGGATTCGGTTCTACCCTCATTCGTCCAGCCTTAAAATGGCTGCTAAGTGATTGCTTGTCTTCTTGTAGTTGGATCTCCAAGTTTTTGGAACGCTCCTAATTCTACTTGAGCATCCAAATCTGGGTCAATACCAGCGAAAACCGAGTCCTCTTCAAGGCATAATATTGAGAATGCTCATTGAATGAGCAATTCAATAAGAGAGCTCGGATAGCAATACCGATTCGATCCGAGCTCTCTTGGAATCAGTTCGACAGCGGATCACAAAATCTTGGTCATCTTCTCTATCTAATGAATGGGGAGTCTGCTTTAAAATTGAAAATCGCCCGCCCTGCACCCACCCCTCGAGTATATGCTTCAACAGTAGATTCGAAAGAGACCAAAGAAATGTTGTATCAGATTGCTTGTCTTCTTGTAGTTGGATCTCCAAGTTTTTGGAATGCTCCAAATTCTACTTGAGCATCCAAATCTGGTATTCCTCTATTACCTCTTTTGATCATTTGGTTAACATGTTTAACAATCAGTTTTCTTGCAGTCGAACATTTGAACGTTGGACAAGTGATTTGTATAGGGTGACACAACCATAGGGAGAATCATTAAGGGAGTATATCATGAGATTTGGGAAGGAAGCACTTGACATCCCAAACCTAGATGTCATGATGGCAATGCAAGCCTTCAGGATGGGACTACAAAAGGATTCACCTTTTCTATAAAGAATTGGTGATGAACCCTTCTAGGAATCTTGATGAAGTTCGAAACAAAGCATTAAGATTCATCCGTCTTGAAGATGACAAGAAGATACAAGAGAGGATAGGGACATCCTCAAGATACAACAATCCTAATCGGAAGTTCACTTCCACATACGAACCTTACAAGCATAAACCATATGCTAGACCTGATAATAAAAAGGTCAATGTGGTTGAGGATGACGATGAAGAGGATTGCCCTAAACTTTCGGACTATTGTTTTTCTGTGGATGTAACAGGTTTAATGTACGCTATGAAGGATCTTGGAGACAAAGCAAGATGGCCAAGGAAAGATAACAAGTCAGGATGGAAGGACAAATCCAAATGGTGTGCTTTCCATGAAGATTTTAGATATATTACTCAAGATTGCATTGTCTTGAGAAAAGAAATAGCATATCTTCTAAGCAAGGGCCATCTTAAGGATCTGTTGGGCAGAAAGAAGTCAAAGATTCAGGATAGTACTGGCGTCCCAGAAAGGGCAGCATCTCCACCAAAGGATGCTGGCATCATTAATTTTATTTCAAGAGGATCAGATACTTGTGGGACATCCTATTCAGCAGCCAAAAGGCATACAAGAGAAATGAAATCAGAAAAAGGAGAAAGACCCACAAAGACTACCATCCTGACGCATGCAAAAGTGATTAGCTTTGAAGAAGAAGATCGAGAAAACATTTTAGAACCTCATCATGATGGTTTGGTCGTTACTTTATATATTTCTAACCATTTTGTTCGTAGGATATTAATAGATGGATGGAGTTCAGTTAACATAATACAGCTGGAAGCCCCCAAAAGGGTGAACATCCCTGAGACCAAGATAGTGGCTAGATCATCTGTCTTGGTTGGCTTCAGTGGAGAGACTAAGAGCACAGTTGGTTATATTAAACTGCGTGTGTATGTCGAAGGAGTGGACTCTATCCAAAGATTCTATGTGATAGATTCATTATCCAGTTACAACGTTATCCTAGGGAAACCTTAGATACATGACATGAAAGCAGTTCCTTCAATATATCACCAATATGTAAAGCTACCAACTCCATGGGAAGTCGTCAAAGTCAACAGTGATCAACCGGAGGCCAAGGATTGCTATACAACGTCAATGAAAGCTTCAACACGATAAGCATAGCATTTACAATAGGATGCACAATGTTATCCTCAGGATGTAAAGGCAGTATGCCTTGACGAAAACAACACGGATATCACTGTGCAAATTGTTAAGAATATCCCTAATGACATTGAACAACCTCTAATCTCGTTTTTAAAATGCAGGATGTCAACATTTTCTTGGAAACATGAAGATATGACTGGTATCTCCATAGATATCATCACTCATAAGCTTGGAATTGATAAGAGCTTCAAGCCCATCCAACAAAAGCGAAGGAAATTTGAACCCGAAAGAACTGCCATCATACAAGAAGAAGTGGATAGATTGTTGAAATCCAAGATGATAAGGGAAGTCAAATTCCCAAGGTGGCTAGCCAATGTGGTCGTGGTATAAAAGAAGAATGGAAAATAGAGAGTATGTGTAGATTACACAGATCTCAATAAGGCGTTCCCTAAGGATCCATTTCAACTTCCACACATCGACTCAATGGTGGATGCCATAGCTGGCCATGAAATATTAACTTTCATGGACGCATCTTCAGGATTTCAACAAATCCAGATGGAACTAGACGATTAAGAGGATAGTGCATTCATGACCCCTTCACTTATATATTGTTATGTTGCTATGCCTTTTGGACTAACGAATGCAGGTGCAACATACCAAATGTTGGTCAACATGATGTTCAAAGAAAAGATTGGGGAAACAATGGAAGTGTACATCGATGATATGATAGTGAAGTCCAAGAAAGCTAAAGACCATCTTCGGGATCTCAAAGGAGCCTTTGACATCCTAGATGCGTATAATATGAAGTTGAATCCTGCCAAATGCAACTTTGAGGTTGGTGCTGGCAAGTTTCTTGGATACTTAGTAACCAAAAGAGGAATTGAAGCCAGTCTAGAACAAATTAAAGCCATCATCGATCTCAAATCTCCAACAAATGTCAAGGATGTACAAAGGTTGACTGGCAGGATAGCAGCCCTGAACAGATTCATCTCAAAGTCCTCAGAATAATGCAAGGATTTCTATGAAATCCTAAAGAAGAACAACAAATTCGACTGGGGACAAAAACATGAGGAAGCATTCAAAAAGCTAAATGAGTATCTTGCAGCAGCTCCACTCCTTATGAAACCTGAGGATGGCGAACCTCTCAAGCTATACCTCGCAGTTTCTGGGAATGCAATAAGTGTCGTTCTGGTAAAAGACTTCGAAGGACAATTGCATCCTGTCTATTATGTAAGTAAAACTCTATTGGATGCTGAAACCAGGTATTCTCATCTTGAAAAACTTATTTTAGTTGTAATCATGGCATCTACCAAGTTAAGGCACTATTTTGAAACACATAGGATACATGTTCAAACTAATTACCCTATTAAAAATGTACTTAGATAACCAGAAATATCAGGTAGAATGGCAAAATGGTCGATGAAATTAAGTGCTTTTGACTTGGTATATGAACCTAGAAATGCAATCAAATCACAGGTTCTAGCTGATTTTGTGGCTGATTTCAGTAGTGACATCCTAAGTGAAGTAGAAAAAGAAGTACAACAACTAAACTTGGGAAAATGGATTTTGTATACTGATGGTGCTATGAATATGAGGGGCACTGGACTAGGATTACTACTAAAATCGCCACAAGGGGACATAATACCCCATGCGATTAGATGTGCATTTCAAGCAACCAATAATGAAGCTAAATATGAAGCACTCATTGCTGGTTTACAACTTGCTAAGGATATGCATGTTTAGAATCTAGAAGTATTTGTTGATTCCTTATTAATTACTAACCATTTCAATGGATCTTATGCAGTAAAAGGTAAAAAATTAGCTGAATATCTTGAAATAGTCAAGAAATTAGCATATTGTTTTGCAGAATTTACACTAACACAGGTACCTAGGGAAGAAAATGCTAAAGCTGATGCCTTAGCAAACTTAGGGTCTTCTCTGAATTTACTAGAAGGATCCAAAATTCCTATCATCCACATCTTGAAGCCGGCTACTATAGAGGTGCATCCTAAGGATAATACTGTGCATCCTAAAGATGGAACTGTCCTTGCTACCCAAGATCGAGATTATACATCCTGGATGACTCCCATCATAAACTATCTTGAGGATGGTAACATCCCCGATAGAGAACATGCTAGAGCTTTCAGGATGAAGGTATCCAAAATTGTTATTATAGACAATATATTGTATAGAAAATCTCTTGCGGGTCCATATTTAAGATGTCTCAACAAGGAAGAAGCAAAGGAAGTTCTCAAAGATATCCATGAAGGAAATTGTGGAAATCACACAGGAGGAAGAGCTCTACATTCAAAGATTCTAAGGACATGATACTACTGACCAACTATGAAGAAGGATGTGATACAATATTCTCAAAAGTGTGATGCATGCCAAAGACATAGCAACATCCTACACCAACCTGCTTAATCATTGCATCCCATCATCTCACCATCATCTTACCATGGCCATTCATGAAATAGTGAATGGACATAGTGGGAAAATTACCCAAAGCTCCTGGTGGAAAGGTGTTCATGCTAGTTATGACTTATTATTTTTCAAAATGGATCGAGGCCGAAGCGTTTGTACAAGTCAGAGACAAAGAAGCGGTGTCCTTCATCAAAAGAAACATCCTTACAAGGTTTGGTGTACCAGCCGAGATCATATGTGACAATGGGTCTCAATTCTTCAGCAACAGAACAACTAGTTTTTGTGAAAGCTGGGGAATCAAGATGATAACCTCAACACCGGTCCATCCTCAAGCTAGTGTCAAGCAGAATCCTCCAACAAGATCATCATCAACAACTTGAAGAAAAAGCTTGGAGAAAAGAAGGGAAAATGGGCAGAAGAGCTTCCATTTGTACTTTGGGCAGATAGGACCACATCCAAAAATGCAACTGGACAGACACCTTTCTCCTTGGTATTTGGAACAGAAGCAATGCTTCCAACAGAGATGATAATGCCTACAGCAAGAATATATCTTCAGGATGCAACAACCAATTCAGAAGTGTTGCTTCAAGATCTTGAAATAGTGGATGAGCTTACGGATACAGCTAAGTTAAGGATGGCAGCTTATCAACAAAGGATAGCTAAAGCTTACAACAAGAATATAAGGATAAGAAGATTCCAAGTGGGAGATCTGGTTCTAAGAAAAACCTTCCAAAACACTACCAAGCCGAGTGATGGTAAATTATCTCCCAAGTGGGAAGGACCCTACTTGATCGATTCTAAGGCTGGAAAAGGAGCATATTGGCCCTCGACCATGGAAGGCGAAATACTACCAAGATCTTGGAATGCAATTCACTTAAAATACTATCATATGTGAAGACTCATGTGACTGATCTCTTTGGAAGAGAAACCATTGTTCGGATTACTAGTAAATCATCCCCATATGCAAGTATTTCTCTTTTATTTCTATTATTTCATCGATATTATAACTAAACATGGTCTAGAAATAGTCCATCCTGACAATTTTTCAGGTCTATCCTGAAGATGCAGCTTCGAAGACTAGAGGGTTGGCCACCCTTTCCTACGTTAAGGTGTCTGACACCTTCCTAAGGTTTAAAGGTTTTCACCTTTCACATTGGGTTAGCAACCCCGCCTGGAGCGCACGTATTCATGTATATCTTCAGGATGGTGGGACCAATTCATGTAAAAGTGGCAGACAATTTCATCATTTTTGGAATATACATTGAATCCCTAAGTTTTAGACATTTTTCAATGTCTCTTTCTCGCATTGGCCTAGTCGTCAGTGGCCTAGACGCCAGTTATACTAGGCCTTGATGCCAGCTATCCTTAGGATGCAGCATTAGGCCTTGTTGCCAGTTATTCCTAAAGATCATCTATCATTATGGGCAAGACCCCATTTTATAAAAGGCTTTATCGCCAGTATGATGACTAAGTTTACCTATTCACGGGTTATTATCTATTTTTAATCCTTTCTGGGAAAAGGAAAAAGAATCTAAGTCTATCTGAAAGGTACAACACTGGGGACATCCTCAAGATGAAGAAGATCATCCTAAGGATGTAACAAGGACTGGGGACATCTTCAAGATGTCATTAGAATACTTTAAAGACCAATTATTAAATTGGGGCGAAGGTATAAACTTATTTCATACTTTATCACTTATCGTTTGCTAATGGTTGCAAGATAACAAGGGAATAAAAAGAACACAAGAATGTAGCATCAAAACATATTACCATTTCATTTAAAGTCAAAATTGATGTCAACCCCTAGCTTCATCCTAAACCAGGACCTATCCATTAGGGGTTAACATCTATGGTCAGGGCCAGATAAAGATTTGGGGCTTCGTCTTGAAAAACAAGATCCCTCCACCCCAAAGCTTTCATTGTTTTAAGTTATTACATACCAAAATAAGATTGTTCGAAATTGTTCACAAACTACTACCATATACTGCCAAACAATGTTCTAAAAAAGTGGGCTCCAGCCTAGTCATCACATCCTTCATCGCCCACTTGGAGTTCCTTCACCACCTCAGCTACCTTAGCATCAGCCTCCCTAATCTCAGCATCCTTAGACCCCTCTGGTGCATCTTCAAGATGTGCAGGAGCAACAGGTTCATCAACCACTTCCTTCCCGTTCAGGCTCTTGAGCTTTTGTTGCCAGCCGTCAATGTCCCATTCCTTGTGATCAAAGGAGGGATCTTCAGCTTGAAGGTCCGTCTTTATCCTGGCTTGCAGAACGGAAATAGTGGCATACTTCATCAAACCCTGCGTATACTTCTCCATTTCCTTGTCATGATCCATCACCATCTGAGCCTGCTTGGATTTCAACAACTTCAGCTCCGCCTCCGCTTCATCCAGCTTCTTCTCAAAGCATTTGCCCTTGTCATGAGCAATCCTTCTCACATCTTTAAGCATGGACTGAACGTCAATAAGCTCCTTCTTGACTCCCTCCATGGACTTAAGAAGATGCTCGTGCCCTTATAAGAAGACAGGTAAGAGACTTAACCTTAACATTTACCTAATAATTATTCACTACCATCCTAGGATGGCAAGATACCTGAAGAGTAAACTAAGAAATCCAGCCAAGGACGTCCTCAAAGCTAAGATCTTCAAAAGAAGCAATCTTCGGGGATGAAGCAAGGGCAGCAGTAACCTTCCTCTTCTTAGAAGATGCAGCGGTATTTGGCTTGGGAAGATTAGCTGGAGGGTTGTCCATCTTGGAATTGGACGGTAAGGTGACCTTGATATCCTTAACATCATGGCAATCAATGTCATCCAGATCAAATGAAACAGACTTATTAGGTACAAAAAGAAAAAATACGGGGTTATGTAAAAGTAAACAATGAAAACATCCTCGGGATGTAATAGGTAACACTCACCAGACATCTCGGTGGCGTGGCTGGATGTACGACTCCCTTCTGCTTCAAAAGTTCTATCAGCAACAGGTAAGTTGAGTACAACTTGATACTTGAGGTAACCGTCGCTCAAAGGAGAAGCATGTTTTCTAAAAGCAAGATTGTTGGTGGTGAAAATCCCCAGGATGATTTTACCTCACATCCCTAATGTACCATCCCCAGGATGTCGAAGGACACAACTGACTTCAGCATGTAGCAATACTTCGGCATGTGCACATCCTGAGAATGAATTAATGTTAGGACAAAGAGGATTGGTGAAACCACTTTTGGAAACCTAAGTCTAATTCACTTCTGTCAAAAATATTCTAAGTATAGAACTACTGTTATTTCCATTTCATTTACTGAGAATCTGTTTAAGTATTCATTCTCATTCAATACTTAGATTCTCATTAAATACTTGTCTTTAGTTTTCTCAAACATCCTGGGGGAGTAATAACTCCTGTTAATAAGTGTAGCTTTAACTTAAAACATTCCGCTGTGCTAAAACTGATAAAGAACTTGCTAAACACTTAAGTGTTCACTAGCAAGTTCATACAAAGAGCAATACTGATCCAACAATTGGTATTAGAGCACTGGTTTATTTGATCACATATCAATCTAACACATTGAGAATCAGAAACAGGCTCTTATTGATATTCAATAAAGGATTAAAAGTTCACTTTTATCAACATCCATCACTTTAAGAGATATTTGACAAATTAATACTCTTTAAAATGGATCCTCATAATATTGGTTCTGCCAATAAACCTGCTATGCAAGTAAGAAATGAATACAATATCAGGCAAAGGAGAATGGCACATACATTATCATAGACCAACACTGGTTGCTGGAAATCTGTGATATATGGTCCTCACAAACCAGTAGATATTAATCTTGAAACTAAAGAAGAAATAACAAAAGACCCAAAAGACTATACAGATGATGATTTCCTAAAACTTGAGCTTGATGCTAAAGCTTTCTCTACGTTGGCAATGGCACTCCCAAATGAAATCTACTCTGGCCTATTACATTGTGATAGTGCCAAAGAGCTTTGGGACTGTCTCAAAGAACAGTTTGGAGGAACAGAAGAGGTGATTGCCAACACCAGAGAAATCCTGGCTCAACAATATGAAACTTTTGCTCACATAAATGGGGAAACTTTAACTCAACAATTTGAAAGATTCTTCTCATTAATATCTGAGCTAAAATTAAATGGTCAGACCTACACAACTGTATCTATGCTTCATAGATTTTTAAGGTCTTTACCTGAAAAATGGGAAACATACTCTATAGTCTTAAGATCTTCACCAGACTTTAGCTCCCTCACTCTTACAAAACTACATGGGAGATTACTTACTTTTGAAAGAGAAATTGATCAAAAGAAAAAGTTACAAAGTTCTGGTAAAACTGCTAATGACTATCTACCAGGTAGTACAACATTATTGGGACAAGATTCGCCTACTTGTTCAAATAGTTTTGGATCTTTTGACCATATCGACATAACTGCTGGGATCTCATCTGAAAGATCATTCCCAAGTTATGACAATAATGATTTTAGTTAAACTGCTGATAACATGTGTTTTATCATGGATGATTTAAAAAATTTCAGCAGTGATGACTTGGAAGAAATGGATATTCTACACCAACTGGCCATGTTGAGTATAAAAACAAACAAATTTTACAAAAGGTCAGGAAGGAAATTTCCTGCACTCAACAGTTCCACAAAAATTGGTTTTGATAAATCTAAACTTAGATGTCACAAGTGTCAAAAGTTGGGACACTTTGCTAGAGAGTGTAGAAGCTCTAGCTTTAACCAATCTCAGTCTGGAAATAATTTTAACCCCAGTTATAACAGGAATAATGGAACACAGGGGAGTGCACATTTTGTACAGGCACAAGCTCCACAATACCAATATGTGCCACAAGTACAATATGTACAGATGCCTGCTCAACCGATGCAGAGCCAACAATCAATCCCTCCCTTTCCAGCTGCTCAACAACCTCCACAGACTCAGCAACCCTCACAACAAAGTTTATTTACTTCAGGGTATGTTGACTGGAGCAGTCTTCCTTTTGACACTACTGAGTGTAACCCTGATGCAGACAACAAGATGTTTGACATCAACTGGGGAGAGCCTGACAATAGCAGAAAGAACTTTGCCATGATGGCATTTGAGGGATGCACCTCAAAATCTGCCTTGTCACAGGTATCAAAAGAATCTTTGACAAAACTTTGTTCAACTTCTTGTAAAGAATCGTTTGCTCTCATAAGAGAGACTAATGTGCACTTACAAGGTAAAGCAAATGACTCTGAGAGAAAATTCACTCAGATGAAATGTGATTTAGAAAGAAAACTTGCTGCAAAAACAAAAGAAAATTCTAAACTAACTAACAATGCTATTGAAACCCAAGCACAACTTAAAATCATGATAGATGACCTAGGAAATGTCAGAAAAGAGCTTGCTGACACCAAGGTCACTTTTGAAAAATGGGTTGAATCTTGTAAGGGGTACCAACTATTGCTAAACAAACAAAGTGCTTCAAATGTTTGGTTTGGCATAGGGTACAATCACACTGAAACACCAACAGATTTTTCCCCCAAAACTACTGAAGATGGGAGAAAAATTGTTTCATGTGAAACTTCTAAAGAGAAAGTATGCACATCTTTCCATGAAAACTTTCTAAAAACAAACAATGAAAGTTCTTCAGAAGTACGGATAAAATCTGACATTAAGCCATCAGTAGTTTCATCTACATCAGGAGTTGAGAACCTGAAAACTACTGATGACCTAAAACCAATCATGACAGTCATAAATTTGTCTTTAAATCAAAAAGAAAAGGCAAAAGAATGTGAAATCTGTGGTCTGTTCAACCACAAGACAGAATTTTGCAGATACAGAAAAGGTATTCAGTACAACAAGAAAATTCAACAACTGGTTGTGGGAAAACAAATCAGAAATGATTATGAAGAAACTTTTTATCCCAAGAAACAACAACCAGAAAACACCTTTTCTCAGAAAAAGACAAAATCTCAATAAAAATCTTTTTTCTCAAAATTCTCTTTCAGTAGTTAGACCTAATCATTAGCAGTTTCACAAACTGCTGAGATTAAAGATCTCATGAACATGGTACAACTACTGATGACCAAAGTTGATGGTGGTCCTCAAAAGGATACCACCATTTCTCTTAATGAAAAATCCATTGCCAAAAAGACATGGATTCCTCAACTTGGTCAAGAACAAACTGTAAATATTCTCAAGAGCAAACCCAAAGCCAAACTGGCTTGGGTTCCCAAATCTAACTAATTTGCTATTTTGTGCAGAGAGTTTCCAGAGGCTTAAATAGCATTTGGTATGTTGACAGTGGAGGCTCAATGCACATGACTGGATGCAGATACCTGATAAACAATTTTATCACTCAAAGAGAAGGATTTTTATCCTTTGGGAACAATGCTAAGGGATATGTGCTAGGACATGGCAATGTCTCCTCTGGCAAAATACAGTTTGACAAGGTCAATCTGGTTGAAAACTTGAGTACAACTTGCTGAGTGTGTCACAAATGTGTGATAAAGGATATTCTTCCTTTTTCACAAAGACAGGATGCAATATCATATCACCAGAAGGCCAGAAGTTGATAGAGAAGATCATTGAAGATCATAATTTGTTGATACCCAAAAGATGTGGCAATGTCTATGCAGTGGACATTGAAATGGACAAAGTACTGAACAACACTGCCTGTTTCTTCTCAAAGGCATCAACTTCAGAGACTGATCTCTGGCACATGAGACTTGGCCATGTGAATTTTAAGACCATAAATAAAGTCACAAAAATGGGCTTGGTCAGAGGTCTACCTTTGAAAGTATACCAATGTCAAGAACACTGTGTATCCTGTTTGAAGGGAAAACAGCATAAGTCCTCCTATAAGTCTATTGAAGAATAAAAAACAACTGCATGTCTTCAACTACTTCATATGGACTTATTTGGGCTTGTAAAAATCATGAGCCTTGGAAAGAAGAAGTACTGCCTGGTCATCATTGATGACTATTCAAGATTTACATGGGTATTCTTCTTATTTTCCAAGGATGAGGCTGCTGAAATCATCAAGTTCTTCATTATACAAGTAGAGAAACAATATTCTCTGTCTGTCAAAGCCATTAGAAGTGACAATTGGACAGAGTTCAGGAACAAAACTCTGGATGAATTCTGTTTGTCTAAAGGGATTATTACACAATTCAGTGTTCCCAGAACTCCTGAACAAAATGGTGTAGTAGAAAGGAAGAACAGAACCTTAATTGAAGGAGCAAGAACAATGTTAGCTGATTTTGGCCTACCATTATATTTTTGGGCAGAAGCAGTTAACACTGCATGTTATGTTCAAAATAGAGTCCTTGTCAACAAAAGACACTCCAAGACTGCCTACGAAGTTCTTCATGGCATAAAGCCCCTTATCTCCTTTTTCAGGGCTTTTGGATGTGAATGTTTCATTCTAAACATTAAAGACTCTATTTCAAAGTTTGCTGCCAAAGTTGATTCAGGTTATTTTCTTGGTTATTCTTCAACTAGAAAAGCCTACAAGGTTTTTAATTCAAGAACCAAGATAGTAGAAGAAACACTGAATGTCAAGTTCAATGAGTCAAAACACACTCTTATTCCAGCATATCCTGCTGAACTTTTTGACCTTGACATCTTTCATTTCGGACCTGAAAAGACTGTTACTTCATCTATACCTACTTATTATGGTGATCAGAGGTTTGATGATGAGGATCTAACACCATGGACTCCTCAAACAATCATCAAGTCAACTTCCAAACCATCAGAAGTTTCACAAACTTCTGATTCAACAACTGTTGATGTACAAACTCAAATATCTGCTTCAGCACCTACAACTACTAAAGACACTGAAACTGCTGAACCAGACATTATAAACCTCAGTGGTTTGTTTGATGAAGTACAAGAGCCACCTACACCTGTCAGTGGTTTACAACAACTGATTGAACACAAAGATCATCCACTTGAACAAATCATGGGTGATATTGCATCAGGTGTTCTTACAAGAAACCAGCTTTCCAACTTTTGCCTCTTCTCAGCATTCATTTCTCAGTTGGAACCTAAAAAGTACCAAGAAGCCCTTAAAGACAACAATTGGGAGCAAGCCATGCAAGATGAGTTGCTTCAATTCAAAAAACAACAGGTTTGGGAAATCTGTCCCTTACCACCAAACAAGCAACCAACTGGCACAAGATGGGTTTTTAGGAACAAACAAGATGAGGCTGGTATGATTATAAAGAACAAGGCAAGACTGGTAGTACAAGGTTACTCTCAAGAAGAAGGAATTGATTATGATGAAACCTTTGCTCCAGTTGCAAGGCTTGAAGCCATCAGGTTATTTCTGGCCTATGCCATTTCCAACAAAATCAAAGTTTTTCAAATGGACGTTAAATGTGCATTTTTGTATAGGAAAATAAAAGAGGAAGTGTATGTCTGTCAGCCACCTGGGTTTGAGGAACCTTCTCATCTTGAGTGGGTGTACAAGCTAGACAAAGCTCTTTATGGGCTCAAACAGGCTCCAAGAGCCTGGTATGAAACACTTTCTAACTTTTTGCTCAAAAATAACTTAACAAGAGGCTCCATTGATAAAACTCTTTTCATAAAACATGTTGGAAATCATGTCTTACTTGTTCAAATATATGTTGATGATATCATATTTGGTTCAACAAACACAAAACTGTGAGATGAATTTAAGAAACTCATGCAATCAAAATTTGAGATGAGTACAATGGGAGAACTGCAGTACTTTCTGGGACTGCAGATTAAACAACAAACAAATGGAACTTTTATACATCAATCAAAATATGTTAAAGAATTATTGAACAAATTTTCTTTACAAGACTGTAAATCATGTTCCACTCCCATGACACCAACCACACAAGTTGAACCAGATGATCAAGGAAAACAGGTTGATCAAACCATTTATAGATGCATGATAGGTTCCCTTTTATATCTAACTGCTTCTAGACCAGATATTATGTTTTCAACATGTGTCTGTGCTAGATATCAATCAACTCCTAGGGAATCACACCTCATTGCAGTCAAAAGAATCTTCAGATATCTGAAAGGAACTCCAACACTTGGAATTTGGTATCCTGCTTCAAGCAATACCAAGTTATCAGCTTTTTCAGATAGTGACTATGCAGGGTGTAAAATGTCAAGAAAATCAACATCTGGTGGTTGTCAATTCTTGGGAAACTGTCTAGTGTCCTGGCAATCAAAGAAACAAACATCTGTTGCAACTTCAACTGCTGAAGCTGAATACATTGCAACTGCAAGTTGTACATCACAGATACAATGACTCTAGTATCAACTTCTTGATTATGGAATCAAAAAGACCAAGACACCATTGCTTGTAGACAGCAAATCTGCCATTAGCATCATTCAAAATCCTGTTCAGTTTTCAAAAACTAAACATATTAAAATTAGGTATCATTTCATAAGAGATTGCTATGAAAAAGGCAAGATTGAAGTGAAACATGTAGCAAAAGCTAATCAAATAGCTGACATATTCATTAAACCCCTTTGACACATCAACATTTCAGAAGTTAGTATCCATGCTTGGGATGCTAAATTTGTAAGTGTTTCTTTTTTTTTTTCTGCACATAATTTCATTTTTCACTTACATCTGTTTTTAAGTCTGAAAACTTCTGAAAAACAAAAAGAAAGAAACTACCGATGAACAAAACATCAGTATGGGAATATTTTCTGAAAATGATTAACTTCTGATAAAATAACCTTCAGAAGTTATGAATAAAATATTTATAAAACATTCTCATCGGTTGTTAACAAACTACTGAAGAGAAAGTGGGAACTACTGATGATAATTGTTCTTCATCAGCAGTTTGGTCAAAAAGGGTAAATCAGATTCTTCCCACATCAGAAGTTTGACCTAGGCGGTTATAAACTTCTGATGAATACCTTTTCCAACACTTATCCTTTCAAAAAGCAAAAATCCCCTCCGTCTCTCTCACAAAACACTCTCAAGACCTAAACCTGCAAAAGCACTGTTCGATCCACACACACACAAACCACATGGCTCTAATACTGAAACATGGACAAAATCAAAGAGGCTACTTCGAAAAACTTGAAGCCTGGTCCCAATACGACGAAATCATTGATTTGGTCGTCAAATCCCAATACTTCACCGCCCTCACCATCGACCCTCCAATCCACACTAAAACTCTAAATGAGTTTTGGGCAAACGCAGACACGGTGACGGTGAACGACAAAGTGATCTCCCTCAACTCAACCATCCAAGGGAGAAGAATAGCAATCACACCGGCTACTTTGGCGATTAGGCTAGGTTTGGATGATGTAAACTCCCCAGACCAATTTCCAAACTCTGAGATTCACTTAACCATGACAGAGTGTGGTTACCAATGTACTCTCTCACATGCTACAATTTTTAAGAAATATTTTGAACCAAAGTATAAACTGCTGTTTCATTATATTATTATGTGTTTGAGTCCAAAAACTGGATCTTATGATCAGATGCCCTCAACTTTTCAACCTATTTTTCATTCCATAGTGAATGAAACAAAATTCAGGGCATCATCACTTTTCTTTAATGAGTTGGTGTTACATCATCTCAATACTAAAAAGAAGTTTTTGTTGTACCCAAGATTTATTATGCAATGCATAATAAAATAACTTGGAGAAGAGGTGCTTGTGGGTAAAACTACAACTTTAAACCCTTTATCCTCACAAGCATACTCAAGGCACAACAAACCGGCTGCCTGGCTAGAAGATGACCAAGGGGAACCAGAACCAGTCCCCATGGAACCCTCATCTTCCAAACCTTCACCCCCAAAGGCCAAGAAACCCAAGCAACAAAAACAAAAACCCACCAACCCAAAAAGAAAGGCAGTTCAGGAGGTTGAGATGCCTGAACTTGCTAATGTGCAATCTGGACTTGATAAAGATGTGACTGAAACATCCTCTCAGTCTCATCCATCTCAAACCCCACAAAGAGCACCAATAACAATCCTTTTCAAAAGAAAGAAATTCAAGAAAACAATCCCAATAGACCCTTCTTTTGAAACTGCTGAACCCATAGTCCAAACTACTAAACCAGCACCCCAAACTTCTGAACCAGAAATTGAAATTGCCAAGCTTCTCTCTGGGATAAAAGTGTCACACCACGACAAAGGCGGAAACACGTGGCGCGACGGTTCAAAAGCATAAAGTCAAGGTTATGGCTAAACACAAGTAATTTAAAGAAAATGGGTCATTTATTATGACGTCGAATCAGTTTCAAACATTACACAAAAGTTAATTGTTTTTGAAATAAACATAGAGGTTTCTCAAATATATCCCAAATGCCTTGGGAAATAAAGGTGAAACCCCACAAAAGCTTGACGTCACATTGGAGATTCCCCGACCCTGCTTGCCTGATCTTTCATCTTCTAGTTACCTGAAAGATATGTTTTAAAAAGTTTCGTCAATATAAATATATTGGTGAGTTCACAGGTTTTCAGTTTCTAAAACTTGAATACTTGGGAATACCATGTTATGACAATATATAGGAGTTGCAAATTCCTATAAATCTACTTGAGACTATAATCAAACCAAGACATATAATAATTGTGCCCCGCTCCAAGTCGTTACTCGGTTTCCCACGACTTAAGTTCAGAATATTTGCACCCCAGGCATAACCTAATGCATAATCGACGCTATCGATTAGGGGTGGGCCTTGTCAGGCACCAATAGTACTATTCGAATATTCCTCCGGTTTCAATTTCCCTGAACAAATGATTATAGAGGCGAGGACTCAACCCCGAGTGGCGGTCACACCTCAAGTATTAAATCCGTCAAACATTATCCCTAACATATCTTTCCCCCGGAAAAACGTAAAAATAGTTTAAAATGGGGCCGTGAAACTCACCTGTAACTGCGTCTGGCTCAATAAGGTGAATAGCAAGGGGTGGTCTTGCACCTACAAACGTCCTAAACGTATAAGTCACTATTCCTATAGTGCATGTGCCTTGGCAAGTTGTACACTCAACTCCCGACCACAAGTTGTTCCAAATCCCGTTTAATTATGCGTGTATCCTAGGTTTCGTTGGCGTTACATTACCCTTTGTGTTACAAGTTATATATTACTCTTGTTAATATTTCCATAACTTGTATCTTATTATCATCGACTCGACTTCACTTAACATATAATTATTTTCCCATTTAAATAATTATACTTAAGATCGCATCGCTCGATATAATATATATTTCAATCCTCGACCCGACTCACTTTGCCACACATTTGTTTTCCCATTTAAACAAATATGCTAAGATTTTGTCGTTCGATCGTATATTCTTAACGTCCGATTCAACTCACCACACCGTATATTTATTTTCCCATTCAAATAAATATACTAGGATTTCGTTGGTACGACCTACACATGTATATATCCTTGTCTTCTCGTCGCGGCTTCCCTTCCCGCATATCTACTTTCCCATTAAGTAGATATACTAGAATTTTGCCGAGACGAGCGTACAAATATATATAAATGTGTAATTTTTCTTGTTAAGTATATACGTTTGTTTTAACGTCTTATTCGTTTGTGTCATGTGTTTCTCCCACGAATTAATCCTCCAACACTTAGGAAAGTGTTTATTTATTTTCACCCAAAGTATATATATATATTTTACCTCTTAAAATATATATTTTTTCTTATCTTGCCGCAATGGCATTTTTCTCATATTTTGTCCGGTTATGGTTCGTTAACGCGTTTTAGTTCGATATCTTAACTCGATTAGTTAATTTTTCCAAGTTTTTCCCAACATGTATTTTATAGAAATATTTTCCATATTTCTTCCTATTTTCACATGTTACTTGGATGGTTAAAATACTTATGTATTTTTAATCCAACTTGTCAACTTAACTACAAAAATGTTTCCAACACTTTTATATTCCCATTTATATAAAAGTATTCATTTTTGTATAAGTTTCCCAAGTTTGTTTAATATTTTTATAAAATCTCTATTTTATAAAAATCCATATGTTAAAACCCTTTATATTTTTATAACTTTCAAAAATACACTTTTATACAAAATACCCAAGTATTTCTACTAGTATTTACAAAAATCATCCTTAGACTTTATTACTTGCATTTTTGACACCAAACTTTCCATACTTGTATTTTTGGACTAATAGTTTCTAAAATGTCCATTTTAGTCCCTTAACTTTCAAAGTTACAACTTTAGTCCCTTAACTTACAAAAGTTGCATCTTTCCACTCTAACTTCCAAAGTTAGCATTTTTCACTCAAAATAGTTAACTTTGAAGATTCAACTTTTTATTGGTAAGTTATTTTTGTATCAAAACACTTATGTTAGTCTTATATTCCATATGGAAGACTAATTATGTGTGTGTTTTATGTATTTGTCCATTTCTTCAAAATATCATTCATCCAAGTGAGTTAACTTTAATTTTCCATCTTATTCATTTATGAACTTCTAACATGTTTTACCACATATTATAACTTAAATGATCATAATAAGATGAATTAAAGTTAGTTTTAACATATTCAAGTTCATTTCAAAATCTTAACCAAAACATCATCCTACTTAGTCTTACATGTAAAATTTATATATTTTCAAGACTAATACATCATCATCAACAAATCCATGGTTTATTTTCATATCTTTAATCTTCCATTTTATACATGAAAACTTATTAAAGATTATGTTCAAAACCATTTTTAAACCCTTCATGTACAACTTGCTACTAGGAACACATACATGAATAATAACAATCAAAAACAAGATTAAGAAGCTTACTACTAGCACAAGGCTAGGGAAGACAAAAACCTTGGATTTGAGAGGGGTTTAGTGTGTTCTTCCTAGTGGTTTAGCTCCAAGCTCTTGAAACACACAAAAGGGGTTTGGATGATGGATGATTTTAAGTATTTTGGAGATGTAAAAACTTGAAAGAACAATGTGTGTGGGTGTATGCAAACTTACGGCCAAGAGAGAGAGAAGAAAGAGACTTGTTTTGCTTGGTGATTCAATCTTCTAACATGTGTTATTATATAACCAACTCATGTAATGATGCTAAAGATTTAAGGGATCTTATGGAAGATTATGAGTGTACTTGGGAGATTTTTGAAATGAAGATATGTGTGTGTGTAGAAATAGCCGTATGTATGTATGTAGATATAGGTGGTTTCTTGCAATCTTGGCTAAATCTTCACAAGGCATCATGATCCTACTTATAAGACTTAACAAGGCATGCCTTTAACTTGTGTTATGATTACTTGGATTGTGTCTTGGACCCTTATGGCCTAGTGGCCGAAAATTACATGCAAGGGGGACAAGGATGGGTTGCTTTTGTACTAGATGTTTACTTACACCTTTTCTTCCACTTTTGTCTTCATGTGTGTGCATGTTTTATCTAAGTTTATAGGTTATTATTATTACACAAAATGTGGATGTATTAAGGCCTCTAAGGCCGGCCCCCATGTGGCTTGGGTGGGGTCCACCACTTCAAATATTAACCCATTGATTGTTATGTTTAATCCCCCGTCGTTCGGGTGTCGTTCGGGTATTTTTCGGGTTTTAATCACGCGTTATCCGGACATTAAATATACCTTTAACAACACTTAAATATAGTCTATTTTAAGCGTTGATTGGTTATTTAGGCCTTTGCCGGGTGAAATTATGAGTTATACGCGTATCGGGTGCGATACGCGCACTTTATTCGTTACCGGGAGATTTGTACAAGACGTTTTCACTTATGGTTTTGGAGTTCCAAAACTCATTATATCTTATGAAAATACCCTTTATTTTATATCCTGGGTGTCCGGGATTCGTTTCGTTTATTTAATTATTACCGGGTAATTGCCAACATCCGTACCGGATAGCTTATTCGCACATGATCCAATCATGCTTTACCATTAAACGTATGCATTCCTATGCACTATTTGGAAATTGCTATTCCCTAAGGCCTTGATAATTAAATCACACATAATTGCATTTAATTACGTTAATCATATATTAATTAATTGTACGGAATTACCTTATTTTTGCCGGTTGTTACATTCTCCCCCCGTTAAGAGAATTCCGTCCCGGAATTCACTTCGAGTTCTCCGGTACAGGTGTCTTCTCGAATAGGGCGGGGTATTTTTGCTTCATCCGGTCCAGCCTTTCCCACGTGAACTCCGGTCCACGCTTGGCATTCCAGCGCACTTTGACCAATCTGATCTTGCTGCGCCTTAATTTTTGGACCTTCCAATCAGTTACCTCGATTGGTTCTTCCACAAAATGTAACTTGTCGTCAATCTGGATTTCGTCAGCAGGAATAATGAGAGTTTCGTCGGATAGGCACTTTTTCAAGTTCGACACATGAAACGTGTCGTGTATTCCACTAAGCTCTTGAGGCAACTCGAGCTTGTATGCCACTGTGCCTACCCTTGACAAGACTTTGAATGGTCCAATATATCGCGGGTTCAGCTTCCCACGCTTCCCAAAGCGCGCGACACCTTTCCAAGGTGACACTTTCAATAGGACCCTGTCTCCAACTTGAAACTCTAAAGGCTTTCGCCTCATATCAGCATAGCTTTTCTGGCGGTCCCGGGCCGCTTTGAGGCGTTCCTTTATCAAAAAGACCTTATCCGTGGTCTCTTGAACAATTTCGGGCCCGGTGAGTTGCTTTTCCCCAACTTCCGCCCAACATAGTGGCGATCGGCACTTGCGCCCATATAGAGCTTCAAACGGCGCGGCTTGAATGCTCGTATGATAACTGTTGTTATAAGAAAATTCTACCAATGGCAAGTGCGTATCCCAATTACCTCCGAAATCAATCGCGCATGCCCGTAGCATATCTTCCAAGGTCTGGATGGTTCGTTCACTTTGACCATCCGTTTGGGGGTGATATGCGGTGCTCATGTCGAGGCGAGTACCGAGGGCTTCATTTAAACTTTCCCAAAATCTTGACGTGAAACGACTATCTCGATCGGAGATGATAGAAACAGGTACACCGTGTTTAGATACCACCTCCTTAATGTACAAGCGGGTAAGTTTCTCCAACCTGTCCGTTTCGCGTATCGGGAGGAAGTGTGCAGATTTCGTCAATCGATCTACGATTACCCAGATCATGTCATGGCCGCTTGTTGTCTTAGGTAACTTGGTAATGAAATCCATGGTGATTCGTTCCCATTTCCATTCCGGTATTTCCGGTTGCTGGAGCAAACCGGAAGGTCTCTGGTGCTCAGCCTTGACCTTTGCGCAAGTCAAACATCGCGCGACATAGGCTGCTATATCCCTCTTGAAATTCGGCCACCAATAAAGTTCCTTCAAATCGTGGAACATCTTGTCTGCACCCGGGTGAACCGAATATCTAGAACTGTGAGCTTCAGCCAATACTAGCTCACGCAATCCACCATATACTGGAACCCAAATTCTATTCATGAAATACAATGTCTGGTCCGCTTTTGGTTCCAGTGAATCAACCATCTTTCGTAACCTTTCACCTTTGACATTCTCGGGTTTGAGGGCGTTAACTTGAGCTTCACGAATTCGTTCAGTCATATTCGTGTGGATAGTCAATCCCAAAGCTCGAACACGCAATGGTTTAACCCGTTCCTTGCGACTCAAGGCGTCGGCTACGACGTTCGCCTTACCGGGATGGTACTTTATCTCACAATCGTAATCGTTTAATAATTCAACCCAACGCCGTTGTCGCATATTCAAATCCTTCTGATCGAAGATGTGCTGCAAACTCTTATGATCAGTGAAAATCGTGCACTTGGTTCCGTACAAATAGTGCCTCCATATCTTGAGAGCGAACACCACTGCACCTAATTCCAAATCGTGTGTAGTGTAGTTCTTCTCATGGATTTTCAGTTGCCTGGAAGCATATGCTATTACTTTTTCCCGCTGCATCAATACACAACCCAAACCTTGATGCGAGGCATCGCAGTAAACCACAAAATCTTCCGTACCATCTGGAAGTGACAGTATCGGAGCGCCACATAACTTGTCTTTTAACAATTGGAATGCTGCCTCTTGCTTTTCCGTCCACTCAAATTTCTTGTCCTTCTGGGTTAGCATGGTTAGAGCTTGTGCTATTTTTGAAAAGTTCTCGATGAACCTTCTGTAATAACCTGCGAGGCCTAGAAATTGTCGTACTTCGGTAGGAGTTCGAGGTGCTTCCCAATTTTTAATCGCCTCGATCTTGGCTGGATCAACGTGTATGCCCTTCTCGTTTACCACGTGACCTAAAAAGTGAACTTCCCGAATCCAAAAGTCACATTTCGAGAATTTAGCATAGAGCTTCTCCTTGCGTAATACTTCAAGAATTAACCGAAGGTGATTCTCGTGGTCTTCTTTCGTGCGTGAATAGATCAAAATATCGTCAATGAAGACAATGACGAATTTGTCCAGGTATGGCTTACACACGCGGTTCATTAGGTCCATGAAAACCGCTGGTGCGTTGGTCAAGCCGAACGGCATCACCAAAAATTCATAGTGTCCATACCGGGTTCTGAAGGCCGTTTTTGGTACATCTTCTTCTTGTATACGCAACTGGTGATAGCCTGACCTCAAATCGATCTTGGAGTAATAGCTGGAACCTTGGAGCTGATCAAATAAATCGTCGATCCTGGGGAGAGGATAGCGATTCTTGATGGTTAGCTTGTTCAGCTCTCGATAGTCGATGCACATGCGAAATGTGCCATCCTTCTTCTTCACAAATAAGACGGGAGCTCCCCAAGGTGAGAAACTCGGTCTTATAAAACCTTTGTCCAATAATTCTTGTAGCTGGCTGGACAGTTCCTGCATCTCTGATGGAGCTAGGCGGTATGGCGATCGTGCCACAGGAGCTGCTCCGGGAACGAGGTCGATGCGGAACTCGACTTGTCGAGGTGGTGGCAACCCCGGCAAATCTTCTGGAAATACATCCGGAAAATCTCTGGCGACTGGAATGTCTTCCAACTTTCGCTCGTCGGCCTTCTTGTCCACTACGTGTGCCAAGAATGCGACAAGCCCTTTTCTCAGACACTTACGGGCCTTCATGCTCGAAATAATCCTTAGTGGCGTCCCGTGTCTTTCCCCTTGAATTGAGAGAGTTTCACCGCTTGCGAGGGGAACTTGAATAACCTTATCGTTGCAAACCACAATGGCACGGTGCGCGGACAACCAGTCCATGCCAACAACGATGTCAAAACTTCCCAATACAACCGGTAATAGATCAATCCCAAACTCGTGCCCACAGAGTTCTAACTTACAATCTCTTGCTACTTCTCTCGTTTCAATAGTTTTACCATTAGCCAGTTCTATAGAGTAGGGTGTATCTAGTTTGCTAGTTTTTAAACCAAGTAGTCTTTTAAACTCAATGGATACGAAGCTAAAGTCAGCACCGGTATCAAATAATACAGAGGCATAATGACCATTTAGAGGAAACGTACCAGTGACCACATTGGGGTCTTGCCGTGCGTCACCGGCTCCAATTACAAATGCCCGGCCACGGGCCTGATTGTTGACTTTGGGGCAATCTTTCTTCCAATGGTCCAATGACCCGCATGCAAAACAGGGTCTGGCCCCTCCATTCTTTGGTGCTCCAGATCGGCACTCTTCGGTCTTGTGCCCGGTGCGGTGGCACTTCCCGCAAGTTAATCCATTGTTTCTTCCCTGGTTTCCCTGTTTGTTATTGTTATTGTTACCACGTCCTGTGGCGGCATAACCCTTTCCTTTCTTGTTCGAGCTACCCGACGCTCGATCCCTTCTTCCCTCATCTCTCTTCCTTTTCCCACACCTCTGTCCGTTACCCTGATCATTAGTTGCAACCGCTGAACTTGATCCCTGTTTCTTGGCCTCAACACTACTTGCTTCAGAAATTTTTAACCCAGAAACTTGGCGGATTAGGGTACCCATGCGGATAGCATCCTCAGTCAGACTTAGTGCCAGATCAATTGCCTCGCGCATGGTCGTGGGTTTGGAAGAGGTGACCATGCTGCGAATCTGTGGTGCTAGCCCGAATAGGTAACGTTCCACTTTGTTCTTCTCCGGTGTAACCAGGCGAGGTACCAGTCGTGCGAGATCATGAAATCTTGACGTATACCCAGTGACGTCTGCTCCTACCATGGTGAGGTTCCAGAATTCGGTTTCCAACTTCTGAACTTCACTTGCCGGGCGGTATTCGGCAGTCATCAGTTCCTTCAGTGCCGCCCATGATAGAGAGTATGCCACATCATCTCCTAAAGACTGTACTTGACCGTTCCACCAAGTTAGGGCTTGATCTAGGAACAGATTGGTGGCGTACATGACAGACTGTCGAGGGGTACACCCGCTGATGCGGATAACTGCCTCGGTCTTTTCGAACCATTTGACCAGGCCTATGGAACCCTCAGTGCCGCTGAAGTTTAGTGGCTTACAGTCCAAGAAAGCCTTGAAAGTGCAGCCGCGCTCTCCCGAGGCTGTCCCTGTAATAGTAACATAGTATGTTATTATGGGATAGGAGTTTGTGAAATATTCTCCCATCGCTTTTTCATTTATTTTTAAACCTCTTACCACTGGGGGAGGTCTCTCGTCGCTCACTCCCTGTCCTGTCATGGGAGTGTTCCGAGCGTGCGGCTTCGTGTTCAGCGATGGCACGAGCTATGCGTTCAGATATCATAGTTTCAAGCTCGGCCGGTGTTGTGGGCAGTCCGTCTGCTCCACTGTTGCTTCGGGTGGCAGGTGCCATTTTTCTTCAATAATAATTATCAAAGGTTAATTTGGCAAACATTTATACAATACAAAGCATAAATAACAAACCAAGGCATGAACACAATAATCAACACCATATCATCACACAACATACCAACACATCATACATAAATAAATAGTAATCAACACAACATTACCACACAAATATACAAACCACAACACATGGAGTAAGCAATAATAATCATAGACAACAACATATTTCACCATAATAATAAGATTTTTCATTAATTTCAATAATATCAGTACAATGCTTGTTCATAATACCAAAATGGAGAATACATTTCTCATACAATACATTGCTTTTGAAATAATAAAACATCATATCATACGCCGTAATTCCCGTACGGCTAGGCAAAATGCAGACGAGTGTCATAACCCGTGCTGTACTACCATAATGCTGCTAATATGTACATAAGCTGGTGCGTCTTCTGTGCATCCCCTGATACATACTACTGTGGCGGTGGCGGTGGGTACTGGTACTGCGGCGCATACATGCTAATCGTCATGCTGATCTCTGAGATGCGCTCGTACAAAAACTGTCGATGTGCCCAGTGTGCATCCCCAGTAATCCCGCTCTGCGCATCCATGCGCAAGAGCTCCTCTGCGTAATGCGCCAAGGCATCACGAGTGTCAATCATCCTAGCCCACATCAACCTCGTCTGCTGTTCAACCTGATTCACGGTGCGCTGCACCGTGTTGACTAGAGTCTGAAAATCCTGCTCTAAGGTGATGGTCGAGGTCTGGGCGGGTCCAGAGGGGGGTGTCATCCTGGGAAGGTGGGATGGTCCGGGTACATCAGGGTGTGTGGATGGGAAGGGCCCGAAGGGGAATGGTACTGGTATGTGGGGCAGTAAGAAACTGGGTGGCCTGATGGAAAAGTGGTGTGGCATCAGATAAGGGTCCCCTGCACCTAGAGGGTATGGTGCAGGTGTCATGCTGGGTATGGTGGGGATGGGTGTAGTCATGGCAATGGTGGGTGGTGGCATAGGCTCAGCTAGTGGGGCTACCAACGGCTCAGAGACAGTGGCCCACTCTGGAGTGGACACCACTACAGGGGGTGTGGGAGGGCTCGCAGTGGCGAAGGCCTCCATGCCTGCCCTATGTAGCTCAGAGCTACGGGCGGGACTACCCTCATGTATAAGAGCTGCTGGTGCTGGCTCCTCCTGGGGTATGGGCTCGGGTGCTGGTGGGGCTATAGGGTCGGCTGGGGCGTCCTCTAGCATTGGAGCCACTGGCTCCTCCTGGTCAGCCTGAATCTCTGGCACCAACATGTGCCCTACTGAACCCACAGACTCGTCATCGGAGTCGTCGGATATCCATCCGTTCCTTCCACGGGGAATGGGCAGGAGTCTCATACCTGCAGGTACGTGAATGTGGGGTACCGGTGCCGGCTCGTGCTCGGCGTGAGCCTGTCGGCGGAAAGGAGACTCTGCCGCGTCTGACTGGGCGGGAACTGGTCGCGAAGGACCGGCACAGCCGTCAGGGAAATCCCTGATGGCTCGAATAGGGCGTACGGCCAAAGGTGCGGCCGGTACGATGGGCAGTGGCGCGTCGATCACGGCCGGTGTCCAGTCAGGATCCTCGCTAGGATCTGTCTCGTCCGAATCGTCGTCTGACCCTCCTGCGACGTCCATCTCTACGTCGTCTTCTTCCGCATCGAGTACAACCAGCTCGACTGGCTCCGGCGGAGGTGCAGGTATAATCTGGATACTGCTATCAACACTAGGCGCTATACTTCCCGCGTCGGACATCCTGGCAAAAGAACCGTACATGTATATATGATTTATTTAAATTAGACAGTTATGGCGTACTCTATAGTAACCTTCCTAACTTCTAATTTCTACGTTACAGTATAACAATACTCATGGCTGGCTTGGTCGGAATCTCCTCATGCCCAATGCTTCTTGAAAATTACTTTTATTTAAAACCATGTACATTTTCTTTTGAAAACTTTATCTTTAGAACCAAATCCGGTTATAGTCTAGTTTTTAAAGAAAATACTCTAGTTCGCTATAACCTTGGCTCTGATACCACGTTCTGTCACACCACGACAAAGGCGGAAACACGTGGCGCGACGGTTCAAAAGCATAAAGTCAAGGTTATGGCTAAACACAAGTAATTTAAAGAAAATGGGTCATTTATTATGACGTCGAATCAGTTTCAAACATTACACAAAAGTTAATTGTTTTTGAAATAAACATAGAGGTTTCTCAAATATATCCCAAATGCCTTGGGAAATAAAGGTGAAACCCCACAAAAGCTTGACGTCACATTGGAGATTCCCCGACCCTGCTTGCCTGATCTTTCATCTTCTAGTTACCTGAAAGATATGTTTTAAAAAGTTTCGTCAATATAAATATATTGGTGAGTTCACAGGTTTTCAGTTTCTAAAACTTGAATACTTGGGAATACCATGTTATGACAATATATAGGAGTTGCAAATTCCTATAAATCTACTTGAGACTATAATCAAACCAAGACATATAATAATTGTGCCCCGCTCCAAGTCGTTACTCGGTTTCCCACGACTTAAGTTCAGAATATTTGCACCCCAGGCATAACCTAATGCATAATCGACGCTATCGATTAGGGGTGGGCCTTGTCAGGCACCAATAGTACTATTCGAATATTCCTCCGGTTTCAATTTCCCTGAACAAATGATTATAGAGGCGAGGACTCAACCCCGAGTGGCGGTCACACCTCAAGTATTAAATCCGTCAAACATTATCCCTAACATATCTTTCCCCCGGAAAAACGTAAAAATAGTTTAAAATGGGGCCGTGAAACTCACCTGTAACTGCGTCTGGCTCAATAAGGTGAATAGCAAGGGGTGGTCTTGCACCTACAAACGTCCTAAACGTATAAGTCACTATTCCTATAGTGCATGTGCCTTGGCAAGTTGTACACCCAACTCCCGACCACAAGTTGTTCCAAATCCCGTTTAATTATGCGTGTATCCTAGGTTTCGTTGGCGTTACATTACCCTTTGTGTTACAAGTTATATATTACTCTTGTTAATATTTCCATAACTTGTATCTTATTATCATCGACTCGACTTCACTTAACATATAATTATTTTCCCATTTAAATAATTATACTTAAGATCGCATCGCTCGATATAATATATATTTCAATCCTCGACCCGACTCACTTTGCCACACATTTGTTTTCCCATTTAAACAAATATGCTAAGATTTTGTCGTTCGATCGTATATTCTTAACGTCCGATTCAACTCACCACACCGTATATTTATTTTCCCATTCAAATAAATATTCTAGGATTTCGTTGGTACGACCTACACATGTATATATCCTTGTCTTCTCGTCGCGGCTTCCCTTCCCGCATATCTACTTTCCCATTAAGTAGATATACTAGAATTTTGCCGAGACGAGCGTACAAATATATATAAATGTGTAATTTTTCTTGTTAAGTATATACGTTTGTTTTAACGTCTTATTCGTTTGTGTCATGTGTTTCTCCCACGAATTAATCCTCCAACACTTAGGAAAGTGTTTATTTATTTTCACCCAAAGTATATATATATATTTTACCTCTTAAAATATATATTTTTTCTTATCTTGCCGCAATGGCATTTTTCTCATATTTTGTCCGGTTATGGTTCGTTAACGCGTTTTAGTTCGATATCTTAACTCGATTAGTTAATTTTTCCAAGTTTTTCCCAACATGTATTTTATAGAAATATTTTCCATATTTCTTCCTATTTTCACATGTTACTTGGATGGTTAAAATACTTATGTATTTTTAATCCAACTTGTCAACTTAACTACAAAAATGTTTCCAACACTTTTATATTCCCATTTATATAAAAGTATTCATTTTTGTATAAGTTTCCCAAGTTTGTTTAATATTTTTATAAAATCTCTATTTTATAAAAATCCATATGTTAAAACCCTTTATATTTTTATAACTTTCAAAAATACACTTTTATACAAAATACCCAAGTATTTCTACTAGTATTTACAAAAATCATCCTTAGACTTTATTACTTGCATTTTTGACACCAAACTTTCCATACTTGTATTTTTGGACTAATAGTTTCTAAAATGTCCATTTTAGTCCCTTAACTTTCAAAGTTACAACTTTAGTCCCTTAACTTACAAAAGTTGCATCTTTCCACTCTAACTTCCAAAGTTAGCATTTTTCACTCAAAATAGTTAACTTTGAAGATTCAACTTTTTATTGGTAAGTTATTTTTGTATCAAAACACTTATGTTAGTCTTATATTCCATATGGAAGACTAATTATGTGTGTGTTTTATGTATTTGTCCATTTCTTCAAAATATCATTCATCCAAGTGAGTTAACTTTAATTTTCCATCTTATTCATTTATGAACTTCTAACATGTTTTACCACATATTATAACTTAAATGATCATAATAAGATGAATTAAAGTTAGTTTTAACATATTCAAGTTCATTTCAAAATCTTAACCAAAACATCATCCTACTTAGTCTTACATGTAAAATTTATATATTTTCAAGACTAATACATCATCATCAACAAATCCATGGTTTATTTTCATATCTTTAATCTTCCATTTTATACATGAAAACTTATTAAAGATTATGTTCAAAACCATTTTTAAACCCTTCATGTACAACTTGCTACTAGGAACACATACATGAATAATAACAATCAAAAACAAGATTAAGAAGCTTACTACTAGCACAAGGCTAGGGAAGACAAAAACCTTGGATTTGAGAGGGGTTTAGTGTGTTCTTCCTAGTGGTTTAGCTCCAAGCTCTTGAAACACACAAAAGGGGTTTGGATGATGGATGATTTTAAGTATTTTGGAGATGTAAAAACTTGAAAGAACAATGTGTGTGGGTGTATGCAAACTTACGGCCAAGAGAGAGAGAAGAAAGAGACTTGTTTTGCTTGGTGATTCAATCTTCTAACATGTGTTATTATATAACCAACTCATGTAATGATGCTAAAGATTTAAGGGATCTTATGGAAGATTATGAGTGTACTTGGGAGATTTTTGAAATGAAGATATGTGTGTGTGTAGAAATAGCCGTATGTATGTATGTAGATATAGGTGGTTTCTTGCAATCTTGGCTAAATCTTCACAAGGCATCATGATCCTACTTATAAGACTTAACAAGGCATGCCTTTAACTTGTGTTATGATTACTTGGATTGTGTCTTGGACCCTTATGGCCTAGTGGCCGAAAATTACATGCAAGGGGGACAAGGATGGGTTGCTTTTGTACTAGATGTTTACTTACACCTTTTCTTCCACTTTTGTCTTCATGTGTGTGCATGTTTTATCTAAGTTTATAGGTTATTATTATTACACAAAATGTGGATGTATTAAGGCCTCTAAGGCCGGCCCCCATGTGGCTTGGGTGGGGTCCACCACTTCAAATATTAACCCATTGATTGTTATGTTTAATCCCCCGTCGTTCGGGTGTCGTTCGGGTATTTTTCGGGTTTTAATCACGCGTTATCCGGACATTAAATATACCTTTAACAACACTTAAATATAGTCTATTTTAAGCGTTGATTGGTTATTTAGGCCTTTGCCGGGTGAAATTATGAGTTATACGCGTATCGGGTGCGATACGCGCACTTTATTCGTTACCGGGAGATTTGTACAAGACGTTTTCACTTATGGTTTTGGAGTTCCAAAACTCATTATATCTTATGAAAATACCCTTTATTTTATATCCTGGGTGTCCGGGATTCGTTTCGTTTATTTAATTATTACCGGGTAATTGCCAACATCCGTACCGGATAGCTTATTCGCACATGATCCAATCATGCTTTACCATTAAACGTATGCATTCCTATGCACTATTTGGAAATTGCTATTCCCTAAGGCCTTGATAATTAAATCACACATAATTGCATTTAATTACGTTAATCATATATTAATTAATTGTACGGAATTACCTTATTTTTGCCGGTTGTTACAAAAAGAGATAATCCCATCCGAACATGTCAGTCCCCAACAACCACATCAAACAGGGGACATAGCTTCAGAACTTGACATGGATGTGGACACTCAAAGCCCTAACCCAAGAGATGAGGATGAACCAGGGTCTCTAAGCCCAAACTTAGAAACTCTAGGTACATTTGAGGTTGCTACTACTCATATACCACCCAGTGGTGGATCTGAGGAAAGAAGTAACATTGCTAAGACCTCATTTGTGGCAACTACTGATGAAGGCTTAATGCCTGAGGTAGGAAATCCTCTGAACCAAGAAAAAGAGGTACATGAGAAAACTGAGTTGGGCTCAGCTCATGATGTAACTGATACTGTCCTCATTGAGGATGTAATCAGGGATTCAGATGATTCCATTGATTTGGATGATGATTCACAACCAAACATTGAATTGACGGCTGCTAGTGAAGGTCCTGCACCTGGTGTATCTAAGCTCAAAGAGCTGGTCACACCAGATCAGGTTAAAGTCCACTTGATCCCTGATTCCCCTAAAGTGGCATCTTCTGTACAACAAGAAGATCACCCCAAAACACACCCCTCACTACAAATGCCTACCCAATTCCCTGGGTCAACAAGCATAGACTTGAACCAACTATGCAGCCCAGATGGTCCCTTATACCATATGATGAACACACTTATAACCAATCACTTCAGAACCTACACAGCTGCTTTGGAGCTGTCAGTCAAGAACCAATTTGAAGTGATCAAGACAAAAATGATCGACCTGTCCAACAAAATTGACCACAATTCAAAACAAATCGCCATTTTCACTGGTACTTTCTCTCAACCTTCCAAACTCAAACTTGATGAATCCAAAAACGGGGAGAAAACTAAGGAACCAAGGGAGTCATTCGAAGCCAGAATAAGAGCAAGAGTGGCTCTCCAAGAAAGAGAACTCAAAGACAAAGCCAGAAGACAAAAACTGGCTCAACAATTTGGTGTCTCTGAACAAGAAATTGAAGAAGTTGAAACATCCCAAGGCCATAATGAAGAAACTTCTAATGCTGATGAAAGTTCTGATGATGACTCAGAAAGTACTGAAGACAATCCTTCAGTAGTTGACAAACCTTCAGTAGTTGTCAACACATCAGAAGTTAACGCTTCCAATATACAATCAACAGAACAGCCTTCCAAACCAATTGAACAAACTCAACCAACTCCTGTTCCAAGGCCTACAATTACCACTACCACAATGATTGTACTAAACCCTTCTCCAATCTCTAAATCAAAGGAACTTCTTGAGAAAAGTTTAGTTGCAGCCTAAAGAAAAGCCAAGGAAGATCAGGTATGGAATACTATGGAAGCAAGGGATGACTTAAGCCTCAATGAAAAATTACAGGCTTATGAAGCAGAGTTACAAAGGCAGGCTAACCTTGAAAAAATTGCTGAAGAAGACAAAAGACAACAACTGGTGTCTTACATTACAAAGAACAGCAAGACTAAAGCCTTTTCACTGAAAGGACTCTCCATGGATGAGCTGACAAGAAGAGCTCAACTTGTTGCAGACAAACTTGCAACAAACAAAGATGGGAATGCCAAGAGAGCCCAAATGATTGAAGAACTGGTAGCAAATGAGTATGGTTCAAAAGCCTCAGTGTCTAAGTGGAAAGAAGAAAGATTATTAGACACCTACAGAAAATACAAGGCTGCAAAGGCTGCTAATCCAGAGAAGTTCAAAACTTCTGAAGTATCAACTTCAGTAGTTAGAACTTCTGGTGTTACAAGACCCGCTACCAAGAAAAAGAAGACAGAGGACAATACAAAGACTGACTTCAAGATGGTACAACTAGAAGGAAACACAGTAGTCCATTCAGACTTTGATATTGAAGAAAAGCCTCTGTTAACACAGTTCAGGGATCCTTCTACATTTGCCTACCAAATCCAGAAGACCATCAAAGACAAACTGCACACTAAGGTAGTTACTGAACATCGCTTACCAACTTTCCAACTACCTGATGTGATGCAACAAGAAGAAAGAAGTGAATCCCACCTGAGAGTCACTGAAATTGAAAACATCCAACACTCAGGAACTTCCCAAGGGACCAGCATGGTTCCCTATACTTCAGACTTTGACAAGTCTAAAGTGCTGATCATCAGATGGTCCTTTACTGATGACAACTCAGTATTAGTGACAAGAAGAGACCTCACAAGCAAGGCCTACAAGTCGATAAATGAACTGAAGAAACTATCAACTCAGGACCTGCTTACAATCCAACATCTTGAACCCCAAAGAGGATCTCTCACTGATGAGCAGCTAAATCAACTGAAGAATTCCATGTTCAAGGAAATATGGAAAATTGTCAATGACAGAAGAAGAAAATAAAGGAATTAGAAAGGTTTTGGCATCATCAATCCAGGGGGAGATTGTTAGGATAAAGAGGATTGGTGAAACCACTTTTGGAAACCTAAGTCTAATTCACTTCTGTCAAAAATATTCTAAGTATAGAACTACTGAAGAAAGAAGACAAAAGTACTGAAGAAGGATTCTACAAGTACTGAAGAAGAAATGCATCAGAAGTTCTGAAGTTCAAACCAGACAGTTCACTGAAGAACTACTGAAGTCAAACTACTCATCAATAGTTTGTCATTCATCAGCACTTGTTCAAAAATCTTTCCACCGCCTTATGTTTCAGTAGTTTATTAGTTTAGTATTACTTTAGCTTTTTGTACGAGTTCCAAGATTGCAACTTGTTGCAACTTGTTTCTGAACTTGCTTTTTGGCAAGGTTCATGTATATGTAAAGTCTATAAATAGATGGGTTCATTCCTCTGTTTTAGACATTGATTTTTAATACAAAAATCCTTCAAAGCTTATCATTGTTATTTCCATTTCATTTACTGAGAATCTGTTTAAGTATTCATTCTCATTCAATACTTAGATTCTCATTAAATACTTGTCTTTAGTTTTCTCAAACATCCAGGGGGAGTAATAACTCCTGTTGATAAGTGTAGCTTTAACTTAAAACATTCCGCTGTGCTAAAACTGATAAAGAACTTGCTAAACACTTAAGTGTTCACTAGCAAGTTCATACAAAGAGCAATACTGATCCAACAATTAACAAATTATCTTGTACTTATGTTATTGCAGGTGTAGTTAATGCATGAGTAAGACTTATAACTCCCTTTCAACGACTACAAAGTCTTACTAAGTCAGAGATATCATGGATGCTTGAGTTGTACGCGTATAAACTTGAAGAATAAGTCAAAGTGTAACCGCCAAAGTGATGAATGCAAGGCGAGAAAGGTAGAAACTGTTATCCAACGTCCATTTCAGCTGAAACACCGACAACGGTCACCTAAAACAGTCCACAAGACTTCAAAGACCTTAACTACTTAGCGGATTTTGTGGGATTCTTTGTTTATTTCATGCACTATATAAATGGGGGTATTGGACGAGTATAGGACACATTGCTTACACCAGAACTACACACATACATTCAGCTGATTAGAAAACACTTACACACTCATTGTAATCATAGTACACTCGTCCATTTACTCATCCAAAGTTGTATCTTTTTACCCAATTAATATTAATAAACAAGGCAGGGGCCTAGACTCCTCCCGAGGTTTTATGCCGGAGATCTACAACTAATCAAGGGCTTTCCTCGTAGATCGTGTGTTGTTCTTTGTATTTTCTACTTTATTTGTTCATTACAAATAGTTCCAACCCAAGGATATAACTATCCATCCTGAAGCTAACCTAAGCCATCCCGAGCATAGTTGTCATATTTTTACTTCTTTAACATCCTGATACACCATCATCAGAATTTACTCGATTCCTAAACAAATTTTCACACATTTAGCACTCTACCTCACTTTAACTAATTTGGAATACAAAGTTACTTTTACTAGATAATTTTTGACCAAAACACACATGAGACAGGTCCCCTATACGAAGATAGACACCATGATTCTCAATAATCTTGTTGCAAACCATTAAGATCCTCCAGATTTCTGGCATGGCTTGGGCATAAGCCATCCCGGTTGTATCAAAGAAATCTTGGCTGAACGAAGGAAAAGGATATTTCAAACCCAACTGGAAGGGAAGATACAGAAAGCAGACCCATATAGAAGATGCAAAATCAGATTTCGCACTTGGGTCGTAACGGTGAAACACAACAGAACCAGGGAAGACCACTGAATCTTTTAAAGCTTGAATATCCTTATCATCAAAAGAATAGACTTCTTGTTCAGGATGGCTTAACAAGTTTTGGGGAATGAAGTCGTTTGAGACTCCTACACTCCCAGAATCCCTTGTCATTTTCTTTCCCATCCTCAGTAATTTTTTAAAATTATACAGGTTTAAAAAAGAAGTTAGGAGAAAGAGAAGAAAGATTACCTACTTTGATAATCTGGTGTGAATATAAAGAAGGGGATATGGTCTAGATATAGATGGCAGAAGATGATGTCGTGTAACAGTCATCACATAATTATCACCGAGAAAGTAGCCGTTGCTATCCTGACAACAAGTCACATCAGAAATATCAGATAAAGATCTGGGATTAAAAAATATTTTAACCGTTAAAGATATTAACGGTAACATATTTTTGGGGACAATTGCTGGTGATGAAATCCTCAAGATGGATTTACCTTGAATATTCTATGTAGCATCCTCAGGATGATAAAGGACTAAGCAGACTTCAGGATGTAACAACATTTTGACATATGTGCATCATGAGGATAGACTAACGAATTATCTTATCTTAATATTTTTTACTGGTACAATCAATGAATGAGTAAGACTTGTAACTCCTTTCCAACGGCTATAAAGTCTTACCAAGTCAATGGATTTAAGGATACGCGTATAAGCTTAAAGACGAGTCAAAGTGTAACCGCCAAAGGTGATGAATGATGAGCGAAAAAGGTGGAAACTGACATCCAAAGTCCATTTCAGCTGAAACATCCTCAACATCCACCTAAAACAGTCCACAAGATCATTGAAGACAACATATATTATGGGATCTTCTAATTATTATCATGTAAAATATATATTGGGGTATTGTGAACAAAAATAGGACACTTACACATTATCAAACACCTGATACTAGCTGATGAACACTTGATACTATCTCTACACACATAACACTACACAATCATTGTAATCTTAGATTGTTCATCATACTTCCAAAGTTGTAAAACATTTTTACCTTTTTAATATTAACAAACAAGGCAGGGACCTAGACTCCTCCCGAGGTTTTGTGCCGGCAATCATCAAGTGATCAAGGGCATTCCTTGTACATCGAGTGTTGTTCTTTGTTGTTTCATACTTACATTTGCATGTCTTACCATTCTGCCAGATAGTTACATCCTCGGGATAGAACTGTCCATCCTAAACCCATTCTTTGCCTTCGTAAGTATAGTTGTGACATTGTTACCAATTTGTCGTTATAAAACTGTCGTCTTGAGAATAACACTGAGTTTTTACCATCTTCTACACATTTAGCACTCTACCTTACATTAACTAATTTGGAAAACAAAATTATTTCTAGTAGGTAATTTTTGACCAAAACAATACCTTATCAGAAACTTTTTTCATTATGTGCCACATTCACAGTCTATGTCTACTAGAATGAAATACACATTGTATAGTATTCTTTATTGCGGGATCTTGATCAGCAATATCTACTTTTGGATGTTTAACAATTGATTTTACAAGCATATCCAAAAGCCACTTGTAGGACTCTGTAGTTTCAAAAGACAACAACCCAACACCAAGGGTTACATTCCAGCAATGGTTATCAATCCCAGTAAATGGGACAAATACCATCTTGTATCTAAAAAAATAATAATATTTACTATAAGCAAATGAAAAAAAAAACATAACATAAGGACATATATAGTATAAAATGTGTATACTTGTTGGTGTTAAATATCGCATCAAATGAAATAACATCTCCAAACTCCATGTAATTCTTCTTACATAATCCATCAGCCCGGAATAACGCAGTAAGAGCATTATTAGAATCAGTTGAATACTCAAACGAATAGCCCGACAAGTACTTTTTCTTATCATTCAACTTAGAAACAAACATATCAGCATCATATTCACCTACAAAACTGTATAACCCACTTTTAAAAATTTTACAGTCAACAGCAGTTGCCCCAATATTCTCAACTCCACCATACTTTGTCCACATAACATAGAATGCTTTGATAGGACCAAGATTCTATAAGATAGCTCACAAATGATTTCTTCTTGAACGTACATTAAGTGACTATTTGCTTCTAACAAATGCATATCAGACTGGGACACAAACGGATGATTGTTGTAAGTCCCGAATGCTAGATCTTGTGAAATGCAATAGATTGTTATCACTTAGAAACACCTATTTGTTAGGTGTTTTAAGTGATTAATCCAGAAAAATAAAGATACTAGATGAACATGAATAAAACTGGCACACACAATGAATAACATGATGATTCCATTTCTGATTTGATGATGAATAACCTTGGAATACACTGACTAATACGCACCTATTCATGTGTGCTACAAAGATAATCCCAAAACCCCAACCCTAGAGCTGTGCACACACTTAGCTTATATAGGAAGGCTCCTGGGCCTGCGCACTTAACATAAGTGCGCAGGGCCCGTATGACAAGTGCGCAGCCTAGGGTTTGCCTTACTAAACACTGTGTTAGTTACATACTAAGTCCTTCAACTATCAAACTATACAACTGACTATCAAAAGTCTATAATCTGGTAACTGTGGTCTCAAAATAACCCAACAATACTCCCCCTAGACCACAGCTACCAGTTCTTCCATCTTCAATCAATCTCAACCTCGCTTTACTCCCCTTCAACCTGTTCTGGGGGGTCTTGAATGTACAGTGCGACTGGATCTTCTTCAACCAATGGAGGAGCTTGAGTAGATTCTGTTGCAGGTCTTTCTGGATCAGCTACTGATGCAGGATCTTCTGTCTGTACCTCTGAAGTAGTCTCGACTTCAGTTTGAGTAACATCTGCATCAGCAGCAGCAGCAGTAGCTTGAGCAGCTTTCTCTCGATCTTCCTTTTCTTTGTCGGCTGCATTGATCCTGTCAACTATCTCAAGTAGTTCCCGCTTTAGCTTCATTGCCCGATCAACCGCCCTTCTAAATAAGACCGCTTCTTCAAACAACGCGTACCCGGCACCCACATTAATCTAATTTTCAAACAGCATGTTCAGATTTGACAGATTAAGTGCAAACACATCTACTAGATCCAAAATCCTCATAGCCTCCGAATCGTCCTGCAGTTTAATGACTGCTTCACCAGTGTTGCTGTCGTAAAACCACTTCTTAAAGTCCCTCAGCATCACTGGAAGCTCAGATTGAATAGGAACTCGTGTGACGACCTGAGGAGGGTCAATCACATAAGTTATCATGCCACGTCCTATTGCTGGATCGATTCTTTTCTTGGAGATCCTCCTTCTTGGCTTCTGCGGCTTGAAGATTTGGAAATCAGTGTCACATTCTTTCCTTATAAACCATTCAAGCATGGACCCCGTGGTGTCGTGGGTGCGGTTGATGAATGGGGCCCTGCTAAGCTCCCTGATATCCCATCGAGGGAGAGACTTCAGTTCTTCTTGACCCTTGAAGTACTGTATCACTCCCCCTCTTCTCTTCACGGCAAATAACCTTTTCTCTTCATCATACTTCCAGGAGATAATCTTCTCCTTGTGAGCTTCCCTAGTGTGATGGATGTTTTGATGCATGGCTGGAATGGTGATGGGCCTTCTAGGAAACCAAGTGATCTTTCAGGATCCAACTTGTGCCCATCTGACGTCTCATAAACAACCTCTTCATCCATTCCCATCTCCACAAACCTATCAGGCATCTCATCTTCACTGATCTCATCAACCTCACTTTCCTCAGCCACTCTTTCTTTCTCCTTCTCTTCCTCCAGAAACTTTCCGAAATCAAAAACCTCATCAAATGTAGCGCTAGTGGCACCAGTTTGCTGCTACTTGAACTCTTGGAACATATCAAACATTTGCATCTGAACCTGATTCTGAAACTTGATCAGATATCGTTGATCTTTGATGATTTTCTCCATGTTCCTGTTCTTGTGCTTGAGTTTCTTCACTTTCTTTCTCAGCTCTTGATTGTTGTGCACATCGTTTTTCAGGGTACAGATTTCCCTGGCAGCCGTCTTTCCAACCTTTTTCACTAGTTTCTCATACAGTTCCTGATGCACCGGTTTGCGACGTGGTGCAGCAGGAGCTGAGGAGGATGGTTCAGCCGGCTGTTGAGCTGGAGCTTTGGGGGCTGGAGCAGCAGCAGTGGAAGGCCCTGGTTGTTCTGGTTGTTCTGCCCCAAAGATGGATTCCAAGATCACTTGTTCCTCGATATCGTCCTGAGTCATTACACGAGGAATCTCTGACTGAGGAAGCTGTTCTCTCCTTTTCTTTCTTGCTGCCCTCTCGAACTCAGCAACTTCTTGTAAGACTGCATCAGTCTCAAGCTGTTCGGGTGTCAATGTTTCTCTTCCTTCTTGTAGTAAACCAGTTGGCCTTTGCCTTTTAGTAGGCTTAGATGGAGCTGGTTCAGTAGCCACTCTTTTCCCCTGGCCATCTCTAGAGCAATTTCTTCAGTAGTTGGCTGGGCTGAAGATGGAGCAGGGTCAGATGAACCAGGTGCAGAAGCAGCCTTGGATTGTTGACGAGTTTCAGTAGCATCCAGCCTTCTCTTCTTGATCTTGTTGTAAAGTTCCATCACCAAAGGATATCGCTGGGCTGCATACATATTTTCCAGCATGGGTTCCCAGTCAGGCGTGTTGCACTCAGTAAAGAATCGTGCGCCTCTGGTGAAATTGTATTGATCACCGAGGGGCAGATTCTCGTGTTGTGCGTTGATCATCATCATCTGCACGAACCTTGGGTACATAACCCATTTGCCTGACCCAGCTTCAGCATTCTTTACCATGTAATCAAAAATCATCCCTGACAAGTTGAAGGCTTCATTCTTGCAAATCTTTATCATTGCCGTCGACCATTCAGTACTGAGCGCGTTGTAGCCTCCTTTTCTATGACATAGATACATAATAAATACATGACTGATTAGTCTCCAGTCTCTTGTCAGCTGGCTTTTCTTGATATCACCTCTCTTGTCAAAATCTCCCTTATAGCCGAAATTCTTGAACTGTTGGTGAATATCTGCTTTGGGCATGAATCTGACAGTTCCGGCTGATCTTGCAGTCTCAGCACGTTCCGAACTTTGTCTTCAGTGATGACTACAGCCTTGTTTTGGACTGTAGCGTTGATTCGCTTGACTCTTCCAGCAGTTTCAACTCGATCAGACCTCCAGAAGTCTTCAATATGAGAACAATAGACTAGTACAATGTGTTGCACAGCATATCTGACTTTGCTGCCTCTGATCCATGTCACTACGTCTTTAAACTTCACATCATCAGTCTCAAGATTCATCAGCTGATTGTGCATACCTCTCGGATCCCAGTCGAGTGCCATCTGTTTAAACCAAGAGCACGAAAAGCCAATTAGATCTCTTGAATACGAATCGCTGACCAATGACTGACCTTAGACTTAAACTTTGACGGACAACGTACTTAGACTTAGATTTTATTTTATTTTTATTTTTTATTTTTTTTTAATTATAACAGTCATAGGATTAAGGTTTGACGGATTGGTTTCATCAGTATCCATGATACGTTTGATTTTCAGTTTTAAGATCATTAACGTTCGGGTTTAAGTACGCAGTCCGTTCAAGTGTCTCAATGGTCAAGATGAATGTCACATTTTGTTTAAAGTCCAAGTGCGCATGTTCATAAGTTCGCAGGCCAAGTCACAGTCAATTGAGTCAAGTACTCAGTCAAGTACGCACACACTTGACTGAGCACTTAGGTTAGTGCGCAGGAAATGGCCGGGTAAGAACTCAAGTGCGCAGATCGGTCATGATTTGGGCATGGTAACCCCTTGGCAACACAGTCAAGTCTGCGTACTAGATAAGTACGCAGACACTTAAACCTTCGTTTAAGATTTTTTAAGTTCACACTTATGTACGCAGGTCATTAGGGTTTCTTGTGGCTTTAATAAGTATGAGACAAGTGCGCAGTCTCCATGAGACAAGTGCGCACTTGTTCATCCTTAAGTGCGCAATCTTCATAAGTTAAAAACCCAATGAAACAACTAAATCCCCAACAGATGCATCTTAATCATGCTTTTAGGCCCTGTAATCACAAATGAAAGATAATTAGTATATATCAACTACCTTATCACGAATAAAAATCAATAAGAAGAAGAAAAAGGTTGTGATTAAGGGTTGATTAGGGTGTGATAATAGGAATTTTGGGGATAATGATGATGATGATGAACGATGATGATGATCAGATGTGGTTAGGGTAAATTAGGGTTAGGATAAAACTGTTTAAAAAGAAAATTAACAGAGAATATACACAGTGACCAAATGGGCTGCGCACTTGAGGCAAGTGCGCAGGGCCCATGAGACAAGTACGCATGGTTCAAAAAATTTTGGCCCAATGAGAGTTTAAAAGCCCAAATCCATTTTAATAAGTGGGGTTTTACCAAGTCTCACCTTATGCATTCAAGATCATACTAACCATACCTGCCAGAGCCCGTTTCAACTTCCCGTTGGATAGCTGCAACCTAAGAACAATTGTCGGTATGCTTGTCCACTTAAATCCATGCCTTTTCTCTTTCAACATGTGTTTGGTGATGCTGTTTATCATGTTTTTCGGTAATATTGACGAAAATTTTACGGACCCCACAGTGTGCTAGGTATTGGCCTACCGATCCTCAAGGTTTATTGAAAAATAATGATGAGAGCTTCAGGTCTATGTTACCATAAGCAAAGAAGATGATCATTATCTTGATCAGAAGATGAGAGCTTCAGGTCTATGTTACCATAAGCAGAGAAGATGATCATCTGATCGTTTGGTGAGCTATCTAGATATGTTTGCACGTCACTAACATTGCGTGTCTTTTGCTGCTCAGTTTCAAAAATTTTCTTTTTCTTAGCCCCGCATTGGTAGCTTGCACTCTTAGGTGTCTTTTGATTTACCTATGCACAAAATTTTCTGTGTCTTTTAATTTCTCAACCTGTGTATCACCGGACTCAGCTTGTGCAGACCTATAGCACAGTGGGAATCCAACTTTCCGTGTAGATCTTAATTGTTAATCACCTATTAGCAGTTTACTTGATTCCAGGCTGAATCTACCGACACATCGTTGATTGAGGCCACAACATCCTCTGGGTCCTATTCACATGCTGACGAGATATGATTAGTTCCTATCATTTCCTGAAGCTGTTTTGCATTAGGAATGGACTAGTTGTACTTTCTCCCCCAAAAATCTTGTTTTAAGTAAAAAGAAGATTTTTCTATAAAATATGCACAAGTAAATTAATTAATTTTTTTTTATTCAAAATTTATCATCTCAAGCCATGTAACCAACTGATGAAACCGGGTTTTGTCAAAAGCTTTTGTAAAGATATCTGCCTTTTGATCAGCAGTATCTATTGGCAACACCTGTATATATCCTTTGTCGTGAGCATCGCGAATTGAGTGAATCCTAATTTCAATGTGTTTGGTTTTAGAATGATCAATTGGATTCTTCACGATGTCACGACACGCATCATTATCAATAAAAATAGGTGTATGCATGACGTTCAAACCGTAGTCCAAAAGCTGATTTTGGATCCATAACACCTGACAACAACAACTAGATGCAGCTGTGTATTCAGCTTGAGCAGTGGAGATGGACACTGTAGTCTACTTCTTGCTCTGCCAAGATACTAGCCTGTTACCCAGAAATTGACAACCACCAGAGACAGACTTTCTGTCAATCCTACAACCTGCATGATCACTATCAGAGTAAGCGATAAAATCAAAATTATCACTCTTAGGATACCATAAACCAAGTTTTGGTGTCCCTTTGAGGTAGCGGAAGACTCTTTTCACTGCAGTTTCATGCGATTGCTTAGGATTGGACTGAAAACGCGCACAGCATCCAACTGCCCACATGATATCTGGTCTGCTGGCTGTTAGATACATCAGAGAGCCAATCATTGATCGATAAGTGTGAGGATTCACTGAAAGGCCTTGAAGATCTGGTACAAGTGTTGTTTGGGCCGCAAAAGGAGTATTGGACGGCTTGCAGTCAGTCATGTTGTATTTTGCCAAAATGTCTCTTGTATACTTGGCTTGGTGGATGAGAATTCCGTCTTCTTTCTGCTGAACTTCCAAGCCTAAGAAAAACGATAATTCGCCCATCATGCTCATTTCAAATTGAGACTTCATGATGCTTTCAAATTCCCTGCATAAATTTTCATCAGTGGAGCCAAAGATAATATCGTCAACATAAATTTGAACAAGGATAGAATGTTTGTTGACTTCTTTGGTGAACAGAGTCATGTCAATCTTCCCTCTGGTGTACCCATTTTGCAGCAAGTATGAAGATAAGGTCTCATACCAAGCTCGAGGAGCTTGATGAAGTCCATAGAGAGCCTTATCCAGTTTGTAGTACTTGTTGGGATGATGATGGTCTTCAAAACCCGGGGGTTGACAGACGTAGACTTCTTCCTTGATCTTCCCGTACAGGAATGCACTCTTCACATCCATTTGAAAGACTTTGAAGTTCTTGTATGAGGCGTATGCCAAGAAGATACGGATGGATTCAAGTCGAGCAACTGGAGCGAACACTTCCTCATAATCAATACCTTCCTGCTGACGAAAGCCCTGAACTACCAGACGAGCCTTGTTCTTGATCACCACACCTCTTTCATCCATTTTGTTGTGAAACACCCATCTTGTTCCGATAGGATATTTCCCTTCAGGTAGATCCATAAGTTCCCAGACCTTGAGCTTTCTAAACTGATACAGCTCATCCTGCATGGCTTCAACCCAACTTGCATCTCTGACAGCATCTTCAATGCTGAAGGGTACAGTCTGAGATAAGAAGGCTGATAATGTAATATTAAGTTTATCTGCCTGATTCCTAGTGAGAACACCCTCAGAGATTGGTCCAATGATGTTCTCCACAGGATGATTCTTAGATGACTTAAATCCCATGTTAGGTTCTTCTTGAATTTGGGAAGGCAGATTAGAAAGGTGATCTACAGGAGTTGATGAGCTGGATGGATCATTTGCAGACTGTTGTGCTGAAGATGTTTCTTCTGAAGCTGGAGCACTTTCAGGAGATGGAGTAGTTTCAACAGTTGCATCACCATTTGTGGACTGAAGAGGAACAATCGGATCAGCTACGAGTGGAGTAAATCGGGTGGTGAAAGGCGCAGCATCGTCTTCGGAAGAGTAAAGAGTATCTTCAAGAGGAGAAGGATCTGCTGCTTGATTGTCAGTTGATTGTTCTTCAATGATACTGAAATTGTTGAAAACAACGTCCACGTCAAAGAACCAGTCAGGACCGGCTCCTGTGTTAGTAGAGTTGGATTCCTGCCAATCAACATAGAAAGACTCGAGAACCATTTTGGTTCGTTTGTTGTACACTCTATAAGCCTTTTGACTTGAAGAGTATCCAACAAAGAAACACTCATCTCCAACTGCATCAAACATCATTATGTTCTCGTAGTTGTTAAGCAGCGTACATGAGCATCCAAAAGGCCTGAAGTAGTCAATCAGAGGTTTTCTTTTAAAAAGGAGTTCATAACCTGTTTTCCCGCGCGTCTTTACAATTAAGACTCTGTTAAGAACATAACAGGCGGTATTCACAGCTTCAGCCCAGAAGATGATCGGCAATTTGGAGTCGATTAGCATGGTTCTGGCCGCTTCAATAAGTGTACGATTCTTCCTTTCAGCAACGCCATTCTGTTGAGGAGTTCTCGTAGCACTGTACTGAAGATGAATCCCTTTGTTGTTGCAGAAAGTCACAAAGCTTTGATTTTTGAATTTAGTTCCGTGATCGCTTCTGATTGATCTAACTTTTGTCTTTAGTATGTTCTCAATGAGAAAAACAAACAACATCAATATCTCGGCAGCTTCTCTTTTGTATTCTAAGAAGTACACCCATGTAAAGCGAGAAAAATCATCTGTTATCACCAAACAATAAGACTTTTTAGCTAGACTTTTAACACTAATAGGACCGAAAAGATCCATATGCGGTCATTGAAGAGGTGAGTCTATAGAGTTCACTGTCTTGGACTTGTGCGATTTCTTATGTTGTTTTCCTTTGGCACATGCTAAACATTTTTCAGAAAAAAGGGAATTCCTTTAAAGGAAGACCTCTGACAAGATTTAGTTTTGAAAGCTTGTTAATGTTTTTGAAGTTAACATGTCCTAATAGTCTGTGCCATAACAGTGACTCTGACTCAGATGCTTTAGAAAGTAAGCATGTCATTTGACATTCTGATTTAGCATCTCTCATATTTATCACATATGTGTTATTTTGTCTAGGAGCTTTTAGCATGATCATATTGGTGGGCGGAATGAATCCAGGTTTCAGAAAGATGCACTCCATGTCATTAAATAACACAGATATTCCTTTGTCGCAGACTTGTGACACGCTCAACAGGTTGTAGCACAATTCTGGAACATAGTTCACATCTTCTAACGTCAGTGCGTCAGAGACCACATCTCCTATTCCTACAATCTTTCCGCCCTTTTCATTTCCAACGAAGGCAACGAACTCTCCATCAATAAATCTGTAGTTCTTGAGAAGTTCTTTTAGACCAGTCATGTGTCTAGAAGCCCCGCTATCAACATGCCATAGATATCTCATCAGGGCTATCAGCCATTTCTGTAACTTATTCTGAAATACAAAAGAAAAACACAAGATATACACATATAAATACAAGAGACTCTATGTACAATGACGACTCGAACCTTTACTTAGTTGACTTTGGGAATCCAGGTTTGCTTTAGTTTTGATCTATCGTGATTTTCACCCAAAACTGACTCTTGTCTTTTCAAACTTTTTGTGGTTTTATCAAAGATTTGTACTGTTTCTTGAAGGTTTTTAATCTGATCATAAAGACAGTTTAATGCTTTGACATCACTGAATTTTAAGTGACATGTTTTAACCACATGACCCTCATTTCCACATCTAAAGCATTTTGAGTGCTTTGGCTTGATCTTTGGAGAGGGTCTGGATGATGATGGTTGTGATGCTCTTCTCTTGATCTTGCTTGAGCATGGGCTTTCACTAGAACAGTCATGTAACACCCCAACCGATGGCGGAATCATCGAGGTGTCACGTAGTGACGATTGTTCAAAAGCACATGGTACTAAAATGTAAATATATTATTGAATAATTTAAATTGTCTTACATAGATGAAATGGGAAAAATACAAAAGTCTGAACGAAACATGAAAATTGAAATAACTTATTAAAAGCAAGCACTAAAGTCCAATGCTATAGTACTAAGATCAAACTGCACCTAAAACATGTACAAAATAAGTTTTGTCAACATATGAAATGTTGGTGAGCATTCCTAGATTTAATACATATAGTAAGTTGGAAAATGTTATACAATTCAAGTGCAAAGCTACAGTGCAATTATGTAAACTATGTAACATACAAATGAGCGAAATCAATCCTATGACTGTATAATGTACTAAATGAACGGCGGTGTACCTATCCAATAAATGGATAATAACTTAACAATGACCATGGATTCTCCGATGAAAAAGGGGGAGAATCAACCTAGGCGGGTTGTCAATCCAATAGCGCTATCCAATGTTAAGGTCGGCTTGTACAATGTTAATGATTTCACTAAGTACAAATGTATTCTACATGAAATGTCTAAGCATAAAGCACATTTGTAAGCAAATGCACATAGTACTAGAATTGTATTGTAAAAATGTGAACTTGTATTTGTAATTTGTATAAGTGTACATGTAACACCCAAAAATGAATAAAAGCAAAAAGGGGATAGGAAATACTCACAGTTCGTGTAATAACTAGATGACTAAACGAGCGTGAAAATGCGAGCAATCCAAAGACTCAACAACGAAACTAGTCCAATTTAGAAGAAAAGAAACCAAATAAGAAAAATATCCAGCTTCCAATTCGCCAATTACGAGAGCTTATAATCAAAGCTTCAAATGTAGAAGTAATATACTATAGAAGAAAGATATGAGGGAGAGTTTAATCGAATTGAAACAATCGATTTAGAGGTGCAAAGTGTAATGGGTCACAGGTTGGTTTTTATACTAGTTTTGGATTCAATTAGCCATTAAAATTGGTCAACACCATAAAGTAAGGTTTTATGATGAATTGAATATTTGACTAGGACTTTGACTGTTTGACTGGGACTTTGACTGGGACTTTGACTAAGACTTTGACTGTTTGACTGTTTCAGCGGACCGCGAAAGCTAAAAAAATCAATTTTCTAATTTAATTAATTTTAAGTTCTAGACTTGTTTCCTTCTGTTTCTAAGTTGCTTTAGGACCGAAAATTAAGGGCTTTGAGTATCAAGGTCTGAAACATACATGCTCAGGTGTAGATGTGAGTATAAAACGTGCATACTTTTACTTATAAAAATTATAATTTTTATTAAATTGTGTATTTTGGTCCTATTAAAATACGAGGGTTAAAAATGAAAATTTTGAAATACTTTAGGAACCAATTATGCACATTTATGAAAAGTGAAGGGTGGAGGTTGTCACAAGTCATCCGGCCTAGATAAACTATTACACTTATCCATCCTAGATAAACTATTACAATCATCCAGTTTAGTTAAGTTATTACATTCATCCGAATTCAAAATAGTTTTAGACTTGTCATGACTCCAGATGAACCAATTCACTGTAGAGTAATTGGCACCTGGGTGACCTAACCCCATCGTTTGTCCACCACAACTCTCATCATCGTCCACTTGATCCTGTTGGGTCATATCTGCACTGCTTTTATTTATATTAGAGTTTGACTCAGATTTGACACATTCTTTTTCAAAATGATCATTTTTTTGGATGTGGTTTTGGAATGGGTATATATTCACTTTTGCTCAAAGGTAAAAATAGAGATTTTACAATTCCCTTTTTATCCTTATACCCAATTCCATCTTTGACGAATGATTTCCTTGAACAATCAAGGATATCTGTATGAGCATGCTTGCTTACATTCCATTTGTCCACAACAATTTGGAGATGATTTGTTTCATTTCTAGATATTTCTAGTTTTTCTGTTAGGTCATTTATTAAAAAAATCTTTTCTGAGAACAAATTCTTTTAGAGTTTGCATTTCAGCTATTGTTGCATTTAACTTTCGCTGATATGCTAACTCATTTTCTTTCATTTCAGTGTTGATTTTTCGGATGTGTTGGGTCTACTGACCTGGAGAAGAACAGATGATTGAAAAGCCAAAACATGCTAATAGTTGATCCATACAATAAACAGTCCTTACAACATACTTCTCCCAAAAGACTGCTGACTCTAACAATTGTTCCATCCAAACAACTGCTATGACAACTGCTGCTACAAAGGACTGCTAAATAAACACTGATGAAGAACAACTGCTGACCAAAGGTCTGATGAAGAACATCTGCTGATCCAAGTACTGAAGACTAAAGCACTGCTGGAGCCAACAGCACTTAGGCTCCAGCAGAGGATACAAGACCATCAGAGTTTTCCCTACAACAGTAGTTTACCTTCAGTGTTTTCAATGTAACAGTAGTTTGTAATAGGCAGATGTTTTATGTTTGTTATTCTGTTAGAGGTCACTGTCTTAAGGTGACGTCAGCCTAGGTCATCAGTGGTTTAAGTTTGTCTATAAATAGAACAGTGCATGTACTGTTCTATTGGATCACACACACAAACATTCTCTCAGACAAACAATCACTGTGTGATCAGGCTGAGGGGGAGTACTTGTATGATTGTAATCTTTTAGATAAATGAAAGCATTCGATCAGAAAACAATTACTCTCATGTTTTTATTAATAGTTTATCATTCCGCTGCACTTTCCATCTATATTCATATCACTCTTATCATTCCTAGTTAAATATAATCAAAACAATCAAACTCAGATCCTACAATTGGTATCAGATCTTGGTCAATTAAATTCGATCTAACAAATCAATTTAATATAAACAGATCAGCTCACAATTATTGATATCGTTTGTCTGTTGGATTGAAAACAGAGTAATAGTTTAATTTTGTTTCAACCGTTTTTAAACAGACTTTGTTTTTTGAAAAATCAGAGAATGGCTTCAATCAATCACGATCCACATAACACTGGCATGAACAACAAGCCACCGATGCTTGTCAGATCTGAATACAATATCTGGCAACGTCGAATGAGCCATGTTCTAGCTCAACAGAACACTAGGTGTTGGAAATCGGTTATCTTCGGACCACATGTTCCGATGGTGCCGAGTACTGAAGATCCCAAGGTTCAGGAGCCAAAGAAACTTGAAAACTACTCCGACCAGGATTTTCAGAAAATTGAGTTAGATGCTAAGGCCTTCAGTATTGTGGCCATGGCTCTACCCAATGATATATATGCTGGGCTGCTACACTTTAACAGTGCAAAGGAGTTGTGGGATGCACTGAAAGAACAATTTGGTGGGACTGAGGAGGTTATTGAAAACAATCGTGAAATACTTAACCAACAATATGAAACATTCAGTCATGTCAAGGGAGAGTCATTAACTCAACAATTTGAGAGGTTTAACTGTCTCATTAGTGAACTAAAATTGGTTGGTCTTACTTACCCTCATTCAACCCTGAACCATAGGTTATTAAGATCATTACCAGACAAATGGGACACTATTGCTATTGTTATGAGAAACTCGATTGGATTTAAGGACCTATCACTGACCTAGCTTCATGGTAAGCTCTTGACCTATGAGAGAGAGCTTAACCAGAAAAAGAAGCTCCGGGACTCTGGAAAAGTGTCTGATGATTATGTATATGGAAATACAGCACTTTTGGGTCATGATGAGGTGCCTGGAAATATTAAGGATCAGAGTTATGATCATTTCATTGACATAACTTCACGTTTTAACTCTGATTCTTATTCACCAAACTATGCTTTCACAGCAAGTGGTGGTGATATCCAGGCATCTGATAACATATCCTTTGAGTATGATGACCTGAAATACTTTGACCCTGATGATTTGGAAGAAATGGACATTATGCACCAATTGGCCCTTCTCAGTGTAAGAACTTATAATTTTTACAAGAAAACTAGGAGAAGGTTTCCAGGGTTAACTGGTAGATCAAAGGTTGGGTTGGATAAAACAAAGATAAAGTGTTACAAATGTCATAGACTTGATCATTTTGCTAGGGAATGTAGGAGTCAACATGGTACACCTATAATCACCTATCCAAATCAAAGACCTCAGACCAACACTAATCAAAATTCCTATAATACCCCTGGACCAAATGTGCAAAACACTGCTCATTTTGCACAGTCCTCAAACACTGTTCCTGTCTAGTATGTCCAAACCACTGTTCCTCAGATCCACTATGTGCAAACACCTGTTGCTCAAGCACCTGTGCAAACGACTGTTGCTTCATCCTCTGCTCCTGCAGAGACCAGTCAACAGAGCTTCTTTACACAAGGCTTTGTTGATTGGAGCAGTCTACCAGATGAGTTAACAGATGAAAATTGTGCATTAGTTGCCAAAGCTGAAAATGAACCAGAAAACTTTTGTTTCATGGCAATGGTAGATGAGGTTGAATCTGAGGAGGTGGTGACTGAATCTAATGTTGTGACTGATGATGTTGTTGATGAAGTTGTTACAGGTGAAAAACCTGAAGAAGAGGCTGTGAATCTCTCAGATCCCTGGGGTGCATCTGATGATTGTGAGTGCAAGTGTGATTGTGCTTTGATGGCTGCTGCTAAGGTATCTCCTCAAATTCTTAAGGATTTATGTTCTGACAGATGTGTAATAGCATTTGCTAACATCAAAGAGGTGAATGAAAACCTTAGAAAGAAAATTTTAGATGATGAAGTTAAATTTGAGAAACTTTCAAAAGATTTAAAAACAAGTTTAACTGAAAAGGAATCTGAAATAAGCAGCTTAAAACATGAAGCAACCATAACCAAAGACCAGCTCCAAACTATGATAGCAAAATATCAGAGTTGTAAAAGTGAGCTTGAGTCCACCCAAGTTGAATGTGAGAAATGGGTGGAATCATGTAGAGGATTTGAGATGCTACTCAACAAACAAACCAAAAGTCATGTGAAGTTTGGTTTTGGTTTAGAAACCACTGCTCCAGCTTTTGAAAACACTGACAAAGGGGGTCAAAAGTCTGTTGAGATAGTTCCAACAAACCTGCAGGGTCAGGAGATTAAAATCACTGAACCAAATGGTAAGAAAATTGTTCTTGAAAAACCAGAAGGTTCCTCATCATTCACTGAACTTGAAAAATATGAATTTAAACCCACCTGGTCTGATAAGTGTGATACTCTTGAGAATTTTAAACCTGTTGATTTTAAAACACCTGAAGGAAAGACAGCTCCTCAGGCAAAAGTCATTCCCTTGAAAAACCTTCCAGCAGATGCTCAAACATCTGCTGAAAAGAAGGCTGAAAAAGGGAAGAAGAAAGAAAAGACTGTCCACTTGTTCTGTGATTTCTGTGAAAAGAAGAATCATGTCACTAAAAACTGTTTTCTTCTAAAAGCATATGACATTAACAAAGGAACAAGTGTATGTGATTCCAAAGCCACATGTTCAATATGTGGGAAAAAGAATCACAAGACCAAAGAGTGCTTGTATCTCAAAAATTTTGATGTGAAAATACAAGAATACAAAGCTAAAACTCTTGCAAATCCTGGGGTAAGTACTTCAAAAGGAAAGCCCAAACAGACTTTCACCCCTGTCCAAACATCTGTTACTAAAAGTCTTGAAACATCTGCTTCTAGGGATGTCCAAGTAACAGATGCTCCACCCACAAGCAAATACCCAAGAGGATATGGACAACCACCATGTCATAGTCTGCCACATGTTTATGAGGAGCCAAAAAGACCCTCTAAACCAAGAGTGAACAGAAATCCCTATGGGTATTAACATCTGTCTGGCAGTGATCAAACAACTGTTGCCCCAAGTGTTGACATTCAAGCACTGGCAAATGGTCAGCAGCAGTTGTTGAACTTGATTCAAAAATTAGTTCAAACCACTGATCATCTTCCAAAGCTTGAGTCTGAAAAGTCTGAGGACCCATCCAAAGCCAACTTGGCTTTGGACACTCACCAAAACTAATCCATTACTGTTGTGCAGGGAGCTTCTGCTTGTTTAGATAGTCTTTGGTATGTAGATAGTGGAGGCTCCAGGCACATGACAGGATGTAGAGCCCTTCTTCTGGATTTCTTGGCTCATGGAGAGGGTGATATATCCTTTGGTAATGATTCAAAAGGTAAGGTGTTAGGATCAGGGACTGTGCAAGCTGGAAAACTCAAGTTTGAAAATGTCAATCTTATTGATAATCTCAAGTTTAATCTTCTGAGTGTTTCACAAATGAGTGACAAAGGTTATGGCTCATTCTTCACCAAGAAAACTTGCAAGATTATTGGGCCAGAAGTGGTGAAAAAGATTGATACCATCATTGTTGAGAGCAAAACACAACTTGTTGCTCATAGAAGTGGCAATGTGTATGTTGTTGATATGTTAAAGGACAATCCTATGTCAGATGTCTGTCTATTTTCTGCTGCCTCCACAAAGGAGACAGAATTGTGGCATAGGAGATTGGGTCACACCAACCTTAACACTATCAACACACTCTCCAAACAAAGCCTTGTCAGAGGTTTACCATCAAAAGAATTTAAATGTGATGAGCATTGTGTTTCCTGTTTAAAAGGTAAACAACATAAAAGCTCTTACAAATCCATTGATGAGTCCAAAACCAGTCAATGTCTACAATTGTTGCACATGGACTTGTTTGGCCCTGTTAAAATCATGAGTCTAAGAAGAAAAAGATTTTGTCTTGTCATAGTTGATGATTTTTCTAGGTTTACATGGACTTACTTTTTACATTCTAAGGATGAGACTGCAGGTATATTGAAGGACTTTGTCACCAAAGTTGAAAAACAATATGACTTGCCAGTAAAAGTCTTCAGGAGTGACAATGGAACATAGTTTAAAAATAAGGAGTTGGATGATTTCTGTGTATCAAAAGGGATTGTGAGGCAGTACAACATCCCAAGAACACCAGAACAAAATGGGGTGGTTGAAAGGAAAAATAGAACTCTTATAGAAGCTGCAAGAACCATGGTAGCAGATTCTGGTTTGCCATTGTCCTTCTGGGCAGAAGCTGTAAACACTGCTTGCTATGTTCAAAACAGAGTTTTGATCAACCCTAGACATCAAAAAACTGCTTATGAAATTTTGTTCAAAATCAAACCATTAATTTCATTTTTCAAAATCTTTGGCTGCCCATGTTTCATTTTAAATCTCAAAGATTCCATTTCAAAATTTGCAGCCAAAGTAGATTGTGGTTATTTTCTGGGATATTCTTCTACTGCCAAGGCTTATAAAGTGTTTAACACAAAGACCAAGACAATAGAAGAAACTCTGAATGTAAAGTTCAATGAACTTTCATCTCTAAAAATCCCAGCAAATCCTGCTGAACTATTTGATTTAGATAAATTCAAATTTGAAGATATCACTGTTAAACCTAACAATGCAGGTATTCCACAGTCTCCACAACAAGACTACAGAACAGATGTTGTGATCCCCAGTCACTACAAAATCTATTCTGCTTCAGAGGGAGCAGCTGTTCAAAACAATTGTCAAAACTCTGCCACAGCTGAGTCAACCACTGTTGGCCAGTCTTACCCTCAAACCACTATTTCACCTCTCACAACCACTGAAAAATCATCTGTTGACAAAAGTCAATCATCTGTTGACAAAAGTCAGTCCAGTTTTACACCACTTGGATCCATTCCCCCACTACCATTCCAAACATCTGATGGCACTACAGAAGTGCAAACAGATGTTACATGAACAGAGTCACCAAACCTCTGTCCTTCACCTCAAAATGCCATCATACCATATCAGGGAGATCTTATCTACTTAAGAGCTCATCCACCAGACCAGATCATTGGCAACATCAGAGAGGGTGTGCTCACAAGAAGCCAATCCTCCAATATCTGTCTTTTTGCAGGTTTCCTATCTCTCACACAACCTGTCAAGTACCAAGAGGCACTGAAAGACAATAGTTGGGTAGAAGCTATGCAAGAAGAACTCCTTCAGTTAAAAAGACAACAAGTATGGGAGCTTGTACCATTACCTAAGGATGTTTGTCCTATAGGAACAAAGTGGGTCTTCAAAAACAAAACTGATGAAAGGGGTATTGTTGTCAAGAATAAAGCCAGGCTTGTGGTTCAAGGCTTCAGACAAGAAGAAGGAATAGACTATGATGAAACCTTTGCTCCTGTAGCAAGGTTAGAAGCCATCAGACTCTTTCTAGCCTTTGCTGTCAACCACAACATCAAGGTGTATCAGATGGATATCAAATGTGCCTTCCTTTATGGCAAAATTCAGGAGGAAGTCTATGTATGTCAACCACCTGGTTTTGAAGACACATTCCATCCTGACCATGTCTACAAGCTCAACAAAGCTCTGTATGGACTCAAACAAGTACCAAGGGCCTGGTATGAAACTCTTTCCACTTTTCTCTTATCCATTGGCTTCACAAGAGGTAAAATTGACAAAACTTTATTTCTTAAATGGAAAGGGAAAAACTTAATGATTGTTCAAATATATGTGGATGACATCATTTTTGGATCCACATGTAACCAAATGTGTGAAGAGTTCAGAAAACTCATGACAGCAGAGTTTGAGATGAGTGCCATGGGTGAACTTCAGTGTTTCCTTGGTCTTCAAGTGAAACAACTGCAAAATGGCACATTCATTCACCAAAACAAATATGTAAAGAATTTATTAACCAGATTTGAGATGAATGATTGTAAGCCATGTAGTACACCCATGAGTACAGTCAAGCTACTCACTATAGATGACAAGGATGAACTGGTTGATCAAACACATTATAGATGCATGATTGGGTCTTTACTGTACTTAACTGCATCTAGGCCAGACATTATGTTTGCTACCTATGTCTGTGCAAGATCCCAGGCTTCACCCAGAAAGTCAGCCCTTATTGCTGTGAAAAGGATATTCAGATACCTCAAAGGTGCTCTCACACTTGGTATCTGGTATCCTGCTAATGGAAACATTGAGCTTTCAGTTTATTCAGATAGTGATTTTGCTGGCTGTCACACCACAAGAAAGTCCACATCAGGAGGGTGCCAATTTCTAGGGAATGCCTTAGTCTCCTGGCAAAGCAAAAAGCAGGCAGCTGTTTCAACCTCAACAGCTGAAGCTGAATACATTGCTGCTGCAAGCTGTACAGCCCAACTCATGTGGCTTCAAAATCAATTACTGGATTTTGGGATAACTGCACTACAGATTCCACTTATGTTGGATAGTCAAGCTGCTGAATAATCATCAAGAATCCAGTCTCTCATTCCACTACCAAACACATTGACATCAGACATCATTTTGTCAGAGACAGCTATGAAAAAGGTTTGATTTCTCTGCACCATGTTCCAACAGAGGATCAGTTGGCAGATGTGTTGACAAAAGCTTTAGACACATCTACCTTTACAAATCTGATTTCTAGAATTGGTATGTTAAACATGGATTAAACAAACAAAAATTTTTTTTAAAATGTTTCAGAAAATCAAAATTTCTCCTTAAAAATAGCTTTTAGGTTGAAAAATCTGTTTCAAACATCTGATCAGATAAAACAACCACTGTTTCATTCATATCCACTGTTGGTTGAAAAATCTGTTTCAAAACATCTGATCAGATAAAACAACTGTTTCGCTATATATCTATACTATATCTATACATAATAAAAAAAATTATTACAACAGTTGGTTCCAACAACTGTTTGTATCAGTTGTTTGCCAAAACAGCTGTTCTCCACCAGATGTTTATCCATCAGATGATTGCCACGTCTGCTCCTACAAGCAGAGGTTTGGCCACATCAGCGGTTTCTTTTGAGCCTATAAAAACCCTGTTTTACCACAACAGATGTTACACTGTCTCATTGTATTCAAAATACTGAAACCGCCTTCTCCATTCTCAAACCCTCAATCAATTTCATTCATTTTCACCTTCGGAATCCATTAAAATGGATCTTCAAGCCAAAGCCACCCACAATTGTCTCCCATATCTGGTTAAAACAGATGATAACACATCATTCCATTCCACCATTGACATTCTTCTAAATTCCAAATATCTACCCATCTTAACCGCTAACGCCCCCGTCTACATTGATACTCTCCAAGAGTTCTGGTTAAATGCTGAGTTCTTATTACAAGACAAAAAGCCTACTTCCATTATTTCCAAAATTGGAGAAACAAGTGTCGTCATTACCCCTGAAATCATATCCACAACCTTCTCACTAAATGACCTGGCAGGTACTTCACAAAAACAGAGCTTCACACTGAGTTTCAAGAACGAGGGTATGATGGTCAGATGACTGGGTCAACACTTTTCAAAAAGTTTTTCCCACCAGTCATGAAATTTTTCTTCCATACTCTTCTTCTATGTGTCTCCGCTAAGTCCACATCCTTCAATGAAATTCCATTAAGGATGCAATATCTGGGTTATGCCATGTTGTCAAACTCTGACTTCAATCTTTCCCAGGGATTGTTTATGGACCTAGTGTCAAATGTGAAAGCAATTAAGTCTGGGTCAAACAATGCTTTTCTAATTTACCCAAGAATTCTTAGTGTAATCCTACAAAAGGCCTTACCAGAAAAAGTTTTCAAAAAGGGTGAGGCAATGCACATGAAAAGCTTAACTGATGAAACTTTCACTAGAATGCTGGGTGGAAGCACCCAAGAAAAAGTGTCCAAAGTTTCAAAAACACAAACAAAGAGGACAAAGACAACAACTGTTGTCAAAACCTCTGTTGTTGAGCCCACTGCTCCTGGTGATCATGGCACTACATCCAGTGCTGTGAAACCCACACCAGCCACTTCCAAAAGAAAACGTCCATCCACAAAAACCACCACTCAACCACAAATGAGACTTCTGGATGATGAGGTACCAGAAGATAACTCTGTTGCACCACCAAAGCAACCTGAAACCACTGTTGTTACTTCCTCACAACAGTTGGACATACCTCAACCTGACCAAACTCCTCATGAATCCTCCCAAAAGGATCATGTTGTAAGCCAAGGGGAAACACATCATGATACATTTGAGTCACTTGGCCAAATGTTCACAAGCCCCTCTCCCAGGGCTAATTCTCTTGTTACTCCTCTACCCTCACCATCACATCATGTTCCACAAACCATGCAACCTCTGTTTGAGGCAATTGAGAAATCTCAGGAAAATCCCAGTTCCTCTCTTCCACCTATCACTAAGAGCATACTCCCACAAGTAACTGGTCCTGAGAACATTCAATCTGCCATCCCACAAACAGTAGAGGAGGTTACACCACCTGAGTTCAATGTAACTCTAGGTGAGTTTTCAAGTGGAGCAACCACTACTGATGTAGAGACCATTGTCTCACACCAGGACAGTGGTTACATAGCTAAGACTCCCTTGAAGGCAACAACTGAAGAGGCCACTATAGTGTCCCCAAAATCAGTTGGAAGTCCCCAGTACCAAAAAAAGGGGCATCTGATTCACCTATTAGGACTGAATCAGGTAGAACTACCACTGGTAGGAACTCAGATGATCCTATTAACTTAGGAGATGGGTCAAAATACCAAGAATTGACGGACAGAGTTCAAGCAATTGAAACCTCTGTAGCTGACATCAAATCTGATGTCAAGCTTATACTGGATTCCATAGCAGATCTTTCCAAAAGTCAACCATCAACAGCTGATATAGCTAGTGAGCTATGGAAATCCGTTTCCCCCATCATCATAGCTCACAGAAAACTAGCTGATCAGACCCATGAAACATATATGGCTGAAATCAGAAACATGGTGGATGCAAGGTACAAAGATACACATGCAGACATTAAAGCCATCAAAGATCACCTGCTGAAGACCACTGGCTCTGCCCCTACCACCATTCTCAGGGATGAAGATGATGATGTCTTCACGGCTGATGATGCCAAAAAGGGGGAGAGTGGCAGAGATAGGCTACCAAAGCTAGATCCCTTTGGTTGTCCACCTTCTAAAAAGGGTAAAGCCAAGTCTGCCAACAAACCAGAGGCTAGTCAAACAGCACCACAACAACAACAACAAACAACACCATCAGCACCACAACAAACCACTGATAGAAGCAAAGCAGTAGACAACTCTGCAAACAAAGAAGCTGAAAAGGCTGCTCAGGCCAAACAAAAAAGGGCTGACACCTTGGAAGCTAAAGCAGAGTTGTTGGTGAACCTCAAAAAGGAACAACAGCAGGAGGTTGAAGATGTGGGATCCTCAAAAAGGATGAAAATGCCTGCTAGACATGTCAGAAAACCACCATCTAAGCTAAAAACCTCTGTTGACAAAACCACTGCTGCTACATCCACTGCCACCCAAAACACTGAAACCACCCAAAACACTGCTCCCCAAACCACTGCACCTAAACCTACAAACACATCTGAACATACAACCACCAAACCTACACCCAAACCTACATCACCAACCAAATCCCAAACATCTACTGGTCCTACTAAAAGGTCAACAGATGTTAATCCAACCACTGCTTCCAAATCACCATCCCCTAAAATCTTGTACACAAGGAAGAGAAAATCAACCTTTGCTGTACAGGATGAAAACATACACACATAACCAAATACCACCTCAACTGCACAATCCACCCCTATTACAGCTATTCCACTCTCATCATTCTCACCACACACATCCAAATTCAGTTCCCATAGACCACCACCAACCATTACACCATTGGTTGTTCAGTATCCCCTTGAACTTGATCTACTCAAGGGGGAATTACAATCCTTCTACAATACTAAACAACCATCTGACAGATCTTTCCCTTCTCTCCCAAATTTCCCTATTCCCCTAAACATTGATACATATCTCAAATACAAGGGTGAACAGGTAGATGCCATCATTAAGGAGAGATGCAAAGGGAAGGATGACAGGACTGCTCAGGGCATCCATTCAGCAGAGCTTAGCAAACTCAGAAGGATTGAGGACTTTGCTAAGACCCTGAGCAACTCCATGTCTTCCATGCCTCTCAGTGTTGACTTGGAAAAGGAGGTTAGGGATTCTCTTCTGGAACAGATCTTGGCAACCAAGCCATATAAAGCAACCAAAAAGCAGTTTGCTGGCTGGACCACTCATGCACTAAGAGAAGAACTTCTCAGAATAGAAGAGTTGGCCAAAGACCCCAAAGCTAAAGTCTCTACTCCTAATTTTGGCAAAGGCAGAGACCCAGTCAGAGCCTTAAAGTTTAAAAGAATGAGACAAGAGATAGTAGCTGCTAATTATGGGGAAATGAGGTCTGTTTCTAGATGGTCTGAGCTGAGGCTGGTTGAGACATACAAGAGTCTTGAAGAAAACAGAAAGAAGGATCCCAGCCTACCTAGAAAACCTGTCTATCCTGATGAGCCACTGATGAAGAGACCCCAGCAGACTTTTACCTTAGACAGCTTACTTGAAACTTCTGATCTATCAGCTGCTGCAAGAAGACAGTTCAAGAAAAAGAAAGAAATGTCAGAAGAAGATCAGAAGAAGTTTGCTGATACATTTATCAAAGAAGGGCTCCTCAATCAGATACATTTCTTCTCTGATCCCACAACAGAGAAACTCAAGGAACTCATTGGAAGACCTCCATCACCTAACTCATCCCAAATAAAAGTTCATCTCAGCAAATCCACTGACTCAAAAATTCTAAAATGGAAAGTCAACAAAGACAACCATGAATTGACTTTGCTCAGGTCAGATGGAAGAGTTCAGAAAATTAGCATGGATGATGCATACAGCTTATGTGCAAATGATCTTCAAACATTGCTAAATCTAGAGCTTGAAAGAGATGAAGAAGACTTATTTGCTCTGAACTTTGAACTACAATTCAAAGGTCAAATCAGAGAAAGTCTGATGAGGAATAAAGATCAGTAAATAAAGTTGAGTTTTGGCATCATCTGTTCTAGGGGGAGATTGTTGGGTCTACTGACCTGGAGAAGAACAGATGATTGAAAAGCCAAAACATGCTAACAGTTGATCCATACAATAAACAGTCCTTACAACATACTTCTCCCAAAAGACTGCTGACTCTAACAACTGTTCCATCCAAACAACTGCTATGACAACTGCTGCTACAAAGGACTGCTAAATAAACACTAATGAAGAACAACTGCTGACAAAAGGTCTGATGAAGAACATCTGCTGATCCAAGTACTGAAGACTAAAGCACTGCTGGAGCCAACAACACTTAGGCTCCAGTAGAGGATACAAGACCATCAGAGTTTTCCCTACAACAGTAGTTTACCTTCAGTGTTTTCAATGTAACAGTAGTTTGTAATAGGCAGATTTTTTATGTTTGTTATTCTGTTAGAGGTCACTGTCTTAAGGTGACGTCAGCCTAGGTCATCAGTGATTTAAGTTTGTCTATAAATCGAACAGTGTCTGTACTGTTCTATTGGATCACACACACAAACAATCTCTCAGACAAACAATCACTGTGTGATCAGGCTGAGGGGGAGTACTTGTATGATTGTAATCTTTTAGATAAATGAAAGCATTCGATCAGAAAACAATTACTCTCATGTTTTGATTAATAGTTTATCATTCCGCTGCACTTTCCATCTATATTCATATCACTCTTATCATTCCTAGTTAAATATAATCAAAACAATCAAACTCAGATCCTACAGGATGTCATCCATTTCTCTTAAAATTCTCCTATTGTGGGACAAACAGTAAGCAACAGCTGTAACACACCTTGGTGAGCACAGCTTTGATTTTATTTCAAGCGGAATACTTACCAGATCTCTCTCCTCAACTTTCTTCTGCGCGCTCTGCGGTTGTTGATCAGCTTTGCTTGTGGAAGTCTTCTCAGCAACTAAAGCTTCCTCGGCAGCAACCTCATTTCCCTTGTCCTCACTCAGCACACCTTTTAGACCAGCATTCTCCATCCTTTCTCCTTTTGGCATCTCCGCTGATGACCCTTCCAAAGAGCTCACACCAAGTGTTGATTTAGTGCAGATCTTTGCCATCAGTGCCTTGTTCACTTCAGCCTCAGCCACAGCAACTTCCTCTCCTCAGTCAAAATCTTGAACCACCAGTGCCTTCTGCTGATTGGCTTCGCCTCCATCCGTGATTGCCAGCATTCTCTTTGCCGGTTTAATTTTAGCTTGATTCAACGTTGGACATTCATACTTGAAGTGTCCGAGAGTTTTGCAATTATAGCACCTGATTTTTGACTTATCAAAGCCAGCCTTTCCCAGTCCAACCCTTCGACCTGTTCTGTCCTGAAACCTCTTCACCCTTAGAATAATCATGTCCATTTGCCATTTTAGATCCATCTCTTCCATATCATCTGGATCCACTTGATACATATCTTCCGGACTCATCATATCATTCTTCAGGTCACCTGTCTTCAATGCTTCAAAGCTGGTCATGAAGGCGTTGAAGAGTTCAACGTGTTCATTAGCAAGCTTTGTTTGTTGAGGGTTGAGAGTTCTTGCCACTGGGTCGGAGTATGGAACGGTCTTTCCTGAACTGGAGCTACCACCACCCATACCATCAGCATACACATGAGACGAGCTTGAACCCATGTTACCCACTAGAGTCATTAATGCCAAATTTTTCATTGCAGTGCTGGGTACTACCTTCGGATTGGTCTGGTTCATCTCTCTCTTCGTGATGTCCATCTCAAACGACTTCAGGGTGTTGATAAGGTCAGCCAAGGTAGACTGGGCATCTAGATATTCTTTCCTGATCAACATACACTGGATGCTCCATTCTTTTGGCAGGGAGTCTAGCAGCTTCTTGATTGAATTTCTGTTGTTCACAGGAATTCCCGCCTTCTTCATCTTGGTCAACATACTCATGAACCTCTCGATGTGTGAGCTCAAACTTTCCCCACGAATACTACCGAACATGTCATATTCTTTCTGCACCATGTCTTGCTTGTACTGGCGCATCTCTTCATTCCCTTCATAGTATTCATTTAACGCAAACCATAGATCATGCGCAGTGCCATACTCCTCAAACATGTTATAAACGTCGTTTGATAGGGCCATGGTAAGAGCACCATAAGCCTTATGATCTCTCTGGAGTAATTGTTTATCGACGTCAGTGTAAGTGGTTGGATCAGGGTTAAACTCTTCTCCTGTGGCAGTGGTTCTCATTGGAATGTGTGGGCCCAACTGGATAGAATTCCATTGGGTGAAGTCCGTAACATAGAAGAATGACCTCATTCTGTTTTCCAAGTTCCATAGTCTTCAACACCTTTTAACTTAGGAACTCTAGTTGTGCTTCCGGTTTCAAGTTCTTGTTGAGTGATAGGATTTACTGTTGAGTGGTTATCGTTACCGGCCATAATTTAGGTGAATTTTAAGAGTTTTGTTTATCAGATTTTGGTTAACAGTCCAGAAAAGTGTCCAAGTCCTTAAGTACGCAGTTATGTGCGCAGAAGTCCAGATTAAGTATGCAGCAACCTGTAAGAATGTAAACAGCCTTGTCAAGTTGTAGACTTTTGCTAAGTGCGCAGGCCGGAAGTACACGTGTAGCTGTGTTTCTTGATAAGTGCGCAGATCAGTCAACACTTGGGCATGATAAGTGCTCAGTATTTATTGATCAGTCTGCGTACTAAATTAAGTGCACAGACACTTAAACTCTCGTTTAAGATTTAAGTTCGCAGAAACCCTAGCCAAGTACTCAAGACTACACCTATCAATAAGTGCGCACAAATCCAAGATTTCTGTTTAAGTGCGCAGAAACCCTAGATAAGTGATCAAGACAATGGACAGCAACAAGTACGCATAAGCTTGACTGCGTACTAAAACCAGAGATTTAAGTACTCACAATCACAAGTATGCAATATATGAGCCAAGTACTCAAACCAAGAAACAAGTGCTCAACTTATGAGATAAGTGCGCAGAATGTATGAAATAAGTGTGCAAAACAGGCTGTGAAAAACACAAAAACTCAGCTGAATCCTTTCCAAAACATTTTCTACCTAAAATGACATACTATTAACTTTTAGAAACACAATTTTCACGAAATTTCAAGCCAAAATATAAGAAAAACACCTAAATCTGAAAGTTCATAAAGAAAATAATCTTGATAATAAAAACTAACAAGATGAGGGTTTTGGTATCTTAAAGTAGATACAATCTAGAGCACAAAGGCTCTAATACCAAATTGTAAGTCCCGAATGCTAGATCTTGTGAAATGCAATAGATTGTTATCACTTAGAAACACCTATTTGTTAGGTGTTTTAAGTGATTAATCCAGAAAAACAAAGATACTAGATGAACATGAATAAAACCGACACACACAATGAATAACATGATGATTCCATTTCTGATTTGATGATGAATAACCTTGGAATACACTGACTAATACGCACCTATTCATGTGTGCTACAAAGATAATCCCAAAACCCCAACCCTAGAGCTGTGCACACACTTAGCTTATATAGGAAGGCTCCTGGGCCTGCGCACTTAACATAAGTGCGCAGGGCCCGTATGACAAGTGCGCAGCCTAGGGTTTGCCTTACTAAACATTGTGTTAATTACATACTAAGTCCTTCAACTATCAAACTATACAACTGGCTATCAAAAGTCTATAATCTGGTAACTGTGGTCTCAAAATAACCCAACAATTGTGGCCCTTAACAAACTTATAAATCTTAAACATATTTCCATCCTTAGAACCTAACTTAATATGTGCTTTGCATCCCGTATGAATAGACATTTTTTTTCGCGACTTTTTGGAACTTTCACCACGGAGAACTAAATCATTACTCTTATCTTGATTTGGTCCCTCTTTGTAGCATGTAAAATACTTAATACGAATAATATTATTACTAACCTATTGAGTATTTTTCCTGCAGCTGAAACCTAACTACTTTGCATACTCTTTATAAAACTCGCATACAAGTTCTAAGCTATCGAAAGTCATTCCAACTTCTGGCTTGGCAATTCCTTCAACTTCTGGATTAAAAACGTGTTCTCCTTCTTCTACAACCTCTTGATCGCATAAATCTGTGTATTCTAACATTAAACGCAAGTTAAAAAAAATAAAACATAAATCTTATTTACCAAACATAATTGACGAGGTAGGGCCCAGTTAAGTTAAACTGGCCCATACCACAACTAGCTTAAACCCATTCAAGATAAAGCCCAATAGAGAAAGACCCAACTAATTTAAAGGAGTCAAAAGCTGTCAACACGACAGCCAAATGAAACATAAATAATAGCGAGATCTATGTGCAAGTAATCCGGCAATGACTACCTTCTTTTGCGAAGAGAGTGGACTAACAGCAAGACGACAAGCTATAAAATGAGGATGAAGGTAAAACATAGATCATCTCATCATCATCTCTATCACTATCACTATACTATTCACTTCTATCAGAAAACAATACTTATTCTCACATCGGAGGGTGGTCATAGGATTACCCCCAATCCTGTGGCGAGTCCTAACGGTGTTTTCTTTTGCAGAAACAGCCTTCTTAATTCATTTCGGACGGTTCGGAAGGATCTCTTTGTATCATCTAGAAGATTGGATCACTTACCAAGTTATTACTTCTTCATTGGCGCCATCCGTGGGACGGAATTAAGGCAAAGAGATATCTTTCCTACCCGACCAAATGACGGCAAATAAAACAGCTCAAAAGGGACCGCATCCGAAACCCCTAGAGATCCCAGGGAAGATCGTTTTTCAGCCGAATCTATTGACGAAGAAATATTAATGGAGCAGCCTCCGGAATTCACATCGCTTTCGGCAATGTAGAACAGAATATTATCTGCACCACCCGTAGCATCAGCTACTTCTTCACCCCCGTTTGTCGGGCTTACATCAGCCAACACTTACCCAAGACCAATAGCCACACACGCAACGGCTGGAGGAAATCAATCCATCTCAACTGTTACGTCGTGGATGGCCGCTGCCACGAGTTTACCCTTATTTTCTACGGAAATGACTGCTTCCATGGCATCCGCACCTATGACAACACTAGCACATCCAGCTTTCGCCCCATACACTCCAATCACCCCCGGGAACCAACCATACGTTCCACACTTCCCGATGCCACCCTACGGTTACATGTACCCCTCCATGGGGGAAGCCCATATCCGTACACCTTTCCTTACATGTATCCTCCGGCACAGCCTCTAATGACGGGGAGGGTGCTACCAATCCAACTTCGCAAACCATGGGTGCCCGCCTCGAAGAAGTAAGGGCCAGGCTATCGTATGACGAAACGCCGGTATCCGGCCAGCCATTGCCTCGCACACCTCATCCCAGGACACAGGACACGATGTACAACCGGGTTCCTGACCGGGCAGAAGAAGGGGACGAGGAAGACCTAACCCGGCCCTATCGGCCCCCGGAAATGGCCACATACTCGAAGTTCAAAAGCAGGATAGCCAATCCTCCATTACCGCCAAACTTGAAGTTACCATCAACAGTAGGGAAATACGATGGCACAGGAGACCCAGATGATCATCTTAGTATTTTTGAATCTGTAGGGCGATCGAAGGATTTTCCCATGCCAGCTTGGTGCCACATGTTTATCCAGACACTGGTGGGGTCGGCACGGGTCTGGTGGGATAGCTTGCCTCCCGGGTCCGTTGCCAACTGGAACGAAATTGTGAAAGGCTTCTCACAACAGTTCAGTCAACAAAGAAGACACACCAAATACAGAGACGAAGTAATGCACATACGGCAACGGGATAACGAGTCAATGGAACATTTTATTGTTCGATTCAACAAGGAAAGACTGCAGATTCCTAGACTCACCGAAGAGTTAGCATGCACTGCTTTTACCATGGGGGTGAACGATGATGGTCTGTTACGGAAACTCCACGGCCCAAAAGGTTATCCTCAAACCATGGATGAAATAATGACCATCGCAAAAGCCTACGTAAAACAAGAGAAGTCCAAAGCCATGAACCATCCTGTCTGAAAGAAACAAGACGCTGCGAGAAATTCTGAGAACAATCGGGAACACCAAAGCTCCAGAAATAGAGGAAGGCCGGATGCCAATCGACATCCATACTCCCGAAATGATCACCGGGAAGAACGAAGGGATGAATGACGAAGATCCGAAAAATCCCATGATACATTTGTGGGGATAGGGGAGAACTCATCAAAACTAAGGTTCGAATACCCGGAGTTAACAAAAACACCGTCCCAAATATTGGAATCTGAAGATTTAAGGCTCAACACACCCCGTCCCTTGAAAGACTCCCCGACACAGGACAACTCCAAGTACTGCGCGTATCACAAGGGTGTAGGGCATGACACCAATGATTGTTTCCAGCTAAAGAAGCAGATTGAATACTTCTTTAGAACAGGGAAGCTAGCTCATTTGGTGAGAGACGTGAAACCAAGTACTTCATCCGCCGGGGCAGACAAGGCCGCTGGAAAAAGGCCTTGGGAGATAAACATGGTCAGGGTCGAATCAAGGTATGACCGGAAGAGATCATTCAAACGAATCGAACCATGGATGGAGGCAACCATGACTGTGCCTCCTCATTACCGGATGTTGAGCATGGAAGCCTTGGTGATCTCCGCTGCGGTAGGAGACTACAATATGAGGAGGATTCTAGTAGATACCGGTAGTTCGGAAGATATCATATATGAACCATGTTTCCGCCGGATACGGCCAGAAGATCAAAGGATGCTAGAACCTACGAGGGGCCCCGTCAGAGGTTTCACCGGTGAAAGCATCGAACATCTAGGACAACTCACATTTCCAGTCACCATTGGGGATGGGCGCAAAGAGAGAATAGTATTGGTTACTTTCCTGGTAATCCCGACCAATTCCCAATACAATGTGATCATGGGCCGGTACACCCTGGGAAGAATTGATGCCCTGGTCTCAACTGCTAGGGGTTTTTTGATGTTTCCCACCCCTCAGGAGTTGTTACGGTACCTGGGGATAAACTTTGTAACCTCACGAATTTTCCCATTTATTTTGCATTAAAGTATTTCCCGATCCATGATATAAAGTCTAATTTATTTCTAAGTATTCTTATCTTTATCCGTGCACTCTATTTTTTCTAAGTTCCTTTTATTACTGTACTTAAAAAAAAATCTTCAATCATGACATATGTCCTATCCTAATTCTATTTATAAAATCTTCATTTTATAAGACGGTGTTTTTTTTTATTTTCTAATTCAAACTAATGATTTTTTTTATTTTTTTTCTTAAATAAAGTCTTAGTCAAGCAGTCAAAGTCTTAGTCAAACGGTCAAAGTCTTAGTCAAATAGTCAATTCATCATAAAACCTTACTTTATGGTGTTGACCAATTTTAATGGCTAATTGACTCCAAAACTAGTATAAAAACCAACATATGAACCATTACACTTGCCACCTCTAAATCGATTGTTCCAATCTGATTAAACTTTCCCTCATACTTTTCTTCTATAGTCTATTACTTCTACAATTGAAGCTTTGATTATAAGCTCTTGTAATTGGCAACTTTGGGGCTACGCATATTTTTTTCTCGAGACTTAGTACTTTGCTAAGGTGAGTTTACGTAACCATGTTTATGCAATTCTTCATACTTACAACATTATACTTAAGTAATTCTACATGCATGTCTAGTTGTAAACTTTAATGCCTCATGAATTAGACAACAACAACAGTTTCAACGAGTTTCAACGAGTTTCAACATTACATAATCATTAGCTATGGCCAAGCCGGCGATACTCAATAATAGATCTATTGGATTGACAATCCCACCCGGATACGTGTACCTCCTACATAGGTAGCGTGGGTGATTGTTATCGTTCCAACATATTATTAAGGTGAACCGTGGATGACGGGATGGACCTAAACTAGTCGGAGGTTTGATTATGTTGATTCAACATATCATGTTTATTCATGTAGACTTAAACTTACGATAGACATATGAATTGCTAAACTTTTATACTTAAACTATTTGCTTGACATGGCTTATGTATTCTCACCAACTTCTAGTTGACCCCCCCCCCCATTTTTTACAACCCAACAGGAAATAATGATGCATGAAAACTAGAGTATTTACATGAGAAGGCAAACTGAAGTCTATGCTTGTTTGGTTTTTGTGATGTATTAGATTCCCACTTAAAACTCATTATGTATTTTCATTTTTGGATATTTGCACTTTAAATTAAATTCAATTAAAATTTGATTACCATGTGCTACTGTATACTCATTCTTACGTGACACCTCGATGTTTCCGCCATCGGTTGGGGTGTTACAAACTTTGCGCAGCTACAGATCGCAAATCATGTCGTCAGGCACCAACAGGATTAATGGGTCCGGAAAGATGGGTGTTAAATACAGAATACCCGGAGCAGACAGTCATGATAGGAGCACTCTGTCCCCGCTCGCACGAGACAAACTCAAGCAGGTGTTGAAAAATAATGTAGACGTGTTTGCTTTTAAACATGATGACATGACAGGCATAGCAAGATCAAGAGCGGAGCATAGATTGTCAACCTTTCTTGCCATCAAACTCGTAACCCAGAAGAGACGAAGCATGGCCCCGGAACGAAGGCCTGCGGTGGTTCAAGAAGTAAAAAAAACTGGAAGAAGCAGGCATCTTACGAAAGACCTAATACCATACTTGGGTGGCTAACCCGGTCATAGTCAAAAAACACGATGGGACTTGGCGTATGTGTGTGGACTATAAAGACCTAAACAAAGCATGTCCAAAAGATGCATAACCTCTCCCAAAAATTGATCTCAAGGTAGATTCGTTAGCACCCTTCAAGTTCAAGTGTTTCCTTGATGCATACAAGGGCTATCATCGGATCAAGATGGCCCGGGAAGATGAAGATAAGACTGCATTCCATACTGATGTCGGCATCTACTGTTACACAAAGATGCCCTTTGGATTAAAGAATGCAGGAGCCACGTACCAAAGGCTAATGGACCAAGCATTTGAAAAACAAATCGGCCGGAACCTTGAAGTTTACGTTGATGATTTAGTCATCAATAGTTGCACGGAAGAGGATATTATCACGGACATTAAAGAAACCTTCAGGACGTTGCGAGATTACAACATCAAGTTGAATCCAGGTAAATGTTATTTTGGTATGGAGGAGGGGAAGTTCCTAGGAGTCATGGTGTCGAAGGATGGTTTTCGGGTTAACCCCGAAAAAGTGGCAGCCATCACCAGCATGCCATCTCCAAAAACATTAAAAGAAGCCCAGACCCTCAACGGGAGGCTAGCAGCCATTAACCGTTTTCTGGCACGACATGCGGAGCGATCTCTTCCCTTCATATCTACCTTGAAAGAATGCCTGAATAAAAACAAATTCAGATTGACGGAAGAGGCGGAAAAAGCATTACAGGAAATGAAGGTGTTTGTCGGTAACCTGCCTACACTTACCGCTCCTAGACCCGAAGAGGTTCTAAAGATGTATCTAGCAGCCGGGCATCATGCGGTTAGTGCAGTCTTGTTAGTAGAACGAGGAAGTCTACAGACGCCAGTGTATTATATCAGCCGGGTCCTTTATGACCCAGAAGGAAGATATCCAACGCTTGAGAAATTGGTGTTGGCTTTAATACACACATCCCGCCGGCTACGCCGGTACTTTCAGGCACACAAGGTCGAGGTACTAACTGGTTTCCCCTTGGGACAAGTGTTTAACCAGCCATAAGTTTCCGGACAATTGGAAAAATGGGACATTGAGTTAGGGGCCCTTGATATAACATTCAAGAAAAGAACATCCATCAAAGGACAGGTCATAGCAGATTTTATGGCAGAAATTTCAGAAGAAGAAATAGTACAGCTACCAAGAAGCAACAATGCAGCTAAGCCAGAGAACGAGAACCCAACGTGGCAATTATACATGGATGGATCGTCTAACAGCAAGGGAGCGGGAGCCAGGCTAATGCTGATAAGCCTGGAAGAGATGAAATTCTTATATGCGCTGCATTTTGACTTTGAATGTTCAAACAACCAATCAGAATATGAAGCATTGTTAGCCGGCATGCGGATGGCCCTGTCAATGGGAGCAAAGAGAATTGATGCTCACGTGGACTCGTTACTAGTAAATAATCAAGTTAACGAGTCTTATGAAGCTAAAGACGACACAATGGCAAGGTACCTGGAAAAAAACAAAAGAGTTGATGTAAAAATTCAAAAAAATAACATTGATTCACGTGCAAAGGCACAAGAACGACATTGTGGATGCCCTCAGTAAGCTGGCATCCTCAGGTACCGAAGAAGACGTTCACATCGAAACCCTAAAACAACCATCAACTCAGATGTCGGAAGTACACAGTATCCACACGGCAGAGGTGTCATGGATGACACCAATTCAACAGTACCTGGAAAAGGGGATACTCCCGGAAAACAAAGGTAAAGCGATGAAGATACGGACTAAGGCCCTACAGTACGAAATGCTTTGAGGGACCTTGTATCGGAGGTCCTGCCTATGTCCGGCTCTACGATGTGTGGCACCATCAGAAGCAAGGGTTTTAATACAAGACATTCACGCCGGCATATGTGGCATACACGCAGATCCCCGGGCAGTGGTGGCCAAGATAATGAATGCAAGTACTTTTGGCCGGGCATGCACAACATGGTCGTGGAAGAACTGCAAAAATGCATCAGCTGCCAAAAGTATGCACCACAGACCTTACGACTAAAGAACAATTTAATACCAGTCACGGCAGCGTGGCAATTTCAAAAGTGGGGAATAGATTTGGTGGGACCATTTCCCTTGACTCCCGAAAAACTGAAGTACTTAGTGGTCGCCATTAACTATTTCACCAAATGGGTCGAGGCCAAACCGCTGGCAAACATTGAAGCAACAAACATCAAACAAATTTCTGTGGGAACACATAGTTTGCCGGTTCGGGGTTCCATTGTATCTTGTCAGTGACAATGGAACACAATTTACAGACAAGTCACTTAAAGAGTAGTGCACAGGACTACATATCCAGCAAGTCTTCACTTCCGTCGTCCACCCACAGGGCAACGGCCAAGTAGAAAGAGCAAATAGAAGCATATTGGACGGGATGAAGAAGCAGCTGGACGCAGAAGGAAAGTCTTGGGTTGAACAATTGCCACACGTCCTCTGGGCACATAGAACCATGCCAAAGACAAGCAATGGAGAGACACCGTTCAGCCTGACATTCGGCTCAGAAGCAATGATCCCGGCAGAGATCGGAATCCCCACTCTAAGAAGGAACAATGATGCGGCCAAGAATGAAGAACTGATACGCGAAAATCTGGAAATACTGGAAAAACGTCGCGAGGCAGCATGCATTAACGAAGCCCGGTACAAGAGGCTTTTGGATAAATACTATAATAAGCGGGTCCTCGAAAAAACTTTCAAAGTAGGAGAACTTGTGATGCGGGACAACGAAGCAAGTAGATCCGCGACTCAAGGAAAATTGGGACCGAATTGGGATGGACCTTACGAGATAGCTGAAGTACTAGGTTAAGGTGCATACTCCCTAAAACAATTGAACGGTGACCCAATACCAAGGACCTGGAATGCGGCATAATTGAGGAAATGTTACGTGTAACTGGATATCAGTCAAGACACGATGCCAAACACACGGCATCAACCTCTCGTTACATTTAAAATTTTATGTAAAGAATTCCAATAACTTCCACGTCAAGCCGTGTTTCCATCCTATTTAGTAAAACGCCTTTTATGGCAACATTTCTTACATAATCATACACCGTAGTGCATATATAATATCCAACAAACAGTCATATACACGACTTTTCAAAATATGGTAGGAGGCAGGACAAAAATCCAAATGCCATCACAAATATTATCCTACCAAGCAAAATACTAGCTAGTAAAAACAAAAACAAAAGGGGGAGCCTCATTGGACCTCCTCATATACAACGGATCATTCAGACCCTACCATCAAGGATTGCTAATACCTTTGCAGGGGTATACAGCAACTCCTCTACAGGAGCAACATTCGGAAAAACTGGGTTGTCAAGTGGGTCTTCCACTGCTTCTGCTTGAAGATTTTCTTGATCAAAGGGAAGGTCTCCAGCGTTATCCAACACAACACCAAGTTGCTGAGGAACCTCAGCAATCACAGGACCTCCGATCAACACATCCGTTCCGGGTTCTAACACAGGCCCATGACCAGAATCATGGCCCGCATCAAAAAACAACGTTCGAGGACCACGAGAATATGTTTTCCCATTCCTTCGAGCAGGTACATAGTTAGCATATCTGACATTAAACTCTTCCCGGGCGTCTCGACGTCTGTCTCTGTCACGAGAGCAATGAAAAAGCATTTGCAAACCATCTAGGGCATCTAGCTCTCTCAACAATTCCATAATGGAAACAGAACGACGTACCATAGAAAGAAGAGAAAAAAAAAAGAACAAGAGTAGAGAGAAGAGTGAAAAAAGTTATGAGTGTTTGATAAGTCGTATGACGTATATAAAGATCCTCTTGGGAAGACCAAGAGATACGCTTTAAATGTGCCTAAAATTATCTGACATAAAGATATGCGCAATAGTGAAAATAGCGACGCATGACGTCATATAATCATGACATGCAATTAGCCATAGATGGCTGTCTAATCAACCGTCAGTTCAGGTTTATCAATAACATGACAAGTGGCATACACACACACCACACATTAACATTCAAAATGACATTAGAGACACGTGCAAATAATAAAAAAACAAAGTGTCACAACTACATAATTTTTAATCTTTACTAGACGAAGAACCTTCACCATCAGAGGACGCCACGACATAAGGTTCAAGCAAAGATCGAAGAGATGAAACACCCTCATCACCAACATGACTACTCAACTGAGTTATAGCTTCCAAAGTATCACTGCTTAAAGCCTGCATTGAATCGGCGACCCGGGTAGGAATCTCTTCTTCCTGCTCTGTAGGTGGAGGTATTTTTTGACCAGCAAGACCAACCTGATTACCATAACCCAGCCCGCCATGGTAACCAACTTCCATAGCTACCTCATAAAAGCATTGATACGATCTTGATATTCCTGGCTGGTCCGGATGAAACGCCATGATGCAGGAATACCTTGCCCAATCAACCAATCCCGGTCACCACGAACATGTTCTAATTGGGACTGGATTGATATAGCAAGAACTTTGGCAGCTTCGGCAGAGTCCACAGCCTGATCAGCCCGCTGATTTGAGACTATTAATTGCTTCTAACATTCATGTAGTTTTTCCAACACAGAATCGTTCTCCTCTTCCGCTCGCCTGATCCGGGACTCAAAAGTCTCAACCTTAGCAGACAAAAGTTTTCACCTCTCCATTTCAGCCTTTTTTCGAGCAACAGTACTTTTCTCTGCATCCAATTCCTTGGATAAAGTATTCACCCGACCCTCAAGACGAGAAATAATACCACTCTGTGTTTCATGAACCCGAAGCAAATTTAGTTTTCCTCTGTGTGATTTGTCACCATCCAGGCTTTATCACCCTCCAACTTCTCAATAGGAACTTGCCGTGACACTAGCTCTACCTCCGCCTCAGCCAACTGCTTGGACAACTTTTCATTCTCAGATATGACAGACATCTGCCTATCACGAAACTCCAATAAACTAGCAAGGTCAGTCCGCCACCGGCGAAGTACCTCATATGAAGCAGCAGTATAGTTCACACCAGAACCTAATACATTTTCAGCAAGCTGGGCGTTATCTAGGCCCTGCAAATAGGATCTCTCCGCTGGGGGGAAGGCACACTCTGCCCAATGAAGAATGACATCCGGATGTATGAGACGGGTGGACTCAGCAATATGCCACCCAGGCACGTACCGTACATCTTTCACAGACGGCTTCCAATTGATACCGAGGGCATAAACATTGGACGGCATATCACTGGCCCCAGAAGAATGACCCTCTGCCGGTGATCCCCCAGTCCGGATCCCACCAGGAAACTGGATAGGATTCTTCTGCACATCCCGTAACAGTTGAGAGAAGCTCTGCCCAAAAGCAAAGCTGGAGGCTACAGACGACCCAACAAAGGTAAATAATGGTTTTGCAGGAACAGGGAGTGATAAGCTTGGCAATGAAACAGAAATTTTCGAAGACGGGATCACAACAGTATCCGAACCAAGGATTTGGGTGCATACAGAAATAGTATTAACAGGAGTCGAAGTCTGCACAACATTGCTAGGAAAGGGTGAAGAGGTAACACTAGTAACAACAACAGCCTCCCCGGAACTACTTCCACTAAAGTCTGGAAGATTTTTCATGGCGTCGGCTTGGGACACACTCACTTCATCAGTTCCAGATGAGGGCATGCTAACAGCTATTCGTTCATCTGTTTACAACCAAACAAATAATTACATGCAATTTGGGAAAAGAAAGGATGAAACACCAAACACTTACAGAGTGACATTTCTTTCATTTCCAACATCTGTTTCCTCTTGGACAACAAAACTTCTACCCTAGGGACAGCAGTAGCCTTCCTCTTTTTCGATTTGTCTTTCTATTTCTCCACACCCACATCACCTTGTGGAGGGGCAACACTGAGAGGGTTGGCATCGATAGGATCCACAACGTCTTTTTCAGCAGTCAGAGTAATTGAGTCCGTCACAGATACAGCCGGATTGGTACCTTGACCCAAAACCGGGGCAACGGGAGCAGGAATAAGAAAATTAGCAATAGTTTGACTAAGCACATCAAGCTCATCAGGACCAAGTGGCCGGTCATGTTCTACCAATTGGGCAGAAATTCCCGAATCAAGAACATCGAAATGCTGCCATGACCCCTGATCCTCACGACGATACTCTAGAAACACGGTCTCATCTACCCATATTCGGCTCATGCTATCAGCAACCAGAGCTCTTTCCGGAATATAAGTACATTCTATGGGATTATTGGTCAAAGCAAGATAAAACGGATCCTTCTCATACACAGAAGGTACAGGACATTCGTCGGCTAATTTGGCCTTGGCCTCCGGATACCTGATAGGAACCCGCACGGGAAGAACGCGTTCATCAACAAAAAAGAATTTTTTCCTCCATTCCTTATCACGAACGCTTTGGGGAAAATTGTATATACAAGACAACATACCAGGACGACGATCGAAGGTAAAGTATTCCCCCTTAAATTTCAAAACATACAATGTCCGAAAAATTTCCAGGCGAGGTGCCCTACCAATCCCTAAAGCACAAAACTCAAAAGGGCGGATCTTTATCAGACCTAGAGGATGCAATTGGGAGATATTTACCTTGTAATACGAGAGCAATTCAAAAATAAAGTTGGTGGCTGGCAATCGGGAATGGGAAAAGGTGAAGAACTCCCCATACAAAGTGATTTTTCCCTCTTTTAAAGGAAAAGCCCGATCATCTTTGCCAAGAAGCACCGGTCCCCACTCCGAAGGTATATGATAATCACTAAGAAACGACGAGAACGATGACCAGTTACATGATATATCGGCAACATTCATGACGGTGCGTGACGAACTTGCTTTGGGAGCCATTTTGAATAAAGTAAAACGGTTGAAATGACAATATCTTGGTATGAATACACATTCTTATAAGAAAAATTCGGGCGTTTCAAATTCAAAATAAAACTGCCAAGTGTCAGCTCCCTGGTCACTCATACTGTTGTGAGGACGATTGATGTGGCGGTTATCATAATGGCACATCACGTGCATAGGCCATGCGGTACCAATCCCAATGCGGATTCAAATATGTCCCTTTTTTTATTTTTTTCACATTTTTCCGTACTTATAATAATAATACAAGGAGTCTAATAATATTCACACGTTCTTATCACTAGACTGGGGGGACATGACGAGGTAGGGCCCAGTTAAGTTAAACTGGCCCATACCACAACTAGCTTAAACCCATTCAAGATAATCCAACTAATTTAAAGGAGTCAAAAGCGGTCAACACGACAGCCATATGAAACATAAATAATAGCGAGATCTATGTGCAAGTAATCCGGCAATGATTACCTTCTTTTGCGAAGAGAGTGGACTAACAGCAAGACGACAAGCTATAAAAGGAGGATGAAGGTAAAACATAGATCATCTCATCTTCATCTCTATCACTATCACTATACTATTCACTTCTATCATAAAACAATACTTATTCTCACGCCGGAGGGTGGTCACAGGATTACCCCCAATCCTGTGGGAGTCCTAACGGTGTTTTCTTTTGCAGAAATAGCCTTCTTAATTCATTTCGGACGGTTCGGAAGGATCTCTTTGTATCATCTAGAAGATTGGATCACTTACCAGGTTCTTACTTCTTCAATAATGTATGAATCTTCAATTGTTAACATTGAAATGAAACTTAAGAAAAATAAAAAAACAAAAGAACAAACGCTTAATAAATAACATTAATATGCAGAAAAATACAAAATACTATACATAAAACACAAAATGTTCAAAAAGCTAATTGAAAACCTAATTACAAGTAGAGAACCCTTACAAGTATATCTAAACTAATTAAAAACATATTCACGCAGGTTGAAAACCATACTACATCTAGAAAATGTTATAAAATCTAAATTGTATGTTTATATACGTACACAATTGACTGTATAGGAAAGCTAATACAAAAACCTTGAAGTCTTTGGTGTTCTTTGATGAAGTTAAAATCATCGTTCGAATTCAATTCGCCTTCATGATTTGGATCCTCTGGAACAATATCTAAAAACAATACCACAGTGAATCATATATCAACAAATCGACGTATCAAATACATAAAATTAACATGTTACCTTCAAAATCTCCATCTACATTGACGTTAACATCGAGAAATTTATTAAGATCTGCAAAATTAGATATAATTAAGATCAATGTAACGTCAATATGATACTGATCAACTGAAGAACAATAACGCAAATTTTATTTACCAAACATGATGTATAAATCCTCAATTGTTAATGCAGATTTACGAGTGTGATATGGTTTTTGAAATCGTCGAATGATTGATACGTAGTAGTCAGTTTGTTATAATTTTATATTTGAAAGTGATCATGCAGTTATTTTTGTTAAACGATTGCAACGTGATTACAGGGGATGTGAAAAAAAAAAGACTATAATATTAATACCCTTTGAGTGGAGAACTAGATGGAAGGTTCCAAAAAAAACCATCGTCCACGTGGCATCATATCATTGCTTCTTACACTTTCTACCCTAAACTTTCTCATATTAAAAAGTAATATATCTTTTATCGTTCGAAGAAAATGAAAAAGGAAAAGATCGAGTATCTACGTACACTAATAAAAAAGTAACTAGGGCTCCACTTGTCCCTTTACTAGGGCCTCCACATAAGCTTCGAATCACCATCCACGTGTCAACCTTACAATCAATTAAAAAAATGTGGACCCGCCCGTTTTCTAGGATCCAAGTAGGTATATGGAGCTCCAGCTTTGTATCTATAAAAGTCGTTATGTTTTTTTTCTTCATTCTTCCTTCAATCTTTAATCTTCCTTAACAATTCTTCCAATCTTCATTCTTCTTTTTCATTTTCTTTGAGGTAATCTTGCATCAGTTTTACTCATTTTCTATTCTTAACATTATAAGAAAACATCAAACCGTTTGATTTTTGCAAATCATCCTATTTTTTTGTTTTATTTCTGATTTATACAATTATATCATCCTATTTTTTAGTTTGATTTATGATTTGTTTGATTTCTGATTTATGCAGTTATATCATCCTATTTTTTTGTTTGATTTCTGATTTATATAGTTATTGTAAAAGATTTATGTAAATCGTTTGTTTAATCTGTTTTATTCATTTAAATGAATTTGATTTTTTTGAAATGTATTCGTTTGAATCTTCGGAGTTGTATTCATTTGTTTCGCTCATTCATTTGTCTAAATCATTTTCAAGAGTCTATGGATTTTGTTTATTTCATCGGATTCAAAATATGACACAAGAAACCGAATTTGATCCTCTTATGTTAATTTTGATTATTTGTTGAAGAGGTCGTTTCAATGTTCGGACTCTGTATTTGCAACATGAAACCAACTTCTTAAGCATTCAATCGGATTTACTATTAGAAAACCAAACAGAATGTAAAGCAACATAAAAAACATATATATCGAATGGATTTTGTTATTGTTTGTTATTGTTTAAATCCGATTTAGTCATTGTTTAAAGAAGTGTCGTCAAATTCTGTAAGTACCAACCGAGCATATATCAAATCCAGAATTTGTGAGGTTTTGTCCTAAATCCTAAATCTGTTCCAACCGTTAAATTACAATATTTGTGATAAATATTGTAACTTACACGTCAATTTACAGTGTAATTTATTTATAAGTCATAATTTTAATAAAAATATTCTCTTACTCATAATTTGTAAATATTCTGAGTTTGCTTATACATAATTTGACCGAATTAAATTGATATTACTCATAATTTGACCGAATTAAATTGAATTACTCATCAACTCTTAATTTGACCGAATTAAATTATGGACTTACACAATTATTCTCTTGCTAAATTTACCATGTCATTTATTTATAACTCATAATTTGACTTAAAATTATTCTCTTACTCATAATTTGTAAATATTGTAATTTTTCTGTCACATAATTTGACCGAATTAAATTGATATTACTCATAATTTGACCGAATTAAATTGAATTACTCATAATTTGACCGAATTAAATTATTCTCTTACACAATTATTCTCTTACTAAATTTACCGTGTCATTTATTTATAAGTTATAATTTGACTTAAAATTATTCTCTTACTCATAATTTGTGATAGATGATAATCATTTACAATCCTTTTTAAGAGCAACTTTTATGGGTTTGGTAATGAAATTTTAGAGGGGATCTAAAATGATAGAAATGTGAATCGTATAAGTAAATTGTTTGGTATTCTTAGAGCATTCACATCAGCTTTCTCATCCACTCACAATCACATATTACACTAAAAATCATCACATTTCTCTCTACTTTTCAATTAAACAATACTTTTACATACTTTTAACATTACCTTTTCTCTCCCCTCTACTCACAACAACTTTAAAAATATATTAAAAATAAATGCGAGGGAACAGTGTTCCCCTAAATATACTAGATTCTCATATCTTTACCTCATAACCACTCATAACCTCATCCTAAAATATGGAGTTTTCTCTCACAAAATTATGGGGGAGCTGATGTGAATGCTCTTAATCACCCAACAAACCTTAGAAATTTTCAAACTTTTAGAGTACCGCGTTGTAAAAGTTGCATCGAAAGAAATTTTTGGACAACTATGACAAATTTTTGTAAGTCTCATTTTAACTTTTTTTTTTTGTTATTTTCTATTCATTTATGCTCCTTAAAGTTTTAGTATTTTGCGAATGTTACATTATAAATATTTGTTTATACATCCAACTTATTTACTATTAATTTTTTTAGGTTTATGCATACAATTTATTGTTTTCAGATTGCTGCAGCAAGGGTTGAAACAGTATTTTATTTTGGATTGTGCGAAGTATTTTGTACGAGTTCCAAAAACCTTTGGCATGCATAATAAAGGATAGCATCACGTAAGCATGATGAAGGGTAAATACTTTGAAGAAGATGATGTCGATATGTGTTTTGCTTGCAACGTTCGATGTCAAAATGCTAGAAAATTACCATGCTGCAGTGGATGTTATGAACGTATTCATAATTCGTTTTTTTCCGTACTTGATTTAATTCCTTTTGTCATGCACCATTATTAAGTTTTGTGAAAATTATATTTTGACTTATGTTTTCTTTTGGAAATTATCCTATTATTTTGTTTGGTGGAAGAATTTTTTATTACGAGATTTATTTACATCGATTTTTTTTTTCAACTTACATAATTCACGAGCACAACAAAATTAAAATTTAAAACTTTGACAGAATATTAATTTGTCATGTTATATTTTCTTTCATGTTATGTTTTAAACTTTTAGTTTAACACTGCCCTTATAAAAATTGTTTAATTTTATTTAGTCGATAATATGTTTTATTTAAAAATTTATTCACTCGTGAAGTTCACGGGTCTCTAACCTAGTATGTATAGGGAGAGGAAATTGTGCAAAAGTATTGTAATCGTAGGAAGTGTAGGTGACAGTATGAGCCACTGATCTAAGAACTTAATGGTTGAGATTTAAATGATTCCCAAATAATTAAATTACGTTTAGAAAAAAATGGGGAAGGGTAAAATAGGAAGAGTCACTATTGTTGACCTTTAAACTCACTTCCCCTCATGATTTTTAAACACTTAAACCTTTTTCAAAAATAATAATAATAATGCACTATAAAAATGAACATTTAATTCTCGGCAATTTAAGTAGCAATTGATGTGGTTTTTAAATTTTAAGATTTTTATTTTGCAAGCGACGTGATTACGTATTTTTAAATATCGTTATGTTATTTTTGCATAACGTTACGAAATTATCTACCATTACATAATTCGTAATATGCATTTTATTTTGAAACAAATATAACGTTACGTGATTTTGTAACGCTACTTGATTATGTATAAGTACGTAATTATGTAGCACTACTTGGCTATGTATCATTACGCAATTACATAACACTACATAATTACCGTACGAGGCAGATTTTTGTTTTGTACCAGTGTTCTCATTAGCTTGAATTTGAAGTATACGTGTCGGCTTTTTTATGGTTTTCTACACTTCTTAATTTGTTGGCTTGTGCAATAATCTTCTCTATTGGTAAATGTTAAATATTTTAAAATTTGAAAGATTTAACACTATAATGTGGAGTGACTATGTGACACCGCCAGCTGTTTGTGAATGGGGTGGTTTAAGGAGTAGTGTCAAGTGACAGTGATCGGACGATTGCATGTATGATATGAGTTGACATACAATGCCAGGTTACATGATTTTGACTTTTCATACGTATCGAATACTACCACTTAATATTTTCACAGTTTTTCCGTGTAAATAATAATTGCTATTTTTTTGACGTTAATATAATTCATTCCAGGACAAAGAAAATTACATTAAGATAGCGGGTAGGCGGGCAACAAGCTGCGCCGCCACCCCTTTCTGGATAGCAAATCCTAATCTACTAAAAACATAACCATGTCCACCCGGAGCCGAGACACTACTGTGAATAACCCGCTGGACCCTGGTCAGGAAACGGGTAGCCTCCGGTGCCAATGAGCCAAAGGTATCAAAAGCCAAAGGTACAAAAACGTGTTGGTTCTCCTCGCAGGCTTTAGCATGTTTTTCTACTGTAACACCCCAACCGATGGCGGAAACATCGGGATGTCACGTATTGATGATTGTTCAGTAGCTCATGGTGAATAATAAATTTCATTAAATGATTTAAATAAATTACATACAATAGTTCTAGAATTGGTACATCAAATTGAATAAATCTATACACATATCTTCAAGCATCAATTCATATCTTCAAGCAAATAAAACCTGAAACATGTTAAGTTGAAAAGATTTTGGGTCAACAAAAGTTGGTGAGAATTACATAGGTTTTTGATGATTGAATAAAATGTTGTGCAATTCATGTGTCATGTCAATCTAGTCCATATGTGAGAACATACTAGAAATAAATCGAGTGCATAATCAACCCTGATGACTGTTATAAAATGATACATACCATACGCTCATGGTCCAATATGTTATACGATAACAAACACCCACGCTACCTTTGTAGGAGGCACGTATCCGGGTGGGATTGTCAGTCCAATATATCTATCAATGTATACCGCCGGCTGATCAATGTTAATGATTATGCTAGAATGGTGCTTACTCTAATCATGCTCAAGACATAATGCAACATAGAAAACACATAGACACATTGATGATTGAATTGCAATGATGATGTTATAAACATGTTTCACCCCAAAAATGGTGTTAAATAAAAGGGGCTATGTAAAACTCACCTTAGCAAATGTTAAACTCGTTGAAAAGATGGAATAATAGTGTTGCCAAAAATGATTCCAAATATCACCCTATAATAAGGTAATATATAATAAGTCTAAGTCTAATTAAAATATATCCTAGGGTTTCGATTTGGGGATAGTCAATTGTTGAAATTAAATTAAAATGTTAATTAATAAAGGAAAATTTGATAATTAATAAAAGAAGGTCTTTTAATAAAATTTGAATTTTGAATGTACACAATAAAGTGTTTGAAGCATAAAAATAATTTTTATAAAATTATTTAATTTAAAATAGATTTTTAAATCTATTTATTATAAATAGCCAATATTTAACTTTAATATTCAAAAATACTAAAATTAAAGAATTTCTATTTTAAAAATCATATTTCTGTTCTAAATGATTAAAAATAATTTGTATAAAATTTTGGTGCAAAAATGATGAAAATTGGATTTATTATGATTTAATTATGATTAAATCTAACAAAAATTTATTAAAAATATGAAATAAGTGATTTTACTGAATTAAAAATTATTTCAGTAAAGTTTATCTTTATAAAAAGTCAGGATAATTTTTGGAGAATTTAATAAAATTGTTTTGATATATAAATGGATTTTTATAAATATAATAGTATAAAAATGATTTAATTATTATAAATATTAAATAAATTAATTTCTGAAAAATAAAAATTGTAAATACAACTTTTATCTCAGATTAAACAAATATAATTTTTTTGGAATTTATAAAATAGTTTTCATATTTTAAAATGAATTTAAAAGATTAAAAGGTTTAATATATATATATAAAATAGTTTTGTTTTAAAGAAATAAAAAGAAGCAAAAATGGCAGTAGCCGGGACTCGAACCCGGTTCCTTTCTGTATTGAGACAAGGTCACAACCACTTGGCCTAGGCCAGTGGTTGTGATATTCACTGATCGAAATTATATAAATACACTATGCTCGTTTCAGTTTATCCCCAAATTAAACACGAATGAACCCTAGAATTTGCAATTGAACGAATCAGACAACTTGAGCCCGATTAATGTTAGGGCTTTTGCTGTTTGATTGCCGACTAATAAAACCCACAAAAACAATTAGACTCACAGTGTTGAATCGTTGGTGAAAGCCCGGTCAATGACAAAAGTCAACAACGTTCAAAAGCTTCAAGATCAGAGGTTAAATAATGGAAATTGGAGGTAGAGGGTGAGTGTTCGGCGATGATAGGATGTGCAGAAGCCCTCAATTTATAGTGAAACGATTCGGTTGTTCGAAATGGTAATCATTGACCGAGTTTTAATGTTTGACGCGTTCTTGTTCAAATTGGTATGATTTAGCTTGTAATTGGACGCGTATAGATGATTGACAGGCCGGTAATCACGCATCAATTGGTCAAACGATAATTTATCATGGTTAAATCACATAAACAATTTCAAATTTACGAAAATAAAAAAAAAGGATTTATATCTGCTGCTGCTGTGATACGCGAACAAGGAAGGAACAAAGGAAGGTATAAAGTTTGTTTAAATATAATTAAAGTTGATATAAAATCAACAAAAGTGTGTGGAGCAGTTGGTGTGTACGTGTGTGTGCGTGGTTAGTGGTCCGGGTTCGAAACCCGGGGGAAACAACATTTTATTTTTTGATAACAGATTTGAAGGAGGGGGTTTGGGCTTGGTTTGGGCTCAGCTTTTCAGGTGGGCTGGACACTTGGCTGGGCTGACAGTGGAGTGGGCTTAAGGAGTAAGCTTGGTTTGGACTATAGATTACAAGTTTATTTGTTTGGTTTTTTCTAAAAAAAAATTTGCAAGTACATAAAAAGAACTACAAATCTGATTTTTTTTTTATAATTATTATTATTATTATACACACATATATATGTATATATGTATATATATATATAAGTTGTGAATTAGGAGAATAAAGACTTAGGTACAAAAATGAAGGGTTTTAAATTAAAATTTGGGGAAAAAATTTTGCGATGTTACATCTACCTTCTTTGCCTCTGCTTTCCGGACCGCTTGCCCTGCAACAAAGCCACTATCCCTCAACCCAACTAGGGGAGATACACCCGTCAGGTCAACACAAGCATGCTTCCTAATAGCGGTCAAATATATTTATAGCAACATTGTATATTTAGTATTATTATTATTGTATTCATTGTGATATTCATTGTGATTATTCCTAGATTAATTCCTATCTTTAGATAGGACCCCTTGTAATTATTATAAATTACTATGAATGAATGGAAGAAGGCAAGGTTTGTCTCATAACATGAAGGAAAATGGTGAAGATTTTATGAGGTTGATACCATCTTAAACCTCGCCCCACACCCACAGAAATCGAGTCTTCCACCGCCTCTGAAGAATGGGAGCGTATCGATGCCATTGTCCTACAATGGTTATACGGTACAATCTCTAATGATATCCTCCATACAATAATCAACAACATCTCCAATGCTTATGAAGCATGGGTTGCCATAGAGGATCTTTTTCATGACAACAAAGCGGCACGGGCCATTTATCTTATGCAGAAATTTTCCAACACTCGCTTGGATGGGTTCTCCAACATGACCACCTACTGTCAAGCTCTCAAAGTCCTGGCGGATCAACTTGCAAATGTGGACGCACCCGTAGATTCCGACCGTCTCGTGTTACAACTTCTTGCGGGCCTCAATGCCGAGTATGAAGGTATATCCACCATTTTACAAAACACTCACCGTCTACCTTCTTTTTATGTGGCCAGGTCCAAGCTCATACAAGCCGAAACTAACAAATCCGAAAGAGCACTCCATGCATCACAAACTGCCGCCACCGGCTTAACCGCTACCACCCCGAAAAACCACCCAAACAACACCTCCGACAACACCACCTATCGCCCGATATTAAATTTTTAACTAGTTTGGGTGAGTATAGGACATTTTTAAGTATAAACGGTGGGAAAGGCGGGGGTAGGTATTTGGTGCCTTAAATATACCGGAATGGTACTCTGCTATGACTACTGAGTACAATGCACTAGTTAGAAATGGGACTTGGGAATTAGTACCGCGTTCGTCTGACATGAATGTTATTCGTAGTATGTGGTTGTTTAAACATAAATACAGGTCGGATGGCTCTTTGGAACGATACAAGGCTCGATTAGTTTGCGATGGTCGGTTACAACAAGTTGGCGTGGACTGTGGTGAAACTTTTAGCCCGGTTGTCAAACCGGCTACTATTCGGACAGTATTATCTATTGCCCTTTCTAAGCACTGGTCAGTACATCAGTTAGATGTCACCAATGCTTTTCTTCATGGGAATCTCCATGAAACCGTCTACATGCACCAACCTATGGGGTTTCGAGACAAACGGTTTCCCGATTATGTATGCTCTTTAAAGAAATCACTATATGGTCTCAAACAGGCTCCTCATGCCTGGTACCAGCAATTTACAGATTTTGTAGTAACAATTGGTTTTCGACACAGCAAGAGTGATGCTTCACTCTTCACTCTCCACCAGGGCCCTCACACCGCCTACTTATTATTATATGTTGATGACATTCTCCTTGTCACTTCTTCTGATAAACTTCGTCACTCCCTCATGGTCAAACTTGCAAGCGAATTCGCTATGAAAGACCTGGGCCCCCTCAGCTATTTTCTTGGCATCTCTGTGTCTCGCATCTCAGACACCATGTTTCTTTCGCAGCACACTTATGCGAAAGATATTATTTCTAGAGCCGGCATGCAGTCCTGTAACCCCGTGGCTACACCAGTTGACACAAACAGCAAGCTAAGCTCCACGAGCAGCGATGTCTTCCATGACCCGACCCTATATCGCAGCCTTGCAGGTGCTCTTCAGTACCTTACTTTTACACGACCTGATATCTCCTACGCTGTCCAGCAAATCTGTATGCATATGCACGACCCTCGTATAGACCACTGGAATGCCCTCAAGAGAATCATTCGCTATATTAAAGGGACAATTAACTTTGGACTACAACTTCACGGCACGTCCTCACAGTCTCTCATCTCTTATACCGACGCTGACTGGGTAGGCTGCCCAGACACTAGACGCTCTACCAGTGGCTATTGTATCTACTTTGGAGATAATCTTATCTCCTGGTCCTCCAAGAGGCAGAGCACCGTATCTCGTTCGAGCGCGGAAGCAGAATATCGAGGGGTTGCCAATGTCGTAGCCGAAATTTGTTGGATACGCAACTTGTTACTTGAATTACAACATCCTCTGTCCCGCGCGACCCTAGTCTATTGCGACAACGTCAGTGCCATTTACCTTTCAGGAAATCCGGTACAGCACCAGCGCACAAAACACATAGAGCTTGACATCCATTTTGTTCGCGAACAGGTACAACGGGGTCACGTACGTGTGCTTCACGTCCCATCAAGATATCAAGTTGCTGATATATTCACCAAGGGTCTACCGAGAATTTTATTTGAAGATTTCAGGGACAGTCTTAGCATTCGGTCTCCTCCCGCTTCGACTGCGGGGGAGTAATAGCGGTCAAATATATTTATAGCAACATTGTATATTTAGTATTATTATTATTGTATTCATTGTGATATTCATTGTGATTATTCCTAGATTAATTCCTATCCTAAGATAGGACCCCTTGTAATTATTATAAATTACTATGAATGAATGGAAGAAGGCAAGGTTTGTCTCATAACACTTCCCCCCGGCCCACCCAAAGACAAGGAGATCTGCTGGTCGTAAGGTGGATCTCCCTTCTGCTGGATCCGAGAGGAAGTTTACAGGGGCCTCCTTCTTGGCTGAGATCCCAGCCCGTCTTAAAATGTCCCACAGAATGTCTCGAACCCAATCATGCCGATATTTAAAACCGGGCAACTCCTTACAATGAACCACGTGTTCCCCGTATTCATCCAGGCAGGCCTTACGGCACATCGGACAGATGTCATCCTCCTGGTACATTGGGATCATCAGACGATATTTAAGAATGGCCCTGTATTCAATAGCGGACATGCTTTGGCCTAAACCTTCGATCGGGATAACAGTTAGGAAATCTTGGGCATGGGGGGTTTGCAGGCATTCAATAACTGCCCTCTGACGGGGGGACAGACCAAAAACTTCACCCAGGTTCTGAGCGATTTTGCCATAAAGGGCATTCGCCAAAGTTTTCTGAGGCTTTGGGGGGGCGGTGTCCTTGTTAGAAAAACCGCCAATATCAAAACCTGGGAGATAGTCATTTAGCTTTTCGAGGGCCTGCACGTAGTCCAAGTCTGCGCCGAAAACCCCGCTATTTCGTAGGATGTGGTCTTGAAGGTTCCAGGACTGAGCTCGTGACGCCACAAACGCATACATGCCGACATCCTTCGCAGAGAGGAGCCCTAATCCTCCCACACGCATCGGCAAAGACGCCATCCGCCATTGTAGGTCACCAAAGAAAGGCCCCCCACATACCACTATGTCTTCAATGGCTTCCCGTAAACCCTTGTCAAAACATGATACTTCCTCATCCATCATGGAGGGTTGGCAGGTCCGTAACCCAAAAAGAAACTTAGCAACCCCCATACATGACCTGAGCAGGAGGAGTTCACTCTGGGGATCCCTAAGGCAGGGCAAGAGTTGCAAGAGTTGCTATTTTAAAAATGTTTTTTTTTATGATTACTTTTGTGTTGTAGGTAGAAGTAGGCTTGTTTATGGTCCGAATCTAAGCTTGTTGTTTGGTTTTATTCCCAGATTTTTACCTGAGTTACGGTCGGCCAGTTTAAATATTTTTAGCTCGCAGTAAACAGTTTGATTTATGGTTTATGTCAAAAACCAACTTTATCAAACCGGACTGAATTGTGAAATAATTAATATATTATTATTTTTAAATATTAAAGATTTCTATATATATAGGGTTAGGATACTTTGAGAACTCGATGAGTTGTGAGAACTCGTGAGAACTCGACGTAAAATGCGAAAAAAAATAATTTTTTTTGCACACTAGTGTAAAAACACATAAACTCCGCTGTAAATTTTTTTTATAAAAAAATACATTAATTTACATCAAATTACACCGGTGTAAGGGATTTTTACCCGCATACAAGTATATTAATATTTTATTCATTATTTTATTGTTGTTTAATTTTGGACCACATATTCATTTTTGATTAAAAAAAAAGTATGTGGTTATAAAGTGAGTTAATATGGTTCTCACAACTCATAGGAGTTCTCAAAATATCCGGATCCTATATATATATATATATATATATATATATATATAGGATTGAGATCAATTAGGAACCATCACCATAGTTAGGAACCATAAGAACCAATCTTAACCTTTCATCTTTGATTTTAATCTAAAGGGTATTAGTGTAAATGTACATTTAAATAATTATCTTTTTTTATAATTATAATTGTTAATCATGGCAGTTACATGGTTTCCTTAAATCTCTCATCTACATTATCTATAATTCAATTCATATTATTAACACACATGATCGAAGCCATCATTTATCCTTTTCAATTTTGTTATTTTTTTTCTTTTGAGTAATATACTTACAAAAAGGTTGAATTAGTTGCATACATTTTAAATTGAACTTCTTTTTGTTTGACGACGATGAAATTGTAACGGGAGAAATATAAGAAGTTGATATTATCATCTATTTGGTTATTTGTTGCTGTGTATTTTGTTTGTTTGGTTTTAAATTGAATCAAGTTTAGCAAAATTGTTTTTTACCTTTGAATTGAATCTGCAATATTTTTGTTTTGACTTATATGTAGTTTTTGTAAGTCAAAATTTTGTTCTAAGAGTTAATAAAATTAGAACTCGAAGGTCACCTACTATTTGCATATATAAATGGATTTGTCAAAAAATTATTTATATCTATGTATTTGATCAGTGAAAATGATAAATATTGAGAGTTGTTAATCATTGAAAGGTATGCATACATACACTTGTGTACTTTCAGTTTGGTTTTACATTAGATACATTTTTAATTTACATCAATGTATATGTGTGTACAAATTATAGTCATGTAAGCTGGAAAAAAACGGATATACACCAATGTATATCTATGTCGATGATGATGATAAATGAAAAAAACAAAAAAGAAACTGATATACACCATTGTATATATGTGTCGATGATGATGATAAATGAAAAAAAATAGAATATGATATACACCAATGTATATTTGTGTTGGTGATGACGATGATTGAAAAAAAAAAACAAAAAGGAAACTGATATACACCAATGTATATACACTAATGTATATCTGTGTTGGAGATGACGATGAATGAAAAAACAAAAAAGAAACTGGTATACACCAACATATATTTGTGTCGATAATGATGGTAAATGAAAAAAAAATACTGATATACACCAATGTATATCTATATTCACGATGAATGAAAAAACAAAAAAGAAACTAATATACACCAATGTGTATATATGTCGATGATGATGAATGAAATAAAAAAAAAACTGATAGGGAGATTTTATAGGGGTTGAGTATAATAATTATGAGTCGTATAAATGGGGGTTAATAATGATTCAGTTACAAATTTAAACTTAATTACCTACTAATAAGCATATTGAACAAAAGTCAATAATACCCCTTGATTAAAATAAACAATTAATTCATGATCTACTTATTTACAATCATGTCATTAGAGATCATTGGCTATAAAGTGATTGCTAAAGTTCCTACTTCAGCTATGGTTCCTATTTGAACCCTACCCTATATATATATATATATATATATATATATATATATATATATATATATATATATATATATATTAGAACACTGAATATTTATTTCATTATTAAAAACAATTTTACCATGGTTTGTATCTAATCACACACAAGAGGATTTGACTCTTCAAATTCTAGGAGAGTTGTGGGAAAGGCTATGAGAGTTTTATAGTGATTAAGCTTATATAGCTATTGGCTCAATCACTAAGGTGTTGTTTGTTTTTTCTGCAGGAAAAGGTCTGCAGCCTGCGGATCACATCTGCAGACATCTGCAGAAGAAGAGGTGGACCAAAGGTCTGCAGTCTGTAAGAAGAAGACTGTTTGTTTGTTAATGTCTGCAGGCTGCTGAAATAAACTGAAATTTAAATAAACTGATTTTTTACGGCAGTCTGGTGGTAGACGGTGATGGTGGTGGTGGACGGTGGTGGTGGTGGAGCATTGTGGTGGTGGACGGTGGTGGATAGTGGTGGTGGGTGGTGGTGGACCGTGGTAGGTGGTGGTGGACGGTGGTAGGTGGTGGTGGTGGTGGACTATGGTGGTGGTGGAGACGGTGGTGGTGGTGGGTGGTGGTGGTGGACCGTGGTGGTGGACGGTGCTGGTGGTGGACCGTGGTGGTGGTGGGTGGTGGTGGACAGTGGTGGTGGTGGTGGTGGATGGTGGTGTTGGGTGGTGGTGGTGAACGGTGGTGGTGGTGGACCGTGGTGGTGGTTGGGTGGTGGTGGGTGGCGATGGTAGTGGTGGGTGGTGGTGGTGGACCATGGTGGTGGTGGTGGTGGGTGGTGGTGGACCGTGGTGGTGGGTGGGTGGCGGTGGTAGTGGTGGGTGATGGTGGTGGACCGTGGTGGTGGTGGACGGTGGTGGTGGACCGTGGTTGGTGGTGGTGGACCGTGGTGGTGGTGGTGGGTGGTGGTGGTGGTGGTGGTAGGTGAGGAGAAGAGAAGTGAAGAAGACCTTTGAAGACCTTAGAAGACTTTAGAACAAGTCTGTACCAAGAAGAGGTCAGGAAGACCTTTTTGAGTGAAAGGTCTTCCAAAAAACAAACAATCTGCAGACCCCAAACGTCTGCGTGCGTCTGCGTGATGCAGACAAAAGAGGTCAGAAGTGTTTCTGAGCAAAAAACAAACAGCACCTAACTAAGAGATGTCTTAGTGATTATGCTCGGTCATCACTAAGCCTTGAATTAGTAACACTCTCAATCACTAAACACCATAAAATCCAAACAAATGTTATTCAAGACAAATAGCAACAAATGTTTTACCGTCCATAGACATTATGATGCATCTACAATGATAGTATTCAAGAGGTCGCAAGGTTTGCATATATTGTTATTAATTACTGCTAATTTTTCACTCACTTTGTATTGCAACATTGGGTTTTTTTAGACTAAATTCGTAATACTATTTTTCATAAATTGGTTTACGCTTATCTCTTACTTAGAAAGGCATGCTTTTTTAGCCGTAAAGAGTGGGATAAAAAACTAGTGGTTGATCTTAAGTAGTAAAGTCAAACCAAATAATCATATGGTAATAAAAACAGTGATCAAAATGCCTTAATTGGATCATCCATCATCCTGTTATCTTGTCATATAACATAAAATGTTATAAAATCTTTAAAATGTCAATACAATGGAATAAAAAAATTAAGTTATTTTATTGTTTTTTTAGATAAGAGGTATACAAAGCTTACTTAGAAGGTTGAAGTTGTAGAACAATTGAAGAAACATCTTAAGTGCTTTCTTTTTTTTAACAAATCATAAGCAATTGTTTGATGTGTGAAAACATTTTTTGGTATATAATTCACTAGATGATGGGTATGTTTGGTAAAACTAGCTGGTGGTTGGTGAGTAAAAGCTGGTAGCTGTAGCTTTTTAAATATATTTTGATGTTTGGTAGAGCAACTGAATTTTTTAATAAAATGTATAAGATGATCAAAATGGGTATTAACTAAAAGCTTGTATGCATGTTTTTTTTTATGATAGAATGGGTATTTGTGCCAAAGAATGGATATTTGTGTCATTTGCTCATTAAAAGCTTACAGCTAGTCAGAGCTTTTGTTAAACGCTAGTATTAGTAGCGATTCAATATAGAGCTTTTTCTCATAACCTAAAGGCTTTAAGCTACTCCAACCAAACCAAGCTTTTTAATTAGTAGGAGCTTTTTCTTAAAATCTTAAACTTGGAGCTCTTAAAAGCTTCTTGTCAAACATACCCGATAACGATAAATCTATAACTATATATATATATATATATAAGACTATCGAGTATGGGGTCATCCCCAACCCGTCTCACGCGTCTTGGGTCGGCTAACACCGCCCCGGCCGGTCCTAACCCGTTCTAAACGTTTCAAGTTGGACGACGAACACGAAAGCTCTGATTGGTTGTTGTGTTTGGTGGGGCCATGTCAACAGTAATATTACCATTTGAAATAAAAAAAAAACAATTTTCTATTATTTACACATTAAATACCTCAACACTTTAAAAAAAAACCACTCACAAGTACACATCTCTCTCAAATCTTCACATTTTTATACCCTATTCCTTTCAACCTCTACACAATTTTTTAAAGTTTTTATAAAAATTATAACACAATCTCGAATGCTCCTTCGTTTGCTTCGTCATCTTCATCGTCTACTGAGGAAAACCAAATTTTTATAAATATTGTGGCGGTGGCGGCGCAAATCATTATGGATGAGGAACAAGAGGTCTTAAGTGCACCACGAACTAAGCAAGCGGTAATAAACAGAGACCGAGAAGATAACCTTTTTTTCAATTATTGAAAGTCTCATATTTATGTTTAATTATTATCTACATTTACATTATATATTTATGTTTAGTTATTTAATTTTTATACATACAAATATTTTTTTCAACATACGTGTAGGTGTCCATGAAAGATTAGTGCAGGATTACTTTGCCGAGCAACCGTTGTACTCGGATGTGACTTTTCAGCGCCGGTTTAGAATTAGTTGACGACTATTTTTAAGGACATCCAACAATAATCTTAGAGGCTGACGGGGAATGTTCACTAGTGGTTATCATGGACATCCAACAATAATCTTAGAGATTGCTTGTTCCCAGGATTTATGTATTTGGCATGCTTTCTTTGGAGTTCCCGGTTCGAACAATGACATTAACGTCATCAATCAGTCACTAATTTTCGAGGATGGTGTGAAAGGGACCAGTCCAAACACTAGCTTCACAGTATCAGGAGTGGAATACCCCTGCGGGTATTATCTTGCTGATGGAATCTACCTGAGATACTCTACAATAGTTAAAACCTTTCAGCACCCGGACGACGAAAAAAAAAAAGAAATTTGCCAATTATCAAGAAGCAACGCGAAAGGACATTGAACGTTGTTTTGGGGTTCTACAATCAAAGTGGCATATCATTGAGAACCCGGCAAGAATGTGGGCACCAAAAAAGTTGTGTTATTGTATGTATGCATGTATTACCTTTCACAACATGCATATCGAAGATGAAGGCAGGGCCATTTGTGATTTACACGAAAACGAGCTCGGGAAGAATAATGTTCCCGTTAGTCCGGATCAGCAAGAAATTAACGACTTCATATTACACAACGAGCACAGGCGCCTACATCTACAATCAGATTTGATCGAGTATATTTGGGCCAATGGAGAAAACTAGATGTGGCTTTGTATTTTTTTCGGTAGGCTTTATTTTTTTAGGCGTAATTTTTTTTTATTTGTAACCTTTTTTTATAAATATTATGCGACTTTTTATGTTATTTATTTTAATTATTTACTTATTTAAAAATTAAAAAATAAAAATTAAATGTTAGCCAGTATAAGTGGAGGACTACCTAAGGAAGACTACCCCCACACCATTAGGAAGTCCTCATGTTATCATCATAAGAGGGGGGCCCACAATTTGCTGACGTGAAAGGTAGTCCTTCCAAGACTTGTCATCATCACATCTCATAGTCCTCATCTATACATTCTAAACTCTCTCAATGGAGAACCGCCGGAATCCTATACCGGAGGCGATCCAACGTCGTATTACAAAAATTTTCGTCACAAATTTACCGGAAGGTTGTAGTGGGGCTGATCTTACAAGTCATATTCGTGTGTTTGGACAGATTTTTGATTTATACATTGCAAGAAAAAGAGATAGAAAGGGAAATAGATTTGGATTCATATCCATGTTGGACGTAAAAGACAATATGGATCTTATCCGGAATCTGAGAAACATTCGTATGGGAAACAATAAACTCTGGTTCAATATCGCGCGTTTCGTCTTAGAAGATGGGGAAGTTAACACGCATAAGGGGGATCCAGTTAAGAAACAACACCCTTCTTTTGGCAATGATGGGAAGGTATATCAAGGCTCTAAGTTTGAACAAGGGGAGACGTCATTCAAGAACATGCTAATTGGCAAATCCATTAAGATTAATGATAATGTTAGTGGTTTTTCCGGTTTGTATGAACATGCCATTGTTGGCCGTATGATCGATGTGGAGGCTATGAAGAATGTGTATTGGTTTCTCCACGATGTTTGTCCTGGGCATGGCACCGTACAGTATATTGGTGGACTCGATCTGTTAATTTCCTTTGACAGTATGGTGTTGGCTAATCGAGTTCTAGAGGCTGCAAAACAGGAGACTTCAAGATTTTCCGCTGTTTGCTTATGGAAAGGCCAATCTCTTAGTTACGAGAGATTGGCTTGGCTCAAGGTGAAAGGTGTCCCTCTCCATTTGTTTACAAATGAGGTTATCAATAGTGTTGGTGGATTATTTGGGAAGGTTGTTTATAAAGCTTCGAAGGATGATTCCGACGTAGACTTATCGTTTGATTATGTTGGTATACTTGTTGGAGATGGAAATAAAATTTCCGAAGAAATTGTCATGGAATGGAAGAACCGGAAATTCAGAGTTTGGATTTACGAAGACATGGGGGACTGGATTCCGGAATTTTCTCCTGTTCCTACGCATGATTACCAACCTAGGAATGATGACCAACCGGTGGATGATCATGTCAATGATTCGCCTGTGAATGATATGGTTGAAGATACACCGGAACCTTTTCCGGTACATGCTGCCGACGATGAAGTAACACCGGTTCTCGGTGCCGATCTTGCTAACGAAGGTAACGTCCAAAATGAATTTTTGGAAAGGATTGATGGTGAAGTTAATGCGGACAATAATGGCCATTCAAACGATATTGAAGATGAGGAATCTTCGGAATTTATTCCAGCTGTGGATTTTGACTTTGAAAAACCTATTATGGTAACCTCCAATTATGATGGGAATAATAATGTGGTCAAAAGGAAAAAATGTAAAAAGACTGATGTGGGCCGAACTAGTAATAATTATACTAGTAGTAATGAAAGCATTAGAATTATGAAGAAGCCCAAAGTGAAAAAGAGTGACTTGTTTGGGCTCAATGGACTTTTGGGTATTCCTGATAGTGAGTCCAGTTCTGATGAAGATGAGTTAGAACAGGCCCAAGATGTAGATGGTTTTGTACAGGCCCAAGACTTAGATGAGTTAGAACAGGCCCATTGCGAACATGGAAATGAAGATACCCATGACAACTCTATTGACCTGAACAGTAAACCTACTGAGCTTGTTAACAGTGGGTCTTTTTCTACCCCTATCGCAGACTCATGTGACAAGGATCAGAACAATGAAGACGACATCAATTCGATGAAGAGAAACGAGGTGGAAGTGACAAAATCGATGGGTAACAAACTTGGTATTAATTTGAAACATCACGACAACATTATTTGGGATTCCATTGTCGAGGAAGGCGTACAAAGAGGTAATATATGAATTGTTTGTCGATAAATGTTAGGGGTTTGGGTTCAGGTCCTAAAGCGAATTGGATTAGACGATTAAAAATAGATATGGGTATTTCTTTCATTGGTATTCAAGAGACTATGTCTTGTACAATGAATTCTGGTTTGGTTTCAAATTTTTGGGGAGGTTTGGGTTATGATTTTGAGTTTGTTAACTCTATTGGTAATTCAGGGGGGCTTTTGAGTATTTGGGATCCGAAAGTGCTAACTAAGGATTCGATTGTTAAGGATGATAATTTTCTGCTTGTGTCGGGTCTGTTAACGGAAGGAAAGAATCGTTTGAATATTGTAAATGTTTACGCGCCACAATCTAATCGGGGAAAAAAGGATCTCTGGGCTAAAATCACTGATTTAGTTCTATCGGGTCATGGGTGGTGGATTGTGTTTGGTGACTTCAATGCTGTTCGTGATCCGTGTGAAAGAAAAAACTCTAGTTTCGATTCAGTTTGTGCCAGGGAGTTTAACGAATTCTTGGATACAGCTGGCTTGCGTGAATATAACCTTAAAGGTATGAAGTTCACGTATTTGGTTAATAGGAGGGGTGCTTGCAAGCTTAGTAGGATCGACAGGTTCTTTGTTTGTGAAGGTTTTTTTAATACTTGGCCTACCGCTTGTGTTAGAGCTTTAAAAAGAGAATTCTCGGATCATGCCCCTTTATGTTTGACTGTGGTTGATAAAAATTTCGGTCCCAAACCGTTCCGTTGGTTCTACTCTTGGTTGGACAGACCTGGTTGTGAGAAATTAATCTTGTCGAGCTTGTCTGATTGTGTCTTTACGGGACCGGCAGATTCGAAGTTGATTTGTAAACTGGCTCGTCTTCGGGCTAAGTTGAGGGTTTGGAATAATGAACTCAGAAGTAAAGATAATGAAGAATTCATTCAGCTCTCTATGGAAAAAGAAGAGTTGGAACGGCTCATGGAAGAAAAAGAATTGGAAGAAATGGATCTTTGGGTATGGACGGAATGTAAGAAAAGACTTATTGAGATTGATTTTTTCCGGCATCGAGACTTCCAGCAAAAGTCTCGGATTTCATGGGCCTCTCTAGGCGACGAGAATACAAGTTTCTTCCATAGTGTGATTAATGGCCGCAAAGCTACAAATTCTATCCCGGGTCTGGATATTGATGGTGTTTGGGTCTCAAAACCGGCCCTGTTAAAGAAAGAAGTTCTAAGTTTTTTCCGCGCTCACTTTAAGGAAGCTGTCCCGTCTAGACCATCGCTGATATGTGACGGGTTGAAGCAACTCAATGTTCATGATGCCGAGAGCCTTATTTCTTTGTTCTCTTTACAAGAGATCAAAGATGCCGTTTTCGATTGTGGTTCCACTAAAGCCCTAGGACCTGATGGCTTTAACTTTTTATTCATCAAACGTTTTTGGGATGTTTTGCAGGATGACTTTTTCCAGATCATGACGGAATTTCATGCGAGTGGTCGTTTTAGTCCGGGATGTAGTTCTGCGTTTATAACCTTAATCCCAAAGGTTAAAACGCCGGTTGGCCTCAAAGATTACAGACCTATTACCTTAATTGGGGTGATTAGTAAGGTTGTCTCTAAAATCCTTGCTAATCGCCTCAAGAAGGTGATGGGTAAAATTATTTCGGAGACTCAGTCTGCTTTCTTAGCTGATCGCTTTATTCTTGACGGCCCGCTAGTTGTCAGCGAAGTGCTTGAATGGCTTAAAAGGAAAAAGAAAAAAGCGTTTATTTTAAAGATCGATTTTGAAAAAGCTTATGATAATGTCAACTGGAAATTTCTGTTATCCATTATGTCCCAAATGGGTTTCCCCGAGAGATGGTGCAATTGGATTCAAGGTATTCTAGAGTCTTCTTGTGCTTCGGTGCTTGTTAATGGTTCCCCTACTTTCCAATTCAAAAGTGAAAAGGGCCTTCGCCAAGGTGACCCAATATCGCCTTTCTTATTCCTTATAGTTATGGAATGTCTTACATGGTTATTGAATAAGGCTAAAGATTTGGATTTGATTAAGGGTATTAATTTCCGGGTTGGAGATGTGGATATTAATCACTTGTTCTTTGCGGACGATGCCCTTATTATAGGGGAATGGTCTCGTGAGAATATTCAAAACACGGCCCGTGTTCTTCGTATTTTCTACTTATGTTCGGGCTTACGTATCAATATTCACAAATCGAACTTATTCGGTATTGGTACGCAAGAGGGGGAGATTGATAATATGCTAGATGTTTTGGGTTGTAGGAGAGGGGTCATCCCTTTCGTTTATCTTGGGATTAAAGTTGGAGCGAAAATGACCCGGATTAACAATTGGGATATGGTGGTGAATACTATTAGGAACCGTTTAAGCGGGTGGAAGGCCAAGAATTTGTCGATTGGGGGTAGGGTTATTCTTATTAAATCCGTTTTGGAAAACCTTCCTATTTATTATCTTTCACTATATAAAGCTCCTAAGGCAGTCTTAGAGAAAATGGAGAAAATTATGAGACATTTCTTATGGGCCGGTAATAGTGATGATAAGAAGATTAGCTGGGTCGCTTGGGATATTATTACGAAACCTAAAAAGGATGGAGGCCTTGGGTTATCTAGAATGGAAGATGTGAACAACGCGCTTCTTCTCAAGTGGGCATGGAGATTTAAAACCGGAGGTAACTGTTTATGGAAAAAGGTTATTATTGGGTGTCACGGCATAAGCAGGAAGTGGTCTCTTCTTCCTTGCACTGATTCGGCGAGTGGCTGCTGGAAACAGATCGTCAAGATCAGTGAAAAAAGAATCTGGTCTGGTCGATCTCTTGGGAGTTATTTTGCTGCCATAGTGGGTAATGGATCGAGTATATGCTTCTGGTTAGATACTTGGATCGGAGAAGAACCGCTTCGTCTCACGTATCCTCATCTTTTCAGACTTGAGAGTAACAAATGGGCTGTGATTTCTGAACGTTTGCAGGTTTTAAATGGGCACAAAACGTTGAACTGGAGCTGGAAAGCAGTCCCTCAGTCGGCTGAAGAAGTATCCAAATTGTTCAAGCTTTTAAGCGAGATTTTTGATTACCAATGGCAGGGTGGATCCGATAGATGGAAGTGGACGCCGAGTACCTCAGGCACCTTTTCTGTTAACAATGCTCGCAGACTGATCTCACAGGTTCCTAGTCCGATTCAAAATGTTCATATGAAGTGGAAAAGTTGGACGCCGCTAAAGTGTAGGATTTTGGTGTGGAGAACTCTCATTAATCGTTTACTAACCAAAACAGAGTTGCTCAAACGTGGTATTAATATCCAGACGTCGTGTGTGATGTGCAATTCGGGCTCTGAAACGGCTACGCATCTCTTTACTGGATGTTTTTTTGTTGCAGAAATCTGGAGCCGTTTAGAATCGTGGTGTCGTTTACCCCCTTCGATTGTGTTTGACGTAGAAGATTTAATGAAGATTGTTCCTGCCCAAACGGTTTCAAAACGTGCTAAATACATTCTGCGCGGTATTATCTTCACTACTTTATGGACCGTCTGGAAGGAACGCAATGATCGCATTTTTCAAGATAGGCGTCGGAGAGCTCCAGAGGTGTTCGAAAGTATTAAAATGACTTCATACTTCTGGTTTAAAAATAGAACTAATGTCAAGAATATAGATTGGAAGGATTGGTGTAAATACCCATTAGATTCGATGTAATCTTGTTTGTTTGTTCGAGGGTCCTTTTTTCGAGGGCTTCTCGTGTTTTTTAATGAAATTTACCTTCCAAAAAAAAAAATGACATGACATTTTTTTTTGAACGATCATTATGACATGACATTTATTAGGCTATTCTCCCCATTTATTGTGTTTTGTGGCATATTATGAGGATTTTAAAAAAAATTATTTTTCTTTCTCATATGCATGGCATATGCATTTTCCTTCACGATTTTTGAACATTAATAACATTTTATATGACATTTTTTTTTTGAAAAAAAAAATACATCAAATTAACGAGCGTTTTATTATCTTTCCAACAAGTACCATAGTGTTATAAAAAAAAGAAAAAAAAAACCCAAACTTTTTTTATGTAATGATTAATGAAATAAATATTTAAATTATATATGAGTGGAGAAAATAGTCTGAAGACATGAAAAATTATTATCCTACAATCAATTTAGGGGGTGTTTGGGATTGATTATTCAAAACAGATTATGCGTTTTGGAAAAGCAGGGGTGGAGCTGCTTATAGATTATTGCGTTTTGGTAGCCTAAAAAACTGATTATCTGCGTTTTCAAACGCAATCCCAAACACTAAAAACTGATTATCTGCGTTTTCAAAACGCAATAATCTAAAAATCACTTTCAAAACGCAATCCCAAACACCCTCTTAATCGATAGCAATTAGATCATCTTTATTTATCTTTAAAATTAAAATGAATCTTCACTGCTAATTAACATATTGATTGTTTTATTTGGTGAAAATTGTACAGGTATGTCAATCATTAACATATGCTCACTTTAAACATTTGAATCACCTACCATCTTCATAACGTATCATTTTTATACCAATTTGTTTTTTTTTCGGGTTCACATCGCAACTTTAGAGTGTATTGAAAAAGTGACAGTTGTACAGAGACGAGCGTTGATCCTTTACAAAAAAAAATCTAAAAAACTGGCTATTCCTTTTATAGTACACGCATTTTATCACTTCAGATTAGATTTGTCTATCCGGAACGCTCCCGGAGATAAACTAATGATATATAAGTAAATAAAACTTATCTATAAAAATGTTTTTTCATGTATTCTGATGTCGTTACTCGCCAATGATGTCCAGCCCATCTGGTCGGAGGTGGGAGGGTTTACTTCTTAGGGAGGTTCCCGCCCGGGCTTGGTCTCAGGTTCGAGTCCCCCCACTCTCACTTAGCGGTGAGAAATTCAACACCCGCGTTTGGCCTGGATTCGAACTGAGGTTGAAGGGTTGTGCGTCGTTTGGATTCTCCGCTGAAACACACCTTCCAAAAAAAATTCAGATGTCGTTGCTCCTTATTAGAATATCTATGTTTCCATAAATATCTCACTGTGATATTATTTATTTCATACAAACTCGTTCGTATTTTTGGCAATTCAGCTGTAGATAGCAACAGCCTTGGAGAAGAAAAACTGACATGTCAATTTATATTATATTTGCGATGAGATTATAAATATATTTTTATACAAACACTTAACTAATATGCTTTACTTGTAAAGTATAGCGTAAAAGTTCAGCCTGCTATGTTAACAAATTAATGAACCACAGAGAGTATTAACGTTGTGTTTTTGAGTTTCTTTTAAGGAGAGGGAGAGAAGTGAATCCCTCACTTTCTTTTCCCTTAATATCCTTTGTCTTCATTTCCTTTCAATTTGAAATCATTTCCTTTCAATTTGAAATGATGTATTTTATGCATAAAAACTCCTTATTTTCTCTTCATTTCTCTCCATAAAAAAATATGGAACACAAATTTTCATTCTTTCTTCTAATTTTTTTTCCCTTCCTTAAATGAGACTCAGGAGCAGAGCGTAAATCTGATACACAGAACAAAAGAAATAAGATACGCGCATTGTGGAAATTGAGGTTATCATTAAACGAAATCACGTTAACAAAACTAGAGCCATATACAACTTAAGTTTCTCAATAACACCTTAAGCGATACAATCACAATGACACATTACATTATCATAAACGTCTCGGATTTCATCTTGAATGTATTTCATGCAAAGAAACCCACAACCGCTCGCTCCTATCCAAAATACAATCACTCAAACTCTTTGCCAAATATCTTGTAAAAAAATATTTAATTCCATGTTAGTCTCATGTTGCCAAAAAGATAATTAGATTAAAAAAAATATTTAATTCCATGTTGACAAAAAGATAATTAGATTAAAAAAATCAACTTAAAAACATATTTATAAAAGAATAGGAAAACCTAACTTAGGGGCTGTTTTGTAAGCCTCTTAATGAGGCTCTGAACCATTCAGCATTGAATGTTTCAGCATTCAGCGCGTTTGTTTCAGCTTCTGAATGGAATGGTTAAGACTGAACCATTAAGATTTGAGATGTAGATGAACCATTAAGCATTCAACTAGCTGAACCTTAATGAGGCTCTCCTACCAATGTGAGACAAGAAAACTAACCATTAAAAGGTCCAACTTAATGATTTTGCAATTAAACATTCAGACTTCTTAATGATTCAGTACTTAATCAACCAAACAACCCCTAAACAAAAACGTTTTTCCCCATTAAGAGCATCATATCCTATCCTATTACCTAATAAATAAAATTTGATTTATGCCGCGTGTCTGGCCTCGCCCTTGTTGAGGAAACACGGATCCTTATGCCCACCGGATCCTGCCTCTTTTAGAATTGAACCCTAGATCTCTCATACGTGGGATTTTTTTCGAATCGCCTCTTCCATCCATCGATCCTCTATAACACTTCCTTTGGTGTGCCACCATTGAAACCTACCACCTTCGTAAAGGTGTTACCATCTTTGAAGTTATCAGTCTCTGTCTTTTCTGTCAAGTAACGTCTCTCTATTTCTTCTTTAATCTGATGTGTATGTTAGGTTGTTTAGTTTAATAGATTGTTTGATTTAGAAGTTATTATCATGAATGGATTATTGAACAATATTTGATTTTAGGTGACTGATGCAATTGAGATATTGGTTCGTATGTCACATAGAGGTGCTTGTGAATGTGAGATGAACACCAGTGATGGTGTTAGGACACTCATCGGTTGACTTCTACAAGGAGGTATATAAGTTACTTTTATCAATAAATTTGAGATTTTTAGTGATTATTGCTTTAACATTTGATTGTTATGACACTAGATAAAGTCAAAATTATTTGCTTATAGTGGTGGAGTGGTGGAAAGGCTTGTACTCATTTTATGTGATGGAGGTTTGATCCTCATTTCCATCATTTATAGGTGGATATTTTGCCAAGTGATGGTTGAGCCTACCCTCCTCGAAGGGGTCAGGTTCGATTCTGATGGCCCTCCGGTTTTTTACTACCGTGCATTTACTCCAGAGAGGCTTGCCTCTTGTGGAGGGTGCAACATCTGTCAAGTGGCAGGTGGCGGAAAATTTTTCGGGTGGAAGCCTTAGTGCCCCTTATGCGCAGCCTCGACTCGCTTGTGGGCCAGTCACTCTCGCGTCAGCGTGTACCCGGTTAAGACAACATAGTCTGACCATTATAGAGTGGCTAGGGTATCCCCTTTTGAAGATTGTGATGAACTCTGCCACAACATGGAAAATCACCTTCCAAAAAAAAGATAAAGTCACAATTAGAATTAGGTTTTAAAGGAATACCCTGATATTGTGTATATAATTAAATGTCTTTTATGTTTTAACTTTAATTTTAATTTTGTTAGGTTTAATTTGTTCATACATATTTTTTTTTGAAGGGCATTTGTTCATACATATAGTATGTTAATTTACGTTGATTTGAAGGGTATCAAGAATTATGCTAAAAAGATCCTTCAAGGGTGTTACATTTTCGGAGCTCTCTTCCCTTCTATAAAGTATAAACTGAACTTGATTTGTCTTTGAATTGATATCACATCTTTGGAGCTTTAAACTTATTGAATTGATATCACATCACATCTTTAGAGCTTTAAAACTTATTTAAATATCTTAAAGATTTGAACCTTTTTTTTTCACAAAATAATATAGTGATAAATAGAGAAGTATTTAGTACAAAGTACCTTATCCTACAAAGTGCAGGAAGCCACTATAGTTTGACATGTGGAAACTGACGGTTACAAACTTAAACTTCGTTGTTAATCATTAGAAGGGTATTATAGACTTTTACTATGTCCATTAATCACGTTCTAATTTTCAGAGAAATATCAATCTCTGTTTTTTTGTAATACAAAATTCAAACTTTCCTAACTAATTACACAATATTCCTTCATTTTTTTAAAACCTAATTCAAACTCCAAGCACAGTGCACTATTTCGATCAATTTTTTTTTAAATTGATATTCAATTGAAGAGTTGATTGTCATGTTCAATAGGTTGCTCTGTTTTTTTTTTTTTCATTTCATCTAATCGTAATCTATTTATGATGTTTAATTGTGTATCAGACTTAAACAACAAACCAGAAACCATAATCGAAGAAGAAGATCCTGTAGTCGGGTTAATTTTGGTGTTTTCATACATATATTCGAAGATAATAAAGTTCAGAGATGAACAGAGGCTGATAGATAACTGTTTTATATTGTAGATATCACTGAGTGCGTTTTATGATATCAATGAGTGCGTTTTATGTTTTATGTTTTATGTAAGTGCGTTTTATGATATCAATGAGTGCGTTTTATGTTTTATGTAACTGCGTTTTATGATATCATTGAATGTGTTTTATGTAAGTGTGTTTTATGATATCACTAAGTGCGTTTTATGTTTTTACGTTGTAAGTTGAATATCATCAAAATGTAAGTGCGTTTTATGATATTACTAAATGCGTTTTAAGTAATAATATGTGATTCTAATATTAACACATGTTTGAGTGTGTTTTCTTATATAGACGTGCGTTTTAACAACATGATCATGTGAAATCATTAAAATCAATGAAAAGCTGAAAACGCCTTTATAACTTTCATCAAACGCACGAACAAACTCATTCATTCTCTTGCTTCACCTGTTTCATACAAACGTAATTTTAGGGTTTTCATTTCTTCATCATAGACGATGAAAACTAATAGACGATCAAAATTAAAGTAACAATATGAACATCTGCTTACTTGTTTTGCGTTTTGGAGCCATAATTTGTTCTTAATCGAGTGATTGTGGGTCGTCTGGTGTCGTTTGAAATGGTGCTATGTTTTTTGTGTTTACAGAGTATGGTGTTTAATGGAGTTTTTGAGTTTTATGATTTGCATGATTATAGCAAATTATAATTACTTTCAATTAATGAGATGATTTGGGCGGTATGATTAAAAAAAATCAAATTATTTTACGAGCATTTGTCAGATTTACCCCTGAATTGTTAACGGCAAACATAAAACGCGTTGATAATTACGATTGTGCCATCTTGTTTTTAAACGTAGATCAAAGGGCTGAGAGGGCTTCTTAAACTTGTATGTTAAGGAAGCTTTGTACAATGGCCTCTCTCGTAATAAATAATAAGCTATTTAAATGAAAATTCCATTTGAGCGTGTGTGGGGTATCATATCATGGTAAATTTGAAATATCTAGTTGAAGCTGTCGACATTCTTTTTTTATGTATCTTATATTTAAAGCCTATCAACATTGTTAATCTATATCTATATCTATATCTATATATATATATATATATATATCTATTATCTATTAATCTATTATTAATTAATATATATAAAAGAATTGAACATTGGTGACGTGGCGTGCAATGGTGCCTTCATCCTCTCCATGAAACTGCCACGTGGCATCATAATTGAAAGATTTTAATGTTTTTTGAATTATTTCCTTTTTTTAATTAAAAAAAAAAAGATAAACATAAAACCCTAAATTTATCTCTCGATCTCTCAATTCTCAATTACTAAAATTAAATTGATTTATTTTAAGAAAAAAGAATTTAAAAACAAATTTAAATTTTTCTCTCTTATGTTCTTCCCATAATTTTTAAACGTTAATATCTTTTATATTCGAGATTTTTTAAATAAAAAAATTACACCAAATTAACGAGCGTTTTATTATCTTTCCAACGAGTACCATAGTGCTATATAAAAAACGGAGAAAAAAACGACTATTTTTTTGTGGGGTTATGTTCATACAGAAAAAAAAAAACCACAAAGTGTTCAGGTTATTCATTAATCATGTTTTTTTTTTAAACCAGGTTCTTATCTACGATGTTGAAATTCAGCCCAATCGCCATGCTATCATTGGAATTTTACTCTTCTAAAGATGGATAAGTATACTTCATCAAAGAAGTTAGGAGAACGAATCACGCAACACTGCAACACATGGTGTCACCTTATAACAAGGTTATTTTTTTTATTTATTTAATTACAAGAGTAATAATTATTACTATTAGTATTAATATTATTAGAATTGTTATATTTTTCAACTCCCATCATGAATTCTACATCTATATAAGTCAAAGTCAAATTGTAACATATTTTAAATTACGTGAAGATGATTATATGTTGAAGGTTATCTTTTTAATACTGTATTATGTTTAATATGGTTTATGCTTTTTATTTTTTTTAACTTTTTAAATAAATGTTTTTTTAACTAAGATTGATTATGTTTAAATTATTTACGCTTTTCGTGATTTGAGTTTTTTTCTTTTATCATTTTTTTATCATTTTTTATTAAATCATATTAAATTTTTCAACCCCGGGACCTTCCCGGGGTAATCAGCTAGTATATATATATTGCAAAGGGATTAATCCTATATGTCATACTCTTATGCATTCTCCCCTTTGAGAGATGCCACATATGATGTGATGTGGCAACTCTAGACCAATTAAAAAAAATGAATAAATATGGTTTAAATATGGTTTAACCTAATCTATTAAATATCTAATTTAATAAATGTAAATATTAAACTTTTATTATTTTCTCTCTCATAACTTTTAAACGTTAATATCTTTTATATACGAGATTTTTTAAAGAAAAAAAATTACACCAAATTAACGAGCGTTTTATTATCTTTCCAACGAGTACCATAGTGCTATATAAAAAACGGAGAAAAAAACAACTATTTTTTGTAACCCGACATGTATTGTGTCAGGTTTAGGATTAGGTTAAAAAAATTGTGGGTTTGGGTCGGGCCTGAGATTAGGTGAGACCCATCAATTTTTTAAAATAATAATATGATAACTTATGACAGAGATTTGTTTAAAATAAATAATAATAATAATAATATTTATTAATCATATATTGGCAAGCCATTAATTATGTTGTCTTATTAGATATTTTATTATGTCATATTAGATATTTCAACCCGGGACGCTCCCGGGATAAAAACTAGTTGTTAAATATCTACAATTAAATAAATATAATTTCATGTTTTATAAAGTATAATTTGTTCGAAGGTGCTAAATAAATATGTGTAGATGGCTAGATGGTTCATAGAAATTTACAAGTATTTTTAAATTCAAATTTCATTATTGAAAAATTAATAATTAAGCACTAAAAATTGTTGTAAAATAATACAGAAAGAAATAACTGGTTTTTTCTTGTATAAAATCGTTTATTTTGTTTTCAAACAATTTCCCCTACATCTTATGTTAGAGTATTCTTTGAATAAGTTTTCGTACTTTCGTAGTTTAAAAGATAAAAATATATAACTGGTTATATGAAAATGTTAAGTATTTAAATACTTTCTATTAAGTATAAATGTTTTGTTATCAAAATATCTTTTGATTTTATACACTTACTAGATTATGCATCGAGAGTTTCCTGTGATAAACAAATTAATCTATTATGAAGTGACAAAATGTGTGTACCGTAAAAGAAATATGTCGTTTTTTCAAGAAAAAAAATTTGTATAGGATCAACATTTAATAAATCATAAAACCTATTTCTAATTATACGTGTGCACTTTTTTTATTTTTCTAGTTAAGACTATATATAAAAGGTATATGTTAGATATATATACATGTTATTGATGAAAGTGTATGTGTATCAATATTTACATGTTTTCAAAGCTTTTTTTTTTTTTTTAACATTACACAATTCAATAACCATGCAAATTACCTATTTAATTAGCAATGATCAGTCATCAACTTTGTTTCTGTAAAATAAAAGAAATTAGATTTTTACCAAGCTGACTACATCTGTGAATATATATGTAGTTAGCGGGTTCTTATATGTAATAGTACGTTTAAAAACATATATACTATCTTAACATGATTAGTGACTTGCTTAGAAATGATTAATGAATTATCTCAACATATTGACTTTTTTTTTTCATGAACAAATGTCACGCCCTTAAATTCCACATGCGGAGTTTTACCACGAGGCGCGTGACAAACCAGGATCCAAGTCAACGGTCACAACAAACGACAACTATATGATACGAAAATAACGTAAACTGCCCATTAAGTTTTCAAAATCTATCCACCACAGTGGAAGCGTAAAACGGAAGCGTAAAACTTTATTACAACCAGAAGTAAAACATAAAAGTCTGAAAGTACTAAATGACATGCAAGTGAATCCTAGACGCCGTGCGCCTAGACTCGATGCTGCTACCTCAACGACCTGATAAACATGCCAAAAAGATGTCAACATAAAATGCTGGTGAGTTCACAGGTTTTATAATAAGCGTTTCGTAAATCCTTTGAAAATCTTTACCGTTACTACTATGTTGTGTGAACGCTAGCTATGCATTAAGTTAATTACTACTACGGTTGAAACCATTGCTGACTGTGTTTGTTACTGTGTGGTACCCCTCGGACTACCGTCATCCCTGGTAGGCCCTGTGTGTTTGAGACAATATGCACCCGCCCGGCCTCCAGCCGTCGAGTGAGGTTTGTCAGGCCCAATAGCGTTATCCACATTTCCCCGCTACATACCCGTATTAGTGGTTTCCTTGGGATTTAGATGAGCCGTAGAGTAATATAATGATAGACATAGTATAACTTGAAATCATTTGCTAAAAGTGTGTAAGCATGTTTCTCCCCCGAAAACAAAACTAATAAAGTGGGGCCGTGAACTCACCTTAGGTTGCGTCTGATATGTTAAGAAAGATCCGACACGAGTGTGAAAGGCCCAACTAGTGGCGACCTATCAACGAGTTTACATAAGTGTGATGACTACTAACCCGAAGGCTAATCAGTCCCCAATTGTCTAGACCGTGACTGTGTTTGTTGAAAACATGTTTGTACGTTAAACCGACCAGACCAGACAAGGGCCGACGTCCCATTGGTGACCCGACATTCCACGTGTTAACTAAATACAAGATATCATGCAACATATGCAATTAAACACTTAGCATGCGCAAAAGTTCACTATGTCTAGCATAACGCTCAATTAATGCATAAACAAGTCCGAACATGTGTTACCAAGTTATTAGGCATGTCACAGGGTTCCTAACAAGTTCCTAGGTGTCAAATAATGTTCCGGGATGTCAAAATGCACTTACAACAGCAAAACATGCGATTAGGAATCAAACATGCAATTAGGAAAGTCAACTAGCAATTAGGAAAGTCAAACTAGAAACTAGGATTGTAATCACATGCACTACACATAAGTAGGGGCCTACTCGCCTGTAATGACATGCGATTAGGCTGTAATCGCCTATAGTATATGGCGAGTAGGATCCTACTCGCCCCCTGTAGGGCTGTTCCACTTTTTCGCGCGTTTAACCCTCCAAATCAGACCCGAAACATATGTAAACACCCAATATCAAACCCAAATCATTTATAAACCTTTTCCAACAAAAAACCCCCAAATTTATTGTCATTCTAAGAGCCCCGAATGCAAGCGTTTCCCAAAATAGCATATTTAGCATGTAAACATCACCTCAACATGCAAAACTTACCCTAAATAGCAAATATCCAGATTTCATCACATAACAACATTGTCCAACATTATCCTACTGTTCTAGCATCATCCTAGAGTAAATCCTAACCTCAAACAATCAACAAAACACATCATATCATCCTTAATCCTTCATAATCATTCAAACGGGTCAAAACGCCTATTATCAACAATACACAGCTGTGAACTTCCAAATCCATCAATAATCATGCTAACAATCTATTTATCTCAGAAACATATCAAATACACAAAAACTCACATGTTTAAATCATAAAAAAAATCCTATCTTTGCATGATAACATCACGTAGTATGAAGGTTTAGGTTTATGTGGAAACCATTTTTAATAAGTTTTTAAAGACAAAAAAACTTAGGAATCAGGTCTGGACCTTAAGGGAGCAAAACCATAACATTACAAAGGTTTGGGATGAAGAACACACCTTGAATTTGCAAGATAATGAGGTGTAAAGCTTGGAAAGGTGATTTCTTGGGCAAAAACGTGTTCCAGAGGGTGTGTATGGGTTGGGAGAGGTTATGGGACTATTAGGGTTGCACAAATGATGTTTTATAAGTCAAGGGTGGTATTTATAGGCGTGTCTAGTCGTCAGACACGTTGCAGGCGATTACATGCTGCAACATGCGATTAGGATACCCTACTCGCCTGTTTTACATGCGAGTACACCCTACTCGCATGTAATTACTAGCGAGTAGGCTATCCACCATGTTCCTAATCGCCTGTTACACTTCCTAATCGCCTGCAGCACGTCGTTTTGGGTTTTTGGTACGTTAAATACTATTTTAACACATATAAGCACGTATTCACATACCGACAAGTCATATTGTAACACCCCAACCGATGGCGGAATCATCGAGGTGTCACGTAGTGACGATTGTTCAAAAGCACATAGTACTAAAATGTAAATATTATTGTATAATTTAAATTGTCTTACATGGATGAAATGGGAAAAATACAAAAGTCTGAACAAACATGAAATTTGAAATAAATTATTAAAAGCAAAAACTAAAATCCAATGCTATGGAACTAAGATCAAAGTGCACCTGAAACATGTACAAAATAAGTTTTGTCAACATATGAAATGTTGGTGAGCATTCCTAGTTTTAATACATATATTAAGTTGGAAAACACTATACAATTCAAGTGCAAAGCTACAGTGCATTTATGTAAACTATGTAATATACAAATGAGCGAAATCAATCCTGTGACTGTATAAATGTACTAAAATGAACGGCGGTGTACTTATCCAATAAATGGATAATAACTTAACAATGACCATGGATTCTCCAATGAAAAAGGGGGAGAATCACCTAGGTGGGTTGTCAATCCAATAGCGCTATCCAATGTTAAGGTCGGCTTGTGCATGGTTAATGATTTCACTAAGTACAAATGTATTCTACATGTAATGTCTAAGCATAAAGCACGTTTGTAAGTAAATGCACATAGTACTAGAATTGTATTGTAAAAATGTGAACTTGTATGTGAAATTTTTATAAGTGTACATGTAACTCCCCAAAAGTGAATAAAGACAAAAAGGGGATAAGAAATACTCACTTTCGCCAAATGACTAGATGACTAAGCGAGCGTGAAAATGCGAGCAATCCAAAGATTCAACAAAGAAACTAGTCCAATTTAGAAGAAAAGAAACCGAATAGGAAAAAATATCAAGCTTCCAATTCGCCAATTACAAGAGCTTATAATCAAAGCCTCAAATGTAGAATTAATATACTCTAGAAGAAAGGTATGAGGGAGAGTTTAATCGAATTGAAACAATCGATTTAGAGGTGCAAAGTGTAATGGGTCCTAGGTGGGTTTTTATACTAGTTTTGAATTCAATTAGGCTTTAAAATTGGTCAACACAATAAAGTAAGGTTTTAAGATAAATTGACTATTTGACTAGGACTTTGACTAGGATTTTAACTGAGACTTTGACTAGGACTTTGACTAGGATTTTGACTGAGACTTTGACTGGGACTTTGACTGAGACTTTGACTGGGACTTTGACTGTTTGACTGTCTCAGCGGACCGCGAAAGCTAAAAAATCATTTTTTTCTAATTTAATCAATTTTAAGTTCTAGACTTGTTTCCTTCTGTTACTGAGTTGTTTTAGGACTGAAAATTAAGGGCTTTGAGTATCAAGGTCTGAAACATACGTGCTCAGGTGTAGATATGAGTATAAAACGTGCATACTTTTACTTATAAAATTATAAGTTTTATTAAATTGTGAATTTTGGTCCTATTAAAATACAAGGGTTAAAAATGAAATTTTGAAATAGTTGAGGAACCAATTATGCACATTTATGAAAAGTGAAGGGTGCAGGTTGTCACACATATAATGATTGTAAACACATAATGCATGATAACTAACACGTTCACATCCGTTCACTAATTCCCGGGACTCGAGACCTGCGTGTGTGCGTTAATCCCAGCGATTCTACAAATCACCAATCCTTGTTCACATGGTTATGGACCGACTCCCAATGATTCCCGAAACCATCATAATGACTCAACTGATCTAGTTAAGTATGTTTGAAAACGTTTTTCCCTAAGGTAGACTTATGTGTTTTATAAAGTGTTAACCTAAACATGTCGGGTGTCACATCATCCTCCTGTTGAAAGAATTTTCGTCCCGAAAATTTCCCGAAGCCAATGAGAATGAAATGATAAGAAAGTAAAATTTTCCCGGTCGTCACATCATCCCCCTGTTGAAAGGAATCTCGTCCCGAGATTCACTCAGCTTCAACAGTAATGAGTGCCGGCCTAAGCATATACCCAAGTAGCGTTTCCCCGAAACGCAAATGAACGAAAGGTGATAACAACCGCCGGGGAACCACCTCCCCAAGGTGAACACAAGACAGAAAACTCTTCCTGATCGAAGGCCTAATGGAGACTACTGTGATCGGTATAAACACCGGTACCGTCGAAGTAGCATCTCCAAAGGACCCACATCAAACCAATGAACGTAGAAAGATGACCAGGTCCAAAACCGAAAACACTCAATGGATATGAAACGCCTAATGGTACGAATAAGAATAAAACCAAAGTGTAACGAAAGATAAGAAAGAAAACTTACCGGTAACAGTATTAGGGCCCTCCTGGTTCTCCCTCGCACCGATGACGTAAGCGTAAACACGAGTAGCTCGACTGCCGCCCTCGTTGTTTCCACCACCACCTGCATTCCCTGTTCCAGCTTGATTCAACTTTGGGCAATCTCACTTGAAGTGCCCCGACTCCCCACAGTTATAGCAACCCTGATTCCCCCGAGGAGCGGGAGTAGCACCCGTCACTTGAGTCGACTTAGATGGAAAACTGGCTCTACAATCTTTTGCCAAATGCTCCGTCTTATCACAGCGCTCACAACGAAACCTGTCACAACTCCCAAAATGATGAAACCCACAGTGACCACACTTAGGCTTCTTCCCGATATACCCACCTTGCTTCTGATACGAAGCTGACCCTGAAGCTTCAACCTTCTTCGCCTGTGACTGCCACTGAACAACGGCTGAACTCTTCTCCACACTCTCCAACTTCCTCTTACTACCCTCAGAAACCTTCACAGCAGTGCCTCGAGGAGGCAACACACCTTCAGTCACCTTCATGTTGGTCATCTTGTATGCTGACCGAGTAGCTTCAGCAATTGTAGTAGGCTCCCTAGTAGCCACCAATCCCACAATCTCTGGCACCAAGTGTAACATCGCAAAAAATTTTCCAAACTCTTAGACGTAGAAGCCCTTATTTAATACGTCTTTATACAAAAATACCTAGTCCTAAATTTTTTTCCTAACTCACCACGTACGTATATATATATATATGATGTATATAATAATAATAATAATAATAATCATGTTAATAATAATAACAACATAACTAAAATCTACAACCCAACCCAACCTCCCTTTTAAAATTCGGAGCCCAGTACTAGGGGCCCATTACATCCGGCCCAGCCCACTAGTCCCCTCCTCCCTTTTTCTTTAAAAAAAAATGATTGCTCCTGCCGTGGCTCGAACCGGAGCAGGAGCCGGGTCAGTATGCACAGACACAAGCACCAAACCAGCTGAGCCACGCTGATCTTTTGTTTTAGTTCTAATCCGCCTTGTATAAAAGCCCACATAATTTCTCTTCCTCTTTCCTTTTCTGTTCGCTACAGACCAGCGACCAAATTGGTCAACCCTTCTAAATTCCCTTAATTGAGGCGCCATCGATCTATAATTAGGAATGATTTTGATTGATTGCGATTAACAACAGATCACTCGGCCATTAACACACATTGACTTGCAGTAAACTTGCCAATCTTGAGCCAATTATTGCGCAATCATCAACACCTTGGTCAAAACTTCCTTTTTATCAAATTGTGCATGACAATATAAATTCAGGCTTCGAATGACACCTAAAAGGACCGATAAACCTTCCCTCACTCTTATTTTTTTCATTTCTGATCGCTGTGTTCGTGAATTGGAAGAAGTTTGACTTTACGTTTGACTCACAAATAGGAAGCTTTGCGTTTTGGTATGATCCAATTCCTTGTTTACATATGTTAATCGGCACTTTGCCAACGTTAACCCTATCTTTAATTGGGTTTTGATCGCGTGTTTAATCTAATCTAAGATCTAGGGTTCTTATGTATTATATTGGGGAAGATGACATTGGTGTTAATTGTTTAAAAGAATTTTCAAATACTTAAAAAAAAAAGAATTTTCAAATAAAAACAATCACCATCAAGCATAGTAGCCCAGTTGGTTAGGCAGCTGGGTGTTAAGGTGGAACCAGCCCAATGCCCGGGTTCGAGCCCCACCCTATGCTTTCTTTTTTTTGGTTTTTCGATTTATAGGTTTAAATTATATAATTATTCACTTAAATTATTTAAAATACTTATAAGCCTTCAAAAATTCCCAAAATTTTACATAATGATGTTCATACCCTAAATATCATTATTCAGATTTTTATTTCCGAAAATATATTTATTATCTATATATAATAAATAATACAAGTTTATTCTATTATAATTATAAAATTCTATAAAAATATCAAAACGATTTTATTAAATTCCACAAAAATTATCCTAAACTTATAAAACAATAAACATTCCAGAAATGATTTTATTTCTGAAAAATCATTTATTTAATATTTTTAATTGATTTTTGTTATTTTAATCATAAATAAATCATAATAAATTCATTTTTTATTATTTTGGCATCAAAATTTCACATAAATTATTATTAATCATTTAGATCAGAAATATAAATTTTTGACTCAAAATTTATAATTTTTAATATTTTTAAATATTAAGTCTATATTTTGTCAAATAAATATTTATATACAAATATTCATTAATTAAGAAAATAATTTTATAAAAATTATTTTCACATTTATTACATTATAATTCAATTACTTTTGGATAATATTGGTCAGAAAACATTTTCATTAATTATTTCTTTATTTATTTTAATTATTCAAATTTAATCATAAATCAATTATTAATCCCCAAATTAGGAACCCTAGCATATTTTAGACTAGAATACTTAGACCTAATAAGTTTTCCTCAACACTTATTTATTACCTTGAAATAGGGTGATATTTGGATACACACGGGCCACATTTGTTTATATATCAAGGGTCTCCATTCTAACACTAAAGTGAGTTTATATAGCCCCTTTTCTGTTTTACATTTTTGGGGTGAAACATGTTTAAACATTTTATACACTATCATTTATTCATTCTATCATTTGACTGTAACAAAAAGACACAGTACAATCATTAACATTGATCAAGCCGCCTGTTTAGATTATAGCGCTATAGGTCTGACAAACCCATCCCCCCGCATAAATTCAGGGATGATCGATAACAGTAACAACATTTAACTAACTTGCGAGTTAGTCATCAGTCGACACAAGGTTTGATTGTACAAAGACGCATTGTTACATGTCGGAATCATACTCTATCATCATACAACTGTGATTGTTGTACAAATTATTGTTATCAATTATATTCAAAAACCTATGTATTCTCACCAACTTTTGTTGACCCAAAATATTTTCAAACTTAACATGTTTCAGGTTCTACTTGCTTGAAGATTTGAGTTAATGCTTGAAGATGTGTGCATAGTATTATTCATTTTGATGTACGAATTCTTGTAGAACAATTGTATGTAATTTATTTAAATCATTTAATGAAATTTATTATTCACCATGAGCTACTGAACAATCATCAATACGTGACATCCCAATGTTTCCGCCATCGGTTGGGGTGTTACACCAAGCCAGCAATGTACTGCTCAATACGCCTATACTCGGGTGTAGCCACCCCCGGGCACAACATTGCCAGTTCGTTGTGTCTGATAGTGTACTCCTCAACCTTAGATCCAACCATCTTATGATTCCACCACTCATGTTCCAACCTCTTGATCTCCTCATGCGGACAGTACTCGGCCTTCAACTTAAACACAAACTCAGTCCATGGCATAGCGTTGGCTTCCCCTAAGCCAAGTGTCTGTGTGGTGGAGTTCCACCACATCAGAGCGGGTCCCTCAAAGGTTCCCATAGCAAACTTCACCCAATCAGCAACTGGGCACTTACATAAAGCAAACACTGACTCAGTCTTCTCTAACCACCTCAACAGTTCCACAGCTCCCTCAGTACCTCGGAAGCTGTGAGGTTGGCAATCCTTAAACCACTTGTAGGCGGTCCCCACCTGCACTGGAGAAGTGGCAAAGGCCTGCTGAGCAGCCTGGAAAGCAGCTAATGCAACGCTCAACTGTTGTTGCATCATCTGGTTCAACTCGTCCTGTGTCAGAGTGATGTTACCACCACCACCTCGACCACCGCCTGCGCGGCCACCGCCGCCACCACGGCGTCCCCCAGTACGTACACCGTTATGACCGGACATGTTCTGCCAAAACATGGAACAAGATACTCAGTGTCAGTATAGATCAAACCACTAGTGACCGAAGGAATTTAGAGCTAGGTTCAAGCATAACCATCGGTCCGAACACGAAGTCCACCAAGATTTTCATGCATTTCGATTTATGATTTCGTGTGCACCCGAAATGATAAATCGCTCTACATGGTCCTCTAGGTGTGCTCCTAGCTAGAACTTCAAGTCACCCGATACCCTCATCCTTAAAAGAAAATCTTATCGCACAATGGTCCCAAAGTGAACAATCACTCAAGGTGTACTATAACAAGTACTATTGCATGATAGTGTGTGTAGGCAAGTGTGTTCATTAGGGCATAGAGGGGAGATATCCAAATCCTGGACAGATCTCAAAAGTGTGCCGAAGCCACCCCAATGTACACTACTGCCGTGCGTAAGTGATAAGCCTCTTCATCCTCAAACCCGAAGAAGAAGATAGATTAATGGTAGAGATAATAAAAGATAGATAATATGATACTGTGTGATGAGGACACCGACACCCCGACAAGGTTACTACGTTTACCAAATGACACGACTCGTAAATATGTGTGACCATCTAATGTATGTGAGACTCGGCTATAGACTAGACTCTACATGCAGTCCTAGTTCACTATAACCTGGCTCTGATACCAATCTGTCACACCCTCAAATTCCACATGCGGAGTTTTACCGCGAGGCGCATGACAAACCAGAATCCAAGTCAACGGTCACAACAAACGACAACTATATGATCCGAAAATAACATAAACTGCCCATTATGTTTTCAAAATCTACCCACCACAGTGGAAGCGTAAAACGGAAGCGTAAAACTTTATTACAACCAGAAGTAAAACATAAAAGTTTGAAAGTACTAAATGACATGCAAGTGAATCCTAGACGCCGTGAGACTCCGTGGGCCTAGACTCGATGCTGCTACCTCAACGACCTGAGAAACATTCCATAAAGATGTCAACATAAAATGCTGGCGAGTTCACAGGTTTTACAATAAGCGTTTCGTAAATCCTTTGAAAACCGTTACCGTTACTACTATTCTGTGTGAACGCTAGCTAGGTGTTAAGTTAGTTACTACTACGGTTGAAACCATTGCTGACTGTGTTTGTTACTGTGTGGTACCCCTCTGACTACCGTCATCCTCGGTAGGCCCTGTGTGTTTGAGAAAATATGCACCCGCTCGGCCTCCAGCCGTCGAGTGGGGTTTGTCAGACCCAATAGCGCTATCCACATTTCCCCGCTATATACCCGTATTAGTGGTTTCCTTGGGATTTAGATGAGCCGTAGAGTAATATAATGATAGACATAGTATAACTTGAAATCATGTGCTAAAAGTGTGTAAGCATGGGGTCGTGAACTCACCTTACGTTACGTCTGATATGTTAAGAAAGACCCGACACGCGTGTGATATCCCCAACTAGTGGCGACCTATCAATGAGTTTACATAAGTGTGATTACTACTAACCCGAAGGCTAATCAGTCCCCAATTGTCCAGACCGTGACTATATTTGTTGAAAACATGTTTGAACGTTAAACCGACTAGACCAGACAAGGCCTGACGTCCCATTGGTGACCCGAAATTCCACGTGTTAGCCAAATACAAGATATCATGCAACATATGCAATTAAAGACTTAGCATGCGCAAAAGTTCACTATGTCTAGCATAACGCTCCATTAATGCATAAACAAGTCCAAACACGTGTTACCAAGTTATTAGACATGTCATGGGGTTCCTAACAAGTTCCTAGCTGTCAAACCATGTTCTAGGATGTCAAAATGCACTTACAACAGCAAAACATGCGATTATGAATCAAACATGCAATTAGGAAAGTCAACTAGCAATTAGGAAAGTCAAACTAGCAATTAGGATTGTAATCACATGCACTACACACGAGTAGGGGCCTACCCGCCTGTTATAACATGCGATTAGGCTGTAATCGCCTATAGTATATGGCGAGTAGGATCCTAGTCGCCCCCTGTAGGGCTGTTCCACTTTTTCGCGCGTTTAACCCTTCAAATCAGACCCGAAACATGTGTAAACACCCAATATCAAACCCAAATCATTTATAAACCTTTTCCAAGCAAACCCCCCCCCCCCAATTTATTGTCATTCTAACAGCCCTGAATGCAAGCGTTTCCCAAAATAGCATATTTAGCATGTAAACATCACCTCAACATGCAAAACTTACCCTAAATAGCAAATATCCAGATTTCATCACATAACAACGTTGTCCAACATTATCCTACTGTTCTAGCATCATCCTAGAGTAAACCCTAACCTCAAACAATCAACAAAACACATCATATCATCCTTAATCCTTCATAATCACTCTAACGGGTCAAAACGCCTATTATCAACAATACACAGCTATGAACTTCCAAATCTATCAATAATCATGCTAACAACCTATATATCTCAGACCATATCAAATACACAAGAACTCACATGTTTAAATCATAAAAATCCTATCTTTGCATGATAACATCACATAAAGCAAGTATGAAGGTTTAGGTTTATGTGGAAACCATTTTAATAAGTTTTTAAAGACAAAATTACTTAGGAATCAGGTCTGGACCTTTTGGGAGCAAAACAATAACATTACAAAGGTTTGGGACGAAGAACACACCGTGAATTTGCAAGATAATGAGGTGTAAAGCTTGGAAACGTGATTTCTTGGGCAACAACGTGTTCCAGAGGGTGTGTATGGGTTGGGAGAGGTTATGGGACTATTAGGGTTGCACAAATGATGTTTTACAAGTCAAGGGTGGTATTTATAGGCGTTTCTAGTCGTCAGACACGTTACAGGCGACTACATGCTGCAACATGCGATTAGGATACCCTACTCGCATGTAATAACTAGCGAGTAGGCTATCCACCATGTTTCTAATCGCCTGTTACACTTCCTAATCGCTTGCAGCACGTCGTTTTGAGTTTTTAGCGCGTTAAACACAATTTTAACACATATAAGCACGTATTCACGTATCGACAAGTCATATAATGATTGTAAACACATAATGCATGATAACTAACACGTTCACATCCGTTCACCAATTCCCGGGACTTGAGACTTGCGTGTGTGCGTTAAACCCAACGATTCTACAAATCACTAATTCTTGTTCACATGGTTATGGACCGACTCCCAATGATCCTGTGGATCACTGTAACGACTCTCGATGATTCCCGAAACCATCATAACGACTCAACTGACCTAGTTAAGTATGTTTGAAAACGTTTTTCGCTAAGGTAGACTTCTGTGTTTTATAAAGTGTTAACCTAAACATGCCGGGTGTCACATCATCCTCCTGTTGAAAGAATTTTCGTCCCGAAAATTTCTCGAAGCCAATGAGAATGAAACGATAAGCAAGAAAATTTTTCCCGGTCGTTACAACAAAAACCCACTAAAAATGTTGTTTTTTTCGTTTTTTATAACACTATGGTACTCGTTGGAAAGATAATAAAACGCTCGTTAATTTGGTGTATTTTTTAAATGTCGTATATAAAAGTTATTAACGTTTAAAAATTGTGAGAGAAAATGCATGTGTCATGCACATAAGAGAGAAAATACTTTTGGAGAGAAATCAATAAGTGGGAATATCTTTTTTTTTTTTTTTTTTTTTTTTTGAAAGGCTAACTTCATTAGAAACACACAAGGATTATCTCCAAGCCGGAGATAACCACAAAAACCCACACATCAAGTTACATCAAAGTTACACCATTGTTTCCAAGCTAGCCTATCCTTTTTCGATCTACTATTATACCAAAGAAAACTAATCGCCTTTACGTCCGAAAGCATCTTGGTAACATTCGCGCTACCTTGCCTGAAAACGATCTCGTTCCGGGTGACCCATATCTTCCAACACACAATAATAAGAACACCATAGATGATCTCTTTCCTTAAGCTGGACCCACTCGAGTACTCAACCATCCGCAAAATGTCTTGGACTGAAAAAAGAATCAGCGGAGGGAGCTTCAACCAAGACGCCACACCCAGCCACAAACCGTTGGAAATGAAACAAGAAGTGAAGATGTGTTCGGCAGACTCGACAATTTCTCCACAAAAACGACACAAACCCTCTCCAATATTGATATTCCTGCGTGCCAAAGCGGAAGCCGTAGGGATCCTATCTAGGTTAGTTCGCCACATGAATACGTTGCACTTGCTAGGAACCCAGTTACACCACTTGTACACATTCGCATCCGGATCCCCTTCATCTTGTCTAAACCAGTTTCGAGCATCCTTAACCGTATATAGAACATTAGAACCAGAATTCCATCTCCAAGAGTCCTTCCTATTACAAAGCCGGGTAGTCGCGATCATTCTATAACACTCAATCAATTCCATCATCTCACTGGCCGAGGACGGATATCGTTTCCAATCCCATTGAATGGCACTGCCACCATTATTACTACCAATGCGATCCGCAACTTTACATCACTTCTCTTTCTCTAACCGGAACAAACTCGGAAATAAATCTTTTAGAGGCGTATCATGAATCCAAGTATCCACCCAAAACCGAATATCCAGGCCGTTCCCAAGAGTACCACGGATCATACTCATGAAATTGACCCCATTCATTTTAGTCGCATACGCCACCTTGACCAACTTGCTCCATGGCCCACTAGCCTGTTTATTCCAAGGAACCATATCCCATCGCCGGTTCGAAACATGGAGAGCCTCTATAACCCTTTTCCATAAAGCATTGTCTTCAATTTTGTATCGCCACACCCATTTGAAAAGCATAGCTAAATTACAATCTATCAAACGGCTTAAACCCAACCCACCTACTTGCTTAGTTCTCGCCACTTTATCCCACGCAACCCAGTGGATTTTACCAACTTCATCATTGCCTCCCCAAAGAAATCGCTTGACCAAGCTTTCCAACTTGTTGATGACAGCAACCGGAGCCTTATACATAGAAAAATAATACGTGGGGATACTCTCCAATACAGATTTAACAAGAACCAATCTACCCCCCATAGAAAGGATGCGAGCCTTCCACAGGGATAACCGCTTTTTGAACACCTGAACCACTGGCTCCCAACTGTTTATTCTAGACATATTACCGCCTACCAAGATACCCAAATACTTAAATGGAGTCTCTCCTGGACGGCAACCCAACCACATCGCTTTGTCTTGAACTTCCACAAGCTCTTTCCCAATACCAAACAAAGTGGACTTATTAATGTTAATTCTCAGGCCTGAACATAAGTGGAATACACGCAACAGACGACGAAGCGCATTAAAATTAAATTGCGACCAATCACCCATAACCATAGCGTCATCGGCATATAACAAATGAGATAAAACTGGCCCATCATTGGGAAGGCGAACCCCCTCAAACAAACCAACACTGCAAGCTTTACGAATAATACTAGAAAACGCTTCCATCACAAATATAAATAAGAATGGAGAAATAGGGTCGCCTTGTCTAATACCTTTACTACAAGAAAACTCAAACGTGGGAGAACCGTTTACCAATACAGAAGAAGCGGCCGAGGAAAGAACACCAGAAATCCAATCGCACCATTTAGCCGGGAACCGCATTTGCTTCATAATAGACAACAAAAAATCCCAATTGACATTGTCATAGGCTTTTTCGAAGTCTATTTTAAACATAAATAACTCTTTTCCCCTCCTTTTCGCCCAAGACATAACCTCACTAATGATCAATGGACCATCCAAAATGTATCTCCCCGACAAGAACGCCGATTGAGTCTCATGTGTAACCGACTCCATCACCATCTTCAGTCTATTAGCCAAAACCTTGGAGATGACCTTACTGATAACCCCTATAAGATTAATCGGTCTGTACTCACCTAACCCCACCGGATTCTCCACCTTGGGCACCAATGTAATAAAAGAAGACCCAACCCCACGGCTTATATACCCAGAATCGTGAAACTGCTGAAAAATCTTCATAAAATCATCTTCAAAAAGACTCCAAAACCTCTTGATAAAACGGAAATTGAAGCCATCTGGACCCGGAGCTTTGTCACTGCCACACTCAAAAACCGCCTCCTTGACTTCTTTGTTCGAAAAAGTACCAATCAGCGACTCAGCTTCAACGTCCGATAACATCTTCAAGTCCTCACAAATCAGCTTTGGCCTTTCCACCATATCTTCAACAAATTTATTCCTGAAAAAACAGAAAACTTCACGTTTAACTAAGAAGGGTTTAGAAATCCAAACCCCGTTAACGTTGACACCCGGGATGCAATTAGAGACCCTCCTTTTATTAACCACCCCATGAAAGAAACTAGAGTTCTCATCCCCCTCCTTAGCCCACTTCACCCTCGCTTTTTGTTGCATATCCTTGTTTTTAAAACCTTCAATTTCTTTTAATCTTTTGTTTCCTTCGCACAACACCCACTGTTCGGCCTCCCTAAGATCCCGGATTTCCACCTCTCTATCAAGCTCCTCCAACTCCACTTGAATCGCCTGAAACTCCTCCTCCTCGTTTTTCAAATAGTTATCCTTCCACTCTAAAATGGCAGCCCGAATGAATTTTAGTTTGTGGAGCAAACACACGTCAGGAACCGAATTCTCCGAGAACCGAAGCGCCGCGTCTTTGACCACCTCCTCAAACCCAACCCGGTTTAACCAAGAGTTATAGAACTTGAAAGGTTTTGGTCCATAATTCCGATACTCCACTTTAAGAACCAAAGGGCTATGGTCCGATTTACCCCTAGCCAACGCCCGGTACTCCGCACTAGGCCAATCATTAAGAAAATTCAGCGACACAAAAATTCTATCAATCCGGCTACACTTGTTACCCGAAACAAAAGTAAACTTCCGGCCCTTTAACCCGTATTCATGCAAATCCGCCCCATCTAAGAACTCGTTAAACTCATTAGCAGCCACAGCATTAAATTTCGAGCTCTTCCTCTCAGTTCTATCACGAACACAATTGAAATCACCCGCAACAATCCAGTACGACGAATCCTGTTGAAGAACTCGATTCAACTCTAACCAAACTGCCCTCTTTTGATCAATTTTTTGCGGAGCATAAACATTCACCACTCCCACTTTCAAACCACTACTCTTAATAATACCATGCACCACAAGAACATTTCGATGCTTATGAACCGAAAGCCTATGGAAAATTTTCTTATCCCACATAGAAACCATCCCCCCTGATCTACCCGTGGCATCAACCCAATCCAAATCAAAGTCCCCTCTACCCCAGAACCTACCCAAATTCACACCTTCCATAGACATCAACTGAGACTCTTGAAACATAACGAAACCAATCTCATTTGCTACTCTAATATTAGAAATCCAATCCGCTTTGTCCACCCTACCCATACCTCTCATATTAATTGTCATAACATTCATTGGTCCACCACCTGAAAACTCTCTTCATTCACTGCCTTCACAAGTGGTTCCTCAAAACACTCCATGTTAGTAACACCAAGATCTCTAGCGAAGAGCAAAGTGTCATTCACCTCCCTACGAATCAGTTCCTCACGAGTAACAGAAGCATTCCCCACCGAATTATCCTCCCGACTAGGTCTTTCTGTACCGTCAATACCCGTAGCAACCACATTTAAATCTGGTGTAGCAAACGGTTCCTCTTGTTCCTGCACAGTGACATTCGTACCTGCATCCGCCTGTACTGGGTTAGTAAAAATCAACCTGTCAATATCAAAAATATCATTATCTTCGCGAATCCTCTTCTTCGGTCTATCCTTGTCCAGTGGAGAAATCGATCTACGTAACGCTCCCTTCTTCTTAGAAAATCTCCCACCTTTTCTTTTACAACTCTTAGTCCCCGATACACCACCAACTGAATCATCAAATACCCCGTTTAAATGAGGTTGCACCATACCATCAACCTCCACCGGAACATTAGAAATAACCTGCTCTTGCCGTTGAAACACGTCCTCAACAGGTAACACCTGTTCCTTAGCCGCATTCTGGACAACTTCCTCCACGATGACGGTCTCCTGAGCAACAGCTTCTTCCTCCTCTAAATCCACAATACAGTCTGGAACCCACTCCTCACAATCCTCTTCTACTTGAACCAAAACCGAGCTCTCTTTCCACACCACTTTACACTTCCCATTTAATCGTTCAAACGACTGAACTCGAACCCCAACCACAGCATACGATAGATTACCCTGTTCTGGAAATGCAGCCGGACTTATAACCTCCCCATACAAACTAGCCACATTATTAAATACCTCTACTACGGCAAGATTGATAGGCACCCCAAAGATCTTGACCCAAGCAATCCTGTCTACCTTCACAAATTGTCCCAACCAATTCTCAGCTGACACTAACCAATCCTTCCAACTTTCTTTAGCATCTAAAAAATTCTCCTTCTGTTCTCCATTATCAAAAATCAACAAAACAAAGAATCCCCCCAAATAATGAATGTTACATACTCCCTGAAAACAACCCTTTACCCTACTTTTCAGTGACATAAGCACATCCAAGGAGGATACTTCAACAACCAAACCCCTATCGTAAAATTCTTGCATGTGTTTACCTTCTGACTGCACCACCAATTCAGGAATCGGTGAACTCACCTGCTTATTAAGGAGAGTATCTCTAAACGACCTCTGGTCAACCCCATCGTTCAGAGAAGTGTCAATCTGCATGGCCTCTCCTCCGTCCTGAACATTCACGTTACTGTCAGGCTTATTCTCATTCACTGGTTTCCAAACCCTCTCGCCATGCACGTTACGATCAATATCTTTCCCCTTATCAACTATTGGTTTCTGTCCATCTACAAATCTTGCCGGTACAATAAACAACTTATAAGAGCCTATCCAGACATCCTTGAGACTCTCTTCCAAATCCAGTCTATTACGGGTCACTTTAAACGTAGCAAAACCGAATCGCTTCCCCAACTTGTCATATTTCCTAGCGATATAAATCCCTTGGACATCCCCAAACCTTCTCAAAACCTCCTTTAGATCAGCAGAAGAACACCTTTCCGGCAAGTTAGACACAAAAAACTTCACCCCGTCGCTTGATTCAACCGAATTCTGAGATTGTTTGTCGTTGTTGGTCTTCTTCGGAGGTACATCGTACCAGATGTTAGGTTTATACTTGTCTCGAGCCGCCATGCAGAATCTTGAACCTGTTCGCCGTCAATCGCCAATTCGCCTCAATAAGTGGGAATATCTCACCTAATGCCATGCGACATACACCTTTTCATTTATTAGACTGGGGGTGTGTGGTTCCCCTTCCCCCTTCTTCCCCTTCAGCGCCATGTCACTCTCCCTTTCCCTTAAATCAAGGAAATGGTCCCCTTTCTTTCCCCCTTCCCCCCTGCACTTAACATCAAAGAAAGAGATAGAGAGCTTGGGGAGGAGGGGGAGTTCTCCATGTCTCCACCGAAATGCCATAGGGGGGGAGGTGTTTCCCGACGGGGGGAGGGCCACGTGGGGGAGCCCGTCTCCTACACACATAAATTCGGGTTAATCAGAACCATCATTGGTTTAACCCATTTTTTTTTTAAAAATGATTCATTCATGTTTGACGAGTTATAAGCATGTTATTCGTAACATGTTTAACGGTGAGTATAATTATGACAAGTAGATAATATAATGTGACAAAACTAACATTATTATAACTAACCATGTAACTAAAAACCAAAAAAAAACAAAAATAAAATTATTAAATTCTTTCATTTCCCACACCTTTAATTCCTAACACTTCTCTTATGTTCTTCAACTATCACATAAAACATGATTTATAGTGATAATAATCTCTATCACAATCACGCGCAAATGATATAAGACAATTCCCATTGGCAAACAAACATGTGGAAATAATATTAAAAAATTCAATTGTTTGCAAACAAACCCCCAAACAGTTTGTGGTGGCAACCATGTTTGCAATCAAATAAACCACCCCACTAACTTAATTACTTAAATAACTTATAATATTTAAGTTTTAAAAAAAAACTAAATACACTGTATTTCTTAACTTTTTTTTGTAAACATTCCGATATAAATTTTATTAAAAACCGAGTTCTTTTTAAAAAAAATATTTTTAGGTTGAGTTGGGTTATGAATGTGTGTTAAGGTTAGGTTGTGTAGATTGAAGAGAGAGAAAATACTTTTTTATTAAAATGTTTGTTTGTGAATGTGAATGGTCTAAAGGGCTAGGGGTTCTTAGTGGGGGAGAGACGTGGCTCCCCCTCCCACATCCCTAAGTCTTGTAGATATAGATTTTTGTAATTATTATAGCCGTTATCGGTTTCAACATTTCTAACGATTTCACAACTTCTATTGACTATCAAATTGTGTTTAACTTCTAATATTGTAGATACCGTTCCATAAATACTCTATTCATGATATTAACCTATCTTATATCACTATCGTTTTCCATGTGGTTGATATTCAATATGCAGTTGAGTGACCTTGATGATCTCCGTTAGTGTAGTTAAGTTTGCATTTGAAGTAATAGATAATATAGTTGACTTGTAAATATAGAGATATTTATTATCATTAATATTGTATTTAACCACTTCCTTAAAATACGAGAATGTGACTTGTATATATGGTTATGATTATTGGAATAATATTCAAGGGTTTGAACCATCATCTTCTACATGGTATCAAGCCAAAATCCCACATCTTCTTCCTAAAAACTTCCCTGCGGCCGTAACATACATCAATCTTTATTTTTTTTTCGGTATTCTACCCACTAATACTCACCATCTTTCCACATCATGTCTTCCATTCACTCTGCTGTTACCGTTACTAACATTAAAAACTTCATTCCCCTTATTCTTGATCGCCAAACCGAACGCTACAATACCTGGCCTGAGCTCTTCATCATTCACTGCAAAGCGTATGATGTTTATGAGCATCTTTTGCCGCGTGTACCCCCCCCCCCACTCCTGCTTCGGCTGACAAACAAGCCGAATCATCCACCAAACCGACTTTCCAAGAATCTTGGGAGCGTATAGATGCCATAGTCCTCCAATGGATTTATGGCACTATCGCCCAAGACCTTGTTCATACTATTATGGTTTCCAATACCACTGCCTATAATGCCTGGATTCGCCTTAAAAACCTCTTTCTAGATAACCAAGTCTCTAGAACCATTGCCCTACAAAACAAATTTTTCAATACCCGCCTAGACCGTTTCTCTGCCATGTCCTCCTATTGCCAACATATGAAACTACTATATGACCAACTCATTAGTCTAGGAGCCAACGTTACCGAAAACCAACTTGTCATGCAAATCCTCACCGGCCTAACCGAACAATATGAAACCATTAAACTCATCCTACAACAAACCAAACCCCTCCCTGATTTTTATAACACCCGATCACAACTATGCCAAGTCGAGGATCAGAAAATCACCCAAACCTCCCAAGCCGCTCAATCCGCGGGAACTGCCCTCAACACAACTACTTCCAACTCATCTCAAACCCCTACCGAATCCCAAAACTCAACCCACCCTGATCCCCGCGGGAGCACCCGTGGCCGTGGCCGCAGTCGTGGACGAGGCGCCTACGGACGAGGTCGCTACCAACAAAATGTTTGGCAGCCACCATCACACCCATGGCAGCCCCCTCCCTGGGTCGGCAACCAACAAAACAATTCTACCTACATCCCACAAAACCCACTGTCCTATTCCCCTTGACCTAATTGGACTTATCCACCTTGTCCGTTTCCCTCCAGCCCAATGCCATACTACCAGACTTCCCACCCGGCCCAATACAACCCCTCATCCAAACCATCGCCCAACTCCCAGCCAAACCAGTCTTCCAATCAGGCCCATCAGCCCAATTCAGGCAATCCAGCAGGCATCTTAGGCCCAAAACCACACGCATCCCAGGCAGCCCAGTCATACGCGGCATCTTATTCACCTACGGATATCGCTCAAGCCCTTTACAATTTGGCGATTTACAACAATGACTCCTCTTGGACCATGGACACCGGGGCAACAGGTACAATGTCTCCTCAATCTGATAAGTTCCCCTCTATTTTTAATTCTAGCATTATTCGCAACATTATTGTTGGGAATGGTAAAACCATTCCGGTTTTAGGCCAAGGCAACATTACCTTACCACCACCATTCCCACCATTTAAACTTAATAATGTCCTTTTTGCCCCTAACCTAGTCAAAAACATTATCTCTGTGCGTCGTTTTACAACTGATAACCAATTGTCTGTTGAATTTGACCCATATGGTTTTACTGTGAAGGACCTCCAGACCAAGAAACCTATCCTACGGTGCAATAGCTCTGGGGACCTCTACACTCTCAGCCCGTCCAACATCACCAACCTCACAACTGCTTCCACCTATGCAGCTATCTCTCAAGACATTTGGCATCAATGGCTCGGTCATCCAGGCCCAGCTATTTTAAATAAATTAAAAACTTCAAGTTCTATTTCTTGTAGTTCTTTGAATAATAAAACTTGTAGTGCTTGCATTTTTGGTAAACATGCCCGACTTCCTTTTGTTACTTCTAATACAAGTACTCGTATGCCATTTGATCTTGTTCATAGTGATGTTTGGACCTCCCCTATTATGTCTAACAGGGGTCATAGATATTATGTGTTGTTTCTAGATGACTTCACAATTTTTTTATGGACATACCCTCTTGCCCATAAATCTGATGTCTTTGCCATGTTCACAAAATTTCACACCTTTGTCCACACACAATTCAACACCAAAATAAAACAACTACAATGTGACAACGGTCGTGAATATGCCAATAACCAATTTTTTAACTTTTGTAACTCACACGGCATGCACTTTCGTTTCTCTTGCCCCCACACCTCCTCACCAAATGGCAAAGCCGAACGTAAAATTAGAACCATTAACAACCTCATGCGCACCATTTTAGCCCATTCATCCATGCCCACAACCTACTGGTCACATGCCCTTGACACTGCTACCTACCTCCTCATCATCATCCCAAGCAAATTACATAATTTCCAAACACCCACTCAACGCCTCTACCATTGCATGCCCACCTATGACCACCTCCGTGTGTTCGGGTGCATATGCTACCCTTTCATACCACACACCACCATCCACAAACTTGCCTATCGCTCTCTCCCATGTGTCTTTTTGGGTTACCCTTCAAATCATCGAGGGTACAAGTGCCTAGACCTTACAACCCAAAAAATCACCATCAATCGTCACGTCCTATTTGATGAAACCTTCTTCCTGTTTGCCAAATCCCACAAAACTACCCCTCATACCTATAAATTCCTAGATGATACCCCTCACCCATCCATTTATACTAATCCTTCCGTCCCTATACCTGACCAACAGATGCCTCCCACACCTCAACAAAACTCATCCGCTGACCATCAATCCCCACCCTCGGCCTCACTACCAACCCAACCCCTAAGCCCAATCCCACAGCCAAATAACTCGCCCCACTATCCAAACCTTCCCACACAGCCCGTTCACTCCCCCTCTCTCCACGGCCCATCTGACCTACCCAAACCTTCAGCCCAAGACCAATCCCACTCTCCTATTAGCCCGTCACAGCCCACACAATCTCTGTCACCCATACTGCACCCGCCACCTCCACCTCCCACCCGCACCATTCACACACGGGCTATGTCCGGCATCTCCAAACCCAAACAAATCTTCAACCTCTCCACCACTACCATCACACCTATACCAAAGAACCCTAAAGACGCCTTGTCTAAACCGGAGTGGCATAACGCCATGAAAAACGAATTTAATGCTTTAATTAAAAACACGACTTGGGAACTTGTCCCGAGACATCCTGATATGCATATTATTCGTAGCATGTGGCTATTTCGCCACAAATACAAGTCCGATGGCACTCTTGAGCGATACAAGGCTCGTCTAGTTTGTGATGGCGGTAATCAGGAGATTGGGGTTGATTGTGGGGAAACTTTTAGCCCGGTTGGCAAACCGGCTACTATACGGACTGTGTTGACATTGGCACTCTCTCGGTCTTGGCCAATTCATCAATTGGATGTTACTAATGCATTCCTACATGGGCATCTCACTGAGACAGTGTATATGTATCAACCCATGGGGTTTAGGCATCGGGACTATCCCGATCATGTTTGTCGTTTGACGAAATCTCTTTATGGTCTCAAACAGGCAACGCGGGCATGGTACCAACGGTTTACTGATTTTGTCACATCTATTGGTTTCGTGCAGAGTAAATGTGACAACTCTCTCTTCACCTATCACTACGGGGGTGATATCGCATACTTATTAATTTATGTTGATGATATCATACTGACCACTTCTACAGATTCTCTAAGGAAGAAGCTCATGGGCAGCCTTGCGGCTGAATTCGCCATGAAAGATCTTGGACCTCTCGGACATTTTTTGGGTATATCTGTCTCTCGCACAGGTAACCAGATGTTTCTCTCGCAGAAATCATATGCATTGGATATTGTGAGTCGTGCAGGTATGGACTCATGCAACCCGGTTGCAACCCCAGTTGACACCAAACCCAAGTTAAGTACTGAATCAGGCGCACCTTTTGAAAATCCATCTCTGTATCGCAGTCTAGCTGGTGCTCTGCAATACTTGACTTTTACTAAGCCTGACATTACCTATGCGGTGCAACAAATTTGCATACATATGCACAGTCCTAAGATTGATCACTAGAACGCCCTGAAGCGCATAATTCGGTATATTCAAGGCACTTCTGCATTCGGACTTACACTTTCTGCCTGCACCGATGTTTCTCTTCGAGCCTACACTGATGCTGATTGGGCTGGATGCCCCGATACACGTCGCTCTACGTCAGGTTATTGTGTCTACATGGGTCCTAATGTTTTATCATGGTCGTCTAAACGACAGACCACTATTTCTCGGTCCAGTACCGAAGCTGAATACCGAGCTGTTGCAAATGTTGTTGCTGAAGTTTGCTGGCTTCGCAATCTCCTGTTAGAATTACGTCGCCCTTTGTCCAAGGCCACTTTAATATATGGTGACAACATCAGTGCCATCTATCTCTCACAGAATCCAGTGCAGCACCAGCGAACAAAACATATTGAATTGGATATTCATTTTGTTCGAGAACACGTTCAACGTGGTACCATTCGTGTCCTGCATACTCCTACACGTCTTCAGATTGCAAACATCTTCACCAAGGGTCTACCTCGCATACTTTTTGATGACTTTCGCTCCAGTCTCAACATTCGCCCTCCTCTTGCTTCGACTGCGGGGTGTAATAGATAATATAGTTGACTTGTAAATATAGAGATAGTTATTATCATTAATATTGTATTTAACCACTTCCCTAAAATATGGGAATGTGACTTGTATATATGGTTATGATTATTGGAATAATATTCAAGGGTTTGAACCATTATCTTCTACATGAAGTTATCGTTCTTGTCATTAAATTTGTTGTAGCTTTGATGATTGACATATAAAATCGAAGTTTGGTTCGTTCGATTACATGACACGCTTGATCCACCGTTGAAGTGTGCATCTATCGACAAGCTTTAGTTTGGCTTTAACGTATTAAAGCGCAGTGTGCTTTGGCCAAACTTTGCACAAAACAAGCTTTAGGTCCATAACAACTTTTTTTAAAATCTCATCAAGATGAGGGTGGTGTATTTGTATTATTAATCTATTAAAAAAAATAACTAGACAATGATATTAAAAGTCTTTTTTTTTTTTTTTTTTGGGGAGTCACGATCAAATCTTATTTTTGTTAACGACCAACTAAAGTATTGCCGGGTACTTCGTACGTGGCCCCCATTGGCTACTATATTAAGTGACTTACTCCCCAAAAGCATGCTATGCTCAAAGGGAGAAGCCGGAAGGTAGCCCACAAGACGTATCTTGTAGCGGTCCAATCCGCACGCACGGAGCCCTCTAACCCACCCGTCTCCTGTTCGAGGGCAAACCCGGCCCACATACCCGCCCGAAGGCACGACGGCAGCAAACCGGTAAAACCTGAAGGGATCAGGAGTTGAACCCATGACCACAAGGATCAAGTATCTCTCCCTCACTTTCCGGTACCACTCCACCACAAGGGTGGATGGTGATCAAATCTTATTATTTAAGTAGTTAATAACATAAAGAAACCATTATTATTATTATTATTATTATTATTATTATTATTATTATTATTATTATTTTACGAAAAAAACTATATCAACTTGTTATAATGACACGTTAAAATCATTAAATATATTTAAGAATTAAGAATAAACAAGTCGTTAATTAAAAAAATTACATGCATTTTAGACTAATTTAGAGACTTAGTACATAAAATTTAGTTTAATGAACATTTAGTGGATATTTTATAACCAGAAGGAATTAATATACCAAATTTGATTGATCATTTTCATAAAAAAGGTGTGTTAATTTTTTACATTGTATTACCCTTTATTTAAATGATATTATTAATTAAGTTTTATAAAAACAAAATAAACAAATATTCTGGGACGAAATATAAGGTAAAAAGGGAGGAATGCCACATGGTGTGTTGAATTATAATTTGGACAATAGCAGAAATCGCCTAATATGAGCGGACATGGATTGACGCATAAATGTGAGACATGTTAGGTTAAAATATATTGGGAGTGCTAAGACAAGGCACAAACTTGGGACATGTTAGGTTTCTAATAATACTTTCGTGTTCAAGGAATTATTCTCTAGTATCTTGGTCGTAAAATACATTATAAAAAAACAAAAAATATTGTTTTGATGCGGATATTATCAATTTTGATGATTTATCTATTTCACAAACTTTTTAGGGGTGTCGGTTATCAGGGGCGGATTTAGGTAATGAGGGGTGGGTTCATGCGAACCCACTCGGTTTCGGAAGTTTAGTAGAGGACTATACAAAAAAATATACTGTGAACCCATATATAATATGTGGATGAACCCATAGATAAAACTGATCAATGTCTCAATGGTTGATCCTGCCCACTTCTAAAGAAGAGGTTCTATGTTATTTGAGCAGTGCTCTTTTACCGTGATAGATACCCCTTTTAGGGTTATACACTTGAGATTCTTATATTATTGGGCTTCCTTTTTATTTTTGTTATATTTGTTTTTTTTTTTTTTTTTTTTTTTCAGTTTTCCGTCATCTTTGCTTTACATTGCTATTGCTTTACATATTTGTATCCACAATTCCTTATGTTTTAAATTAAACCAATCAAATATATTTTGGTATAAATACTTATTATTATCTTTAAAAAATTGATCTGTTTCGATTGTTTTCTCTTAATTCTTTTAACAGCTTTTATTTTACATATATGAATTGTGTATATATCAGATTTTTATTATATTTGTAAAATAGTATTAAAGTAATAATAGTTGATAATTTGATCTATATTTGTTTTTTTTTTTTTTTTTTTCAGTTTTCCTTCATCTTTGCTTTACATTGCTATTGCTTTACATATTTGTATCCACAGTTCCTTATGTTTTAAATTAAACCAATCAAATATATTTTGGTATAAATACTTATTATTATCTTTAAAAATTTGACCTGTTTCGATTGTTTTCTCTTAATTCTTTTAACAGCTTTTATTTTACATATATGAATTGTGTATATATCAGATTTTTATTATATTTGTAAAATAGTATTAAAGTAATAATAGTTGATAATTTGATCTTATTAAACTAGCCCTAAACAAGTCTTAAGTATGTTTGACGCTCCTATAAATGATATTTTTGTACTATGCACCTCGCTTAAAAAACTCTCACTTTTAGGGGCCTTGTATCTAGACTCTGAGCGAGACTTTTGCGCCTATAGTGTGCCTTGCGGCTTTGTGACCCGTGAAGCGATATTGGTTAAGACGAGTTGATAGTTCTTTGGGTTCTTTTAAATGTAAGCATTAGTCGATAGTTTTTTTTCTATTATTGTATAGTGTTTTTACTATGTGATGAACCTTACTCCACCCGAACTTTCTAACCGACCCGAAAATTTGTATATCCAGTCCGAGGAAATTGGATTATCTAAAAAGAAAACAATGAACCCACCGGAAAAAAATTCCTGGATCCGTCACTGTCGGTTATAACTTTTGAAGTATAGTGTACAAGCAGGGCCAACTTTGGGGTGAGGCTAGGTGGGTGACGGCTCCAGGCCCAATCTCCCTAAGGGCCCGAAGCTTTTTTTTTATTATAGAATTATATAGAGTAAAGGAGAGGCTAACGTAAAAAGTGAGTAATTGTACAAAGTGTAGAAACAATATAGAGCGTAGGATTAAATTTGATAATCAGGGACACGATGGTAATGTCTTAGCGTTAGCGTCATTCAAGTTCCATCCCCATTTTTAAAACGGCCCTAACTTTTTCATACGACATTATTTTTTTAAAAAAAAAAATACACCATAAAAACAAGCTTTTCATCCTCTTTCATTTCCATACCATATTGCTATACTTTAAAAAAAAATTGTTGGGTTGATGGTATTTGCGTCTAAATGTATCATCATCATCATCATCATACTCAGTTAATCCCACCTATAGCCAATCTAAGGTAGGGTCTAAGGAGGGTAAGATGTAGACAGCCTTACCTCTACCCCTAAGAATAGAGAGACTGCTTCCAGTGAGACCCCAGGCTCGATGTGGTTTGGTATCAAGCCTTGGACATAAGGCACAAAACACTTAGCAATCGGGACAAACCCGATCGGTGCATGTACCCCTTTGTCTTTTGGCTATCCACGCCACCACATGATGCATGATTAACCGTCCGTCGTTTTAACGTTATTTTCACGAAATTAGTGAAATAACGTTAAAACTAGTGCAATTTTACTTTTGCCCCCCAAGGGCCACACATATATACATTATATGCGCACACCGTAAATGGGGCGTTGCGTCTAAATGTATACACTTGATATTATTACTTGCGTTTAAACATGTCTGAATCAGAACAAGTCTAGTAGTAATATTTGTACTTTTAATTTTTTTTTTTTGCTGGGTTGATAGTACTTGCGTCTAAATGTAAACACTTGATATTATTACTTGCGTTTAAACATGTCTGAACTAAAACAAGCTAAACACTTGATATTAGCACTTAGAAGATGTCTCAAATGTTAGTTCTGTAAAATGTATCAGAATCCAATCAAAACGTTGCTTCCCATGATAACAGTTTACGTCCATCGAGGAATGGGAATGATTCATCTAAATGTAATTTACGTGGAATAGGTTTGCATTTAAACTCTATTGCTTCAAATTTAGTGGATAATGCTGTTAAGCATGAAAATTCAGGCTCTGGTAGACAACTTTTAATTGGACTTCCTCCTGCTTATCCTTCCATGGGTTCTGGTCAAGAGTTGATGACAACATTGTCTGATTCACCCTCTATCGAGAATGACATCGAGCCTACTGTAAATGTTACCGAACCAACAATAACAATTAGGCTTGTTCTGGTTCAGACATGTTTAAACGCAAGTAATAATATCAAGTGTTTACATTTAGACGCAAGTACTATCAACCCAGAAGAAAAAAAAAATTAAAAGTACAGATGTTACTACTAGGCTTGTTCTGGTTCAGACATGTTTAAACGCAACTAATAATATCATGTGTTTACATTTAGACGCAAGTACTATATATCAACCCAGCAAAAAAAATTAAAAAGTATAGCAATATGGTATGGAAATGAAAGAGGATGAAAAGCTTGTTTTTATGGTGTAATATTTTTTAAAAAAATAATGTCGTATGAAAAAGTTATGACCGTTTTAAAAATGAGGGTGGAACTCTACAACAGTAATTACGTAATTACTCTACACCAAAATTTATTTATTTTTTGTTTTTTTATATTTCAATACTATAATACATGTTTAACAATATGGTAAAAAAAATTCGAAAAAAAAAATATCCTCCTTTGATTGTCACAGTTCTTACTAAAAAAACACTTTGTACATGATCTTTCCCCTATATATACATTAAGTGTTTACAAATATATTTTTTTTTTCAAAAGAATTTATCAAGTTACTGACTTGTTCAGATGATCATCACTTTGAATGAAAAATGTTTGGTTGTTTCTGAGCCCAAGTTCGAATTTGTTGAGAGCTGTTATATTCTTCCTTTATTTAATTAGTTTTTGCTTCTTCTTCTGTTTATTATTTTTTTTCCTGTTTCATTTTCAAGTTTTCTTTTTTAGTTTAAAATTGAAACATTTTATTATTATTATTATTATTATTATTACTATTTATTATTATTTTGGGCATATTAAGACAATATTTTTTATTGGATTTTCTTTTCCGTTTGCTACAGTGTGTGTATCAGTTTTCACCTGGCGTGGTGAGTATGTGGATCCCACTAGTTCATATACATATATCTATTATATTTTAATATAATGGGCCTGAATTTTTTACTTGCCCTAGTCCTTTGGATTTTTAATAATTCTCGAAGATGGCCCTGGGTACAAGTACTTTAAACTCAAATATAATTAATTTTTTATGTCTAAATTTAAGTGGAAAACATATTTTCCAACAAAAAATTGGTGAGGGGAATTGTGGTTGGCTTTAAGAAGATGATGGACTTTGAATGGAGAGAAGAGTGCATCGGACGAAGATATGATGATGGAGTATTGCAATAGCAAAGGCGATGAGCAGTGGTGTGGTCTTCGTCGGAAGAGATAAGGCCGCACTCAATAGTAGTTTCATCACATAGTACATTCAACTATATTGTTCTTAAACTTATATTGTTGGATATATCTAATATTGATCTTAAACCATCCCATATTGTAACAAACTATATTCAACTATTCGAGCATAAATACAACAGTTTAATGTGATAAAAAACAACTAAAACTAAACAACAATTTTAAGGACATTAACCTGTTTTCGAGTGCGTGATACAGTTTTTAATCATTTGTTTGTTCCTCCCATTCAAAATTCCAATATCCATGAACCAAGTAAAGCAATAAACCTTGATCGATGAAAACATACGTACCACTAAGTTATATAAGTGAAATTCAAATAAAACAAATAAAAAACTATATGAATTACAATAATTAAATATTAAGAAGAAGAAAATAAAAACATATTTGATTGATTGATTACACTGTGTGTAGAGAACAAACTTTTATTAAAGAAAAAAACAGAGAGTAAGGATTAATGGAACACCAAATGTTACTGCTTTACTTGGTTTATATAATGTTATGTTTGATTTAGTTAAAAGCAATAATGAGTGGTTTAATTGAAATAATTGAGAGTTAGAAGCAATACTATTAAAAAAAATATTTTTAAAAATTAAAAACCTAACATATATATTTTTTTAAATTAAAAAATAATTAAAATAATTGAGAGTTAGAAGCAATAATGAGTTGTTTAATTGAAATATTTGCTTAAACCTAACATATATTTTTTTAAAAATTAAAAAAAAACTATAGCAATGTTATACTCAAATTAAAGAGAATAAAATGTTCTTTTATACGGTGTAATAATATTAAGAAAATATTACCGTCTGAAAAAGTTATGAACGTTTAAAAATCGTAGGGGTAGTTGGTTAAAGTAAATATGCAAAAGTGTAATTATTATTTAAATAAACCGAAATTGAGTAAAGTTGATGTGAGAAAATATGTAAGTATTGTATAAAATTATAATATAGTATATATAGACATGGGGAAACTGTTACTAATAAGGGGTATATGTGCAACTTATATTTGAAAAGACATGAATGCCCTTAAAAGTAGTTACTACATGAATTATGTGTTGTACTTTAAGCATTTATAATTGTATTTGTTGGATCAGTTTCTTATCAAGAACACTTGCAAAGATTTATCAAAGTAAATTGCACAGTGGAATAAGTATAAATGTTTTAAGTTAAAGCTTCACTTTTAACAGGAGTTATTACTCCCCTTCAGTTAATGAACTAAAGCAGTAAATGAGATAATCAAACAGTTAATGAATATAACAGTAAATGCTTCAAATGATTTTCAATATATTAGAAAAGGTTAACTGCACAAAGATGTCTAAAATAGTAGGAAAGACCCATCTATTTATGGACAGAACAATATGTACAAGTGAAGTATACAAAAGATTATAATAATGCTACAACAGGCTGTATTATTGGAACTTGAAGCAAAAATCTATTAAAACTAATATAATAATAAACTACTGAAGTTAAGGGCAGTGGGAAGCTTCTACAAGAACTGCTGATGAGTGTTTCTTCAGAAGTTTGATCATCAGTAGTTGTTCTTTAGATGTTTGTCTGGTTCATCTTCAGAACTTCTGATCTTTACTCTTTAATACTTGTATCAGCTTCTTCTTTTCTTTGTCTTCTTCTTCTTTAGTAGATTCTAATAAGATTAAGGTTCATACTGGCTTGTTAATCCTCTTTGACCCAATAATCTTCTCCTGGATTGATGAAGCCAAAACCTTTGTGTTCTTTATTTATAGGATCCTCTCTTCATGCAGTTAATAATTCTCCAAACTTCTTTGATCATTGAGTATTTGAGTTCTCTGACTTGTTGTTCTGTAAGGATTGGTCCTTGGTCTGGTTGCATGAACTGAATGGTGAGAAGATCATCTGATAGCTTATTCATTTCAATTTTTTGATGTAGGACCTTGGAAGTGAAGTCTTTTCTTTCCAGAACAATGGAATTGGACTTGTGGGTGAAGTACCATTTGACTATTGGTGATTTGGATATGAAGAAGTAGTCATCTTTGTATGGTACTATTTGTTTGTTTGAAGATAGGTTTGATGTTGGATGGTTTTCAGATGTGATCAGATTTGATCTCGTTTTTTGTTCAACTAGTGCAGTACCAGATATATTACTAGAAATAGGAATGTGATGTTCAATAATTACCTTGGTCTGCTTCTGATATGTTATGGTCTGCTTTAGTTGATAAACAAATGTAGTTGGATTCCTATCTTGTATGAGCAGAGGCTTCTCTTCAATAATGAAATCATCTTCAACAATAGTGTTTCCTTCAATCAAAACCATTTTGAATTCTGTCTTCACTTGTTCCCCTAATCCTTTCTTTGTCTTGGCAGCAGGCTTCTTTCTTGCAGAATCAGAAGTTTCGATGGTAAGAATTTTCCGGATGAGACTTCTGCAAGGCTTTGAATTTCTTGTATGTTTCATTTAAGGTTACTTCTTTCCAATTTGAAAGCTGAGCCTTGGTGCCATATTCATTTGCTGCCAATTCATCTATTATCTGGGCTCTCTTCAACTTCTTCTCTTTCTCAGTAGTTTGTCTTTCTGAGATGAGTCTTGCTCTTTATTCTAGTTTAGTAGTTGAGAGACCCTTGAGAGACTATTTCTTTGACTTGTTGTTCTTGATAATGAAGTTCATTAGTTGTTGTCTCTTGTCATTCTCAGCAACCAACAGTTGTTCTTCTTCAGCTATCTCTAGCTCATTGATTTGTTCTTCCCAAATTTTTAGTTTATCTTCATAGCTCACATCTTCCATTTCATCTACTTTCTCCCATATCTCATCTTCCTTAGCATGTTTCTTTTTCAGCATTAAGCTTTTCTCTAATTCCTCTGAACTGAAGGCAATTGGTTCAGGGTTTAAAACAACTGAAGGTTTAGAAGGGGCGGGTTGTGTTTGTGATTTTGGAGAGTTGGTTGGAGCAGATGTTTGTGGTTTAGGTTGAGTTGCAACTACTGATAGGCGTTTCTCAGCAGACACTACTGAAGGATTGTCTTCAGTACTTTGCAAGACCACATCAGCAATTGGTTCTTTGCCTTTGTCAGATTATTGAGCTTGTTCTCTTAGAAGCTTTTCTTGAGCTTCTTGAAGCATGAGTCTTTCTTGTAAGGCCTTTGCTTGTTTTTCTTATTGTGACCTTTTATTTGCTTCTTTGAGCTTCTGGGCTTCACGAGCTCTCTTTGATTGTTCAAGGTCTATCTTCTCAGGTACCTTCTCTTTCTCCCCCTTTTGGCTTTATCAACCTCTGGAAACTAGGGTGCAGGTAGGGCAACACCAGAAAGATGTTCGAGCTGTCTTCAATTGTCTTCAACTTTTCTAGACACTTCTCCCAGTTTGTGATCAATGGCATTGTTTATCATCTCCAATTGTGTCTTGTTTTTGAGTTCCATGGCTGTCATGAAAGTTTGGAGATAAGCAGAAAGGAGTTGATGAACTATTTGGTATGAAGTCCTGCTGGGCTGCATAGATGGTTAATGTCTATGGTTGTAGCACCAGATGAAGATGGTTGGATAGGCTGTTTTTGTTGTGAAGGGGGTGTTTTTGGGTGATCCTCGGTGAAGACTGGGGATGCCACTTTTGGGAAATATGGGTTTAAGTGGTCTTTAACTTGCTCCTCTGTGACCAACTCTTTGAGTTTGGATACATCAAAGTCAGGACCTTCAGAACCAGTCATCAATTCCTTGAACTTTGAATCATCATCCAAGTTAATGGAATCATCTGAATCCCTGACAATATCATCAATAATGAAGTCATCAGTTATATCATGAGCTAGGCCCAACCTAGTTGTCTCATGAACCCCTTTTTCTTGGTACTGGGATTTTCCTGGCTCAGGCACAAAGCCTTCATCAGCAGTTGCCACAAGTGAGGTCTTAACAATGTTACTACTGTCCTCAAATACACCACTGGTGGTATAAGAGTAGTAGCAGCCTCAAATGTACCTAAAGAATCTAAGTTTGGGCTTAGATTCCTTGGTTCCTCCTTATTTCTTAGGATAGGGCTGATAACATCCTTATTAATGTCCATTTCTGTGGTTTCACCTCCTGTTTTATATGGTGATTGGGGATTGACATTATCTGATGGGATGTTTTCTTTCAGCCTAGAGAGAAAATGAGCTATCTCAACTGTTGTATGTGATAGTTCTGGTTCAGTAATTGGAATGGTTTCAGTAGTTTCAGAAAGAGGGTCAACAATTTTTGTCTTTTTAAGTTTCTTTCTTCAAAACTGAATTGATATTGGTGCTCTTTTGGGGGATTGAGATGGATGTGACTGAGAGGAAGTTTCAGTCACATCTTTTTCAAGTACAGATTGTACATCAGCAATTTCAGGTATCTTAACCTCCAGAACTACTTTTCTTTTAGGGTTGGTGGGTTTGGATTTTTGTTGTTTTGGTTATTTAGGCTTTTTGGGAGTGGGTTTGGAAGATGTGGGTTCCTTGGGGACTGTTTCTTGTTCCCCTTGGTCATCTTCTGGCAAGGCAGCTGGTTTGTTATGTCTAGAAAATACTTGTGAGGTCAAAGGATTTAATTTTGTTGCCTCACCCACAAGTATTTCCTCACCAAGTTCTTTAATAATACATTGCATTATGAACCTTGGATACAATAAACATTTCTTTTTATCATTTTGATGATGCAACACCAACTCATTAAAGAAATATGATGATGCCCTGAAAGTAGTTTCATTCACAATGGAATGGAAAATAGGTTGTAAAGTTGAGGGCATCTGATCATATGATCCAGTTTTTGGACTCAAACACATGATTATGTAATGAAACAAAAGTTTGTATTTTGAATCAAAAAATTTATTATAAATGGTATCATGTGACAGAGTACCTTGGTAACCACACTCAGTCGTGGTTGATTGAATGGTTCCACTAAGAATTTGTTCTGGGGCTTCAGCATCATTCAGAGCTAGTCTGATTCCCAAGGTTTGTAGTGTGATTGCCATCACTTTCCCTTTGATCGTCGTCTTCAGGGAAATGACTTTACCATTAACGGTAACAGTCTCAGCGTTTGCCCAGAACTCATTTAGAGTTTCAGTGTGGATTGGTGGGTCAATGGTGAACGCCGTGTAATATTGTGATTTTACTACCAAATCAATGATTTCGTCGTATTGGGACCAGGCTGAATCTTTTGTGAAGTAGCCTCTTTGATTGTGTCCCTATTTAAGAACGAGAGCCATGGAGGTTTGATAGAATAGTTGCAGGTTTCAGAGAGAGTTTGAGAGAGGGAATTTTTGTTTTTGAAACGATAAGTATGAAAAAAGGGGTTTTCAGAAGTTTATAACCGCCCTAGGTCAAACTTCTGAAAATAGGAAAAGACTGATTTGCCCTTTTGTTTAAAACTTCTGATGAACAAATTGTTCATCAGTAGTTTCCTATTTACCCTTCAGTAGTTTTGAACAACTGATGAGTTTTTGTTTTGAAAACACCCAATTTAACTTCTGATGATTTTATTATCATCAGTAGTTTTTCTTTTCAGAAAATATTCCCATACTGATGTTTTGTACATCAGTACTTTCTCTCTTTATGGTTATCAGAGGTTTTGTGACAGTTGAGTAACAAAAATAAGTGAAAGTGAAATATGTGTAGAAAAATGAAAACACTTACAAAAATTACTCCAAATTTAGCATCCCAAGCATGGATACTAACCTCTGAAAGGTTGTTGTGTCAAGAGGTTTTGTAAAAATGTCAGCAATTTGATTTGTCGTTGACACATATTTGACCTCAATCTTGGCTTTTTCATAACAATCCCTGATGAAATGATACATGATTTCAATATGCTTTGTCTTTGAAAACTGAACAGGGTTTTAAATGATGCTAATGACTGAGGTACCGTCTAGGAGCAATGGTGTCTTGGTTTCTTTGATTCCATAATCAAGTAATTTATTTTGAAGCCATTGTATCTATGAAGTACAGCTTGCAGCTGCAATACACTCTGCTTCAGCACTTGATGTTACCATAGATGTTTGCTTCTTTGATTGCCATGACACTAGACAGTTTCCAATGAATTGACATCCACCAGATGTTGATTTTCTTGACATTATACACCATGCATAATCACTATCTGAAAAGGCTATTAATCTGGTACTGCTGATAGCAGGATACCAAATTCCTAGATTTGGAGTTCCTTTCAGTTATCTGAAAATTCTTTTGACTACCATGAGGTGTGATTCCCTTGGAGCTGATTGATATCTAGCACAAACACATGTTGAAAACATAATATCTGGTCTAGAAGCAGTTAAATAAATAAGGGAACCTATCATACATCTATGCATGGTTGGTCAACCTGTTTTCCTTGATCATTTGGTTCAACTTATGTGGTTGGGCTCATGGGAGTGGAACATGATTTACAGTATTGTAAAGAAAATTTGTTCAATAATTTTTAACATATTTTGATTAATGTATAAAAGTTCCATTTGCTTGTTGTTTTATCTGCAGTCCTAGAAAGTACTGCAATTTTCCCATGGTACTCATCTCAAATTTTGATTGCACGGGTTTCTTAATATCTTCACACAGTTTTGTATTGGTTGAATAAAAAATGATATAATCAACATAAATTTGAACAAGGAGGATGTGATTTCCAACATGTTTAATGAAAATAGTTTTATCAATGGAGCCTCTTGTGAAGTGATTTTTGAGTAAAAATATTGAAAGTGTATCATACCAAGCTCTGGGAGCTTGTTTTAGCCCATATAGAGCCTTGTTAAGTTTGTACACCCAATTGGGATGAGCAGGATCCTCAAACCCATGTGGTTGACAAACATACACTTCCTCTTTTATTTTGCCATATAAAAATGCACTCTTTACATCCATTTGAAAAACTTTAATATTGTTGGAAATAGCATAAGCCGAGAATAACCTGATGGCTTCAAGCCTTGCAACTGGAGCAAAAGTTTCATCATAATCAATTCCTTCTTCTTGTGAGAAACCTTGGACCACCAGTCTTGCCTTGTTCTTGATGATTGAACCAAACTCATCTTGTTTGTTCCTGAAAACCCATCTTGTGCCAATTGGTAGCTTGTTAGGAGGCAAGGGACAAATTTCCTAGACCTGTTGCTTCTTGAATTGCAGCAACTCATCCTGCATAGCTTTAACCCAAATGCTATCTTTGAGGGTTTCCTGGTACTTCTTTGGTTCCAACTGTGAAATGAATGCTGAGAAAAAGCAGTAGTTGGAGAGCTAGTTTCTTGTAAGTACCCTGCAGCAATATCACCCATGATTTGGTCCAATGGATGATCTCTATGTTCAATCAATTGTAGTTCTTGTGTTGTGGAAGTGGGCTCTTGAACTTATTCAAACAAACTACTGAGGTCAATGATGTCTGATTCAGCTGTTTGTACAGCTTTAGCAGTTTTGGGAACTGAATCAGAAGTTTGGGGTATATCAGTAGTTGTTTGGTTTGTGAAACTTCTGATGGTTTAGGAGTTGATTTGAATGCATTTGGAGTCCATGATGGAGGACCATCATCAAACCCTTGATCACCATAATAAGTGGGTTCAGATGAAGTGATGGCAGTCTTCTCAAGTCCGAAATTAAAGCTGTCAAGAAATTAAACCTTGTCCTTTTCAGTGCCCACTGCATAGAGATTGCCACATCTTTTGGAAACTAACAAAGTATGATCTTCTATAATCTTCTCTATCAACTTCTGGCCTTCTGGTGATATAATCTTACATGCAGTTTTGGTGAAAAAGGAAGAATATCCTTTATCACACATTTGAAAGACACTCAGCAAGTTGTAACCCAAGTTTTCAACCAGATTGACCTTATCAAACTGCACTTTACCAGAGGATACATTGCCATAGCCTAGCACATATCCCTTGGTATTGTTCCCAAATGACACAAATCCTTCTCTTTGGCTTATAAAATTGTTAATCAGGTACCTGCACCCTGTCATGTGCATTGAGCCTCCATTATCTACATACCAAATGCTATTTAGACCTCTGGACACCCTTTTCACAAAAAGTAGATTAGTCAGTTTTAGGAACCCAAGCCATTTTGGCTTTGGGTTTACTCTTGAGAACAGGAAGAGTAGCTATTTGGTGTGGACCATTTTTAGAAATCTATGTCATTTTAGCCATGGACTTGTTTTTGAGCTCAATGGTGGAGTCTTTTTGGGGTCCACCATCAACTTTGGTCATCAGAAGTTTGACCATATTCATTAGATCTTTAACCTCAGCAGTTTGTGAAACTGCTGATGGTTTAGGTCTAACTTATGAAGAAGAATTTTGAGAAAAAGGCTTTGGTTGAGATTTAGTCTTTTTTTGAGAAAAGGTGTTACATGGTTGTTGTTTGCTGGGATAGAAAGTTTTTTCAAAATTTTGTTTGATTTGTTGTCCTACAACCCATTGTAAAATCTTCTTATTGTACTGATTTCCTTTTCTATATTTGCAAAATTCTGTTATGTGGTTAAATAGACCACATACTTCACATGGTTTTGCCTTTCCTTTCAATTTTAAATTTTTAGGAGTTTTGGAAGGCAAAGTACTGACAGTTTCAACATTTTGAATTAGGTCATCAGCAGTTTTCAGGGTCTCAACTCCTGATGTAGATGAAACTACTGATGCTTAATGTCAGAAGATTTTCACTTGTGTTTTTGAGAAAATTCTGATGAAAAGATGTGCATTCTTTCATATCAGAAGTTTGATTTTGAACTATTTTACTCCCATCATCAGCAGTTTTGGGAGTAAAATCAATTGTTCATTCTGTGTGGTTATACCCAATGCCAAACTTAACATTTGATGCAGTCTGTTTGTTAAGCAACATTTGGTAACCCCTACATAACTCAACCTAATTTTCATAGTCAACCTTGGTGTCAGGAAGCTCTTTTCTGACATTTCTTAGGTTTTCTATCATGCTTTTTATTTGTGCATGGGTTTCAATAGCATTATTTGTTAATTTAGAAATTTCTTTTGCCTTTGATGCAAGTTTCTTTCTAAATCACATTTCATTTGAGTGTATTTTCTCTCTGAGTCATTGGCTTTGCCTTGTAGGTGCACATTGGTTTCTCTTATTAAAGCAAAAGATTCTTTGCATGATTTTGAGCAAAGCTTTAAAAGAGATTCTTTTGATACCTGTGATAAGGCAGAATTAGAGGAGCATCCCTCAAAAGCCATTAAGGCAAAATTCTTTCTGCCATTATCAAGTTCTCCCCAATTGATGTCAAACAGTTTGTTGTCTGCATCAGGAGTGCATTCAGTGGTGTCATAGGGAAGACTGCTCCAGTCAACTTACCCAGAAGTAACTAAACTTTGTTAAGTGGGTTGTTGAGTTTGTGGAGGTTGAGCAGCAGGAATGGAAGGCATCTGTTGTTGGCCCTGTTGTTGAGCAGGCATCTGAACATATTGTATTTGAGGCACATATTGGATTTGTGGAGCTTGTGCTTGTACAAAATGAGCACTTCCTTGTGTTCATATATTCTTATTTTAACTGGGGTTAGCTTGATTTTCTGACTAAGGTTGGTTATAGCTAGAGCTTCTACATTCTCTAGCAAAGTGTCCCAACTTTTGACACTTATGACATCTCAATTTTGATTTTTCAAAACCAACTTTTGTTGAACTGTTCAGTCCTGGAAATTTTCTTCCTGGCCTTTTATAAAATTTATTAGTTTTTATGCTTAACATGGCCAGTTGGTGCAGTATGTCCATTTCGTCTAAGTCATCACTACTGAAATTTTTTTAAGTCATCTATTATAAAACACATGTTATCAGTAGTTTGACTATTTTATTCATTGTCATAAGCTGGATATGATCTTTCTGATGAGATCCCAGTAGTTATGTCAATGTGATCAAAAAATCCAAAATCATTTGAACAAGTTGGTGAGTCTTGTCCCAAAAGTGTTGTACTACCTGGAATACAGTCATCAGCAGTTTTACCAGAATTTTGCAACTTTTTCTTTTGATTGATTTCTCTCTCAAAAGTGAGTAATCTCCCATGTAATTTTGTGAGTGAAAGGGAGTCAAAATCTGGTCCAGATCTGAGGACTATAGAATAAGTTTCCCATTTTTCTGGTAAAGAGCTTAAAAATCTATGCAACATAGATGAGTTTGTGTAGGTCTGGCCATTTAATTTTAACTAAGATATTAAAGAAGAAAATCTTTCAAATTGTTGTGTCAAAGTTTCTCCATTATCATGAGTAAAAGTTTCATATTGTTGAGCAAGAATTTCTCTGGTGTTGGCAATCACCTCATCAGTTCCTCCAAACTGTTCTTTAAGGCAATCTCACAACTCTTTGGCACTCTCACAATGTAAGAGCCCAACATATATTTTGTTTGGGAGAGCCATTGCCAACATAGAGAATGCCTTAGCATCCAGCTCAAGTTTTAGGAAATCTTCATTAGTGTAGTCTTTTGGTTCTTTTGTTCTTTCTACTTTAGTTTCTGGATCTGTTATTACTAGTTTATAGGGTCCATACATGACAGACTTCCAACAACCAGTATTTTGTTATGATAAAGTATGTGCCATCCTCCTTTGCCAGATATTGTATTCATTTCTGACCAGCATAGGAGGTTTATTGACATATCCAGTATTATAAGAATCCATTTTTAAGAGGATTGATTTGTCAATAGTTTCTTAAAGTGATGGATGTTAAAAAAAGTGAACTTTTATTCTTTATTGAATATCAATAAGAGTCTGTGTCTGATTCTCAATTTGTTAGATTGATATTTGATCAGATGAACCAGAGCTCTGATACCAATTGTTGGATCAGTTTCTTTAACAGTTTCTTATCAAGAACACTTACAAAGATTTATCAATGTAATTTGCATAGCGGAATAAGTATAAGTGTTCTAAGTTAAAGCTTCACGTTTAACAGGAGTTATTACTCCCCCTCAGTTAATGAATTAAAGCAGTAAATGAGAGAATCAAACGGTTAATGAATATAACAGTAAATGCTTCAAATGATTCTCAATATATTAGAAAAGGTTAACTGCACAAAGATGTCTAAAATAGTGGGAAAGACCAATCTATTTATAGTCTGGACAATACGTACAAGTGAAGTATACAAAAGATTATAATAATACTACAATAGGCTGTAGTATTGGAACTTGAAGCAAAAAATCTATTAAAACTAATATAATAATAAACTACTGGAGTTAAGGGCGGTGGGAAGCTTCTACAAGAACTGCTGATGAGTGACAAACTTCTGATGAGTGTTTCTTCAGAAGTTTGATCATCAATAGTTGTTCTTCAGATGTTTGTCTGGTTCATATTCAGAACTTCTGATCTTTACTCTTTAGCACTTGTATTAGCTTCTTCTTTTCTTTGTCTTCTTTTTCTTCGGTATATTATATACTTAGCAAAATATGTAAAGAGGATATAAGACTAAGGTTCATACTGGCTTGTCAATCCTCTTTGACCCAACAATATTACTTAAAAATTAAGAGGTCATTCTGAAATGCTTTATAAGATAGCATAGATTAATTATGTCTACGCAACTCACTAATCATGTTATGATAGTATACATGCTTTTGAACCTACTATTATATATAAGAACCTGCTAACTGCATATATATAATTATATTCACAGATTTAGTCAGCTTGGTAAGAATCTATTTCTTTTGTATTTTGATTGGTGTTGCTAGGAACATTGATTACAAATGTTGCTAAGCCAGTTAGATGTAGCCTATGATTTTTAGATACCAGGTAAATCTCTAGCTTATAAGTGATAATTTAAATCAATTATCTTCATGACATATCATTTGATACCAATTTGATTGTTTTTTTCCAGGTTTACATCACAACTTTGAAATGTCTTGAGAAAGTAACAAGGTTGTACAGAAACTTCATTCGAGCAAGATGTGCACATATAGAATTAAAAGTAGGTTTATGAGTTATCGAGTGTTGATCATTTAAAAAATTTCCTGAAAAAAATGACGTAGTCCTTTTACGGTACATATTTTATCATTTCTTATTAGATTTATCTATCTCAAGAAGCACCCGAGAGATAATATATAATGACTTATGAAGAATTGTTGTTGATAATTTTGAAAACGTAGATAAAGAAGTGCTAGAAGCCCATTTCGCATAATCAGCAAGGTCTCAACGTCCAACAAGAAAAATCCTATAATTAGTGAATGGGCCTGTTTTTAGTCTCCTATATGTGGATGGTGTTATAAAATATGTTATATGATTAATAAATACAAGGGTATGTTAGGTTTTATCCCTTTTTCTCCTCAATGGTTTAAAATAATGCTTATTTTAATTAACTTTATTAATATTTTTACTTCCTTTAAATTATTTTATTATAATCATTTTTCATTTGGCTTTTTTAACAAGCAAAACCGATACCATTTGCTACGAAACAAAATTGTTGGTGGTTGTGGGATTTGAAGTTTCGAACCAATCACCATTTTTACATTTTCTTATCATTATTGGTGTTGTATCGAGTGTCGATGATATCGTAACAAACCAAAACAATATAGGCCAAATTTCTTACGCATAACAGGCCGAAATGATACCAAACAAATTACCATCGTATCACGTCACGAAATGCAGAAAAATCGTTGTCCGCCTCAAAACACCGTCTTACTATGCCCCTTTGGTTAAACATAAATATATTTTTGATTTATAAACTTTATAAAAGGTCTATATATTTATTATTAGAAAACTATTACAAACAAAATTCTAAATACATTATAGAAATGTAAAAAGAAAATTGGTTGGTATACTTTTCAAGTCACCAAATAACTTCCTATCTTCTTAATTAATCCCAAAACATGGCAATTCTTCCAACACTGATATCATCTCCAAACCCCCTCTCTTTCTCCCATCAAAATCCACACAAAACCCATATCATCAAACCATGTAATAACAAATTTCACAGCAAGAAACCCATTACAGCTCTAATAGGAACTGGGTTTGCTCTAACATCACCTCTGTTCATAGGTGCTGCTTCCTCTGCTGCTGCTGCAGAGTTGCCATTGTTGTTGGGTTCTTCTCTGCAACTTACAGAACCTTCCAATGCTCTCTCTTTGCCCACTTGGGCTATCCATGTTTCAAGTGTTGTTGAATGGTGAGTTAACAATGTTAATTTTGTATATACTGATGTGGTTCTTGAATCTTTGATATCAAAGATGATGGTTTTATTTGTTAATTAGTTCGTGTCGATTTGCGATAAATTTGACTGAAGTTTAGGGAATTTTACTCAAGTTATGGTGTGAAATTGATTGCTTGATGTTTAAGTTTAGCACATTGGGCAAATGAAGTGAAATGATAGTTTTTCTTGGAACTAAATGTAATAGAGCCCCTGATTTCCTAACGTAAGCTGCGATTTACATGATCCTGTTGGTTAGTTGGGTATTAGGGGTTAGTTTTATGGTAACTGGGTGGGGTCTCGTGGTTACTAGAAAAGAAAGGAAAATTGAATTTTAATAATCAGAACCTATGTTTTCAAAGCGCCTATGTGCACTCAATGCGCATAGGCCAGCCTGGGGCCTAGGCGCTAGGCCATAAATAAATAGGGTTTTTTTAAACTAGCCGCACCGTATAAATTTTTTTATGGGATTTAGAGATGTTTTAGGCTTGTTTAGGGCTAGTTAGGCGGTTTTACGCTTCTTGAGGGCTAGTTTAGGAACTTTTAAGGGTTTGAGACGACTTTTAGCCTGAATTTGCGCCTCAGCACCTAATAACGCGCCCCACCAATCGCAGGCCACTTGCTGCGCCTATGCCGCGCCTCACGCGCTTTTGACAACATAGATCTAAACGATGACCCATTGGCCGATCTTGGTTTAAAAACGCGCGAGGCGCTCCGAGGCGTTTTGGGTCCAAAATCTGAAGTGCGGGGCTTAAAGCGCGAGGCGAGAGCTTCACGTATAGCATTAAAAAAATTATAAAAAAATATTTATATATGTCAATATGACATTTTCTACGTGTTAATCAATCATGAGCACAAAAACATGATTATAAAACACACTTGAACACTTAAAAAGCATATTCAAAACATAAAAACGACGAGGCACTACTGTAGCGGGCCAAATAAAGCACTTTAAAAGGTTTTTTTGGCTGAGGCGCTACTGTAGCGCTACTGTAGCGCGCGCCTCAAGCGCCCGAGGCGGCGCTTCATGTAGTTCAGCGCTTTTTGGCAAAAAAAGCGTTTTTCTTGGAGCCTCGCGCCTCAAACGCTTAAAGCGCGCCTGAGGCGCGCTTTTTTAAACCAAGTGGCCGATAATAATTGGCACTGAGAATGTAACCAATTACACTCCTAACTTTTAATTTCGTTGTCAAGGGCAAATTTTAGTTTAACGGAGAAGTAAGTTCTTCTGTCCTAACTTTCATTTATATAGTTTCAAAACAATGTTACAACCTTCAGATTTAGATAAAATCAGTCAATTGTTCATTAGGGATAGGCATAGTTGCTTTTCCGTTGGACTGGGATTGCCCTTGGCAACGAAAGTGAAAGTTATAAATTGTTCATATTGTTGGTACGGATTATTATCAGCCAATGGGTCATAGTTTGGACTATTAAAATCCAATGCCAAAAAGCCATAGAAAAACTCAAGTTGTGCCTTAGTGTGTATTCATTGTTTATTATTGTACTTACTGATTAGTTGTTTAACTTTTATGAAATTTGAAAGGATCACAGCAATGATTTTAGTATGGCAATACGGTGATAAATCTGGATACGAATCTTGGAAGGGACTTTCTTGGGGTATGGTGAGTTACAGCTCTTAATATATTAGTTCTGGACTTCTGGTTATAAATATTGCTAGTTATCTGGTCAGTCGTCACAAATCATATGATTATGTACAATATCATTTACGCGTAATAATTTAATTGCTTTAGGTGCCCCTGCTTGGTGGAGCATTTTGCGCATGTACTTGGCATTTCTTTTATAACTCGGAGTCACTGGAGGTAAGATTGATTATTGATACTTTTCATTCTCAATCAAATTTAAAAATCAGTAATTGCCATAACATTAATAATTCACCGTGTTCAACCGGGTCCTACCCAAAACAATTTATAGGTTTTGGTTGCTCTCCAAGGGGCGTTGACGGTTATTGGCAACGCTACAATGTGCATAGCTGCGTACCGGATATATAAATCCACACAGGAAAGCTCCACGGATGCATAAACATATGTATCTAGTTCCAGCATGCAGATTCTTCATAGGTGTTCCATTTTTAAGGTATGTTTTCATTCATCATCGTTTGACGATCTAGCACTCAACATGAGTTTCATTTGTAATTTAGTTCAGGAAAACGACAAAAGACAAACGAAACAAGAAATTCAACTCTTAGGGCTGTTCTTGAAATCCTCTTGTTGTTAATTTGTTATGATGGTCTAAAATTGTTGAAAAATACAATCTTGAAAAGGATACAGTTGTAAAGGTTATATACGATTGCGAATGCTATATGTAGGCTATCTGTTTGCATTCACTGAAACCGGTCTTGACAAACTGTGATCATGGAGCTTTGCATTTGACTTTTGACTTCTTTTGTGTATTATAAGAAAATTTAGCAACAATTAATCAAGAAGTTCCGTAGATGGTGTATATATATTCTATAACATCTTTATCACGAAGGCGATTCTTGAGTGTTTGGTTGTATTTGGCCAACCCAAGGTCTTTTAGCTTCTTGTGCCTAATGGGATTCTTTTCTTGTTATGAGTCTGTTAAACTCTGATAAACTATGTATAGCTAAGAGAGTAAAAGAACTTCATGTACTTGAAAGTTGAAATACCTACATGCTCAAGCCTGCTCCAATTGCTTAAATAACCTAATGTGTAACAGTTAGCTGTCCAAGTTCTTAGTTTGACATATAAGCACACTCAAGGTGCAAAAAAACCGAAATAGTAAGAAAATAAAGAAAATTTCTAATATAATTTCCTTTAAAGTAGAAGCCCAAAAAATTTAAAAAAAAAAAAAAAATTCTTTTTTTTTTAAATGTTGTTTTCATCCCACATTGCTTCTTGCAATTCTTTTGGGCAAGAGCTGGTTCACAACGTTGATGCTGCTCAGGCCTGCTTTAGCTCCTGACTGGACCAAGGTAACTTAAAGTGGACCAAGGTTGTCTGCAAGAAGATCTTTGGTTTGATAAGGGTGCAAAGCACTCCACCCTTAACCCAACTGAGCTACACGCCTGCGGGCCTGCAAAAAGATCTTGTACCGATGCATGTGGGCAATCAAATAATCAAAGTGATTGGTAAAGGAGTGTTAGGTTTTTGGCATAGTAATACTGAACAAAATAATGCAGATAATAAGTAAATAATCTATGCAAAATGCTTAACAGAAGTAAATATACCTGTTTTTAAAAAAAAAAAATGAAGAATTGAGGCCAAGTCTGTAAATATACTATTACAAACTCTGATATAAACTTTTTTTTTGAACGGCCAAAAGCAACTCTGCTATAAACTAGCGGTGGTGATTTGGAACCATTTATTTTTAAATCAGTGGATTTGGATTATGTTTTATCTCTAACAAGTTAAATAGGTGAATTAAAAAAAGATCAAATTACATGGATGATCCATATGGTATGCCCATACTTTAGATTTCATGCCTATCATAAATTACACATTTTTTTTTTTTTGTTTTGGTAAAGGGCATAGCCTGAAAATTTTTATTAACAGAAAGAATTTAAAAAGTTACACCTTTAATCCCAAGTGTTTGGTACTTTGTAACGTGTGTGGTACTTAACACTGAGGAACGTTAATTGTTAAAGAAAGAAGATGAAATGACCATTTTACCATATGACATAATGGGTGCAAGTGATCTAAGATCCAAGGACTGTTCACATCATTGTCGGTATGAAAATTGTTTAAAACACATGTATAATGAATGATAAGGGTGTCCCATTAATATAAGCCTAATGATAATCCATATATCATTCTACTGATGGAGATATGCAAGAACACTTGTTCACCAACAAAAGTGTCTATTTTAACATTATTCTAAGACATCATTGTCTGTTTGAATAGTTGGCATATGTTAGTCTAGGGACATATATTGCTCATATTTACATATTACATTACATAGTAATAATAATATATGTGTTATGAGGAATTTTCACACTGACAATGATGCAAACAGTCCTTGGATCTAAAATCACTGCACCCATTATATCATTTGGTAAAATGGTCATTTAATCTTTTCTTTAACAGTTAATTTTATTAGCGTGTGTATATTATCTATATATTCCGATTAATGAATTTAACGTTCCTCGATGTTATGGACCACAACCGTTGCAAAGTACTCAACAATTGGGATCAAAGGTGTAACGTTTTATTAATCGTACTTTAATAAAAAATGTGTGATTTATGATGGCATATAGATCATCCATGTAATAAAGCTTAAACAACCCTAAGGTATAAAAGAAAGATAAAAATTTATTTGAGCAAGTCTACACGAGCAACCTTGAGGTCAAACTAGGCTCGAAAGTGTATACAAGTCAACTAGCTTTATCCAAATACGCTCAAGCAGATTACGAGTGACTTTTTTTTTTTCAATCTATAATTCTTTATTGCTTAAATTTAGTATTAAGAATCTCTGGTACAATAATAATTATAGGTAAGAATGGATCAAAAACATCATTCAATATAATTGAGCATTTTGGTTATATTCCTATGGCACTTGACAAGTCTAATTATTATAATAGGAATTTAGACATAAAGGCAGGTAATTTGTCATTCTAACTGCAACATGTAATTGTTCGAATTAGGGGTGGTTATAAAACTGCAGAAACTGACAGAACCGCCTAAACCAAAGAAGGTTGGTTTGGCCAGTTTGAAACATATAGGCCGGTTTGGTCAGTTTGAAATATCTACGGTCCGGTTTTAACGGTTTTCGATTCAGTTTATGGGTTGGAACTTGGAATGGGCTATGCAAACCGAATCAGCTGTTTAACATTTATTATGTATTCTTTTCTCATTTTAGGAATATGAAGCTATGCATGTATAAAATATTCATGAACAAGCCTTATATTTATTACCTTTATTAGATTTAATACAAAGTTATGTTTTTAATTTTTAACATATTTTTTTGTGTGTAAAACCACTAAACCGCCAAAACCGAAGCGTTAAACCATGAAAACTGGCCGGTTCAGCCAACTTAAGGAACCCGGCCGGTTCGGTTTGTCTCCCAAAAGCCGTAGTTAACGGTTCGGCCCATAATATTCATCAACCCTGGCCAAACCAGACCACCAACATCCCTAATTTAATATACCCAGCACTTTAAAATCAATATCCTTGTGCTGATCTTGTTATATTAAATCAAGATTATATTGGGTTAATCTAGCTTGTTGGGTGAATATGTGCTTTTTACTTTTTTATATCATCACACATGTACAGAAGCTTCATATTCCCCAACCATTAGTGGCTCGAGGGTTGACTTTTAAAAGTCATCTCTTTTAAAATATAAAGATCCATCATGTTAATAATAATATTAAACTATATAACAATATAAAATAACAAAGTCATAATAATAGATTATTAAAATCATTTCTGACTTCATACTACCATTCTTCTATTATCCTGCATCATAATAGTCAACAACTCTAGCAAATTAAACTAAAAATACTAGATTTTTCTATATTTTTTCAAAACTTTAATGATCATCAAGATAAAGGGTACTTGAGACATGATCAAAGTTTGATTTTTTTCTTCTCTAGTTGTGATAACAAATCAAGATTTTCTTGATGAAGCAATTTGGCTGTGTTCTTCAGCCTTTCATTCTCCTTCAAGATTCTCATATTCTCCATGTACAACTTCAGATTACTTATCTCCATCTCGAGTTTCGCCTGTTCTTCGATATTCTCATCGACCCTGAAATCACATAATTAACAAAATACAAAATAAATGAAAAAATATATCTCTAATGAAATAACAAGAAAAACATGCATACCAACAAGGAAAATATGCAATAGTTACCTTTTAAGCCTATGAATTCGAACCTTGACACGCATTTGACGCTTCGGTTTTGCTTTTCGGGTATGGAAATGAAGAGAAGATGGTGCAATGTATTCTTTGTTATTGCCGGTACACATTGTATTCACTTGTTTGTATTGAATGGGTTGCTAGATGATCCTTATATATAGGTGGTTTGGTTTCTGACCTTGAGACACATGCATGTGTATTAGTGTATATATGCATATATGTGATGTGGATATATTTATATTATTTATGTAGAGAGAGATGTGTGTAGTATGTGTGGGTGTGGGTATGTTGTTTGGAGATAATTTCAAGAACTGTAATGATGAAGAAGGAAATTCATGATTAAAAAGAGAAAGAAGCCAAAAAAGTATAATATTCTAATAGACAAGAGGGAAAAGCCTAAGAACATGGCCAAATGATCTCCACTCTACCCTTGAATATGCTATTTGTTTGTTTAAATTCATTGTTGGTTTGAATTCTTCCATTTTGTGTCTTGCTATTTATGGTTATTCAACAAAAAGAGCCGAGTCAGGCTAGGCTCGAGCTGGTTTAACTCGTAGGCTTTGCTTTGAGTTTGAAATTGAACTAGAGTTTGCTCATGGGTTGATGAGTTTGAGTGTTTGACTAAATTTTATGAATTTTGATGATTACATAGTACCATAGTATCAAAGTACTCGTATACAAAGTAAGAGCGAATTATCTTTGGTTTGAATGTTATGAGCCAAATAGCGCGAGCTGAATGAATTATGAGCAAAAACACGGGTTACATAAATAATTCATTTCTTGAACATATCTTTAAAATGAATGAAAATATTCATTTGTCTATAAATACGGACTATATTTTCAAAAGCTTAATGAACCTATTCATGATGATGGTAAAGAATAGTTTGGTACTCAAGAGAAAACGAATTTGAAAGAATAAATACACGACAAAAGCTCATATGTTCTTTCAATAAAGTTATCGATTGTTTATCTAGAAGACGTAAGGAAGCAATTTTAGGGGTGACTTTAATGCCCACGACTCTATAAATTTCACTAATACTTAATAATATATAGTTGAACTTGGAACATATTTAATTAGTGTTGGATTAAAAGTTGACGATGTAATCTACCAATTAAAAGGCATCTATTGAGAGAAGTATCAAATCGATCGCTAAATCAGTTGTTGATTTAGTTGTGGATGAAAACTACTTCTATACATTATTATGCTAGTAAAGTGTGAAACTTATGAAAACCAACATGTTTAATGTGATTTATTGAAAACGTACAATACTACAACAACAACAACCTTACCCATTAAATTCCACAACTAGCAATATTGAAAATGTAAAATCCAGTAAAAAAAAAGTGTATGATGGATTAGAGTTTTTCTCATTTTGTCCATAGTGGTGGATTCATAAACTATATGTATGGGGTTGGAAATTTTTTAGGTTAAGTTGTCTATTATTAGAATCTTTGATTTTTTAGTCTAGTTCTGGCCTGGTCAGGTCAGATCGATTTAAGTTAGATTAGGTTAGTTCATGAAATCAAACCCAAATCAAGAAATTAACCAACACAAGTTTTAAGATGACATTCAAATAATCAAATAGCAAATCCAATACCCATGGTTAGAGGGGTGGTCATCGGTAGTTTAGGATACAGAAAAATAATTTATTTTGATTACGGATGAATACGGACAACGGTTCAGATAATACTAGTACCGGTATCAATGTTTGGTCAGTAAGAGTTCGGTGTGTTAAGGTACTGGTACTCGGTGTATCTTATAAATATAACTAGTTTATCCACCGGGAGCGTCCTGAAATATACAAGTCTAATATGAAGTGATAAAATGTGTGTACTGTAAAAGGAAAATGTCGTTTTTTTTAAAAAAAAATCTGTAAAGGATCAACACTTGTCTCTGTACAACTATCACTTTCTCAATACACTCTAAAACTGCGATATGAACCTGGAAAAAAACAAATTGGTATTAAAGGATATGTTATGATGATGATGGCACCATTCTGATGTTTAAAGTGAGCACATGTTAATGATTGACATACATCTTCAATTTTCACTGAATAAAATAATTAATAGATAAGCAATGAATATCCATTTTAAGGATAAATAAATATGATCTAACTGCTATTGACTAAAAAGATTGAATGATGGTAACTATCACGTATTTATGTCAGGTTTTTTTTTCTTTTATTGTATAGCACTATGGTACTCGTTGGAAAGATAATAAAACGTTTGTTAATTTGGTGTATTTTTTTTCAAATAAAAATGTTGTATAAAAATGTTATTGGTGTTCAAAAATCGGGGGGGGGGGGGGGGGGGTGGGGGGGGGGGAAGTGCATGTGTCATGCACATGAGAGGGAAAAAATATTTTTTTTTTAAATTCTCACAATATGCCACATGACATACTCAATGAGAGAATGATCTCAATGAATGTCATGTCATCGTTGGTGCTTTCCTTTATATATAGTTACTAGGTGAAATCCCGTGTGAAAACACGGGAAGACTAAATCGAAGTAAACTTGCAAATCCTTTCATTGATGGTTATGCTTTTTAATTTCATGTTTTGTAAACAGACCATAATAGTTGGTCTGTTAATATTTTTTATATTTTGGAGGAGTATAATTGTCTTAAAAAATATTCTCTCCACGTGTCATCAGAAGTTTGTTTCATCATCTATTGCTTGCTTCATCAGTGTATAATCATCAGCTCTTTCTAGAACAGTTGTTACTACAAACAATTGTTGATTCAAACATATATTCATTCAACAGTTTCCTTCAAACAAATGTTGCTTTAGAATTAGCTTTATTTATGTAATGTTGTTTTGTATTGTCCTTACAAACATGTGTTGAGTTGTCAACATACTTTTAAAAAACTACAATAGCAATTACACTTATTATTGGAATCAAAGCAGAAGTTTATATAGACTTTTTAATTCTTAACTTTAACTAATATCTTCCAAAAATATATAAAAAGTAATTATGAGATAAAACTTTATTGTTAATATTTATAGTTTAACAAAGACAATAAACAATTAAACTTCAAAATACAATTGATAAAATTTAAATAATATTAGTCTTTTCAAGTTCATAATTACAAAGGGTCGAAACCCTTAAAACTCTACGATGATAACTGTACAGATAAGGGATATATAATGTGGTTACAAACATGTGTTGAGATGTCAACAAATATTGAAAAAAAAAAAACTACTATAGAAATGAAACTTATTATTGGAATTCCATAATTTTACTGAAAATATTCAACTTACACAAACATATAATATACAAAAATCCTGAAAACATCACAAAACAAAACTGTCAAGATACCTGTTAATATGATTGATCAGATGTTTAATTCTGAAGGGGGTTACAACAATTGAAAGATAAATTAATAGATGGGTGAGAGCTGTGTTGGGATAACAGATGTTGCAAGTAAAAACCAGTTCAAGCAGCCAATCTTCAGTAACCATTGGCTTTGATACCAATCTATCACACCCTCAAATTTCACTTGCGGGGTTTTACCGCGAGGCTCGTGACACACCAGGATCCAAGTCAAGGATCACAATAAACAAACACTAAATGTAATGGATGAAAACCAAAACATTAAGTTTTGAACCATAAACCAACAACGGAAGCATATCTTGTTTACAACCAAAAGACATAACGTAGTTTGAAAACATTATTTAACATGCACTAGAACTCTAGACGCCGTTCAAGACTCCGTGCGCCTAGTCCATTGACTACTACGAGTTGGAAACCATTACTGACATGTAACTCCAGTGTATGCCCAGTATGTATGAGTCACCGTCGTCATAGGTGACTCCGGAAGTAGAGACAATATGCACCCGCACGGCTCCAAGCCGTCGAGTGGGGTTAGTCAATCCCAATAGATCTATCCGTATTTCCCCGATATGTATACCACATATTCATGGTTTCCCCCTAGGACTTCCCTGATGAAACGCCCGTATAGTAAATAACCATAACCATAGTATAACATGACCTTTAAAGCGTAAGTATATAGCATGTTTCTCCCCCGAAAGTAAACAGTAAAAGCGGGGTTGTGACACTCACCTTAGGTTGCGTTACTTGAAAAACAGTTAAATCAACAAGCTATGATAGCCCCAAATAGCGGCGACCTATCATGAGACGTATATAAATACCTAGACTAATAACCCGTAGGTTAACTAGTCCCCGAATGTCCAGACCATAACCATGTACGTTTGAAAACATCTTTGACCGTTAAACTGATCGCACGACACAAGACCCGACATCCCATTGGTGACCCGACATCCCACGTGTTATCCAAGAACGAGAAATTAAGCAATCGCATGCAACTATACACTTAACACGCATCCATGTTCACTTCATCTATCATACGAGTCATATATAGCATAAACGAGTCCGAACACGTGTTACCAAGTTATTAGACATACCACGGGGTTCCTAACATGTTCCTAGGTGTCAAATCATGTTTTGGGATGTCAAAATACACTTACAGCAGCAAAACACACGATTAGGAATCAAACATGCAATTAGGAAAGTCAACTAGTGAGTAGGATGGTCAACAGGAAATTAGGATTTGTAATCACATGTTCTGTATGCGGATAGGGGCCTAATCGCCCCCTTATTATACGCGATTAGGGCTACTCGGCCCTTTAACAGGCGAGTAGAACTCCTACTCGCCCCCTGCAGTCACATGTCGTTTTTTCGCACGTTTAACCCTCCAACTCAGATCCGAAACATGTAAAAACACCCAACATCAAACCTAAATCATTAAACAACCCATTCCAAACAAAAAACCCCCAATTTATCACTGGTCTAACACCCTATTTGCAATTATTTCCAAAAATGGCAAAGTACTAGGTAACATTAAACATGCATATATTTCCTTAAATGGCAAATAATCAGATCTCATCACCTACAACCTTGCAAATCATCATTCCTCTGTTATTATACCATTCTAGTGTGAATCCTAACATCAAACAATCATCAAATCATACCATAACACCCTAAATCTTCAAGAATCACTCAAATGGGTCAAAATGCATATTATCACCAAGACACCATAATAATTGCTCAAAATCTTAGGAAAACATCTTAACAACTCATACACATCAGCAAAACATCAATTACATGGAAACATTCGCGTTTTAACCATTAAAAACCGTTTCTTGCGTGAATACTCCACATAGAGCAAGTATAAAGGTTTAGACTTGTTTTAGAAACTCATTTCAAATGTTTTCAAAGACACAAACTTGATAAAACTAGGTCTGGACCTTTGGGAACCAAGATATCAACATTACAAAGGCTTAGGGTAGATAACACACCTTGGATTTTGCTAAGGAAGGAGTGTAAGCTTAGGAATTGTAACACCCCAACCGATGGCGGAAACATCGGGATGTCACGTATTGATGATTGTTCAGTAGCTCATGGCAAATAATAAATTTCAATAATTGATTTAAATACATTACATACAATTGTTCTACAAGAATTTGTACATCAAAAATGAAAAATACTAGATACACATCTTCAAGCATTAACTCTAATCTTCAAGCAAGCTATAACCTGAAACATGTTAAGTTTGAAAATATTTTGGGTCAACAAAAGTTGGTGAGAATTACATAGGTTTTGATAATTGAATAAAAACTTGTACAATTCGAGTGTCATGGCAAGTCTAGTCCATATGTGAAAACAAAATAATCGGGTAAATCGAGTGCATAATCAAACCTTGTGACTAGAATATTGTGGTCCATCCCATACGCTCATGGTTCACTCGATTATGTTATGAATTCGATAACAATCACCCACGCTACCTATGTAGGAGGTACACGTATCCGGGTGGGATTGTCAGTCCAATAGATCTATCATTGTATACCGTCGGCTGATCAATGTTAATGATTATGCTAGAATATTGTGCTTACCCTAGTCATGTTTAAGACATAATGCAACATAGAATAACACATAGACACTTTATGATTGAATTGTAGATAGAATGTTGTAACATGTTTCACCCCAAAATAGTGAAATAGAAAAGGGGTTATGTAAAACTCACCTTAGGTGCATAATGAGTTCGTGCGTTTTATTGAGCGTGCAAACACTTAGTAATAATGCCTTGGAAAACTCGAAACTAGCTAGAGGAGATAATGACGGATGAAAACTTTAGTATATGAGAGATGGGATAATAATGTTTTTTTTATTGAATGGTATAAAGAGTTGAATGGTAGGCTAGTGTATTTATAGTGTAAAATTTGAAGTTGTAATTAGGGACTACTTTGACTAGGCTAGAATTTAGGAACAACTTTGACTTGACTAGAAGACCATATTTACTAACACTTTGACTTGACTAGGAGACCATATTTACTAACACTTTGACTTGACTTGACTAGGAGACTACGTTTGACTTTTCAGGTTTGACTAAGGGACCTTGAAAGGGTTTAAGTTTAATTGGTTTTAATTAACATCACAAAACACCAAATGGTGTAGTGGTTTGTGTGGTGTGGTTAAGGTTTAGCCCGCCAGGGACTCGGGTTCGAATCCTGGCACAGGCAAACATTTTTTTAACGTTTTTAAATCAGAATTTTTAATACAATCCAATTTAATATTGATTATAAGTCATTATTTAAACAAAAAAATTTAACAAAATGGATGGTAAAGATACTGTAAACATGAATCGGATGAATAAACGATGGAGTTATATATATATATATATAAAGAAAATTTGTGTGATGTTACAGGAATGATGGGTTTTAGTGCAAAAATGAGTTCCAGAGGTGTATTATGGTGTGAGGGAGGCTTGGGACCAGTTAGGGTCGCACAAATGGTGTTTTACAAGTCAAGGGTTGTATTTATAGGTGTTCCTAATCGTTCAGCACATTACAGGCGAGTAGGGCCTGTTATAGGCGATTAGGGCCTAATCGCTAGTCCTAATCGCCTACCAGCCTTCCTAATCGCCTATAAAGGCTTCTACTCGCATGCAGCATGTGTTTTCGGGTTTTTGGTGCGTTAAGCACTATTTTAACACACATAAGCACGTATTCACTTACCGACAAGTCATATAATGATTATAAACATATAAAGAATGATAAATAACACGTTCACATTCGTTCACCAATTCCCGAGACTCGAGACTTGCGTGTGTGCATTAAATCCGGCGGTTCTACGAATCACCAATCCTTGTACACATGGTTATGGACCGACTCCCAATGATCTCACGGATCATTATAACAACTCCCGATGATTCTCCGAACCATCATAACGACTTAACTGGCCCAGTTAAGTATGTAACATGCATGACTCGCTAAGGTAGACGTACTAGTTTGATCGATGTTACTGACCTGAGTTTGCCGGGTGTCACAATAATACTCGATAAATGTAAAACTTGTATGTCCTAAAGTTTTCCTTTTATGACAAACCTAACAAGCACAAATATTTTCCAAAGTAGTTGGATAATAGTTGATAACATTATGAATGTTATTGTGAAAATTCAAAATATTTTTGAATGGCATCAATGCTTTCGAGATGATGCAAGTGTTGAGGATATTTTATCCTCGACTTATGGACATGGGCCTTGGTGTGGCATAATGTGAGTTTATCTCTCAATGCCCTAAGGAGTATCTTGCACGTGCTTGGAGGATTTGGAGTTGTTAGAGAACAATCCAAAATGACATTGGAATCCTTCTCACTTTGCGGTGTTGTGAACAAAGTTGTTGATAATCTATTTTGGATAAATGCCTAAAAGAATTAAGAAAAAACAAGATAACATTGTTCAAAGCAAAGGCAAAGGCAAATCTATTTTAAGAAGAGTCCTAAAATTAGATTACCAAATTTACCAAATCATCGGCTATACGTAGGAAAAGATGACAGCTCACTCAGAATCGACGCCTAAACATTTCATCAACGTATATCGGGTTCAACAAAGTAACCGATCACCAACCTATCGTGAGTAGTAGCAGCAATATTAAATATAACTATTAGCTACACAAAAAAATATCCATTACACTAACAAATATTAGTTACCTCAAAAAATATTAACTGCACTAAAAAATATTAAGAAGACTAAAAAAATAGTAATTGCACTAAACATAAAAAAAATAAAAAAATAATTACGTTCTTACGTCTTCCGCGTTTTACGTTTGGACGTAGTTTCTTCTTCCTTTAAAATAATTTGTGTACTTTTCATTACTACGTTAAAAAAATTGTTGATTTCATCAGAAGTGGGTTCGAATATATGATTTAGGAAATGAGGATTGATAGTTGTAGAATTGAGAGTTTTAAATCGGATCGTTTTCTAACGGTCGAATATCAAAATCAACAAAAGAGACCCATGAAGATCGTGGCATCTTTCCCGGCCACCAAGCGTGAAAGTCATGGGGGTGCGGTGTTTTCGTGAGGTGACAGCCCACGTGGCTTCTCCACGGCCTGGCCAGTTGCCACCATACCGTCCAGCCTAATCTTAGATTTCCAAACCGATACTTACAATACAATACAACACAAGAAATTTACATAGCTATTAGAATCTATAATCTATAATCTATAACTATTAATAAAAGAATTGACTTATGATGATGTGGCATTCAATGGATGCCTTAACCCCCCATTAAATATGCCACGTAGCACGTTGAGGTGAGAGGTTTAATAGAATATTTATTTATACCGCCAGTGAAATCCGGTATACCGGTTTGAATCGCTATACCGGTACCGGCATAGGTTAGTTTTTGGGTTATTTTTAGATTTTTTTAATTAAGGAACAACTTTTAAAAAATTGTAAACTTTAGATTATCTTTTGGATTGTTTTTTTATTATTGATTAACCTTTTGATAGTATTTTATTGTGTAACCATGTACTTTTTGATTATTTTTTTGTGTTAATGTTGTAATTTGTGAAATTATATAGCTAACTAATCAACCTGGTTGAACCGCCCGGTACAACACGGTTCAACCGGTTGAACCATTTTTTTTTAGCCAAATCCGGTATAATTAAAAAAACCGATTTTTAAAACATTGGTTTTTTCTTCTTCGTTGATTATTGAAAGTGATATATGTTTAGATTAATAAACATTTATTAATCTAAATTCATGTATTCAAAGAAAATTCGTATATGTTTTTATTTACAAAGTCACTGTATTGAAATAATTGTTTTTGTTTTCAATGTGATCATGAATTCTACATCTATATAAGTCAAAGTCAAATTGTAACATATTTTAAATTATGTGAAGATGATTATATGTTGAAGGTTATCCTTTTAATATTGTATTATGTTTAATATGGTTTATGCTTTTTTTTTTTAAACATTTTGAATAAATGTTTTTTTAACTAAGATTGATTATGTTTAAGTTATTTACTCTTTTCGTGATTTGAGTTTTCTTCTTTTATCATTTTCTATTAAATCATATTAAATTTTTCAACCCCGAGACCTTCCCGGAGTAATCAGCTAGTACAATACAATACAATACAATACAATACAATACAATACAATACAATACAATACAATACAATACAATACAATACAATACAATACAATACAATACAATACAATACAATACGATATTACAATGATTTTATAGTATAAACTTGGTATCGATGATGCATCAGTTTGTTATAATGGGCATTGTAGGTATATCTCTTATGTCAATAATATACTCGATGGGTATAGAGTAATTGATTGCTTGTTATTGTATTCTTGAACTTCCATCAACACTATCACCACCACCATTGAAAAATACCATTATTCCGTGATCATCACATACGATAAATTCAACATGTGAATCGAGTGCGGGTGCATGTGTCATTGTACCAGTTTTCTATTATTTATGTTATTATTTACATTTTTTTGCTATATTATAATATTAAACGTATGATTGTTATACATACGATTATAACACAAACTGGGTTTAAACGAATTATTATTATTGTTTAACTTAATTAATATGTATTTGGCTAATAAATTATCGAAAACTAGAAGACTTGGGTCTTGGGTGGTAGTACCAGTGGTGTGTGAGGTAGCGGTCACTTTTTTTAACCGTTAGAAGTTTGAAAAAATTAAATAAATAAATCTCATACCTATTATTTACACAATTTTTCACTATTTTACACGTTTTTTTTCAAATAAAATTCATACAAACAACACCATTTTACTAAAAAAAAAAAAAAAAACTCTGGATTCTCAAAGAGGTTGGTGCAACCAAGAAATCCGCCAAATCGAGAGGAGCGGGTTTGAGCACAAGAGATTTTGGTTCAAGCGTGCATGGCTACAGTTCAAGCGCAGGAGGTGCCGTTCAAGCACGTGATTGCGGTTCAAGCGCGAGTCGTCAAGGGTATCAACCACAATTTTACAAGAACATCTAAAATGTTTACATACCCACAATTTGGTTATTCGCCACAATATGTAACTTTAAATTTATTTTAATGAACTTTTATATTTAGTTTATGTAAAAATAAAATGGTTAATTTATTTTAAATTAAAAAAAAATTGTTAAGAGTACCTTTTAAGGTTGTGATATCACCTATTAACGTGTTTCAAGGTATCTTTAAAGTAGTATTTAGCAAATGTGACGTGACAGCATATGATTAATGCTACTCAGTATATAATTCCACCCTTACGATTACCTATATTATGGATTATCTTAAATTTGATGGTGTAACCCGAAACTGAATATAACTCTTTGAGTTGATAATATTTGAATACCTAAAAATAATGATACATGTGAACATTGTTTTTCGGTCGGGTACTACTACAACACACCAGGGCGGCCCAATGGGCTTATGGGCTTACAAGCAAGAGCTAAGGGCCTCAAAAAATAGGAGCCCCGGTTTTTATTTAATTGTAAATTATATACTGGATTTGTAAAAGCCCAAAAGTCTCAATTGTTAAAGAATCTTCAAAACCCAAAGGGATAAAGAAAACGACCCAATACATAAAGCAAGGCCCAAATAAAATTTGAATAGGTCCGAACTTAGAAGTTAGAACACAACTATTAAATCCCAAAAAAAAAAAAAAAAAAAGGAAACCTTACATATCTCGTAAAAACCAGACTAGCGGCATTAGCTACTTTGACGATTTGGAAACCTAATCGTTTGTTCAGTTACCGAATCTTAGTCTTATGATTACTCTATTCCCCAAGATGCGGATATGCGATATATGATACACGAACAGTCACCAAGGTAGGTTAACGGCTATTTTTATTGAATATGTATATAATGTGTATCGCGTTTGGGATTTTACTTCAGAATTCTCCAATCTGTATTGCGAAATTGTGATTTTTATTGAGTTTGCTGGTCCCAAGCCTGGTAAAAAAGAGAGTTTATATTAAAAAAGCCTCCGGCTTTTTAGTTAGCTTAGGGCAAAAACGGTCTTGCATAACCCTAATATTGTTTATAATGGTTTTCATACTTAAGATTATTTCTGTTTATTTTTAATGGTTAATTAATTAGTTTTTTTATAGCTTTAATATAGCCCAATACTAATGGAACTAAATCAAGTTTAGTTTACCATCCTTCTTGAGTTATTTTATTTTCTTTCTGTTCTTGTACAAAATCCAATAAATGGCACATATTTTATAAAATATTTAAAAAAGATGGAGAAAAAAGTAAACTATGAATTCGTAATTGTCCATACTACGATTCTGAACCTCATACACACAAATCGACATGAGCCACCAGAAAACTCGAGGTAAGCTTGAAACAATCTTATGACTAATTTTCATCCTCACACCCTTGCGTTTCCTAACTTTTTTTTTTTAAAAAAGTTTTAGTACACAGTAATGTTTAATTTTATTAATTGAACCGATACACACCTAACAACATCGTATTCATTTTGTAAGTTTTCTTTTGTTTCATTACAAGTCGGTTTTGGTATTTTTCTTTAATTTTCTCTAAATCGAATTTCCAACGCAACACACGGAGAAATTCAACTAATGAAGAGTGTTATGCCAATTCCCAGGAATCAAAAGGAACTTACTTTTAGGAAGCCGTGTGAGACTACGAACCACAATACAGTTGTCCCTCGTGCAGTTGATGCCCACTAAACCTATATGGGTGTGCATAGCTTATAAAAAAAAAACTATGCATTTATTTACAATATCGTATCACTCGAGGTACATTAAATATTAAATAATAACTTACAATCTCATGTATTACATAGGATGGTAAACGTAATGTGATATAATTAGTAATGATAAACTTATGTTTAAAAAAACATACGCATTGAACGATTTAGTAAGCTCTTTTATTATACAAATAAAATGAAATATAATATAATTTGATTATAGACGCAGTTAAATAGATGAACATTGACATGATAATTATATATTTTGCTAAGCTAATTTTCAAAATATTATTTCTTTCAACTGCACATTAGCTTTGATTTACTATTACCACATATTTTTTTTTTTAGTGTTTAACATATTGTTTTCGTACCATTTATGTTATCCAGCCACATTAAATATTTGAAAATTTTAAAATCAATAATCAAAACATTTATCATCATTATTCTTTCCTTTTTAGTATTTTAACCAACATAATTTTAAACTAGATGAAGCTTTTTAGTCAATTATTACATAAGTTTATTTAAAAAATTAATAATTAATTCATATTAAATTCACTTGGTTAATAAAATAATAACTATTTTTAACTATACAAATAAGTATTAATAATTAAGCAAGAAAGAGGTAACAAAAACCAAAATTAATATTGATTTTGAACTTGATGAAACTTGTAAGTAATAATATAAGTTTATTTAAAAATTAATAATTAATTCGTATTAAATTTAGTTGGTTAATTTTATAATAACTATATTCAATTAAAAAAATAAGTAACTATAATTAAGTCATTAGAAAAAATTGAGAAAAGCAAAAAGCAGATTGCTACAATGGATGACACACATCCTCTATGTTATTTTATTATGCATTTTAGATGTAGATATAGACAAAGACATAGATATAACATAAGCTTAATTAAAAAATAAAAAATTAATTTTATATTAAATTTATTTGGACAACAATATCTTTAATAAATAAGTATTAATAATTAAGTAGAAGAAAGAAGCAGGAAAATAAACATAAATTGCTAAAAAAAATGGCACTTCTCACTCATAGTTTTATTTTACTAGAAGGGATCCCGCGCTACGTAGCGGGACAAACCAATTTTGAATAAAAGTTAAATGGAACTGTGGACGAAATAGTAATAATAACACTAATAAAAAACCTAAAACTAAAATATAGTAAAAATAGAAAAAAAATTCTTTAGTTTTCCCAACGTCAATTGGTTCTAGGAGGTTTAGTTTATTTTTGGCCCATCGTGGTTTCTAGCCCGTGTCGATTTGGCCAAAAACTTAAAAGACCCCAAACTTGTTTTAAGTCCAAACTGGTTTGAGAAAAAAAATGGGTTATCTCTAGGCTAATTTAATGTATTGGACACTTTTCGAGCATTTTTTCTCTATATTATTGTCAAAGACGTTGAAATATAAATTTCTTAAAAAACACTTCAATATCTATTTAGTCTAAATAATTCATTTATTCGGAAGCACGAATAGAGAACTTGAACCAATATGAATATCTAGTAATAATTGCAACGAACTCATCTCCTCACGTACCTTCAAATTATATTATGTGCAAAGGTAATTTTTTATATAATGTTCCTAATAGGTAATGCAATGCTTTATAGAGCCACCGGTAGAAAAAAAAGTATCATCTATAGTTTGATTTAGTCAACCAATTATAGTTTTTAAATATTTGATAAACAGTTAAATAACTTAATATTATTACATATCATATTAAATATTGCTATTTTAATTTAAAGAAATATAATGCATTTGATAAAATGTTAAATAACTTACTCTTATTACATATAACTAATAATGTTATTTTAATTTAAAGAGTATAATCTTCTCAATCATATGTGTCGTGTCAACGGTATGATATTTAGAAATAGATAACTTTTAGTCTATATATTTGCTCCTTAGTTGTGTATCATAACATAATACTATTACTTATTTTAATTTTATAAATTTCTTTAGTTTTGGTTTTGTTCTAATTATATATGTATCTCTACCTTATTTTTTTATTTATAAGTATAAAAACTATTGTTAGAGAAAATGCATTTGGTTCATTTAATTATAATTATAAGTTTATTAAATAAAGTATTAATTAGTTAGAAGTTTATATTAAATAATGTATTAATGATTTGATGTAAATTACAATGATGTCCTTCTATAATGAAGTTAAATTACCTTGTTGCCCATTTAGAATACACTATATAGTAGTATAGATATAGATTATACAGTTATAGATTATATAGATTATAGAAGCATGCAAATTTAAATTTTCATTTAACGGTTATCTAGTTTATCGGTGTTAAGTTGTTTCTTAAGCATATAGAATCGGGTTAGGGTACAAAGGTCATATTCCATGAGAAGTGTAAGAAAGCTTAAGAATTGATATGTAGCATCATTTTTTTGGACTTAATCATAATGTTTTGGATTGTTTACGCAGAAATAACATCAAACATAACAACTAAAAACATAAAACAATTTATTTTATGCTTAAAAACTTAAAACACCATACCTAGAACATGTGTTCTAGCCGTGTGTTTTAGCTATGGTTAAATTTCATGGCTATAATACATTGTATTAATGTGTTTTAAATTGTTGTGTTTTTCTAGAAAAAACAACCCACAACATCATACCTAAATCCAAAACATGATGACCACATGTCAATTTCTTGATCATCCTCACGAAATATGACCTTTGTATCCGAAGCTTTATATATATATATATATATGGTAGGGTTCCTGTATAAAGGGTGTTTTTTTGTGAGAATGATAAGAATTATTTTTGGCCAATAGATTTATAAATGAAAGGTGAAGATTGATCAATGACAAAATTGTAATAAATGTTATAATTTTGATTGACTAATTTGACTAAATAAGGGTATAATAGTAATTGGTGTGTTCTAAATTAAAAAAAAAACCCCGCATGCAAGGAACATGTAACTTCCACCCATCTTTTTTAAATACCAATAACTTTTTTATATGTAATTTAAAAAAAACACCATATTAACGAGTGTTTTATATCTTTAATACTATATTGCTATATATACACATATAAAAATTATGTTTAAACTTGGTGGATGTGTTTTATTCTATAAAACACTGTAAACTATTCTGATTCATATAAAACACAAATGTTTCAGTAAAGCACATCAGGTTTGCTGTATTGTTTGCCATATAGTGTTTTATTTGAACGTGTTTAATTAAATATGATCATTGTTTTATATGTTTTGAAATGTCTATGTTTACCATCTTTGTATACAATATAGTGTTTTATATGAATGCACCTAATTCTGGTGTGTTATATTATAATGGTGCATATGTTTTGTTTGTTGATGTATAGTGTTTTGTATGAGTGAGTTTGATTCGATATGGTCATTTTTTTATTTGTTTGTTTCAAAATCCTATAACACTCCAAATTTTATAAATGCATAAGACCATGTGTACTGAGGCGTCAATTGGAGCTTTATTCCAATTTTAGCGTCCCAAACACCATTACGGGGGGGGGGGGGGGGGTTAAAGGGACTTAAAGAGCGCTAAAATCTCAAAACAAGTCTTGAGCGTTAAAATTTTAACGCCATTTTTTTTGGATTTTGTGTCACCATATTTCAACCAATTAAAACAATGGGATGGGCGCTAACTTCTTTGTCCACTACGTATACTCTAATTATTTCTATATTTTGTGTATAGATAAATTTACCTTAATGCCCTTCCTATTTAAATTTAATTAGTGTCACATGTCAGCACGTTACTACTTCTTACCTTTATCACAAAACACCTCTTTGTACACCATCCTCTACCAATATATATAAACCGACTTAGGTGTGAAGGAAGAGAGATTTGCGATGATAACCCTTCAAACTATTGCGATGTTAATTGCCAACCGTTTATAAAAAGTACGTTCCTAACCGATATTCCTCTTCATGCCTTCATTTAAGTGGAACATCCCATATATTTAAGCCAACTGTTGCATTGGCTCGATGGGGTGTGTGTATCACCATAAATACAAATCTCTAATTTGGTTTCATAAATATACAAAATAGAAAATTAAACAACCACATAAAAAGGGGATTTTATTATTTTCTTAATTGTTTTGTTTTTTTGTTATTGTATTTTATTCTAAAGATCATTTTTATTAAATTAAAAAAAAAACTAAAATCATTAGTCAATATTAAGTAAGTGACGAAAACAAAGTGATCTCAAATACTTTCAAATTAACATCCCGTAACAATACGCGGGTGGCATAAATTCGTTAGCTAGAAAAGGGATCAACTCATGACTTATGTAAAAAAAGTCTTTAAGGATAATAGGAGAAGTTACTGTTCAAATCTTACCTGTCACACCCCAACCGATGGCGGAAACATCGAGATGAGACTTGTGATAGACTGTTCAAAGACTTCATAACACTAAATTGTGACAATAGATTAAAATAGATTTCATTCGTATCTAAGATTCAACAAGTATACAATTTGTTCATGAGAAAAAAATACATTAACTTAAACATGAAGTAAAATAAAGATTGTTTCGTTTGTTTCTAAGGCCGAATCCTAAGTGATGTTTCTTGTATCGTCTCATCAAGCTTTTCCGGCAACATGTATAAAATATCCGTCAACACATAAAGTATTGGTGAGCATACTAGTTTTGGTTTACATACATAGTATTTTAGAATGGTTTACTCAAATCTCATACTATAGCATTGCACATACATATCATACAAAAGATATAACTCAAGCCCGCGAGTACCACAGCGTATACTTAACATATTCATGGTAGGCCGTTTAAATCTTAACAATGACCCATAAAGGGGGCGGTATGCTAGTCCTATAGCGCTATACATGTTAAGTGGGCTAATAATAGTTAATGATTTATGTCTAAGTATCTAAGAATCATAAGCATGGCAAGTAGCATATAAGTATGTTTAATAGATTGAGCATGTGTGTTTATGAAAGCATTAGTGTGTTTTGCATATGATACATGTTTACACCCCAAAAGTGATAAAGAGTAAAAAGGGGACAAGTATGAACTTACCTGCAATTCATTGCGTAGGTACTAGCAAAATAAAAGTCTGAACTTGAATTAATTGAACATCTCGTATCCTATAACAAATAAATGAAACCTTAATTCTAATGCAAATGAGTTGATTTTGTTTCATGGTTGTGAAGATAGTTTATCAAACTACCTAGACTCGCATTAAACGAATGCGCGTCTCAAGGTGTGTATGACTTAACGAACCGATAGTAACTGGGTTTGATTTCTTGAAAATATAAGCGTTTGTATAGTTATTTAAAATAAGTACTTTGATATAGTATTTATACTCGCGTCTTGAAATAATTGTTTAAGACGCATTTTGTATTAAGAAACTAATATTTGTATAACCTGACTCGAATGTTAACTTGTTTCATAGGTTGGGTAGTGTACATATATTAGGTTTATATATAAGCATATATATATTTCTAGTATGATAAAGTAAGGTTTGCTAATAAAATTTACTTGTAATACGTAACTTTAATTGTACAAAATAGTAGATTTAACCATCCAATATATTTATTATATTTTACAAAAATTTGGGCAGAGTCTCCTCTGTTTTCGTAAGAAACCAGACAACGTAAGACGTCTATTTTATCTCAAAATCAATCGCCCAAACTCACAAGACTCAATACGATTTAACTAAGCCTTTTTATATACAATCAATGGTTTAACTTATTAAAACAATGACGAGAACTATATGCTTGATAAGTAATTCATGTATATGTGGCCCAACATTTGATAGGCGTCACAATAACTTGTATGAGTATAAGTTGTTCATTATTTGATAGTCCGAAAATGACATAATAAATTGCCTAGTTGTTAAAAGTTGAATAAACACGTTGATAATATAACTATACACCTAAGTATTATAGACTTCGGCTATTCAATGACCCATATATGGTTAACATATTGTCCATTTCTATAACACACGAAACGAACTCACTAACCCTATAAAGTTAAGAAAATATACGTTTCGTTAACGAAAAGAGTTTATACAAATAATATAATGACTCGTCACAAGTTGGTTCGGTTCGTTCTACATTCTTAAATACAAAGTTATTTATATGAATTAAACCGAAATAAGCAAAATAAAGACACAGTGCGCGCTTATACCTTCCCGCTAAACCAGCCCCGAAACTGGACCGCATCTGACCACGTTCGACTGGTGTTGACTGTTGACCCGAGCTGAACTTGGCCAGATCTGAAATGTTGGACCAGGAGTTGGCCGATGTTGACCCGAACAGAAAAAGAAAGCGAACAGGCCACAACCAAACGACACCGTTGTTGCTGCATCATAACCAAAGGAAACCCAAAAAGAAATAAGTCGCCAGTACAGATCCGGACTAGCAACATGAATCTGACCTAGAATCAACAATCTATCGACACCAAACCATAGCTTGGTCTTCAGCCATCGTGACCATCTTCAGTCATCGAACTAGAATAGAGCCAAACCATCCTTTTCCACCCAACCAGAAACGAAAGATAATAATGAGAACTCCGTAGCCAATGAACTCACCGTCGTTACTGTAGCCGCTCCTAGAAACCACCACGAAAGGAAAAGGAACGAGGACTGTTGTTTGCTTGTCGTCGATCAAAAAAAAAAAAGAGGAGGAGAGTTTGGCGGGTGAAGGTGGTTGTTGGCGGCCCCCCCGTCATCTAATTCAATCAGTGCCGCCACCACCAAACAAGGTGGGGCCGGCCGCTGCTTAAAGAGTGGGTGAGGGAGAGAGACGTGAGAGAGCAGAGAGATGGTTGAGATGCAATGGTGGCTCGAGTGGTGGTGTTATCAACTGACGGGTTCGATCGGAACCAAGGTCCGGTCATCGGACTGTAATGAGGGACAGAGAGAGAAAAGCTTGAATGTTGATGTGGTTAAGATTAAGTTTGGAAGGGAAGAAGGGAGGTGTTGAAGGTTTAAGGTGATGGTGGCTAGGGTTTGAGTCAAGAAGATGAAATGAGGAGGAGGAAAGTTAAGGTGATTATATACATAGGGTTTTGGTAGGCGAGTTAGGTGGAGAGTTATTGTTTAAACGAACTAGTAACTGACTTGGGTTTCGTTTATGAACTGGACTCGTTCAACCCCTAGATAGTTACTTCACGTACATATAAATGCAAAACTAATTAAAACGAGTACTCGAACTTCGTAATTATTATATATATATATATATATATATATATATATATATATATATATATATATTTGTCGTGTTTAGAAATTTACAAGGATAAGCGTCGGTTTACTAGTATGTTATTATGTATAACGCGTTATTTGTTCATATAAACGGATTTAGCTCGAGTATTTGGACTATGTGTACATATATATTAATAATAGACGTATATATAGACGTGTGAACATTTATAAGAATTAATAATATTAACTATTATTATTATTATTTATTGAAATAGCGAGGCGTTACATTACCCTTGTTTATTATGAAATAAATTACTCATTGCATCATGTAAGAGTAACATTTTGATTCTTAAACCACATAGAAGTTAAAAACAATATTAAAACATATACTTCAGATTACGAGAAGAGATAACGTACAAAGAACCTTAACATGAGAAGCGTAGGAAACATTCTCAGCCATTAGATTAAGACGGTTGCAAGATGGTAATTAACAACCCTAATCATATTTGGGTTAATCTAACCAAGGGTAAATTAGGAAGAAACTTTTAAATTTTTTTCAAATCGTAACGACATACTCAATCGAAACATAATTTTTCAACAATTGAAATCAATTAACCAATTTGAATGATTACACAATCAAAATAGCAAAAAACATTCAATTACAATGTACGAAATCATAAAAAATAGAAAAAAAACAGAGATTTACATTGGGACGATTAATCATACGAAAAACATACAATTATGAATAAACACTCGTAATAGTTGTCTAATACTTTTGATTTTGTTTCAATAAGTATGATTAAACATAAAAATTAGGTTAAAAAAAGTTGCAGACGAAGAAGACGAAGTTACTGAAACATAGACTTTTAAACGCACGTAAATATATTTAAAACGCACATTGTAAATTTTAGACGCACATTGAAAAATAACGTGCGTTTAAACTTCATTTGATGGGACAAACAAAAACAAACACATATTCATATGTTTGAAAACGCACGTTGTAATTTTTAGACGCACATTGAAAAAAATAGCGTGCGTTTGTTTCTTTGAAACCACGAATTTTAAACGCACGTACCTCCAACCACAAAATTTTTAGACGCACGTACCTCCAATCCCTAAATTTCGACGCATCCATAAGAATTTGTTCATTTTCAACTTAAAACACACATACCTCTAACCACATAATTTTTAGACGCACGTACCTCCAATCCCTAAATTTAGACGCATCCATAAGCATTTGTTAATTTTCAGCTTAACTTGTTATAGTAGCTTCTTCCTATCTCGTATCTCCAATCCCTAAATTATTACATAAGCATTTGTTCATTTTCAACTTAACTTGTTACGTGTGCGTGACTACGGTTTGTGTTTTCTTATCACCTCCATTTTCATATTGATAATGTAACTTCCATAGAAATCGTTAAGTGTAGGATCGATGAACGGGTCAACCGACAATCATGAGGTTTATATTCAGAGTGCGGAATCCTCTAAATATGTTCTAATAACAAAAAAAAACCAAGAAACAATGATATGCGAGTAATTAACACACACAAATGGGTCAAAAGATTAAAGATTTATCATTAAAATAGAGCTCGAGTGTTACAATGATCAAATCAGACTTCTCAGACCAGGGGTGGGTGTTTGGAGAGTGTGTGTAGCAAGAACTAATGATTAGGGCAATGATTGGGCCTATTTATACCTCCAGTACTCGTACAACCCAGTATACGCAATTAGGTTGCTATCCACCATGCTGAAACATGCGATTGGGCCCTAATCGCCCATAACAACTAGCATTTAACTCCTAATCGTGTGAACAGTACACACGATTGCATACTAATCGCCTGCCATATGACCCTAATCGCCTGATGTGTCCAATCACTCCCAAAACGCTGATAAACTCCTCCAAACACCCCGAAATGCGTCCAAACATCATATATACTAGCCTAGGGACATCATGCACTAACAGACTCCCCCTTGGACCAGGCTAGTATACATACAAAGACTTCAAGAAAGACAAAGTTTATATCACAGCATAACAACTATACAGACGCATAAACAAAACAAACAAAAACATGACGTGCAGCAACTTAAGTCTTCACTTTACTTTGACATCGTCCTGATCCTTGTAAATCTTGACCAGTCGCATCCAGCGTGAACTTTATTGGTGTGGCAGAAGCGAATCACCCTCTGAAACTTCAAGGATTGATCTACTTCGGCTTTCAAGTGCTGAATGGGATACAGGTACAATGTCTCCACATCTTTTGCTGAGCAGTTAATTACCCCTGCAGCACCAAATTTGAAAAGCTTATGAACCCTAACTCTTAAACCGCCCCAATACTTCCTTAATCTGAACTAATAATGAAACTTATGATAGTGGTTTTGTTAATCGGTTGTTATAGACTTCAATGTGACAAAAATCAGGACCCTAATTGACCCATAACAAATTTTGATGAAACTTGGTGAACGAGAACACTATTCACGCGAGTAGGAACAATACTCGCATGAACAGTGAGATGATTAGGATACTATTGGGATGTAAGCGCATGAACAGTAGTGTGATTAGGCTACTCACATCTTCCAATCATGCTTGATATCATGCGATTAAGGCCATTCATGTCTGATATAGGCGATTACAACTATGTAATTGTCTATTACAGCAATTTCACCAATTTTGTCAAAGTTTGGCCCGAATTTGGTTCGTTTTGTCATCTGTTTGTGGTACTTATGTCTTGCTTTTGTGTTTAGGATCATGAATTGGGAAACTTCTCATAATCATAACCGTTGTGCCTTCCTCGGTCCAATTACGAAGGACAAGTGCAAAGTGTTTGAAGGCGTTATTGACTTTCGAAAGCGATCAAGGATCAAGCATGCTATATCTAAACAACATGCGGCTTATAAAGACATCTTGCGAGAATTCTATATGAATGCTAAAGTTGACTACAAGGCGATGCCGATTGTGATAACTAGTGTGGTTCAAAACAAAGAGGTGATCATAACTGAGGAGACAGTACGAGAAGAGTTACAGTTTCAGGATGCAGCAAATGACCCGATTGTATTCGACGCCATTTTGATTCAAGGCGGGTTCTTAAGAATGAAGTATCTGGGTAATGTTAAAGAACATAAGATGTTACAGAAAGGGTCCTTACCGCCTGAACTTAAGTATCTTACACATGTGGTCTTGAAATGCCTTGGTCCAAGAAAAGGGACGTTCGATGCTATAAGGGACACATTGGCCTCAGCGATAGTTGCATTGACGCTGAATAAGACATTTAATTTTTTTGGATTGATCATGCATCACCTGAAGGAAATATTATTGCAAAAGACGCCGAAGAATCTATTTGTCGTTTATCCTCGCATTTTACAAATGATAATTGATCGCCAAGTTCCGGACTTAGTGAAAAATCCTTCGGAGTTTATTTCGATTAAGGACATAGACGAGGTAGAAATGGGCAGAATGACAGCTTACAAAAACAGGAAGAAGTCTGAGCATCCACCAAACAGACGTCTACACGGGCATTTGAGCAGAGATAACTATGAATCTCCGCGGGGCAATAGGTGGAGGCATGATGACAGTGATTCAGAGGATGACATTCTGATTCATAGACGGGTATTCAAAGAAGGTGATGATATAGGGAGAAAGACAACTGAACTGGGTGAAAACGCTCCGGGGAGTACTACTAATGCTGCTACCACTCATGATGATATGTTTGAACCGGACGTTCTAGATTCTAATGAACCTTCCAGTACACCAAAAGATCAAGAATCTTCTCAATCAGCAAAAGGAAAGAGGCCAATTGATGAAGATGCCCCAGTTAATATAACAGATGAAGTCGATGACTCAGATGATTCAGATGATGATTCCCTTGGTACTGTTGCCAGAAAAGAGGCAGAGAAAAAGAGAAAGCTAGCTGAGGAGAAAGCTCTTGCTGAGGCCTTTACTGTGGATCCAGATGATGACATTGCTGAAGTAGACGCAGAGCTAAACACTCCTCCTCCTTATAAGTGACAAAAGACAATGGTAAAGAAAGATAGAGTTCGGGGAAAGAAGAGAATGTCTCAGAAACCACTGATGGAGAAAACTTCAAAGAAATCAAGACGGTTTGATCTTCCAGAAGCATTTGGGGATCTTGAAACTCAGCCTTCCCCGGCTGCAGCAACAACAACAACAGCAACAACTTCAGCTACCACATCATTAGGTGCAGCTATGACTACAGGTGTCTCAATGTTGATGCCTGCTTCAGTAATCTTCACTGAGCAAGTCTCAGTTGCTGAAGTAGCGACAAGTTCTCAGATTGTTTCAAATCCTATTGGTGACCTTATAAAGAAGCTACGACAAGAAGTTCGACCTCCAACTTCTAAGTCAACCGATCCGCCCTCCTCTTCCTCAGCACCGGCCTCAAATGATCAACTACAACGCTAGGTCAGTAAGCTAACTGCTATAGTTGCTGCACAAGCGCGTGATATTGCTGAGTTAAGGGGCAAAAACACAAAAATTGAAGAAAATGAAAGGGCTATGCTGGAATTGATCGGTGAAACCATCCAATCAAACAAAGAGCTGCAAGCTTCAAATAGAATGCTTCTCATGTCTAATCAGCAAATGGTAGAGTGTAATCAAAACACTGTAGCTAGACTTACCAGTGTTGAATCCCAATGAAGCTAGCTTAGTTCATAGTACAATCAGCTTCAGCTCACAAATACCAACAATGAAAAATGGATCACAAAATACAGAGCACAAAATAAGAAGCTGAAGGCTAAGTTGAACAAGATAACTGAAGACCTTCCAAGACTCAAAGGTGCTACAAGTTCTGGGCTGATTCTGATGATGATGATGATGATGATGAAGACGAGGATGATGAAGAAGATAACGATGATGATAGTGATGATGATAGTGATGATGATGGAGGTAAAGATGGTGGAAATGGTGGTGGTGGTGATCTTGGAGCCACAGGTGGTGGCGGATCATCAACCGGATCTGGAGAGAGGCGTCAAAAGAAAGGTCATGATTCACAAGGTAAGCATCCCGAAGCAGGTTCTTCTGCTCAGGGGGAGCCTTTCAAAGACAAGATTCAAAAAATGCGGGAACCATTAAAGCAAGCCGTAGTTTCTGTAGAGGTAGTAGAGCCACTGAACAGTTACTTTGCTTATGATGATGATGGAAACTTATTCATACCACCAGAGTCTTCAGATTATGATTTGGAAGAGGGTGAAATACCACCTGAGGTTACTGGTGATGACTTGGAAAAGATCTTTCGCTTAGCACACGGAGAATCTTCCGGTGCAAGTCCCAGTCCTCCTCCAGAGATGAATCTGGATAACCATGAGGTTGAGATGGAAGATGGAACCAAAGTGCCTTCTCCTGAATATGTAGTTGATGATTCTAGCGCTGGGATACCTAACATTTCTGAGGAGATGTTACATGATGCTGAGGAGAAGCTCAAGACTGATCCTACTCCTGTTCCTGATAAAGTAAAAGAAAGACAAGATAAGATCAGGCAGAAATATCCCAAATGGTTTCCATCAGGAGAAGAGTCTGAGAAGAAGAAAGATCCTGTGCAGGCATCTATTTTCAAGAAGCGACTGTTGAAAATGTCTGGCAATGTAATCAGTTGGGCTTACATCAAACATGCCAGGATGCTGGGAGTCAAATGGCAGGACGGTTTGTTCTACTTTCAGCCTTATACGAAGGTTCTCAGTTTACCATTCTGGTATGTTCGTGACCTAGTTCGATTACACTATCCCTTGTATTATGAGTCTGCCGGTGATCTTCGAGGTTTCTTCAATATTCTGAAAAGAGAAAGCGCGGGAGAATGAGAAACTCTCAGACCTCAGTATCCTAAATCATTCAAGACAGACAAGCTCCATCCTATCACCAAAAGTCCAACCTGGAAGCATAAAGTTAAGGCACCAGAATGCGTTTCAAAGATTCCAATGGTCCCTATTGAACAAGACTTCTCTTCAAAGTTCTATTATTGGCATTATGATGCAGCTACAACCGAAGCAGTGATAGTCTTGAGCAACTGTAACGACCCGAAAATTAATGAGTCATTACGGATTGGTAATCATGACACGTATTATTAATTACCAATTTATTTAATTCTAACAATACTTTTTACTTAAGAAAACACCTTCTTTATTTAATTACATTGGGCCGAGCCCATACAAAACATCCAACTGGGCCGAGCCCATTTAACATTGTTACTAACCGGGCCAAGCCCGTTACATTCCTTTTACCATGTTACGGTTTTTAAACAGTTTGGGCCGAAGCCCATTAAGACCAAATTACAACATTTTTACACAACCACTTTGGACTTCCACTCTAGGGCCGAGGCCCGTTTTATTTCTAGGCCGGCCCAAGGGCCGGTTTTATTTCCATTCCTTTTTAACTTGACTCTCACATTATCGAGCTCGGGTTCCCCATTATCTAATCAACCTGAAATGCACATTAAAAATACGTTAGCCACAAAGCTAGTGAGTGATGCCAGATTTAGACTCGTTTTATAATACAATAACAACAATTTTCATATGGTTCGGTCATTCTAAGGTGGAATATATTTAACGATGGAGCACCGTACAAATGCTTAGTGTGGTTCCAAACCTCTACTTGGTTTAGAAAAATATATCCCGGTGATACCGAATGGATCCATTCTACGTGATTTCTATTCGACCGATTCTATTAACTCTTTCATGATCATGAACCAATATTTTATCAAATCACACGTAAAAACTAACATGCATTCACCCCGAAATCATTCTAAACACATGGGGTACATGCACTCACGTTGGTTATTTCCGAGTCTATGTTTTCACTAGAAGCGAGATTTCTATGTTCCACGAGTTCCTGTTACAACACAAATCAAGTTATTGTACACATATATATAAATAATTATACGTATAGCTGGCCATTACAGCTTAGGCGTAAAGATCTAACTAAAAGCTGGCCATTACAGCTTGGCACTCGACCTTAAAGACTCTAGACTCTTACTTACTCAAGAAAACAACTTAATCCACAATTGCTTGGTTATGTAACATATGAGCCGATTGTTTTTGGGTTTGGTTTGGTTTGGTTGGGTTTTCTTTGGAATAGAAGGTATATTAGACTTAAAGAAGTAAGTTTAGAGGGTTAATAAGATGGGTTGGAGGGATATTCATGGTTGCCGATTGGTTTAAGGGTTCAAGGGGTGGTTTGCATGGTGTCAAAAGTGGTTTTAGAGAGTTGGATGTAGAGGTTTAAAACCTCACTCAATGGGCCGATGGTTTCAATATATAGGCAAGATTCATGCATGTGACATAGACCTTAGGTGACATGAGGTGGAGGGATGAGGTGCCTTGGAGTGTCTTGGTGGATTAAAAGAGATTTGATGGAAGATTCCATCTCAAAAGTGGCGACCATTTCTTTTCCAAAGGAGCCGCATGGTTGGGTTGGCTATTGGGCCTCACTACAAGCTTTGGGCCTTCATAATGGAAAGGTTTTGGATAGAAAATATGGTCATCTAGTAATTAGGAAGGCCCATAATAAGCCCAATGATTTAACAGAGTTCTAAGATATCCGGCCCATCCTGTATCCCTATCGGGTTTTATGTAGCGGCCCATTACTATATATATATCGAGCCCATACCGTATAGCCCACATACAATAGTTATCGGGCCTCATAAAAGATTATCGGTAAGCCCACTTCTTCTATTGGGCCCCTAAATTCTCTGGTCCACTTAAACTAAGTTATTGGGCCTAGCAGATTGTTCGAGTACTTATTGGGCCCATAAGTGGCCCAATCATTATACTAATTAATTATTATTATGACGTCAGAAATTTCCAGATGTTACAGCAACTCACCAAAGCCTTGCAGGAAAATCAGAATATAGGACCCGATGTGGCCAATTAACTGCTCAGCAAAAGATGTGGAGACATTATACCTGTATCCCATTCAGCACTTGAAAGCCGAAGCAGATCAAGCCTTGAAGTTTTAGAGGGTGATTCGCTTCTACCACGCCAACAAAGTTCACGCTGGATGCGACTGGTCAAGACTTACAAGGATCAGGACGATGTCAAAGTAAAGTGAAGACTGAAGTTGCTGCATGTCATGTTTTTGTTTGTTTTGTTTATGCGTCTGTATAGTTGTTTTGCTATGATATAAACTTTGTCTTTCTTGAAGTCTTTGTACGTATACTAGCCTGGTCCAAGGGGGAGTCTGTTAGTGCATGATGTCCCTAGGCTAGTATATATGATGTTTGGACACGTTTCGAGGTGTTTGGAGGAGTTTATAAGCGTTTTTGGAGTGATTGGGCACATCAGGTGATTAGGGTCATATGGCAGGCGATTAGTATGCAATCGTGTGTATTGTTCACACGATTAGGAGTTAAATGCTAGTTGTTATGGGCGATTAGGGCCCAATCGCTTGTTTCAGCATGGTGGATAGCAACCTAATCGCCTATACTGGGCTGTACGAGTACGGGAGGTATAAATAGGCCTAATCATTGCCCTAATCATTAGTTCTTGCCACACATACTCTATTTTCGATCTGGAAGAAGGACTTAACTTGTTAGAAGATTCTGTTATAACCATCAAAGCATAATGTCTTGCAGTCTTCTTAGCTCCAAAGAATTCGCCATGGTTGTTCTTTGTACAGTCAGCATCAACAAGAAACAATCTTTTGCTGATCAAAGCATCTGCTTCGGCTAAAAATTCTTCCAAATCTTCCCCCACATCAGAATCACACTCAGAGTCACAGTCAGACGCTTCAGCTTCGGGAATAATAACTTCAGACTGACTTGAGCCTTCTTCAACTTCAACTAGTGCATCAGAAGTCTGTTGGGAAAAGTATGCTGCACCACCCTGCTGAGCTTCTTCTCCTGTGATTAGATGATTCCAGTTGAAACCTTCATCAGCTTGGATTACCAGGGCTTGTCCTTGATTGTTGTTTGTAGGAGTCCTCTGGTTCTGGTTGTTCACTGGGACAAGAGCTCGTTTAGTATTTGGGTTAGGTTGTGTCTGAGCTTGTTGCCTCTGATTCTGACTGCCTCTGTTGTTGAAAGGATTCTGATGTCCTTGTTGCTTAGGCCGGTCACATTCTCTTGCAAAATGCCCTTTGGTGCCACAGTTGTAGCACGTGACCTTTGTTTTATCAAACCCAAACTTAGTGTTGTTGTTGATCAGAACATCTCTCCTCCCTGTCCTGTCCATATACTCCTTTGCCCTTCTAACCATACTTGCGAAGTGCCACTGGATGTCTATCAGATCCATGTCATCTTTATCAATCTGCGCGTAATCCTCTTGTGTGAGATGTGGATTCCCGATCTGTCCTGCAACCAATCCACTGTAGGAGTTGACCAAGGTCGACAGTAGAGCCATGTGTTCTTGGGCTAACTCTACAGTCACCTTCTCAAATCCCGCTGTGTTAAGCTGCTCGGTGACTGGATTGGTCTGATAGGCACCATGATTTGAAGTAGTGGCTCCTCCATAGCCACCATAACCTGTAGATGGGACACCTCCAAACCCTGATGAAGAAGGTCCACCAAAGTTTGAGGACGCATGAGATGGTGCTGCAAGATGAGAAAAAGGATTAACACCAAACTGGTTAGTATTATATGTCAAAGGAAACTGGTTTCCTTGTCCGAAAGGATAGACTGGTGGAGGAACATCAGCTGGGGGACAAATAGTTGTCAAAAGCATAAACAAGATCAGGAGTAACCACAAACGCAGTCTGTGGTTTGGATCCACCCACACTGGCGTCCTGAGGAGTGTTCCCGTAGTAGATGCTGGGATTCTGAGGAGCAAGCGCCTTGTTTGCCCTTCTGATTTCCTCTATCTCCTTGTTCTCCAGCTCTGCCACAAACTCATTGATGGAGAGCATCTGATATGCATTGTTCGATTTCTGGATGTCCAGCCACTGATGCCAGTGAGAAGGCAGCGCCTCTTCGAATCTTTCCACAAGCTCTGCAGATGTGTATACGACCCCGTACTGATACATCTCGGACATCAAATGGTAGTATCTTGCAGTCATGTCTCTCAACGATTCATTCCCGAATGCCGTGAAGTTCTCGAACTCCTTCTTGAGTTGATCCATCTTGATCTTTCGAGTCTTCAGGTTTCCTTCGCTCCTTTCAGCAAGTGCTAACCAAAGCATCTGTGAAGTAGTGCTTTGTGCGAACTGATGCAGTATGTCTTTGGGAAGTGCTTGCATCAATGCTGCCATCTCATAGTTGTACTTCTTTCTCTGATCCTCAGACATGGCTTCCGACGAAATTGGGATGTTGGAATTTTCAACCATCGGCCTGCTATACCCATTCTCAATAGCTGCCCACACTAATCCATCAATACCCTCAACGTGAGTCTGGAATCTGCCTTTCCAGCTGTGGTAGTCGGCCATAAATTGATGTTTCGGTGCCCTATTCGAACTACCGGTCTCAAAATCGCTTAAGAGTACCGAAGACAGATGATGTGTTTGCTGAGACGTAGCAGCCGCGAGTGCCCATGGATTCGTAGTCATAGCTTGCTGTTGCTGGGCCTGTTGTTGAGCCGCAAGTGCCCACGGATTGGTTCCGGCAACATTAGCTTGCATCTGCTGTTGTTGCATCCATTGCGCGTTACGCTCGACTGAAAATTGCCAAGGATTTGTGGGAACGTTCATTTGATTGTTGATCGGTTGGTTATATTGTTGTCTCGGTTGATTTAAGTGTCCCCACGGGTTCGCCATATATTTATGTTCGTTAAAAGTCCGATACTTAGTCAAATTTTCAGTTTCAGCAACTTATAGGCGATTGGTGATTGTAATTGCTAGTTTATAGGTGATTAGGATCCTAACTGCTAGTTTTTACACATGATTGGTGTAATTGCTAGTGAACAGTTGAGCAATTAGAGATTAAGGGGCGATTGGGACACACCACATGATTAGAAGCCATGCCACATGCAGTTATAGGCGATTGGCTTCTAATCACTAGTACTTAGAGGCGATTGGTGGCCAATCATTAGTACTTAGGGGCGATTGGTGCCCAATTGCTAGTAGTTTTAGGTGATTGGGGCTAATTGCTAGTAACAAGTGGTGATTGGGCTAATCACACAAAAAGTTCATGTGATTAGGGTTCCTACTCGCCTGATCTGATCTGCAAGTTCACTTTTGCTCAAAAACTATTATTTTTGCCTCAAAATCTTATCCAAAACAATGTGTTTAATCCCCAAATGATTAGAAAAGTTTCCAAAACAGTTTTAGAACAAAACCTAATAAAAATACACACGTTTTCATCCGTAAAAACACACTAAGAATTTGAAAATATGGGTTTTTTTTATGAAAACCTCAAAGTTTCAAAGTTCAAATAGGTTTTTGGATAAAAATCACAACTTTCACACAAAAATCAACCTGTTTTCACTTGTTTTTGTTATCAAAACACTTGTGATAAGAGCCTTGGCTCTGATACCACTTGTAGGATCGACGAATGGGACAACCGACAATCACGAGGTTTATATTCAGAGTGCGGAATCCTCTAAATATGTTCTAATAATAAAAACAACCAAGAAACAATGATATTCAAGTAATTAACACACACAAACGGGTCAAAAGATTAAAGATTTATCACTGAAACAGAGCTCGAGTGTTACAATGATCAAATCAGACTTCTCAGACCAGGGGAGGGTGTTTGGAGAGTGTGTGTGGCAAGAACTAATGATTAGGGCAATGATTGGGCCTATTTATACCTCCCGTACTCGTACAGCCCAGTATAGGCGATTAGGTTGCTATCCACCATGCTGAAACAAGCGATTGGGCCCTAATCGCCCATAACAACTAGCATTTAACTTCTAATCGTGTGAACAGTACACACGATTGCATACTAATCGCCTACCATATGAGCCTAATCGCCTGATGTGTCCAATCACTCCCAAAACGCTTATAAACTCCTCTAAACATTCCGAAACACGTCCAAACATCATATATACTAGCCTAGGGACATCATGCACTAACATTAAGGATCCAGTGATTACTATAGTCCATACTGACTACCAAATTGCCAATAATTTTACCAAGTCATTTGACAAAACTAAATTTGAATATCTTTGAAATTTTAAAGGCGTTTTGGGAAAATCTAAGTAAACCACAACGGAAGATCTGTTTTTGTTTAACCATTTTTCTATTGGAAAATCCAAAACGATTTCTATTTCTTTAAACTTTTTGAATTTTAGGGGGAGAAATTTCCAGAAAACACAAGAACATATAAAAAAATCAGAAAAACCCAAAATGATTTTTTCTGAAGAAAAAGAGGAGATGATAGTACATCAGTGGGGGATCTATCACATGCTAAAGAATTGTAATGATAAAAATGACATGTGATGACTTTAAGTGATGTGTTGATAGGCTTCGTGAACCTAGTAATGTGTGTCTTAGTGATACAAACATAAGGAACTACTTGCTATGTGGATGAACACCTCAAGGACATATGGTCTTGGTATCGTAATTTCTTTTGATAGGGTTGCCAAAATCAGAGGTTTCGGGTCGTTATGTTGATAAATTATCTCAGGTAGCCTGACTGACCTTCTGTCATATTGATTTACGGACCTAGATTCAGTCAGGGTATCTTAAAAGAGCTGAAAAATGCCAAATCCAAAGTTACAAAACGAGGAACTTAAAATGTATAACGAAGATCAAAGATTATCTAATGCATCGTATCATCTATATGATGAAAATCATGATTGATATAAGCCTCACCCTGGTTGAGTGTACATGTTGCTTTGTAGCATTAATTTGCTGACCTTCCACCTATGTGCCTCATACCTTATAACATACGGATAACTACGGCATAATAACGTGTTACGACGAAGCTTGTGCAAATTCCTTGATACGGGAGTATGTCATGTGTGTGGGAACCATAGGCAAGTTAGTTATTAATACACCTAATCAGTATCATTTTAAAGCATTGCACAACGGTTTGCATGTGAGCTTAAGTGGACAACAATATCAGCAATTGCCAAGTCTCACAGTCTATAAGTTTTAAATTGAAAGAACAGTGGTACGAATAGATTTCTCAAAATCTGATATGATTCTCTTACCAGAAAATCACAAAAAGATGAATGCTTGTATATATTTACTTACTGCATCTCGTTTTTTATTTTTTCATTTTTCAGCAGTTATGAAAAACTCAAAAAGATTTCATTTTTGATTTATTTTCGATTAACCGATGTTGGAATACTAAATTCTTCAATCGGAATCTCAGATCCGAAGCCGAAACATAATAAAATAAAGTCTTTCAAAATTCAAGGGTCAAAATGCAACTTTCATAAATTAAAGAGTTTAAATTGACAAGTTTGAAAGTTCAGGGTGAAAATTGAATAGATTCAAATCTTCAGGGGGGGAATGCTTTGTTTCTCCATATGGTGGTCAAAATGAACAAATCTTGAAAATTTATCAAATGATAAACTTCAAGAATTTGATTGAAGTCCGGATTATTTGTCGTTCTAATACAAGTTGTAGTTTGTGTGTAGTTTTTCTTTTCTGCAGGACCAATCACAACCAGTGTGCTCGTCATGAATCAGAAGACAAAGCTTGATGTTGAACAAGACCCGAATCTGAACTACAACATCATCCAGAACAACAAGAACCTAGTTTTCCATCCTCAAAGACACCAGATCATGGTAGAGCTCCAACAATCGAAGCTGAAGAAGATGAGAATAAAGAAATGAAGTGCATATGTTATTGATCTTCTTCTTCGTCACAGAATCGTCAATCAAAACAGCGGAGATTTCTCGCTTCCTCCTAAGTCATCGAAGCTGATCGAAGACGAAGATGAGATCTCATGAAGCCACGACCAAAGCTCAAATCAGCAAGTATTCAAGTCTTCAGGGGCAGGTCCTACATAGACATTTCGAGCAATGATTAACTTGTAATGTATCCTTCTCAAATTGCTGGATACCTTGGCACGTGTCCAAAACTTTGACGAAAAAGTCGTCTGTGGGCATGTTTTGGATGAATTGAATTTAATTGATCATACATACTAAAGCTTCATCTTGTACATATGTTGATCAACCCAATAACAATGGAACTACACCTTACTGCCTTAATTTGTTTGTGATGGATACGTATGTTAATCAATCTAACAACAAAACTAACACCTTTCACCGATTCAGTCAACTCATCGTTTTAAACCCTAATTATGTAGAAATGTTACTGTAATGATAATAATTTGACACAAACCCTATTGATTAATTGATCGATTGATTGTATGATTGTAACGTTAGGAATAATTGAATAAAAGAATTAGGGATTTTGGTTGTCCTCTTTTGGAGAATTGAATTTGGAATTGGGTTTAGATTTCTGGGTTTCAGAATTGAATTGGAAACAGAGTATTGAGTTTAACGGTTTAACCTAACTATGGTTTACAGGTGTCATCACATTGTGACTTCCTACACTACATACGTTAAGAAAGTCTCTACTCTATACTTTCTCTCAGATAATTACTATCAAAGAAATAATTACTTTCAAGTAAAGTCTCTTTACAAAAAATAAAATAAAATATACTAATAATAATAATAATAAATTAATTAAAATGGAAAAGAATATTTAACATGGAAATACAAAGTTGACAAACAGGACTTTCTGTTTAATAATTAAATTTTAGTTATTTAGTTATCCTTTCAAGTTGCATTTTTTGGGTATTAAAAAGGCCAGTACAGATAAACAATAACATTTCAGAAGACAAAAAATGGATTAAAGACAAGCATAATTGTACATAATCCGACAGATAAGAGTCGTCATTATAAAACATAATGTGTGTTTGTGAATATTGCTTAATAACAAATTAGCATCTCATTCTTTCTAAAAATAAGCCAACAAAGCCAGACAGTGCAACCAGTAGTTGTTCGAAGTACGTTTATGCTTTTAGAAAGTATAACTCTTTATTACGTAGAACATTTTCTTACCATTCAAATATTTCTAGGAATTAGGGTATTAATCGAATCATATAACGAATTTTCGAATTAATCGAATCGAATTTTTCGAATAATTTAATTTTTTACTGAATTCGTATTTAATTTAAATTTGATTAAAAGCTATCCAATTCGATTTGAATAAAAAACTCAATTCGAATTTGATTCGAATTCGTATTAGAAACTCGGATTCGAAGCGAATACGAATAAATTCGTTTACGGTTAAGACTTAACTTCTGGGCTTTAGTTAGACTTGGGCTTGGTAATGGGCTAATTTATGACTTAGGTTAAATTTATAGATTAGCCATGTTCTAAAGTTATATGTGTGTGTGTGTGTGTATATATATATATATATTATTTTTATTCGAATTTTGAATCGAATGGAATTTAAAATCAAAAATTTGTATTTGATTTACTGAACTCGAATCGAATCAAATTCTTAATAGTCGAATCGAATTAAGTCAAATTTCAAATTCTTCGAATTCGAATTGAATTCTGAACACCCGTACTAAAAATGGCTCAATGGGGAAGATGACTCCGTCACATATTGTCTTATATACACTTAACAAATACAATAAGGATAACAATAACATTGCAATATCAAATTACTAAATTGAGTAGTAATTTTGTTCTGATATATAAAGTATAAAAGGGCCAATTATATAAGGATAGCAGGTAGATATGTAATAAATTGTGCCACCACCTCTTTCTATATCTATACCTTCAAAGTTTTTTTTTAACATATATTAGCCAATTATTATGAAATCTATAGTTTGAATGTTTTACATACAAATATTATAGTGTCAAAAATAACTTTGAATTGAAGTTTTTGGTTTGTAGGTGGTTTAGTAAAATAATAATTGTCGTTAACTCTTTAAGAGGTTTTCAAAATGTTTTGGTTGGTAGTTTTTTTGGAAGGTGATTTTCTATGTTGTGGTAGAGTTCATCACAGCCCCTCAGAAGAGGATCCCCTAGCTACTCTATCATGGTCAGACTATGTTGTCTTAACCGGGTCCACGCTGACGCGAGAGTGGCCGTCCCACAAGCAAGTCGAGGCTGCGCATAAGAGGCACTAAGGCTTCCACTCGGAAAATTTCCCGCCACCTGCCACTTGGCAGATATTGCACCCTCCACAAGAGGCAAGCCTCTCTGGAGTAAATGTACGGTAATAGAAAACCGGGGGCCATCAGAATCAAACTTGGCCCCTCCAAAGAGGGTAGGCTCAACCATCACTTAGCAAAATATCCAACCATAAATGTTGGAAGTGAGAATTGAACCCTTAATCACCTAAGTGAACATAAGGCCGTTAAAGGGTCGCTAACTCACCAAAATTCGCTCACAAATAAAAGCACCAACAGAAAAATACTGAAATTTATTTTTCTTTTCAGATAATTTATTTAATGTAAATTTGATTTTTCTTTAATTGCTTACAACAATATCTTATTTTAAAAAAATGCACAGTTTTCTTTGAACATTATGAAATGAAATTCATTAGAAAAATAAGTTCTTTAAAAAAAACAATTTCTCTGGTTTTGCTATAAACCACCTACAAATCAAAACATTCCCTGATTCATATGCAATGTTAAAATTTATGATTTTATTCTTGTCATAAAATGAACTAGGAAATTCAGAAAAAAATAATAATGTATGCTTATCAAACATGATAAGAAGCTTTATCAACAAGAATCAAAAATTTAAAAAGCTTTAATTAAAATACAAACAGTATAAGCATATGTATGTCATCTCAACACCCAACACAAATCAAGAAACAAGAAACCTAAAACTGATGAAATTAAGAAGCAAAAGAGTTGACATACGGTAGATAAAAAAAAAGATGACACTAAAGAATTAAAAGCGCAAGATTTTGCTCAATGACATGCATTAACAAATATTATGATCTTAGAATGAGGGGCGATTACTACCATTGTTATTACCCCAATAAGCATCATTAGGCAACTGAATTGAGTTGAGTAGATTTTGTGGCATGCCTTGAAATTGTGATGGATCCATCATTAATTGTTGTTGCTGTTGGGACAATGGCGGTGTGATGGCTCCCGGAGATCCAAGCGACCCACCTTGTATCGGCAATGTATTTTCTTCGTCCTCAAGAGGCAGTCGTTCGTAGGCGGCGTTACTAAATGACGCCGCCATGATAACCACTGGCCCCGCAGCTAGTAGGGCCCCTACCACACTACCACCCACCACCTGTCCCTGGCCACCAGCTAAATAAACTGTCAAGCCGGTGGCTGCAGGTGGTGCTGGCGGTGGTAGGAAAGAACCTGACAACGACAGGATCTCAAACCTTCCGTGTAACTTGACAACCGCCCCTGGTGAGGCCGGTTGGCGGAGGGTCACATTTGTGACGGTGCCCGTACCACTAATGATACAGACACCACGTTGCCGACGGCGTGCAAATATGCTAATGCTATCCATCACATCACACCCGTCGGCAACTTCCATCACATGGGTACGCAGGGCGTTCGCGCTGTCCCTAGTGATTATTATTGGTGGCTTCGGTTTGTTTTTTGAACCGGAGGGACGTCCTCGGGGTCGTCTTCCCATCTCTCCATCTTTTCCTTCACTTCCACCGCCACTGTTGTTAAACATCTCTTCACTATCATTTTCCTTTTGTTCTCTTTTGTGATTGTTCATGTTTAGAGCGTTGGTTCCACTTTGTTCATCTTCTGAATTCTGTTGAAACTGGTGTAGATTGAAGTTTCTTGTGTGAAATGGAGGTGGAAGAGGGTGGCCATGTGCGGCGGCCGAGGCGGGATCCATCTCTGGTCAGTTCTTATTGAACCAATTTTCTGGCAAAAGCTATTAAGATGGAAGGTAACCTAGGGTTTGAAACAAGTTCAGGTAGTTGAGTTGATGTCTAAATTGTGTTAGGGTTAGGGTTTTGAAGGGATATATATCATATATGCGGTGGGTATTTGATCTCCATATGTGGTACTTGTGGATTGAATATGATGTATGAGATTAGGGTTAGGGTGAGATTCAGATCGGATAGGGGATTGGCGTTGACTTCATTATGTGCATATTATGTGTAGGAATGAGTTATGACACACTTGAGTGTGGATTTTTAATGGAACGTGAAGTTAACTCTTGTGTAATTTGAAACAAATGTTATTTTTTTTATCTTATATTATCCTTTTTTTAATCGTAGAAGTTGGTGTTAATTATGTTGAATTATTTTTGTTATATTTTGTATAATTTTTCCTAAATTCAAAAGAGAGTATTTGGGTTCTCCCAATAACTATAAAGTGTAGCATGCATGAATTTAACTGGGATTCGCGGCCGGGGCTTTCAACCACTCAGCCATCTCAAACTAAGCTTATTTTGAAATGATTATAAAACTACATAAACGCCTTTAAAGCGTTTATGTCTTTATAGAGCTAAATCATGTGACCAATGACGAAGTTTGAAATTCTTTTTCGAAGGGGCGCTAAATACATAAACGCTCTGGCCTCCCTTATACTTTAACCTCATATGTGCTAAACAATTTACTTTAAAAAAAATTAACATTTACAATAAAAAGATTACAATTGTCACTCCACTTTAAATTTCCAACCATTTTAACAGAGCTTTGATTCATGTAGAAAACAACAGCGAGATGATTCATCAAATGCAATAGCAAATAACGTGTAGCCCTGTCGTAACGCATGACCTTGCTAGTATACATTAATCCTGAACATCCTTTGTATTTTTTCTTTTGTCATTTTGTGTGTTAGTTTGTTTATGTAAGTGCATTAGTTGTATGTCCCCAGCTAGTGATAAGTCCTTGTAGGTTGTTGGCTAGGTTAATTGAATGGTTTATAGCTTGTAAATGTGATAAAGGGCATGTTTATAGGTCGACAGGCGAGTATGAAATGTTTACACGACTAGCCTTGCTAGTCGTGTGGTTTTGTACACAAGTATGGCCTAGTCGTGTGACTTTCAGGAAACTATGATCCATAGTCGCATGGCGTATTCCTTAGTCGCCCCATGGGCCTTGGGCTGACTAGCTGGTCCTATAAATAGGTGCACTCCTTGCCCTTATCAATAGAGTTATTCATTTGTTCATTTCATAGAGAAAACGACATGTTTTGATGATCAGATTGTATTTGTAACACTTAAGCTCCGTTTAATATAATCTTTATCATTGAAAACCAGATCCGAACAACTCGTTTTTGTGTGTGTTTGATGTTTCTTGCTTAAACCGCGAACCGAGGATTCCACACTCGTTTCGTATCAAACCCGTGATATCAAGATTATCCGTGACAATCCTAACAGTTTCGTACTTTTGTGATCTTACCATCCCAATTTTCAGCATTAACATGACATCTATTTTTTTAGAACGTTAATTCAGTGCTTGTATTTGGTCATCTAACCCAGCTTGAAAGAATATACTCTTTTCACTTATACCTCTCAAGTTTTTAAAAACTTTGTAAAATATCACCGTGACCCCCTCAAGTTTTACGTGTTTATTTTATGTAAGTGTCAACAAAATTATAATTGGTTTACGTTTTGATGTAAACTTTTTTCGAAAACAAGTCAGGTCAAACATAATAAGTTTATATGCTTATTTTTATGTATGTTTTTAGTTGTTTTACGTTTTATGCCATGTTAGTCACTTAGTGTTAGAAATTGTGTTTTTGTTTTACGTTTTTCTCGTTATGGTCGTCATTTGGATAACACCATTTTACCCCCCACAACGCGGGTTTAAGACTATTTAAATATTATTAAATATCAATACTGTCTTTCTATTTACTCCCCGTCCCAATTTAAATGTCTCTTTTTCCTTTTTTTTGTTTGTCTCAAATTAAATGTCTCTTTCCAAAAATAGGAATACAATTTTCAGTTTTGCTCATAAAAGACAAAACACAATCACCACTTTTTAGGATATTATTGTCATTTTACCACATACAAACAAAAGATTTCTTAAAATGTGTGTTTTTAGACATGGGACATTTAAATTGGGACGGAGGGAGTAGTTATTTTGGTTTTATCCAATTATAATAGGGAGAGAAACAAGTTAAACACACATCTTAATAAATACTTTTTTTAAGGCTTAGTTCAGTGAAATTCCTTGTACACATCTAACTTAGCGGTCTCAAGTTTGAATCCTTACCCACACACTAGTATCCTCCTTGCTTAAACTCAAACCATCACGGGGAATTTTTTTGTGGTGTGCATTGATCGAACATGTGACCTTCCCCAGGATGGAAACCCCTAAAGAAAAACTCACTCTACCTCAAACCAGCTGGACTAGAAATCATTCGCTAATAAATACTTTTCTAACACCTATTTAATAAATAATTTTTTAACCAAACTTTTTATTAAAAATAAATAGCACTCAAGTTTGAACTGACCTTTTACCCCCACATGCTTGTGAAAAAACTCGAAAGAAAGTAAAGAATGGGATGGCATGGTCGTGAACATGTGGATAAGTTTAGTTTAAAATTCATGCACTAAAATTAAGACGGGGCTTTGACCAAGGAATACATATTTCGTTTCTATAATAATTTTGTTATTATGGTTACGACATACTTTTATATTGGTTTTATATTTATTTACATGTGTGTATCATACCTGATAGTGAAATAAAATATATATATATAAGAAAAATGATTGACATCCTGAATAAAATTCTTCTTTAGATTCACATATGTCTATACTAAAAATGCACTAATCATATTTGAATATCTATCTTTATCATCTAGACTCATATAACTTTTAAATAAGGTGTTTTTGTATTCTCGGATTAAATAATAAGTGAATCAGAATATCAGATTTAAATGTCTGATTTTTAGAACCGTGTGTATTAATAATCAATGGTACCCGAATAAGATTCAAATTCCTATCTTTTTCATGGTCGTGTAATTTGTGGTTTATGTCTTATCATTATTGATTTATTGGACTAAAAAATATTAAGCAACTAAAGTAAAAGTAGATATGTCACTATAATTAAAGTCGTCATATGAAATTATTGTAACATGATTATAAGTTTATAACGTAATAAAAATATATTTATATTTGTAATTTTCTTAATATAATATATCTATCTATACACTACTAGAAAATAGGCCTAATGCAACCTTTTAGAAGCAACATTTTTTAAAAAAGTTGCATTTGAATCTAATGCAACTCCAATGAACATAAAGGTTGCATTAGAAGATATAATGCAACTTTTTCCATAAAAGGTTGCAAATGTTACTAAATGTTGCAACCTTTTTTTTAAAAGGTTGCATTATGAAAAGTTAAATGCAACCTTTATTTTAAAAAGTTAGATGAAAATGAATTACTTGATCCTTTCGCCTTTGCACTATTTCATTCAATTGGTATCAACTCTTCTCCATTGATATTATATAGTTCGTATTGTCCCATTGTTACCAAATAGGTCTCGAGTGGGGGTTTTAGAGAGTGAAAGGAATGTATAGAGGTGGTGCAACTTGGTGAACGATCAAAGAACCCTTTTGTTAGATAATTCATAACCAAAAGACCCTATCAAAATTGCAATAATAGAAAAAAAAATCAGAGTGTGTAATTGGCATGGGAATCGAACCGTGGACCTTAAGTTCGGAAGGGATGGTCAATAGCCAACTATGCTGGTTATCTTTTAACAGGAGCTTTGAATTTTTTATTTAATAATAATAATTATTATTAATTAATAAAAAATATAAACGAGCCTAACCCGAGCCTGGAAAAAACACTTTCAAGCCGAGCTCGAGCCTTAGAAGCAAAACTCGAATCGGCTCCGCTTGCTTGCACCCATATGAGAAGCCTACCCCACATGATCTACATATAAAAAAAGGTATGCATTTTACAAGAATTGAACCTGGGTTGTTTCTAAGCTAAAGATCATCATCAACCGCTGGACCAGAAACATGTTTGATATCTTTGTGCGATTAATTAATTTAAACCTTATATAGCTGCTTCTTTATACTATCATTAACATTCACGTATACAAACAAAACCTAAAAATCAAGGTTGTGTTAACTGGCAGCGCCTATTAATGATCATACAGAAAGAAATCGATCACCTTGTGTAAGTGCATGATGTCCCTAGGCTAGTATATATGTTGTTTGGACGTGTTTCGGGGTGTTTGGAGACGTTTATACGCGTTTTAGGGTGTTTGGGACACATCAGGCGATTATGGGGTTGCTATAGGCGATTAGCATGCTAATCACCTATACTTCATGCGAATACACCCCTATTCGCAGTTCATCTAGCGAGTATGGCCCTACTCGCTAGTTTGTCATGGTGGATAGCCTCGTACTCGCTAGTTCTGTCCTGTACGAGTACGAGAGGTATAAATAGGCCTAATCATTGCCCTAATCATTAGTTCTGGCCACACACACTCTCCAAACACCCTCCCCTGGTCTGTAAGGTCTGATTTGATCATTGTAAACACTCGAGCTCTGTTTTAGTGATAAATCTTTAATCTTTTGACCCATTTGTGTGTGTTAATTACTCGTATATCATTGTTTCATATTCGTTTCTGTTATTAGAACATATTTAGAGGATTCCACACTCTAAATATCAAGCTCGTGATTGTCGGGTGACCCGTTAGTCGATCCTACAAGTGGTATCAGAGCCGAGGCTCTTATCACAAGTGTTTTGATAGCAAAAACGAGTGAAAACAGGCAGGTTTTTGTGTGAAAGTTGTGATTTTTAAGCAAAAACGTGTTTTGAAGTTTGAAACTTTGAGTTTTTAATAAAAACCCTTATTTTCAAATTCTTGGTGTGTGTTTATGGATAAAAACGTGTGTTTTTGATTAGGTTTTGTTCTAAAAGTTTTTTGGAAACTTTTCCAATCATTTGGGGTTTAAACACATCGTTTTGGATAAGATTTTGAGGCAAAAACGGTGGTTTTTGAGCAAAAGTGAGGTTACAGATCAGATCTAGCGAATACACAGACATCATACACGAATAGCCTTACAATCGCCTACTGTATAGGCGATTAGAAGAAGACTTCAGGCGATTAGAGTATATTCGCCTATATATAGGCGAGTAGCAGAAAGCTTTACACGAATAGCCTCTATTCACCTGTTATACTAGCGATTAGGGCTCTAATCACCATTTCCTTATATGGTATAGAACCCTAATTGCCTGAAGGGTCCATACTCGCCTGAAACTTGTAATCGCTCAACTGTTCACTAGCAATTACACCCTAATCGCGTGTAATACTAGTGATTACAACCGTACTCGCCCCAACAAAACCCTAATCGCCTGTTTACACCAGAATAGAGTTCCTAATCGCCATTAAGGATCTGAAACTGAAAAATTGACTAAGTATCGGACTTTTAACGAATTTAAACCTATGGCAAACCCGTGGGGACATCTGAACCAACCAAGGCAACAATATAATCAACAAATGAAAAATCAAACAAACGTACCCACGAACCCTTGGCAATTCTCAGCCGAGCGTAACGCGCAACGGATGCAACAAGCACAAATGCAAGCGAATGTTGCCGGAATCAATCCGTGGGTGCTAGCGGCTCAACAACAGGCAATGAATGCAAATCCTTGGGCACTCGCGGCTGCTGCAAACTCACAGAAGAATCATCTGTCTTCCGTTCTCATGAGTGACTTAGAGACGGGTAGTTCGAAAAGGGTGCCGAAATTGCAATACATGTCCGACTACCATGGATGGAAGGGTAGATTTCAGACGTATGTTGAGGACATCGATGGTCTCGTATGGTCAGCTATAGAGACAGGGTACAGTAGGCCGATGGTTGAAAATTCGAATACTCCGATCTCACTAGAGGATATGAATGAAGATCAGAGGAAGAAGTATAACTATGAAAAGAAGGCGATGGCGGCATTGAAGTAAGCTCTTCCTATGGATATACTTCATCAATTCGCTCAGTGCACAACATCACAGATGCTTTGGTTAGCACTTGCTGAGCGAAATGAGGGAAATCTGAAGACTCGGAAGGTTAAAATGGATCAACTCAAGAAGGAGTTCGAGAACTTAAATGCTATCGGGAACGAATTACTAAGAGACATGACTGGAAGATACTACCATTTGATGTCTGAAATGTATTAGTACAGGGTCTTATACTTATCTGCAGACCTTGTAGAAAGATTTGCTGAGGTGCTACCTCCACATTGGCATCAATGGTTGGACATTCTGAAGTCAAGCAATGCGTATCAGACTCTCACCATCAACGAGTTCATTACCGAGCTGGAGAACAAGGGGATAGAGGAGATCAGGAGAGCAAACAAGGCGCTCATTCCACAGAATCCCAGTATCTACTATGGGAATCCTCTTCAGGACACTAGTGTGGGTGGAACCAAACCACAGACTGCTTTTGTGGTCAACCCGGACCCGGTTTATGCTTTTGACAATTATGGTCCCCCAACTGATGTTCCTCCTCCAACATATCCTTTCGGACCAAACCAGTATCCTTTGAATTATAATACTAACCATTTTGGTGTTAACCCGTTCTCTCATCTTGCAGCACCAGCGCAGGCAACTGCAAACTTTGGTGGACCATCTGCCACAGGTTTTGGTGGGGCTCCAACTACAAGTTATGGTGGATATGGAGGTGCATCGACTTCTAATCAAGGTGGCTATCGGGCAACCCAGTCCCAGAGCAGCTAAACACCGCAGGTTTAGAGAAGGTAACGGTAGAACTAGCTCAAGAACACATGGCTCTGCAGTCGACCTTGGTAAACTCCTACAGTGGATTGGTTGCTGGACAGATCGGGAATCCTCATCTTACACAGGAGGATTACTCGCAGATCGATAAAGACGATATGGATCTGATAGACATCCAGTGGCACTTCGCAAGTGTGGTGAGAAGGGCAAAGGAGTATATGGACCAGACGGGAAGGAGAGATGTTCTGATAAACAACAAGACCAAGTTTGGGTTCGACAAAACAAATGTCACATGCTACAACTGTGGCACGAAAGGGCACTATGCAAGAGAATGTGACCGACCTAAGCAGCAAGGACATCAGAATCCCTTCAACAACAACAGAGCGAATCAGAATCAGAGGCAGCAAGCTCAGGCACAACCAAATACTGAGCGTGCTATTGTCCTAGTAAATAACCAGAACCAGAACCAGAACCAGAGGCCTCCTGCAAACAACAATCAAGGTCAAGCCCTGGTTATTCAAGCTGATGAAGGTTTCAACTGGAACCATCTGATCACTAGAGAAGAAGCTCCTCAAGGTGGTGCAACATGTTTTGCTCAACAAGCGTCTGAAGCACCAGCCGAAGTTTAAGAAACTCCAAGTCAGTCTGACATCACTACTTCTGAAACCGAAGCGTCTGACTGTGACTCGGAGTGCGATTCTGATATGGGAGAAGATTTGGAGGATCTGTTAGCTGAAGCAGATGCGCTGATCGGTAAAAGATCGTTTCTTATGGATGCTGACTGCACAGAGAAGAACTTTGGCGAATTCTTTGGAGCTCAGAAGACTGCAGCTTATTATGCATTGATGGCCATTACTGAATCGTCGAACAAGGTAAGTTCTTCTTCTAATTCTAAACTAGATTGTGTAGAGTGTAATCAACTAAAATTCAGAATTAAAGAATTAACTGAAGAAAATCTGAATTTAAAAGCTGATGTTGGTCCATTGCAAAGGTCAATTGATTCCTTAAGACAAAAGGAGAAAAATTTTCTAAGTACAATTGAAAATTATAAATTATAAGAAGGATGTTTCTGAACTGTCAAAAACCTTAGCTAACAAGCAAATTGCCATCAATAATTACATTAATGAGGTAGAAGACACTAAGAAACAATTGGCCATTGTCAACTGCGACTATGAAAAGATCAAGAAGAAACTTGAGAGTTACCTAAACTGCAAGTATGTTCTTGATCACATAGTTGAACACTCTGAAAAGGAAAGCTTTTCCACCAGTCCCAAATATTCTCAGTGTCCACCTCCGGTGAGATTCGAAAATCACAATTTTGATGTCTTGCCGAAGGAGGAACTAGTGGACGTGGCAGCTGAAGCAGCAAAAGCTGCAGAGGCGGCCAAAGTTACTGAAGCAGCTAAACCTGCTGATGCTACTAAGGCTGCTACTCCTGCTAAAGCTGTCAATCTAAGTGAGAAAGCTGATGATATTAGTGTATATGACACTAACTCGTCGGATGATGAGCTTGATGAGCCTCCTAGATATGCACCGGTCAAAACTCAAGACATTCCTCTTGAAAACCATATTATTACTACTGAAACCTTGAGTGAACTTGTACCGAAAGTGCAAATCGAGGACAACAGAAGGATTAAGGTGTTCTATAAACTAAAAGGGTCTGAAAAGGTATATGCTGATGAGGAAGTCCCTCTCAAATGTATCGCCCCTGGTCTAATTGCCAAAATTTGGCAAGAATCTGTCATTACCGTGGAAAAGGAAATCTGGAATAAAAAGAAGGGTAAGGGTAAGAGTAGAAAGGACCAGGGTAATCAGCCAAATGAGGATAAAAAGAAAAATCAAAAGACAAACACAGCTAATCCTCAAAATCATGCTCAAAGAAAAAGTCCGAAGAAGCATGTTACTGAGTTTGTTAGGTCTAGCGGCAATGAGAGAAACGACGATCCTCAAGTCGATCAGCAAAGAAAATGTCTTGAGGATCTAAAACACAAAAACTCATTTGCCAGTTCATCTAGCAAAAAGAACAAAAATGAGACCAAGTCCGAATCTCCTAGATTTGAAGAATATAGATCCTGTCACAAATGCGGGGAACATGGGCATTTAGTTGCTACGTGCCCTGAATTGAGACGAGAAAGGATCAAGGTGGATGATCCTCCCAGTTCTAGCAAACCTAAGCAACCCGTTTCCCCTAGACTCTCTGAGAAACAAAAGGGAAAGCAGGTCGTTTATGATAACCGCAACAAGATTGCTATGAACCAAAAGCCAGTTGATGGCAGGGGTCCAGAGCTGAGGGGGAGCACTGTTCCCACAAAGGTTGAAGCAGCGCCTAAGCCACCAGCAAAGGCGGCAGCTAAACCACAGGGCAACCCCAAAGCTGTTCCACGTACAGTTAAATTTGAAGTGGATCTAAAATCTGTTCCTCCAAAGGATTCTAAGGCTGGACCTTCTAGCCCAAAGGCGAAGAAGAAGTCCAAGCCAAAGAAACCTGAACAGGTTTGGAGACCCAAGTCACCAACCAAAAGTGGAGAATCATCTGCAGGAGAGAACAATGCCGTACCATCGGAAACAACACCAACTCCAAATGGAAGATGGGTTGACTTTCCGACATTAAATGAAGATGGTAGACCCAAGACCGTGAAGGCTTGGGTCCCCCTTAACCACTGAACTTTAAATGATTGTGCAGGGAGTTCCACAGGGCCTTATCAGCAGCCTATGGATTGTTGATAGTGGAGCTTCAGGGCACATGACAGGCGACTTATCCTGCTTTTTGACATAAAGAATATCAACGGGGGGTATGTTGCTTTTGCTGGTAATACAGGGGGTTATATCACAAAAGAAGGCAGTATGAGCAACAGTATTGTAAGCTTTGAGAAGATAAGCTTTGTCAAACAAATAGACCACAACTTGCTGAGCGCTTCGCAGATATGTGACAAGAAGTTCACTGTGTTCTTTGATGACAATGCATGTTTCATTCTGAAACCTGGATTCAAGATACCGAAAGAGTGGGTAATGATCTCAGCTCCCAGGGTCAAAAACTTATACGTCCTGGATATGAGCCGAGCTATGACAGCGAAAGGTCAAGTCACTTGTTTTCTGTCTAAGGCGACAGAAAAGGAATCGATAATGTGGCACAGACGAATGGGGCACATCCACTTGAGGAAAATGAACCATCTGGTTCAGAATCAACTGGTGGAAGGTGTTTCTGTTAAGAACTTTCACCTAAATGACGTATGTGTATCATGCAAGAAAGGGAAGCAGAAAAGAAAGTCGCACAAGCTTAAGAAGACAAACTCAGTTAGTCTACCTCTCGAACGGCTGCACATGGACCTGTTTGGCCCGGTCAATCGGAAGAGCAAGAACGGTGACTTATACTGCTTAGTGGTTACGGATGACTATTCTAGGTTTTCTTGGGTCGTGTGCATGAAGCACAAGAGTGAAACTTTTGACTACTTGAAAAATCTGTTTACTAAACTGGAAAATCTATATCAGCTAAAGATCCGTAGGATCAGAAGCGATAACGGAACAGAGTTCAAGAATCATGCGATGGAGGCGTTATGTGCAGAAAAGGGTATTCATCATGAATTCACAGCACCGTACACTCCTCAACAAAATGGGGTTGCAGAAAGAAAGAATCGGACTCATATTGAGGCAGCCAGAACTATGCTCGTAGACTCGAACTTGCCCGTGATCTTCTGGAACAAGGCAGTTCACTACGCGTGTTACACTCTGAATAGGGTTCTAACGGTAAAGAAGCTTGGTAAGACTTCTTATGAGCTTCTGAACCGAAGGAAACCGAACTTAGAGTTTCTGGAACCTTTCGGAGCTCCATGCACCATGATACATTCCGATGGGAACTTTGGTGCAAAGGCAAAAGAATGTTTTTTGTTGGTTACAGCACTCCCAATAAAAGAGTGTACAACAAAAGAACCAACAACGTTGAAGATTGGCTTAATGTCGATGTTCAACGTTATACTGCCAATGCACCTGGTGTTGGACCTGATTGGTTGTTCGACTATAAGAGTCTATTTGATTCCTTCAACGTGGAGAATTTGGTGGATGATGCTGTAGCGCAAATGTATTACGAATGTGAAAACGCAGCTAGCTCTCCGCTAATGCGTCTGATCGTGGTGAATGCACCTGCGCCTGCACCATCTGATGACTCTGCATCCACGGGTCCCTTTGGTGAAACCGCAGCAGCATAAGTTGAGGAAGTCTTTCAGGAAGCGTCAGTAGAGGTTCTCAAATCTTCATCTTCAGACGACGATTTTGCAGAGTCTCATGAAACTCTTACTGAAGAACAAGCTGGAAATGGTGAATCTACCACTACAGCTCCAGTTAATCCGACAGGAAACAATCAAGCTGGTCCTTCTTCTTCAGCAGCTCCAGGGATAGGTCTTCGGATCGATCTCTTCGGTTTTAATATGCAACCCCCTGCTCCCTCAAGTTCAAGCGCCGCAGAGACAAATTTATCTCAAGGTTTGGAGAACCTTAATCTGCATTCAGATGATCAGTGCCGGCCCATCCGGAATCTCGGATTCACGACACTCATCCAATGCAGAATGTGATTGGTGATCCGGCTAGCAGAGTCATGACGCGCAGTCAGCTCAGAAATGCTAGTCCAAGTGACAATACACGTACCCTGGCACTCTACTCAGAAATCAGAAAAGCAGGTCATCAGAACGATTGGTCCTTTGCCTTATATGTTTCTCAAACTGAACCAAGAACTGTGCAAGAGGCACTGAGGGAGGAACCATGGATTGAAGCAATGCAAGCCGAGCTTCAGCAGTTCCAAAAGCTAGGGGTGTGGGACTTAGTTGACTTACCTCCAGGCTCGAAGAAAATTGGAACAAAGTGGGTCTATAAGTGTAAACGGGATGACCGCGGGGTGATTATTAGAAACAAGGCTCGATTAGTTGTCCTCGGCTTCCGTCAAATCGAAGGAATAGATTACAACGAAGTATACGCTCCAGTTGCGCGCCTTGAAGCTATCCGGATGTTCTTAGCTTACGCTTCATACAAACGGTTTAAGGTGTATCAAATGGACGTGAAAAGTGCTTTTCTGTATGGTATCGTGAAGGAAGAGGTGTATGTTGCTCAGCCGCCGGGCTTTGAGGATCCGCTTCATCGTGAAAAAGTTTACAAATTTTACAAAGCGTTGTACGGACTCCATCAGGCACCGCGTGAATGGTACCAAATGTTTAGCAACTATCTGATATCCAACGGGTTCAAACGTGGACTCGTGGATTGCACCTTATTCACCAAGGAAAAGGGTGGTGACCGTCTTCTGGTACAGGTTTATGTTGATGATATTATTTTTGGGTCTACTAATGATGTCATGTGCAGGGAATTTGAAAAGCTTATGCAGGATAAATTTGAGATGAGCTCGATGGGGGAGATGCAATTCTTCCTCGGTCTACAAGTAGAACAACAAGAGTCGGCGATCTTCATCCACCAGACAAAATACGTTGCTGACATCTTGAGCCGGTTACAGATGGAAGACTCTACTCCAGTAGGCACACCGATTCAGACCAATCACGGGATTGGGCCTGACGAGAAAGGACAAACCGTTGATCCTTTTCTCTATCGAGCTATGATAGGCTCACTCATGTACCTCACTGAATCAAGACTTGATATAATGTTCGCGACATGTCTACTGTCAAGATACCAGTCAAGGCCGAAACAGTCCCACCTGGTTGCTGTGAAGAGGATCTTACGTTATCTAAAGGGTTGTCTGACCAAAGGTCTATGGTACCCTAATGACGATAAGTTTGACCTCATCGCATTTAGTGATGCTGACTATGGCGGATGCAAGACAGACTTAAAATCCCCATCGGCTGGATGCCAGTTTTTGGGACCAAGACTAGTCTCGTGGCAGTGCAAGAAGCAAGCCTCAGTCGCCTTATCCACCTGCGAGTCGGAATACGTAGCAGCATCGAGCTGCTGCTCCCAGGTTCTTTGGATACAGCAACAAATGAGAGACTACGGTTTGAAATTTCTTAATACTCCCATTCACTATGACAATGAGTCTGCTATAGCTCTTGCTAAAGACTCAGTTAACCATTCCAAGGCGAAACATATCTTGGTTAAGTATCATTTCATACGCGATTGCTATGAAAAGAAACTTATCGATATGGTCAAAATCCACACGGATTACCAACGTGCCGATTTATTCACCAAAACTTTTGACGGTCCTCGTTTTGAGTACTTGTTAATCTTAAACGGCATTAAAGTTAAGCAGGATTAGATCCTCATCGGTAATCGTTTTTGTAAATATTTTTCTTTAGAAAATCAGAAAAATCCAAAAATATTGTCTTTTTGCAAATTTTTAGATTTTTAGGGGGGGAAATTCAGAAAAATACAAAAACATCAGAAAATGCAAAAAAAAAAAAAAAATGAAAAATGCAAAAATGAGTTTCTTTGGTGAAAATGGGAAGATGATATTAACCAATCAGTCGGACTGTCTGGACTCTTATCATCTTAAAAATATTGGAACTGATAGGTAGTCTCTACAATGATGGGTCGGTAGGCTCAAAATCATTTCCAAGTTCGGCACGGTGATATAAACCTAAATCAACTGAATCATGTGTGGATCAACGTGCGTTGGCATATGGTCTTGGTACCGAAATCTCTTTTGATAGCATGCCAAAATCCGAGGTTTCATGGTCTTTAAGAGATTGGTACATCCGGGGTGAACTGGACGTCTCTCAGAATAAATAGGAGTGGCACACGTGTCGTACGTTGGGGTCGCAGCCTACGACTGAGACACCTCTATGTCATTTCCTGAAAAAAAAACAAAAACAAAAAATAAAATAAATTCTGATCAGGGGACGTCCGGGAATCCTAAAAGAGCAAAAAGATTCATATATGCCAAAACCCTATTCTCAATGAGAATTCGCTCTAAGGTATCAAATCATATACCTAAGGCATCGTCCCGTGAAAAATCAAATATATGGTATTTAACTTGAACCCTGGTTTGGATCTCGCTGGTCTCTCTGTTGCAGCGTTTCTGCAGACCTTATCACCACTGAGTCCACTCCTTGTAAAATACGGATGAAAACAGCTTACTCACCGGTTACGAGGAAGCTTTGTGCATGACTTGATACGGGAATGTGTCGCGTGGCGGGGAACACCTTGTACATCAGTCTTAATATTAACTTAACGTATCTAAAGTGCCTAGCGATAAAACTTGATTTTGAGTTTCGGTGGACAACAATATCGGCAGTTGTTGTAGGATGCTTATTGGTAATTTAAACTAAAAACTGAAAATATAAGGGTTCTAGTAAAGTCCGTACACTGATATGATTCCCTAACCGTTGAAACTCGCAAAAATATGATAGTGTACAGTTAGTTGATCTCCCGTTTTGTTTTATTTATGCTTAGTTTTTCTTAATTAATCATTCTTGATTGCCGATGATGGAATCCTAATACATTGTAATCTTACTTCTTCAAAAATAAAACGCCGAAAATCAACTAATTGAAAATTGTGTTTTTGCCGGGTCAAAACCGTACTTTCTCTTAAGTACTGGGGTCGAAAATGAAAGTTTTTCAAAGTCATGAGTCGTCATCTGTGTCATGTGTTGAAACGGGGTGAAAAACGCATGTTTTGACCCTTAACGGGTCAAAAATGCGAGAATTGGTGCTGTAGGGGCATTTTGGTAATTTATGTGAAAGTAGATGCAATTGGGTTTCTAATCGCGTCTATGAACAGGCGAGTGTGGGTAATCGCTACATTTTAATGAACGAATAAGGCTACTCGCTTGAACTTATAAGCGAGTAGGACTCTTGTATACTTACAACACAATTGAACTTAAATGGCGAGTAGGAATTTTTAATAGTGCTTTTAGTCTAGCGATTAGCTGTATTCGTGAGTTCTCTTATGAGAATAAACTCCCACTCGCTAGTAAGTCAAGCGATTAGAACCATTGTATAAAACCAACACTTAGAGTTTTTCCATCACAAAATTTCAAAACCCACAACAGTACACCGTTCCCTCTAAGCCGATTATAAAAAACTTCTGCCCGTCTCTGTTTGATCTTGGATACTTGTTCGTATTAATCACGGTAACATTATCTTCAAATTTCAGATCTTAAGATCATGATTCAAGGGTTTAAATCCGTCTATTATGTTGCGAAACCCTAGTATAAGAGGTTTTGATCGGGTAGCATTAATACATGGTTGTTGATCCAAAATGTTGATGAGGGTTTGTTAATCGGCCCCCTTAGGATCTGTTTTGGCTAAAATTTCAACCAAAAACATCACAGATCTAAAAACCCCAATTTCAAACTTGAAGAACCCTAATTTTCAAACCTATCAATTAATCCATGATTCTGATCTGTTATTATAATTATTGTTAGGGGTTTTGTTGTTGGGTTATTTTAGGCTTCAATGTGACCAAATCTGGACTCGAAACAAGACGTTTCAAAATTTCGACAAAGTTGTGATCACGAGTACTGTTCATGCGAGTAGAAACCTACCCGCGTGAACAGTAAGCGAGTATGGTAATTATGGGCCTCTAATCGCGTATAGCATATAGCGATTAGAAGCTATTCGTGCTTAATGATCAGTATTTGGTCTACTCGCCCCTTGTTATTGGCGATTACAAGTTTTAATCGCCTGTAGCAGTCTGATCATCATAATTTGCCACGTTTTTGTCCTTTTTTGTTCATTTTTATGCATATATGATCTACGTGTGATATTTATTACGTGTTTTGATGTTCAGGATGGAGAATTGGAAAACATCGCCCAAGCACAACTGTTGTGCTTTTCTCGGACCGGTTACCATGGATAAATGTAAGATTTTCCAAGGCGTTATTGACTTCTTGAAGCGGTCAAGAATCCACTATGCGATAACCAAGCAGCACGCTGCATACAAGGATATCCTGCTGGAATTCTACCGAAATGCCAAAGTTGACTACAAGGCTGTTCCGATCGTGATCACCAGTTCGATTCAAGGAAAAGAGGTCATTATTACAGAACAGATTATTCGAGAAGTATTACAGTTTGGCGATACTGATGCTGATCCTATAGTGTTTGGCGCCATTTTGATTCGTGGCGGCTTTCTGAGGATGAAGTATTTGGGAAAAGTCAACAAACAACTGATGCTGATGAAAGGGCTGCTTCCGCCTGAGATCAAGTATCTGACACATGTAGTTCTGAAGTGCATTGGTCCGAGAAAGGGTACTTTTAATGCTATTAGGGACACTTTGGCCTCTGCGATTGTCGCTTTGACACTCAACAAGCCATTCAACTTCTCCAAGATGATCCTGCATCATTTGAAAGAGATCATATTAATGAAGCCGACGAAGAAGTCTTTCATAGTTTATCCCCGGTTTCTACAGTTGATCATTGACAGTCAAATACCTGATTTGATGAAGCATCCTGCTGAGTATATAGTGACTGAAGATATAACTGAGAAAGAAATGAACCGGATGAGGAGTTACAAGAACCGACCAAAATCAGACTATCCTCCAAGTAGACGCTTATATGGGCATTTGAAGAAAGATGATTATGTGTCACCACCAGGCAACAGGTGGAGACATGAAGTTAGTGATTCAGAGGATGATCTTCGTATTCACAGGTTGGTGTTCAAAGAGGGGGATGATATAGGGCGTGAGACGGATGAGTTAGGAGAGAACGCCCTAGGCAGGACCAATGATACAACTGAAGGTAATGAGGACGAGTTTGATCCGAATATTATAGACTTCTCAGAACCTTCTGGTGCTGCACAAGAACCTGAAGCCTCTCAGTCTAACAGAGGAAAGGCACATGTTGATGAAGACGCACCAGTTAACATCACTGATGCAGATGATGAATCAGATGACACCGAAAGCGATTCCCCCGACACTCATGCTGGAAAACAGCAAAGGGCAAAGAGAAAGGCAGCGGAGGAGTTAGCTAGTGCTGTTGAGATTAGAGCTCTTAGTGAAGACCCTACCTATGTTGTGGGAGAAGGGGATATTATAGCAGACTTAGATGCACAGCTTGAGACGTCTCCTCCTGCAAAGAGACATAAGACGACTGCCAAGAAGGACAGTGTTCGAGGTAAGAAGACGATGTCTCTTAAACCTCAAGTGGTGAAAACTTCAAGGAAGAGACGGTTCACCCTTCCTGAAGCATTTGGGGATCCAGACACTCAATCCTCTCAAGCGGCAGCAGCAGCAGCAGCAACAACAACAGCAACAACAACAACAACTACAACAACAACAACAGCAACAACAACATCTTCAGTCCCTATTACTGTTAGTGCAGCTACGCCTGCCAGAGTCACTATGTCGATGCCTGCTTCGGTAATCTTCACTGAGCCAGTCTCAGTTACTGAAGCAGCGACGAGCTCACAGATTGTTTCCAATCCTATTGGTGACAAGATTAGGAGTATGAGATAGAAAGTCTGACCTACGGCTTCCGGGTCAACCGATCAGACCTCTTCGTCAGCTTCAGCTACAAATGAACAACTTCAACGAAAGATCAGCGAGTTAACTGCTATAGTTACTGCGCAGACACGTGATATAGCGGAGTTGAGAACGAAGAATGCAAGCATTGAAGAGAATGAGACAACAATGCTTGAACTGATGGAGGAAACAATCCAGTCAAACACAGAGCTGCGATCGACGGTTGATGCACTCACATTGTCTAACCAGCAGGTTATAGAATCGAACAGGCTGCTAATGGAATCTCATCAGCAGCTGATGCAGTCGAACCAAAACACTTTAGAGAGACTTGCAGGTGTAGAGGCCTCAAACATCGAGCTTCGTCTGATTAATGTGAACAATGAACGAAGGATCACAAAGACTGAGAAAGAGAATACCGAGCTGAGGGCTAGGATAGATGAATTGACTGGAACTCAACCTAGACTCACCGGTGGTCCTAGTTCAGAAACAGAGGCTGGTGCTGGTGATGATGATGATGATGAAGATAATGATGATGAAGAAGATGATGATGAGGACGACGATGATGATGCGTCAGATGATGGTGATGATGATGTTGGTAAGGGTGGTGATGGTGGTGATTCTGGAGCCACAGGTGGTGGCGGATCATCAGCTGGATATGGATCACAGCACACGAAGAAGAGCCACGACAAACAAGGCAAGGATCCCGCAGCAGGTTCTTCTACTCAAGGGGAGCCTGATCCAAAGAAGAGCAAGATTCAGCAACTCCGAGATTCACTGAAGCGAGCAATGGTTGATGTAGAGATTGTCGAGCCTCTGAATAGCTATTTTGATTATGATGATGATGGTAACTTGTACGTGCCTCCTGATTCCTCTGATTATGATTTAGAAGAAGGTGAAATACCTCCTGAGGTTACACCCGAGGACTTAGAAAAGATCATTGGCTTGGCACCAGGAGAATCTTCCGGTGCAAGCCACACTCCTCCAGAACTGCATCCAGACAACCATGAAGTAGAAATGGAAGATGGAACCAGTATCGCTACTCCCGAGTATGTGGTTGGTGATTCTAGCACCGGGATACCTAAGATCTCCGAGGAGATGCTTAATAAGTCTGAAGAAAAGCTTAAGTCTGATCCTATGCCTGTTCCGGACAAAGTAAAAGAAAGACATGACAAGATCAGACAGAAGTATCCCGATTGGTTTCCATCTGGAGATGAGTCTGAGAAGAAGAAAGATCCAGTACAAGCATCAATCTTCAAGAAGCAGTTGGTGAAGATGTCGGGAAGTGTGATCAGCTGGGCCTACATCAAGCATGCTAGGATGTTGGGAGTGAAATGGCAAGATGGTCTACTTTACTTTCAGCCATACAAGAAGGTCCTTAGTCTGCCTTTCTGCATATTCGTGATCTAGTTAGATTACGTTATCCACTGTATCATGAGGCCATCGGAGATCTAAGAGGCTTCTACTATATTCTGAGAAGAGAAAGTGCTGAAGGATGGCATCAGTTCAGGCCACAGTACCTTAGATCCATCATGACAAACAAGCTTCATCCCGTCACAAAGAGTCCTATCTGGAAACACATAATCAAGCCACCTGAAACCGCTTCGAAGATTCCATTGGTCCCGGTTGAACAAGACTTCTCTTCTAAGTTCTACTACTGGCATTATGATGCAGAGACAACAAAAGCCGTGATAGTCTTGAGCAGCTCACCAAAACCGTGCAGGAAAATCAGGATATGGGATCCGATGTGGCTGATAAACTGCTCAGAGAAAGACGTGGAGACACTGTTCCTGTATCCCATACAACATTTGAAGGCCGAAGCTGATCAAGCATTGAAGTATCAACGGGTGATTCGTTTCTGTCACGCCAACAAAGTTCATGCGGGATGCGACTGGTCAAGACTTTCAAGGATCGGGACAATGTCGATTTGATGAAGACAGAAGATGCTGCGTGTCTTATTATGTTATGTTTGTTTTGTATGTTCTCAATTTTGAGTCTGTAAAGTTGTTGGTAGTTGCTATAAATGATGTCTTATGTAATCTCTGTACGTATACTAGCCTGGTCCAAGGGGGAGTCTGTAAGTGCATGATGTCCCTAGGCTAGTATATATGTTGTTTGGACGTGTTTCGGGGTGTTTAGAGATGTTTATACGCGTTTTAGGGTGTTTGGGGCACATCAGGTGATTATGGGGTTGCTATAGGCGATTAGCATGCTAATCACCTATACTTCATGCGAATACACCCCTATTCGCCAATTCATCTAGCGAGTATGGCCCTACTCGCTAGTTTGTCATGGTGGATAGCCTCGTACTCGCTAGTTCTGTCCTGTACGAGTACGGGACGTATAAATAGGCCCAATCATTGCCCTAATCATTAGTTCTGGCCACACACACTCTCCAAACACCCTCCCCTGGTCTGTAAGGTCTGATTTGATCATTGTAAACACTCGAGCTCTATTTTAGTGATAAATCTTTAATCTTTTGACCCATTTGTGTGTGTTAATTACTCGTATATCATTGTTTCATATTCGTTTCTGTTATTAGAACATATTTAGAGGATTCCGCACTCTGAATATCAAGCTCGTGATTGTCGGGTGACTCGTTAGTCGATCCTACACCTTGCACAGTGCATACATCAGATTTGAGTTTCGCTTTCGGCAAAGTAGTTCTCCTCTCTGGTGATAGGTATGAATTTATGCTTTTAAACTCGAATTAATCCCGATTGAAGTATTTTATGTCATTCCTCATGACGGGATTTTTAGGTCGGTCATGTTTTATTAATCAGTTTCTATTTGTAATATGCTTTACTTTCTATTTTTCTGATTTGAAATATGTTTTAATTGTTATTTTATTCATGTAACTTCACTGTTTCTATTTGACATTTGCTGTTAGAAATTCTTTTTTGAAATTTGACTGGCAATTTTGGTGTTTGATGTTGATCTTTGCTGTTATAAGTTAGAACTTAGAATAGAAGAATAACAAGACATATAATTATTGCACATTTGTTGTTTGTAACATTGTATTATAATAGTTATAAGAATATAAGACATAATCATTAGACTTTAGAAAATACAAGCATGAGAGTGAGGTTGTTAACGGCTCGGCTCGTTTATCTTAATGAGTCGAAATTTTAAATTGATTTTGGCTCGTAATTAAAAAGCTGAAACATGCAGCTCGTTTCTTAAAAACAATTATATTTCTACACATGATAAGTATGATTGTATGATTTTAATTTGTTTACCTGTTTTACTAGTCATCAAAATCGTTTACTTCTAGAATTTGGAAGTTAACTTTTTGGTGTATAATCAATCATAAAGAGGGTTGTTTAACTAATAACTTGATTCAAGTGTATGATTGCAATATGCGAAACCAAATAAAAAATACATGTGTTTTTGTGTATTTGGAAATCCTATTGGAATAAACTGAAATTATTTGTTTAAAGTGTGTTTATATTTTTCTAATGTTTAGTGGATATTTGATAGTCGCTAAAGCATGTATTTATATGACATATTTTGCTATTAATTTTAGAATTGCGAGAGACATGGAGAATGTTAGAGATTGGATGTATATGCCTAGACGGTTACCTGAATTTGAAGTTGGAGTTATTGAATTCCTTAATGCCTCATTTGCTAAAGCGGCAAAAGGATCTCAAATCTTGTGTCCTTGTAAACAATGCATAAACCGTTATTGGCATCGAAGAAATGAAGTATTTAATCACTTAAAAGGACATGGTTTTGTAAAAGACTATTATGTATGGGTTTTTCATGGAGAAAGTCCCTCACAAACAAGGATTAATAACGACATATATGATAATAGAGATGGTATGCATGACAATTTTAATGAATTATTGCATGATAGATTTAGAGATACTGTAACGGAAGCAAGTACGGTACAAGGAGGTTTAAATGAGGACGCTAAAAAGTTCCATAAGTTGGTAGAAGACGGAAAGCAAGAGTTGTTTCCTGGATGTAAAAGTTTTTCGAAGCTATCTTTCATCATCAGACTTCTTCTCTATAAGACCCTTCATGGGCTTAGTAATGTGGCATTTAATGATCTTCTACAACTTTTACAAGAGAAGATCCCAGAGGCAAAACTTCCATCTAATTTTACTCAAGCAAGAAAAATCATAAAGGACTTAGGGCTTGATTATAATAAGATTATTGCATTTCCTAATGATTGTATGCTTTATTGGAAAGAGGATGAACATACTGAAGTGTGCCACATTTGCCATACCTCTAAGTGGAAACAACAAAACAATAATGGTGAACACTCTAATAAGTCTTCAAAAGTTCCGGCTAAAGTGGTGTGGCATTTTCCTTTAGTACCAAGGCTACAAAGACTTTTCATGTGTTCAGAAACAACTAAACATATGACCTGGCATGACGAATGACTTCCTAAAGATGGAAATTTACGACATCCTGCGGATGGACAAAGTTGGAAGGAATTTGATTCTTTGTATCCTGATTTTGCAGAGGAATTTAATCTATATCTATACTACATTATAAAGAGGGAGATATGGGCAAATATGTCCAAATTGTCGAAGTTAAGATGGCATTTGAAAAATCACATGCTTTAAACCTATAATGTCATATAAATCTTTCTCATATTACCCCTTAATGCATTGTTACTTGTACAATATTTATCAAATAACTTTTTTTTTATTGACATCAGAATATTAGATGGAGTCTTTTAGTGTTTATAACTTGTATTACTTGCATTGTTAATAGATAATTATATACTAAGCGAGTCGATGTTCATTGTTTAAGACTTGTCAATTGTGTATGTGTTTCACGGGTTTTAAACTAGAGCAGTAAGGGAGCCAAGACGAGCTTGACCTGATCACATTAGGCAAAGTTTGAACTCAATTTCATAGCTCCAGAGGGCGTTCATTATGCATGCTTAAGCTTCTTCGGTGCACTCAGCTGTAAACCATTTTTAACTAATGCAAGTTCAATTCGAGCTCAATATCAGCAACTTCAATATTGTATGCGGTCCAGATTTTGAATACATCACTGCTTACATTGTACATATGGCTCAAAAAATTTATAAGAATATTGGAGTAGCTTCCTTATAAGATCAAGTTTGGCTTGAAACGCTTATGGGACAAAACACAATGCGTTTTATACTTTTGTTCTTGAGCTTGTTGCTTCCTACATACTTCGTGTCACCATAACGAATTATCCACAAACGCCATACCCACACCACACACCCCAAAAACAACTACGATGCAACAAAACAAAAGCACCCACAGCAACGCGCGGCATTCCCGCCAGTTAATTATAATATAACACACAATGCATATAATAACCACTTTTAGAAGGTAATTTGTGTCTTGAACAAGAAATGTTTATGAGAGCTCATAGCATTTGATTTAATAATTACTTTTAACACATTAAATAGAAATCATATAAAAACAATTCATAATGCTACGTGTTTTATTATAATCTTTTATATAGAACTAGGTAGTTTATAAAAGTTAACGTTTTATAAACTTTATAATACTATAAAGAAATCAATAATGAAACTTGTGTTTTTAATCATGAGGTGACAATTTCAATTTTGAAATTATTACATTATAATCATACACGTAAACATGTCAAATTCTATCTAAACTATATGTCACTGGATTCTATGACCGGAAAAGAAAACTTCGAATAAAACTTTTGTTTATAATAAATTTCAAATAAAGGTTTCGCGTAATTATGTTAACCGTTCATGATTAAATTAGATGGAAGTGAGTTATCTTCTACAAAAATTATTTGAAGTATTGTAATATACAAAAATCTGATATTGAATTGCTATGATAATTTTAATACATTGTAAATTTGGTTGAATGATTATTAATAAAAAAATTAAATCTTGTGTTTAGAAGAAAGACAAAAGAGAAGTCAGTTATTGGTTCTATTTTATGTACATTTCAATGTAAGTTTCATTTAAAACATAATTGTGTGTAATAATTTATAAGTCATCTAAGCATAGGTGAACATGTAAGTTTTTTTTTTTTTTTTTTTTTTTTTTTTTAGTTTTCTATTTCCTTTTTATCTTGTTTTATTATGGTTTCAACTTACTTAGTTTTTTCTATGATATTTTTTAATTTTTTTCTTAATAATGCTGAGTTAACTTGATGCCACACGCGTGCGTGATTCAACATTTTTTCGTTTATTTTTATTCGGTTTAATGGTCCCGTTGCAATGCGCGAGCTTCCAATCGGTACATGACAATTCATTAGTTTTCTTAATGAAAAAAAGTACACTAGTGATCTCCTTATCTATTACTTTTGTTTTAACCAAATATATAATTATTTTTCATAGCAATAGAGTTGTTCATGAGTCGAGTCAAATTGAGTTAGGAAAAGTTTAAGCTTGGCTCGCTTGTAAACTAAGCCAACTCAATTCGGATTTAAAACCGAGTTGAGAACCTAAGCTCAAGCTCAGCTTGGTTAGGGTCAGATTTAAAAAGAAAATTTAATAATTTCTTTCAAAACTCATTAATCTAAAATATATTCAATATTTCAAAAGAACTCATGTAAAATAATTTCAACTAAATACTTTACCAAAATCAAATTCAACTAACAACAAATTAACTTTAATATTTCAAAGAAATGCAATATGTGTCATTAACATCATAATCAACTCCAATATATATCATAGATATCCAACTGCATACGTGCATATAATAATGATGGACGGTGTCAATTATGGTGTTTAAGATGCTTAATTTGGTGCTTTTAGTGTAATTTAATGTTTATATGTCACAAATAAGATGACTACGCAAAGTTTGGATGTGCAGGTTAATCAGCTTAAAATGGATGGACTTAATATGGAATTGTGTAATGCGTGTGAGCCGAAGGAAAATGATCAAGTCACATACACTTGAAAGCGAGTATGGAAAGTGATAGGTGTTTATGGACGCTGGGGTGTTAAAGAGGAACTTTGGATAAGCCAAGAACACCCGAGTCGGAGGCTAATAATAATAAGAATAATATAATAGTAATAATATTACAAACGTAAAAGATGAAAAAAATAAAAAGAGAAAAAGGTGCAAGATTGAAAAGAATGCAAAGTAAAAGGCATTTAATGCACGTCGGGTACAGCAACAAACATCAAGAAACGGTCAGTGTCTTCTGGCCGTAAGCCCCATTCTGCTAGGCGTAGGTTACGCCGAACAAGGAGAAAAAAAAATGGAAAGTTGTTGTATGTGATATAAAAACCAAATCTTTGAACCTAGGGATTATCAGCCGCCTTGAGTCGAAAATAAGCTTTCAGTTGGACAATTTTGGAGTATTTGCAACACCAAACAACATCACATAATTAATCCTTCATCCGAATACAGATGGTATCAAGGGTTACTTATCTCACGAGCGCGTTCTCTACCACCATGAGCGGCTAATCACCCGTGACCCTCTCCGGGTGAATGGTTAGTTACTAGAACAAGTTTTGTGTTTGTCGAACAATTGAATTGAGATTTGAATGTTTAAACTTTCAGTTTCGATTGTGGTTTATTTTTAATATTGATGTTGAACGTTTATTGAATGATTAATTTGTTTGGATTTCATCAACCAACGCGGTTTATTATCGAGGGTCATTGAATACATTCAAGTTATGTCTTTCAATATTACGAGTCATTAAGATATTGTTAGGTGATAATCAACCGAGTCAACAGTCGCGGTCTAGTTATCGACTGTCACAAAGTCATTAATCAACCTTCTTTATCATTCATATTAATCCACATATCATGTCTATGTGATATCAATTGGCAAAACTATATTAACCTTGGAAATAGTAATTAATCGGGATCCTGGAGAGGTCACCATTTCTCTAATAGTTTACAACTCGTTTTCTTTTAAGTATTTTTATTAATTTCAATTTAATCAACAATCAACCAATTGATTTTACAATTCCGTCTTGTTTAATTTAGTTGTAAAAAAATAACACTTTTCACAATACTGCTCGTGGTTCGACACCCGACATACCCTAACTAGTAAGGTAGTTGGTCTTTTCTAAAACTCTTATTTTTGACCGGTCCTTCGACACCGATCAAATTTTGGCGCCGTTGTCGGGGAGTCGTGCGCAAAGTGTTTATTTTTCTTAGTTTAATTAAAAAATCCAAAAATATTTATTTTCCGTCTATTTAGTTTATTGTTCAGTATTACGATCGGTTTTCTTGTTTGTTTTGTGCACGTAACTCTTCAGTTGCATGCATCATACAAGACATTCAGGGAAGTCATCTCCGCTAGTATTCGATCCAGAAGTTGAGAAAACAGCTCGGCAAAACCGAGTGTTTCACAGAGAGAAAAATGTCTTGCGTTCTCCAATCTCACAGTTCATATCTATGGAGAACCTAAACTTAACAACAGAACCGATGTCATAACCTCAAACTTCACCTTTACCAACCCAAACCACAAATCAAACTCAACCAATACCATCTTTTCCTACCTTTGATAGCTTTAAACCGCAACAAGGTCAGTCATCAGTACAGGGCCCACCTTACACCCAAAAACCCGTGACCCAACACTCTTCACCCTATGTAAAGGTGATCTCTGATGACATACCCCTTACCCAGCCAGACCCACAATTACCACCCACTTCATCAACCCAAAATCTGTCATTTCAACAATCATTACCTCAACAACAACCAACATTTAGTTTCAGTCAAAGGGTAAACCAGGGACGTTTTGATTATGATGATGGGGAATATGAGGAGTATGGTGAAGATCAAGGAACTTATCAGTTGGCAAGAACATCGAATGTGAACAATCAGGGTTATCAAGAACATCAAGGAGTTCCAGAATTTCCAGCTCACCCTACCCCTCGACAGCTACAAGCTATGAACAGACCTTTGAGATTTGAGAGAGGCCCGGTGAGAGGGATTGAGAGTCATTTCTGGCCTGCTATTGTTCATAATCCATCAGCAGTAATCATTCCACAGCTGCATGGCAAGTCGTTTGAAGTGAGATCATAGACAATTCAGAGTTTGCCTAAATATCATGGGTTAGTGACTGAAGAGCCGTACATGCACTTCGTGGCTTATGATGCAAGGTGCAATACCATTGGGGGACAAGGGTTTACATAGGATGAGGTGAAGCTGGTACTATTCCAATTTACTCTTGAGGATAAAGCACAACAATGGTTCCAATCATTACCTTCAGCTTCTATCCGCACTTGGTTGGAAATGAAACAACAATTTCTTGATGAGTTCTACACAAGTCAGCGAACCAATGATGCAAGAAAGAACATCAGGAATTTCTCTCAACAGCCTGGTGAGTTATTACACGAAGCACTCACCCGATTAAAGATGATGATCAACAATTGCCCGCATCATGACATCCAACTGTGGGAGTTGATCAACTCTTTTTATGAGGGACTACACTATGAGGACCAAGGTGCGTTAGATTCTATTTCAAATGGTACTTTTGGTACTAATGATGAACAGGTTGATTGGGAGTACCTCGAGAGGAGAGATGAGACAACAAAGAGGAAGGCACAGTCTTCGAGAAGGTCAAGGCAAGCAACGGTCAAAGCTGCAAGTGGGGGTAGTACAGGTGATGCTGAGAGGTTAGCTAGGTTAGAGTATCAAGTAGCTAACTTAGGGATTAGTGAACAACCCTTATGTGGGCATTGTCGGGATGTAGGACACATAGCAGATAATTGCCCTAGTGTAGTCGGTGGGATGGAAGTGGTGAACCAGGTACAAAGGGAAAATAGGAATTGGTCAAACATGAACTCGAACACTTATCACCTAGGTCTTAGAAATCACCCAAATTTTAGTTATGGAGGTAGTGTTGGGGTTACCAAAAGAGTAGTCAGTCTTCAGAGACAACAGGTGGAGGATTGAGTGAGGTGATGAACATGATGAAGTTGATGCAACAGGATATACAAGCCATCAAGCAAAATGGTGAGGTACGTGATAAAATTGTGCAGGCTTTAACTACGTAAGTTGGGCAGTTAGCTGGAGATGTGGCAGAGATGAAGAAGGAAGTTGGGAAGCTACCGAGCGATACTTAGGTCAATCCGGCACATCAATCATCATCAAACACACGGAATGTGCGGATCAATGCGGTAAGTCTTCTGTCTAGTTCTAGAGATTGTGAAGGTGAACAGGATCTGATTTAACAAACGACTCATAAAAATTTAAAAAAATTATTTTGTGAAAAAATTTTCAGTGAAAATTCCATTATGGCTGAGGATAAGTGTGGGGAAGTTAAACCATCCCCATTCCCTGTAGCTGCAGTGGAAAAAAATAAAACATCAGTTTTGAGAGAAACCCCACTAAACGATGAAAAGTGGGAAGAGTTTATAAAAGTGAAAATCAATCGACCATTACTTGATGTTTTAAAAGAAGATCCTATTCATGCTAAGAGTTTGAAAGAATTGAGTACCCAAAACCGACATAACAAGCTGCCAAAACAGTTTGATTTACCAGTAAATGTTCGTGCCGCGTTATTAGGTACATGTCCACCGAAACTCCAAGACCCAGGAACGCCTTTAATTCCAATACAGATTGGAGAACTTAAAATTTGACAAGGCATTATTGGATCTTGGAGCGTGTGTTAGCATTCTTCCAGGATGTATCTACGACCAATATGATTTTGGTCCTCTGAAAGAGGTCGACATCACCATGGTCTTGGCAAATCAAAAAGCGATACGTGCTAGGGGAATGTTAACGGATGTAATAGTGAAGGTGGAGGATCGTTTTTACCCAGTGGACTTTTTAGTAATTGATTGTGTTCCGAATAAAAAAGAGACACAACCCATGGTTATCTTGGTAGACCGTTCTTAGCAACGGCACATGCTGTGATTGATTGTGCCAATGGGACGGTAAACATGAGGTTTGGGGAAAGAACACTGAGTTTGAATGTGTTTTTAAGTATAATTGACCCAAATGCCAAGGAAGGGTATTTCATGGTTAACAGGACTGAAGAAGCTGGAGTCAAGAAGGGTAAGAAGAAGAAGAAGAAGAAGAAAGTCAAGAAACGAGCCAAGGTCAACCAGGAAGGCATGAGAGTAAAAGCTCCAGATCCTAGTTATGGGATGGTTGATGAATTATCGCAAGATAGAGAGGATGCATGTTTAGTAGCTGAGGGATGCAAGCATCCCACTCGCCCACCAGGATTAAGAACACCAGGTAAAGTCAGGCTGAAGACTGTAAACTTAGCGCTACCGGGAGGCAGCCCGGAAGTTTCTTTATTTTATTACTTTTGTTTGTTTCTTTATTTGCTTGTGTGTTTTTATTTTTGTGGTTGTTTGCTAAGTAACTAATCATTGCGGGTGGTAGTTAATAGTCGTATATGTTAAGATTGGTGGTTGGGAAAGAATTGGGTGAACATTAAAAGCACTATATATTGGGGACAATGTATCCAAAGTGTGGGGATGGGGTGACCCTAGGGAAAGTTAAGATGTAATCACTTACTTTGCAAGAAAAATTGGGAATTTTGAAAATTTTTAATAAAAAAAAAATTCTTGCAAATTTGTCCCTTTTCCGCTTGATCAGACACACAAGCCAAATTTTCAATCACCAAAGAGTCTTTTGCCAAATATGAAAATACGAGATCGCTAATTATGGTTGTCCGTTTAAGTTTCATGGGAGTGTTTATGGCGAGTGTTTTTAAGGAAAATGAAAAGAGATGCCTAACTAGGGGTAACATGCTTATAGGATTTGCATATGCTACATGTCGGCAGCCTATTTCCCTACATTGTGAGATCTTGAGCCTACTAGATGTTTATTGATATAAATGTTTTGTTTCATGAGAGTAGGCCAAATGCTTCTTTGTTGTAGAATTTGTGTAATTCGATACATGCTAAAGCTTTAGGAGATATGTGTGCATAAATGAGAAAGGCAATGTAGGAAACCACTTGTTTGTTGATACCCTTGTGTTGTTTATGTTGACCCGGTTGTTAAACTATACCATTAGTAAACCATGTTGAGCCTAAACCTTTCATTTGTTAAACCTATAAAATTGCCCACATCGACCCGTTTACCTTGTTGAATAAAAATGTTGACATCCAATGTGTTTGTCTTGTTTATTGTTTGAGTTATTCAATTCTGAAAAAAAATTATATTTGAAAAAAAAGAAAAAAAAGAGAAAAAAATCTGAAAAAATACAAAAATGGAAATTATTGTTATGGGTTGATTATGCCCAAGTTAATGTGTTAGTATGTTTTTGTGATATGCGAACAAGGATGTTCAAACATTTGTATTAAACCTTTTGTTTTCGAGCCAATTGTGAACCAAATCATCCTACCTTTAACCGAAGCCCAAAACCCGTAATTGCTTTTGATATGTGCACAATTTATAGCTTATGTGTGATTGTTATACAAACCTATGATAACAAAGTCGCATTCTTGGTTTTCTGAGCGTTATATACTAGCACATTACACGCTAGTCCAGATATTAAACCGAGAGGAACGAACATTGTGAGGGATGTGTAGCATATGTATATGATAATAAGCATGTTAGTTTAGATAGGCAAGTCTTGTTTTGAAATTGCGCAACACTTGCTCGCTAGATTGTCAATCTCGATTGTGTAAGTCTATGGAACGGGTATGATTGGGGACCTTGGAAAATCGATAGGTAAAGGAATTGGGGATGGTTGTTAATAAGGCGAGTCATGTTTTGAGATGGTTTGATTGGGGAAAATCAAAGGTAAGTGTGGGAATGTGATGGACGGGGTCAATCATGGTGTTTAAGATGCTTAATTTAGTGCTTTTAGTGTAATTTAAATGTTTATATGTCATGAATAAGATGACTACGCAAAGTTTGGATGTGCATGTTAATCATCTTAAAATGGATGCACTTAAGATGGAATTGTGTAACGCGTGTGAGCCGAAGGAAACTGATCAAGTCACATACACTTGAAAGCGAGTATGGAAAGTGATAGGTGTTCATGGACGCTGGAGCGTTAAATAGGAACTTTGGATAAGCCAAGAACACCTGAGTTGGAGGCTAATAATAATAATAATAATAATATAATAGTAATAATATTACAAACGTAAAAGATGAAAAAAATAAAAAGTGTTAGTGCATGATGTCCATAGACTAGTATATATGTTGTTTGGACGTGTTTCGGGGTGTTTGGAGACGTTTATACGCGTTTTTTGGGTATGTTTTAGGCTATAGGCGATTACAGGAAGGAACAGGCGAGTAGAACCTAGTCGCCATTACTGTTCTAGCGAATAGAAGGTTCCCTATAGGCAATTATAGCCCAATCACCTATAGGTACATGTCTTATAGCCTCTACTCGCCAATACTGACCTGTACGAGAGGTATAAATAGAACCAATCATTGCCCTAATAATCAGTTTTTGCCACACACACTCTCCAAACACCCTCCTCAGGTCTGAGATTGCTTGGTTTGATCATTGTAACACTCGTGCTCTGTTTTAATGATATAAACGTTAATCTTTTGACCCGTTTGTGTGTTGTAATTGCTCGTTTATCATTGTTTCAAGTTTGTTTCTGTTATTAAAGCATATTCAAGGGATTCCGCACCTTGAATATAACCCTCGTGATTGTCGGGTGACACATTCGTCGATTCTATAAGTGGTATCAGAGACGAGGCTCTTATCACGAGCGTTTTGATAACAAAAACGAGTGAAAACAGGTAGGTTTTCGTATGAAAGTTGTGATTTTTAATCAAAAACCTGTTTTGAACTTTGAAACTTTGAGTTTTTCACAATAACCCTTATTTTCAAATTCTTAGTGTATTTTTATGGATGAAAACGTGTGTTTTTTATTAGGTTTTGTTCTAAAAGTGTTTTGGGAACTTTTTTAATCATTTGGGGATTAAACACATCGTTTTGGATAAGATTTTGAGGCAAAAACGGTGGTTTTTGAGCAAAAGTGAAGTTACAGATCAGATCAGGCGATTACAACATCCAGATCTTTCCAATCGCCTATCTATAGGCGATTAGAACATCAAGATACACGAATATACTTCTATTCGCCAGTAGTATACACGATTAGGGCTCTATTCGCCATCTCTTTGTGTGGCATAGTCCCTAATCGCCTGAAGGTTCCCATTCGCATCTAAACTTGTGATCGCTCAACTGTTCAATAGCAATTACACCCTAATCGCGTGTAATACTAGTGATTACAACTGTACTCGCCTATAAACACACAATTAGTGTTCCCAATCGCCAATAACAACCTGAAACTGAAAATTTGACTAAGTATCGGACTTTTAACGAACTTAAACATATGGCAAACCCGTGGGGACATTTGAACCAACCAAGGCAACAATATAATCAACAAATGAACAATCAAACAAACGTACCCACGAACCCTTGGCAATTTTCAGCCGAGCGTAAACGGATGCATCAAGCGCAAATGCAAGCGAATGTTGCCGGAATCAATCCGTGGGCGTTAGCGGCTCAACAACAGGCAATGAATGCGAATCCTTGGGCACTCGCGGCTGCTGCTAATTCACAGACGAATCATCTGTATTCTGTTCTCATGAGTGACTTAGAGACGGGTAGTTCGAATAGGGCACCGAAACTGCAATATATGTCCGACTACCATGGTTGGAAGGGCAGATTTCAGACATACGTTGAGGGTATCGATGGTCTCGTATGGTCAGCAATAGAGACAGTGTACAGCAGGCCGATGGTTGAGAATTCGAATACTCCGATCTCACTGGAAGATATGAATGAAGATCAGAGGAAGAAGTATAACTACGAAAAGAAGGCGATGGCAGCATTGAAACAAGCTCTTCCCAAGGATATACTTCATCAATTTTCTCAATGCACTACGTCACAGATGCTTTGGTTAGCGCTTGCTGAGCGAAACGAGGGAAATCTGAAGACTCGAAAGGTCAAAATGGATCAACTCAAGAAGGAGTTCGAGAACTTCAATGCTATTAGGAAAGAATCGCTAAGAGACATGACTACAAGATACTAACACTTGATGTCAGAAATGTACCAGTACGGGGTCTTGTACTCATCTGCAGACCTTGTGGAAAGATTTGCTGAGGCGCTACCTCCTCATTGGCATCAATGGTTGGACATCTTGAAATCAAGCAATGCTTATCAGACACTCACCATCAATGAGTTCATTACCGAGCTGGAGAACAAGGAGATAGAGGAGATCAGGAGGGCAAACAAGGAGCTCATTCCACAGAATCCCAGTATCTACTACGGGAACCCTCTTCAGGACGCCAGTGTGGGTGGATCCAAACCACAGACTGCATTTGTGGTTAACCCGGATCCAGTTTATGCTTTTGAGAACTATGGTCCCCCATCTGATGTTCCTCATCCAACCTATCCCTTCGGACAGGGAAACCAGTATCCTTTGAATTATAATACTAACCATTTTGGTGTTAACCCTTTTTCTCATCTTGCAGCACCAGCACATGCAACTTCAAACTTTGGTGGACCTTCTCCTTCAGGTTTTGCTGGAGCTCCAACTACAAGTTATGGTGGATATGGAGGTGCTTCGACTTCAAGTCAAGGTGGCTATCGGACCAACCCAGTCGCAGAGCAGCTGAACACCACAGGTTTAGAGAAGGTGACTGTAGAGTTAGCTCAAGAACACATGGCTCTACTGTCAACCTTGGTAAACTCCTACAGTGGATTGGTTGCTGGACAGATTGGGAATCCTCATCTTACACAAGAGGATTACTCGCAGATCGATAAAGATGACATGGATCTGATAGACATCCAGTGGCACTTCGCAAGTGTGGTGAGAAGGGCAAAGGAGTATATGGACATGACAGGAAGGAGAGATGTTCTGATAAACAACAACACTAAGTTTGGGTTTGACAAAACAAAGGTCACGTGCTACAACTGTGGCACCAAAGGGCACTTTGCAAGAGAATGTGACCGACCGAAGCAACAAGGACATCAGAATCCCTTCAACAACAACAGAGCAAATCAGAATCAGAGGCAACAAGCTCAGGCACAACCTAATCCAAATACTGAGCGAGCTATTGTCCCAGTAAATAACCAGAACCAGAGGCCTCCTGCAAACAACAATCAAAGACAATCCCTGGTAATACAAGCTGATGAAGGTTTCAACTGGAACCATCTAATCACTGGAGAAGAACTCCCCAGGGTAGTGCTGCATGTTTTGCCCAACAATCGTCTGAAGCTCTAGCTGAAGTTGAAGAATGCTCAAGTCAGTCTGGCGTTATTATTTCTGAAGCTGAAGCGTCCGACTGTGACTCTGAGTGTGATTCTGATATGGGAGAAGATTTGGAAGATTTGTTAGCTGAAGCAGACGAGCTGATCGACAAAAGATCGTTTCTTGTGGATGCTGACTGTACTGAGAAGAACTTTGGCGAATTCTTTGGAGCTAAGAAGACTGCAGCTCATTATGCCTTGATGGCCATTAAAGAATCGTCCAACAAGGTAAGTTCTTCCTCAAATTCTAAGATAGAATGTGTAGAGTGTGATCAGCTAAAATTCAGAATTAAAGAATTAACTGAAGAGAATCTAAATTTAAAAGCTGATGTTGGTCCATTGCAAAGGTCAATTGATTCCTTAAGACAAAAAGAGAAAAAATTTCTAAGTACAATGATGTTTCTGAACTGTCGAAAACTCTAGCAAACAAGCAAATTGCTATAAATAATTACATAAATGAGGTAGAAGACACTAAGAAACAATTGGCCATTGTCAACTGTGACTATGAGAAGATCAAGAAGAAACTTGAAAGTTACCTAAACTGTAAGTATGTTCTTGATCACATAGTTGAACACTCAGAAAAAGAAAGCATTTCCACTAGTCCCAAATATTCTCAGTGTCCACCTCCGGTGAGATTCGAAACTCACAATTTCGATGTCTTGCCGAAGGAGGAACTTGTGGACGTGGCAGCAACAGTAGCAAAAGCTGCAGAGGCGGCCAAAGCAACTGAAGCAGCTAAACCTGCTGATGTTACTAAGGTTGCTACACCTACTGAAGCTGTCAATCTTGGTGAGAAAGCTGATGATATTAGTGTGTACGACACAGACTCGTCAGATGATGAGCTTGATGAGCCTCCTAGGTATGCACCGGTAAAAACTCAAAATGTTCCTCTTGAAAACCATATCATTACTACTGAAACCTTGAGTGAACTTGTACCGAAAGTGCAAACCGAGGATGGCAGAAGGATTAAGGTGTTTTACAAACTAAAAGGGTCTGAAAAGGTATATGCTGATGAGGAAGTCCCTCTCAAATGTATAGCCCCTGGTCTAATTGCTAAAATTTGGCAAGAATCTGTCATTACTGTGGAAAAGGAAACCTGGAATAAGAAGAAGGGTAAGGGTAGAAAAGACCAGGATAATCAGCCAAATGAATATAACAAGAAAAATCAAAAGATGAACACCGTTAATCCTCAAAGTCATGCTCAGAGGAAAAGTCCGAAGAAACATGTCACTGAGTTTGTTAGATCTACCGGAAATGAGAGAAATGACGATCCTCGCGTCGATGTGCAAAGAAAATGCCTTGAGGATCTGAAACACAAAAACTCATTTGCTAGTTCATCTAACAGAAAGAACAAAAAGGAGAACAAGTCCGAATCTCCTCGATTTGAAGAATACAGATCCTGTCATAAATGTGGGGAACGTGGGCATTTAGTTGCTGCGTGCCCTGAATTGAGACGAGAAAGGATCAAAGTGGATGATTCTCCTAATTCTAGCAAAACTAAGCAACCTGTTTCCCCTAAACTTTCTGAAAAACAAAAGGGAAAACAGATTGTTTATGACAAGCAAAACAAGATTGCTATGAACCAAAAGCCAGTTGATGGCAGAGGTCCACAATTGAGGGGGAGCACTGTTCCCACAAAGGTTGAAGCAGTGCCTAAGCCACCAGCAAAGGCTGCAGCTAAACCACAGGGCAACCCCAAAACTGTTCCACGTATAGTTAAATCTGAAGTGGATCCAAAATCTGTTCCTCCTAAGGAGTCTAAGGCAAGATCTTCTAGCCCCAAAGCAAAGAAGAAGCCCAAGCCAAAGAAACCAGAACAGGTTTGGAGACCCAAGTCACCAACCAAAAGTGGAGAATCATCTGCAGGTGATAACACTGTCGGACCATCGGGAACAACACCAATTCCAAACGGAAGATGGGTTGATTTTCCGACATTAGATGAAGATGGTAGACCCAAGACCGTGAAGGCTTGGGTCCCCCTTAACCACTGAACTTTGAATGTTTGTGCAGGGAGTTCCACAGGGCCTTATCAGCAGCCTATGGATTGTTGATAGTGGAGCTTCTAGGCACATGACAGGTGACTTATGCCTACTTTTTGACATAAAGAATATCAATGGGGGGTATGTTGCTTTTGTTGGTAATAAAGGGGGTTATATTACGAAAGAAGGCAGTATGAGTAACGAAATAGTAAGCTTTGAGAAGATAAGCTTTGTCAAACAAATAGACCACAACTTGCTGAGTGTCTCGCAGATATGTGACAAAAAGTTCACTGTGTTCTGTGATGACAATGCTTGTTTCATTCTGAAACCTGGATTTAAGATACCGAAAGAGTGGGTTATGATCTCAGCTCCCAGGGTCAACAACTTATACGTCCTGGATATGAGCCGAGCCATGACAGCAAAAGGTCAAGTCACTTGTTTTCTGTCTAAGGTGACAGAAAAGGAATCGATCATGTGGCACAGACGTATGGGGCACATCCACCTGAGAAAAATGAACCATCTTGTTCAGAATCAACTGGTGGAAGGTGTTTCTGTTAAAAATTTTCATCTAAATGACGTCTGTGTCTCATGCAAGAAAAGGAAGCAGAAAAGGAAGTCTCACAAACCTAAGAAGACAAACTCAGTTAGTCTACCTCTCGAACGACTGCACATGGACCTGTTTGGCCCAGTCAATCGGAAGAGCAAGAATGGTGACTTATACTGCTTGGTGGTTACGGATGACTATTCTAGGTTTTCTTGGGTCGTGTGTATGAAGCACAAGAGTGAAACTTTTGAATAGTTGAAGAATCTGTTCACGAAACTGGATAATATATATCAGCTAAAGATCCGTAGGATTAGAAGCGATAACGGGACAGAATTCAAGAATCATGCTATGGAGTCATTATGTGTAGAAAAGGGTATTCATCGTGAATTTACAGCACCGTACACTCCTCAGCAAAATGGGGTTGTAGAAAGAAAGAATCAGACACTTATTAAGGCAGCCCGAACAATGCTCGCAGACTCGAACTTGCCTGTGATCTTCTGGAACGAGGCAGTTCACTGCGCGTGTTACACTCTAAATAGGGTTCTAACGGTAAAGAAGCTTGGCAAGACTTCTTACGAGCTTCTGAACCGGAAGAAACCGAACTTAGAGTTTCTGGAACCTTTCGGAGCTCCATGCACCATGATACATCCCGATGGGAAGTTTGGTGCAAAGGCAGAAGAAGGTTTCTTTGTTGGTTATAGCACTCCCAATAAAAGAGTGTACAACAAAAGAACCAATTGCGTTGAAGATTGGCTTAATGTCGATGTTCAACGCTATACTTCCAATGCACCTGGTGTTGGACCTGATTGGTTGTTCGATTATAAGAGTCTATTTGATTCCTTCAACGTGGATAATTTGGTAGATTATCCTGTAGCGCAAATGTATTACGAGTGTGAAAACGCAGCTAGCTCACCGCTAATGCGTCCTATCGTTGTCAACGCACCTGCGCCAGCACCATCTGATGCCTCTGCGTCCACGGGTCCCCCTGGTAAAACCGCAGCAGCAGAAGTTGAGGAAGTCTTTCAGGAAGCGTTAGCAGAGGTTCTCGAATCTTCATCTTCAGACGACGATTTTGCAGAGTCTCATGAAACTCTTACTGAAGAACAAGCTGGAAATGGTGAATCTACCACTACAGCTCCAATTATTCCGATAGGAAACAATCAAGCTGGTCCTTCTTCTTCAGCAGCTCCAGGGATAGGTCTTAGGATCGATCTCTTCGGTTTTAATATGCAACCCGCTGCTCCCTCCAGTTCAAGCGCTGCAGACACAAATTTATCTCAAGGTTTGGAGAACCTTAATCTGCATTCGGATGATCTAGTGCTGGCACATCCGGAATCTTGGATTCACGACACTTATCCGATGCAGAATGTGATTGGTGATCCGGCTAGCAGAGTCATGACACGTAGTCAGCTCAGAAATGCTAGTCCAAGTGACAATACAGGTACCTTAGCACTCTATTCGGAGATCAGGAAAGCAGGTCATCAGAACGACTGGTCCTTCGCTCTTTATGTATCTCAAACTGAACCAAGAACCGTGCAAGAGGCATTGAGGGAAGAACCATGGATTGAAGCAATGCAAGCCGAGCTTCAGCAGTTCCAAAAGCTAGGGGTGTGGGACTTAGTTGACTTACCTCCAGGCTCGAAGAAAATTGGAACAGAGTGGGTCTATAAGTGTAAACAGGATGACCGCGGGGTGATTATCAGAAACAAGGCTCGTTAGTGCATGATGTCCCTAGGCTAGTATATATGTTGTTTGGACGAGTTTCGGGGTGTTTGGAGACGTTTATACGCCTTTTTTGGGTATGTTTGAGGCTATAGGCGATTACAGGAAGGAACAGGCGAGTAGAACCTATTCGCCATTACTATTCTAGCGAATTGAAGTTTCCCTATAGGCGATTATAGCCCAATCGCCTATAAGTACATGTCTGATAGCCTCTACTCGCAAATACTGACTGTACGAGTACGGGAGGTATAAATAGGCCCAATCATTGCCCTAATAATCAGTTTTTGCCACACACACACTCTCCAAACACCCTCCCCAAGTCTGAGATTGCTTGGTTTGATCATTGTAACACTCGTGCTCTGTTTTAATGATATAAACGTTAATCTTTTGACTCGTTTGTGTGTTGTAATTGCTCGTTTATCATTGTTTCAAGTTTGTTTCTGTTATTAAAGCATATTCAAGGGATTCCGCACCTTGAATATAACCCTCGTGATTGTCGGGTGACACGTTCGTCGATCCTACAAAAAGAGAAAAAGATGCAAGATGGAAAAGAATGCAAAGTAAAAGGCATTTAATGCACGCCGGGTACAGCAGCTAGAGCTGTTCAAATCGGTCGCTGTTCGTGGATCGCTCGTTGCTCACTCAGAAAATGCTCGAAAAATGCTCGCTCGATCTTCCGCTCGGTTGTAAATGAGCCGATCGGCTCGGTTCGTTTGTAAATGAGCTAAGCACGGGCAAAGGTATGCTCGGCTTGATTCAGCCCGAATAAATTTTTATTTATATATTATATATTTAATAATAAATATACACACAATTTACAGATAAATTTATGGCTTTTTATATAACATTCTATTGGATTTAAGCTAGTATATGCAAACCAAAAATAACAAGCCCACTTAACTCAATAAAAAATTTAACACTAGATTTAATAGTAAAACCATAAGTCATGAGGTGACAGTCTTGACTTTCTTTATGTTATTAGTCGTCCATCGCTAATTGTTGCTTGATATCACACAACGTCACAATGCAACAACTGTTCTCTAATATATGCGCATCGCCTCACCAGCCTCATCCGCGGACACTAGGATTTCAATATTAGTGTTTTCATCGGACAGTTCGACCTTAGTTGTCACCCAACAATGAAAACATCGAAGGAAGCATCCTAGTTTTATGATCATCCAAATTACTATCCGCTCGATTCTTGTTCGGCGCTCGCTCGAAAAATTTGCACTCGAAGAATTCTCGCTCGGTTTTTGGCTCGATTGTAAACGAGCCACTCCGCTCGGTTCGGTTTGTAAACGAGCCAAGCATGAGCAAAGCTTCGTTCGGATTGGCTCGGCTCGTGAACAACCCTAAAGCTGCAAACATCAAGAAACGGTCAGTGTCTTCTGGCCGTAAGCCCCATTTTGCCAGGCGTAGGTTACGCCGGACAAGGAGAAAAAAATGGAAAGTTGTTGTATGTGATATAAAAACCTAATCTTTGATCCTAGGGATTATTGGCTATCTTGAGTCGAAAAGAAGCTTTCAGTTGGACAATTTTGGAATATTTGCAACACCAAACAACATCACATAATTAATCCTTCATCCGAATCAAGATGGTATCAAGTGTTAATTAACTCACGAGCGTGTTTTCTACCACCATGAGCGGCTAATCACCCGTGACCCTCTCCGGGTGAATGGTTAGTTACTAGAACAAGTTTTGTGTTTGTCGAACAATTGAATGTTTAAACTTTCAGTTTTGATTGTGGTTTATTTTTAATATTGATGTTGAATGTTTATTGAATGATTAATTTGTTTGGATTTCATCAACCAACACGATTTATTATCAAGGGTCATTGAATACATTCAAGTTATGTCTTTCAATATTACGAGTCATTAAGATATTGTTAGGTGATAATCAACCGAGTCAACAGTCGCGGTCTAGTTATCATCTGTCACAAAGTCATTAATCAACCTTCTTTATCAATCATATTAATCCACATATCATGTCTATGTAATATCAATTGGCAAACTTTATTAACCTTGGCAATAGTAATTAACCGGGATCCTGGAGAAGTCACCATTTCTCTAATAGTTTACAACTCGTTTTCTTTTAAGTATTTTTATTAATTGCAATTTAATCAACCAATCGATTTTACAATTCCGTCTTGTTTAATTTAGTTGTAAAAAAAATAACACTTTTCATAATACTCCTCGTGGTTCGACACCCGATTTACCTTAACTAGTAAGGTAGTTGGTCTTTTCTAAAACTCTTATGTTTGACCGGTCCTTCGACACGGATCAAATAACCATTTTTATAACATACACACACAAAAAAAATATTATAAATAAAATAATTTGAGCTAAACCGAACCGAGCCGAGCTAACGAAATAGGCAAACCGAGCCGATCAGAGTCGGCTCAGTTCCTAACCAAGCCATATTAAGCGAGCTTTTTTCATATCAAATCCGAGCGAGCTTCGAACCACAAGCTTTCTAGATAACGCTCTTCTATAGTAATAAAAATAAAATCAAAACCATATATAATATATGAAATGAAATAAAAAATTGATGTATAAAAATATCAACTAGGGTTAGGGTTAGAGTGGACGCGGGGTTGGCGCTGACAGAATGCAGTGAACCCCCATGCCTCCAACCGGCGGACTCGTTGCTGATTAATATCCACCACTCTTCTTCTTGTCGCTATTTTTGGCTCTAAAACTCATGCATCATGTTCCATGTAATTGTTAACTACCAAAGATGCTCTTTGTCTCCATATACAAACAAAATTTTGCTATCTATTAATTTTACTTTAGTTTGGAATCCATATGGTTATTAGTTTTTGACCAACAATGGCCTCAAATGACTCAATTCAACTTGATAATGTTAATCTAAACTCGGTTCATTTGTGCGGTTTAAAGCTCAAATTTTGTTTGAATAAGATGCAAGCTTGATTCAATAGTTCGAATGGTTTTAACTATCTACGAATTATGTTTAGTTATACATTTCGAGAGGGAGTTCCAATCAATTATATACATGAAAGCATATGCATTAGGTTTAAATCCTTACATATGTGTGTTTAGCGATCTATTAGTACACTGTTTAGTATCTTTAAAAAAATGCTTTTGGTTTAATGGGGGAAATTGTGTTAATATTTACTCTCTGAGTTTACGTTTAAATCGTTCAATTAGATACATCATAATTCATACATATGTACTCATTTTTAACATGATCAGTTGAACAATGAAGATACTAAACAGTATACCAATAGATCGCTACAAAGTTCAGCCAAATTAATGTGTTTACTAATATGTGTTTGATGTAAATTAACTGTCGAACAAAAACGGTTGATTTTCGCAACATCGTTGTCAAAATCAAAGAAGTTGAGAGTTCAAACATTAATCTAATAAAAAGAGTGAAATAATTAAAATGATCTGAGGAGCATGGATAGTTGATCAAGTCAAATCAATAGTTAAAATGAGTGAACGACAATTATCTCAAATAAATTGCCAGGCAGGTAAGGATAGGAGGGGGGAATGGGAATAATGACCACCCTCCTTCACATTGTACTATGAAATCAAGTATATTAATATCTTTACTTTGAGTATAGATGTTTTTAGACTAAAGTATAAACATGAACGATGTGGTTAATCAAAATTTTTGATTTATAATTTTTCAGAAGTACACAGACAATCCTAGCGGTTTGCATGTTGTAGCGCATTTTGTCCCAAGCTAGTAAATCTAAAGGTCACAACATGTTCAACTTAAGAACTAAATGTGTTACAAAGTGCAAAGTACCATATGGATCATCCGTGTACTTTTGCTAAATGTTGAGGACTAAATGCAATAAAATATGCACACCACATGGACCATCCATGTAATTTAGTAGTTTCTATCAAAGATGAAGTGTTGATACAATGTGAGTACAACTGACAGCTTAGAAGCACTATTGGAGCATTCACATTAGCTTCTTCATCTCCATCTCTATAATTACATTAAAAATCACTTTATTTTTCTTTCATTTTCTATTTAATACTCCCTCCGTCCCTATTTAAATGTCATGGTGCTCAAAAACACACATTTTAAGAAATCTTTTGTTTGTATGTGGTAAAATGACAATAATATCCTCAAAAGTGGTGATTGTGTTTTGCCTTTTATGGGCAAAACTGGAAATTGCATTTCTCTTTTTGGAAATTGACATTTAATTTGGGATAATCAAAAATAGAAAGATGGGCATTTAAATACGGACGGAGGGAGTAATACTTATTTTATACATTTATTATTACCTTTTCTCTCTCCTCTACTCACAATCACTTTTAAAAATATTAAAAATTATGAAGGATGAACAGTGTCTCATACAAATTTACTAGTGAACAGTGTCTCCTCCAAATATTTTTTCTATCCTCTACTCACAACTACTTATACCCACTCTATATAATAAAGAGATCACACTCATATCACTATGGAGGAGCTAATGTGAATGCTCTTGTAACTAGTACTTTACATGCATCCCTATAACAAACAGTTTTTAAAACATACTAGTGAGTAACCTGCACGTTGCAGCGAGAATAAAAACTACATCAAACTATATCTAGTCGGGTGCCCGCACGATGCATAAGGGAATACAACCCTTAGGTTAGTGATTTTTGGGGTCTACGCGTGATGGTTCGGGTAGGGAATACAACCGTATGGTTTTGCTTAGTTCAATAATTTTGTATACTATATCATATCCAGTTTTACAGGGTCATAACCATTTCAAGTTTTCTTCAAAGCTATGTTATATGTTAAACTCCATGCGCTTATATGCATTCTAATATAAGATGTTATCAACCATCAACACCTCAATTGCATATTCATTTCAAGTTTCATTTTCTTCTGTACATGTAAAATAGTAAAATGTTTATTCTAGTGTTTTCTTTTAAAATTGGGTTCTTTAGGCTTTAGCAACAATAATTAGTAAGAATAAAGCCTCATAAAGATACAAATTGAAGAAAGAAGCTGGTGACAATGTCTACTAACAAACCAAAGATTATAAAGATAATAAGGAATGAGATAGTTGTTTCATTGAGATGTAATATAAGGAGTTAGAAACATGGATAGTCACTAATAACTTTATTATTACATAATCAACTTAATTGTTAATGTAAAAGGACAACTCACCCATTTACTACCATCATTAAGTTATTGTATCACATATATGCATTATATGTTACTAGTAGGAATGCCCGCACGTTGCAGCGGGTGCGTCTGTTTTGTTGCCACATTATTGTTGTTGGGGTTTGTGGTGTGTGTGGCTTTTGTAAGTTATTCGTTATGGTGATGCCCCATGTTACAACATATTTAACTGATCGATGAATAAAAGCGGGAAGTGATCCTTGCGGGTGGCGTCATTGAGTTTGCGATAGTCAATGCAAACTAGCCATCCGGTGACGGTTCTCGTAGGAATAAGCTCATTCCTATCATTTGTAACCACCGTCATGCCACCTTTCTTGGGCACAACGTGTACTAGACTAACCCAAACAGAATCTGAGATAGGATAAATCAATCCTACATCAAGCAACTTAATCACCTCATATTTGACAACTTCCTGCATGTTAGGGTTCAGACGCCTTTGGTGCTGCCGACAAGGCTTATGGACATCTTCCATCATAATTTTATGGGTACAGAACGAGGGATTAATCCCCTTGATGTCCATTATCTTCCAGGCGATTGCCTTTTTATGAAGTTTCAAGATTCTGGGCAACTCGCTCTTCTCTTCAACAGACAATGAAGATGAGATAATCACCGGTAGATGACCCTCCTCGTCAAGAAATGCATACTCAAGATACGGTGGGAGCTCTTTCAGTTCCAAAGACGATGGATCTTCCACAGATGGTTTGGATTTTTCATTATCCTCTTGCTCAATCTCAACAAAACGCCTTGGGCTCTGGGAACCATCATCACCGATCTGATAGACCAGCTGCTCAAACCTATGGCCCTCCTTCATAATGCCATCTAGGTCCCCACACAACATATGTGTGCCCGAAACATCCTCATCTATAGTGCCTCGAAAGTGAGAACTGACACACTGGTCTACTATATCAAGATAGTATAGTGTGTCATCCTGACTCTCGGGATGACGCGTCGACCTTTGAATATCAAAAGTCACATGCTCATCATTCACCCGGAGTTTGATCTGGCCCGCAGCCACATCAACAATTGTCCTAGCCGTGTTAAGGAAAGGACGTCCAAGGATCAGAGGCACTTTAGAATCATCATCCATATCTAGGATGACAAAATCCACAGGGAATACAAATTTGTCAATCTTGAAAAGCATATTCTCAACGAATCCCCTCGGATACTTGATCGAACGATCAGCCAAACAAATACTCATCCTGGTGGGTGAAGGCTCACCCAGATCCAACTTCTAAAAAACCGTATAAGGCATAAGGTTAATGTTGGCACCTATATCTGCAAGTGCATTGCTGACAAACATATTACCTATCAGACAGGGGATTGTGAAGCTGCCAGGATCTCCCATCTTCATGGGCAGTCTATTCTGCAGAATTACAGAGCAGTTCTCGTTTAGTAGAACACAGCTGCCAGGTCCTCAAGTTTTTGCTTATTTGTAAGGATGTCGTTCAATAATTTTGCATACTTAGGCATCTGAGCCAAGGCCTCGACAAACGGGATGTTTATATGTAGTTGTTTGAACAGCTCAAAAATTTACCGTGCTGAGCCTCGTCTTTTTTCTTTCTCAACCTGCCTGGGTATGGAACGGGAGGAGTGTAGTCAGTGACTGGCTTCGGCAACGATGCTATACTTGCTGGGACTCGCCTAGCGTGCACCTCGACCGAAGACTCAGTCTGGACCGTCTCAGTGATCGGTGGTGAGCCCGATGTGTCGTGTCCCGTGGTTTTACCACTCCTAGTTATGATTGCATTTACATGCCCCCTGGGATTCGGCTCTGTGTTGCCTGGAAGACCACCCTGTTGTCTTTCAAACATCATCTTAGCTATTTGGCCAACCTGATTCTCTATAGCCTGCATAAACGCCTTTTGGCCCCTCATCTCTCCTTCATAATTGGAGAAGCGTTCCCCGTGCTGCTAGTAGCGCTGCTCAGCAATTTGATTGGTATTGGTAGAGTTGGTAAGGAGCAGAGACATCATCTCTTCTAGCCTCGACGTACCTTGTTGGGCGTGCTGCTGGGAATTGCTCCCAGCGCCCTAATTTTGGTACTGGTTCGGCCAAGGCAGGTAAGAATGGCTATTAGACTAGTATGGCAGTTGTTGGGACTGGTGGGATTGCTCTGGTGCGGGAGGTCGCTGCTGGTATCCGAGAGGGTTCTGATTAGAGGGACTAGATCTCCACCCAAAGTTTGGGTGGTTTCTCCAACCCGGATTGTAGGTGTTACTGTAAGGGTTATTCTAGGGTCTCGTTTGACCCCCATGTAGTCCACAGCCTGAACACCAGAACGGGCAGCCGAAGATCGTGATCTGTCGCTCTGCCGGGATTTAGATTTCAGGGACGCCTTTTCAATGATCCGCCATGCCTCATTGGGGGATTTTGTTGCCAGATCTCCCCCAGCCTCTGATAAAACGTTAGCACCAACTATCTCTTTGGAAGACCGTGGTGCGGGACACTTAAGAGAAGATCTTTGAATCTTTCCCATGCTGAGTTCAGAGATTCCCCATCATCTTGACGAAAAGTCATGATGCGGTTCCTCAACTTTTGGGTCTTTTACGGAGGGAAGTATTGCTGCATGAACTGCTCACACAGGTCCTCCCATGTAGTGATAGAACCAGCGGGAAGCGACTGAAGCCAACTTCTGGCTTTGTCCCGCAAAGAGAATAGGAAGAGTCTTAAACGAATGGCATCGTCTGAGACATGAATCATCCTAAAGGTGGCTAAAACCTCTAAGAAACCAGCAATGAGTCGGCATGGATCCTCGTGCTCCAGTCCACCGAATTCTGTATCATATTAATGATACTGGATTTAATTTCAAAGCTCTCCGCGGCCACCGTAGGTCGGGAGATACTCGATGCAAGACCATCCCCACCAGGACGCCCGCTATCGTTTAGTGGGATATCATCATCCGCCATTATGATGTCGCTATGGGCCTTCGACCCTTCGTGGTCGGACTGATCCACCGGAGCCTCGTCCTCTGCGATCTCAATAGCAGAAGTAGAGTTAAGAATACTAGAAACAAGACGTGTTTTATGAAGTCTAATTCTATCGCGTCTCTTCCTCGGGTAGATCACCAGAAAGCCCAGGGTTCGTGGACATCAACCTGCAATCAAAGAATGATACAATTGCAGCATGCGAAATAGATAACTAACCCGAAAAAACGATAAATGACAGAAAAATAAATATTAAATCCATAAATACATACAAAAATACCGGAAAGCTATATACTCGTAAAAATCAAATAAATGCCAATAAAATCAATAAAATGAACAGAAATAAACAGACAAAGAATAAAATGGTCTAAATAATAAAATCAACAATTAGTTCAAATACGAACAAAAAATCAAATAAATCAAATAATGAATCAATCAAATTCATAGACAAACCAATTAATCCAATATTCAATAAATTAAATCTATCAACATCCTAATGAAATAATAATCAATCTAATCAATCCTATAAGCATAAAATGAACAAATATATATACTAACCTATGAACCAATCTAAAATCAATCCAAAATATCAACAGACAGAAAAATCAAATAAAAATTCAAATAATCATATATGCAAATAAATGAACAGATAAAGAATCAACGAAGTATAAACAAGTATTCACAAGCATGTACACTGGTAAAAAGTTGACTCGGTTCGTTCCTAAAGCTTGTCGCGTCCCCAGCAATGGCGCCAAAAATTTGACGTGTGCGATATACACATAATTTTACAATGAAATAACACACGTTTCTGCTTTAATATTTATAAAAATGGTTTAGACCTTAGTATTAAAACACACACAATAGGGCAAGTGCACCCTGTCATATATGTAGTGAGTACAGATAAGAACCAGATATCGATCCATGGACGGACGCGGAGCAATTATACTAAAACTCTATCCTCAATTTACCAATTAGGAAAAGATAGTGGAAGTTTTGTTTAAACTAAATTAATTCTAAAATATCTAACTAACATATGTAATACTCCAAATACAAAATATAACTATATAGACTATAATATATCAATCGTAGCATGTTATCTACATATCAAATGAAATAAAGGCGTGTGATCAACATTCCCATTTTCCGACAGTTAGTGTCCCTTTCGGGCATCCTAACATGACAACTTTACAGAAAGCTAACACGAATACACACTTTAACCACTTCAAGTCGTTTATTAGCGAGCAGCTGATATGATCTCATGCAAATCTTCTAAAGATAAGTTAGTCATCTGTTAAGAGTTTTCTAACCTCACTAATTCAGGAAAGCGATACCGAATACACAATACAACCACCTAGACCAGCATAAAGTAGAGCATTTCACAACCTACTCCATTTTACCAACTTTGAACACAAATCTACTAAGATCGCTATTTTCACCAAAATAACTAGCAAAGATCATTAACCGTGTCAAAGATCAGTAACGGCACCATTAAGCTTTTAAAACCCTTTTACGTGCCGGTAAGCATTTCTAATCGTTATTCGACTGACTCTAACCAAAACAATAGCCGGTTACAGTTTCATGGTGTAAACTTATTAACAAGTTAACTAGTTAACTAGTCTACTACCGGATGATTAAACGGACGGTTTTTCAACATGTATCCGCCTAACACATTCGACAATCATCAAAGTCATTCAAACACAATCACAAATCCAATAACAATGAATCAAGGTTGCATTATGATCATCAAGATTAAGTCATGAAAAATGCCGAATTCATATAAGACATGATTATTATACAAACGATTGTTTCTATGTACTACATACTAGTGTTTTTGCCCGTAGGCATACAATCTACTAAGTAAACCTCACAAATAGCATTCAAAATCAGATTTGATACAATAATAGATTATAGGATCAAACCATAGAAATGCAAATGTGATGGATTGGATGATGATGGATAGATCGGATGGCTTCCCGAGCTCGTTCCACGCCTTTGCAGCATTTTGTTAGCTCCATAAATCGCCCAGAATCGACCCCAGAAAACCCAATAATCGATCAGTGAGTTAAAGCTTTGTTTTCTACAAACTAGGAAGACCGAGCGGCCGCGTGGGGGCTGTTAGCGGCCGCTTACTTTACAAAAAGTCATGCAAGTGGCTCGTGTGCTGATGCAGAGGTTCCAGAAGTTTTCCAAAAATATCAGGATGAGTGAGCGGCCGCTCACAAAGAGTGAGCGGCCGCTCACAAGACCCTGGGTCCTGTTTGCGCGCCGAAATCTTCTTTTTTCTTCAGTTTAACTTCCGGGACATCGTTTAAGACCTGAAATCGTAAAGATACCCAAATAAGTACCAATTCCTCGTGTATAAGGTTAAAAACGTATAAAAACGGGAGTTAAACGGGGACTTAAATATGTGTAATTTATGTATATCACTCTTTTACAGAGAAGCGGGGCCACTACTGAGTAGAATGTTCCTCAAACCGCGGTCAAGTCTCTTGTCCTCGAACTTATCATCTTCTTGAATTGGAGGCTTAACTTCCAACCTTGAACACCGTACACCTCCCTTAGCTCTCGCGTTCCGTACCGAAGGGTATCTCCTTAGGGCCAATCCCAGCAGCCTCGTATCCCCTAAATAGGTTAACGGTCATGAAGACCGAAGGATCTCTCTTACGGTTGTCTCAGGCGACTTGTACCCCCATTGGCTAACGGCGCTGTACTAACGAGAACTAGATAGATTCCTTAATTTATTTATCTTTTAGGTGACACTTTATTACTTGGTGATCAATTAAATATAAAGTTGGTTTAAATGAATGATGACTTAATTACCCAACCCATAACCTTCCGAACTAGATGAAATCCTTGATAAGGGCGGCACATAATCCTAAAGGCGTGCAATTCGAAGATCACTAGTGCGCCCGTAGGGAAACCATCCTTTACCAAACAGATCATTCAATCATCTGGTAAGTACCAGAAATGTGCCACTCAGATCTGGTCCACTTCAGAAGCCATTGCTTAGAATCTGGTTTGGATATCAAAAGCCCAAAGGATCTGTCTCACTACCGGTTTCCTCGCCTTGGATCTAGCTTGGGGCCACCAGAAGCTAATTATACCTCTAGTCGATTAATTAAGTTATAGTTATTTAAGTTATTAAGTTAATCATCATTCAAACCTGTCACAAAGATTAGAAGAAGATAACACAACAAGTAACTAAAAATAAACTACTACTACTAATAATAAAAGTCTACAAATCGAAGCGGGTTCACGAATAATGAAAAGATACAACCATAGAAAATAATCAACACAAGAACATGGATGCTCATAGACAAGCTCTCTATCTTCAAGTGATATGTAGCTCTCATGAACCTCACGTCCCTCGATGTTTATTGCATACTTCTCTACGATCCCATGCTTGATCGAATTATTCAAGGTAGGATGAGGCCTAACCTTGGTGGGTGTGTTCGGAGGGCCCTAGGGCCTCCCAAGGGCCCCAGGGGCAGCACAGGCGTGCATTAGAATGCCAAGGGCGTGCTTATTGTCTTACGTACGTTCTGTTGCTGCATGGCAGATGTTGTATGTCCTTTTTGTCCCTAGCACGGCCGTGCCTTCTTCTGTTGCACGGGCGTGCATGCCCCTGTGACCTTGATTTCTTGCTCTCCAAGTTTGCTGCGTTGTCCTCTTGCGTTCGTGGCCTTCATGCAAGGGAGCGTGGGCGTGCTTGGTCACTGCCGGACTGATTTCAGTATTGTTTAAGTCCCGGGATTATCTTCAAACATATAGTGAACTGGCTGGAAGTCTCGTATCTTCAGGAATCTCCAGTTTTTGCTTGTTTTAACCCGAAAATCCTCTATTTCCGTCTTGAAGCTCCATTTTCCTGATAAATACAAATAGGAACTAATTAAGTATCAAATATTAATAATATAGCCTTAATTGTATCCTATTATGAGACTGTTTATGCCCGTTTTATATGTTTATTTTGTGAATTATCACAATACCCCACACTTAGACTATTTCTTGTCCTCAAGCAATCAAACACAACTGCACTTAGAACAGACCGTAATTAACAAACCCTCAATCCATTTATTAATTTATTTACGAGAAAAATAAAATTGCATGACACGCCTACTTAACCCGTGCGAGTACGCTCAAAGCTATACCTGCTCACAATGTTCACTCCACACTCGGGTTTATCACTTTAGTGAGTTTTGGGGGTGAACACTAAAGTCCGTACCAAATTCGACTAAGGTCATAGGCTTGTATGCAAATCAAGTCCTTGTCTCCAAACCGAATAGCTAAGAAAAATCAAGAGGACTTTTATTCAGGTTGTAATGTAGGGGTGCAAAAGATAAAACAACTTTTTTTTAACTAAAAATAATAGGGGATTTTTGAAAGGAGTCACCGAATCACAAGGAAGCGTCATGGATGAGATGATGAAGCAGCAAGACGTGGAAAAGGGCGACTACGACGTTGTGCGAAATTTTCGGCGGCGATTTCTGAAAGGAGTTGGGTGTTAATTCCAAGATCCTTCATCATGGCTATTTCGTCCCTCACAGTGTAGTCGATGTTACTGCCTTTCCTAACTTTTCTCTCGGCTCGGTATCGGATAGCACCTTCATGAATCAACATAGTGTACTAGAACTGCGAGTAGGTCGAGTTGTTGTTGCATGATGTATTGTAAAATACATCTATTTCCAGTGTAAAGTTTGTGTAATTTTCGAGTCGTTTAGATAGTGTTTTTATTAGTTTTAGGCTTGTACCGGTATATTTTATTTAGTATAGGTTTTTATAGATTTTTATTAGTTTTGAGTCAGTTTTAGTCTTTATTTATTTATTTTATATTTGTGTAGGTGTTCAAGAACGTTGAAGCATAAACGAGCAACTTTGATTAAGTCAAGAACACCCGAGTCGAGAGCACGCAATAATAATAATAATAAAACAAATTGGTGAGTTTGGTGAGTCACGGCCCAATGAATTGAAGAAAGAGCCCAAAATAAACTAAATTGTAAAATAGGGCATAATGGCAGCATAACTTTTGGGGGAGGGCTCGAATAATTAAAAGAAGACATCGACACAAGTAAATATTTTTTTTGGAGGGCAGCCGCTAATTATTTCGGGAGGAGTTTAGAGGCGCACAGAATTTTTTGGAGCCAGAAGATCGATTTTTTTATTTGGAGAATTTGAGAGGCGGATCAAGGGTGGAGGCATAGGTGCCAGCACGGGTTGGTTCTACTTTATTTATTTATTCTATTCAAACCGTAGTGAACACCATGTATTTGTATAGTTTTTATTGTTTTGATTTTATCATGACAATTATTGGCTAGATCATAGAACTACCTAGGCGATGATGCTAGATCATAGAACTACCTAGAGAATTGTTCGTGGTATTGTTATGGTCACGTGTTGGGCCGTGTGGAAGGAGCGCAACAAGAAGATTTTCAAGAATGGGTCCCCTAAGGTGATAGAAGTTGTAGCGATGGTTAAATCGCTCTCCTTCCTTTGGTTCTGTCATAGATCGAGTCGTTTTAATGTAGAATGGAACGAGTGGGCTAAGTACCCGTTGTATATTTTGTAATTGGTTGTTGGGCGGTTCTCGTTTTTTTCGGTTCCGCCTGTTGTTTCGAATGAAGCATTTCTTTTCAAAAAAAAAAAAAAAAAAAAACCCTAGGCGATGATGAATACGCTTGTTTGATTATTTTTTTCTTTTGGTTTTGGAACTTTTGGTTGTGGGTGAATTTTAAAGTAAAGAACTTTTATTTTCTGGTTTGATGTATATGCGTATTTAGTTTTGTTTAATTAATTTTTATAAACTCCACTTGCGTTTTTGTGAATATCTTTCATGTATGAATGCGGGTTAGGTTGCGGACTGGGTGTTAGCGACTAGTTTATGGTTAATTTCTACAGGTTATCCATAGGAGTTGTAATTGTTAGTTAGATAATTCTAAGTGTTCTACCAATTCTCAATAGCTGTAAGGTGCGAGATTGTTGGTCTGTCTAGGGTGTTAAATTGCTAGTTCTAGAGGCTTTGTAAGAAGATCTTCCTAGTTTCCCTAGCACTCCTTGTAGTCCAAGTCTTATCAGAAATATTGTAGTTACCCCTTGCACTTTCGGGTGTATTGTGACTTTCGCGCTGTGAGATAGACCGTTTAGCGGGTACTTTAAGATTCGAGTAGGTAAGCCTGTGAGGGTAACCTCTCAACCGGTAGTTTAACAACACAACAATATTCTAGGGTTTCCCCTTGAGAAGGGTCGAGGGTGTCTAGTTTATTCTTGATGTTTAGTATTTTAAGATCCCGGTTCCACACCAGTTTCATAGCCATTAGAAACTTATCATTCAAGTGTAGGATTCTAGCTTAGGTAGTGCCTTCCCATCATCTGATCCCAGTTGCAGTAAATAGTTTGTGTCAAGTTATTTTAGTTTTATTTTATTTATTTGCAATTAGTTTGTGGAACCCCCCCCCCCCCTCCCTCCCCTTTAAGTAACAAAACAATTTAAGTCATTTTGTAGATAAGTAATCGAGTCTAGTTTACGTTTTCTAGTAGAGTCTCGTGGGTTCGATACTCGGACTTACTTTAGCTGTACTGCACTGACCGGTACACTTGCCGGTTGTGTGGTTTAGGTTTAGAGAGTCTTAGGTTATAAATTTAAAACTTAGAGTGTCTAGTTTAGGGTAATTTAGTTAGTTTTTACTAAACCACTTTCAGCACATCAAGTTTTTGGCGCCGTTGGCGGGGACTCTTGGCGATTGCGTTTACTAGCTTTGATTACACTTATCTGCCATATCTGTGCTACTTGTGTTTTGTTTTGAGTCTATCTTTTTGTAAAATGAGTCATAGGAGTCTAATTTTATGTGTCTTTTATTTCTTTTGAGTCTGTAAATATGTGTGAGATTTGTGGAGGACCCCATTTTACCATTTTATGTCCACAATATGAGGGGTCCTCTGCACATTATTGTGCTAATTCCTTTGTGCAGCCGCAGCCATACCATTCACAGGGGTGTCCTACATATTATTATGACGACTCGTATCAGGCATAGTTAGGAGTCTAGTCTAGGTAGTGTCGAGGGTGTCCCCTTGAGAAGGGTCGAGGGTGTGTAGTTTATTCTTGATGTTTAGTATTTTAAGATCCCGGTTCCAAATCAGTTCCATAACCATAGAAGCTTATCAGGCATAGTTAGGAGTCTGGTCTAGGTAGTGTCTTATAATCATCTGAAATCAGCTAGCTCAATTATTGTTTTTAGTTAAGTATAGTTAACCTTAGGTAATCTTTATTATATTGTAATTTAGTTTTTAGTAAAACCCCCCTTTAAATTAATAAATAGTTTTATTTCAGTTTTAGGATAAGTAATCGAGTCTAGTTTTCGTTTTTTATTAGAGTCTCGTGGGTTCGATATCCGGACTTACTTTAACTATACTAGAGTCGATAGGTTCACTTGCCTGTCAGTAGTTTAGTTTTAGGGAGTCTAGAGTATTACTAGGTGTCTAATTTTAGGTTTAATTTAGTTATTTTTATTAAACTACTTTTAGCACATCATTGCATTTTCCTTCATGAGACTAGTGGCCACATTTTCTGCATTTATCATATCTCTTGGCCCATCTTTTTGCAGTGCTTTTTGACTATCCACAAAAGGGTGGATTTTGTTCCATCTTTCTCCACAATTTTCTTTTGTCTACCGTCTTGTCGAAAATAATTTGTAACATATACGGGGGCAGACATGGCTCAGCGAAGTGGAAACATTGAAGCAAGTGTTTATCCAACGAATGCATCTTGAGAAAGCGAGGGGGAAGCAAGAGAGAGATGAGAGATCACAGAGAGAATGCAGAGAGAGAGCAAAGAGCAGGAGAAAGAGAGAGAGAGAGAGAGAGAGAGAGAGAGAGAGAGAGAAGAGCTCCAGTTCTTTTAGGTTTCACCGGTCAAAGACCAAATTTTTATCTTTGAAGAACTTTTATATTTGGGCTATCTTTTTGGTGGGTCTCTCTCTATTTATTGGACTCTCGATTTATTTTGGGCTCTCTAACTACTTTTTTTATTTTATTGAAGATCCCCCTCTTGGCCCCGTCTTGTGTTGTTCCCTCCTTTGTCAACGGTGTTGCCTTTTCTTCAAACTTACGCCCTAGGTCAAGACGAATCTTGAAGCTGCTGTAGGGACGCATGATCAGGACTCATTTATTAAAAGAAATGAAAGGCTAAGGCTCAAAGGGTTTTCTATGGGAAAGGATTTTATTTTTGGGGAGAAACCTAATTGCCTCTATCATTTTAATCTAGTTATTGGTTTTAAAACAGGAAAATGCATAAACACACAAGTTCTAACCGAGTCGGACATCTCTCAGGCCAAATGAAACGAGCAATATATGATATAGATAATATAAGCGTGGTGCTCGAAAAAGGCTCAAAATTTCACATAGAAAATCGAGTAGGATAAGGTATCAGTTTTAAGCATAACTTTCGGGGTGTTTTTCTACTTGCCATGCAATGTATTTTTTACTTTATTTTATTTTATTTTAAGTGGATCTATCGGGTTTTAATTTAGTTCATCTAATTTCGACAGTCCTTTGATGTGAACCGTTCGGCATGAATGCCTAATAGGAATCACTCGGACGAGCCTAATAGAGTATACAAATCCGTCAAAATGACCATGAATAGGGATGAGCAAATGGTACCGGTACCGAATCAATTTCGGTACCGGTTCGGTACAGTACGGTACCGGTATTTACCAATTTTTACGACCAAATACCGGTATTGTATCGGTTGTTTTCGGTACCGGTACCGGTACTCATATTTTGGGAATTTCGGTACCGGTACCGGTTCGATACCGGATTGGTACCGTGCTCATCCCTAACCATGAATGACGCTACGGGTATCAAGCTGCTAAGAGGGTACAGGATAACGTATGATCAATGACAAATGATCTGCAAGATAAAATAAAATAAGCAACAATAATGGTCTACCCCAGACTTCAAATTTTGGTATAAATTTTAAGTGTAGAACTGGAGAAAAAGGCAAAAGAAACTAGTACTCCCCTGATAACGACGAATCCTCTCGTGTGTGAGCGAAACCTACATACTCCAAATAGAGACGTCGAAATGGTGGCTCCAAAATATCAAGCTGTCCCTGACCTGTCCTAAAATAACTAGAAAAGAAAAATGAAAGTAACAACGATAAATAAAAGCTAAATCCTAAGATAGATACTGGTGTCGAAGCATCAGCGGGTGGAACATGTCCAGGCATGCACCAAGCATGCAAATGAATAAACATACAATAATCCAACAACCATAAACAATAGAAAAATAAAAAGAAAAGAAAAATAGTGTATCATGTCAACAAACCATCAGTCATAATAGACCTACAGAGAGAGATAAAATCAAACTGAGCGGCTGCGGCGGGAACGGTGGCTGGAGCGGGACCCAGAGGTAGAGCAGTGCAGGAGGTCATGTGCCTAGAGAAATCCTCCCAGAATGACCGGAACTCAGCAATGAGGGTGTCGAGTCTATCCATGATGATGCGGAACATACCTCCTCGCTGCTGTCGGTCGGTCCTGGTGACTGGCGGTGGTCCTGCCTGGGGTCGGGAGCTCTAGCGTCTGGAGATCTATCGTCGGGCTGCAGCTGCTGACGACTCAGGTCTCCTGGCGGCAACTGTCGATGAAGACTCTGCCCAGCCGGTCTCATCCGGTTCCCTCTCATTCACACCCCCAGTACTGTCCTTCCTGGCCCCCAGTGTACTAGCAATAATCATATGAATCCATCTGTGGAGCGAGTCAGGAAAACTGGATCTCTTGTGCTTTCTGGGGTCCAAGACGACCTAAGAGATGGTGTCCCAGAAATCCTTTGGCTGCAGATCATTAGGCCACTAGAAAAGACTGACCGTGAATACCGGCACGGTAGTCTCCCGCTGCCCAATCGTACCCCAAAATCAGCCAAAGTCAAACGATACCAATTTCTTGCCATCCTAAACCCGATGCATGATGAAGAGATCCTGTCATTTCCAGTGGTAAGGGGAGTGTAAAAAATGAGGCTAGGAACTCGAGAGTGTGCTCCCTATAAACCGTCTCCCTAATATGGAAGAATTTGTGCCACTAGTGGGACAACATGTTATAAAATCGGGGTTCAAGCTCCACTTTCTTTAAAGCCTCATAGTCCACTGGAAAATAAGGCACCAACTGTCTCCCCTCAAATACAAGTCGCTTCCTTTGGGCATTTCGATCAGTCCCATGCATGTTAAAGTATACCTATGGGTGAACTCCGTATGTTATATGTCCCTCAGGCTCAAAGGTGTAAGTCTCTAGTAGACCCATAGGAGCAGACTCTCCTGGCAGGTGAGAATGGTGGGAATCAGATTAAACTGATGGTGATCGCTCGGCTGGCCTTTTCATTCGGGGCATAAGCTGCAAAATACAACAGAATCGGTTCAGCTTTAAAACTTAAAATTTTCTGCAGAAAATAATTAGTCTGGGTTCAGTGGCTGCATGCCCGTGCTCAAGTAAGGAGCACGGCCGTGCGGCTCAGTCTGCAGTCCGGGTTTCAACTGGTTCAACTGTTTAAATTGGTTTTTCTCTTAAAACACCCTAAAACTGATTTTAAATTGTAAAAATAGGTTAAATTTTAAAACATAAAAACTTCACGTGCTTTAACTGATAAGCACGCCCCTGCACACAAAGGTGCACGGCCGTGGTTGGTCTGTTAGGTCAAACTGGTTAAGCGGAAAATTTTTATCGGTTTTCTAGTCAAGCACGCCCCTGCACACTGCTGTGCACGGTCGTGCTCGTGACTGATGCGATGGTTTTTTCAAACCCGTCAGTTTTCCTGAAAAACAATTTCTCAAGATTCTTCAAAAATTTCAACCACATTACAATCCTAGTGCTACCCTAATCATTTTCCTACAGTTTCATGCAAAGATTCGCGCCACAAACACTAGAAACCTATGATTTTCATCAAGAACCCAAACTACTCAAAAACTCAAGAATACGAATAGATACCTATTCTGGACGTAAAACACTAAAAGATGTTAGGGGTCAAGTATACATACCTTTTATCAAAGAATGAGGTCTGGAATGGAAGAAAATGGTGGAAAATGGCGGTTTTAGGTGGGTGGCGACGGTAGGGACGAGTTGGAGAAGATGGGAGTGAGTTGAAAATTCAAAAGAGACTTTTAAATACCCCCAAAAATCTGATCTGCACATCTGGTATGGGTGTGCCACCTAAGGTGGCACGGGCGTGCTCCTCAGCAAAAGTCCCGTTTTTCGCGTTTTTCAATTAAGGGTCCGGTTTTAAAATTTTTAGTTGGATTTCTCCAAAATAATTTTTTAAAACCCAATTTTAATTTTGAAAACAGTTTAAATGTTAAATTTCTGAAAAAACCTTCACCCGGATCATTTTCCACATTCTTAATACTTACCTGGCGATCTTCAATGTATGACAAACCAACCTTTAACGAAAATAAAGATGAAACAAAAACCTTCCAAAAAGAAAGTTGATGAAATTGGTGGTCTCGGCTTCCTTCACGGGAATTCTCCAAGGTGGCCAATCCGGAAGTAAACATGCAAGGAAAACCTAAAAACAACCGCAATCATGGAAAATAAAGCAGAAATAAAAATGGAAAAGCAAAATAAAGAAGACCCAAAATAAAAAGAAAAATAAAGTGAAAAAGAAAATGACAAAGAAAAATAAACCGATCAATCAAGTGACTAGGGTCTTTCTTTGGAAACCATTATGTCCCCGACAACGGCGCAAAAAATTTGGTGCGTTTGGTTTTAACAATTTAAAAAGATGTCATTTCCCCGGTGCACAACCCCCGCTAGGTCCTCGCATATAGCGGGCTCCTCAAACCGCGGTCAAGTCTCTGGTCCTCGAACTTATCCTCTTCTTGAATTGGAGGCTTAACTTCCAACCTGGAACACCGTACATGTTGGGTCAAATTAGAGAATGATGTTATCAATTACAAGCAAGTTTTCCAAGTGCTCACACAGTGGGCTGAGCACTTAGTCAAGTACTCAGCCAAGTACTCACACTGAGCACTTAGGCAAGTACTCAGCCAAGTACTCACACGATTTTAGTGGTTTTCCAAGCAAGTGGCGGCTTGCTTGGAGGACAAGGCTCAGGATCTATAAATAGGACACTAGACACCATAGAAGGGTGTGCATTTTGGAGCCACCACCCCGGGGGAGCTCACTCGGGGTGGGTGATTATTTTTTTTTTTATTACATTCAATGAAAGTTCTCTTTGTTCAATCCAAAATCTATCTATTTTTCTTATATTAGTTGTTTGGTCTTGGCTCAAATTCACCCGTCTCTATATTTATATCAATTCAAGGCTTAAACAAGATCTTTTGGGAATATCAATTGGTATCAGAGCCATGGTTGGCTCGTTTGAGGCTTGTTTTGATTGGATCTTCAACCGAAACCCGCCGGAGACGTAAAACAGTTGCTGAATATGGTGTTTAAATGAATTTTCAGTTCACGTGTGGATGAATTCTGCGCACTTATGCTTGAATGTTGAGTACTTGTTTCATATCTTGAGTACTTGTTTCATATCTTGAATGTTGAGTACTTGTTTGTGGATGAACATTGAGCATTTATGCTTCAATTTTGAGCACTTATGCTTCAATTTTGAGCACTTATGCTTCAATTCTGCGCACTAATGCTTGAATGTTGAGTACTTGTTTCATATCTTGAATGTTGAGTACTTGTTCGTGGATGAATTTTGAGCACTTATATGAAGAAATAAGATGGCGTCTGATGAGCATTTGTGACTCCTAGGGTTTACAATGATTGGATAATGATTATTCTTTTTGGGAGTTGTGCATGATTGTCTTATTCTAGCAGAGCTGTACGGATGCTGCATACTTGTGTGTGTCATCCCTGAGCACTTAGGCAAGTACTCAGCCAAGTGCTCACACAGTGGGCTGAGCACTTAGATTATGAAGCTGTTTACACTACTTCAATCATTTGGAGGTTTGAACCTTTATCTCATGCCAATTATAGTAGAGATGATCAATCGAGCATAAAGCTTACACGGAGTGGAAGTTGCTGATTGAGTTTTAGTCTCGAATTAATTAGGAGGGTCTATATTTGCGGGGGAAAACAACAATGAAAGATTTTGGGTGTTTAGCCGATTTGTGAAGATTCGAAGACAGTGTCAGATATATCAATAAGGATCATATGAAGAATTGATAGCATCATTCTCGGGGGAATATTGTTGGGTCAAATTAGAGAATGATATTATCAATTACAAGCAAGTTTTCCAAGTGCTCACACAGTGGGCTGAGCACTTAGTCAAGTACTCAGCCAAGTACTCACACTGAGTACTTAGGCAAGTACTCAGCCAAGTACTCACACTGAGTACTTAGGCAAGTACTCAGCCAAGTACTCACACTAAGCACTTAGGCAAGTACTCAGCCAAGTACTCAGCCAAGTACTCAACGTATTTTAGTAGTTTTCCAAGCAAGTGACGGCTTGCTTGGAGGACAAGGCTCAGGATCTATAAATAGGACACTAGACATCATAGAAGGGTGTGGATTGGGAGCCACCACCCCGGGGGAGTCACCCGGGGTGGGTGATTATCTTGTTATTTGTTTACTACATTCAATGAAAGTTATATTCCCCCGAGAATGATGCTATCAATTCTTCATATGATCCTCAAAAGTATATCTGACACTGTCTTCGAATCTTGACAAATCGGCTATTTAGAGTCGATAAGCATGGTTCTGGCCGCCTCAATAAGTGTACGATTTTTCCTTTCAGCAACACCATTCTGTTGAGGAGTTTTCGTAGCACTGTACTGAAGATGAATTCCTCTGTTGTTACAGAAAGTCACGAAACTTTGATTTTTGAATTCAGTTCCGTGATCACTTCGGATTGATCTAACTTTTGTCTTTATTATGTTCTCAATGAGAGGAATAAACAGCATCAATATCTCAGCAGCTTCACTTTTGTATTCCAAGAAGTACACCCATGTGAATCAGGAAAAATCATCTGTTATTACCAAACAATAAGACTTTTTAGCTAGACTTTTAACACTAATAGGACCAAACAGATCCATGTGCAATAATTGAAGAGGTGAGTCTATAGAGTTCACAGCTTTGGACTTATGCGATTTTTTGTGTTGTTTTCCTTTGGCACATGCTAAACATTTTTTAGAAAAAGGAAATTCCTTAGAAGGAAGACCTCTGACAAGATTTAGTTTTGAAAGCTTATTAATATTTTTGAAGTTAACATGTCCTAATCGCCTGTGCCATAGTAGTGACTCTGACTCGGATGCTTTAGAAAGTAAGCATGTCATTTGACATTCAGATTTTGCATCTCTCATGTTTATCACATAAGTATTATTTTGTCTAGGAGCTTTAAGCATAATCATATTGGTAGGAGGAATGAATCCTGGCTTTAGAAAGATGCACTCCATGTCATTAAATAACACTGAGATTCCTTTGTCGCAGACTTGTGATACACTCAGCAGATTGTAGCACAATTCTGGAACATAGTTGACATCTTCTAAAGTCAGTGCATCAGAAATCACGTCTCCTATCCCAACTATCTTTCCGCCCTTCTCGTTGCCGGCAAAAGCAACAAACTCTCCATCAATGAACCGATAGTTTTTGAGGAGTTCTTTTAGTCTCGTCATGTGCCTTGACGCCCCGCTATCAACGTGCCATAGATATCTCATCAAGGCAATCAACCATTTCTGTAGTTTATTCTGAAAAACACATAAAACAAAAGAAATATACAGATAAATATACGAGACGCTATGTACAATCACGACTCAGACCATATTTTATGTAACTTTTGGAATCCATGTCTGTTTTAGTTTTAATCTGTCGTGATTTTCACCTAAAACTGACTCTTGTCTTTTCCAAGTTTTTGTGACCTTAACAAAACTTCTTAAAGTTTCTTGAAGATCTTTAATTTGAACTGAAAAAGATTTTTGGGTATTGGTATCACTTTGTGGTTTGGGTTGCAAATGACAATTCTTAACCACATGTCCCTCATTTCCACATCTAAAGCACTTAGAGTGTTTAGGCTTGATCTTTGAAGAAGATCTGGATGATGATGGTTGTGATGTTCTTCTCTTATAGTTGCTTGTGTTGGGGCTGTCTCTTGAACATGCTTCATCACTGTTGTTGTTGCTTGATTCTTCATTTGTGTTGCATTCTGGCTCGCTGATGTCACTTTCTGTATCACTCTGAGATTCTCCAGAAGTTGTGTTATCTGTTTCACTTTGTGATTCTTCAGAACATGACATATCTGTTGATGATGGTGTAAACTCTGGAATTTCTTCAGTAAGAAATTTCCCAAACCTGTTTCTTTTTAGTTCTGGAACAAACAACTAATATAAGAAAGATAGATAGATAGATAGATAGATAGATATTGGATTGAACAAAGAGATACCAATTGATATTCCCAAATGATCTTGTTTAAGCCTTGAATTGATATAAATATAGAGACGGGTGATTTTGAGCCAAGAACAAACAACTAATATAAGAAAGATAGATAGATAGATATTGGATTGAACAAAGAGAACTTTCATTGAATGTAATAAACAAATGACAAGATAATCACCCACCCCGGGTGAGCTCCCCCGGGGTGGTGGCTCCCAATCCACACCCTTCTATGGTGTCTAGTGTCCTATTTATAGATCCTGAGCCTTGTCCTCCAAGCAAGCCGCCACTTGCTTGGAAAACTACTAAAATACGTTGAGTACTTGGCTGAGTACTTGACTAAGTGCTCAGTGTGAGTACTTGGCTGAGTACTTGCCTAAGTACTCAGTGTGAGTACTTGGCTGAGTACTTGACTAAGTGCTCAGTGTGAGTACTTGGCTGAGTACTTGCCTAAGTGCTCAGTGTGAGTACTTGGCTGAGTACTTGCCTAAGTACTCAGTGTGAGTACTTGGCTGAGTACTTGACTAAGTGCTCAGCCCACTGTGTGAGCACTTGGAAAACTTGCTTGTAATTGATAACATCATTCTCTAATTTGACCCAACAGTACACCTCCCTTAGCTCTCGCGTTTCGTACCGAAGGGTATCTCCTTAGGGTCAACCCCGGCAACCTCGTATCCCCTAAATAGGTAAACGATCATGAAGACCGTAGGATCTCTCTTACGGCTGTCTCAGGCGACTCATACACCCATTGGCTAACGGCGTTTTACTAACGAGAACTAGAAATAGAATTTTTAATTTATTTAACTTTTAGGTGACACTTTATTACTTGGTGATCAATTAGATATAAAGTTGGTTTAAATGAATGATTACTTAATTACCAAACCCATAACCTCCCGAACTGGATGAAATCCTTGATAAGGGCGGCACATAATCCTAAAGGCGTGCAAGCCGAATATCACTAGTGCGCCCGTAGGGAAACCATCCTTTACCAAAAAGATCATTCAATTATCTGTTAAGTACCAAAAATGTGTTACTCAGATCTGGTCCACATCAGAAGCTCGAAGGATCTGTCTCACTACCGGTTTCCTCGCCTTGTTCTAGCTCGAGGCCACGAGAAGCTGATTATACCTCTAGTCGATTAATTAATTTATAGTTATTTAAGTCATTAAGTTAATCATCATTCAAACCTGTCACAAAGATAAACAAACAAAGATTAGAAGAAGATAACACAACAAGTAACTAAAAATAAACTACTACTAATAATATTAAAAGTCTTCAAATCAAAGCGGGTTCGCGAATAATGAAAAGATACAACCATAGAAAATAGTCAACACAAGAACATGGCTGCTCATAGACAAGTTCTCCATCTTCAAGTGATATATAGCTCTTATGATCCTCACGACCCTCAATGTTTATTCACATACTACTCTACGATCCCATGCTTGACCGAATTATTTAAGGTAGGACAAGGCCTAACCTTTATGGGTGTGGTAGGAGGGCCCTTGGGCCTCCCAAGGGACCCCAAGATCTCTGCAAGACTCCTGGAAGTCAACCCAGGAAGTGCTCAAGTCAAGGTGAAAAGGGATGATCAAATGGTGGGGGTTAGCTTGCTATTTATAGAGCTCTAGGGGTAGCACGGGGGTGCATTGGATTGTTAAGGGCATGCTTGCTATCTTATGTACGTACTGTTGTTGCATGGCAGATGTTATCTGTCCTATTTGTCCTTGGCACAGTGATGCCTTCTTTTGTGGCATGGGCGTGCATGCCCTGCTGACCTTGATTTCTAGCTCTCCAAGTTTGCTGCCTTGTCCTCTTGCGTTCGGGGACTTCGTGCAAGTGAGCATGGGCGTGCTTGGTCAACCCTGGACTGATTTCAGTATTGTTTAAGTCCTGAGATTGTCTTCAAACATACAGTGAACTTGTTGGAAGTCTCGTATCTTCAGGAATCTCCAGTTTTTGCTTCTTTTAACCCGGAAATCCTATGTTTCCATCTTGGAGCTCCATTTTCCTGATAAATACAAATAGGAACGAATTAAGTATCAAATATTAATAATATAACCTTAATTGTATCCTATTATGAGACTGTTTATGCCCATTTTATATGTTAATTTTGTAAGTTATCACTGACACCAAGGTTGACTATGAAAATTGGGTTGAGTCATGTAGAGGTTACCAAATGTTGCTTAACAAACAAACTGCATCAAATGTTAAGTTTGGCATAGGGTATAACCACACAGAATCACCTACTGATTTTACTTCCAAAACTGTTGATGATGGGAGTAAAATAGTTCAAAATCACACTTCTGATATGAAAGAATGCACATCTTTTCATCGGAACATTCTCAAAAACACAAGTGAAAGTTCTGTAGAAGTTGAATCTACTGACATTAAGTCATCAGTAGTTTCATCTACATTAGGAGTTGAGACCCTGAAAACTGATGATGACCTAATTCAAAATACTATAACTGTCAGGACTTTGCCTTCCAAAACTCCTGAAAATATAAAATTGAAAGGAAAGGCAAAACCATGTGAAGTATGTGGTCTATTTAACCACGTAACAGAATTTTGCAGATACCGAAAAGGAAATCATTACAACAAGAAGTTTTTACAACTGGTTGTGGGAAAACAAATAAAACAAGATTTTGAAAATACTTTCTATCCCAACAGACAACAACCAGGTAACACATTTTCTCAGAAAAAAACTAAATCTCAACCAAAGCCTTTTTCTCAAAATTCTTCTTCAGTAGTTAGACCCAAACCATCAAAAATTTAACAAACTGGTGAGGTTAAAGATCTTATGAATATGGTCAAACTATTGATGACCATTGAGCTCAAAAGCAAGTCCATGGCTAAAATGACATGGATTTCTAAAAATGGTCCCAACAAACTGCTACTCTTCCTGTTCTCAAGAGTAAACCCAAAGCCAAAATGGCTTGGGTTCCTAAAACTGACAAATCTACTCATTGTGTAGAGGGTCTCCAGAGGTCTAAACAGCATTTGGTATGTAGATAGTGTAGGCTCAATGCACATGACAGGATGCAGGTACCTGATCAACAACTTTATAAGCCAAAGAGAAGCATCTGTGTCTTTTGGGAACAATGCCAAGGGATATGTGCTAGGCTATGGCAATGTATCATTTGGTAAAGTGCAATTTGATAAGGTCAATCTGGTTGAAAACTTGGAGTACAACTTGCTGAGTGTATCTCAAATATGTGACGAAGGATATTCTTCCTTTTTCACCAAAACAGCATGCAAGATTATATCACCAGAAGGCCAGAAGTTGATAGAGAAGATCACAGAAGATTATACCTTGTTAGTTGCCAGAAGATGTGGCAATGTCTATGCAGTGGACATTGAAAAGGACAAGGTATTGAATAACACTGCATGTTTCTTCTCAAAGGCATCAACTTCAGAAACAGACCTTTGGCATAGGAGACCTGACCAAAGGTATTTATGAACTTTAAAATCATAAATAAAGTCACTAAAATGGGCTTGGTCAGAGGTCTACCCTTGAAGGAATACTAGTGTAAAAAACAGTGTGTTTCATGTCTAAGGGAAAGCAGCATAAGTCCACATATAAGTCAATTGAAGAATCAAAAACAATTGTATGTCTTAAACTACTCCATTTCGACTTATTTAGGCCAGTCAAAATCATGAGCCTTGGTAAGTAGAATTACTACTTGGTCATCATTGATGACTACTTAAGATTCACATGGTTCTTCTTCTTATTTTCCAAGGATGAGGCAACTGATATTATTAAATTCTTCATTCTACAAGTAGAGAAAGTGTATTATCTCTCTATCAAAGTCATCAGAAGTGACAATGGGACAGAATTCAAGAACAAAAATCTGGATAAATTCTGCCTGTCTAAAGGGATTGTTAGACAGTTCAGCATTCCCAGAACTCCTGAACAAAATGGTGTGGTAGAAAGGAATAATAGAACATTGATTGAAGCAGCAAGAACAATGTTAGCTGATTCAGGCTTATCTCTTTATTTATGGGCTGAAGCAGGCAACACAGCTTGTTATGTTCAAAATAGAGTCCTTGTAAACAAAATACATTCCAAGACTACTTATGAAATTCTTCATAGCATCAAGCCCTTAATCTCCTATTCAGTGCCTTTGGATGTCAATGCTTTATCCTGAATATCAAAGACTCTATTTCAAAATTGGCTGCAAAAGTTGATTCAGGTTACTTTCTTGGTTATTCTTCCACAAGAAAAGCGTATACAAGGTTTTCAATTCCAGAACCAATATAGTTGAAGAAACACTGAATGTCAAGTTCAATGAGTCAAAACACACACTCATTCCAGCACATCCTGCTGAACTCTTTGATCTTGACAGTTTTCATTTCGGACCTGAGAAGACTGTCATCACCTCATCTAAACCCACTTATTATGGTGATCAAGGGTTTAATGATGGTCCTCCATCACAGACTCCAAATGCAATCAAATCAACTCCCAAAACATCAGAAGTTTCATAAACTTCTGATTCAACAAACCAAACAACTACTGATTTACCACAAACTTCTGATTCAGTTCCCAAAACTGTTGAAGCTGTACAAACAGCTGAATTAGACATCATTGACCTTAGTAGTTTGTTTGAAGAAGGTCAAGAGCCCACTCCCACAACACAAGATCTACAATTGATTGAACACAAATATCATTCATTGGACAAAATCATGGGTGACATTGCTGCAGGGGTACTTACAAGAAACCAGCTCTCTAACTTCTGCTTTTTCTTAGTATTCATTTCACAGTTGGAACCAAAAAGTACCAGGAAGCCCTCAAAGATAACAATTGGGTTGAAGCTATGCATGATGAGTAGTTGTAATTCAAGAAACAATAGGTTTGGGAAATTTGTCCCTTGCCTCCTAACAAGCTACCAATTGGCACAAGATGGATTTTCAGGAACAAAAAAGACAAGTCTGGTTTAATCATCAAGAACAAGGCAAGACTGGTGCTCCAAGGTTTCTGATAAGAAGAAGGAATTGGTTATGATGAAACTTTTGGTCTAGTTGCAACGCTTGAAGCCATCAGGTTATTCTTGGCTTATGCTATTTCCAACAAAATTAAAGCTTTTCAAATGGATGTAAAGAGCGCATTTTTATATGGAAAAATAAAAGAGGAAGTGTATGTTTGTCAACCACCTGGGTTTGAGGATCCTGCTCATCTCAATTGGGTGTACAAACTTGACAAGACTCTATATGGGCTAAAACAAGCTCCCAGAGCTTGGTATGATACACTTTCAACAATTCTACTAAAAAGTCACTTCACAAGAGCCTCCATTGATAAAACTATTTTCATTATACATGTTGGAAATCACATTCTCCTTGTTCAAATTTATATTGATGATATCATTTTTGGTTCAACCAATACAAAACTAATTGAAGAATTTAAGAAACTCATGTAATCTAAATTTGAGATTAGTACCATGGGAGAACTGCAGTACTTTCTAGGACTTCAGATAAAACAACAAGCAAATGGAACTTTTATACATAAATCTAAATATGTTAAAGAATTATTGAATAAACTTTCTTTACAAGACTGTAAATCATGTTCCACTCCCATGAGTCCAACCACACAAGTTAAACCAGATGATCAAGGAAAACACGTTGATCAAACCACCTATAGATGTATGATAGGTTCCCTTCTTTACCTAACTGCTTCAAGACCAGATATTATGTTTTCAACATGTGTTTGTGCTAGATATCAAGCAGCGCTTGGGAATCACACCTTATGGCAGTCAAAAGAATTTTCAGATATCTGAAAGGAACTCCTAATCTAGGAATTTGGTATCCTACTATCAGCAGTACCAGATTGATAGCCTTTTTCAGATAGTGACTATGCAGGGTGTAAAATGTCAAGAAAATCAACATCTTGTGGATGTCAATTCATTGGAAATTGTCTGGTGTCATGGCAATCAAAGAAGCAAACATCTGTGGCAACATCAGCTGCTGAAGCAAAGTATATTGCAGCTGCAAGCTGTACTTCACAGATACAATGGCTTCAAAATCAATTACTTGATTATGGAATCAAAGAAACCAAGACGCCATTGCTCCTAGACAGTACCTCAGCCATTAGCATCATTCAAAACCCTGTTCAGTTTTCAAAGACAAAGCATATTGAAATCAGGTATCATTTCATCAGGGATTTCTATGAAAAAGAAGATTGAGGTCAAATATGTGTCAACAGCAAATCAGATTGCTGATATTTTCACAAAACCTCTTGACACAACAACCTTTCAGATGTTAGTATCCATGCTTGAGATGCTAAATTTGGAGTAATTTTTGTAAGTGTTTTCATTTTTCTGCACATATTTCACTTTCACTTATTTTTGTTACGCATATGTCACAAAACCTCTGATGACCAAGAAGAGAGCAACTACTGATGTCCAAAACATTAGTATGGGAAAATTTTCTGAAAAGAGAAACTGCTGATGATAATAAAATCTTCAGAAGTTAAATTGGATATTTTCAAAACAAAAACTCATCAGTTGTTCAAAACTATTGAAGAGTAAATAGGGAACTACTGATGAACAAAAGGCTACTTCACAAAAGATGCAGCCTGGTCCCAATATGACGAAATCATTGAGTTGGTCGTAAAATCACAATTTTACACGGCGTTCACCATTGACCCACCAATCCACACTGAAACTCTTAATGAGTTTTGGGCAAATGCTGAGACTGTTACCGTGAATGGTAAAGTCATTTCCCTGAAGACGTCGATCAAACGGAAAGTGATGCCAATCACACCACAAACCTTGGGAATCAGACTAGGTTTGAATGATGCTGAAGCCCCAGAACAAATTCCCAGTGGAACCATTCAATTAACCATGACTGAGTGTGGTTACCAAGGTACTCTATCACATGCTAAAATTTATAAGAAATTTTTTGATCCAAAATACAAACTTTTGTTTCATTACATAATCATGTGTTTCTTTCCAAAAACTGGATTATATGATCAGATGCCCTCAAATTTACAACCCATTTTCCATTCCATTGTGAATGAAACTACATACAGGGCATCATCATATTTCTTTAATGAGTTGGTGTTGCATCACGAAAATGATAAAAAGAAATTTTTGTTGTATCCAAGGTTCATCATGTAATGTATTATTAAAGAACTTGAAGAAGAGGTACTTATGGGTAAAACAATTGTTTTAAACCCTTTAACCTCACAAGTATTCTCTAGGCATAACAAACCGGCTACCCTACCAGAAGATGACCAAGGGGAACAAGCCACAGTCCCCAAAGAGCCCGCATCTTCCAAACCCACTCCTAAAAAGCCTAAACAACCAAAACAACAAAAATCTAAACCCACCAACCCTAAAAGAAAGGCAGTTCAGGAGGTTGAGATGCCTGAAACTGCTGATGTGCAATCTACACTTCCAAAAGATGCGACTAAAACTTCCTCTCAGTCTCATCCATCTCCAACCCCCAAAAGAGCAAAAATTTGTATTCAGTTTTCAAAAAAGAAACACAAAAATACCATAACTACTGACCCTGCTTTTGAAACTACTGAAACCTTTCCTTCTACTGAACCAGAAGTTTCACATCAAACAGTAGAAATTGCTCAATTTCTCTCTAGGCTGAAACAAAACATCCCATAAGAAAATGTCAATCTCTAATCAACACATAAAACAGGGGATAAAACAAGATATATGGATATTGATGAGGATGTTATCAGCCTTATCTCAAGAGATGAGGAGGAACCAAGGATTCTAAGCCTAAACTTAGAGTCTTTAGGTACATTTGAGGTTGCTAGTACTCCTATACCACCCAGTGGTGGATTTAAGGACAGTAGTAACACAGATAAGACCTCACATGTGGCAACTGCTGATGAAGGCCTTGTGCCTGAGGCAGGAAAACCCCAGTACCAAGAAAAAGGGGTTCATGAGACAACTAGGTTGGGCCTAGCTCATGATATAACTGATGACTTCATCATTGATGATGTTGTTAGGGATTCAGATGATTCCATTAATTTGAATAATGATTCAAAGTTCAAGGAATTGACGGCTGGTTCTGAAGGTCCTGACTATGATGTATCCAAACTCAAAGAGTTGGTTACAAATGGGCAGATTAAAGACCACTTAAACCCACATTCCCCAAAAGTGACATCCCTTTTCTTCACTGAGGATCACCCAAAAACACACCCTTCACAACAAAAACAGCCTACCCAACCATCTTCATCTGCTGCCACAAGCATAGACATTAACCATCTATGTAGCCTAGCAGGACCTTTATACCAAATGGTTCACCAACTCCTTTCTACCGATCTCCAAACCTTCATAACAACCATGGAACTCAAAAACAAAACCCATTTAGAGATGATAAAAAATTCCATAGATCATAAACTGGGAGAGGTGTCTACAAAAGTTGAAGATAATAGAAGACAGCTCGAATATCTATTTGGTGTTGCCCCACCTATACCATGGTTTCCAGAAGTTGATAAAGCCAAAAGGGGGGGGAGAAAGAGAAGGTACCTGAGAAGATTGACCTTGAACAGTCCAAGAAAGCTCGTGAAGTCCAGGCCTTAAAAGAAGGCAAGAAAAGGCCTTAAAAGAAAGACAGATGTACCAAGAAACTCAAGAACGGCTTCTTAGAGAACAAGCTCAAAAATCTACCAAAGACAAAGAACCAACTGCTGGTGAGGTTTTACAAAGTACTGAAGATAATCCTTCAGTAGTTTCTACTGAGAAACACCTATCAGTAGTTGCAACTCAACCTAAAACACAAACATCTGCTCCACCATTCTCCAAAATCATAAACACAACCTACCCCTTCTAAACCTTCAGCTGTTTAAACCCTAAACCCATTGCCTTCAGTTCAGAGGAACTAGAGAGAAGCCTATTGCTAAAAAAGAAACAGGCTAAGAAAGATGAGATCTGGGAGAAGGTAGATGAAATGGAAGGTGTGAGCTATGAAGACAAGTTAAAAATCTGGGAAGAACAAGTCAATGAGCTAGAGAGCTGAAGAAGAACAACTGCTAATTGCTGAAAATGACAAGAGACAACAAATGATGAATTATATTGTCAAGAACAGCAAGTCAAAGAAACAGTCTCTCAAGGGTCTCTCAACTGCTAAACTGGAACATAGAGCAAGACTCATCTGAGAAAGACAAAATGCTGAGAATGAGAAGAAATTGAAGAGAGCCCATATGATTGAAGAAATAGCAGCAAATGATTATGGCACAAAGGCTCAGCTTTCAAAATGGAAAGAAGTTACCTTGAATGAAACATCTAAGAAATTCAAAGCCTTACAGAAGTCTAAACCAGAGAAATTCTTACCATTAGAAGTTTCACAAACTTCTGATTCTGGAAGAAAGAAGCCTGCTGCCAAGACAAAGAAAGGATCAAAGGAACACATAAAGACAGACTTCAAAATAGTTTTGATTGAAGGCAACACCATTGTTGAAGATAATTTCATTATTGAAGAGAAGCCTCTGCTCACACAAGATAGGGATCCAACCACCATTGCATATCAACTGAAGCAAACCATAAAAAATCAAAAGCAGACCAAGGTAATTACTTAACATCACATTCCTGTTTCTAGTAATATACCTGGTACTGCACTAGTTGAACAAAAAAGGAGATCAAATCTAATCACAAATGAAGTAGAAAACCTACCAACATCAGACCTGTCTTCAAACAAACAGATAGTACCATATGATGATAACGTTTTCAACTCCAAATCACCAATTGTCAAGTGGTACTTCACCCACAAGTCCAATTCCATTATTCTGGAAAGAAAAGATTTCACTTCAAAGGTCCTACATCACAAAGCTAAATTGGATAAACTATCAGATAAAGATCTTCTAGCCATTCAGTACATACAACCAGACCAAGGACCAATCCTTACAGAACAACAAGTCAGAGAACTCAAATATGCAATGATCAAAGAAATTTGGAGAATTCTTGACTGTAGGAAAAGAGGATCTTATAAATAAAGATAGACGAAGGTTTTGGCTTCATCAATCCAAGGGGAGATTGTTGGGTCAAAGAGGATTTACAAGCCAGTATGAACCTTAGTCTTATATCCTCTTTACACATTTTGCTAAGTACAAAATCTACTGAAGAAGAACAAGACAAACAAATGAAGAAGCTGATATAAGTGCTGGAGAGTAAAGATCAGAAGTTCTGAAGATGAACCAGACAAACATTTGAAGAACAACTAGTGAAGACAAACTTCTAAAAAAATACTCATCAGTAGTTTGTCACTCATTAGCAGTTCTTTAGAAGTTTCCCACCGCCCTTGTACTTCAGTAGATTAGCATTATATTAGTTTTGTTAAAGTCTTTGTACAAATTCCAATACTACAGCTTGTTGTAGTATTATTATAATGTTTTAAATACTTCTCTTGTACGTATTAACCAGTATATAAATAGATGGGTTTATCCCTCTATTTGAGACAAACTTTTGTAGGTAACATTTCTAATATATTTTGAGAATCATTAAAAGCATTTACTACTGTTATATTCATTAACTATTTAATTCTTTCATTTACTGCTTTAGTTCATTAACTGAGGGGGAGTAATAACTCCTGTTAAAAGTGAAGCTTTGACTTAGAACACTTATACTTATTCCGTTGTGCAAATTACTTTGATAAATCTAAACAACTGTTCAAAATGAATCTGTTAAAGGAAACTGATCCAACAATTGGTATCAGAGCAAAAATAACTCATGTTAAAAGAAGTCAAGACTAAGGTTCATACTGGCTTATCAATGCTCTTTGACCCAATAATTAGTAGACCCAAAAATAATATCATCAATATAAACTTGTACCAGAAGACGGGCGCCCCCCTTTTCCTTGGTGAACAAGGAGCAATCCACGAGTTCATGTTTGAACCCGTTACATATCAGATAGTTTCTAAGCATTTGATACCATTCTCGCGGAGCTTGATAGAGTCTGTACAACGATTTATTAAACTTGTAGACTTTTTCATGATGAAAAGGATCCTCAAAACCCGGCGGTTGTGCAACATACACCTCTTCCTTCACGATACCATACAGAAAAGCAATTTTCACGTCCATTTGATAAACCTTGAACTGTTTGTACGAAGCATAAGCTAAGAACGTCCGAATAGCTTCAAGGCGTCCAACTGGAGTGTATACTTTGTTGTAATCTATTCCTTCTATTTGTCTGAAGCCGAGCACAACCAATCAAGCCTTGTTTCTGATAACCACCCCACAGTCATCCCGTTTACACTTAAAGACCCACTTCGCTCCAATTTTCTTCGCACCAGGAGGTAAGTCAACTAAATCCCACACTCCCAGCTTTTAGAACTGCTGAAATTCTGCTTGCATAGCTTCTATCCATGGTTCCTCCCGAAGTGCCTCCTGCACAGTTCTTGGTTCCTATTAAGATACATAAAGAATGAAGGACCAATCATTCTAATGTCCGGCTTTTCTGATGCCTGAATATATAGCCAGCGTACCTGCATTATCATTTGAACTAGAATTTTTTAGTTGACCACGTGTCATGACTCTTCTAGTTGAATTTCTATTCACGTTTTCAATGGATTAGTGTCGTGAATCCAGTATTCCGGATGTGCCAGCACTGGATCATCCGATTGCAAGTTAAGATTTTCCAAATTTTCAGAAAGATTTGTCACTGCGGCACTTGAACTAGAAGGAGCAGCGGGTTGCATATTAAACCTAATGAGATCAATCCGCAGATCAATATCCAGTGCTGCAGAAGAAGAAGGAACATCTTGATTCTTTCTAGTAGGAATGACTGGACCTATAGTGGTAGATTCTCTATTTCCAGCTTGTTCATCAGTTAGAGTTTCTTCAGATTCTGCAAATTCCTCGTCAGATGAAGATGAATCCTGAATCTCTGCCGACACTTCCTGAAAAACTTCCTCTACCTCTACTGTTGCGGTTTTATCATGGGGTACCCACAGAAGCTAAAGCATTGGATATTGTTGGTGTATTGGCAATGATCAAACGCACAAAACGTTTTCACATTCGTAATACATCTATGCAACAACATCGTCTACAACATTATCTACATTGAAAGATTCAAACAGACTCTTGTAGTCGATTAACCAGTCGGGTCCAACACCAGGAGCATTGGCAGTACAATGTTGAACATGGACGTTAAGCCATTCTTCAACGCGTGGGGTTCTTTTGTTATACACTCTTTATTTGGGACTGTTGTAACCAACAAAGAACCCTTCTTCAGCCTTAGCTCCAAATTTCTCATGTGGTTGGATCATGGTGCGTGGAGGCCTGAATGATTCCAGAAACTCTAAGTTTGGTTTCCTATGGTTCAACAATTCGTAAGAAGTCTTACCATGCTTCTTTATCGCAAGAACCCTAGTTAGAGTATAACACTCGCAGTGAACTGCCTAATTCCAATATAATACAGGTAAGTTCGAGTGTGCGAGCATCATTTTGGCTGCCTCTATAAGAGTCTGATTCTTTCTTTCTGCAACCCCATTTTGCCGTGGAGTGTATGGTGCTGTTAACTCATGAAAAATACCCTTTTATGCACACAAAGCCACCATAGCATGATTCTTGAATTATGTTCCATTGTCGCTTGTGCGGCAAGCATACCACCCAAGAGAACCTATAGAATAGTCATCAGTTACAACCAGATAGTATAGATCGCCATTCTTGCTTTTACGGTTGACAGGGCCAAGCAGATCCATGTGCAATTGTTTGAGATGAACACTGACTGAGTTGACCTTCTTGGGTTTGTGAGATTTCTTCTTCTGCTTTCCATTCTTACATGAGCCACAAAGTGTCCCTTGGTGCCATAGTTGTAACACGTGACTTTGCTTTTATCAAATCCAAACCTTGTGTTGTTGTTGATCAGCACATCTCTTCTCCCTGCCTGATCCATGAACATCTTTGCTCTTCGAACAACACTCGCGAAGTGCCATTAAATATCAACCAGGTCCATATCATCCTTTTCGATCTGGTCGTAGCCTTCCTATGTGAGATAAGGACTGCCTATCTACCCTGCAACTAAACCACTGTTAGAGTTGACCAATGTAGACAGTATAGCCATATGTTCTTGAGCCAGTTCTACCGTCACCTTCTCGAATCCCGATGCGTTTAATTGTTGAGCAACTGGATTAGACTGAAAACCATCGCCTTGATCTGAAGAAGAAGCACCACCATAACCTAAAGTTGAAGCACCACCATATCCAGAAGATGAAGCACCACCATACCCTTACAAAGAAGGTCCACCAAAGTTTGGCGTTGCTTGTGCTAGAGCTGCAAGATGTGTAAAGGGGTTAACACCAAACTGATTTGCCCTATATGGTGGAGGACATTGAGTCGCTTATCCTAAGGGGTACACGGGAGGAGCAGTATCTAGGATGGGACCATAACTGTCGAAGGTGAATACAAGATCTTAGTTAAGGACAAAAGCAGTCTAAGGTTTGGATCCTGCACCACTGAGATCTGGTGGAGCTGTCCCATAGTAGGTACTAGGTTTTTGAGGGATAAACGCCTTGTTCGCCCTCCTAATTTCATCAATTTCTTTGATCTCGAGCTCGATCACAAAGTTATTGATGAGATGGACTGATAATGGATTGTTGACTTCTGGATGCCAAGCCATTAATGCCAGTTGGGAGGGAATGCATTTGCAAAGCATTCAACAATATCAGCAAATGTATAAACGACCCCGTACTGATATATTTCTAACATCAGATGATAATAGAGTGCAGTCAGATCCCGCAGAGGCTCATTCCCTATCGGTGTGAAAATTTTGAATTCCTTCCTTAGTTGATCCATCTTGATCTTCCTAGTCTTCTCATTTCCTTCATTCCTTTCTTCTAAAGCAAGCCAACGCCTTTGTGACGTCATACACTATGCAAGTTCATGTAGGATGTCTTTAGTTAATGCTTGTGTGATAGCAGCCATTGCCTTCTTCCAAGGCAACTGGAATGTTTGAGTTCTCTATCATTGGTCTCGTGTACCCATTCTCGATCACTGCCCAAACTTCACCATCTATGCCTTCAACATGTGTCCTGCCTTTCCATGAATGGTAGGCTGACATAAACAGAAGCTTTGGTGCCCTGTTTGAACTCCCGGTTTCCAGATCACTTAACAGCACTGACGACAAATGATGACTCTGTTGAGTTGCAGCGGCTACGAGTGCCCATGGATTCCTGTTTATGAGGAGTTGTTATTAGGCGTACTGTTGAGCAGCGAGCGCCCACGGATTGGTTTCGGCAACGTAAGCTTGTTGTTGTTGCATCTGTTGCGTGTTCCGTTGTGCTGAGAATGCCCAAGGGTTGGTCTATACGTTCATTTGTGAGTTCATTGGTTGTTCGTATTGTGGTCTAGGTTGGTTTAAGTGTCCCCACGGGTTAGCCATAGTTAAAAGTCCGATAATAAGACTTAGTCAAATTATTAAGTCCAAGTTAACTAGAGGCGACTGGGTTACTAGACACGAGTAGCAAACTGACACACGATTGGCTTTTTGACAGGCGACTAGGGTAGATCAGACAAGATTAGGGTGCTAGTCGTGTGAACAGTGACACGACTAGCTATTTGGGACACAGGTAGCTTCCACAGGCGACTAGCTACCTAGTCGTGTGAACAGTGACACGATTGGGTGGCTATTCGTTAGAACAGCGATGCAAGTAGCAAATCTAGTCACCCCTATGAATGGCCAGTCGCCCCTACAGGTCTGGTGACTTGTATTGCAGGAAAATCATCATTTTTGCTTCATAATCTATCATGATCAATGTGTTTTATCACCAAATGATTAGGAAACTTGATAAAACACTTTTAGAGCAAACCCTAATAAAAAAAAACACACGTTTTTAGCCATAAAAACACCCTTAGATTTTGAAAAAAAAAATTTGCAACAACACAAACTTTAAAACTTTCAAAACAGGTTTTGGACCAAAAACACTTATTTTTTATAAAAACCTTCACTGTTTTTAATCAGATATGTTATCAAACACTCGTGATAAGAGCCAAAGCTCTGATACCACCTATAGGACTGGTTTCAGACAATCCGACAATCACGAGCTGGTTCGTCTAATGTGCGGAATCCATTAGACGATGATTGAATAACAAAAACACCAACAAACACAATAACGAGTTATTAAAGACACACACAAGATGGTTTAAAGGTTGTATTCATATTAGAAATAGAGCTCAAGTGCACAATACAAGTTACAGACCCAAAAACCTAGGAACCAGGTGTTGGAATGTGTGAAATGACAGCTGAAATGATTAGAGCAAAGATTGGACATATTTATAGGTCCTACTAGTCAGCCCAGGCCCTAGGGGTGACTAGCTCCCATCCACACGACTAGGTGGGGCGACTAGCAAGCTAGTCGGCTTGATACCCACACGACTAGCTAAGCTAGTTGTGCCTGAGACCTAGCCGTGTGCAGATTTACCAAAATGCCTTTTAACATACAAAGCACATCCGAACGCGTACAAAACAATAAACAAACACCTATACTTGGCTAGGGACATCTAAATTACATGTACTAACAAAAACTTATTGTTGTGAGTTACTTAGAAATGAATTAACGCTTAATGAAACAAGTTGTTAATAATTAGGAAAGAAGGTGAACCCTCCAGGTTTCGGATTCAAAGTGAATTTGCATCTTTAGTTTCAATTGAGAAAACTATATGGATACAATTTAGTAAATTGATTGATTGTGATGAGCACAGACATTTTACCTCGGTTGCAAAACAACAGAGGATTTATCTTGTGAAAATCAATTAGCAAGCAACATACCTAACCCTTAGTCTAATATATCTTGATTGCTAGAAATCCTTAGTGTAATATATCTTGATTGCTAGAAATCCCAAGAAATGAATGACAATAACTAAGTTTAAATTTGTGACACCCAGGAAGCTCAGGTTAGTAACTTTTAATCAACTAGTCAGTTTATCTTAGCGAGTCATGCATACGTTACACCTAACTAGGTCAGTTGAGTCGGGTCGATGATTCGGGGAATCATCGGGAGTTGATTTACGGAGGATCATTAGGGGTAACATACGCATACACGAGTCTTGAGTCTCGTTGTTCATGAATTACATGAGTTGAATTAAGTGACAAACATGAATTGATCCATATATGATGTGCAATGTGTAAATACGTGATTATATGACATTTATATGATTAGACATACTTAATAGATGTTAGGATTGCGTGTTCATGTGTTAGAATGTGTTAAAAAGTGTTAAAACGTGTTTAAACGGAAAAACCATAGAAAACTGAATACCAGGCAACTCGTTCGACCTCATGTGGGTTCGAACCAGTGACAAGGCCTTTCATTCGACCCACATTCCTGCTCATTCGACCACACGAGGGTGCGAACGAGCTCTATAAATACCATACTTTGCAACTTTTTCATCATTTCACAAACCCTAACCGCCCCAAAGTGCTCTCTCTCAACCTCAAACATGCAAGGAGGAGCTTTTGATCTCGTTTTTCAGATCTTAAATTAAAAACACATCCTATTCCACAAACAAATGATGGTCAAAGTGAGCGGATGATACAAACGCTAGAAGACATGCTTCGGGCATATGTTATCGATTTAGGCAAGAGTTGGGAGACTCACCTACCATTAGGGGAGTTCTCTTACAACAATAGCTACCATGCTAGCATCAAGGCAGCTCCATTCGAGGCTCTTTACGGAAAGAAATGTCGGTCTCCACTTTGTTGGGCGGAGGTGGGTGAGAGCCAACTCACTGGCCCGGAACTCATGTATGAGACTTCTGGGAAGATTGTGCAGATTTGAAATCGTATGGCAGCAGCTCGCGATCACCAAAAGAGCTATACCGATCGATGTCGCAAACCGCTTGGGTTTCAGATTGTCGACAGGGTTCTTCTGAAAGTCTCTCCTTGGAAGGGGGTTATCCGTTTTGGGAAGCGGGGTAAATTGAATCCACGGTATGTCGGACCATTCGCAATTCTGGAACGGATTGGACCGGTGGCATACAAACTTGACTTACCCGCCGAACTCAGTAACGTGCATAACGTCTTCCACGTCTTGAACCTTAAGAAGTGCTTGGCTGATGAACCTTGGACTATAAGATTCGTAGCCATCGCCAAAGCAAGATTCGTATTGTTAAGGTTCGTTGGAACTCCAACCATGGACTAGAGTTCACATGGGAATGTAAGGATCAGATGAAGTCTAAGTACACTCATTTGTTTCCAAAGCAAGTACTGGAAACGACATCTGATACTGTTGAAGCCGAGTGAATTTCAAAGGCAAAATTCCTTTCAACAGGGGGATGATTAAGCAACTAGGAAATTTTTCTTCTTTTTCATCTATTTCCTTTTCGGCCTTGAGCAATTTTCCGGACGAAAATTCTTTCAACAGGGGGATGATGTGACACCCGGCAAACTCAGGTGAGTAACTTTTTATCAACTAGTCAGTCTACCTTAGCGAGTCATGCATACTTTACACTTAACTGGGTCAGCTGAGTTGGGTCGATGATTCAGGGAATCACCGGGAGTTGATTTACAGAGGATCATTAGGGGTAACATACGCACATATGAGTCTTAAGTCTCGTTTGGTGAATTACATGAATTGAATTAAGTAACAAACGTGAATTGGTCCATATATGATGTGCAATGTGTAATTACGTGATTATATGACACTTATATGATTAGACATACTTAACATATGTTAGCATTGTATGTTCATGTGTTAGAATGTGTTAACAAGTGTTAAAATGCGTTTAAATGGAAAAACCATAGAAAATTGAATACCAGGCAACTTGCTCGACCTCATGGGGGTTCGAACCAGTGACAAGGCCTTTCATTCGACCCTCATTCTTGCTCTTTCGACCACATGAGGGTGCGAACGAACTGATACTATAAATACCATACTTTGCAACTTTTTCATCATTGCACAAACCCTAACCGCCCCAAAGTGCTCTCTCTCAACCTCAAACCTACAAGGAGAAGCTTTTGATCTTGTTTTTCAGATCTTAACATAAAAACACATCCTATTCTATAAACAAAAGAAGAATCAGGGTGTGTTTATGATCTAAACCCTTTTTAATCAAATTTTACTATTTCTCTCAAACCCCAAAGGTCCAGATCTGATTTAACAGAGTTTCTATGGATAAAAACCTTTCTGACATCTTTCTAAACAAAACCTTTTCATTAATAATGTGTTTTTATGCAAAAACACACGTGTTAATGATGTTAAATGTTGGGTTATGTATTATGTGTTGTTTGGATGATATGTAGATGGTATATTAGTGATCTATAACTGTCTTAGATGATGATTTAGGATTAGTATATGGTGCAATTGGCGATTGATGATGTTTTACCCAATTTAGGGGTTTTTAGGCTAAATCTAGGGCTTGTTCTTGATGGATATGTTAATGAGATGATTAAGGGTTTTCATATATATGATAATCTGAGCATAATGATCTGATTATAAGATGATGTTGATAAGTTTCAATTTTGGGTAAAGATTACATGCATTGATATGACATTTCCATAATTTGCCATTTCAGGTAAATCGTAATATGGAATGATTTCGGGATATAATTGGTAGGGTTTTGTAGGGATAGATTAAATATAGTTGACTACTGTGATTGGTGATGTTTCGTGATCTTTTCGAAGTGTTTTGATGCGATTTGGTGCGTTTTGTGAGTTTTTGCAGCAGTTTGGTCGAACGAGAAACTGGTTCGCACCTTCGAGAGGTCGAACCAACATCAGAGAGATCGAATGAACCATCTGCCAACTCATTCGACCCTTCAGGAGGTCGAATGAACAACTTTCTGACTCGTTCGGTGTGAACGAACATGTATTCCAACCCGTTTGACCCCTCGACTTCTTATATGCAATTTTTGATGCAAACTAACTGTTTTATGCATGAACCTTAAGTGTAAACTATATATACTTGATTTATTTATGTAATGGGTCACCAACGGGATGCCGGGTCTGTCTGGTGTGTCGGGTCAACGTTAAAACACATTTTCAAACATACTTAGTCATGATCTGGACAATCGGGGACTAGTTAACCTACGGGTTATTAGTCAAAACACTTATACAAACTTTGTGATAGGTCGCCATTAGTTGGGGCTATCAGCTGTGTCGGTATTTTTGTTATTTGAAGAACACAATCTAAGGTGAGTGTCACAGCCCCACTTTTATTGATTTTACTTTTAGGGGAGAAACATGCTACGTACTTGGACTTACAAAGATCATGTTTTGATATGGTTATTGTTGTTTACTATACGGGAATTTCATCTGGAGTCCTAGGGGAAACCATGAGTATGTAATATACATAACGGGGAAATGTGGATAGATCTATTGGGACTGACAAACCCCACTCGACGGCTTGGAGTCGGGCAGGTGCATATTGTCTTTAACTTTCGAGTCTACCGAGGATGACGGTAACTCAACATTCTGGGCATATATATGGTAGCGCGTCAGTAATGGTTTCCAACCGTAGTAGTAACGATACTTAACGTCTATCTAACGTTGTGATAACATAGTAGTTACATGGATGATCTTTAGAACTTGTGAAACCGTTTTACAAAAACCTGTGAACTCACTAGCATTATATGTTGACATTTTTGACATGTTTTCTCAGGTCGCTAAGGTAGCTGCATGCGGATTTAGGCGCACGGAGTCTCACACGGCGTCTAGGGTTCTAGTCTCCTATTTCAAACTGTTTCACACTTTCTTTACTTTTGATGGGTTGTAAACAAGATTTAAACCATCCGTTGTTGGTTTAATGTTTCTAACTAATGGTTTTGGCTTACGTATCTTTTACACCGAACACACTTTCTTTACTTTTGATGGGTTGTAAACAAGATTTAAACCATCCGTTGTTGGTCACCAAACATTGTCAAACGAAAACAGGAAGCGACACAATTACATGCAGTGGGAAAGATTTGGATGAAGCGCTCAAGGTGTTCGGTGACATCTCCAAGATTTATATCGCTAGAAAACGAGACAAAGTGGGAAATAGATTTGGCTTTGTTACTTTTAATGGAGTAAGAGATAAGGTGGAGTTGGAAAGTTTGTTGAAGAATGTTTGGATTGGAAGCTACAAGCTGAGGATTAATATCGCTCGTTTTACTGAGTTCCATGATAATGGAACCCGGACATCGGAGCATCATTCTAAACCTTCCACTTTGTACGCTCCACCACCGGAGTTCAAAACAACAAAAGAAGGTATACCATTCATAGAAGCATTGACTGGAATCAAGCAAGACAAAAAGGAAGAAGAGGTGATCAAGATCTCGGATAGGGTTAATGGGTTCAGTCATCTATTTGGAAGAGCGGTGGTAGCGTCGGTTATCAATTTTGAAATGCTTAAAAATATAGGTGAATTGTTCAGGGAGGTGAGCCCTTATGGGGGTTGCATTCAGTATCTTGGAGGCTTGTCTATCCTGGTTTCGTTTGACAATGTTAAAGAGGCGGATGACGTGTATAGTAAAGCAAGGGGAAGGATTGATTGTTTTTCTTCCATAGTCCTTTGGGAGAGTCAATCTTTGCCTTTGGAGAGGTTAGCTTGGTTACGAGTGTATGGTATTCCGTTGAATCTACTGTGCAACGAAATAGTGGATCTAATTGGAGGTCGGTATGGTAAGATTATTCAACAAGCGAATGTCCAAGTCGATGGTGGTGACCTTTCGAATGAGTTTATTGGTGTGTTGATTGGGGATCGAAAAAGGATCCAGGAAGAAGTCACGCTTCAGTGGAGAGGAAAGAAATTCAAAGTTTGGGTTACCGAGGAAGATGGCGAATGGATTCCAGACTTCATGTTTAGGGAAGACGTTGAAACAAACGAATCTCCGGCTAGTGAGGAAGCAACTCCGGCACCGGCAGATGCCCAGTCAGACGCAATGAATGATAATGAGGAGATTTCGGTAACCCCCGAGTTTTCTGGTAACGTTGCTGTTAATACGCCACATTCGAATTCTTTCACTAATGGTCAAGCTAATTCTTCGGATGATAATAATGGCATTGAATGTGAAGAAGGAGAAATTTTAGGCTCAGGGACTGCATGTGCTACTAACTCTAAGTCTAAGGGGTTTTTTGTGTACTTTCGAAGAAAAGGAAAAAGCTGAGGTTCAAAAGATCAGGGAGTGGGCCTAAGTCTAATTCGGGTCAAGACAGGAAGAAAAATAAGAAGAAGCCCAATAGTGGGGATCCTTTTGATCTTAATCCTCTTATTGGGCCGATGGAACCCTCTGATGTTTTAGCCCAAAAGATATCCAGTTCCTGCCCAGAAGTACAAGGAAACAACAATGAAGTTTTGGGGATCAACTTTGTCAGGGAAACTTCAGATTGCCTTAAGAGTTTCGAGCAACTGTTGGGTGAAGCAGGTTTTGAAGGAAGTGCTGAAGCTCATTCAAATGATGCGGGTGAGGGTTCGAACATACAGATACAGGAAGTCGAGCATACCATGGAAGATTGTGTTGAAGGTAATAGGGTGGGTATGTCGAAATCCCATCTTATTTCGAAAGTCGCAGCTACTATTGATTTGGGTGCCCTCCTGGGAGCTCAATTACAAACTAAAGAAGACCTAGTGAGTGGAGTAATTCTGGAAGAAGGCTCACAATTGGGTAAGTTATGAATCTCCTATCTTTAAATATTAGGGGATTGGGGTCTAAGGGTAAAGACGCTTGGGTTAAAAGGTTGAAAGTGGAAAACGGAGTTTCGTTTGTTGCGCTTCAGGAGACTCAATTTAGGGATATGACTGGGTTTAATGTTGAGAAGTTTTGGGGTAATTCAGATGTGGAAGTGGTTGTCCAGGAGGCTTTGGGGCGCTCGGGAGGTTTGGTCTCTTTTTGGGACCCTTGTAAGTTTGTGAAAGTGTCATCTTTGAAACACCAGCATTTTATTCTTGTCAAGGGTTACCTTAAAGAGGATGGGTCGCTGTTGAATATTCTTAACGTGTATGCTCCATAGAAGCCGGTTGAGAAAAGGCTTTTATGGGAGAATATTTTGAATCTTATAAGGGGTAGTGCTGGTTCGTGGTGCCTGGTAGGGGATTTTAATGCGGTTCGGTTCAGTGAAGATCGTAAGAACTCCTTTTTTGATCAAACTGAAGCGGATGCGTTCAACTCTTTTATCGATTCAGCGGGTCTGATGGAATATGGGATGAAAGGTAGTGCTTACACTTGTGTGTCTAAGAAAGGTGATAAGTTTAAGCTAAGCAAAATCGATAGAGTTTTAGTGTGTTCCGGTTGGTTTGATAGATGGCCTGAGGCTTGCTTACGAGCTCTTCCGAGACACTTGTCCGATCACAAGCCACTACTTCTTACTTTGGTGTATGAGAATTACGGAGCCCGTCCGTTTAGATGGTTTAACTCATGGATAGACCGAAAGGGTTGTGAGGAAGTGGTTAGTAAGGCGCTGAATGAATTCCAAATGGATGGGCCCGCAGACATCGTGTTAGCTTCTAAGCTTCGGTTTTTGAAGATGGTATTAAGGGAGTGGAAGAAGCGTGTTGATAAAGAAGAATCAGAAGAGATAAAGATTTTGAATGAAGAATTAGAGAGTCTTGAAACTGAGATGGAACATAGAGACCTGTTGGAAGAAGAAGAGTGGGCTTGGGTGGAATGTAAAAAAGGTATTGAGGAATTTGAATGGTTACGTGCAAAGGATCTTCAACAAAAATCCCGTGTTAATTGGGCCAAGCACGGGGATGACAACACGGCTTTCTTTCACCGGGTGATTAATGGCAGGAAGGCATCTAATACGATACAGGGGTTAATGGTTAATGGCGAGTGGGTGTTAAAACCTTCGTTAGTTAAAAGGGAGTTTTTGTCGTTTTTTCGTATCCACTTTAAAGAGAAGGTTAATGTTCGGCCGGTTCTTCAATGTGACGAGTTGAAACGTGTCCCTGTGCATAAGGCGAATGAGTTGATTGTCCCATTTTCCAAAGTGGAAATTAAAAACGCGGTGTTTGAATGTGGGAAAGATAAAGCTCCGGGTCCCGACGGGTTTAATTTCCGTTTCATTTGTCATTTTTGGAGCTTTCTCAAAAATGATTTCATGAAGATTTGTTCGGAGTTCCATGATTCGGGCATCATCAATAAAGGTTGCGGGTCTTCTTTCATTACGCTTGTGCCGAAGATCAAAAATCCTATTGGGTTAAGGGATTTTAGACCGATTACCTTGGTGGGTATTATTAGCAAAGTCATTTCTAAAGTCTTGTCTAATAGACTCAAGAAGGTGATCGGGAATATTATCTCGGACAATCAGACGGGTTTTCTTGGGGATAGGAGTATTCTTGATGGTCCGCTTATGGTCAACGAAATTCTCTCTTGGTGCAAAAGAAGGATGAAAAGTGTTTTCTTTATGAAGATCGACTTCGAAAAGGCTTATGATAACGTAAATTGGGCTTACCTTTTGTCGATTATGGATCAAATGGGGTTTCCTCACAAGTGGCGGGTGTGGATAAAAGGCATCTTGGTTTACGCTAGATCGGCTATCCTTGTTAACGGTTCGCCCACTTTTGAGTTCCAATGTCAAAAGGGTCTCCGCCAAGGTGATCCGATTTCTCCGTTTTTATTATTGATTGCTATGGAGCCTTTGACTTATCTATTCAATAAAGCGGTCAACTTAGGCGTTTTTGAAGGGGTACGGTTATCTTCAAATGGTCCGACAATTTCTCATTTTCTGTATGCTGATGATGCTCTTTTAATGGGTAATTGGTCTACTGGTAATATCTCGATTATGGCAAGGATCCTTAGGATTTTCTACTTATGTTCGGGCTTAAAAATAAACATTCATAAGTCTTTTTTGTATGGCATTGGAGTGCCGAATGAAGAGGTGGTTTCTTTGGCTTCTTCGGTCAGTTGTAGAGTGGGTAGCTTCCCTTTTGATTACTTGGGAGTTATGGTTGGGGCAAATATGAATAGAATTAGTAATTGGCAGAAAATCGTTGAAGTGTTCGAGACTAGACTTTCCTCTTGGAAGGCGAGGCTTCTATCAATTGGTGGAAGACTCACTCTAATTAAATTTGTGTTACATAGTCTTCCCATTTATTACTTCTCTTTATACAAGGCCCCGATCAAGGTTATTGAGAACCTTGAAAGTCTTATGAAAAGATTTCTTTGGTCTGCTACTTGTGAAAAGAAAAAACTTCATTGGGTTTCGTGGGATAGGGTGACTCGGGATAAACGGAAAGGAGGTTTGGGTGTTAGCCGATTAAAAGATGTTAACGACGCCTTATTATCGAAGTGGGCTTGGCGATTTCGTAATGAACAAGATTCTCCATGGAAGCTTATCATCATGGCTTGCCATAAAGGCAGAAATAATTGGTCGGGTCTTCCACGGATTGCTGGAAAGGGAGGTTGCTGGTCAGTTATTGCGAAAAATTGTGAAACTTTTCGATGTGGTGACAAATCTTTTCTAGATCTTTTGAAAGGAAAGCTTGGTAATGGTCGCTCTATTCGTTTTTGGGAGGACTCGTGGTTGACGGATGCTCCTCTGATGAACAGTTTTCCGCTGCTGTACAAAGCCGCTTCGACCAAAAAATCCTTAGTTTGTGATTGCAGGTTTGGCGACACCTGGGCCCCTGTTGACTTTACTCGGCAGTGGAGTCTCATGGAAGTTCAAGAGTGGAGTATGTTATCCAATTTATTGAGCCAAGCTCAGCTTTCCAGCTGCCCTGACAATTGGGAGTGGGCCGGTTCGAGTTCGTTCTCAGTCGCTGCAGTGAAGTCGAAGATTAAGGATTTTCGAGACAGTGATGATGTGTTCAAGATCAAATGGATTGCTTGGGTCCCTCTAAAGTGTAACATCTTTGCCTGGCGGGCGGAAATGGATAGGATCCCTATGGTGGAAGCCCTCGCCAAAAGAAATGTGTTCATCCCCAATGACCGATGTAAACTTTGTGACGTTGATTTTGAAACATCGATACACATCTTCTCGGGTTGCGGATTCTCATACGGTGTGTGGTCCGGCATTTGGAGATGGTGCGACTTGGATACGACGGCAGTGACTAACACTAGGGACATTATGCTTTTATACAAAAACGCTAAAGGTGGCAAGTGAGGAAAGAAGATAGTGCATGGCATTGTTTTGGTCTCTCTTTGGTCGATTTGGAAAGCGAGAAACGAGAAGACGTTTAGGGGAGTGGAGCCTAAGGTTAACCTTGTGATAGGTAGTATAAAAGCGTTAACGTTCTTATGGCTTAAGAATAGGTCCAAGTTCAAAGACATCCTTTGAGATGAATGGTGTATTTGTCCATTGTATTTGTTGTAGTTGTTGCGGTTGGTAGTCCTTGTTTTGAGGACTTCACCGTGTTTTATTAATGAAAGTCAAAGTTCAAAAAATAAACATATACGGACAGTGTAAATGCATATATTAAACACATAACCACATATATTAAAAACATATTCACACATGTAAATGGGATAAAACACTATGTAAGTGTGTTAAAACATTTGGTTTGTCATATAAATAAAGCATTACACATTTTAAAAACGCCATTATTTAAATATGTCAATACTATAATCATTTATGATTTTTTATAAATAACAACGTATATAAACATTTGTCGAGTTTAAGGAAATTAATAAAAACGCAACAACAAGATGGATTCCATCGTTAACCCTCATGTTCAATTTTAATTTCTGATATTATAAAAGTGTCACCAAACCAATTTTCTTTAATTAACGACCAAAACCATTTATGTATATTTTCTAAAAAAATAATACTTTGTATTTTATTCATATAGTTTTTAAGAATAATACTTTGTAATTTATTCATGCTAGAAAATTACATGAAGACAGGTTAGGATAGTAGGACTAGAACAAAATGTTGCAATCGATGACAAAGAAGAAAATGGAAAAACAAAACAGAAAATAGGAGCGAGGCACAAAGAAATTACTTCCATTATTTGCATGCTTCGTTGTCATCCAGATGGTTGATGAACGGCGACATTGAGGGACTCAAAACTTTAACGTCAAAAGGTTTTAATAATATTTATATTGAAAGATGACAAGGTTTATCCAATTAAATAAGCAAATCCATTACTTTGGCATCTAATTAAATAAGTAATTATGGGTTGGGATGTTGGGTTATTGGCTAATGAGGTTTTAGCCATGTGGTGGAATCTCTTAAAAGGAGTAAGTACATCTATCAATTTGGAAATTAATCTCAAAATTCTTTATATATATATATATATATATATATAGGGTTAGATTCACGTACAAATAGCTTTTTCGTACGAACTGTACGAATCAAAGAAAAAAACACGCGGGGTTGTGTATAACTAGAGTAATTATATAATTACTCTAGTTATACACGACCCCGCGTGTTTTTTCCTTTGATTCGTACAGTTCGTACGAAAAAGTTGTTTGTATTTGATCTTTTGTCTCTCTCTCTCTCTCTCTCTCTCTATATATATATATATATATATATATATATATATATAGGGAATGGTTATAGAGAAAACCCTCCTTATTTGGTAAACTCTGGAAACTCTGACTTCCCAATATATTTTTTTTTTGAAAAAAATAGGGCAAGTAATATACATGATTTTAAGCATTTTGGGCCAAAAAAATTAAAAAAGCGCCAAGTACTTTTTTTTAAAAAAATAAAATAAAATTTTGACTAACACATGTTAAGCGCTAATAACAGGTGTTAACAATGTGTTAACTATATGTAAACAGTAGACGTTTTTTATTTTTTAAAAAAAAACCGTTCGGCGCTTTTTCGATTTTTTTGGCCCGAAATGCTTAAAAAATGTATATTACATACCCTATTTTTTTCAAAAAAAAAAAATGTTGGGAAGTCAGAGTTTCCAGAGTTTACCAAATAAGGAGGGTTTCTTCCATATACTTTACCTATATATATATATATATATATATATATATATATATATATATATATATATATATATATATGGTAGGGTTCAAATAGGAACCATACCTTAAGTAGGAACCATAGGAATCAATCTTAGCCATTGATCTTTAATGGCATGATTGTAAATAAGTAAAACATTAATTAAATATTTAATTAAATCAAAGGGCAATGTGGTAATTGTATATTGACTATTAATAACACATGTTTAATTAGTTTCCTTTTATTTTCAATATAATCCCATTATTTTAGGAAACTGGTTATTTTTCCTCATGGTAATCGTTTTTCATCAATATGTGTATTGATTGTTTGAATGGTATCAAAATACGTCAAAAATCGAATGTGCAGTACATGATGTTCTATAGTTTTGGATAATATACGTTGGTGTATATTATATGGAAAAGGTAATCGATCAAACCTTAAATAAGATAACGAGGTCAAAAAATGATGAGACGATTTATTATTTTCAACTGCTTATACACTAGTGTATAATATACGTTGTTGTATATAGGAGACTGTATAAATAGTAGTGATAATCAAATGTATCAATATACACTGATGTATAATTATACACTGGTAAGAATGATAGTATTAAATACATATATTATACACTGGTGTATAATTATACACTGGTGTATAAATAGTAGTGATAATCAAATGTATCAATATACACTGATGTATAATTATACACTGGTAAGAATGATAGTATTAAATACATATATTATACACTGATGTATAATTATACACTGGTGTATAACAACTAAACAACAAATCTTTTATCATCGCTGTACAACCTAATAACTACATATAATACACCAGTGTATAACTATATCGTCATTACGTAATACATGAATTCTCCACAACTTTATTGCGCATCCAACCAGTGTATTCAACCACATAATTCTCCACAACTGCATCGCGTGCCCCACCTATGTATTCAACCACATAATTGTCCACCTATAATACACAAGTGTATAACTCTTTATTCATTCCAATTCTGTACGTAAAAATATGACTTGCAGAATACAAAACAACTATTTTGCAATTCAATAATAAACCACGCTATAAGGCTAATCCAAATAGAAATCACAAAAAACGTGAATTCGCACGAAAAACAATTAAAAAAAATAAAAACAATACATAAATACCTTGATTTTCAACACTATTTAGCAACAAAGGTTGTGATTGTGTTTCATGATCTTCTATCACGTGAGATTGTGATTCAATGTTTTCATGTATAGAATTATTATCCATAACTTGCAAATCTGAAACGTTGGAAAATCGAAAGTTTTTCTATAAAATCAATTTCAATCGAACGTGATTTTTGATTTGGGATTATAGATGATAATAGGTTGAGAGATTTAAGAAAAGTAAAAAAATAGGCATGTTAATCGTAGCAAGGTTTTAATTAACTGTCATATATAAAACTTTTAATTAAATTAAAATATAATATTTAATTGTCTAATTACATAATTACCCCCAAATCAAGATCAAAGATGAATGGCTCAGATTGCTTCCTAAGTTTCTAACTAGGCTCTTGGTTCTTATTTGATCTTTTTCCTATATATATATATATATATATATATATATATATATATATATATATATAGGGGGCGGTTATTCTACAAAGTAAAAGAAATATGCGAAGGATGCGAAGGATCTTTGTACTTGATAATTACATAATGTTTTTTATGTTCATGAAAGCATTACGTAATTATCATGCACTTTGTACATGATAATTACGTAATGATAATTACGTAATGTTTTTGTATGTTTATAAAGGCATTACGTAATTATCATTACGTAATTATCAAGTACAAAGTGATCCTTCGCATCCTTCGCACGTTTGTATTACTTTGTATTTGATCCTGCCCATATATATATATATATATATATATATATATATATATATATATGTAAAGGATATGTTGGAAACCCTTGTTATAGTGAAAACTCTGGACACTCTAACTTCCCGAGCTTTTTTTTATATGAAAATTTTAGGGTATCTAATATACATGATTTTAAGCATTTTGAGCCAAAAAAATCAAAAAAGCGCCGAGCACTTTTTTTTAAAAAAAAATAAATAAGTTTTCGGGTAACACGTTGTTAATACATGTTAATTTCGCTTAACATGTGTTACACGAAAACTTTTTTTTTCTTTAAAAAAAAGTGCTCGGCGTTTTTTTAATTTTTGGCTCAAAATGCTTAAAATCATGTATATTACATGCCCTAAAATTTTCAGGCCCTAAAAAGCTCGGGAAGTCAGAGTTTCTAGAGTTTTCTAGATAAGGAGGGTTTTCTATGGATCCCTACCCTATATATATATATATATATATATATATATATATATATATATATATATATATGTTTAGGATCCTGTACAAAGGACATATTTCATGAGAAGTGTGAGAATGACTAAGAATTGACATGTAGACATAATGTTTTGGATTTAGGAATGATGTTTTAGGTTGTTTTAACTTGAAAAACACCAAACACAACAATCTAAAACACAATACAATGTATTATAGTCATTAAATTTAAAAAACAGCTAAAACACACTATTTAACGCTTAAAACACACTGTTTAATATTCTTAGCATGGTGTTTTAAGTTTTAAGCCTAAAATACATTGTTTTCGGTTTTTAATTGTTATGTTTGGTGTTTTTATAGGCAAAACAATCCAAAACATCACGACTAAGTTCAAAAAATGATGCCTAAGTATCAATTTTTAATCCTTCTCACACTTCTCACAAAAAAAAAAACACTTTGTACAGGATCCTGACCCTATATATATATATATATATAGAAAGGATAATGTGGAAACCCTTGTTATATGGTGAACTCTAGAAACTCTGACTTCCTAATTTTTTTTATTTTTGAAAAAAAATAGGGCATATAATATACATGATTTTAAGCATTTTGAGCCCAAAAAATAAAAAAAAAACGCCGAATAGTTTTTTTTTTAAGTTTTGACTAACACATGTTAAGCGAAACTAACACGTTTCAACCATTTGTTACCTGAAGACGATTTTTAATTTTTTTAAAAAATGGCTCGGCGCTTTTTTCCATTTTTTGGCCCAAAATGCTTAAAATCATGTATATTACATACCCTAAAATTTTCATATAAAAAAAGTCGGGAAGTTAGAGTTTCCAGAGTTTACCATATAACAAGGGTTTCCAATATAACCTTATACTATATATATATATATATATATATATATATATATATATATATTATATATATATATATAGGGGAGGGTTATCTTGAGAACGCTAAATATTGTGAGAACCGTGAGAACAAGTAAATAAATCAATCAAAATCAAAAAATTTTAATACAAAACTTATCATAATCAAAATACAACGTTAATAAATGAATTTTCTTTCCAAATAATTCATATTTTCTTGCAAAAACACTTTCAAATTAACTTTTTACACATGTGTAAATAAAACAGTTTACACATGCATAAACAGTAAATTTACACATGTGTAAAAACAATTTATTTTCGTATACGTTTGAATTTTTACGCGTAAATTGTGTTTTTGAGATTGTATTTTAGTAATAAAGATAAGTGTAAAAAGAAATTTTGAATTTGAATGGTTTTAGATGCCGTTCTCACGGTTCGCACGAAATATAGGTGTTCTCAAATTAACTTTTCCCTATATATATATATATATATATATATATATATAGGGTAGGGTTCAAATAGGAACCATACCTTAAGTAGGAACCATATGAACCAATCTTAGCCATTGATCTCTAATGGCATGATTGTAAATAAGTAAAACATTAATTAAATATTTAATTAAATCAAAGGGCAATGTGGTAATTGTATATTGACTATTAATAACACATGTTTAATTAGTTTCCTTTATAATCCTATTATTTTAGGAAAGTAGTTATTTTTCCCCATGGTAATCATTTTTTATCAATATGTGCAGTACATGATGTTATATAGTTTTGAATAATATACGTTGGTGTATATTATATGGAAAAGGTAATCGATCAAACCTTAAATAAGATAACGAGGTCAAATGTATCAATATACACTGATGTATAATTATACACTGGTAAGAATGGTAGTATTAAATACATATATTATACACTGATGTATAATTATACACTGGTGTATAAATAGTAGTGATAATCAAATGTATCAATATACACTGATGTATAATTATACACTGGTAAAGATTGATAGTATTAAATACATATATTATACACTGATGTAAAATTATACACTGGTGTATAACAACTAAGAACAAATATTTTCATCTCTCTCTCTCTCTCTCCCTCTCTCTCTAAAAAGAAGAACCGATAATGGTGACAGGGGAGGAGGTCCGATGGTTTTTGGGTGGTTGAGGGGTCCGATGATGTTCCTGCAGGGGGGGATATCTGATGGTTTTTGGGTGGTTGAGGGCGGTGGTGGCTAAGGGTGGTCTGATGGGGTTTGCAGAGGACGACGGAGGGACGGTGGTGGTGGTGGGGTTTGCAGAGGACGATGATGGTGGTGTTTTTTGAGGGCGGTGGTGGCTGAGGGTGGTCTGATGGGTTTTGCAGAGGACGGCGGAGGGGCGGTGGTGGTGGTGGGGTTTGCAGAGGACGACGACTGAGGGACGACGATGGTGGTGGTTTTTGAAGGCGGTGGTGGCTGAGAGCTGGTGGATCTTTTTTAGAGAAACTGATTAGGAGATTGAATTGGGTGAGTTTTTTAAGGAAACAAAAAATAACTGATTATATTATGAAATAAAATTAAAAGAAAATGATAATTATTTAAATGTTTAATTACACTCTTACCCTTTAGATCAAGATCAAAGATGGAGGGCTAAGATTGGTTCCTAAGTTTCTAACTAAGCTCTTGGTTCCTATTTGATCTTTTTTTTATATATATATAGACCCAGCAAGGATACAAATAAAATGAATGGAACAGAAGGCAACCATTGTAAGTTGTAAGTTGTTAAAGAAAGCAATAGGTATGATGTCATGTCCGGGTTATAATAGGAAAATCATGAAAATAGACATGTTAAACCGTCATTTATATCAACATATGCAATGACTTATAAGATTTGTAAAATAAGCAAACAATTAAGAGGACAAATAAGTAGAGCCAACATCGTTTTTAAATCACACTCTGACTTTCAGACACCTATTTAGCCCACAAAAAAAAGTATACTTAAGTCCACGTCTCACCCAAATAACCAATCAAAAAATTACAATTATAAAGTGTCGGCACTATTTTAGCCCACAGACACCGTTTCTATCTGCACCAAAAAAAGAGAGAAATCTTTTTGTTTGTGCCGGCAAAAATGGTTCATGCTCCTTTACCTCCTTTTGCTAAATATACACTTGTAAATTTTTATTGATGGACCATCCTCTTTTTTAGTGCTGATAAAAATGGTTACTGTTCCTTTAACCCACAAGCTAAAATTGATTGGTTATTCGGGTGAGACGTAATTTTGTGACTATAGTGTTGACTAAAAAGATGCCGAAAAGTCAAAGAGTGGGCTATGAAGGTGCCGGCTATGCGTGTTTTTCTCTTATAAGTTTGCCTATTATAAATCAACAAAGTGAATTGTTAAAAGTCTTAATCAACATGGCTATTTTTATAGTTTTCCCGCTATAGTATCTTGGTGTTTGAAGAACTAAGCTTATATTCTAAGAGAAATAAATAAGATGTAGGTCATGTACTTAGGATTTGATGTGGGAATAATCAAGGCTCTTTAAAGACAAAATCAATAATGCAAACATTAAAATTGATATTGAGAGAGAAAGAGCAAGTGTACGTTAGGCATAAAACGTAGACCTATGTTCGAAGGAGAATCTTTACATGGATGAGGAGTTATCATCTATATTAATTGGTTTCACCTTTAATGTAAGCATTACAGGAAGGGCAAGGGGAGCTTGTCGCATACTAATTTTTGGCCACCAACAATCGTACGTTCCAATGTATGGTACACTAGATAATGTTAGGGATCAATACCTTAAGGTGTATGGACATGCTACCGGCCTACCACTACAATATTGTCTCAATACGTTATAATGTTTGGTGTTCTAAACTTTCATGTGTTGCCCTAAGAGAGAGTTGGTTTGACTAATATTTGTCGGAGCTAATTAACACCAACTAGAGACTTTTGAGATTATTGTTTTGGACTTGACCCAAGAAACGACATATAGTAACATTGATTTTGGCGTGTGATCATATTGGTTGCATACAGAGCAACAACAATTAGTACACGATTAAAATAGATCAAGTGCTTATTATGATCACAAATTAAGAGCATGATTATTTTATGCAAAAGAATGATACCAACGATCCTTATCATAAGTGGGAGGGGGGACATTATAAGAGTTTATAAATGCGAGTCTCCCTTGGCTATTGTTTCCTTAGTAATAAGGAAAAAAATATGAACCCTAATGTGATGCACCCTTACACAAGAGGCTTAATCGTAGGCCATGACGTAATGTGACGTTTTCATCTGATCGATTCATTTTAGATACACATTCTTGAAAGCAAATTATGTTATAAATACAGTAATACTAGTATAAATATATCACTTTAATTAGTTTTTATATTTTGTAGGTTACAAATAAAATGAAGTCAAAATGATAAACTTGTAAATATTAAATAAATATGATGAAGTCTTAACATTTTGGAAATTCAAGTTTAAATATGTTGATTGCTAATGGATCAATTAGAATTGCTTTGGGTTGAATGCAATGATTTGGAATGGAACTGACAACAAGATGATGACGTGGGCCTGACTAACGATTTGGTTTGCTGGGCTGGGCTACCAAGAGAAAATGAAATCACAGCCCACAAACAACAAGGAAATTAAAAAGGGCACGGGATGGGACTTCTGAAAAAAGGGGGGGGGGGGGGAGCCTTTGGATGTGTGTGCGTGGGACACAACTCGAAAAAAAAAAAAAAGACACCAAGATTTAGGAGTTGCGCTCATAATAGACACGAGACCAAAGTGAAGTTCAATCAATTGTTTTAAAATTTTAATGAATAATTGTGCAGCGACAATATCTGATTTGTTTACTATTATTATTGACGAGGTATAGCCCAAACCAAGTCCAATAACAATGAGGCCTACGTCAACCAAGAGTCAAGCTATGGAGGTGCTGGCATAGAGGCCTAGTCGACAAGGCACGATACATGAATCTCTCGCTCAGTCACGTTTGCACTTAATGTAGACGTGGTTGGAGCCCGAGGTAAGACAACCTGAACAGTGGCCAAGCCATCACTTGTCAGACGAACAAAGAGCAAGTCAACCCTATTTCTAACCAACACATCTTGGATCGGACCAAGAGGTATGACGGTTATAATGGGTAAGAGAAAGAGTTCTGATAAAGAGTTCCGAGAAAGATGCCTTATACACTAAGACGTGACGGCATCGCAGACGGCAGCAGCCTTTGGATGTGTGTGCGTGGGACACAACTCGAAAAAAAAAAAAAAGACACCAAGATTTAGGAGTTGCGCGCATAATCAACACGAGACCAAAGTGAAGTTCAATCAATTGTTTTAAAATTTTAATGAATAATTATGTAGCGACAATATCTGATTTGTTTACTATTATTATTGACGAGGTATAGCCCAAACCAAGTCCAATAACAATGAGGCCTACGTCAACCAAGAGTCAAGCTATTGAGGTGCTGGCATAGAGGCCTAGTCGACAAGGCACGATACATGAATCTCTCGCTCAGTCACGTCTGCACTTAATGTAGACGTGGTTGGAGCCCGAGGGAAGACAACCTGAACAGTGGCCAAGCCATCACTTGTCAGACGAACAAAGAGCAAGTCAACCCTATTTCTAACCAACACATCTTGGATCGGACCAAGAGGTATGACGGTTATAATGGGTAAGAGAAAGAGTTCTGATAAAGAGTTCCGAGAAAGATGCCTTATACACTAAGACGTGACGGCATCGCAGACGGCAGCAGCCTTTGGATGTGTGTGCGTGGGACACAACTCGAAAAAAAAAGAAGACACCAAGATTTAGGAGTTGCGCGCATAATCGACACGAGACCAAAGTGAAGTTCAATCAATTGTTTTAAAATTTTAATGAATAATTGTGTAGCGGCAATATCTGATTTGTTTACTATTATTATTGACGAGGTATAGCCCAAACCAAGTCCAATAACAATGAGGCCTACGTCAATCAAGAGTCAAGCTATGGAGGTGCTGGCATAGAGGCCTAGTCGACAAGGCACAATACATGAATCTCTCGCTCAGTCACGTCTGCACTTATGTAGACGTGGTTGGAGTCCGAGGGAAGACAACCTGAACAGTGGCCAAGCCATCACTTGTCAGACGAACAAAGAGCAAGTCAACCCTATTTCTAACCAACACATCTTGGATCGGACCAAGAGGTATGACGGTTATAATGGGTAAGAGAGAAAGTTCTGATAAAGAGTTCCGAGAAAGATGCCTTATACACTAAGACCTGCATCATGTAATAAACACATTGAATTATCCCTTACACACACAGAACATGAGTCTTTCTCATTAGGGTATGGTTTGTCCCTTCCAAGTAAGATATTTATCCTCAGGCCGGAGAGTGGTCACGGAGACATCCCCTAGGGTCCTCTGTGGCGAGGCTAATAACATTGTCTTGTAGGTACTCCACGGAAGAGGTGACCGAAAAGTTACCATAAAGTCCCTGTCAACCGATGAGTTCATTTTTGGAATCAACATTGGCGCCATCCGTGGGACCCCTTCTTAGAAAAGTGGTTTCCTATGCAGAAGAACAACTTAGTCACAAACTCCCAAGACGGGAAACAACGGAAAATGGGAGACCCGTCAGACATTCCTGCTCTTCCGATAGGTCACATGGAGAAGGTGCAGAAAACTGTGACATCCGTCACTTTTCTTTTCATTTTATTTTTATATAATAATAATAATAATAATAATAATAATAATATTAATAATAATAATAAAAAATTTCAGATTATATATAGATATATATTTATAAACACACCCACTTGAAACCCATTATCAAAACCATAACCAAACCACAACCAAACCATAGCCTAAACCCAACCTTTCCTTCAGATTATATCAGCAAACAAAGACCCAGACCAGCTGGTCTGGGCATGCTGTTGCTGTACACGGGTCACGGGTTCGATCCCCACCAACAACAACCCTTTTCTTTTAAAACTCTATTCTTTATATTTTTGTTATTTTCTTTTAAAAATTGTTTTAAAATACTAAAACTATTTTATAATTTCAACAAAATTTATTTTATGTTATTCCAATGATAAACTTTGCTGTCCAATTTTTAGTTTTTCAAAAATAATTTATTTAATATATATTATAAAGTCCCTTATCCTACAAAGTGTAGGAAGCCACAGAATGATGCCACGTGTAAATTGTCTGTTATAACTCTATAACAGATTAGAAGGGTAGTATAGTCAATTTGACAAATCAATTAATCGCGTTTTATTATCAATCCCTGTTTTATCGTTCATCAGTATTTTCAAATTTCATAACTGATTCCATAATATACGATTATCAATTCTTACCATATTCAAAAATATACAAAACGTAATCGATCACTGGTTCAACTTTTTCCCCAAAATCATAATCAATTTGCCGAGTTCTTCACCATGTTCGGTATGTACTCTGTTTTATTGTTTTCAAGTATTCGTGAACTTACTCTTAATTTGTGGTTTTAGATCTAAACAATGAACCTGAACTCTTATTCGATGAAGATCATGAAGTTGTTGATCCTCATAATCTCAATTTTGAAGGTTAGTTTCTACTGTTTTTTGTAGTTTTTTAGATCTGTGATGAAACAGAGGTTGAGTACTTCATTAATTTTTTTTTTTATAGATATTATACATGAAGATGTAATCAACACTGATGAACATAATGGTGAGAAATTTGACTTCATGGCTGAACACAGAAGGATTCAAGGTATTTTTTTATGTTTTTGTGATTTTGAAGATATTCATTTGCGTTTTAGGATTAGTAAAATGCGTTTTACTGTAACTTGTTGTATGATCGTATTGATAACATCTTCTGAATGCGTTTTAGTATAATCAGTGCATGCGTTTTATGTGTCTGGTGATATTATGTTAGATTAATATTCCAATGCGTTTTAATATATTTTCAACATGCGTTTTGCTGTATCTTGTGATATTATGTTACACACAACATTCAAATGCGTTTTATTAGGTGTTAGCATGCGTTTTAAAATCTTTTTTGTTGTTGTATGATTACATTAAATAAAAAGTTGTCAATGGTGTTTTTTATCATGTTTTTTGTGCCAGAGCTGTCTAACAAAGATATTCCAATTGATGATCAAACTCAAATATACATACCTGCTGTTGCATCTTCATTGAAACCAGAAGTTGGTATGGTTTTCCCAAGTATAGATCATGCATTTGAGTTTTACCACAAGTATGCCAAGGCTTCTGGATTTACAGCTAGGAAGAGCACATCATATGTTCATATGAATGTTCTTCGTATCAAATATGTTGTTTGCTACAAAGAGGGTGGGAAACCACAAAAATTAGGGTCGGTGAACGACAATAAAAAAGTTAAACAAAGGAAAAGACCTTCAATCCGTACAGGATGTAAGGCTTTTATTAGATTTGGATCAGAAAATGGAAAAGAGTTTAAGGTGTGTGAATTTGTTGAAGGACATAATCATCCGTTGGTTTCGTCCGAGGATATTCATTTGTTAGCAGGCAATAGAAAGCTTTCCCACATTCAGGAGGAAATGATATGTGAGTTGTCTTCATTAAACATGGGACCTGTTAAAGCTTTTAATGTGATGAGGACAAAATATGGCGGTTTTGAGAACGTTGGCGCAACTGCAGTTGATTGTAAGAACTTTAAGGGCGGGTTGAACTCCTTTATTGGTGTGCACGACGCCGACATGATAGTTTCGAGGTTGAAGGATAAGAAAAAGTATCTTCCTGATTATTCATTTGAGTACTCGGTTGATGAAAAGAATGCCCTCACTGGTCTGTTTTGGGCTGATGCTTTGTGTAAAAGGAACTACATGGAGTTTGGCGACGTCATATCTTTTGATGCAACTTTTAACACAAACAAGTATGTCCACTTTTTAATCTTTCTTTTAATAAATTCATCATCATTTTTAGCACGCTAAACTGTCATATGTTTCTGTTTATAGGTACAAAATGGTTTTTGTTCCTTTTACAGGAATTGACAATCATTGTAGAAATGTAACTCTCGGGGCTGGTTTGTTGTCTTCGGAGACAACAGAATCTTACACTTGGTTATTGGGAGCTTTTGTAAAATCCTTTGGTAAGAAACCAAAAGTTGTAGTCAGTGATCAAGATCCAGCAATGAAGAATGCAATTCAGAAGGTATTTGATACCAGCAGGCATAGGTTGTGCATGTGGCACATTATGAAAAAGGTGTCTGATAAGGCAAGTATTCTAAAAATTCTTAATGCGTTTTACTACATACATGCATGCGTTTTACTACATACATGCATGCGTTTTACTGTCATGTGTTATTGTTTATTTACCTTTTTAAATTTTTTCTGTATAAAGTCTTATATTCTTCATGAATGTTTTTTATTTCTAGGTTGGTGGCACATTATGCAGTGATGATGAGTTCAAGCGCCGAATTTGTAACATCGTTTGGACCGACTCAATTGGTCCCGATAAATTTGATTTTGAATGGGATCTTGTGATGACTGATTTCAAGCTTACTGATAATACTTGGTTGACGGATATGTTTAACTTGAGAACAATGTGGATCCCCGCTTATTACCGTGATGAACCGATGTCTGGTCTAATGCGGACAACATCTAGATCAGAGAGTGAGAATCATTTTTTTTGTCAAGCGGCGAATTCCCAACTGACGCTTGTCGAGTTTTTGAACCATTTCGAGACTTCAATGGAAGCTCAGAGGTTTAATCATAGGAAAAACGACCATGATTCAAGGCACACTATTCCAGATTTTTGGACTACTTTTCCCATCGAGAAGGAAGCATCTCAAATTTTCACGAGGTCTATATTCCTTGATATACAAGAAGAGATTTATGCTGCATTTGATAGTTCGGTACTTGTTCACACACAAAGGTGTGGTGAATTTTTGAAACTCTTTGTGGATGACCCGAAAGAATATGGGCAAGGTTTTCTAGAAGTAAGTGCGTTTTACCAATTTTTATACATGCGTTTTCTTGATTTTATTAAAATCTGATGAAGTCAAATGAAGTTATTAAGTATTGCTGATGAAACTGCTGATGAACTTAATAAGTACTGCTGATGAAGTGCTAAGTTAATAAGTACTGCTGAGATAAAACTGCTGATGAAGTTAATAAGTACTGCTGATGAAGTGCTAAGTTAATAAGTACTGCTGATCAAACCACTGATGGGCTTATAACTACTGATGAATGATAACCACTGACGAGTAACTAACTATCAGTGGTTTCTATCATCAGTGGTTGTGCAGTACTTTCATTATCAGTAGTTAACTCCTCTGTTTTTATACATGCGTTTTAGTAGATTTCTAGATGCGTTTTAATACCTTAGTATACATTTCTTTTTTACAGGTGCTTTTCAAGAAGGATGATGATGATGTCACTACATTATGCACGTGTAAAAGGTTTGAACAATATGGTTTACTATGCAGGCATATATTTCTCGTTCTTCGGTCATTTAGAATTCAAAGATTCCCGAACAAGTACATTTTGAAGAGGTGGACAAAAGATGTTGTCCCGAACGAGATAAACCATTCATTTGAGTTACACGAGTTTGGTGATGACAAAAGCAAAGAAGCTAGAAAGATTGCCAGGGAAGTTGTTTTTGCTGGTGAATACCTTGCAAATAGTTTAATAACAGACTTGGAAGAATTAAAGATTGTCAATGATAAAATGAAAGAAATGATCAACAAGGTGGACGAACGTCGGTTTAGTAGACCAACTCAAAACAAGTACGATCGGTACTCTAGTTTGCTCGGGTATGACAAGCCGGCGGAGACCATTGTCCGTTTGCCAAATGGTATCAAAAATAAAGGCCGTGGTTCACACAAGCGAATTAAGTCAAGCAAAGAGAAAGCTATAAGTCGTATGGGTAAAAGGAAGAGGACATGTAACATTTGCGGGGAGGTTGGACATGATCGTCGGAAACACAAGATAAAAACCACAATGTTACAAGATGAGAATGATGAAGATGAAAATGTAGAAGATCAACGAGTTGATGATCAAGGAGTTGAAGATCAAGTGGATGAGCAATGAATGTTATTATTTTTTAATGCATGCGTTTTAGCACTAATGAATGCGTTTTAGTATACTGTAAACATTTTGAGATTTATTCTGTTTTTAATGAAGGCGTTTTGTGATTTTTGTGAATGCGTTTTAGTGAATTTTAGATATTATTCATATTTTATATCAGATTTATTGAAGGCGTTTTATTGTTTATTAGATGCGTTTTACTAACAAACACTTATATATATATATATAATCATTCAGTACACACAGTCAAATACTTTGTACTTCCTTACATATGGCATACATCACCATCCATGCCCCATTTTTAAACATCAAAAGAAAACATACTAACTTAAAACCCAAAAAACTACCAAACACCACATTCACAAACCACCCAAAAACTACCATATGATCAAAACCACCAACCCCATTCAGTCTTTTTTGTTTAAAATCTCATCCCTCCCCATCCTTTTACCTGCCATGTTAGACCATATGGTTTCTTCTGTGTTCTTCAAGCTGTGATAGATTAAATCATCAAAAGCTTCTTGTTGTTTGATCAGCTCTAAAGCTTCATCCCTGAAGTTTGATTTTGGTTCACCAAGTAGCATTTCATGGACATCAAGGTTTTTTTTCGCCTGCCTCAGCACATCCTGTTGAACACACATAACAGAAGAAGATGCTTTGATATCACTCCTTACCTCAGTTGAAGAATCAACCATGATTACTGTCTTTACTTGGATGTTGTTTATTGCATCCTCAATGTTGTTCGCCATTTTTTTTTTGTTACTCTGTTTTTCTCATCGTTACTTTATATAGACAATCAGGCAATCTCTTGTTATGACATATGGTAGTTGAACATATTAACCATTCATTTAATTTTAGTTAGATATCAATCAAATCATTTACAACTTGCGTTTTATTTTTTAAACAAAATAATGATTAATTGTGTTTTTATTAGATGAGAGATACTCTGTTTTTTATGTCTGTAGTTAACATAGAGTCCAATTATAACTAGATTTGGTAGTTGAGTACTTAATTTATAGTAAATGACCATCACATCAGATCAACTTGCAAAGTATAATAATGTTCTTTTATTTATTACAATAACAGAGTTTTATAATAATTACCCCTATTAAATTATTTTTATTAAAAAAAAAATTCAAATACATCCAAACAACTTGTTATTACTATGCAAAAAAAAAAAATGAAATATTCAAAGAATTTCCCAAAACAGTTAAAACATGTGAGTCTGAATTGTCTTTTTCAGAACTTTTTTTTCATGCATGCGTTTTACCAACTTATGAAGGCGTTTTAGGTTTATTTCTTTTAATCATAACCTGTTGCACACAGTATTACATGTGACTATATTTTGTCATTTTATATATTTTTTTTTCTATATTATCCTCTACATGTTCACTTTCATTTCACACCACAAAAGATTACATACAATAACCATGTCATCTTCATCATCATCCAATACAAGATCCCTCTTTATTAAAAGGATTGAAGAACAAATCATCAATGATCATTCTTCTGAGAGTGTTTTGATGGATGATTTGAATAATATCCATGAACGCATGTCCAGAAAAGACGAAGTTTGCAACATTCTCAAGGCGATGCCAGATTCTAGTCTTCATGAATTGGCATTGATGTTCATGATTGATGCAAAACAAAGAGACACGAATCTTGTCGAAGAGCTTACTAAATCCATTGCACTTTTGAGGTGTTCAATGGAAATGAAGATCAAATTTCTCAAATCACTTTAAACTTTGCTTATATGCTTTTTGTATGTTTGAATAACAATGTAGGCGTTTTACTGTAATAATGAAGGCGTTTTACTGTAACTGGTAGTATGATCGTATTGAATAACATTTTATGAATGCGTTTTATATAATATTGAAGGCGTTTTAACAAAAACTGTTAAAAATAAACCAAAGATTAAACTGAAAACAAAGATGATCAGATCCATGCATTTGACAAAAAGAAACAAAAAAGAAACAAACATATGTTGATGTCTATCATAACAAACTTTTAACTAACACTATTTACTCGTCTCAGCATTTTGTCGAAAGCATTTCGAATCATATTATCCTTGTAAGGTCGTTTGCTAAATTTATGAGCTTCTTCGATAGCGTCATCCCTTGCCCTGTTGTGCTCGCTAAGTATCAACTTTGCAACATACTTGATTCTTAACGAATTTAGCTGCTTGTTTTGTAGTTCCGACTCGTCAACAAATCCGGCTTTCCACACTTTATTCCCCTTATACGTTTCCATGTGCCGTATTGCGAATATGCCGCAGTCATTTATGTTTTTCTCAGTTCTCCATGGCATTTCTCTCCTATGTATTGTCCCCCCTTCAATCCGCTCGATCCCTATGCTCCGTTCACACAGTGTTCTCAAAGTTAAATAAAAAGTGTGTCTCTGTAGGCAATAAAGCAAAAGACAAAGTCAAGTGATTCCCAATAACATATTATTTCTTATTTTTAAACTAGTAATTTTACATACCAGGACTTCGGGCACTCCTTCATATCTTGCCTGAAAATCTGGTTCATTCTTTGAGTTGTCAATTAACTCAATGTAACCATCCTTTATATCGAAGCACATTAGATAAAAATGACCCTTTATTAGCAATGGAACTATAATGATGTTAAAATCATCCAGACTTTTGATATCGAACGTCTTCATAATATGTTGCAAATTGCTTTTGAAAACCTTCACCCTATCATGCTCAGAAATTCCTGCTTCGTAGTAATCTGCTGGCTGTGTTTCAAAAAACAAGAAAAAAAAATATATAAAAAAACCAAATGCGTTTTACTGTTTCCTTCATGCGTTTTACTATTTCTCTTACCATCATTGTAGTGCTGCAATAAAGCTTGTACACTCCATCTTCATGCGTTTTTTTCTCCTCATAATTGAGCAGCTCTATATATGCATCCACTGCGTTAGTGTGCAACCAAATACCGGGGTAGAAACTTTCAAGAACAGCCTTATATATTGATGTACCCGCATCCGATTTGTAGACCACTTTCCTGAAAGATAAAAATGAAATTTTAGTTGTTTACAAACTATAATCTAAGCTAATACATATCACTTACATTTTTTTCTTTGTTGGCGCCATCATGTACTCTGCCATCATCTGTTCATCTTCTGTTAGAGGCTCAAACAGTGAAACCTTTCTCCCGATGTAAGGCGATCGTAAAGCCCAAGACGGATTCTTCTTTCTGACTGGCCTACCACCATCAACATCACCAACCTTTGTTTTCCCCTTTTTTTCACGAATCATTTGATCCTTTGGTGTTTCTGGATCCTTTTCCTGCTCTACCTGTACAAAAGGCACATTGGGTATAACTTCAGCCAAATTCACTTGTTCTTCGACTTGTTTTTGTTGTTCATCCCCAATGCTTGCATCCTTTATACCATATACGCCTGGCTCTATTGTTTGTAGCATAGCAAGTTCTGTATCACTTATACCATCGTCGTCAAATACTTCTTCAATGACAATACCCTTATCAACGTTATCTTCCACCACCTTCGTTGACCCCTCCACAACATTTTCATCATGCCCCACTACTGTGTTGTCTTCAATATTCACAATCTGTGAGATAAAAAATTAATAAAATATTCAGTTTTAACAATCCAAGCGTTTTGTTAGATGACATATGCGTGTTACCTGTTCAGCCACTGTTTCATCAGGCCCCACTAATGTGTTGTCTTCAATATTTACAATCTGTAAGAAAAAAAAAATTAATAAAAATAAAACACATGCGTTTTAGACCTAATCAAAGGCGTTTTACCTGTTCAGTCACTTTTTCTTTGTCTCCACCTTGATCTCCAGTCGTCTTCTTCCTACCATGCCCAAATCGTTTGTATCCCACCAATGTTTTTTTGGTTACGGATGGGACCGTCCCCGCCGCCTGTGCTTCTTCAACAACCCTATCATAATCACCACCCAATTGCGCACCCGAGTTTTCAAAACCTTGATCCTCCCCTAGGCCGACCACATGTTCATCGGCTTCTTTTTGTTTAACAACGTCGTCTTCTTTTGACGACTTACCTCTAATGCCGTCCCATCTCTGGCATCTATCGATCAATTCCCTAGACCAGAAATACTTCTCTCTTGCTTGTGAAACCATATCATCCATTTCCTCTTGGATGTCTAGATACTTCTTCATGTTTCTGTCCATTTTTTTCATCCAAACCTGCCATGAAAAACATAAGAGGCGTTTTAGTATTTTCCAAGTGCGTTTTACAAATAACTATACACCTTTACTACAAAAATCAACTGTCATGACATATTTACCTTTTTAGCTTTCATAGCTGCGTCGAATTCTTCTTTATCACACTCAACCCCACTCAACTGAATAGGCGTTGCACAATACTCAAACATTTGCTGGGTTTGTGTTCCCATGTCAAAATCTCTCCAGTCTAGGTTGTCATAATCTAGCTCCTCCTCATCAACAGCGGGTTCTTTTTCATGCATACCCACCAAAACATCCACAGCGTCCTTCACCGTTTCGCTTACACCTTTTTCAGAACTTATTTTTTCACTCTCTTCATTCCCTACAACATTATCATCACCATCTTCTTCGATATCTGTCAAAGGCCCGTTATCGTATATATAACTTTCCATATCGTGCAACGACGAAGATGTAATGTAACTAATTGCAGGATTCTTCACAAGTGTTGGATTATGCCTTTTGTTGTATTCATGGGTGTAAATAACCTGCATATAGTAACAACTTAAGTGTTTAATTATTAAAAAATTGTATAAACAATGCATGCGTTTTATTAAATTACACATGCGTTTTAATATAGGTATGAACAGAGACTTAACATAGGTATAAACAATGCATGCGTTTTGTTAATTAACACATGCGTTTTAATATTTGTGTGAACATAGATATAAACAACTGCAAGCGTTTTGTTAAATAACACATGCGTTTTAATATATGTATGGACAGAAAACTTACAGTTAACATTGCTATCGGCCCATTGTACTGATCTTGCTTCCAGCCTGCTTTTGTGCTGTTTAGAAGTGCTAGTAGGTATGAACACCACTTCATGTTCGGTATATCATCTTCTTTATCAACACTAATCAAAAATTTCTGGTTAACTTTTGTTGACTTCGTTATCTCGCCAAAGACTGTGTTCCACAGTACCAAGAAATTTATCTTAAACATTCTCCCACCATTTAACAGTGTTTTAACCACATTTAAAACTTGCCCAACAGTTGGGGTAGATGTGTTGAATTGAGATTTGAATTCATCTATCGTTGAACCCGATCCTTTTTTTGGCCTCCCGTGCTCCAACACAGGAATTGTCCCTACCGGAATCCCGAAACACTCGTGCACCAAGGAACTTGTTATCTTTATCTTCCAGTTCCCAACATTAACTGTTCTGGTTGTTTCGTCATAATTCGAAAGCAACCAGAAACCCAGACCAGTCTGAATTGAGTCTATATCTATTTCTAACACCGATCCAAATCCCATACTCCTTACTGCCTCCTTTTGTTCATTTGTGAAATCTTTCATCCCTCTTACAAATTCCCCGGGAGAACACCTTAGTTTCAACTTTGTATCCCGGTATTCAACAAAAGTTCTTGCTGCTTTTTCTTTCCCTACTTTTAATTTTAGTTTTTTTGCTGGTTTAACGAAATCATCATCTGATTCACTCTCTGAAACTTCCTTATTTTGTTTCTTTCTCTTTTTGTCTTTCTCTTTATGGGCAGTTTTCTCTTGAACACCCTTATTTGTGTTATCTACACCTTTCTTTGACTTTCCCAAATCCTTTAAAGGAGTTTGGAAATCATCATCAGCCCCTGGATCCCTTGGTTGTTCTGCATAATTTTACATCACAATTAAATTTATTGAAGGCGTTTTATTATTTTCATGAAGGCGTTTTACAGTAAACAAACAACAACAATGCATAAGTCATAAAACGCCTTTGACTAAAACTTTAAAACGCCTTCATTAAAATATAGACAACCCAAAACATATTACTTATCAGTAAAACGCATATAGTATTATTATATACATGCGTTTTGAGAATCCCCTATTTTCTCAGCAGTATGACACTTCCATAACTTGTATATCAACTAAAATTAATAAAACGCATACATGAACACTTAAAACGCCTTTATAATCATACTCACCCAAATTTTCAAACAATCAGAACCCTACAACATCATATCTATCTCTATTATTCCTAAAAACGCCTTCATAATCCTATAAAATACCTTTGTAATCTTATTTGTTCTACCTTAAGACACATACATCCTCAAATCATTTCATGTATCAATGATCAGATAAAACGCCTTTATCATAAGATCTAAAACGCCTTTGAAAAATTCTAATCAACCATATAAAAACTACTAAAAACGCCTGTAATAATTCAATCAACCTTCTAAAACGACCAAAACGCCTTTAATAGATACCTGTAATCCTTGGTTTTGAAGGCCTATCATGATAGTTCTTGCTTCTTCTTTCTCGGCCGTCACCTGTTTTTAGGGTTTTAAAATCAATGATTAACATCAATTAACAAAAGACGATCAAAAATTAAGTGAAATCATCAACAATTGCTTACCTGATTTGCGTTTTGGAGGCATATTTCTTTGTTCTTCGTCGATGCTCTGTTTTTTTCTTGTTTGATTTTTCGTCTGCTTTCAGCGGTTTTCAATTTTTGATGGAGAATGATTTGGGTGCTATGTAACCGTCAATTAATGGGGTATTTTTTTGGGCGCTGAATTAAAAAATTTCAAAATGTTTTAGTTTGTAATTTGCCTGTTTTGCCCTCGACTTAATAACTGCAATTAATGAGGAACGTGGTTAATAAATGTACGAGGTCAAACGCAGATGAGGAAGATGGACGGCCAGGATGGCTTCTCACACTTTGTACGTTAAAACGCCTTTGTACGTTAGCCGGCCTCTATATATATATATATATATATATATATATATATATATATATATATATATGTAAAGGATATGTTGGAAACCCTTGTTATAGTGAAAACTCTGGACACTCTAACTTCCCGAGCTTTTTTTTATATGAAAATTTTAGGGTATCTAATATACATGATTTTAAGCATTTTGAGCCAAAAAAATCAAAAAAGCGCCGAGCACTTTTTTTTAAAAAAAAATAAATAAGTTTTCGGGTAACACGTTGTTAATACATGTTAATTTCGCTTAACATGTGTTACACGAAAACTTTTTTTTTCTTTAAAAAAAAGTGCTCGGCGTTTTTTTAATTTTTGGCTCAAAATGCTTAAAATCATGTATATTACATGCCCTAAAATTTTCAGGCCCTAAAAAGCTCGGGAAGTCAGAGTTTCTAGAGTTTTCTAGATAAGGAGGGTTTTCTATGGATCCCTACCCTATATATATATATATATATATATATATATATATATATATATATATATATATATGTTTAGGATCCTGTACAAAGGACATATTTCATGAGAAGTGTGAGAATGACTAAGAATTGACATGTAGACATAATGTTTTGGATTTAGGAATGATGTTTTAGGTTGTTTTAACTTGAAAAACACCAAACACAACAATCTAAAACACAATACAATGTATTATAGTCATTAAATTTAAAAAACAGCTAAAACACACTATTTAACGCTTAAAACACACTGTTTAATATTCTTAGCATGGTGTTTTAAGTTTTAAGCCTAAAATACATTGTTTTCGGTTTTTAATTGTTATGTTTGGTGTTTTTATAGGCAAAACAATCCAAAACATCACGACTAAGTTCAAAAAATGATGCCTAAGTATCAATTTTTAATCCTTCTCACACTTCTCACAAAAAAAAAAAAAACACTTTGTACAGGATCCTGACCCTATATATATATATATATATATAGAAAGGATAATGTGGAAACCCTTGTTATATGGTGAACTCTAGAAACTCTGACTTCCTAATTTTTTTTATTTTTGAAAAAAAATAGGGCATATAATATACATGATTTTAAGCATTTTGAGCCCAAAAAATAAAAAAAAAACGCCGAATAGTTTTTTTTTTAAGTTTTGACTAACACATGTTAAGCGAAACTAACACGTTTCAACCATTTGTTACCTGAAGACGATTTTTAATTTTTTTAAAAAATGGCTCGGCGCTTTTTTCCATTTTTTGGCCCAAAATGCTTAAAATCATGTATATTACATACCCTAAAATTTTCATATAAAAAAAGTCGGGAAGTTAGAGTTTCCAGAGTTTACCATATAACAAGGGTTTCCAATATAACCTTATACTATATATATATATATATATATATATATATATATATATATATATATATATATATATATATATATAGGGGAGGGTTATCTTGAGAACGCTAAATATTGTGAGAACCGTGAGAACAAGTAAATAAATCAATCAAAATCAAAAAATTTTAATACAAAACTTATCATAATCAAAATACAACGTTAATAAATGAATTTTCTTTCCAAATAATTCATATTTTCTTGCAAAAACACTTTCAAATTAACTTTTTACACATGTGTAAATAAAACAGTTTACACATGCATAAACAGTAAATTTACACATGTGTAAAAACAATTTATTTTCGTATACGTTTGAATTTTTACGCGTAAATTGTGTTTTTGAGATTGTATTTTAGTAATAAAGATAAGTGTAAAAAGAAATTTTGAATTTGAATGGTTTTAGATGCCGTTCTCACGGTTCGCACGAAATATAGGTGTTCTCAAATTAACTTTTCCCTATATATATATATATATATATATATATATATATATATATATATATATATAGGGTAGGGTTCAAATAGGAACCATACCTTAAGTAGGAACCATATGAACCAATCTTAGCCATTGATCTCTAATGGCATGATTGTAAATAAGTAAAACATTAATTAAATATTTAATTAAATCAAAGGGCAATGTGGTAATTGTATATTGACTATTAATAACACATGTTTAATTAGTTTCCTTTATAATGCTATTATTTTAGGAAAGTAGTTATTTTTCCCCATGGTAATCATTTTTTATCAATATGTGCAGTACATGATGTTATATAGTTTTGAATAATATACGTTGGTGTATATTATATGGAAAAGGTAATCGATCAAACCTTAAATAAGATAACGAGGTCAAATGTATCAATATACACTGATGTATAATTATACACTGGTAAGAATGGTAGTATTAAATACATATATTATACACTGATGTATAATTATACACTGGTGTATAAATAGTAGTGATAATCAAATGTATCAATATACACTGATGTATAATTATACACTGGTAAAGATTGATAGTATTAAATACATATATTATACACTGATGTAAAATTATACACTGGTGTATAACAACTAAGAACAAATATTTTCATCTCTCTCTCTCTCTCTCTCTCTCTCTCTCTAAAAAGAAGAACCGATAATGGTGACAGGGGAGGAGGTCCGATGGTTTTTGGGTGGTTGAGGGGTCCGATGATGTTCCTGCAGGGGGGGATATCTGATGGTTTTTGGGTGGTTGAGGGCGGTGGTGGCTAAGGGTGGTCTGATGGGGTTTGCAGAGGACGACGGAGGGACGGTGGTGGTGGTGGGGTTTGCAGAGGACGATGATGGTGGTGTTTTTTGAGGGCGGTGGTGGCTGAGGGTGGTCTGATGGGTTTTGCAGAGGACGGCGGAGGGGCGGTGGTGGTGGTGGGGTTTGCAGAGGACGACGACTGAGGGACGACGATGGTGGTGGTTTTTGAAGGCGGTGGTGGCTGAGAGCTGGTGGATCTTTTTTAGAGAAACTGATTAGGAGATTGAATTGGGTGAGTTTTTTAAGGAAACAAAAAATAACTGATTATATTATGAAATAAAATTAAAAGAAAATGATAATTATTTAAATGTTTAATTACACTCTTACCCTTTAGATCAAGATCAAAGATGGAGGGCTAAGATTGGTTCCTAAGTTTCTAACTAAGCTCTTGGTTCCTATTTGATCTTTTTTTTATATATATATAGACCCAGCAAGGATACAAATAAAATGAATGGAACAGAAGGCAACCATTGTAAGTTGTAAGTTGTTAAAGAAAGCAATAGGTATGATGTCATGTCCGGGTTATAATAGGAAAATCATGAAAATAGACATGTTAAACCGTCATTTATATCAACATATGCAATGACTTATAAGATTTGTAAAATAAGCAAACAATTAAGAGGACAAATAAGTAGAGCCAACATCGTTTTTAAATCACACTCTGACTTTCAGACACCTATTTAGCCCACAAAAAAAAGTATACTTAAGTCCACGTCTCACCCAAATAACCAATCAAAAAATTACAATTATAAAGTGTCGGCACTATTTTAGCCCACAGACACCGTTTCTATCTGCACCAAAAAAAGAGAGAAATCTTTTTGTTTGTGCCGGCAAAAATGGTTCATGCTCCTTTACCTCCTTTTGCTAAATATACACTTGTAAATTTTTATTGATGGACCATCCTCTTTTTTAGTGCTGATAAAAATGGTTACTGTTCCTTTAACCCACAAGCTAAAATTGATTGGTTATTCGGGTGAGACGTAATTTTGTGACTATAGTGTTGACTAAAAAGATGCCGAAAAGTCAAAGAGTGGGCTATGAAGGTGCCGGCTATGCGTGTTTTTCTCTTATAAGTTTGCCTATTATAAATCAACAAAGTGAATTGTTAAAAGTCTTAATCAACATGGCTATTTTTATAGTTTTCCCGCTATAGTATCTTGGTGTTTGAAGAACTAAGCTTATATTCTAAGAGAAATAAATAAGATGTAGGTCATGTACTTAGGATTTGATGTGGGAATAATCAAGGCTCTTTAAAGACAAAATCAATAATGCAAACATTAAAATTGATATTGAGAGAGAAAGAGCAAGTGTACGTTAGGCATAAAACGTAGACCTATGTTCGAAGGAGAATCTTTACATGGATGAGGAGTTATCATCTATATTAATTGGTTTCACCTTTAATGTAAGCATTACAGGAAGGGCAAGGGGAGCTTGTCGCATACTAATTTTTGGCCACCAACAATCGTACGTTCCAATGTATGGTACACTAGATAATGTTAGGGATCAATACCTTAAGGTGTATGGACATGCTACCGGCCTACCACTACAATATTGTCTCAATACGTTATAATGTTTGGTGTTCTAAACTTTCATGTGTTGCCCTAAGAGAGAGTTGGTTTGACTAATATTTGTCGGAGCTAATTAACACCAACTAGAGACTTTTGAGATTATTGTTTTGGACTTGACCCAAGAAACGACATATAGTAACATTGATTTTGGCGTGTGATCATATTGGTTGCATACAGAGCAACAACAATTAGTACACGATTAAAATAGATCAAGTGCTTATTATGATCACAAATTAAGAGCATGATTATTTTATGCAAAAGAATGATACCAACGATCCTTATCATAAGTGGGAGGGGGGACATTATAAGAGTTTATAAATGCGAGTCTCCCTTGGCTATTGTTTCCTTAGTAATAAGGAAAAAAATATGAACCCTAATGTGATGCACCCTTACACAAGAGGCTTAATCGTAGGCCATGACGTAATGTGACGTTTTCATCTGATCGATTCATTTTAGATACACATTCTTGAAAGCAAATTATGTTATAAATACAGTAATACTAGTATAAATATATCACTTTAATTAGTTTTTATATTTTGTAGGTTACAAATAAAATGAAGTCAAAATGATAAACTTGTAAATATTAAATAAATATGATGAAGTCTTAACATTTTGGAAATTCAAGTTTAAATATGTTGATTGCTAATGGATCAATTAGAATTGCTTTGGGTTGAATGCAATGATTTGGAATGGAACTGACAACAAGATGATGACGTGGGCCTGACTAACGATTTGGTTTGCTGGGCTGGGCTACCAAGAGAAAATGAAATCACAGCCCACAAACAACAAGGAAATTAAAAAGGGCACGGGATGGGACTTCTGAAAAAGGGGGGGGGGGGGGGGGGGGGGGGGAGCCTTTGGATGTGTGTGCGTGGGACACAACTCGAAAAAAAAAAAAAAGACACCAAGATTTAGGAGTTGCGCTCATAATAGACACGAGACCAAAGTGAAGTTCAATCAATTGTTTTAAAATTTTAATGAATAATTGTGCAGCGACAATATCTGATTTGTTTACTATTATTATTGACGAGGTATAGCCCAAACCAAGTCCAATAACAATGAGGCCTACGTCAACCAAGAGTCAAGCTATGGAGGTGCTGGCATAGAGGCCTAGTCGACAAGGCACGATACATGAATCTCTCGCTCAGTCACGTTTGCACTTAATGTAGACGTGGTTGGAGCCCGAGGTAAGACAACCTGAACAGTGGCCAAGCCATCACTTGTCAGACGAACAAAGAGCAAGTCAACCCTATTTCTAACCAACACATCTTGGATCGGACCAAGAGGTATGACGGTTATAATGGGTAAGAGAAAGAGTTCTGATAAAGAGTTCCGAGAAAGATGCCTTATACACTAAGACGTGACGGCATCGCAGACGGCAGCAGCCTTTGGATGTGTGTGCGTGGGACACAACTCGAAAAAAAAAAAAGACACCAAGATTTAGGAGTTGCGCGCATAATCAACACGAGACCAAAGTGAAGTTCAATCAATTGTTTTAAAATTTTAATGAATAATTATGTAGCGACAATATCTGATTTGTTTACTATTATTATTGACGAGGTATAGCCCAAACCAAGTCCAATAACAATGAGGCCTACGTCAACCAAGAGTCAAGCTATTGAGGTGCTGGCATAGAGGCCTAGTCGACAAGGCACGATACATGAATCTCTCGCTCAGTCACGTCTGCACTTAATGTAGACGTGGTTGGAGCCCGAGGGAAGACAACCTGAACAGTGGCCAAGCCATCACTTGTCAGACGAACAAAGAGCAAGTCAACCCTATTTCTAACCAACACATCTTGGATCGGACCAAGAGGTATGACGGTTATAATGGGTAAGAGAAAGAGTTCTGATAAAGAGTTCCGAGAAAGATGCCTTATACACTAAGACGTGACGGCATCGCAGACGGCAGCAGCCTTTGGATGTGTGTGCGTGGGACACAACTCGAAAAAAAAAAGAAGACACCAAGATTTAGGAGTTGCGCGCATAATCGACACGAGACCAAAGTGAAGTTCAATCAATTGTTTTAAAATTTTAATGAATAATTGTGTAGCGGCAATATCTGATTTGTTTACTATTATTATTGACGAGGTATAGCCCAAACCAAGTCCAATAACAATGAGGCCTACGTCAATCAAGAGTCAAGCTATGGAGGTGCTGGCATAGAGGCCTAGTCGACAAGGCACAATACATGAATCTCTCGCTCAGTCACGTCTGCACTTATGTAGACGTGGTTGGAGTCCGAGGGAAGACAACCTGAACAGTGGCCAAGCCATCACTTGTCAGACGAACAAAGAGCAAGTCAACCCTATTTCTAACCAACACATCTTGGATCGGACCAAGAGGTATGACGGTTATAATGGGTAAGAGAGAAAGTTCTGATAAAGAGTTCCGAGAAAGATGCCTTATACACTAAGACCTGCATCATGTAATAAACACATTGAATTATCCCTTACACACACAGAACATGAGTCTTTCTCATTAGGGTATGGTTTGTCCCTTCCAAGTAAGATATTTATCCTCAGGCCGGAGAGTGGTCACGGAGACATCCCCTAGGGTCCTCTGTGGCGAGGCTAATAACATTGTCTTGTAGGTACTCCACGGAAGAGGTGACCGAAAAGTTACCATAAAGTCCCTGTCAACCGATGAGTTCATTTTTGGAATCAACATTGGCGCCATCCGTGGGACCCCTTCTTAGAAAAGTGGTTTCCTATGCAGAAGAACAACTTAGTCACAAACTCCCAAGACGGGAAACAACGGAAAATGGGAGACCCGTCAGACATTCCTGCTCTTCCGATAGGTCACATGGAGAAGGTGCAGAAAACTGTGACATCCGTCACTTTTCTTTTCATTTTATTTTTATATAATAATAATAATAATAATAATAATAATAATAATAATAATATTAATAATAATAATAAAAAATTTCAGATTATATATAGATATATATTTATAAACACACCCACTTGAAACCCATTATCAAAACCATAACCAAACCACAACCAAACCATAGCCTAAACCCAACCTTTCCTTCAGATTATATCAGCAAACAAAGACCCAGACCAGCTGGTCTGGGCATGCTGTTGCTGTACACGGGTCACGGGTTCGATCCCCACCAACAACAACCCTTTTCTTTTAAAACTCTATTCTTTATATTTTTGTTATTTTCTTTTAAAAATTGTTTTAAAATACTAAAACTATTTTATAATTTCAACAAAATTTATTTTATGTTATTCCAATGATAAACTTTGCTGTCCAATTTTTAGTTTTTCAAAAATAATTTATTTAATATATATTATAAATATTACAAGTTTATTCATTTATAATTGTAAAAATCAATAAAAATATCTAAACGATTTTATTAAATCTCACAAAAATTATTCTAAACTTGTACATCCTTAAACATTTCAGAAATTATTTTTAATTCAGAAAAACCGTGCATTTCATATTTTTAATTAATTTTTGTTATTTTTAATAATAAATAATTCATAATAAATTCATTTTTCAATATTTTTGTACCAAAATTTTACATAAATTATTTCTATTCATTTGGAACAGAAATACAATTTTTAATTCAAGAATTCTTTAATTTTAACATTTTTAGATATTAACGTCATATTTTGACAATTTGAAATAAATAGATTAAATATTCTATTTTCAAGAAAATAATTTTATAAAAATTATTTTCATACTAAAAACTTTATATTGTGACCATCTTTAACTTAAAATTACAAAAATACTTTTATTCATTTATTTATTAAATTTCTTATATTTAATAAACAATTTGATTATTAATCAAATAAATACTTATCCCCCAATTCGAAGCCCTAGATAATACTTATAGACCAAATAGACTTAGACTTATTTGTTACATTATACATAGGGTGATACTTGGCAACGTTGGATTATACTTATTCAATTACACAAGACTTACCACCTTGCTAAGGTGAGTATTACTTATCCCCTTTTTCGTTTTTACACTTTGGGGTGATTCATGCACAAGTATACAAAACTTTCATATTCATTTACACATACATTTTATTCATTACATTTCATATACGTGTCTTGATTATCTTTGTGCTTATGCTTGAACATGAACGTAGCTTACATACAAAATCATACATACAGACATAACTTATGTTATGGTGCTCTTTACATACAGACATAACTTATGTTATGGTGCTCTTTACATACAGACGTAACTTATGTTACGGTGCTCATTTAGACGTAACTTATGTTACGGTGCTCATTTAGACATAACTTATGTTATGGTGCTCTTTTAGACTCACACGTGTTGAGGTGCTCATTATCAATTTCATTGTACAAACTTTTCATTTGATCTTTGTCTTTTTTGGTTACTTGCGTGTTTACATAATGCCTTGGTAATGCTAGACACATGAATTGTACTATCTTTCAAACTTATACTATATGTACAAAGCTAAGTAGTACTCACCAACATCATATGTTGACAAAATTATTTTCGTGCATGTTTCAGGATAAGCTGCTTGACGCTTCACATAGGACTTTGGACTTAGATTAAATCAATCAATTATCTTTATTTTTGTTGTCTTGTATTTAATTTCACATGTTGTAAAACAATATTCAATAATCAAATATTTACATTTTAGTACCATGAGCTTTTGAACAATCGTCACTACGTGACACCTCGATGATTCCGCCATCGGTTGGGGTGTTACAGATTGGTATCAGAGCCATGGTTATAGGGAACTAGGTTATTAGATAAGATGGCCTAGACTATAACCGAACTTTAACTTTCATGCATAATATTTCCTAAATTACCTTACCCCTCATTTCCCCTCTACTTTCCTTCCTCTATCTTTCTTTCCTTCCCTTCTTCTCTATCTCTTCTCCTCTTACATCATGGTGCATAAAGATGGTGTCCTACAAGGAGTGGAAAGTCTACATCATCATGGAACAGGAGCTGTAACTTTCATGAAGACACTCTTAGGCATAATGCCTACTCTTATTTTTTTGCTCCTTCAAAGATGTTGTACTTTAATGAGTGTGATAAGGACACGTGCAATCTGGAAGGGTGGACGCCTGTATACTGGGTTTTCTGGCATAGGCAAGCATAGCGCATAAATCCATTTACGGACCTGTTATGCTTACCTGGGGATTCCTGGAGTGAGTGTCCACTTATAGGCTAAAGCATGTCTTCTTTGATCACCATTGGGTTCAATTTCTTTGAAAAGTCAACGTTCTTGTTGGGCTTTACAGCTAGACAAGGGCACTCCAAGCATTTTATGCAAAGTTTTTCAATAATACCCTCTCGTTTCATATACAATATTTCATGATTTTCATATATTGCTTACAAGTTCATACTTTCATAATCATCTGTACGGTTATACACTTACATTTTCTAATCTCATGATTATTCATTGACTACCTCATAGATGTCTGCTCGCCGCATGCTCCGTGATGCCCGCCGACGCCCTGTTCATGCTTCTGGACAACGTTCTGACCGTCGCCTCGCATCTTTAGTCGCTGAGCAAATTGCTGCAGTGATCCCAAACCTTGTCAGTGAGTTAACCCAGAATAGTAACAGTGCCAACACAGGGAGTACAACTCAATTTCGGTGCACTTTCAAACACTTCAACTCCTGCAACCCCACAAAATTCACTGGTGAGGAAGGTGCTACTGGCCACCTCCAATGGTTTGAAAGCATGGAGAGCACATTTTTGAACAGTGAATGTCCTGATGAATTCCGCGTTCGCTATGCTACTAGTGTCCTTCAAAAGGGGGCGCTAACCTGGTGGAATGGCGAAAAGCGCAATCGAGGAGCTGATGTTGCTTTATCTTTATCTTGGGCTGAAGTTAAGGAACTCATGATCGCCAAATTCTGCCCTAGGAACGAAATCAGGAAACTGGAGGATGAATTTCGTGAGCTCAAACAAGACAGTGGTGAGAATCTTGCGTATAATACCCGATATCATGAACTTAGCATACTGGTTCCACACATGGTCACCCCGGTCTCTCGAGCAATCGAGAAATATATCGAGGGATTACCTGACCTGATACAAGACGTAGTCACTGGGAGCAAATCTACTACGGTGGAGGAAGCCATCCAGCTTGCAGCCACTTTAACAGATAAACACGTAAGGAAAGGAAACTTGGTTAGGAAGGGCACCAAGACGTCTACTGAGAAAACCACCCATGTTGTTGAACAATCTAAGACTATTTTAGCAAAGGCCGCCACTACTGCTTCGAACTCTAAGAAACGAATGGGCGATAATCAGAACCAGACTGTTGTGGATCCTGTGACTCAACCTCCTAACAAGAAAGCCTACACAGGAATCCATCCTCAATGCAACACTTGCAAGTATCATCACCCTGCAAATCTTCCATGCCGTCAATGCACTAGATGTGGAAGGTTTGGACACTTTGTCACCACTTGTCGTGTAATGGATAGGGCACAGGATAATCATCAAGCAGCTGCCCAGGAACCACTACCGATTACTAACGGTCGGGCATGTTATCATTGTAGAGACCCTAACCACATGCGACCTCAATGCCCTAAATTGAATAATGTAAACCTGGTGGCACATGGACAAGCTTTCGATATCAATATCAACGAAGCAAACGGTCAGGATGACGTTAATCCCACTGGTTAAGCCATGGATGAAATCTTCCTAAGACTCGAGAATCCAATACTAGTGTTTTCATTTTCTTGATCCTATTATCATTTTGTACCCAATTATGTCATACTCATTAGCATATAACATCTAGAAATTTCCTTGCATACTATTGTGTACGAACACAGATTGGAAATTTATCATATTCGGTTACGTTTATTTTAAATCGTATAAGCTTCAGACTCTACATTACATTTTATTGCAACATTTGGACTTGATTTCCATAAAAACCAAACTACTAAAAAAACTCGATACTTGATCCTACAGAGCTTTTCTAAAAACATCATTGTTTGTTATATGAAACTTAATTTTTCCCTTAATTTGGCTATTCATTGAACATTTAATTATTCACGATACTCGTAAACTATTTCTATAGGCCACTAAGATAACACTTACACTTAATGGTTGTAGTACTTACAAACTTGCTTGCATGTGTGTATTATCCACGCAACTCAGATAAACATTTCATTTAAAGGGCTCCTCGGACGAGTGGTAGCCCATACTTAAATACTGTTATGCTTACAAGTCATTGCAAACCAATGCAATTGACCTCATTATTACATGGCCTCATTTCATTGATAACATCTCATTGAAACTCAACGTGTTTGTTGTGTCATCTTCTTGTGAAACTTATTTGCTTTAATGTGTGTTAGATTAGGATCATAGAAGGACATAAAACCCTAATGTAAGGTAAATTGATGATTCCGGTCCGGAACGTAATCATGAATTTACAGGTACATTAAGGTGGTGTGAAATTCTATTAGAGTTTTTGGTAGACGTCCAATACGTTTTCAAGGTATCAAAGGTGTGGTGGGTTAGCTGCGGTACACCCTATATATAAATACTAATGATGCATTGAAAGTGAGACTGGAAGTCGGTCCAGGAACAAACTCTAGTTACTTGGTAGTTCATTCGGTATTTCTATAGTCAATCAACTCGTACGTTTATTTTAGGACTCCTAAAACTTGAAATTTAGTGAGTTACTAGATTCTTATTCTCCTAATCCAATCCTTAACCCACATTTATCAAACCTCTTACATTCGAACCTTCCAAACCACAGTTATCTTAATTTTTTACCCAAACATCCATAACCCTATGTTTCTAATAACTTCGGGACGAAGTTTCTAAAAGTAGGGGATGCTGTGACATCCGTCACTTTTCTTTTCATTTTATTTTTATATAATAATAATAATAATAAAAAAAAAATTCAGATTATATATAGATATATATTTATAAACACACCCACTTGAAACCCATTATCAAAACCACAACCAAACCATAGCCCAAACCCAACCTTTCCTTTAAAAGTTTCTTGGCACAATACTCTTAGTCTAGCCCAGGACAGAATGCAGCCCATCAAGGAGCCGGCCCAGATCAGATCAGGCCCAATCCTCTTTCCCTTTCCCTCTAGTTGTCAAAAAAAATAATAAAGAAAAACGCCTCCCAGGACTCGAACCCGAGCCTGGGGCGGCCCGATCCAAACACATCACACCCACCAAACCAACTGAGCCACATCTCATTTCATGATCTAATTCCAAACGAAATTGTATAAAAGGCTTGTTTATTTCTGCTGTTGCTCGCTGCTGTGTTGCAGACGCGTGACCGCCCCCCTTTGTTTCCTTGTTTGACCTTGGATTGAGCACGCATTTGGAAACAACTGAACAATTGGATCGTGATATGGAATTGACGGGGTAATACGCATTCATTGCAAGCCGTTTTGATGGTCAAACATACCTAAATCTTATCAAATCCGCGTCATCCTCATCAAGCCTAGTCAACCTTCCAATTCGTCGAGTTTACCACTAATACTATAAATTAAACCCTCTTCCAGAGTCCCTAGATGCCGAAACACAAACCTTCACCTCCAATTCCTGTTAATAGAACGTTTTTATTCAAGAAATTCACGACAGTTGACTTTTCGTTGACTTATTGTTCGTGCATCATAGAAGCATTGTAAGTATCGATTAATTTCATGGATTTGTTTCTGCATACTAGTCGACCAATAACCCCAACGATTCTGGGGTTATTGTTTCCTAATTTGTTAGATTAAAGTTCTAGGGTTTGTTCTTACATAATTGGGGATGATGATTGCTTTATGGTTTAATATAAATAAATTTCGAATTCAAATAATCAGCAAACAAAGACCCAGACCAGCTGGTCTGGGCATGCTGTTGCTGTACACGGGTCACGGGTTCGATCCCCACCAACAACAACCCTTTTCTTTTAAAACTTTATTCTTTATATTTTTGTTATTTTCTTTTAAAAATCGTTTTAAAATACTAAAACTATTTTATAATTTCTACAAAATTTATTTTATGTTATTCCAATGATAAACTTTGCTGTCCAATTTTTAGTTTCTCAAAAATAATTTATTTAATATATATTATAAATATTACAAGTTTATTCATTTATAATTGTAAAAATCAATAAAAATATCTAAACGATTTTATTAAATCTCACAAAAATTATTCTAAACTTGTACATCCTTAAACATTTCAGAAATTATTTTTAATTCAGAAAAACCGTGCATTTCATATTTTTAATTAATTTTTGTTATTTTTAATCATAAATAATTCATAATAAATTCATTTTTCAATATTTTTGTACCAAAATTTTACATAAATTATTTCTATTCATTTGGAACAGAAATACAATTTTTAATTCAAGAATTCTTTAATTTTAACATTTTGAGAGATTAAAGTCATATTTTGACAATTTGAAATAAATAGATTAAATATTCTATTTTCAAGAAAATAATTTTATAAAAATTATTTTCATACTAAAAACTTTATATTGTGACCATCTTTAACTTAAAATTACAAAAAGACTTTTATTCATTTAATTATTAAATTTCTTATATTTAATAAACAATTTGATTATTAATCAAATAAATACTTATCCCAATTCGAAGCCCTAGATAATACTTATAGACTAAATAGACTTAGACTTATTTGTTACATTATACATAGGGTGATACTTGGCAACGTTGGATTATACTTATTCAATTACACAAGACTTGCCACCTTGCTAAGGTGAGCATTACTTATCCCCTTTTTCGTTTTTACACTTTGGGGTGATTCATGCACAAGTATACAAAACTTTCATATTCATTTACACATACATTTTATTCATTACATTTCATATATGTGTCTTGATTATCTTTGTGCTTATGCTTGAACATGAACGTAGCTTACATACAAAATCATACATACAGACATAACTTATGTTATGGTGCTCTTTACATACAGACGTAACTTATGTTACGGTGCTCATTTAGACGTAACTTATGTTACGGTGCTCATTTAGACATAACTTATGTTATGGTGCTCTTTTAGACTCACACGTGTTGGGGTGCTCATTATCAATTTCATTGTACAAACTTTACATTTGATCTTTGTCTTGTTTGGTTACTTGCGTGTTTACATAATGCCTTGGTAATGCTAGACACATGAATTGTACTATCTTTCAAACTTATACTATATGTACAAAGCTAAGTAGTACTCACCAACATCATATGTTGACAAAATTATTTTCGTGCATGTTTCAGGATAAGCTGCTTGACGCTTCACATAGGACTTTGGACTTAGATTAAATCAATCAATTATCTTTATTTTTGTTGTCTTGTATTTAATTTCACATGTTGTAAAACAATATTCAATAATCAAATATTTACATTTTAGTACCATGAGCTTTTGAACAATCGTCACTACGTGACACCTCGATGATTCCGCCATTGGTTGGGGTGTTACAAAAACTCCAACTAATTCTCGGTCATACCTCCGAGGTTTGACTAGGTCAGACAATTTTCAGGAAGGCCCCGTCGTGACACCAAAACTTGTGTCTGCTAACAAGGTGGAATTGAAGGCCCAACAAAGATATCTTAGTTTACGAAAAGAATTATCGAAGCAACCCTCCCCATAGGTTGAAAGTGCCATCCAATGTGAATAAGTACGATGGGACGAAAGATCCAGACAACCACATGATGGATCGTTCCTTTCAAATATCGGAGTACCCGTTTGAGAGGTTGCCAGTGTGATTGTTTGGGTGAGTGCATGAACTACATTAATTTATTTACGACAAAGGAGATGTCAAGATGACTGAAGGTGGTGTACTGCAAAGTACCTACCAGTTTTCGGGTTGGTGTGGGATCGACGGGAGGAGAGGAGTCATAGGAAGAAAGCGAGTTGGAAGTGCTTAAAGGTGTGTGGACCTCTTTTGAACCATCCATTATAAAGGTGGCGATAATGTCTTGAATGTGGAGGTGTTGAGAAAGGAATAGACCATGAGTCATAGGAATGACTTTGATTCCTAGGAAGTGATAGAGAGGGCCTAAGTCTTTGATGGAGAATTTTTGCTTAGGGCTTGAACAAAGGAATCCATAAACGGATTGTGATTGTCGGTAAGGACAATGTCATCAACGTACACAAGGAGATAGCAAGTGATATTGTTGAGATTGTAGACAAAGAGTGAAGGATCATGTAACACCCCAACCGATGGCGGAAACATCGAGGTGTCACGTAAGAATGAGTATACAGTAGCACATGGTAATCCAAATTTTAATTGAAATAAATTTAAATTGCAAATATCCAAAAATAGAAATACATAATGAGTTTTGAATGTGGAAATCTAATACATCACAAAGAATCAAGCAAGCATAGATGTGACATCCGGTAAGTTTCTTTTTGTTCGGTTCTTTCCGTTTCTTTCTTTTTGGGCTTTGCGCAATTTTCGGGACGAAAATTCTTTCAACGTGGGGATGATGTGACACCCGGCATGTTCGGCTTAAACATATTAGTAACATCTAAGTCTACCTTAGCGAGAAACGTTTATAAACAAACTTAACCGGGTTAGTTGAGTTGGGTCAAGTAGGATTGTCAAGGGTACAATGATCTGGAGGATCATTGGGAGTCGTTTTGGTAATACACTAGTATCGGGTTCCGTTGTTGGTGACATTACATGAACTAATTAAGTATATGTGTAGATTATGGGTCGTGTGGTGAATTGTATGCTTATACTTGCTTAAATGATGTACAAATGATTATACGTGCCTAAACATGCTAAGTATAGACTATGGATGCATGCTTATGTGTTAAGATGTGTTAGAATGCGTTAAACACGACAAACTGGGAAAAGGTTAACATGTGTTAAAAAGTGCTGTTGACATGTGTTAAAAAGTGCTGATGACCTGAATGTGGAAATAGTGGGCGAACGTGGAAATGGAACTTGAAAAATGGGCGAACGTAGAAACAAAGTGGGCGAATGTGGAAAAGTTCCACATTCGACCATTACAAATGGGCGAATGTGGAAAAGTTCCACATTCGACCACATAAAAGGGGCGAACCTGGACTGGGTATAAATACCATCCTTAGCCATTTTTCACCATTTCACAAACCCTAAACGCCTCCAAACACTCTCTATCAGCTATCATCATTGGGGAAGGAGTTTTTGAGCTTGTTTTTCATAACCTAACTCTCTAAGTCATTACAAGTGAAGATCTAAGGTGTGTTCTTCATTACAAATCCTTTTTAAACAATTTTGACTTGTTTTAATCTAAACCCCAAGGGTCCAGATCTGATATCAACCTATTTTATGAATAAAAACCTTTCCTAACCAAAACCTATTCATAAACAATGAGTTTTTATGCAAATAAACATGTGTTAGTATGATATTATGCATTGTTTGATGATTACTTGTTGTATAGATGATATGAAAACAACCTAGGGCTGTTATTAATGATGGGTTATGATTGAAACATGTTACCTTTGATTGTTGATGGTGTTTTGGCGATTAAAGGGGTTTTTAGTTAGATTTAGGGTTTGTTTTTGGATGATTATGATAAGGTTATGATAGGGGTTTCTTGTTCATGATGATTCGAGTATGATGGACGGATTATTGATCGATTTCAGAAAGTTTCCTAATTGGGTAATATTTTCATGCATGGTGATGTGACATCTCCATAATTTACTATTTTAGGAAACTTGTAAAACGGATAGATTTTGGGGTAAAAAATTTGTAGGGTTTCGTAGGAATATATTAATGATGCTTGACTGCTGTAACTCGTGATGTTTCGTGATGTTTTCGGATGTTTTTCGTCGCGTTTTTGGAAAAATCTGACATCAGGGGCGAACCTGGAATACCTTCGACCAGTCGAACGGTCGAAGGTGGGTTCCAGGGGGCGAACCTGGAAACAAAAAGGGGCGAATGAACTAAAAGGGGCGAAGGTGGGAAGAAAAGGGGCGAAGGTGGAGGTTCAAAGCCACATTCAACCAGTTAAGGCCACCTTCGACCTCCCAGGACTACGTTCGACCCTACGTTAACAAAAATGAGATTTTTGATACAAACTAAGTGTTTTATGCTTGAACCTTGCATGTAATCTATGTGTACTTGATTAGTTAGGGTAATGGGTCACCAACGGGATGTCGGGTCGGTCTAGTGTGTCGGTTAAACATTTAAACACGTTTTAAAACATACTTGGTTATGATCTGGACAATCGGGGACTAGATAACCTTATGGTTATTAGTCGGAACACTTATGTGAACATTTTGATAGATCTCCGGTAGAGGGATTATCAAGGGCTAAACATCTTTACATATATTTGAGGAACGCTATCTGAGGTGAGTTCACGGCCCCACTTTTACTGCTTTAACTTTTGGGGGAGAAAACATGCGCTAAACAGTTTTGGTAACATATGTCATACTATGGTTTTAACTTTATATTGCTATACGATCTTTTGGAAAGTCCCGGGGGAAACCATGAATGTGCGGGTTTGCACAACGGGGGAAATGTGGATAGATCTATTGGGCGTGACCTGCCCCACTCGTCGGCTTGGAGGGCCGGGCGGGTGCATATTGTCTCGAACAGGAACATTATCGTGCTGAACATTACGGGCTGCTAAACATGCTAAACATTGCTAAACGTGTCCAGTAATGGTTTCCAATCGTAGTAGTAATAAAACATACGCCTAGCTAGCGTACTTGGTAGCATTGATATAGTATGGACATGGTAACACTTGGATAACATTTTTGAACAAACCTGTGAACTCACCAGCATTTTATGTTGACGTCTTTTTGGCATGTTTTTCTCAGGTCGCTAAGGTAGCAACAACTGGATCTAGGCGCACGAGTCGGCACGGGCGTCTAGGGTTTAGAGCATGGTCTTCATTAAACATTTGAACTGTGTCTTTTGGGTTGTAAACATTTAAAGCTTCCGCTACAGTTTATGTTTTTATAACTATATCTTTTGAGTATTGTGTTATGCATATAGTGTTGTTTATTGTGACCGTTGACTTAAATCCTGGTTTGTCATGCGCCTCGCGGTAAAACCCCGCAAGTGAAATTTGAGGGTGTGACAGATTGGTATCAGAGCCAATGGTTATAGTGAACTAGGACTGCATTTAGAGTCTAGTCTATAGCCGAGTCGCACACACTAGACGGTCACATACTTGAGTCGGTTTGGAACATGTACTAACTTTGTCGGGGTGTCTTTACACCATCATCGCACTTCTCTGTTACATCATCCGTCCTCGCTCTTGGCTTTACACACTCTTATGTTCTTCTTCGGGGATTGAAGGAGAAGGAGTTGACTCGTTGGTTTTTGCACGGCAGTGTCGTGTATTGGGGTAGTCTTGCGTACTCTCGAGGTCTGTCCAGGATTCGGACGTCTCCCTTTCGTACCCCAATAGACGCACTTGCTTACACATTATCTTGTGCACTTATGCTTGTGATAGCATGATGCTAGATGCCGACATTCGGCGACTTGAGTTCAAGCTGAGGGAAAGCTTGGAGGACCATGTAGAGCAGTTTATCATTTCGGGTGCACACGAAATCATAAACTGAAATGCATGAGAATTCAAGTGGACTCTGAACTTGGATGCATAGTCCCGGATTGGGTCTAGGCGTAACTTTTCTAGCTATTAGTGGTTGACACTAGCAGTGAATCTGAATCTCTCGATTTCTGATTTGTCAGATCATGTCGGGCGCACGTGGTGGTGGACGTCGTGGTGGTGGCCGTGGCGGCGGTGGCCATGGTGGCGGTCGTGGTAACATCAACATGACCCAGGCAGAGCTGAACAACTTGCTTCAACAGCAAGTGAACATAGCCTTGGCTGCTTTCCAGGCTGGGCACAATGCTCTGGGTGGTAAGTTGGTTCTTACCTGCCTTGTTTCATTCTTGGGTGTCATGTTTCCTTTGTGGTTTACCTTTGTGTCGTGTTTCAGGTGCTGCTGTCAACCCACCTCCATCCCAGTGTTCCTACAAGAAGTTTAGGGACTGTCAGCCCCACAACTTCGCTGGAACTGAAGGGGCAGTGGGACTGCTCCGATGGTTGGAGAAGGTTGAATCTGTTTTCTTGATGTGTAACTGTCCTGTTGAGGACCGGGTCAAGTATGCCACTGCGACATTTGAGGGTCCTGCTTTGACATGGTGGAATGCTACGACGCAGAACATGGGCTTGGGGGAAGCTCATGCTATGCTTTGGGCGGATTTTGTTCAGTTATTGAAGAGCGAGTACTGTCCCAGGGAGGAAGTGCAGAAGCTGGAACATGAAGTCTGGAACTACAAGATGGTGGGGTCCGAGATTGAAGAGTATACTGTGCGACGCAATGAGCTGGCGGTGTTGTGTCCTGACATGCACACACCTGAGTACCGTAGGATTGAGCACTACATCTCTGGGTTGGTGCCGGAGATTGCTGGGTTAGTGGCTGCTGGGAACCTCCCTACACTGGCTGAGGTCGTCCGTTCTGCACACAAGATGACCAACATGAAGATTCTGGAAGGTGCTTTACCTCCCAAGGGCTCGACTGTGAAGGGTTCTGAGGGCAACAAGAGGAAATGGGAGAATGTGAGTAAGAGTGCAGTGCCGGCGCCGTCTCAACCGGCCAAGAAGATTGAAGGATCTGGGTCGTCTTCTTCGCAGAAGACAGGTGGATACATTGGGAAGCATCCCAAGTGTAACAAGTGTGGCTTTCACCATTTTGGGAATTGTGATCGGGCTCGTTGTCATAGGTGCCATCAGTTGGGGCACCATGCTAAGGATTGCAAGGTGGTGCTCACCCCAACTCAGACTCCTGCGGCTACTCCTGCTCCTGCTGCTCAGGGGACTCAGGGGAGGCAGGGGTGTTACAACTGTGGTGACACGGGACATTTCAAGCGTGATTGTCCCAAACTGAAGCAGGGCGATAACGGGAGGGGCGGGAACGGTAACGGGAATGGCGGCGGAGGCAGGACTGCGCGTGCTTTCGTCATTGGGTCTGCGGAGGCTAGGCAGGATCCAGACACAGTTACCGGTATGTTCCTTCTCAACAATCGCTATGTTTCTGTTTTATTTGATTCTGGTGCCGATAAGAGCTTCGTATCTGTGGATGTTAGTCAGTTGCTAGATATAATACCCACACCTTTAGAGGCTAAGTATTTGATAGAATTGGCTAACGGTAAGAACATCGAGGCGACTCATATCCTTAGGGAGTGTCACTTGGAACTGTCGGGTCTGTCATTCCCCATTGACCTTATGCCTGTACCTTTGGGTAGTTTCGATGTCGTTGTGGGCATGGATTGGTTATCGTTGTATCGTGCAGAGATTGTTTGCTTTGACAAGGTTATTCGGATCCCTCTCCCCGATGGAGAGATTCTTTCGGTTCATGGCGAGAAAAGCGGTGCTCCGCTGAGTATCATTTCTAGCATGAAAGCCCGTAAGTATCTTCGAAAGGGCTGTTCGGCCATTTTGGCACTTGTAAACGTTTCTACTGACGATGAGAAGAAGATCGAGGATATCCCGGTGGTTCGTGACTTTTCTGATGTGTTTCCTGACGATTTGCCTGGTCTTCCTCCCCATCGTCAGGTTGAGTTTGGTATTGATCTCGCTCCGGGCGCAGCTCCTATTGCCCGAGCCCCGTATCGTCTTGCACCACCCGAGATGCAAGAGTTATCCAGCCAGTTACAGGAACTCTTGGAAAAGGGTTTCATTCGACCGAGCTCGTCCCCGTGGGGAGCTCCTATTTTGTTTGTGAAGAAAAAGGATGGGAGCCTTCGTATGTGTATTGATTACCGTGAGCTGAACAAAGTGACCATCAAGAATCGTTATCCTCTTCCTCGCATTGATGATCTCTTTGACCAGCTTCAGGGCTCCAGCTACTACTCGAAGATTGACTTGCGGTCCGGCTATCATCAGTTACGCGTCAGGGAAGCTGACATACAGAAGACTGCTTTTCGCACTCGTTATGGCCATTTTGAGTTCTTGGTCATGCCTTTCGGTCTCACTAACGCACCGGCAGTGTTCATGGATTTGATGAACCGTGTTTGTAAGCCGTACCTTGATAAGTTCGTTATCGTGTTCATTGATGACATTCTGATTTATTCCAAGAACAAGGCGGATCATGAGGAACATCTGCGGCTGGTCTTGGAACTTTTGAGACGGGAGAAGTTGTATGCTAAGTTCTCAAAGTGTGATTTTTGGTTACGCGAAGTTCAATTCCTAGGGCATGTGGTGAATGAACTGGGAATTCATGTCGATCCGGCTAAGATCGAAGCTATTAAAGACTGGGAAGCACCAAAGACGCCATCTGAGGTGCGGCAATTCCTGGGTCTTGCAGGTTATTATCGGCGTTTTATCGAGGGATTTTCGAAGATCGCTCAACCCCTCACTGCTCTCACCCAGAAGGACCGAAAGTTCGACTGGGGCGAACTACAGGAATCAGCATTTCAGATGCTGAAGCTTAAACTTTGTTCTGCTCCTATCTTATCCTTACCCGAGGGTACGGATGATTTTGTGGTGTACTGTGATGCTTCGATTCGGGGTCTCGGTTGCGTGTTGATGCAACGCGGGAAGGTTATCGCTTATGCTTCTCGTCAACTCAAGGTTCACGAGAATAACTATACTACTCACGACCTGGAGCTGGGTGCAGTAGTCTTTGCGTTGAAAATCTGGAGACATTACTTGTACGGTACCAAGTGTGAAGTTTACACCGATCACAAGAGTCTCCAGCATATTTTCGACCAGAAGGTGTTAAACATGCGGCAGCGTCGTTGGGTTGAACTTTTGAACGATTACGACTGTGCGATCAAATACCATCCTGGCAAGGCAAACGTTGTGGCGGATGCCTTGAGCAGGAAGGAGTCGGCGAAGCCTCGGCGAGTCCGAGCCTTGCAGCTTACCATTCATTCCTCCTTGCCTGACCGGATCCGTTCGGCTCAGGCGGATGCCTTAAAGGAGGAAAACCTTAAGGCCGAAACGATGCACAGTGCGGACAAACACCTTGAGCTTAGGTCTGATGGCCTACACTACTTCGCTGGGCGTGTTTGGGTTCCTTTACTCGGGGGATTACGGGAGCTTGTCTTGGACGAGGCTCACAAATCCCGGTATTCTATTCATCCAGGCTCCGATAAGATGTATCAGGATCTGAAGATACTTTATTGGTGGCCGAACATGAAGGCTGATATAGCCTCCTATGTGAGCAAATGCTTGACCTGTGCTAAGGTCAAGGTGGAGTATCAGAAGCCGTCTGGTCTCCTACAGCAACCTGAGATTCCAGAATGGAAGTGGGAGCGGATCACGATGGATTTCGTCACCAAACTACCGAGATCACCAAGTGGTTGCGACATGATTTGGGTGATCGTTGACCGGTTGACGAAATCGGCACACTTCATACCTATTAAGGAAACCGATGGACTCGAGCGGTTAGCTCGACTTTACCTTAAGGAGGTGGTTGCTCGGCACGGGGTGCCTGTTTCTATTATCTCTGATCGTGATCCTCGTTTCGCTTCGCATTTCTGGAAGGCTCTGCACAAGGCTTTGGGTACTCAGTTAGATATGAGTACGGCTTATCATCCGCAAACTGATGGACAAAGTGAGCGGACGATTCAAACCTTGGAAGACATGCTTCGGGCATGTGTTATCGATTTTGGCAAAAGTTGGGAGATCCACCTGCCGTTAGTGGAGTTCTCCTATAACAACAGCTATCACTCTAGCATCAAGGCAGCTCCGTTCGAGGCTCTTTACGGACGGAAATGCCGATCACCACTTTGTTGGGCCGAGGTGGGCGAGAGCCAGCTCACTGGTCCGGAACTCGTGTACGAAACTTCGGAGAAAATCGTACAGATCCGTCAACGTTTGGCTGCTGCACGGGATCGTCAGAAGAGCTATGCCGATCGCCGTCGAAAACCTTTAGAGTTCCAGGTTGGGGACAAGGTACTTCTGAAAGTTTCACCATGGAAGGGCGTCATACGCTTTGGAAAGCGTGGCAAGCTTAACCCTCGTTATGTCGGACCGTTCGCAATCCTGGATCGGATTGGACCGGTGGCATATAGACTTGACTTACCGGCGGAGCTCGGTAGTGTGCACAACGTCTTCCATGTGTCTAACTTGAAGAAGTGTTTGGCTGATGAATCTCTCATTGTACCACTGGAAGAGATCAAGGTGGATGATCGTCTTCGCATTGTGGAGGAACCTGTCGAGATTCTCGACTACAAGATTCGTAGCCTTCGTCGGAGTAAAATCCGCATCGTTAAAGTCCGTTGGAACTCGAACCGTGGACCTGAGTTCACATGGGAACGGGAGGATCAGATGAAATCTAAGTATCCTCATCTCTTTCCGAAGCGCGCGTTTGAATCAAGGCATGTTACTGCTGAAGCGGAATGAATCTCGGGTCGAGATTCCTTTCAACGTGGGGATGATGTGACATCCGGTAAGTTTCTTTTTGTTCGGTTCTTTCCGTTTCTTTCTTTTTGGGCTTTGCGCAATTTTCGGGACGAAAATTCTTTCAACGTGGGGATGATGTGACACCCGGCATGTTCGGCTTAAACATATTAGTAACATCTAAGTCTACCTTAGCGAGAAACGTTTATAAACAAACTTAACCGGGTTAGTTGAGTTGGGTCAAGTAGGATTGTCCAGGGTACAATGATCTGGAGGATCATTGGGAGTCGTTTTGGTAATACACTAGTATCGGGTTCCGTTGTTGGTGACATTACATGAACTAATTAAGTATATGTGTAGATTATGGGTCGTGTGGTGAATTGTATGCTTATACTTGCTTAAATGATGTACAAATGATTATACGTGCCTAAACATGCTAAGTATAGACTATGGATGCATGCTTATGTGTTAAGATGTGTTAGAATGCGTTAAACACGACAAACTGGGAAAAGGTTAACATGTGTTAAAAAGTGCTGTTGACATGTGTTAAAAAGTGCTGATGACCTGAATGTGGAAATAGTGGGCGAACGTGGAAATGGAACTTGAAAAATGGGCGAACGTAGAAACAAAGTGGGCGAATGTGGAAAAGTTCCACATTCGACCACATAAAAGGGGCGAACCTGGACTGGGTATAAATACCATCCTTAGCCATTTTTCACCATTTCACAAACCCTAAACGCCTCCAAACACTCTCTATCAGCTATCATCATTGGGGAAGGAGTTTTTGAGCTTGTTTTTCATAACCTAACTCTCTAAGTCATTACAAGTGAAGATCTAAGGTGTGTTCTTCATTACAAATCCTTTTTAAACAATTTTGACTTGTTTTAATCTAAACCCCAAGGGTCCAGATCTGATATCAACCTATTTTATGAATAAAAACCTTTCCTAACCAAAACCTATTCATAAACAATGAGTTTTTATGCAAATAAACATGTGTTAGTATGATATTATGCATTGTTTGATGATTACTTGTTGTATAGATGATATGACAACAACCTAGGGCTGTTATTAATGATGGGTTATGATTGAAACATGTTACCTTTGATTGTTGATGGTGTTTTGGCGATTAAAGGGGTTTTTAGTTAGATTTAGGGTTTGTTTTTGGATGATTATGATAAGGTTATGATAGGGGTTTCTTGTTCATGATGATTCGAGTATGATGGACGGATTATTGATCGATTTCAGAAAGTTTCCTAATTGGGTAATATTTTCATGCATGGTGATGTGACATCTCCATAATTTACTATTTTAGGAAACTTGTAAAACGGATAGATTTTGGGGTAAAAAATTTGTAGGGTTTCGTAGGAATATATTAATGATGCTTGACTGCTGTAACTCGTGATGTTTCGTGATGTTTTCGGATGTTTTTCGTCGCGTTTTTGGAAAAATCTGACATCAGGGGCGAACCTGGAATACCTTCGACCAGTCGAACGGTCGAAGGTGGGTTCCAGGGGGCGAACCTGGAAACAAAAAGGGGCGAATGAACTAAAAGGGGCGAAGGTGGGAAGAAAAGGGGCGAAGGTGGAGGTTCAAAGCCACATTCAACCAGTTAAGGCCACCTTCGACCTCCCAGGACTACGTTCGACCCTACGTTAACAAAAATGAGATTTTTGATACAAACTAAGTGTTTTATGCTTGAACCTTGCATGTAATCTATGTGTACTTGATTAGTTAGGGTAATGGGTCACCAACGGGATGTCGGGTCGGTCTAGTGTGTCGGTTAAACATTTAAACACGTTTTAAAACATACTTGGTTATGATCTGGACAATCGGGGACTAGATAACCTTATGGTTATTAGTCGGAACACTTATGTGAACATTTTGATAGATCTCCGGTAGAGGGATTATCAAGGGCTAAACATCTTTACATATATTTGAGGAACGCTATCTGAGGTGAGTTCACGGCCCCACTTTTACTGCTTTAACTTTTGGGGGAGAAAACATGCGCTAAACAGTTTTGGTAACATATGTCATACTATGGTTTTAACTTTATATTGCTATACGATCTTTTGGAAAGTCCCGGGGGAAACCATGAATGTGCGGGTTTGCACAACGGGGGAAATGTGGATAGATCTATTGGGCGTGACCTGCCCCACTCGTCGGCTTGGAGGGCCGGGCGGGTGCATATTGTCTCGAACAGGAACATTATCGTGCTGAACATTACGGGCTGCTAAACATGCTAAACATTGCTAAACGTGTCCAGTAATGGTTTCCAATCGTAGTAGTAATAAAACATACGCCTAGCTAGCGTACTTGGTAGCATTGATATAGTATGGACATGGTAACACTTGGATAACATTTTTGAACAAACCTGTGAACTCACCAGCATTTTATGTTGACGTCTTTTTGGCATGTTTTTCTCAGGTCGCTAAGGTAGCAACAACTGGATCTAGGCGCACGAGTCGGCACGGGCGTCTAGGGTTTAGAGCATGGTCTTCATTAAACATTTGAACTGTGTCTTTTGGGTTGTAAACATTTAAAGCTTCCGCTACAGTTTATGTTTTTATAACTATATCTTTTGAGTATTGTGTTATGCATATAGTGTTGTTTATTGTGACCGTTGACTTAAATCCTGGTTTGTCATGCGCCTCGTGGTAAAACCCCGCAAGTGGAATTTGAGGGTGTGACAATAGACTTCAAATTGTCTTCATAAAGATACTCTAGTCTTCATGCATCGTTATTTCCTGTTGAGTTGTAAAAATGGGGGGGGGTCAACTAGAAGTTGGTGAGAATACATAATCCATGTTAAGCATATAGTTTAAGTATAAAAGTTTAGCAATTCATATGTCTATCGTAAGTTTAAGTCTACATGAAATAGCATAATATGTTGAATCGACATAATCAAACCTCCGACTAGTTTAGGTCCATCCCGTCATCTACGGTTCACCTTAGTAATATGTTGGAACGATAACAATCACCCACGCTACCTATGTAGGAGGTACGCGTATCCGGGTGGGGTTGTCAATCCAATAGATCTATTATTATCGCCAGCTTGGCCATAGCTAATGATTATGTAATGTTGAAACTCGTTGAAACTCGTTGAAACTGTTGTTGACTAATTCATGAGGCAATAAAGTTTACAACTAGACATGCATATTGAATTGCTTAAATAAAATGTTGCAAGTATAAAGCATCGCATAAACATGGTTACGTAAACTCACCTTGGTATAGTATTAGGTATTGAGGAATAGTATGAGTGTAGCCCAATAGATTGCCAAGTATTACCCTATGTATAACGCAACAAATAAGTCTAAGTCTATCTAGTCTACAAGTATATTCTAGGGTTTTGATTTGGTGATATCCAATTGTTGAATTTATAATAAAATGTTTAAACAAATAAAGGGAAATTTGATAATTAAATAAATGAAAGTCTTTTTATAAAGTTTGAATTTAGGATGTTCACAATAATGTGTTTGAAGTATAAAAATAATTTTTATAAAATTATTTTCTTTAAAATAGATTTTTAAATCTATTTATTACAACTTGCCAAAATTTAACTTTAATATTTAAAAATACTAAAATTAAAGAATTAATAGTTTAAAATTTATATTTCTGTTCTAAATATTCAGAAATAAATTGTATAAAATTTTGGTGCAAAATATTAAAAATTGAATTTATTATGATTTAATTATGATTAAAACTAACAAAAATTGATTAAAAATATTAAATAAATGAGTTTTCAGAATTAAAAATCATTTCAGTAAATTTATCATTGTAAAAACTCAGGATAATTTTTGTGGAAATTTATAAAATTGTTTGATATTTTAATGGAATTTTATAAATATAATAGAATAAAATTGATTCAATTATTATATATATTAAATAAATTAATTTCAGAAAACTAAAAATTGTAGGTGGTACATTTATATCAGATTAGTTAAAAATAATTTTTTTAGAATTTATAAAAGGGTTTTAATAATTAAAAACGAATTTATCAGATTATATGTAATATATATAATTAAATGGAGTTTGTTGTTTAAAAATGAAAAAGGAAAGAAAAGAGACGCCACTGTCGGGACTCGAACCCGGGTGGCTCAGGAGGCAAGCAACAGTCACAACCACTTGGTCCAGACCAGTGGTTGTGATTGTTTCTGTTTTAATTAAAATAAATACACGATGCTGAATCAGTTTATCCCCAATTTAAACCTTCGAAGCCCTAGATTCAGCAATTGACTGATTCACACATCAATAGCCCAATTAACCATAGGGCTATTGATGTGTGGATGCCGATGAACATATCCCACAGAAAACATTTCACTTACAAAGTTGTTTCGAGCTTGATTGATCGGTCAACCCAATAAGTCAAAAACACGATCGTGGAAAATGAACAGATTATAATTAAGAAGATTGGAGGTTAAGAGAGGAGTATTGGCGAGTTGTGAAGGCTCGAGAATGTTCAATTTATAGTGCTAAGCACTGGATCGATGAAATGGCATGTGTTGACCAACATTCAATGATATACGCGTAATTGGTTTAATTGGGTATCAATTGATTGATAATTAGCGTGTATCCTAGTCAGAAAGGACCGGTAATCGTGTAAAGATACCAAAAATATGCAAATCACGAGTTATTATGATGGATTATGGCAAGTCGTTTGTCACAGTTGACTTTCCAAGTCAACTGTGACGATTTAAGCATGTGATATAATTATAGTCCGCCTAGTTTGAAACAAATACGATGGCTAGCCCAGCTGGTTGATGAATGTGTGTGATGTTGGGCCGGTCTTGGGCGCGGGTTCGATTCCCGGGCCAAGCACCTTTTATTTTTTTGATATTTTCCATATCTTATCCATATATATAAATAATATCTATGGTATTAGGGTTTCACAAATGCGACAAAATAATTAAATGCGAATATTAACGATAGAACTTGACGTTTTATTAATGATGATAGTATAACGTACAAGTTTAAATGCGTAATGTTATAGTCTCCCTTACTTTTAGGAACTTCGTCCCGAAGTTGGAGTTGGAGAGTCTGGTGGAAAAAGATGTGGATACTTTGACTTCATCTGGTCTTTACGTTCCCAAGTGAACTCTGGGCCTCGTTTAGATTCCCAACGAACCTTAACGATCGGAATGCGACTGCGCTTGAGTTTCTTGACTCCAGTATCAACTATCTCGACGGGTTTTTCGATAATGTGCATGCTTTCATCAATTTGCACATCCTCAAGAGGAACATGAAGGTTCTCATTTGCTAAGCATTTCTTGAGATTCAAAACATGGAAGGTCGGGTGAACATTGCTTAGCTCAGGTGGAAGATCAAGTTTGTAAGCCACTTTTCCAACTCTGTCAAGAATTTTGAAGGGGCCTACGTATCGAGGAGCTAGTTTTCCCTTTCTACCGAAACGAATTACTCCTTTCCAAGGGGATACCTTAAGTAGTACAAGGTCCCCAACTTGAAATTCCAAGGGTTTACGACGTTTATCAGCATAACTCTTCTGACGACTTCTAGCCTTGAGAAGATTATCCTGAATAAGTTGAATTTTGTCTGTGGTTTCCTGGATTAGTTCGGGTCCATTGATACGAGCTTCACCAACCTCAGTCCAACAGACAGGTGAACGACATTTACGACCATAGAGTGCCTCGAAAGGAGCCATGTTAATGCTGGCGTGATAACTGTTGTTGTACGAAAACTCAACCAAAGGAAGATGAGAATCCCATGCGCCACCAAAATCGATGATGCATGCCCTGAGCATATCCTCAAGTGTCTGGATGGTCCGTTCAGTCTGACCATCTGTTTGAGGGTGATAAGCAGTACTCAGGTTCAACTTGGTACCCAAAGCATCTTGCAAAGAATCCCAAAAGTGAGAGGTGAAACGACCATCGCGATCAGAGATAATGTCCAAAGGTATACCATGACGACATACGATTTCACTTACGTACATCTTTGCCAGCCTTTCCACAGAATACTTCTCACGAATGGGCAAGAAGTGGGCTGACTTGGTCAAACGATCGACGATTACCCAAATACTGTCAAAACCTTTGGGTGTACGAGGGAGTTTGGTGATGAAGTCCATAGCTATGCTCTCCCATTTCCATACAGGAATCTCTGGTTGTTCAAGCATACCAGATGGTCGTTGATGTTCAGCCTTGACCTTTGAACAAGTAAGGCATTTTGCAACGAAAAGAGCAATGTCTTTCTTCATACCAGGCCACCAATAAGAATAACGAAGATCTTGGTACATCTTGTCAGCTCCAGGATGAATAGAATAACGAGACTTATGAGTCTCGTTCATGAGAAAAGTACGAAGATCATCACGGTCGGGAATCCACAGTCGATTGAGAAAATAAAGAAGACCATCAGGTTTGGTTTCAAGTTGAGTCTCAGCACCACAAGACATTTCATTGTACATATTACCTTGGGTGACTGATGTATGTTGAGCCTGAAGAATGCGATCTTGAAGATCAGTACGAACTCTCGCACATTGAAGTTTGATACGCTCTTTACGACTAAGTGCGTCAGCCACAACATTCGCCTTGCCAGGATGGTAGCGAATTTCGCAATCATAGTCGTTAAGTAACTCAACCCAACGTCGTTGCCTCATGTTAAGATTCTTCTGGTCGAAGACATGTTGGAGACTTTTGTGGTCCGTGAACGCCACACATTTGGTCCCATGAAGATAATGTCTCCAAATCTTGAGAGCAAAGACAACAGCGCCCAATTCAAGATCATGGGTGGTATAATTCTTTTCGTGAGTCTTGAGCTGTCTAGACGCATAAGAAATAACCTTTCCTCGTTGCATGAGAACACAACCAAGACCTTGGTTCGATGCATCACAGTAGACCACGAAATCATCATTACCATCAGGTAGAGACAAGATAGGAGCTTCACAGAGTTTCAGCTTAAGAGTTTCAAATGCTTCCTCTTGCTTTGGTCCCCACTCATAGGGTTTACCCTTGTGAGTTAAGGTAGTGAGAGGAACAGCGATCTTGGAGAAGTTGGCGATGAATCGACGATAATAACCAGCCAAACCAAGGAAAGAACAGACTTCAGTTAGAGTTTTAGGAACACTCCAATTTTTCACAGCTTCGATCTTTGCGGGATCAACATGAATTCCGTTCATATCAATGACATGTCCCAAAAATTGAACTTCCTTAAGCCAAAATTCACATTTTGAGAACTTGGCATACAGTTGTTCTTTCTTTAGGAGACCCAAGATGGAGTGAAGATGTTGCTCGTGATCGGATTTTGATTTAGAGTAAATCAAAATATCATCAATGAAAACGATCACGAATTTGTAGAGGTAGGGTCTACAAACCCGATTCATCAAATCCATAAATACTGCGGGAGCGTTGGTCAATCCAAAAGGCATAACCATGAATTCGTAGTGACCGTAACGTGTGCGAAAAGCTGTCTTGGGAATATCTTCATCGTGGATCAATTTGATGATAACCAGAACGGAGATCAATTTTCGAGAAGTGGGTTGCTCCTTGAAGTTGATCGAAGAGATCGTCAATCCTAGGCAGTGGATAACGATTCTTGATGGTGAGTTTGTTGAGTTCACGGTAGTCAATACACATTCTAAGAGAACCATCCTTCTTTTTAACGAACAAGACAGGGGCTCCTCATGGAGAAGAACTAGGGCGAATGAACCCTTTATCAGAAAGTTCCTGTAATTGACTGGCAAGTTCTTGCATCTCAGAGGGTGCAAGACGATAAGGAGCTTTGGCGATAGGATTAGCACCAGGAACAAGATCAATTCTAAATTCCACTTGTCGAGCAGGAGGCAAACCAGGTAAATCCTCTGGGAAGACTTCAGGATAGTCTCGAATAATAGGAATGTCTTGGATACTTTTGCCTTTGTCCTTCTTCTCTATCACGTTAGCTAAGAAGGCTGTACACCCCTTTCGTAAGTACTTTTGGGCAGTAGTACAAGACATGAGCTTAAGCTCGCCACAGGGTTTCTCACCATAGATCTTCAAAATCTCACCAGATTCGAGAGGAATGCGTATGACTTTCTCAAAGCACAGAATTTCGGCACGATGGGTTGACAACCAGTCCATGCCTACTATAACATCAAAACTTCCAAGATGCATGGGGATGAGATCGATAGAGAAGGTATGATCGTCGAGGTTCAACAAGCAGTTACGAATAATAGAATCGATCGAAATAGACTTCCCATTAGCTACCTCTACCACTAAAGGTTCCTCTAGATTAGTATGGGGTAAGTTAAGTAAAGGTTCAAACTTCAGTGACACAAATGACTTATCAGCTCCCGAATCAAATAATATGGATGCATAGTGGTTATTAATGAGGAACGTACCATTCACCACTTCGTTGTTATCACGAGCCTGGTTAGCATTGAGATTGTAGGCGCGACCTCGAGCACCTTGGTTCTGGTTGCGGTTCTGGTTTTGGTTACGATTAGGGCAATTGTTGATGTAGTGATCAGGGCTGCCACACTCGTAGCATTGACCACGAGCAGGCCTGTTGTTTTGTTGGTTGGGAGCTGGGTTGTTTCTGGCTGGGTTGTTTTGGTTGTTTTGGGCAGCAGGGGCTTGACAGGCGTTGGTGTAGTGTCCATACCGCTTACAGTTATTACACTGGCGGCAAGGTCTACCAGGAAGATGATGGTATTGACAAGTGTTGCAAAGAGGGTGAGTCCCGCCATATGGCTTCTTGGCTGGGTTTTGGGCAGTAGGTGGAGTGGTAGCAACCATGTAGTTCCTAGCCTTGCGCTTTTTGTTGCTTGAGGTCTCAGGCTTGACTTCAATCGCGGGCTGTGGAGTGTCTTTGGCAACCGTCTTCTTAGTGCCCTTGCGGAAGAGAGTACCGTTCTTCACGTGATTATCAGTAAGAGTGGCCGCTAGACGTTTGGCCTCTTCCAAAGTTGCAGGATTCCTTCCCCAAACGGTGTCCTGGATTTGCATGGGCAGACCACCGATGTACTTCTCGATGGCTACCGGCAGGGGAGTAACTTTGTGAGGCAACAATAAGCTAAGCTCGTGAAAGCGGGTGTTGTAGGCAAGGTTTTCCCCACTATCTTGAGCTAGGGTGTGGAACTCATCTTCAAGCTTCTTAACCTCGTTGCGAGGACAAAACTCTTCCTTCATGACCTCCTTGACTTGGTCCCATGTCATAGCAAGAGCAACTTCGGCCCCACGAGTGCGCTTCTCCTCATTCCACCAAGTGAGTGCTCGTTTGTGGAGAACACTCATGGCGTAACGAACCTTGAAGTTGTCAGGTGTCACGTAAGAATGAGTATACAGTAGCACATGGTAATCCAAATTTTAATTGAAATAAATTTAAATTGCAAATATCCAAAAATAGAAATACATAATGACTTTTGAATGTGGAAATCTAATACATCACAAAGAATCAAGCAAGCATAGACTTCAAATTGTCTTCATAAAGATACTCTACTCTTCATGCATCGTTATTTCCTGTTGAGTTGTAAAAATGGGGGGGTCAACTAGAAGTTGGTGAGAATACATAATCCATGTTAAGCATATAGTTTAAGTATAAAAGTTTAGCAATTCATATGTCTATCGTAAGTTTAAGTCTACATGAAATAGCATAATATGTTGAATCGACATAATCAAACCTCCGACTAGTTTAGGTCCATCCCGTCATCTACGGTTCACCTTAGTAATATGTTGGAACGATAACAATCACCCACTCTACCTATGTAGGAGGTACGCGTATCCGGGTGGGGTTGTCAATCCAATAGATCTATTATTATCGTCGGCTTGGCCATAGCTAATGATTATGTAATGTTGAAACTCGTTGAAACTCGTTGAAACTGTTGTTGACTAATTCATGAGGCAATAATGTTTACAACTAGACATGCATATTGAATTGCTTAAATAAAATGTTGCAAGTATAAAGCATCGCATAAACATGGTTACGTAAACTCACCTTGGTATAGTATTAGGTATTGAGGAATAGTATGAGTGTAGCCCAATAGATTGCCAAGTATTACCCTATGTATAAGGCAACAAATAAGTCTAAGTCTATCTAGTCTACAAGTATATTCTAGGGTTTCGATTTGGGGATATCCAATTGTTGAATTTATAATAAAATGTTTAAACAAATAAAGGGAAATTTGATAACTAAATAAATGAAAGTCTTTTTATAAAGTTTGAATTTAGGATGTTCACAATAATGTGTTTGAAGTATAAAAATTATTTTATAAAATTATTTTCTTTAAAATAGATTTTTAAATCTATTTATTACAACTTGCCAAAATTTAACTTTAATATTTAAAAATACTAAAATTAAAGAATTAATAGTTTAAAATTTATATTTCTGTTCTAAATATTCAGAAATAAATTGTATAAAATTTTGGTGCAAAAATATTAAAAATTGAATTTATTATGATTTAATTATGATTAAAACTAACAAAAATTGATTAAAAATATTAAATAAATGATTTTTCAGAGTTAAAAATCATTTCAGTAAAGTTTATCATTGTACAAACTCAGGATAATTTTTGTGGAAATTTATAAAATTGTTTTGATATTTTAATGGAATTTTATAAATATAATAGAATAAAATTGATTTAATTATTATATATATTAAATAAATTAATTTCAGAAAACTAAAAATTGTTGGTGGTACATTTATATCAGATTAGTTAAAAATAATTTTTTTATAATTTATAAAAGGGTTTTAATAATTAAAAACGAATTTATAAGATTATATGTAATATATATAATTAAATGGAGTTTGTTGTTTAAAAATGAAAAAGGAAAGAAAAGAGACGCCACTGCCGGGACTCAAACCCGGGTGGCTCAGGAGGCAAGCAACAGTCACAACCACTTGGTCCAGACCAGTGGTTGTGATTGTTTCTGTTTTAATTAAAATAAATACACGATGCTGAATCAGTTTATCCCCAATTTAAACCTTCGAAGCCCTAGATTCAGCAATTGACTGATTCACACATCAATAGCCCAATTAATCATAGGGCTATTGATGTGTGGATGCCGATGAACATATCCCACAGAAAACATTTCACTTACAAAGTTGTTTCGAGCTTGATTGATCGGTCAACCCAATAAGTCAAAAACACGATCGTGGAAAATGAACAGATTATAATTAAGAAGATTGGAGGTTAAGAGAGGAGTATTGGCGAGTTTTGAAGGCTCGAGAATGTTCAATTTATAGTGCTAAGCACTGGATCGATGAAATGGCATGTGTTAACCAACATTCAATGATATACGCGTAATTGGTTTAATTGGGTATCAATTGATTGATAATTAGCATGTATCCTAGTCAGAAAGGACCGGTAATCGTGTAAAGATACCAAAAATATGCAAATCACGAGTTATTATGATGGATTATGGCAAGTCGTATGTCACAGTTGACTTTCCAAGTCAACTGTGACGATTTAAGCATGTGATATAATTATAGCGCGCCTAGTTTGAAACAAATACGATGGCTAGCCCAGCTGGTTGATGAATGTGTGTGATGTTGGGCTGGTCTTGGGCGCGGGTTCGATTCCCGTATTTGTGAACCTGGAAGGTTGTATCATAAAGACATCCCCGTGAGGAATCCCATGAAAAAACGCATTATTGACAACTAGTTGACGCAAAGACCATCCTTTTTAAAGGGCAATAGAGAGGACAGTGTGGATGGTAACGGGTTTAGTAACGGGACTAAATGTTTCATGGTAGTCTTTTCCATATTATTGGTGAAACCCTTTGAAAACGAGATGTGCTTTGTACTTGTCAATTGTGTCGTCGGGTTTGCGTTTGATTCGGAATACCCATTTGTAACCAATAGGAGTTTGGGTTGTGTGAGGTGCAAATTCCCATGTGTTGTTGTGAAGGAGAGCATTGTACTCAAGATCCATGGCGTGGTGCCAATCCGGATCTTTCAAAGCTTGAGTGTGAGTGGATGGTTTGAGAGATACATGTAGAGGATGAATGGTGGTAGAGTTAACAATACTTGAGTTGTAATATTTTTAATTTGGTTTGGGTTGTCAAGGAGGTGGTGGAGGGTTATTCGGAGGAGAACTCGTAGTAGAGTCGGGTTGGTTGGAAAGGGACACGGGGTGAGCTAGGTGTAGAAGAGGAGAGGGAATCGGTCGGTGGAGTGGTGGGGTTATCGGGCTGGGGAGTTGGGCCGGTGGGTGGGGCAGTTTTCGGTGGGCTGGTGAATTGGGCCGGTGGGTGGGGCTGTTTCAGTGGTGGGTGATGTTGGGCCTCAAGTATGGGAGTGGGAAGTTGGCCTGGTTGGAATAGAGTGATGATTTAGGCCGGGGTGGGTGTAGGTATAGTGGGTTGGGCTGTGGGTGAAGTGGGCTGATGAGTGAAGGGTGGGTGAGGCATAGTAGTTGGGTTTGGGGATGATTGAATGTTGGCAGGAGAGGAATTGGTGAGGTCCGATTGTTGTGGTGATAGAAAAGTGTCAAATGACACATGTTTAGGGTGGGAATTTGTGATTTGGTATGGAAAATGTGTGGAATAAACTCGAGTGGTAAAGTTTGTGACTAAGGGGGTCATAGCATTTGAATACCGATTTAGAGGATGAGTACCCAAGAAAGATGCATGTTGTGGACCGGAATTGTAGTTTTGAAGTGGCATATGGTTTTAGGCACGGGTAACAAAGGCAACCAAAAGGCTTAAGTTTGGAATAGGTAGGAACGGTGTTGAACAACACATCATAGGGTGATTTATTGCGAAGAGTGGGTGTAGGTAAACAGTTTATGAGGTGGGTAGCGATTTGAAAAGCATGAGACCAAAAATGTTATGGTAAGTGGGAGTAGTGGAGTAATGCGAGGCCGGTTTCCACAACGTGCCGGTGACGTTGTTTAGCAATACCATTTTGTTCCAGTGTGTGAGGTGGTGTCATGTAATGGGAGATACCTTGAGAGGCAAGATAAGGTGAAAGACCCACATATTCACCCCTATTATCAGTGAACAACGCAACAATGTTGGTTTTAAAAAAAAAAATCAACAAGAGATTTAAATTGTGGAAAAATAATTTTTTACATTGGATTTTCGTTTGATTGGGTACAACCAAATGTATTTGGAACAATAGTCAACAAAAATGACATAGTATTTAAAACCATCGATTGGCGTTTTTACGGGACTCCATACGTCGGAGTAGAGAAGTTGTAGAGGTTGATTGGCAACAAAAGAGTTTTTGTCAAAAGGTAGTTTGTGGCTTTTATTTAGGGAACATGAAGTACAATGAAAAGACTCATGGGTCACATTATTACAACAAAGTCCCAATCTAGATATTAAAGACTTAAACACTTGAAGCGATGGATATCCAAGTATGTGGTGCCACATGAGAAGAGAGTTTTTTGGGTGTTGTTGACTTGAGGAGACAAGAAGATTGGTCCATAGTAGACATCATTGACGTTCACTCCCCGCATGAGGCGTGCCCCCGTGCGTAGATCCTTGACAAAAAATTATTGGGAAAAAAATCAACGGAAACATGATTTGTACGACAAATGGCAACGGAAATAAGATTATTTCAAAGATTAGGAGCAATTAAAATGTTATTTAAAAGAGGTGGACGAGATTTTGTTGGAATAGTTGTTTGAGCAATATGAGTTATAGGGAGAGTTTTACCATCACCTAGCATGATCTTACCGGGTCCTCCGTATTCGGAAAGAACGGGAAATTCTTAGTTGTTGTTCGCGGTGTTGTTGGACCCACCGGTGTCCCACATCCAAGATGCGGTTGTAGCCGTTGGGTGAGGGGTGGTGTAGTTAACCACCGGGGTGTTGGTATTTTGAGGCGAGACATTGTGTTCTCGTAGGAAGCGACTAAGTTTGCGACAATCTTTAGTGTCATGTCCGGGAATGTTACAATAGTAGCAATAGGTGTTATTGTTGCGAGTCGGGCGAGTGTTGGTATTAGTAGTTCAAGGTGGCCCTTGGTTTCGGGTTGTGGCGGCGTTAATGTGGGTGATTTGTTTGGCCATGGTGAATCGAAAGAAGAAAAGAAAAAAAAGAAGCAGAATGCAGACAGAAGGTGTCTGTCGAGTAGGTTGGGATCGAAGATGGCTCAAGGGAGCTTTTAGGCTCTTGATACCATATAAATGTTGAAATGTTATTGTATTGATACTTGATAAATGATTACAAAGTTTACAACTCAATTTATAGAGATACAAAAACCAATACACTAATTACAAAGGCTTGATCTTGGGGAGAGAATTATGTAGCTTGATCTTAGGGAGAGGATCATGCAAAGACTTGTTGACTAAATGAGAGAATCATGCAAAGACTTGTTGACTAAATAATTGAAGAATATTATCGAATTAATTTGAGCTTAATTCATCGAGTTGATATGTTTCAATATGAACGGAGTTCTAACCGTGTCCTATGGCAACATACGTAAACCGCGTCCCGTGAAAACGCTGTTAGGTCTAGTCTAGTTGTAGCAAAGAGAGAGAAAAGAATTCTATAATTTGGCTCCAACACTCGGTGATAAGCAAATGTGGTCAAAAAAGCAAAAGCCCAGGCACCCTTTTCATTGTTCCTTTGCCCAACCTAAAATATCTTTTGACTAATAATCTTCTAGACGCGTAACCATTATGTTGAGATAACATTCTTAATTAAGTCGGATTTGTTTATTTCTAAGTTGTTTCAATCAAAAAAAGAATATGTTGTAAAGTAATTGATATATGCAACTGGTTGAATGTATGAACAAAAGAATATTGACGTGGTAAATTATTTGTGAAAACATTGGGGAGAAAATTATTAAATATGTGTTTTAAGAATATATTATTATTTATGTGTTTTATTATACATATATATCATTTTTTTAAACGGTAAATACCCATAGTTATTGCTAAGGGTGGACGGAGTTCTTGCCACTCACCAGCTCATTAGACAAATCCTGAGATCGAGTTGAGAAGGTCAGGAAGGGTTGGCTAGTTGAACCCGAAGGTGGAGAAGGGTGTTAGAGCGAGAAGGGGAGGAAATTCTTGCAGTACCGAAGGCTTATTATACTTGTACCAATGATGTGCATAAAATGCAAGACTGAAATATACAGCAAGCCAAATCGAGATTATATGGATTGACTCGAGCTCTTGTGCTTTATATTATGTATAATCAAACTAGCTGATTACCCCGGGAAGGTCCCTGGGTTGAAAAATTTAATATGATTTAATAAAAGATCATAAAAGAAGAAAACTCAAATCACGAAAAAAGTAAATAACTTAAACATAATCAATCTTAGTTAAAAAAACATTTAGTTAAAAAGTTAAAAAAATAAAAAGAATAAACCATATTAAACATAATACAGTATTAAAAGGATAACATTCAACATATAATCATCTTTACATAATTTAAAATATGTTACAGTTTGACTTTGACTTATATAGATATAGAATTCATGATAGGGGTTGAAAAATATAACCATTCTAATAATACTAATACTAATAGTAATAATTATTACTCTTCTAATTAAATAAATAAAAAAAACCTTGTTATAAGGTGACACCATGTGTTGCAGTGTTGCGCGATTCTTTCTCCTAACTTCTCTTGATGAAGTATACGTATCCATCTTTAGAAGAGTAAAATTCCAATGGTAGCATGATGATTGGGCTGAATTTCAACATCGTAGATAAGAACCTGGTTTAAAAGAAAAAAACATGATTAATTAATAACCTGAACACTTTGTATTTTTTTTTCAGTATAAACATAACCCCACAAAAAATAGTCGTTTTTTCTCCGTTTTTTATATGGCACTATGGTACTCGTTGGAAAGATAATAAAACGCTCGTTAATTTTGTGTAATTTTTTTATTTAAAAAATCTCGAATATAAAAGATATTAACGTTTAAAAATTATGGGAGAAACATAAGAGAGAAAAATTTAAATTTGTTTTTAAATTTTTTTTTTCCTAAAATAACTCAATTTAATTTTAGTAATTGAGAATTAAGAGATAGAGAGATAAATTTAGGGTTTTATGTTTATCTTTTTTTTAATTAAAAAAGGAAATAATTCAAAAACACTAAAATCTTTCATTTATGATGCCACGTGGCAGTTTCATGGAAAGGTTGAAGGCACCATTGCATGCCACGTCAGCAATGTTCAATTCTTTTATATATATATTAATAGATGTATATAACCTTTAAATTAGTAAATGATGCTTTAGTTTGTTTTATTATTGTTAGATTTATACTTATCTAATGTGGTTAGATTTATCTATCTATCTATCTATCTATCTATACATATAATAAACCAAAGCCATTTTGATGACATGTCATAATATTATACAATCTCTCTTTTGAGAGATACCACATAGGATGTGATGTGGCAACTCAAGACAAATTAAAAAAAATGAATAAATATGGTTTAAATATTATTTAACATAATCTATTAAATACCTAATCTACTAAATTTAAATATTAAAACTTTATTATTTTTTCTCTCATGTTTCCTCTCATAAATTTTAAACTTTAATATCTTTCATATACGAGATTTTTTAAAGAAAAAAATTACACCAAATTAACGAGCGTTTTATTATCTTTCCAACGAGTACCATAGTGCTATATAAAACACGGATAAAAAAAACGACTATTTTTTGTAACCCGACAGGTATTGTGTCGGGTTTGGAATTAGTTTAAAAAAATTATGGGTTTGGGTCGGGCCTGGGATTAGGTGATACCCGACCCAATTACCTTTTTTTATATTAGAATATGATAACTTATGGCAAAGATTTGTTTAAAATAATAATAATAATAATATTCATTAATCATATATTGGCAAGTTATTAATTATGTTGTCATATTAGATATTTTATTATGTCATATTAGATATTTCAACCCGGAAAGCTCTCCAACAGGTAATTGCTATATAGATGTCATTTTTATAGTTTAGATACTTTTAATTTTATTCACTTTACTTAGATTTCTCAACCCGGGACGTTCCCGGGGTATAAGCTAGTACTTATATATTTTTTAAACGTAATGTTTGTTAGGCTTTTATTAAAACGAAACACGAAAGTTACATCACAATGAAGGTAGACAGGCAACAAGTTGCGTCGCCACCCCTTTCTGAATTGCGAACCCTAGTCTACAAAAGACAAATCCTTGCCCCCTGGAGATGAACTATTGCTGTGGACGACCCGTTGGACCCTGGTCAAGAAGCGAATAGCTTATGGCGCTAGGGAGCCAAATGTATCAAAGGCCAATGGGATAAAGACATGCTTGTTCTCTGCACAAGCTTTAGCATCAGGGCCGGTCCTGAAAATTCGGGTGCCCGGGCCGAGCCGGAAAATATGTGCCCTTTAGTCTTAGGTCTTTTAAGCAATGTTTTCATAACCGAAGCGGACGTTGAACCGGTGTCCTTACCGGTTCCCTGGTCGGACCGGTTGAACCGGATATAGAACTGAAAGTGTTGTAATAATTATAAAAATTAATATGTTTGGCTAATTGCCTCATAAAAAAAACCACCATTTCTTAAAATTCCATAATAATCTGAAGGGCCACTATTTACGTCTAGACTTCAAAAGTTTTTTTAATGAAATGAATTTGACTTGAACCATGTGTACAAGCGTGAGACAATTACTTTTTTGTAGTACTACTATATATTAAAATTTACTGCAAAGACTGCACAATTACTGTACCACAATACAAATCTCAAATAACACACTTCAACTTTTTTTTTTTTAATTTTGTCATATCCTTCAAATATAGTTTTTCATGTATGACTCATCTTCTTCCTTATATACTCTTCACCTTCTTGCGTTTATAACCAGTGATGTTTAAGATAGATCTTTTTTTGGGTTGAAAACAGAAAGAAATTACTTGCAGAAAAAATACACTCTACACTCGTCGCCGCTCAAAGTGCCCCTTTAAAAATTGGGCCCGGGCCGGGTGTCCTTCCCGCACCCCCTCAGGGCCGGCCCTGTTTAGCATGCTTCTCTACTTTCTTCGATTCCGCCTTTCTCGATGCTTGCCCAGCTACAATCCCTGTTTCCCTTAACCCAACCAAATGAGATACCTCTGTGAGGTCCACGCAAGCATGTTTCCCCTCTCCCAACAAAAAAACAAGCAGATCCGCTGGTCACAGGGTGGATCTCCCTTACGCAGGGTCTGTGAGAAATTTACAGGGACCTCCTTTTTGGCAGAAATCTCAACTCTAGCTTCTTAGGATGTCCCACAAAACGTCCTCATACAAATAATTATACAAATAATCTATTTTTTTCAAGTATGTCTTGACTCATTCTCAAGCATGCATCATGAATGCTCGTTTAGTACAAGTTTTGTATAAACAGTTGATATAAGCTCAAGTAATGCTTTGACCTCTCTTTCTTCGATGTATTTTTATCTTCTTGAAGATTTGGTCATTCCTGGCCTTCCATATCGTGGCTAGAATGATACTTTGACCCATCTTCTTGTAAAGCTTGCTTCCATTTATTTTCTCCTTTAATTGCATTTATTCTTTTACCATGTAACTTCTCCAACAACCATATTACACCATGTATCAAATCCCAAAACCATTTTAACAAAATTACAATTCACAAACAAATGGTCAGAAGTTTTGATTGCGAAACATGTCATACTTTTTCCTTTTAACTTGTTGACATCCTTTTACTTGTCACATCAGTAATATTATTATTTGTGTAATCAACCCTTAATAGTAATAATAAATTTAAATTGCTTTGCAAAAGTAACTGATAATAATTTCTAAAGTTGGTAGGTTGGGACAGGGAGCAATAGCATGATGTGGATCCGGTTCTTTTGACCCTAGAGTAGTGAAAGAAAAGGCATATCATATAAATCTTGACCTATGTGCCTTATACGCAACACGACTTATCCATCTTGCCAATGTTTGTTCATCATAACTTTCTTGAATTTATTTATAAAAAATCTTACTATATATATTTTTTTTAAATTGATATAAAAGTTAAAAAAAAAAATCATTAAAACCATACAACCCAAGCCTTTTGCTTCCGAGAGGCAAACCCAACCGTTTTACCTTTGGCTACCTCCCAACTCTTCGTGAACAGTGCACCCATAGGGCATGAGATCACCCATGACCAGCTTTGGCAATCAAAGGTTACAAGCATTCCCCTACCTGCTTCTATGTCACACCCTTAAATTTCACTTGCAGAGTTTTACTGCGAGGCCTGTGACACATCAGGATCCAAGTCAACGGTCACAATAAATGACAACTATATGAGTAAAAATAACGCAAACCAAACCATGCAATTTTAAAAGTATCAACCAACAACACATCAGAAGCATAATTGTTTACAATCCCCAAATGTAAATAAAAGACAAATGTTCAAAAGTTTAACGTGATGCATGAACCTAGACGCCGTGAGACCCCGTGCGCCTATCCAAAAGTTGTTACTTTAGCGACCTGAGAAAACATGCTAAAAATTTCAATATACAATGATGGTGAGTTCACGGAGTTTATAAAAATGTTTCATAAGTTTTTGGAAGATCAATCCCGTTACTACTATGGTATATGAACGTTAGCTAGACGTATGTATGTTACTACTACGATTGGAAACCATTACTGGCAAGATGCTCCATGAAATGCCCAATGAACAACCGTCATCCACGGTAGAGCCTGTAGTCCGAGACAATATGCACCCGTCCGACTCCTAGCCGACCCGGGTGGGGTTTGTCAGGCCCACTAGATATATCCACATTTCCCCCGTTATGTAACCCCACATACTCATGTTTTCCCTGGTACTTGGATGAGTCATATAATGAACAAAAATAACAACAGTATAACATGATCTTTACGAATCCAAAATACGTAGCATGTTTCTCCTCTATGAGAAAGTGTGTAAAAGCGGGGCAGTGAAACTCATCTTAGGTTGCTTCCTTTTTAAATAGATGTTCTGACAATGAAATGATAGTCCCTAATACCGGTGACCTATAATGAAATGTGTATAAATGTCTAGACTATCAACCAATAGGTTAACTAGCCCCCGATTATCCAGATAATGACCATGTATGCTTGAAAACGTGTTTAAATGCCAAGGGATACGTGCTAGGATATGGCAATGTATCCTCTGGTAAAGTGCAGTTTGATAAGGTCAATCTGGTTGAAAATCTGGAGTACAACTTGCTAAGTGTCTCTCAAATGTGTGATAAAGGATATTTGTGACATCCTTCACCTTTATCTTTCATCTAATCGACAATAATAGTCCTTCAAATATTTCCATTATAGTCCCTGTAAAGTTCGTCGTTTTCAAATTTAAATTTAGAGCGAACTAAAATTTATCATTTATATTTATTATGAATCGGGTATAAGTTTTAATCAAATGTGTATGTTGAAACGTATTCCTAAAAGATTCTATAAAAAAATTCAAGTGTTAAAAACTTTTAAGTTAAGTTAGTTAACCAAGTTAACTTTTTATAAAGTAAAACTTAACCAAACTTGAATGTAACTAACTAAGTTTAAGTTGAGGGACCATTTCTGCCATATTATGAAACTTTAAAAAAATCAAATCCTTTCCCTCTCTCTCACGTAAATCCGGCCGCCAGAATAAATTCTGGCCGGCGAATCCAAATTTCCGGCGAACCTTTAAAACCTTCAATAATTGCTTATAAATTCGTTCAAAAGTGCGTTTTGAGTTTCTTTATCCACGTTCGATCTGTTACAACTTCCAAACACTATTATTACGCGTTACAAACTAAGTTTAAAACCGGATTAATTGCTTATAACCGTCGAAGCCATTAAACGCCCGATTTCAACGAACAACCTTATAAATTGAATATACCATTACATTCCTGCACTAATTCTCTTCGAAACCCACATAAAAACGTGTCAAATCATGTGCTGAACGCTCGGTAATCGGCCTTAAAGTTCCGGATTTGCACATCGAATTTTCGAGCCTCATAACATATTGTGAGTCCTTGTTTTTCTATGTGTTGTACTCGTTTTTGCTCGTAGATTAAAACCCCATTATTACAGAACACTAATCGTGTCTTGTTATGATTATTGAATTTGGGTATAGGGTTAGGGTTCTTAGGTTATATTTGAGGAAGAAGATGAATTGATAATATTGGTTAAATTGATTTTTATTTGAGATAATTACACAAATCTGGGTGTGGTCTAGTGGTTTGGTGGGTGTTGCTCTCTGGAAAGGACCTGCGTTCAAACCTCTTTACCCACGGGTTCCCTTCCTTTTATTTTTTTTCTTCATTTCTTTATTTTGTTTAAATAATTATAATATATAAATTTGAAATATTCATAATAAATTCATTTTTGCTCTAAAAATTATAAAAATTTAGGTGTAGCTTCTTGACACCATAAAGAAAATTATCATACTTTTATTTTCTGGAAATTTATTTATTTTCATATTTTTATTGAATTAAATTGTTTTAACCATAATTAATTGATTAAAAATTCATTTTTAATGATTTTAATCCCAAACTTTTTGGGAAATTATTTCTAATCATCATGAACTGAAATAAAAATTATTCGTTTAGAAAACATTTACTTTTTATTGATTTTCCTATTTTTAATCATTTAAACATGATTTAATTTCATTAAATCAGTTTTAAATATAAATAAGTTTATAAAAATTATGGGAAAATTACTTTCATTACTTTATATCAGAAAGTATACATTTTATATAAAAATAACATTTTTGGATCATGTCTTGTATTTTTAGTCTTATTTATGTTTAATTAGACATAATTAAACATTTATTTATTTATTTATTTATACTATTTAAACATCTATTTTATAAATACTTTTCTTATAAAATAGAAATATTCTTATGGTTGAATGTCTTTATTATCATTTGTTGGATCGTTGTGTAACTCATAATTATTTATTTCAATATTTATGATTATTGTATTTATTTACAATAACTTAGTGAAAGTAATTAATTGAATTACTTTGTCTTAATTATTCAAACATATTTTTTTTTGTAATAATTATATTACTTAAATCACATTTACAAACTTTGGTATATTATTTTTTTAATATACAACTTTTATATTAATTCGATTTATCCTCAAAACTCTAATTCCCCAAATCGACTTAGCAAACCCTAATGCCTTAGACTCTAGATACTTTAGACTCTTAGACATTTCCTTATTAGTATTCATATACATTATAGGTTGAATTCCTCGGAATTCCCATTACTTAACTCACGACCGCTTAAGTTGGATTTTGATCGCTTTCGCAAACTGTGAATATATCTTTCCCTTTTTCATGTTTTACTCTTTTGGGGCTATTCATGTACACTATTATCAAATGTTATTCTTATTCTTAATGAAATTCTCATGTATGTTTGCTTTATGTTAATTTGTCTGTCTATGACTTGTCAAAATCATTAACCTTTGAGGGCCTGGCATATCAATGAATAGTACTATGGTATATACCCCTGGTGACTCTATTGAGAGACCTTGGTCATTGTCTTGTGATTCATTATACTCAAAAATGGTTTGATTCTTGATTCTTGATACTTGATTCTTAGGGTTGATTTTGAACGGATATTACTTATTACATAATTGCAAATAGTATACAACACGTGAATTGCGAAACTCTTTATATACTATATGTATTCAAAATAGGGTATGCTCATCAATATATTTTGTATTGACAAAATTATTTTCGTACATGTTTCAGGTTGTTATGAGATCACTTTTAAGCTTTTGGAACTTAGACTTAGATTGAGATTTATTGTATTCCAGTTTAGATTGTTCGTTTTAATCGTTGTATTTCTTTCCATGTAATAAACTATTCAATTCAATGTATTCAAATTTACACTTTAGTACCATGAGCTATTGAGCAATCGTCACTACGTGACACCTCAATGTTTCCGCCATCGGTTGGGGTGTTACAGTATTCTTCCTTTTTCACAAAACTGCTTGCAAGATTATTTCACCAGAAGGCCAAAAGTTTATAGAGAAGATAATTGAAGATCATACTTTGCTGATTGCCAAAAGATGTGGCAATGTCTATGCAGTGCACATTGAAAAGGACAAAGTATTGAAGAACGCGGCATGTTTCTTCTCAAATGCATCAACTTCTGAAACAGACCTTTGGCATAGGAGACTTGGCCATGTGAACCTTAAAACCATAAATAAAGTCACTAAAATGGGCATGGTCAGAGGTCTACCCTTGAAGGAATACTAGTGTAAAGAAAACTATGTTTCCTGTCTTATGGGGAAACAACATAAGTCCTCTTATAAATCTATTGAAGAATAAAAAACAATTGCATGTCTTCAACGACTCCATATGGATTTATTTGGGCCAGTAAAAATCATGAGCCTTAGTAAGAAGAAGTACAGCTTAGTCATCATTGATGACTACTCAAGATTTATATGGGTCAACTTCTTATTTTCCAAGGATGAGGCAATTTAAATCATCAAATTCTTCATTCTACAAGTAGAGAAACAATATTCTCTCTCTTTCATGTGACATCCGTCACCTTTCATTTTATATTTTGTCCGACTTTAGTCCCTCTCATTTCATTTATTTACATTTATAATCCTTGTAATTCGAAGTTTTGATTCAATAATAAAAGTTTCGAACTTGTTTCTTGAATCGTTGTCGTAATTCTTTTCTTTTAATAATTATAATAATAATAATAATAATAATAATAATAATAATAATAATAATGTTAGTTTTAAACATTATAAGCAAATAATATAACTAAACAAACCAACTATCCTAACCCATTAACACAACCCAACTCTACCCATTTTCAGAGCCCAGATCAGGCCCACCAAAGCTGAGCCCAGCTAGCCCACTATCCCTCTCCCCTCAAATCTGTTTAAAAAAAAATGGTTGTGACCAGACTCGAACCTGAGTTTGATCCGGGTGGAGCATCAACAAGCAACAACACAAACCACTGGACCACAGACGTCTTTGCGATAGAACCTAGAAACTATAAACCTTAAATACACACGAATATGCTATCCCTGCTTCCTTGTGTTCGCTGTAGGATCCGAACCAAACAAACATGTCGGTTGACCATGTAATTGAGCCTAATCATGGAAATAAACTCGTGATTGATTCGTATTAATTGATTTACAGATCATATGCTTCTTATTCACGCTATAACACAACCAAATCATGCCTTAATAAGAATAATCACGCGTTTTACATTAACCGTGGGTCAAACATACTAAATGTACTAATTCGTGTGCTACACTATAAATTGAACCCTTCCTTAGAACTTCTACACGCCGACTAACACATCCCCATTCCCAATTCTCCATAATAATCCTTCAATTCTCCGATTTAAGCTTCGGTTGACCATTCGTTTTTGACCAATAGTTCGTGGCTTTAACCACTCTGTAAGTTCAATTGTTTTGTTTGGTTTTGTTCTTCGGCCTATCACAAACAATAGCCCCAAGGTTTCAGGGGCTATTGGTTACGAATTGTTAAGATTAGAAAAACTAGGGTTCTTAGTAATTTTTGGGGAAGATGACTTTACTCATCGCATCTGTTGATTTATAAAACAAAAGGAAACAAAACACCAACTGACCAACAGATCAGTTGGTAAAACCCTCATGTTGTTCAGTCTGGGGCCGGCTCGTGTCTGGGTTCGAATCCGGGCACAAGCAAACTTTTTTTTTTTTTTTGGAACTTTTATCTTTATATATATTTTACTTATCTTTTAAAATAGTTTTTAAAATAATAAAAGTATCTAAAAAATTCTACAAAAAACATTTTAGGTAAATCCCATGACAAAGTTTACCATACAATTTTTAGTTATTCAAAAATCATTTATTTTATATATATTATAAATATTACAATTTTATTCAATTAAATTTTTAAAATTCTATAAAAATACATAAACGATTTTATAAAATTTCACAAAAATTATTCTAAACTTGTAGATCAATAAGCATTTCAGAAATAAATTTTATTTCAGAAAAATCGTTTGTTTCATATTTTTAATTGATTTTTGTTATTTTAAATCATAAATAAATCATAATAAACTCATTTTTCAATATTTTTATACCAAAATTTTACATAAATTTTTTTTGTTCCTTTAGAATAGAAATATAAATTTTAATTTTAAATTTCTCAAATTTTAATATTTTTAGATATTAATATTTAATCTTTGACAAATAGAAATAAATATACTAAATATTCAATTTTTGAAGAAATAATTTTATTAAAATTATTTTCATTCTTAAAAATCCTATAATATGATCATCCTAAATCAAAAACCTACAAAATTCTTTTATTTAATTATTTACCAAATTTCTTTATTTATTAACAATTTACCTAATTAATAAAACAATTACTTATCCCCAAATTAAGAACCCTAGAGCTACTTGTATCCTAGATAACTTAGACTCTAAGTTCATTCCCTTACAAATTATCTATTTATTTAGGTTAATCCTTTGGGATATTCCTAATTCACATCACGTTGTTCGGTAGAGTTTCAAGTTATTACGCGAACTGTGAGTATTTCCTATCCCCTTTTTGTCTTTATTCACTTTTTGGGTGTTACATGTACACTTATACAAAATACACATACAAGTTCACATTTTTACAATACAATTCTAGTACATTGTGCATTTCTTACATACGTGCTTTATGCTTAGACATTACATGTAGAATACATTTGTACTTAATGAAATCATTAACCATGTACAAGCCGACCTTAACATTGGATAGCGCTATTGGATTGACAACCCTCCTAGGTTGATTCTCCCCCTTTTTCATCGGAGAATCCGTGGTCATTGTTAAGTTATTATCCATTTAGTGGATAAGTACACCGCCGTTCATTTAGTACATTATACAGTCACTGGATTGATTTCGCTCATTTGTATGATACATAGTTTACATATTTGCACTGTAGCTTTGCACTTGAATTGTGTAACATTTTTCAACTTACTATATGTATTAAATCTAGGAATGCTCACCAACATTTCATATGTTGACAAAACTTATTTTGTACATGTTTCAGGTGCAGTTTGATCTTAGTACTATAGCGTTGGACTTTAGTGCTTGCTTTTAATAAGTTATTTAAATTTTCATGTTTCATTCAGACTTTGTATTTTTTTTCATTTCGTCTATGTAAGACAATTTAAATTATTCAATAATATATTTACATCTTAGTACCATGTGCTTTTGAACAATCGTCACTACGTGACACCTCGATGATTCCGCCATCGGTTGGGGTGTTACAAATTGGTATCAGAGCCATGGTTATAGGGAACTAGGTTATTAGATGAAATGGCCTAGACTATAACCGAACTTCAACTTTCATGCATAATATTTCCTAAATTACCATTCCCCTCATTTCCCTCTACTTTCCTCCCTTTATCTTTCCCTTCTTCTCCATTTCTCCTCATCTTTCATCATGGTGCATAGAGATGGTGTCCTACAAGGAGTGGAAAGACTACATCATCATGGAGCGGGAGCAGTACCTTTCATGAAGACACTCTTAGGCATAATGCCTACTCTTATTTTGCTCCTTCAAAGTTGTTGAGCTTTAATGAGTGTGATGGAACACCTGCAATCTGGAAGGGTGGATGCCTGTACACTGGGTTTTCTGGCATAGGCAAGCATAGCGCATAAATCCAATGACGGACCTGTTATGCTTACCTGGGGATTCCTGAAGTGAGTGTCCACTTATAGGTTAAAGCATGTCTTCTTTGATCACCATTGGGTTCAATTCCTTTGAAAAGTCAACGTTCTTGTTGGGCTTTACAGCTAGACAAGGGCAATCCAAGCATTTTATGCAAGTTTTTCAATAATACACTCTTGTTTCATATACAATATTTTGTATTTCATGATTTTCATATATTGCTTACAAGTTCATACTTTCATAATCATTTGTACAATTATACACTTACATTTTATAATCTCATGATTATTCATTGACCGCCTTGTAGATGTCTGCTCGCCGCATGCTCCGTGATGCTAGCCAACGCACTGTTCGTGCTTCTGGACAACGTTCTGATCGTCGTCTCGCATCTCTAGTCGCTGAGCAAATTGCTGCAGTGATCCCAAATCTTGTCAGTGAGTTAACACAGAATAGTAACAGTACCAACACAGAGGGTGCGACTCAATTTCGGTACACCTTCAAACACTTTAACTCCTGCAACCCCACAAAATTCACTGGTGAGGAGGGTGCTACTAGCCTCCTCCAATGGTTTGAAAGTATGGAGAGCACCTTTGTGAACAGCGAGTGTCCTGATGAACTCCGCGTTCGCTATGCTACCAGTGTCCTTCAAAAGGGGGCGCTAACTTGGTGGAATGGCGAAAGCGCAATCAGGGCGCTGATGTTGCTTTATCTTTGTCTTGGGCTGAGGTTAAGGAACTCATGATCGCCAAATTCTGCCCTAGGAACGAAATCAGGAAACTGGAGGATGAGTTTCATGGGCTGAAACAAGACGGTGGTGAGAATCTTGCGTATAACACTCGATATCATGAACTCAGCATATTGGTTCCACACATGGTTACCCCGGTCTCTCGAGCAATCGAAAAATATATCGAGGGATTACCTGACCTGATTCAAGACATAGTCACTTGAAGCAAACCCACTACGGTGGAAGAAGCCATCCAGCTTGCAGCCTCCTTGACTGACAAGCACGTAAAAAAGGGAAATCTGGTTAGGAAAGGAACTAAGAAACCAGCTGAGAAGACCCCCACCCCTACTACTGAATCATCAAGAGTCGCTGTAGACAATACCGGTTCCAACTCTAGGAAGCGGACGTTCAGAAGTAAAAACTATGCCGTTGTAGCCCCAGTAACCCAGGATCTAATGGTCCAGGCTCCTCCTGTCAAGAAAGTTTATAGGGGAAACTTACCCAAATGTGCTACCTGTCAGTACCATCACCCCTCAAACTTTCCTTGTCGCCACTGTACCACCTATGGTAGATATGGTCATATAGCTACCACATGTCGTTCAGTGTTTAGACCTCAACCAATCAACTCTCAACCAGTTAACCCTCAGCCAGCCAACCCTCAACCAGCTCGCAAAAACCCACAACCCATAACATATGGTCGAGCCTGCTTCAATTGTGGTGATCCAAACCACCTCAGAAATCAGTGTCCAGATCTTGTCCCAGCAAACCGTACAACAAACCCAGTGGCTCGTGGTACGGCTTTCAACATCAATGCAGCAGAAGCCCAGGCAACAAATGATGTGGTGAATGGTACGTTTTTACTTGATAGTCATTATGCTTCGATTTTATTTGATACTGGTGCGGATAAAAGTTTTGTGTCATTAGCATTCGAACCTTTACTATCTCACACTCGCTCTAGATTAGGAGCGCCTTTCACTGTCGAGATTGCGGATGGAAACCCCATCTCAATCGATTCCATCATTCGGGGTTGTACTCTTAGTCCTAACGAGCATGATTTATCCATTGACCTCATACCCATGAAATTGGGTAGTTTTAACGTCATCGTGGGTATGGATTGGCTTTCTAAACACCATGCTGAAGTTGTTTGCTTTGAAAAGTTTATTCGAATTCCTCTCTCATCGGGTGACTTCTTACGGGTTTATGGTGAAAAACCATCCAGTGGTCTTAAACTCATGTCTCGCACTCAAGCACAAAAATATCTACGTAAGAAATACGTAGCTTTCTTGGCCCATGTTGTGGAAAAGAAAGATAAAGACAAGAGTATCCAAGATGTTCCTGTTGTTCGTGGATTTCCAGAAGTCTTTCCTGATGACTTACCTGGACTTCCACCGGTGCGTTCTGTTGAATTTCGTATTGACCTTGTACCTGGTGCCACACCCGTTGCAAAATCTCCATATCGCCTTGCACCTTCTGAGATTCAAGAACTTGCGAGTCAAATTCAAGAGTTGGCAGACAAGGGCTTCATTCGTCCCAGTTCATCACCTTGGGGAGCTCCAGTCTTATTTGTAAAGAAGAAGGATGGATCTTTTTGAATGTGTATCGATTATCGGGAGCTTAATAAACTCACCATTAAAAACCGTTACCCATTACCCCGCATTGATGATCTTTTTGACCAACCTCAAAGCTCGACTTGTTTTTCAAAGATCGATCTTCGTTCCGGATATCATCAACTTCGAGTTCATGAAGACGATATTCCAAAGACAGCTTTTCGTACACGTTATGGTCATTACGAATTCATGGTTATGCCTTTTGGACTAACCAATGCACCCGCTGTCTTCATGGATCTCATGAATCGCGTGTGCAAACCCTTCTTGGATAAATTCGTAATCGTTTTCATTGATGATATTCTCATTTACTCTAAAACCAAATCAGCTCACGAACAACACCTTAGACAAATTTTGAGTCTTTTGAATAATGAACAACTGTATGCCAAATTTTCCAAGTGTGAATTTTGGCTTAAGGAAGTTCAATTTTTGAGACACATTATCAATGATAAGGGAATACACGTGGATCCAGCTAAGATTGAGGCCGTTAAAAATTGGATTACACCTAAGTCTCCCACTGAAGTTCGTTCCTTCCTTGGTCTAGCGGGCTATTATCGTCGTTTCATTCTCAACTTCTCCAAGATTGCCTTACCTCTCACTTCTTTAAACCATAAAGATAAACCATATGTATGAAGACCCAGTCAAGAAGAAGCATTCCAAACTTTGAAGCAGAAACTGTGTGATGCTCCAATCCTTACTCTACCTGACGGCAATGAGGACTTCGTGGTTTATTGCGATGCCTCTAACCAAGGTCTTGGTTGTGTTCTCATGCAACGAGGCAAGGTTATTGCATATGCATCACGACAATTGAAAACCCATGAGAAAAATTATACTACCCATGATCTTGAACTCGGAGCGGTCGTTTTCGCACTTAAGATTTGGAGGCACTATTTATATGGTACAAAATGTGTGGTTATCACTGACCACAAAAGCCTTCAACACATTTTTAACTAGAAAGATCTGAATATACGTCAACGACGATGGGTCGAGTTGTTAAACGACTACGACTGCGAGATTCGCTACCATCCTGGCAAAGCGAATGTTGTAGCCTATGCCCTCAGTCGCAAAGATCATGCCCAGCTTTATTATGCCCAGGTCCAGTCTGATATCAAACTCCGCATCATTGAAGCCCATCATGTCTCTGTTACTGAAGGCAACATGTATGATGAAATGTCGTGTGGAGCCGAAAACCAGTTGGAAACCAAACATGGTTTACTTTACTTCATGAACCGTCTTTGGATTCCTAATCGTGAAAACCTGCGTACTTTCCTCATGGACGAGTCTCACAAGTCTCGGTACTCCATTCACCCTGGTGCAGATAAGATGTATCAGGATCTGCGTACCTTGTATTGGTGGCCCGGTATGAAAAAGGACATAGCTCTATATGTGGCTAAATGCCTTACTTGCTCCAAAGTCAAAGCTGAGCACCAACGTCCATCTGGTTTAGTTGTGCAACCAGAAATTCCAGTGTAGAAATGGGAGAAAATTGCTATGGACTTCATTATGAAACTTCCACGCACCACTCGTGGTGATGACAGTATCTGGGTCATCGTCGATTGACCAAATCTGCTCACTTCCTACCAATTCGTGAGACCTACCCAGTTGAGAAGCTGTCTAGAATCTATATCGATGAGATTGTCAATCGTCATGGTATTCCTCTGGACATTATTTCTGACCATGATAGTCGGTTTACTTCTCGCTTTTGGCAAACACTTCAATCCGCACTTGGTACTCAACTAAAACTTAGTACGGCCTATCACCCACAGACGGATGGTCAAACTGAACGAACCATCCAAACATTAGAGGATATGCTTAGAGCGTGCATCATCGACTTTGGTGGCAATTGGGATATGCACCTACATTTGGTTGAGTTCTCATATAATAACAGCTACCATTCCAGTATTAACATGGCACCATTTGAGGCACTTTATGGCCGCAAATGTCGTTCCCCTGTTTGTTGGAGCGAGATTGGCGAAACACAAATCACCGGTCCCGAGCTAATACAGGAAACGACAGACAAAATTCTTCGCATTCGTGATAATTTGCAAGTTGCTCGAAGCAGACAGAAAAGTTATGCCGATCAAAGACGTAAGCCTCTAGAATTTCAAGTCGGGGATATGGTACTTCTCAAGGTTTCACCTTGGAAGGGCATGTTTCGATTTGGAAAGAAAGGGAAAATTGCACCTCGGTTTGTAGGACATTTTAAGATCCTTGAGCGAATTGGGAAGGTAGCTTACAAGCTCGATCTGCCACCAGAGCTTAGCAATGTCCATCCAACGTTTCACGTTTCTAATCTAAAGAAGTGTTTGGCTGAAGATAACCTCCATGTTCCTTTAGAGGATATCCAGATTGACGAATCGATGCACTTTATAGAAAAACCTGTGGAGATTATGGATCGAGATGTCAAGACACTTAAACGAAGCAGAATTCCAATTATCAAAATTCGTTGGGAGTCCAAACAAGGCCCAGAGTTTACTTGGGAGCGTGAGGACCAAATGATGTCTAAGTATCCTCATCTTTTTACAGAGACTACCACTTGAAGGAATTTCGGGACGAAATTTCTAAAAGTAGGGGATGCTGTGACATCCGTCACCTTTCATTTTATCTTTTGTCCGACTTTAGTCCCTCTCATTTCATTTATTTACATTTATAATCCTTGTAATTCGAAGTTTTGATTCAATAATAAAAGTTTCAAACTTGTTTCTTGCATCGTTGTCGTAATTCTTTTCTTTTAATAATAATAATAATAATAATAATAATAATAATGTTAGTTTTAAACATTATAAGTAAATAATATAACTAAACAAACCAACTATCCTAACCCATTAACACAACCAACTCTACCCATTTTCGGAGCCCAGATCAGGCCCACCAAAGCTGAGCCCAGCTAGCCCACTATCCCTCTCTCCTCAAATCTGTTTAAAAAAAATGGTTGTGACCAGACTCGAACCCGAGTCTGATCCGGGTGGAGCATCAACAAGCAACAACACAAACCACTGGACCACAGACGTCTTTGTGATAGAACCTAGAAACTATAAACCTTAAACACACACGAATATGCTATCCCTGCTTCCTTATGTTCGCTGCAGGATCCGAACCAAACAAACATGTCGGTTGACCATGTAAGTGAGCCTAATCATGGAAATAAACTCGTGATTGATTCGTATTAATTGATTTACAGATCATATGCGTCTTATTCACGCTATAACACAACCAAATCATGCCTTAATTAAGAATAATCATGCGTTTTACATTAACCGTGGGTCAAACATACTAAATGTACTAATTCGTGTGCTACACTATAAATTGAACCCTTCCTTAGAACTTCTACAAGCTGACTAACACATCCCCATTCCCAATTCTCCATAAAAATCCTTCAATTCTGCTATTTAAGCTTCGGTTGACTATTCCTTTTTGACCAATCGCTCGTGGCTTTAACCACTCTGTAAGTTCAATTGTTTTGTTTGGTTTTGTTCTTCGGCCTATCACAAACAATAGCCCCAAGGTTTCAGGAGCTATTGGTTACGAATTGTTAAGATTAGAAAAACTAGGGTTCTTAGTAATTTTTGGGGAAGATGACTACTCATCGCATCTGTTGATTTATAAAACAAAAGGAAACAAAACACCAACTAACCAACAGATCAGTTGGTAAAACCCTCATGTTGTTCAGTCTTGGGCCGGCTCGTGTCTGGGTTCGAATCCAGGCACAAGCAAACTTTTTTTTTTGGAACTTTTATCTTTATATATATTTTACTTATCTTTTAAAATAGTTTTTAAAATACTAAAAGTATCTAAAAAATTCTACAAAAAATATTTTAGGTAAACCCATGACAAAGTTTACCATACAATTTTTAGTTATTCAAAAATCATTTATTTTATATATATTATAAATATTACAATTTTATTCAATTAAATTTTTAAAATTCTATAAAAATACCTAAACGATTTTATAAAATTCCACAAAAATTATTCTAAACTTGTAGATCAATAAGCATTTCAGAAATAAATTTTATTTCAGAAAAATCGTTTGTTTCATATTTTTAATTGATTTTTGTTATTTTAAATCATAACTAAATCATAATAAATTCATTTTTCAATATTTTTATACCAAAATTTTACATAAATTATTTTTGTTCATTTAGAACAGATATATAAATTTTAATTTGAAATTTCTCAAATTTTAATATTTTTAGATATTAAAATTTAATCTTTGACAAATAGAAATAAAAATACTAAACATTCAATTTTTGAGGAAATAATTTTATAAAAATTATTTTCATACTTAAAAATCCTATAATATGATCATCCTAAATCAAAAACCTACAAAAGTCTTTTATTTAATTATTTACCAAATTTCTTTATTTATTAACAATTTACCTAATTAATAAAACAATTACTTATCCCCAAATTAAGAACCCTAGAGCTACTTGTATCCTAGATAACTTAGACTCTAAGGTCATTCCCTTACAAATTGTCTATTTATTTAGGTTAATCCTTTGGGATAATCCTAATTCACATCACGTTGTTCGGTAGAGTTTCAAGTTATTACGCGAACTGTGAGTATTTCCTATCCCCTTTTTGTCTTTATTCACTTTTTGGGTGTTACATGTACACTTATACAAAATACACATACAAGTTCACATTTTTACAATACAATTCTAGTACATTGTGCATTTGCTTACATACGTGCTTTATGCTTAGACATTACATGTAGAATACATTTGTACTTAGTGAAATCATTAACCATGTACAAGCCGACCTTAACATTGGATAGCGCTATTGGATTGACAACCCTCCTAGGTTGATTCTCCCCCTTTTTCATCGGAGAATCCGTGGTCATTGTTAAGTTATTATCCATTTAGTGGATAAGTACACCGCCGTTCATTTAGTACATTATACAGTCACTGGATTGATTTCGCTCATTTGTATGATACATAGTTTACATATTTGCACTGTAGCTTTGCACTTGAATTGTATAACATTTTTCAACTTACTATATGTATTAAATCTAGGAATGCTCACCAACATTTCATATGTTGACAAAACTTATTTTGTACATGTTTCAGGTGCAATTTGATCTTAAAACTATAGCATTGGACTTTAGTACTTGCTTTTAATAAGTTATTTCAATTTTCATGTTTCATTCAGACTTTGTATTTTTTTTTTCATTTCATCTATGTAAGACAATTTAAATTATTCAATAATATATTTACATTTGAGTACCATGTGCTTTTGAACAATCGTCACTACGTGACACCTCGATGATTCCGCCATCGGTTGGGGTGTTACATATCAAAGTCATAAGAAGTGACAATGGGACAGAGTTTAGGTACAAAACTCTGGATGAATTCTGCCTGTCTAAAGGGATTGTTAGACAGTTTAGCATTCCCAGAACTCCTAAACAAAATGGTGTTGTAGAAAGAAGAATAGAACATTGATTGAAACAGCAAGAACAATGTTAGCTGATTCAGTCCTACCACTTTATTTATGGGCTGAAGCAGTCAACACAACTTGTTATGTTCAAAGTTGGGTCTTCCAAAACTGCTTATGAAGTTCTTCATTGCATTAAGCCTCTTATCTCCTTTTTCAGGGCTTTAGGATGTCAATGTTTTATTCTAAACATTAAGGACTCTATTTCAAAATTTGTTGCTAAAGTTGATTTTGGTTACTTTCTTGGTTATTCTCCCACAAGAAAATCCTACAATGTATTCAATTCAAGAATCAAGATTGTTGAAGAAACACTGAATGTCAAGTTCAATGAGTCAAAACACACACTCATTCCAGCACATCCTGCTGAACTCTTTGATCTATACAGCTTTAATTTCGGACCTAAAAAGACTGCTATCACTTCATTTAAACCCTCTTATTATAGTGATCAAGGGTTTGATGATGGTCCTCCATCATGGAATCCAAATGCAGTCTACAAGTCAACTCCCAAACCTTTAGAAGTTTCTCAAACTTCTGATTCAACAAACCAAACAACTGCTGATGTTGAACCCCAAACTTCCTATTCAGCTCCTAAGACTGTTGAAACTATTCAAATAGCTGAATTAGACATCATTAACCTCAGTGGTTTGTTTGAAGAAGTTCAAGAGCCCATTCCCACATCACAAGAATAAGTGATAGAACATAGAGATCATCCTTTGGAACAAATCTTGGGTGATATTGCATCAGGGGTACTTACAAGAAACCAGCTTTCCAACTTTTGCTTCTTTTCAGCATTCATTTCTCAGTTAGAACCAAAGAAATACCAGGAGGCTCTCAAAGACAACAATTGTGTTGAAGCTATGCAGGATGAGTTGCTGCAATTCAAGAAACAACAAGTCTGGGAAATTTGTCCCTTACCTCCTAACAAGCTACCAATTGGCACAAAATGGGTTTTCAGGAACAAACAAGATGAGACTGGTGTAATCATCAAGAACAAGGCAAGACTGGTGGTCCAAGGTTTTTTCTCAAAAAGAGGGAATTGATTATGATGAAACCTTTGCACCAGTAGCAAGTCTTTAAGCTATCAGGTTATTTTTGGCTTATGTAGTTTCCAACAAAATCAAAGTTTTTCAAATGGATGTAAAAAGTGCATTTTTATATGGGAAAATAAAAGAGGAAGTGTATGTTTGTTAGCCACCTGGGTTTGAGGATCCTGCTCATCCTGATTGGATGTACAAACTTGGCAAGGCTCTATATGGGCTAAAACAAGCTCCCAGAGCTTAGTATGATACACTTTCTACATTTTTACACAAAAATCACTTTACAAGAGGCTCCATTGATAAAAACACTTTCAATAAAACATGTTGGAAATCACATACTCCTTGTTCAAATTTATGTTGATGATATCATTTTTTGTTCAACAAATACAAAACTGTGTGAAGAATTTAAGAAACTCATGCAATCTAAATTTGAGATAAGTACCATGGGAGAACTGCAGTACTTTTTGGGACTGCAGATCAAACAACAAACAAATGGAACTTTTATATATCAATCAAAATATGTTAAAGAATTATTGAACAAATTTTCTTTACAAGACTGTAAATCATGTTCCACTCCCATGAGCCCAACCACACAAGTTGAACTAAATGATCAAGGAAAACAAGTTGACCAAACCATGTATAGATGTATGATAGGTTCCCTTCTTTATTTAAGTGCTTCTAGACCAGATATTATGTTTTCAACATGTATTTGTGCTAGATATCAATCAGCTCTAAGGGAATCACACCTTATGGCAGTCAAAAGGAATTTTAGATATCTAAAAGGACCTCTTAATCTAGGAATTTGGTATCCTACTATCAGCAGTACCAGATTAATAGCTTTTTCAGATAGTGACTATAAAGGGTGTAAAATGTCAAGAAAATCAACATCTAGTGGATGTCAATTTATTGGAAACTGTCTGGTGTCCTAGCAATCAAAGAAGCAAACATCTGTGGCAACATCAATTGCTGAAGTAGAATATATTGCAGCTGCAAGCTGTACATCACAGATACAATGGCTTCAAAATCAATTGCTTGATTATGGAATCAAAGAGGCCAAGACACCATTGCTCCTATACAGTTCCTCAGCCATTAGCATCATTCAAAACCCTGTTCAATTTTCAAAGACAAAACATATTGAAATCAGGTATCATTTCATCAGGGATTTTTATGAAAAAAGCAAAACTGAGGTAAAATATGTGTCAACAACTAATCAAATAGCTGATGTTTTCACAAAACCCTAGACACAACAACCTTTCAGAGGTTAGTATCCATGCTTGGGATGCTAAACTTGGAGTAATTTTGTAAGTGTTTTCACTTTTCTATACATATTTCATTTTTCACTTATGTTGTTACTTAACTGTCACAAACCTCTGATGACCATAGAGGGAGCAACTACCTATGTACAAAACATCAGTATGGGAATATTTTTTAAAAAGAGAAACTACTGATGATAAAAATCATCAGAAGTTAAATTGGGTATTTTTAAAACATGATCTCATCAGTTGTTAAAAACTACTGAATAGACAATGGGAAACTACTGATGAACAATTTTATTCATCAGAAGTTGTGGTAAAAAGGACAAATCAGTCTTTTCCCATTTCAGAAGTTTGACATAGGGCGGTTATAGACATCTAAAAACCCATGTTTCTCATTTATTACGTTTTAAAAACCAAAATTCCATCTCTCAAACCCTCTGAAAACCTGTAGCTGTTCTATCAAGCTTCCATGGCTCTCGTTCTTAAACAGGGACATAATAAAAAAGGCTACTTCACGAAAGATAAAGCTTGGTCCCAATACGAAGAAATCATAGATTTGGTCGTCAAATCAAGCTATTATACGGCGTTTACCATTGACCCACCATTCCACACTGAAACTCTCAATGAGTTCTGGGTCAACGCTAATGTTGTCACTGTTGATAGCAAGGTTATCTCCGTGAAGACGACGATCAAAGGGAGAACCATGGCAATCACACCGGAAACTTTGGGAGTCAGACTAGGTTTGAATGACGCTCAAGCCCCATAACATATTTCTACTGGAACTGTCCAGTTAACCATGACTGAGTGTGGTTACCAAGGTACTCTCTCACAGGCCACTGTTTACAAAAGATTTTTTGATGCTCCATATAAACTTGGTTACATTTTATTATCATGTGTTTGAGTCCTAAAATTGGTTCATATAATCAAAAGCCCTCTGCTTTACAAAAAATTTTCCATTCCATTGTGAATGAAATTCCTTTTAGGGCGTATTCATATTTTTTCAATAAGTTGGTGTTACATCACCAAAATGATAAAAAGAAATTTTTGATTTACCATAGGGTCCTGATGCATTGCATCATAAAGGAACTAGGTGAGGAGGTACTTGTGGGTGAAACCACAAAATTAAACCCTTTAACCTCACAAGTATTCTCCAGGCACAACAAACCGGCTTCCATGCCAGAATATGACCAAGGGGAATAAGAAACAGTCCCCAAGGAACCCATATCTTCCAAACCCATTTCCCAAAAGACCAAAAAGCCTAAAAAGAAAAAATCCAAGCCCACCAACCCTAAAAGAAAAGCAACTTAGGAGGTTGAGATGCCTGAGGCTGCTGATGTGTAATCTGCACTCGATAAAGGTCTAACTGAAACTTCCTCTCAGTGACATCCATCTCCCCCCTCACCCAAAACAGCTAAACCAATTTCCATCGAGTTTTCAAGGAAGAAAGTTAAAAAGACCAAAACTATTGAACCTCTTCTTGAAACTACTGAACTCATTCTTTTTATTAATCCAAAAACTACTGAACCTGAATTTTCACACACCACAGTAGAAATAACTCAATTTCTCTTTGGGCTGAAAGAGAATATCCGATCAGATAGTGTCATTCCCCAATCACCACATAAAACAGGGGAACAAACTACTGATGTGGATATTATCAGCTTGTCCCAAGAAATGAGGAGGAACCAAGGTGTCTAAGCCTAAACTTAGATACTTTAGGTACATATGAGGCTGCCAATACACTTTTACCACCCCTTGGTGGATCTGAGGACAGTGGTAACATAACTAAGACCTCATATGTGGCAACTGCTGATGAAGGCTCTAAGCCTAAGGCAGGAAATCCCTAGGACCAAGACAAAGGGGCATATAATACAAATAGGTTGGGCCCCGCTCATGATAAAACTGACGAAGTCATCATTGATGAGGTCATCAGGGATTCAGATGATTCCATTGATTTGGATGATGAATCATCATTCAAGGAATTGACGGCTGATTGTCAAGGTCCTGAATCTAATGTATCCAAACTCAAAGAGTTTGTCACAAAAGATCAGGTTCAAGACTACTTAAACCCTAATTCCCCAAAAGTGGCATCCCCGGTTTTTACTGAGGATCATCCAAAAACTCACCCTTCACAAACAAAACAGCCTACCCAAACATCTTAATCTCGTGTTATAGGCATAGACATTAACCAGCTATGCAGCCTAAAAGGTCCCTTATACCAAATGGTTCACCAACTCCTTTCATCTCATCTCCAAACATTCACAACTGCATTTGAGCTCAAAACAAAACTAAAATAGAGATGATTAACAATGCCATAGACCATAAACTGGGAGAGTTGTTAAGAAAGGTTGAAGATAATAGATGGCAACTTGAACATCTTTCTGGTGTTGCCCCTCCTGCCACCATGGTTTTGAGATAGATGAAGCCAAAAAGAGGGAGAAAGAAAAGGAACCTGCGAAGATCAACCTTGAACAAAGCAAGAAAGCTCGTGAAGCTCAAAAACTCAAGGAGGCAAATAAGATATCACAATAGACCAAACAGGTTGAGGCTTTAAAAGAAAGACATTTATATCAAGAAGCCCAAGAAACACTCCTTAAAGAAAAGGCTGAAAAGGCTTCCTAAGACAAAGACACAACTGGTGATGCACAACTAAAAAGTCCTGAAGACAATTCTTCAGTAGTTGCAGCCCCATCAGTAGTTGCAACTCACACTTCAAAAGAAACATCTACTGAAACCACAACTCCAACTGTACCCATTCTAACTGCCCCGCCTATACCTTTAGTAGTTTTAAACCCTGAATCACTTGCTTTCAGTTCAGAAGAACTTGAAAAGAAACTAAGGGAGGTGAAGGAAAAGGCAAAAGAGGATGAGCTGTGGAACAAAATAGATGCAAGGGAAGATTTAAGCTATGAGGCCAAGCTAAAAACATGGGAAGAAATGCTGAATGAGCTAAAGAGAGTTGAAGAAGAGCAAATTCATAATGCTGAAGAAGACAAGAGACAACAGCTGATGATAAGAATGAGTTGATATGATGAGAATGGGTTTTAGTTTCTCCCATTCGCATGGGCGACCATGCGAATGGGTTTCCATTCATACCTGCACAATTGTTAAGCTATTTTGACGAACATAAACCCTCCAAACCCACTTGAAAACTTCCCGAAATGCAACCAAACACTGCAGTCACCAATATCTATCCTAATCACATGTTACTACACTTGATTCAGTCATTATCATGTCCATTTCACACACCAAATCACGTATTACGCAAAATAGCAAATTATGAAAATGTCACATCAATTGCATGAGAAATTTTTCTAAAATGGAAACTATCCCAACAACATCATTTGCAGATTATTAAGCACACATTAACCTACCTAAATGAATCCCTAATCATATCATCATCATATTCATGTTTCAAACCCTATACTTCTAACATAAACCCCCAAAATGGGTAATAGTCCACCAAACACCAATTAATCACTCATATATCATTTAATCATGTTCCTAAATAGTTTTCAATCATCTAAACATTATCCCAATATCATTAATCAACATATAGCCCATAAACCCCAAAGATATGGTCACCAACCTGATTTAAACTTAGGTTTTTATGAGCAAATCCATTGTTTAGGTCTATATCTAGTTTAGAAAGGTATTTATTTAAGAAAAAACTTAGAAATCAGATTTGGACACTTAGGGTTTGTCAAAAATGTATAAAAATGTATTGAAAAGGGTTTAAATGATTAACACACCTTGAATCTTCACTTGATATTGATATAAAACTTGTTTTAGCTTTAGAATCCAAGAAATAAGGGCAAAAACTCATTTCCATAAGTTTGGGTTTGAGAGAGAGCACTTAGGGGCGAGTTAGGGTTGTGAAATGATGAGAATGAGGCAAAGAGATATATTTATACTCTGCTCCCATTCCTAGGGTTAAGTGTGCGAATGGGACTTCAGACTCCTTATTCGCATCTACGACCCCAAAATGGCCTTGTAACATACATTAACATATCAAATCATATCAACATGCATTCATAAGTTGTTAATTGATCGTAGAACATGTAATACTTGATAAGTTACATTTTCACCAACAACGGGACTCAAGACTTGTGTGTACGCGTGCTTTCCCAATGATTCCCCGAATCATTTAACTATGGACAATTATAGACACTATGCAAGTATGGACCAACTCCCGATGATTCCCCGAACCATAGAACCGACTTAACTAACCCAATTAAGTATGTTATATAAAATGTTTTGCTAAGGTAGACTTATATATTTGTAAAAAGTATTAACCGAGGTTTGTCGGCTGTCAAAGCTAGTGTTAAATCTATGTCTTTCTTATGGTTGAAATATATGGCTAGATATAAAGCCATTATGTGGAAGGATTGTGTTTTATACCCTTTGTATTGGCTGTATTGGTCTTTTTTTAGCGGTCTTCGGTTTGAAGACGCGCTCTCTTTCTAATAAAGTTTATAGTTAAAAAAATCTATTATATCATATCACCATCAATCACGTCTTAATACAACATTACCCATCTCTTTTGACATCATGAAATCACCCGTATCCATTCTGATCATTCACATCATAAAGATAACCACCCTTATCTTGTTTCCACATAACCACACAAAGGTTAAAGTTATTATTCCCACATTCAAAAACCATTGTATACCAACTTTTTTCTAACAGTAGATTTTATTAAAAACAAAATAACGAGAAGCTAGATAGAATGAGAACTTGTAAAAATCACAACTACACCAATTAGACCACTTTAAGGATTACATCTTTGCTCGAGTTTACACCCTAAGGAACCCGGTGGTCTTAATACCACCATTAATTTTGCAGTATCCAACCTTTTATGGGAGAAAACGATTTTATTGCAAACCTTCCATATCCACCAACAAGCAAGTAAGATAATCATGTGCACCACCCTCCTCTTGATGTCCGGCCCGTCAACATTTTTATGCAATTGCATTAGGTCGCTTAATGTGAAGACAAATATTAGTGGAATTGACTTCCAACTAGAGACCATTTGCCATACAACCAAGCTCACGTACCAAGAAGTAAACATATGCTCAGCTGTCTCGTTGACCTCATTACATAAAGGGCAAGGAGTAACCTAATTATTCAAGTTTCTTCTTTCGAATGCCAACTTGTAGGAAAACGATGTCGTGACAAATCTAATCGATTCTAATTGAATAATATCGGTACTTATATTCAAACCGCGCTATCAATGTTTTTCGATCAACATAAACACATGTCCTTATTCCTTGGCATATCTCTCTCGATCGTTAAACCAAATATCAGTGTTGTACTGATACTACAACAAACCAAACTAATACTAACCGAGTAGACGCCGTAATCCATACGAAATACCACTAGTTAATATACATTTCAAACACTTTATTCTTTTTTCCTTTAACAAACACTTGTTTTGAGAGCAACTTTGCATAGTATAAAAACTAGAGTAAAGTGCACGGATGGTCCCTGTGGTTTGCCCAAATTTCACGTATGCCCCCATATATTTTCAATGGTCCCCAACGTTAACATTTTATAACATTTTGGTCCCTACCCGCTAACGTCGTTAAATTTTATCAGTTAAGTTATATAAAATGACCCAAATACCGATAGGGACCATCCGAGCAGTTTAATCTTTTATATATATTACCAACACCACCACCACCTCCTCCTCCTCCTCCTCCTCCTCCTCCTCAAACAACCAACATAACCCCCTCCTCCTCCAACCACCACCACCACCTCACTCATTTTGAGACTTATTGAAGCAACAATGGATCAAATTGTGCACAAATTCGTCAAAGTCAACGAACCACCGTCGTCCCCAACCCCAACCCTAACCCAACTTCAGTATATTCGTTACAGAATTAAAAAACCATGGACGAACCACCGAACCCCAACCCTAACCCAACGAACCACCATCAACGAACCATGGACGACTTCAGTATATTCGTCACAGATTACGATTCCCATGAAATCAAACACTAACCCCATCAAATCAACACTACCCGTGACATCATATTACGATTCCATTTTTAATAATTCTTTTTTTGAATAATAATAATAATAATAATAATAATAATAAAATCAACACTAACCCCATCAATTAGGCGCATCAGTGATCAAGGTGGAGTTGTGTGGTAGGGTTGCAGATGGTTGTGGTGGTTAGGTTTTTATATAAGGAGTTCGAGATGGAGGTCATTGGAGGTTAATTGGTTGCAGTGGTTGTGCAACGGTGTTGGTGTGGGTGGTGGTGATGCGATTGGTGTTTGATGACAGAGGTAGATGGTGGTGCGATGGGGATTATGGTCGGGTATGGTGGTGGTTGGGGACTGACAGAGTAGAGATTATGGTTGGATTGTTGGTGATGGTTGGGGAAAAATGGTAGTGGTGATGGTTGGGGAAAGATGGCAGAGATTATGGTTGGATTGTTGGTGATGGTTATGGTGGGGGGTTGAGAAGAGAATGGAATATGGTGGTGGTGGGTTTTTTTATTTTTTTTAAAGAGGGGTAATTTAGTAAGTTTACATTGACTTAACTGAAAAACTTAAGCTCCATCTAAGTCAGGGACCATCCACAGATCCCATATGTGTAATTTCGAAATGCTGAGGAGCAAAGTTTAAATTTGGGCAAACTACAGGGAATATCCGTACACTTACTCCAAAAACTATTTAAAAAAAAAAACATTTTTTGACAGCCAAATATAAATGCTTTTGACTTTTGTAGACCATAAAAAGCATATAAAACAAGACGAAACAAGTTACCAAATGTATTGAGAGAAGCATGGGCTGTCGTCATGTGCCAAATCATATCTACGAGGTGATCCTTCCTTGCTGCCCCACCGTTAGATTTTGTGGCGGGAAAAATCGGTCATATCCCCCACCATGTTCGCGCCATTGTTGAATAATAATAGGTCAAACCTTTGTTCAAATTTCTAAATTCCAAAACTTTCTTTATTTATATTATCATTTTAATATATAAAACTCAGTTATGTATAGATAATGCACGACATATGTCATATCAGTTAGTAAACCTTTTTAAATTATAGTAAACTATATTTGTAGATGTAACATTTTTGCTAGTGTATATATTTTTTTATTTGATTAGATGTTTAATGTTATTAGTTTTAAATGTATATTTCATTGTTGAGTACTAGAATAAACTAAACAAAGTCATCTTTAATTGAAGCAGACAACCCTTCCCCCTTGTGGTTGGCCTCAACTAGACATGATAGTCATCATCCGACCTGATAAACATTCACATGATTAATTTCATCCGTCGGTGGTTTATATTGGGAAGCTAGATTGGTCATGTTTGTGAATTGTGAGTTAACAGATTGAACCAAACCCGAACCTAAAGGCATGGACCTGAACATGACACAAGCCAGAAACTTGTGTTAAGCATGTTGACCTGATTATGACACCAATATTCGTTGGTTGACACAAACGCAGCTGGCAAAGGTTCATTCTTTTTACTTCGTAAGACTATAAAGTTATAAATTTACAACAAAAAATACAAAACTATGTAAAACAATTAAGGTTAATTTATTAAAGTCGATATCGGTTTCTCTTTTAGTTTTTTTTAATTTTGCCATAAAGTACCTAACCATTTTAAATTATGATAGAAAAGCAAGTGTAACTTTTTTTTGAAAGAAAAAAATGGATAAACGGACTTATCGACTATGCCAACCCGAACCGAACCATTTAGCTAAATGTGTTGCTGGTTTGATAAGGCTGACAAGGATTAATGTAGACTATATACAACCCGACAAATTTTGTATTAGGTTTGTGCGCAATCTTGTACGTTGTCATATGCTCATAGCCTATGACCCCCCTCCCCCCCTCCAAAGTTTTTCTAAAGCTTCGAGCTTACCCTAAAACTAATTTCTTACATTTTTACTTTTATGTACATGTTGGTTAAATCCGAGTTCTTCTATGCACTATCATAATTTTTGTTTGAAAACGAGCCGGCTCAATTATAAAATGGTTTCCTTTTATGTAGGTTTTGAGTTGGACTACGCTTTGACGTAAACTTTGTTTGGAAATATATTGGTTCAAATGTAATACATTTTCATTCGACGGTATAATTTGAGTTACCATACGTTTCAACGTAAATTTAGTTCGAAAACGAGTCTGGTCGATTGTAGTATATACTTTATGATGCCATGTATTGTTTAGAAACAAGTTGGACCAAGTATAATACATTTTCATTCAACAGTATGAATTCAGATTACTCTACTTTTTGACGTAAATTTAGTTCGAAAATGAGTTGGGTTAATTATAGTATTGTTGGAAATCATGGTATCGTAAACACAGCGGAAGCGGTTTATATTATTATTTAAACTTAAAACCAATATATATATATATATATATATATATATATATTTGCGAAAATAATAATAATTTTATTAATCCAATTAATAAAATATTCCCAATCAGGATCTCGGTTAAACGCGTATAAACAAATAAACACAAACAACCATAGGGGGTTTAGTAATCAACCTTTGACGACTACACCGGAATTGTAACACGCGGGTTACAACGAATCCTCGCTAGTAGGAAGTTCACACCGAGCACGAACCAACCCAAGAAGCAACACTTTGCAAGAAAAACGGTGGGCGGCGGACTGGTGGTTTGGCCGAAACCAAGAAACAGGGGCGGAAACCCTTTCTTCTTGGGTGGCGGCCGCTAATAACAAGAGGGAGGCAAGGGATTTTGTTGTTTTGATTAAAAGTGTCATCTAGGGTTTACTCCTTAACCCTCTTTTTATAAAACAATAACTTACATTAAGCCCCTTTGTTAAATATCATAATACTCCTTAATAATAATCTTATTAATATTAAGTCCCTCAAGTCTAAAACAATTATTATTTCATAAATAATAATCCACCTACATGTGAACTTGTCTAATTCGTGTACCAACGTGTAACTCTTCGTATCGTACCGGGTCGGGTTACGTTGATCTCGACTTTTAATTACATTGGACATACTATATATCCAACAATCTCCCACTTGGACGATTTTAATTAAATGAGTCAACGTGCGCAAAGTTGGACACCTAGCTGCATCGCATTGCACCCAAACCAGTATGACACTTTACAGTCGTCAACTAGTTCTTTGAGTTCAAGTAACGCTTTACTTAACCAAATACTATAGCCCTGATAATTCTATCAATAAGTCCCTTCTATATAGACATCCGTTGATCATAAGACATGGATCATTCATTCTTATATAGTGATCAACCATTCTCTATTCTCGTCTCTAATTCAAAGTGGTCTAACGAACTACCTTAGTCCGAGCGTGGCCACACGTTTATACCAGTTTGAGTTTACGAGGGCGCCAGAATGTCTAGACTTCTAATCCTATAGAAGTACAGAATTCCATCAGCGTCATACAACTCCCACTTAATCTTGGATTTGTCCCAACGCTACCCTTATTGCTACCCATGTTTCAGGATAGTGTTAGATAACATCAAAGATAGTCCTTGATCAATGTAGTTTAATATGTGCCTTAGGAAAAAAGACAGATTGAACATATCAATATCAAAACATCTCATGACACAGATCCATGGAGATCGTTTTGAAGCGAGTTACATCCAATATCATTCCCTAATGATATCTGTGAATTATGATCCTCAAATCCTTGAGCTATTCATCTCATGAATACAACCATCTCAATTCACAATAGTCTTACATTCAAATTCATTCCCATGTAATTTGATCGACTACGGACATTTAGAATACTCTTATTCAAGGATTTAAACATACAAATAATGAACACAGTTAATAAATATTTAAATTTGCATTTAACCCATTAAATCAAATAAACATTCAATATAACTGTCATAGTTCAAAAATAAAACACCAATACTAATTATAGATCATGCCCACTGTCTAGCAACTCTAAGCCCTATCTTTCCAGCATGCTCCTCATGTTTAGCTTGAGGTAAAGGCTTAGTAAAGGGGTCAGCCAGATTTAGATCTGTATAAACTTTGTTTATCACGATGTCTCCACGCTCTACTATCTCTCTAATATAGTGGAATTTCCTGAGTATATGCCTTGTGGTCTGGTGTGACCTTGGTTCCTTTGCAAGAGCAATGGCACCAGTGTTGTCACACAGTATCTCGATTAGTTTCTTTATCCTAGGCACAACATCGAGATCAGTAATGAACTTCTTCATCCAGGCAGCCTCCTTTGCAGCATCCGATGCAGCATTGTATTCTGATTCACAGGTGGATTGAGCAACCACACTTTTCTTAGAGCTCTTCCAAGTAATAGCTCCACCATTCAGAATGAAAACATATCCCGTTTGTGATCTTGAGTCATCATGATCACACTACTAGAAAACTGGGCAATTGTCACCAGAATTTGCCACCGAAAAATACCATAGCAAATCTAGCAACCAATTTGCCACCGCAATGGGAATTAAGAGTATTTGTTATGGCATGGTAGCTAATTGGTCAAAGATTTTGCTACCTATTATATTTGGTTGTAAATTGGTGAGAAAAATTATAAATTTATAAAATAACATCACGGTGTGATTGATTTGCTACCATATTAGCAACCATGAAATTTAAGCGGGCTAATTTTTTTTATTTTAGCGCTCCTAAATATCGCCCTCTCTACAAATTAGGGTTTTAATAGAATTTTACTCCATAAACTTAGAAACCCATTCAGCCCTATTACAATTCACAATTCAAGAACCCAACCTAACTCTGAATCGAAGGTATGATTTATTTCCTATTATTTTTTTATTCATAAAATTTTCCTTGAAATAACTGCATTGACATACGATGAATTTTTTTTATAAGTGTGATTTGAAATTAATTTTCATGCTATGATTGATTTCCCGTGAAATATTTATTCATATGGTTTGGAACTTGACATTCGGTTGTAAATTGCATCTGATTCGACACTAGCATACGATAGTTATTCATATGGTTTGGAACTTTAAGTATTTATTCATATGGTTTGTAACTTGAGATTCGGATATCTATTTCAAGGAAACTTGTTCTGACATAGCATACAATGAATTTTTTATAAGCATGATTTGAAATTAATTTTCATACTATGATTGATTTCCCATGGAATATTTATTCATATGGTTTGGAACTAAGTTTTCATTGCCATGATGAGTGAAAAACATCCAATAGTTTGTGGATTCTAAAACACATGTTTGAATATAAAAAATAATAACAAATAACTTTTGTTGAACCGTGTGGGTCGATCGGTGTGATAGGGGCGAAATCAGTTTGTAAATGTCTATTTGAGTATTTATTTTGTTTATATTAAGGTCTTTTGACAATAACTTGTTTCTTCACCAGCTTTTGTCAACTCTTAAAAAATCATCTTTCTCCGTCCTACATAAGGAAATCGAACAATCTTCATTTTTCTGGTAAGCTTTTCAATCACCAGTCCTCCATATATTAAGAACATGTCTTTAGTTCTTCTCAAGTACTTAAGAATGTTCTTCACTGCAGCCCAGTGACTCTCTCTTGGGTTCTGTTGATATCTACTCGTCATGCTAAGAGCATACGAGACATCAGGTCTAGTACATAACATGGCATACATGATAGAACCAATCGCAGAAGCATATGGAACACCTTCCATTTTCTTCTTTTCCTCTTCAGTGTTTGCACACTGCTTGTTATTAAGAATGGTTCCATGTGCCATGGGCAAGAGCCCCCTTTTTGAGTCTTGCATTGAGAAGCGTCGTAAGACCTTATCAATATATGTACTTTGGCTCAAACCCAATAACCGCTTTGATCTATCTCTATAAATCTTTATTCCCAGAATATAAGCGGCTTCACCAAGATCTTTCATTGCGAAACATTTACCCAACCAGGTATTAACATCTTTAAGCATAGGGATATTGTTTCCAATGATTAGTATTTCATCTACATACAGTATAAGAAAAGTGATATAGCTCCCACTAGATTTCTTGTAAACACACGGTTCATCTTCGTTCTTGATAAAACCAAACTCTTTGATTTTCTGATCAAAACGGAGATTCCAGCTGCGAGATGCTTGCTTTAATCCATAGATGGATTTATTCAGCTTGCACACCTTATTAGGATTCTTTGGATCGATAAAACCTTCAGGTTGAACTATATAGACATCTTCTAGTAAGTGTCCATTAAGGAACGCGGTTTTAAGATCCATTTGCCATATCTCATAGTCATAATATGCAGCAATGGCAAGTAGAATTCTAATAGACTTAAGCATGGCTACTGGCGAGAAAGTGTTAGGACAAAAAGGATTGAGGAAACCACTTTTGTAAACCTTAGTCTAATTCACTTCTGCAAAATATTCTAAGTATAGCCTACTGAATTAAGAAGACTAAAGTACTGAAGAAGGATTCAACAAGTACTGAAGAAGAAGTATCAGAAGTTCTGAAGTCTAACCAGACAGTTCACTAAAGAACTACTGAAGACAAACTACTCATCAGTAGTTTGTCATTCATCAACACTTGTACCAGAATCCTTCCACCGCCTTATGTTTCAGTAGTTTATTAGTTTAGTATTACTTTATCTTTTTGTGCAAGTTCCAAGAATGCAACTTGTTGCTACTTGTTACAGACTTGCTTTTTGGCAAGGTTCATGTATATGTAAAGTCTATAAATAGATGGGTTCATCCCTCTGTTTTAGACATTGATTTTTATTGAAACAGAAATCCTTCAAAGCTTATTATTATTCTTTCCATTTCATTTATTGAGAATCTGTCTGAGTATTTATTATCATTCACATTCATTACTTAGATTCTCATTAAACTTGTCTTTTGTTTTCAAACATCCAGGGGGAGTAATAACTCCTGTTGATAGTGTAACTTTACTTAATCATTCCGCTGTGCAAATCTGATTGAACTTGCTAAACACATAAGTGTTCACTAGCAAGCAATACATCAAGAGCATTACTAATCCAAAAATTGGTATCAGAGCACTGGTTTATCTGATCACATATAAATCTAACACATTGAGAATCAGACACATGCTCTTATTGATATTCAATAAAGGATTAAAAGTTCACTTTTATCAACATCCATCACTTTAAGAGATATTTGACAAATCAATACTCTTTAAAATGGATCCACATAATACTGGTTTCGCCAATAAACCTACTATGCTAGTAAGAAATGAATACAATATCTGGCAAAGGAGAATGGCACATACATTATCACAGACCAACACTGGTTGCTGGAAACCTGTGATATATGGTCCTCATAAACCAGTAATATTAATCTGGAAACTAAAGAAGAAATAATAAAAGACCCAAAGGACTATACAGATGATGATTTCCTAAAACTTGAGCTTGATGCTAAAGCTTTCTCTATGTTGGCAATGGCACTTCCAAATGAAATCTACTCTGGACTATTACATTGTGATAGTGCCAAAGAGCTTTGGGATTGCCTCAAAGAACAGTTTAGAGGAACTGAAGAGGTGATTGCCAACACCAGAGAAATCCTGGCTCAATAATATGAAACTTTTGCTCATATAAATGGGGAAACTTTAACTCAACAATTTGAAAGATTCTCCTCATTAATATCTGAGCTAAAATTAAATGGTCAGACACTCAGACCTACACAACTATATCTATGCTTCATAGATTTTTAAGGTCTTTACCTGAAAAATGGGAAACATACTCTATTGTCCTCAGATCCTCACCAGACTTTAGCTCCCTCACACTTACAAAATTACATGGGAGATTACTAACTTTTGAAAGAGAAATCGATCAAAAGAAAAGGTTGCAAAGTTCTGGTAAAACTATTGATGACTATCTACCAGGTAATACAGCACTATTGGGACAAGATTCACCTACTTGTTCAAATAGTTTTGGATCTTTTGACCACATTGACATAACTGCTGGGATCTCATCAGAAAGATCATTCCCAGGTTATGACAATGAGGAATATAGTCAAACTGCTGATAACATGTGTTTTATCATGGATGATTTAAAAAATTTCAGCAATGATGACTTAAAAGAAATGGACATCTTACACCAACTGGCCATGTTAAGTATTAAAACAAACAAGTATTACAAAAGGTCAGGAAGGAAATTTCCAAGACTAAACAGTTCTACAAAAATTTGTTTTGACAAGTCTAAACTTAGATGTCACAAGTGTCAAAAGTTGGGACACTTTGCTAGAGAGTGTAGAAGCTCTAGCTACAACCAATCTCAGTCTGGAAATCTGTATAACCCTAGTTATAATAGGAATAATGGAACACAGGGGAGTGCACATTTTGTATAGGCACAAGCTCCACAAATCCAATATGTGCCACAAGTACAATATGTACAGATGCCTGCTCAACAGATGCAGAGCCAACAATCAATCCCTCCCATTCCAGCTGCTCAACAACCTCCACAGACTCAGCAACCCTCACAACAAAGCTTGTTCACCTAAAGGTATGTTGACTGGAGCAGTCTTCCTTTTGACACAACAGAGTGTAATCCTGATGCAGACAACAAAATGTTTGACATCAACTGGGGAAAACTTGACAATGGCAGAAAGAATTTTGCCTTAATGGCATTTGAGGGCTGCACCTCAAAATCTGCCCTGTCTCAGGTATCAAAAGAATCTTTAACAAAACTTTGTTCAATTTCATGTAAAGAATCTTTTGCTCTCATAAGAGAGACGAATGTGCACTTACAAGGCAAAGCAAATGACTCTGAGAGAAAATTCACTCAGATGAAATGTGATTTAGAAAGAAAACTTGCTGCAAAGGCAAAAGAAAATTCTAAATTAACTAACAATGCTATTGAAACCCAAGCACAACTTAAAATCATGATAGATGACCTAGGAAATGTCAGAAAAGAGCTTGCTGACACCAAGGTCACTTGTGAAAAATGGGTAGAATCTTGTAAAGGGTACCAACTGCTGCTAAACAAACAAAGTGCTTCAAATGTTAGGTTTGGCATAGGGTACAATCACACTGAAACACCAACAGATTTTTCCCCCAAAACTACTGAAGATGGGAGAAAAATTGTTTCAGGTGAAACTTCTGAAGAGAAAGAATGCACATCTTTTCATGAAAACTTTCTAAAAACTCACAAAGAAAGTTCTTCAGAAGTACTGATAAAATTTGACTTTAAGCCATCAGTAGTTTCATCTACATCAGGAGTTGAGAACCTGAAAACTACTGATGACCTAAAACCAATCAAAACAGTCAGAAATTTGCCTTTAAATGAAAAAGAAAAGGCAAAAGAATGTGAAATCTGTGGTCTATTTAACCACAAGACAGAATTTTGCAGATATAGAAAAGGAATTCAGTACAACAAGAAAATTTCACAACTGGTTGTGGGAAAACAAATCAAAAATGATTTTGAAGAAACTTTTTCTCCCAAGAAACAACAAGCAGCAAACACCTTTTCTCAGAAAAAGATGAAATCTTGACAAAAATCTTTTTCTCAAAATTCTCTTTCAGTAGTTAGACCTACATCATCAGCAGTTTCACAAACTGCTGAGATTAAAGATCTCATGAATATGGTACAACTACTGATGACCAAGGTTGATGGTGGTCCTCAAAAGGATACCACCATTGCTCTTAATGAAAAATCCATTGCCAAAAAGACATGGATTCCTCAACCTGGTCAAGAACAAACTGTTAATGTTCTCAAGAGCAAACCCAAAGCCAAACTGGCTTGGGTTCCTAAATCTAACTAATTTGCTACTTTGTGCAGAGGGTCTCCAGAGGCTTAAATAGCATTTGGTATGTGGACAGTGGAGGCTCAATGCACATGACAGGATGCGGATACCTGATAAACAATTTTATCAGTCAAAGAGAAGGATCTGTATCCTTTGGGAACAATGCCAAGGGATATGTGCTGGGACATGGCAATGTCTCCTCTGGCAAAATACAGTTTGACAAGGTCAATCTGGTTGAAAACCTTGAGTACAACTTGCTAAGTGTGTCACAAATGTGTGATAAAGGGTATTCTTCATTTTTCACAAAGACAGCATGCAAGATCATATCACCAGAAGGCCAGAAGTTGATAGAGAAGATCATTGAAGATCATACTTTGTTGATAGCCAAAAGATGTGACAATGTCTATGCAGTGGACACTGAAAAGGACAAAGTACTGAACAACACTGCCTGTTTCTTCTCAAAGGCATCAACTTCAGAGACTGATCTCTGGCACAGGAGACTTGGCCATGTGAACTTTAAAACCATAAATAAAGTCACAAAAATGGGCTTGGTCAGAGGTCTACCCTTGAAAGTATACCAGTGTCAAGAACACTGTGTATCCTGTTTAAAGGGAAAGCAGCATAAGTCCTCCTATAAGTCTATTGAAGAATCAAAAACAACTGAATGTCTTCAACTACTCCATATGGACTTATTTGGGCCAGTAAAAATCATGAGCCTTGGTAAAAAGAAGTACTGCTTGGTCATCATTGATGACTATTCAAGATTCACATGGGTATTCTTCTTATTTTCCAAGGATGAGGCAACTGAAATCATCAAGTTCTTCATTCTACAAGTAGAGAAACAATATTCTCTATCTGTCAAAGCCATTAGAAGTGATAATGGGACAGAGTTCAGGAACAAAACTCTGGATGAATTCTGTTTGTCTAAAGGGATTATTAGACAATTCAGTGTTCCCAGAACTCCTGAACAAAATGGTGTGGTAGAAAGGAAGAACAGAACATTAATTGAAGCAGCAAGAACTATGTTAGCTGATTCAGGCCTACCATTGTATTTCTGGGCTGAGTTATGTTCAAAATAGAGTCCTTGTCAACAAGAGACATTCCAAGACTGCCTATGAAGTTCTTCATGGCATAAAGCCCCTTATCTCCTTTTTCAGGGCTTTTGGATGTCAATGTTTCATTCTAAACATTAAAGACTATATTTCAAAGTTTGCTGCTAAAGTTGATTCAGGTTACTTTCTTGGTTATTCTTCCACTAGAAAAGCCTACAAGGTTTTTAATTCAAGAACCAAGATAGTAGAGGAAACACTGAATGTCAAGTTCAATGAGTTAAAACACACTCTTATTCCAGCACATCCTGCTGAACTCTTTGACCTTGACAGCTTCCACTTTGGACCTGAAAAGACTGTTACTTCATCTAAACCTACTTATTATGGTGATCAAAAGTTTGATGATTAGGATCCAGCACCATGGACTCCTAATACAGTCGTTAAGTCAACTTTCAAACCTTCAGAAGTTTCACAAACTTCTGATTCAACAACTGCTGATGTACAAACTCAAACATCTGCTTCAGCACCTACAACTACTGAAGATGTTCAAACAGCTGAACCAAGCATTATAAACCTCAGTGGTTTGTTTGATGAAGTACAAGAGCCACCTACACCTGTCAGTGGTTTACAACAACTGATTGAACACAAAGATCATCCATTGGAACAATTTATGGGTGATATTGCATCAGGTGTTCTCACAAGAAACCAACTTTCCAACTTTTGCTTCTTCTCAGCATTCATTTCTTAGTTGGAACCTAAGAAGTACCAAGAAGCCCTCAAAGACAACAATTGGGTGGAAGCTATGCAAGATGAGTTGCTTCAATTAAGAAGCAACAGGTTTGGGAAATCTGTCCCTTACCACCAAACAAGCTACCAATTGGCACAAGATGGGTTTTTAGGAACAAACAAGATGAAGCTGGTATGATCATTAAGAACAAGGCAAGACTGGTGGTACAAGGTTACTCTCAAGAAGAGGGGATTGATTATGATGAGACCTTTGCTCCAGTTGCAAGGCTTGAGGCCATCAGGTTATTTCTGGCCTATGCCATTTCCAACAAAATAAAAGTTTTTCAAATGGATGTTAAGAGTGCATTTTTGTATGGAAAGATCAAAGAGGAAGTGTATGTTTGTCAGCCACCTGGGTTTGAGGATCCTTCTCATCCTGAGTGGGTGTACAAGCTGGACAAAGCTCTTTATGGGCTAAAACAGGCTCCAAGAGCCTGGTATGAAACACTTTCCAACTTTTTGCTCAAAAATAACTTTACAAGAGGCACCATTGATAAAACTCTTTTCATTAAAAATGTTGGAAATCATGTCTTACTTGTTCAAATTTATGTTGATGATATCATATTTGGTTCAACAAACACAAAATTGTGTGATGAATTTAAGAAACTCATGCAATCAAAATTTGAGAGGAGTACAATGGGAGAACTGCAGTACTTTTTAGGACTACAGATTAAACAACAAACTAATGGAACTTTTATACATCAATCAAAATATGTTAAAGAATTATTGAACAAATTTTCTTTACAAGACTGTAAATCATGTTCCACTCCCATGACACCTACCACATAAGTTGAACCAGATGATCAAGGAAAACAGGTTGATCAAACCATGTATAGATGTATGATAGGTTCCCTTTTATATCTAACTGCTTCTAGACCAGATATTATGTTTTCAACATGTGTCTGTGCTAGATATCAATCAGCTCCTAGGGAATCACACCTCATTGCAGTCAAAAGAATCTTCAGATATCTGAAAGGAACTCCTACACTTGGAATTTGGTATCCTGCTTCTAGCAATACCAAGTTATCAGCTTTTTCAGATAGTGACTATGCAGGGTGTAAAATGTCAAGAAAATCAACATCTTGTGGTTGTCAATTCTTGGGAAACTGTCTAGTGTCCCGGTAATCAAAGAAGCAAACATTTGTTGCAACTTCAACTGCTGAAGCTGAATATATTGCAGCTGCAAGTTGTACATCACAGATACAATGGCTCCAATATCAACTTCTTGATTATGGAATCAAAGAGACCAAGACACCATTGCTTGTAGACAGCAAATCTGCCATTAGCATCATTCAAAATCCTGTTCAGTTCTCAAAAACTAAACATATTGAAATCAGGTATCATTTCATCAGGATTGCTATGAAAAAGGCAAGATTGAAGTGAAGCATGTGACAACAGCTAATCAGATAGCTGACATATACACTAAACCCCTTGACACATCAACATTTCAGAAGTTAGTATCCATGCTTGGGATGCTAAATTTGTAAGTGTTTCTTTTACTTCTCTGCACATATTTTATTGCTTGGGATGCTAAATTTGTAAGTGTTTCTTTTACTTCTCTGCACATATTTTATTTTTCACTTACATCTGTTTTTAGACCAAAACTTCTGAAAAACAAAAAGAGAGAAACTACTGATGAACAAAAACATCAGTATGGGGATATTTTCTGAAAAATGAGTAACTTCTGATAAAATAATCTTCAGAAGTTATGAATAAAGTGTTTATAAACATTCTCATCAGTTGTTAACAAATTACTGAAGAGAAAATGGGAACTACTGATGATAATTGTTCTTCATCAGCAGTTTTGTCATTAAGGGCAAATCAGACATTTCCCACTTCAGAAGTTTGACCTAGGGCGGTTACAAACTTCTGATAAACACCTTTTCCAACACTTATCCTTTCAAAAAGCAAAAATTCCCTCCTTCTCTCTCAAAAACGCTCTCAAACCCTGAACCTGCAAAAACACTATTCGATCCACACACACAAACCACATGGCTCTAATACTGAAACAGGGACACAATCAAAGAGGCTACTTTGAGAAACATGAAGCCTGGTCCCAATACGACGAAATCATTGATTTAGTCGTTAAATCCCAATACTTCACTGCCCTCACCATTGATCCTCCAATCCACACTGAAACTCTAAATGAGTTCTGGGCGAATGCGGAGACGGTGACAGTGAATGATCAAGTGATCTCCCTCAATTCAACCATCCAAGGGAGAAGAATGGCAATCACACCAGCAACTTTGGGGATTAGACTGGGTCTAGATGATGTGAATGCCCCAGATCAATTTCCAAACTCTGAAATTCATATGACCATGACAGAGTGTGGTTACCAAGGTACTCTCTCACATGCTACCATTTTTAAGAAATATTTTGAACCTAAGTACAAACTTTTGTTTCATTACATAATAATGTGTTTGAGTCCAAAAACTGGATCTTATGATCAGATGCCCTCCACTTTTCAACCTATTTTTCATTCCATTGTGAACGAAACAAAATTCAGGGCATTAGCACTTTTCTTTAATGAGTTGGTGTTACATCATCTCAATTCAAAAAAGAAGTTTTTGTTGTATCCAAGGTTTATTATGCAATGCATAATAAAGGAACTTGGAGAAGAGGTGCTTGTGGGTAAAACAACTGTTTTAAACCCATTAACCTCACAAGCATACTCTAGGCACAATAAACCGGCTTCCTGGCCAGAAGATGACCAATGGGAACACACAACAGTCCCCAAGGAACCCTCATCTTCCAAACCTTCACCCAAAAAGGCCAAGAAACCCAAAGAGCAAAAACAAAAACCCACCAGCCTTAAAAGAAAGGCAGTTCAGGAAGTTGAGATGCCTGAACTTGCTAATGTGCAATCTGCACTTGATAAAGATGTGACTGAAACATCCTCTCAGTCTCATCCATCTCAAACCCCCACTAGAGCACCAATCACCATTTTATTCAAAAGAAAGAAATTTAAGAAAACAATCCTAATTGACTCTTCTTTTGAAACTGCTGAACCCTTAGCCCAAACTACTGAACCAGCACCACAAATTTCTGAACCTGAAGCCATTGAAATTGCCAAACTTCTCTCTGGGCTAAAAGAGACTATCCCATCAGAACATGTCAGTCCCCAACAACCACATCAAACAGGGGACATATCTTCAGAACTTGACATGGATGTGGATGTCCATAGCCCTAACCCACATCAAACAGGGGACATACCTTCAGAACTAAACTTGAATTGACGGCTGCTAGTGAAGGTCCTGCACCTGGTGTCTCTAAGCTCAAAGAGCTGGTCACACCAGATCAGGTTAAAGTCCACTTGATCCCTGATTCCCCTAAAGTAGCATCTTCTGTATAACATGAAGATCACCCAAAAACACACCCCTCACTGAAAATGCCTATCCAATTCCCTGGGTCATCCAGCATAGACTTGAACCAACTATGCAGCCCAGATGGTCCCCTATACCAGTTGATGAACACCCTCATTGCCAATCACCTCAAATATTTCACAACTGCTTTGGAGTTGTCAACCAAAACTCAGTTTGAGGTGATCAACAAGAAACTTGGTGAGTTGTCCAACAAGATAGACAACAACTCAAGACAGCTTGCTGAACTCACTGGTAGAACTTCCAAACATAGCAGGCTTCCAGAAGTGGATGAAGCCAAAAAGGGGGAGAAGATTAAGGAACCAAAGGAGTCACTGGAAGCCAGGATAATGGCAAGAGTGGCTCTACAACAACAAGAACTGTTAGAAAAAGCCAAGAAACAAAAACAAGATCAACAAAGGCTTATTTCTACAACTGATATTGAAGCTGAACCTTCCCAAGGCCATAATGAAGAAACTGCTGAAGAAACCTCTGAAGACTCAGAAAGTACTGAAGACAATCCTTCAGTAGTTGATACTTCTATCAACACTTCAGCAGTTAACACTTCCAGCTTACAAACAACTGAAGAGCCTTCCAGACCAACTGAACAACAACAACCAACTCCTATTCCAAGGTCTACAACAACAACAATGACTGTACTAAACCCTTCTCCAATTTCAGAGTCAAAAGAATTACTTGAGAAGAGTTTACTTGCAGCCAAAAGAAAGGCTATGGAGGATGAAGTCTGGAACCGTTTGGAAGCAAGGGAAGCCATGAGCTACAATCAAAAACTCCAAGCTTATGAAGCAGAGCTAAATAGACAAGCCAAGATTGAAGAAGACAAAAGACAACAACTGGTGTCTTTCATCACAAAGAACAGCAAAACTAAAGACTATTCACTCAAAGGGCTCTCAATGGATGAGCTCACCAGAAGAGCTCAAATTGTTGCTGACAAACTAGCAACAGAAAAGGATAGAAAAGCCAAGAGAGCTGAGATGATTGAAGAACTGGTAGCAAATGACTATGGTTCAAAAGCCTCTATGTCAAGATGGAGAGAAGACAAACTACTGGACACATACAAGAAATACAAGGCTACCAAGGCTGCTAATCCAGAGAAGTTCAAAACTTCTGAAGTATCAACTTCAGTAGTTAGAACTTCTGGTGTTAAAAGACCAGCTACCAAGAAGAAATCAGAGGACAATATAAAGACTGACTTCAAGATGGTGTTGCTAGAAGGCAACACAGTTGTACATGGAGACTTTGATATTGAAGAGAAGCCTCTGATAACTCAATTTAGGGATCCTTCAACATTTGCTTACCAAATTCAGAAGACTATCACTGACAGACTGCACACAAAGGTAGTTACTGAACATCATTTACCAACTTTTAAATTACCTGATGTAGTGCAAAAAGAAGACAGAAGTGAATCCACCTGAGAGTCACAGAAATAGAAAATATCCAACACTTAGGAACATCCCAGAGATCCAACATGGTTCCCTATACTTCAGACTTTGACAAGTCTAAAGTGCTGATCATCAGATGGTCCTTTACTGATGACAACTCAGTAGTGGTGACAAGAAGAGCTCTTACAAGCAAGGCCTACAAGTCCATGAATGAACTGAAGAATCTATCAACTCAGGACTTGCTTACCATTCAACATCTGGAACCTCAAAAGGGATCTCTCACTGATGAACAGCTAAATCAACTGAAGAATTCCATGTTCAAGGAGATATGGAAGATTATGAATGACAAAAGAAAACAATAAGGAATTAGAAAAGGTTTTGGCTTCATCAATCCAGGGGGAGATTGTTAGGACAAAAAGGATTGAGGAAACCACTTTTGTAAACCTTAGTCTAATTCACTTCTACAAAATATTCTAAGTATAGAACTACTGAATTAAGAAGACTAAAGTATTGAAGAAGGATTCAACAAGTACTGAAGAAGAAGAAGAAGTATCAGAAGTTCTGAAGTCTAACCAGACAGTTCACTGAAGAACTACTGAAGACAGACTACTCATCAGTAGTTTGTCATTCATCAGCACTTGTACCAGAATCCTTCCACCGCCTTATGTTTTAGTAGTTTATTAGTTTAGTATTACTTTATCTTTTTGTGCAAGTTCCAAGAATGCAACTTGTTGCTACTTGTTACAGACTTGCTTTTTAGCAAGGTTCATGTATATGTAAAGTCTATAAATAGATGGGTTCATCCCTCTGTTTTAGACATTGATTTTTATTGAAACAGAAATCCGTCAAAGCTTATTATTATTCTTTCCATTTCATTTATTGAGAATCTGTCTGAGTATTTATTATCATTCACATTCATTACTTAGATTCTCATTAAACTGGTCTTTTGTTTTCAAACATCCAGGGGGAGTAATAACTCCTGTTGATAGTGTAACTTTACTTAATCATTCCGTTGTGCAAATCTGATTAAACTTGCTAAACACATAAGTGTTCACTAGCAAGCAATACATCAAGAGCATTACTGATCCAATATAAAGTTTCCTCATAATCAATTCCTTGAGTCTGAGTAAAACCTTTCGCTACAAGCCTTGCTTTGTAGGTTTGCACATTCCCATCCATGTCAGTCTTCTTCTTGAAGATCCATTTGTTTCCCACAGTCCGACATTTGGCAGGAAGATCAACCAAATCCCAGCCTTGGTTATCATACATGGATTGCATCTCTGCATTCATGGCTTCTTGCCATTTCTTGGATTCTGAATCCAAGATTGCAACTTTGTAAGTAGCAGGCTCAGCTTCATCAATCATGAAGATATCGTCATACCTTACAGGTGCACGACGATCTCTAATACTTTTCCGAACACTTGGTGTTTCTGTTGTTTCTTGAGTCCTCTCAGGCTCAACTTCAACAACTAGATCAGTTACTTCTGTTTCTGTCTGAACAACGGGTTCAGTCACTTGTGATTCTCGAATTTCTTCAAGATCCACATGGTTATCTCCAATCCCTCACGCCAGAAGCTCTTCCTCTAAGAAAGTGCCTCTGCATTTAGTGAAAATCCTATTTTCAGTGGGGTGGTAGAATAGGTAACCGATCTTCTTACCGTATTCAACGAAAACCACTTTTTCGCCTCTGGGATCTAGTTTATCCGAAGATTCTAGAGTGACATAAGCATTACATCCCCAGACTTTAAGGTAGGATACATGAGGTTTCTTTCCATGCCATATCTCATAAGGCGTTTTATCAACCTTTTTCGTTGGAGCTATATTCACAAGTCTTGCGGCAGTTTTTAAAGCATAACTCCAAAAGGATTTTGGAAGGTTTGTTCGACACATCATTGATCGAATCATATCTAATAGAGTTCGATTTCTCCGCTCAGACACACCGTTATGTTGCGGTGCTTCAGGTGGAGTGAGTTGTGAAACTATTCCACAATCCTTTAGATGGTCGATGAATTCCTGACTAAGATATTCACCGCCTCGATCTGATCGAAGCATTTTAATAGTTCTATTTAGCTGATTTTCTACTTTGTTTTGGTACTCCTTGAACTTTTCAAGAGTTTCAAGTTTATGTTTCATAAGATAAACATGACCATATCTACTGAAATCATCAGTAAATGTAACAAAGTATCTTTCCCCATGTCTTGACATTGTTCTGAATGGACCACATACATTGGTATGTATAAGTCCTAATAGATTATTAGCTCTTTCTCCAACATTTGAAAAAGGTTCTTTTGTTAACTTTCCACTTAAGCATGATTCGCATTTTCCAAACGACTCTGACCCCTTGGAATCCAGGATTCCTGCGGTCTTGAGTTGTTTAACACGATTCTCGCTAATGTGACCAAGTCTGCAATGCCACATATACGTATCATTAAAGTCCAACTTATTACGTTTATGGGAGATATTGCACAATATGTTATCGTTTTGGATTTCTATCTCATAGATCCCATTGTTGGGTTTTGCATCAAAGTAAAATACATCGTTAAAATAAGCAGAAATAAATTCACCATTAAAATGATAATCAAAACCTTGTCTACGTAAAGCATGAAACGAAACAATATTTCTAGTCACACTAGGAATGTAATAAACATTTTTCAAAACAAGTTCTAAACCAGAAGGAAGTAAAAGAACATATTCTCCTATCGCCTTCACTGCAACTCTTTGTCCATTGCCAACATGGACCTCCAAGTCGCCTTGTTTCAGCTTTCTAATCTTTCTTAGTCCCTGCAAAACATTACAAATGTGGAAACCACATCATGTGTCAAACACCCATGTTTTGCTAGAAAAAACAAAGATTTCAATAACATATATACCTGAGGACTCTCCTCCAGAAGCCTTGGCTAGCTTCAGTTCAGCTAAATACTTCGCACAGTTCGTCTTCCAGTGCCCAGTTTCATCACAATGAAAACATTTGGCATCTTTCAGAGGTTTCTTGTTGGCAACAGCTTTGCCATTTCCCTTCCCTTTGCCTTGATAGCCTTTCTTCTTGGTTTTAGGTTTCTTAATTTGACCCTCCCTGATCATTAGCACTGGTGCAGTTTTGCTAGGTATGTTTACCTCAGCAGTTTTGAGCATCTGATGCAGTTCTGCAAGTGTCTTCTCCATCCCATTCATATTATAGTTCATAATAAACTGGTCATATGACTTGGGCAATGAGTTTAGGATGATATCCCCAGCTAACTCATCGCTCAAGGGGAATTCTAGACGAGCCAAGTGATCAACATATGCCTTCATTTTTAACACATGAGTGCTAACTTGTGTACCCTCTTGCATATGAGTGGTTATAAGTGATCGCATCACATCAAACCTCTCATGACGAGCATTTTGTTGGAAAATTTCCACCAGATGTTGATTCATGTCGTATGCATCCATGTCCTCCATGGTCCTTTGAAGTTCAGGGATCATGGATGCCAACATCAGACATGAGACTTTCAAAGAGTCATCAAAATGCTTATCCCAGGTTTTATAAAGCTCACTTTTTGTATTTGCGGGTTCATCAGGGACTGGTGTTTCAAGAACATACAATTTGTTCTCCGCTTTGAGAACAATTTTCAAGTTGCGGTGTCAGTCCATGAAGTTGGAGTGGTTCAGTTTGTCCTTCTCTAAGATAGACTTGAGAGAGAATTGGGAGGTGGATTTGTTTTCAGTTGACATCTACAAAGTTCAAAATTAATTTATTAGTATTTTATGTTTTAAATATCCTAATTATTTTATGACCCAAAAACAAAATTAATTAGGATGAGATCCCGATTCATCAATACACAATGAACTGGCTTAGCACTGTCCACCGGTACGATTAGGTAGGTAAACAACAATTGTTAATTGTGTCCACTACACAACTCTCCATTTGGGGTTATCGCCAAAAGCGATGTATGTTTAACCCCAACTATGCCCACTTGATAAACAAGCGATGCTTGGTCCTTTACTGTTAACTGTAACACCGGCCTATGTTACACAGGAAATGCGATGATTACCTTCACTCACAATCAACGCCCAGATGCAGGGTCAGCACTAACATTTGGGTTCGATATAGAATGAAGTGTTAACTCGTTAAGGGTGGCATAAAACATCAATTTAAATTTGGGATTTAATTTTAATATTTACCATAAATATATTGAATGACTCGTTAGCATGATGTGAGTCACACAATAGTTTATAAAATCCTATTTTATATTGTTCGTGATAATTGAAACTCCTTTCAACACTCGACACGGTATAGTTTTAAATACCTTATTTAAACTATGTTGGTCGTATTATCGCGAATGGACTTGTTTTAATATTAATAAAACTCCTTTTATTAAACATGCTTTTTGTTTTTATAAAACTTGTTTTAATAAAACCGTTGCCATGATTGTGAAAAATTATTTATTTTGGGTTATCTAAATTATTTACAATAAATAAACCACAACCACAAAACATAATAATAAAATTAAACGAATCGAGCCCCTAATAGGTCGCCCGTTTCGTTTTAGCCAGAAACGAAACGAACTAGTCAAAAGGGTTTCAAAACTATTTTGATATAGCTCTCACTTGACCTGAGATCTCTATCTTCATGGAACCTGTTCGCCTTTTTATCTTCGTCTTGATTTTGTACTTGTAGGATTACAAATAAATTTGGAATACAAATAAAACAAATCTATTCTAATCCTATTTATTACACCGGATCCAATATCCGTAATAAAAATACAAATCAATAAAAAAAAATAAAACATCACAAACACAACCATGACAAGGGTCAAAATACCTAGGGCTCGATTCACATCACAATCCATGAACAACAAAAAGCTTTTGATCTTTTGTCAAAAAAAAAAAAATATTTTTTGACAAATAAAACATAGATCAAAATTATAACTTTACCATCTATACGCGCGTAACCGTGGCTCTGATACCACTGTTGGGAATCATGGTATCGTAAACACAGCGGAAGCGGTTTATATTATTATTTAAACTTAAAACCAATATATATATATATATATATATATATATATTTGCGAAAATAATAATAATAATTTTATTAATCCGATTAATAAAATATTCCCAATCAGGATCTCGATTAAACGCGTATAAACAAATAAACACAAACAACCATAGGGGGTTTAGTAATCAACCTTTGATGACTACACCGGAATTGTAACACGCGGGTTACAACGAATCCTCGCTAGTAGGAAGTTCACACCGAGCACGAACCAACCGGGAAGCAACACTTTGCAAGAAGAACGGTGGGCGGCGGACTGGTGGTTTGGCCGAAACCAAGAAACAGGGGTGGCAACCCTTTCTTCTTGGGTGGCGGCCGCTAATAACAAGAGGGAGGCAATGGATTTTGTTGTTTTGATTAAAAGTGTCATCTAGGGTTTATTCCTTAACCCTCCTTTTATAAAACAATAACTTACATTAAGCCCCTTTGTTAAATATCATAATACTCCTTAATATTAATCTTATTAATATTAAGTTCCTCAAGTCTAAAACAATTATTATTTCATAAATAATAATCCACCTACATGTGAACTTGTCTGATTCGTGTACCAACGTGTAACTCTTCGGATCGTACCAGGTCGGGTTACGTTGATCTCGACTTTTAATTACATCGGACATACTATATATCCAACAAGTATATACTCCATCATGTCGTGTATGCCGTCGTCGCAACCTGCGGCATGTAAAAAAAACCTAGTACATGGTTATTGATCCTCGCCCATTTGTGGAGGTGGAATGATTGTCTTCTAACTTAACGAATCAAGAAAAAACAGAGAGAGGTGTTACATCTCAAACACTTTATATTATGGATAAAAATATTTACACTAGAAGGATAAGAATTTCTTATATATGTATAGTTGTTGTGAGTTTGGATGGTATTAATCGAAAGGTAGACGAAATTGTAATAAGTGCATAACGTGTAAAAGGCTAAAAGCTACAATTGTGTTGAATAGATCACCAAGTAAATGCAAGGGATCCAAGTTGGCTTGGCTACAATTGTATAATAATTTGTATATTAGTATATTACACAACGTTTGGGTTTTCTTTTTGAATTACTTTTTGTTTATTTGAAAGGTATACTTCATTAAACCAAATAAACGCAAATTATTTTCAAGATAGAGACAACCGTTCAACAAAAGTTACATCATATCTATCGAAAAATTACACCACCCTTTCCAATCTAACGTATCATCCTTAAATCGACTCCTAAACCAAAGATACCCCAAAGCCTTAACTTCAGACACTATATGAACTACATTCGCCTCATTATTTGCAAAGGCCTTCTCGTTTCGAGCTTTCCAAATACGCCAAGCCGTCAAAATGAGCACACCGTATACACTCTCTTTCTTTGTCTTCGAGCCATTCATTTGCTAACATATTGAGGCAAATCAGTGATCCGAGAAAAAATAGATTGGAGGTAACCTGCACCAAGGGGCAATACCGGCCCAAACCCCATTCGCTAGCCTTCAAGCCGTAAATATATGATCCGTATTCTCATTCACTTCTCCACAAAAGTAACAACACCCATCTCCTACCATCATATTCCTCCTTCTAAGAGCACTCATAGTCAGAATCCGATCCATGCTCACCCTCCACATAAAGATATTGCACTTATTCAGAATCTACTTACACCACGTAAACGTGTTACTTTCATCTCTAAAACCAAGCCTGGGCAACCACATTCTAGTTTCTTTTACCGAATATGTAGTATTAATCCCTTTATTCCACACCCACTGATCGTTCTTTTTGTTGAGCCGAACATCAGAAAGCATTCGATGGCAAGCAACCACCTCAGCAACCTCATTAGCCGAAACAGGATACTTCTTCCAGCACCAAGATATCAATCCCGAATCATTTTGAGCCCCAATCCTTTCCGAAACTGTGCACCATTTATTATTTTCAAGCCGAAATAAAGTCAAGAATAATACTTTTAATGGTTCACTAGTAATCCACGGATCAATCCAAAATTTAGCATCCATACCTTTACCCCAACACCCTCAATCATATTAACAAAAGAAACACCTTGAATCTTTAATCGATACCCAACTCTAACCAATTTGTTCCAAGTACTAGCAATCTTTTTGTTGGAAGGGTATTCATCCCATCTTCTTCTAGAGATGTGTATTGCATCAATCACTTTTCTCCAAAGGGCGTCTCGTTCAATTCGATATCTCCATAACCACTTCAAAAGTAACAACACATTATTACTCACATCAAGCTTATTTAAACCCAATCCACCCTCACTTTTCTCCTTTGTAACCTTATGCCAAGCAACCCATTGGACCTTATGAACTTCATCATTTCCGCCCCCAAATAAAACGCTTAATAATGGACTCCAATTTATTCACCACGGCCACATGAGCTTTATACAAGGAGAAGTAGTATGTGGGAAGACTTTCTAACACAGACTTAATAAGCACCACCCTTCCGCCCATAGATAACACATTCGCCTTCCATTTCAACAATCTACTAGTGAACACCTTAACCACCAGATCCCAATTATTGATGCGATTCATATTAGCTCCCACTTAGATTCCCAAATACTTAAATGGAGTAACACCCGGTTTACATCTCAAAACACTCGCCTCTAATGTCACGTCCTCATGGCTCTTCCCTACCCCAAAAATAGTTGATTTCTGTATGTTAATCCGAAGACCCGAGCATAAATGAAATATATGCAATATCCTTCTTTATGCCTAAAATTAAATTCAGACCATTCCTCCATTACCATAGCGTCATCCGCGTATAGTAAACGAGAAACTGTAGGGCCCAATCATTAATCTTCACCCCATCAAAAGATCAAATGTCACACGCCTTCCGAATAATGCTCTAAAAAGCTTCCAGAACAATAATAAATAAGAAAGGGGATATCGGGTCTCCTTGCCTAGGGCCTTTACCACAACCAAACTCGAACGTTGGCGATCCATTAACAAGAACTGATGAGCGAGCCGAAGGCAAAACTCCAAAAATCCACTTACACCATACTTCGGGAAAGTTCATTTGACGCATCACGGATAACAAAAATTCCCAATGTACAATGTCCATTGTCATAGACTTTCTCAAAATCAATATTGAACATAAATAATTCTTTCCCCTTACGCTTCGCCCAATATAATATTTCACTAATGATCTGAGGACCATTTAGAATATACCTCCCCGTAAGAAAAACCGATTGCATCTTATGGGTGATAGAGCTCATAACTTTCTTCAATGTATTTGCAAGGTTACTTTTGAATTACTAAATGGAATATATACGTTGGGTTCTCCTTTTAAATTATTGTATTGATTATTTTTTTTTTCATTCCAGGACAAAGAAAATTAAATTATTATTGTATTGATTATTGAATATAGTTTAAGAATATCATTAAAATGAAAGTGATTCTTAATTTTTGTGCGATCAAAAGACTATAAAACCTACATTTGTATTATACCATATTTGTTTCATGTTTTTTAATGTTTTTTTACACATTATGAAAAGCACTTCATAAAAGGAAAAAAATTTAAAATAACACAAGAGAAAACGTACAACTCAAGCTAAACTTGTAAAAAGTCCTTTTATTAGAAAAAAGAAGGTTTGTAAGATGCTTAAGAGTTAAGACATTCCTATTAATCCATCAATTTTGGTGATTTAAGATGCTTAATAGTTTACTCATTTCGTTCTCCGATTATTTAGATTATATTATATTATACTCTGTCTTAATTTTTTAAATTAATAAATTAAGTCACTAGATTTTCATGCATCTAAATACGAATACCATGGGCAGAGACAAAGGCATTACAAATATTTAGGTAAAAGGTGGGGTGTGGGTGACATTTCGGGCTTTTGCCGGTCACGTGATCACTCGGCCCCGCATTCAATTTCGGGGTACGGTAAACCTGTTGGCAATCACAAGACTTGTAATTATACTATCAATATCGTAAGGCAATGAGTCTCAAGTTAATTGTTTTGGAAGAGCGTAATCTCATGATCTTCTAATGTATAGGTTATAGGTTAACGTCCCGCTATGAGCAATTTATTTTAGGTGGGCCAGGAGCATTATTACAGTGGGTTTTCGGATGGTGGATTTCTTCTGGAATGATAGATCGGTTGGGTTATTAGCTTTGTTTGCGTTTGCCAATGGAGTTACCCGGGTGACCAGATTTGTATGGTATTTGTTGACCGCTTAAAAAAAGTAGAAGAAAAAAAAAAGACTTGTTATTGTAACACACGTACAATAAAAAGGGATGTGGCTCTGCTTTCATCACTCTTATACCGAAGTCCAAAACCCCTTGGGTTTAAAAGATTTCAAGCCAATTATATTGATGGACGATGGACATTATTAGCAAAGTTATATCCAAAGTTTTGGCTGCTCGGTTAAAAATAGTGATCGGGTTGGTGGTCTCTGATTCCCAAACGGCATTTTTAACACATAGGTACATTTTACATGGTCCGTTTATGGTTAATGAGTTGATGACGTGGCTTAAAAGGAAACAAAAGAAAGGCGTTTATGATGACGATAGACTTCGAGAAAGCTTATGATAATGTTAATTGGGGGTTCGTGTTGTCCACTCTAGAGCATATGGGTTTTCCTTCTAAATGGTGTCTTTGGATAAAAGGGGTTCTTCAATCAGCCAGTTCAATTGTGTTGGTCAACGGGGTTTCTACTTTTGAATTTCAATGCGACAAAGGGCTCCAACAAGAGGACCCATTGTCTCCGTTCTTGTTTTTGTTACTCAGGGAGGTTCTTCCGTGTACCATTCATAAAGTGTGCACGGTAGGAGAGTTTGAAGGAGTTAGTTTGGATAAGGGATGTTTAAATATATCTCATTTATTCTACGCTGATAATGTTATGATAATGGGTAGTTGGTCGTCTTTGAATGTTAAGCGATTGACTCGTATTTTTAGATGTTTCTATATATGCTCGGGGTTAAAAATATATGTTCATAAGTCGTCTATTCATGGCATTGACGCGACAAGGGAGGAGGTTGCTGTTGGAAAAATAGCAGTGAAATTGATTTTTCACTAATTTTGGACTTAAATAAATGTATTTATATATGTGTTATATAAATAATTATTTACGGGTTTGTGTACTATATTGTGAGAGTATCACAACGAACCAAACCACGTCCAAAATAGAGCTAAGATGAATGAGATATCGAAGCTTGAAAGTTGTAGGTTGGAACAACCAAAGATGAGAAAACGGATTAAGTTTTGTCCCACATTGGTGGGATGACAAAACATGAAGTGGTTTATAAGGAGGAGCACTAATGACCCTATATTGTTTAGCTTGAGCCAAACACTAGTGGGACCCTAAAGGGTGCGCACACTCACATCGCCGCGAGCCGCCTTTGTATTTTTAACCTTGTGCGCATGGTCTGGTACGTGGCGGAAGGTTGACGTAAACCGTAACTACAAGTGGCGCGTAGGACCAGATGCCATTCAAGTCCGCACACGTGGCGTTTCAGTTCGTGTACGGCGTGGCGTCCGCGTGGCGGGTTCCATATGATACGAGTGGTCATCCGCGGATGACGTAGCGTTATGTGCGTAGGGACTATAGTGCGCGCTTGACCAGGTAGCGCCCTGGTCAGCGCGCGTCATCATGTTCTGTGCGCATCATACGAACACGGGCTGGTGCGTCAGTTCTTGCACAGTCTCAGGCTGTTAGAAAAGACTGTTTCAACTCGTGACATAAACAAAACGTAAGTTTTAGTTTTGACCACTTAAAACAACTTTAATCCATTCATTATGTATTAATATCATTTATTACAGGATTGATTATCCTAATTAATTAGGATATTAATGATAAATATGTTTCAACATAATGTGAATATAAATATGAGGTCTTGGCTAATATTTTAGTGATATGAGATTAGAGAATCTCTATTCCCTAGAAACATTATCTACAAATTGAGAGGAGTACTCTTAAGTTGATGAACAACTTTCTTTTTCCTATATGTTTCGAAACACCACTATTATACCCAGTGTAATCTCGGTCTTGAGAGCCATATCCTGCAGTACGACTACTATTCCGGTTGTTGTACCCTGGGAGATAGACTGTCTGAGAGGAGGCGCGGAATCTGTTTTAAGGGAAGCGTGTCTAACACGTGCCTCAACCAAAATCATCATCATTTTGGTTTTTCATATTCTTGTAGTGAGCTTTCTAACAAGACGTTTCAGTTGAAGTTCTTCAAAGCCATTGGATTAAATCACGATTAGGTACATTTATTTTGTATCTTATTTTATTTATTTAATTTTGTAAATGGTATTATACTTTGTATTTCCTACGAATAACGAGAGTATCGTTATTATATTTTTTTATTATTATTTTAATAAAAAAGTGAACCATATTTCCTACAGTTGCTGATATGGCAAAAGTAGTAGGTTGTAGGATGGGAGATATTCCATTCGAATACTTGGGAATGTTGGTTGGCACTAACATGAACAAGAGTAGCAATTGGAAGAAAGTGACAAAGATTTTCGAGTCGAGATTGGCTACTTGGAAAGCACATATGTTGTTTATCGGAGGCCATCTTACGACAATAAGGCGGTTATGGAGATCTTACCAGTATATTATTTTTCTTTTTATAAAGTGCGGATCAAAATTATTAATTATTTAGAAAAAACTATGAGGCGTTTATTATGGGTTGGGTCGCAAGATGGGAATAAGCTTCATTGGGTAGCGTGGGAATTTGTGACTTTGTCTAAAAATAATGGTGGTATGGGGATAAATCGTCTAAAAGATACTAATGATGCGCTTCTAGCTAAATGAGTGTGGAGATTCTGAATTGGACGAGGCAACTTGTGGACCAAATTGATTAAGGGTTGTCATATAAATAGGTGCTGTTGGTCGATATTGCCATGGAATAAATCAGATGTAGGTTGTTGAGGATCTATAGTTAGAAATAACGATAAGATTCTTTTCGAGGGTAAGAAGTTAAACGATCTATTCAAAGGAGAGGTGGGAAGAGGGAACACTATTCGGTTTTGGCTCGATCCATGGCTGTTTGACAAACCGTTAAAGGTTAAATTCCCTAAACTTTTTCATCTTGCAGTTAGTAAGTTGGGTTTGGTGGTGGACAATTGGGCCGATATGGGGACTCTAGGCCGCTGGAAAATTGCTTGGTCTGATTAGTTTTTAAACTACGAAGTTAGTGAGGAAAGGAAATCTTTTAATGAGAGTCTTGGCTCAGTCCAAATCGGTGAGAGGGCTGATCGATGGAGGTGATCTGGGGAATCTGATGGGTCTTTCACAGTAAAGTCGATTAAAAATATGATGAGCAACATAGATAACTCTTCGGATTGGTTCAAACTAAAGTGGGTTTCGTGGGTTCCCTTAAAGTGCAATATTCTAGTTTGGAGGGCGGAAACAGGCATAATATCGTCGATGGAGGCTCTTACTCGTAAAGGTGTGGTGTTAAATGACGACTCTTATGTGTTCTGTAATCTTGGTACGGAGAGCACGTATCACATTTTCACTACTTGCTGGTTCTCATCAAAGATATGGTACAAGATTGGTAGATGGTGTCAGTTGGATCCCATATATGCTTTCCTCTTCAAGGATTTGATGACGATTTATAAACATGCTGGCGGTAGTAAACTCAAAAAGATAATCATTCATGGCATCATTATGGTGACATGTTGGGATAATTGGAAGGCAAGAAATAAGATGCGTTTCAATGGGAGGAAAGTTAAAGCCTTAGATGTGGTAGCAAATGTCAAGTCTATGTATTTCCTTTGGTTTAAAAATAGGTCGGCGTACAACACCCTTCTATGGAAGGAGTGTACAGAGTTTCCTTTGTATATGTTGTAGTTCAAGTGGGCCTCGTTCTGAGGTTGTGCTTTTTTGTTTAATGAAATTTATGTTCAAAAAAGATTGTAACACAAAGACAATGTATAATGGTTTCACGTCTCATGTCAAATTACTTTATCGTGAAACACCGCCCCTAGGGTATGATGGACAAACACGTGAGCTAAACAACGGGCTTCAACTTTTTTAACCAATTGCATGCTTCAATTTAGCACTAAAAAATAACCTACATAGATTACTCTGTTTTTATCCTTGGCGGGAGGGATCGCGTCATATCAATACTTGATTGGAAGTTGCTAATGTGATAACATTCCTCACCACAAAACCGATCAGCTGTCATCGCCGGCTTCCCATACGATACTACCCTGTGACACTGGCTGACCCAAACCACCTCGTTGTAACTGTCATACAACACCTCATGCGACTATTATGTTCGCACCCTTACCACCGCAAGCCCACGACTGCCTTCTATTGTGTCTCGATTATTGATCACGAATAACCACACTAATGTCGCCGCTTGACAACTTGGTCTGAAATCCTCCACAATCGTGATTGAGAACGAGTAGCAAAAAAAAGGAAACTAAAAACTAATGTGTTCTTTTCTTATGAGTTAGAAAACAAAATCTACCTTTTTATTAGGTTTGACAGTTTTAGACATGGACACGACTACAAGACATAAACCTACACACTCTTAAGAAGTTTCATGTACGACATTAACAGGTTACATGTCTTAAACAGGTAGACACAAATAGACATGATACTTTTTGTAACATCGCGTGTATATATATATATATATATATATATTTAAACTTCTTGACTAGCCATGTCTAAACCATACTTATTTCAAAACATAATAATAATAATAATAATAGTAATAATAACTTTTGCAATGTTAAACCCACCCCTAATATTGTTAAATCTTAAGCCCACCTATTCCTTACTTTTCTTTATAAAAATCGGAGCCCACCCAAACAATTATCTAAGCCCATGAACCATGACAGGCCCACCTTCCCTTTCCTTTTTCTTTACCTTTCTGCGCGACCAACAGCAACAGCAGGTTGACCAAAGAAGCTCCACCTTTGACCAATTTCAATCCATGATTTAGCCATAATTTTCGGAGCAATCATCATCAATTATTGTTTTAAGTTGACCGACCATATACTCTAGACAATCACAACTCATCTTAGACGTGTTCACGACCCTTAATTGAGCTTAATTGACTGGGTTTTTGACCATTAATGAGGCAAATTCGTAACCTTCCATGTATCAACTAATTGTATAAATTCAACTCGCATACATAGTCTTAAGGGGCCAATAAACTGAACCCTACCATCAATCCGTTCTGAAATTCTCTATGTTCCGCGAAATCAAGACGGGTTGACTTTTCTGTTGACTCGTGTACCTGGAAGCTTCATGATCCGTAAGTCTTGATCAAATCCATATTTATGTTTGTTAAACTGAGTCGAATCATAGCCCTATGATGCATTTAGTTATCGGGTCATGTCTGATTCAATTGGTAAGCTAGGGTTCATAGGGTATTATTTGGGGAAGAAGACTAGAATTCCTACTTGTTTAAAATGAATTTGAAATCAAATAAAACACCAACTGACATGCAGCCCAGTTGGTGAGACACCATCTGTTGAATCTTTGGACCGGGTCAGACCCGAGTTCGAGTCCCAGCCACCCCAACCTTTTTCCTTCTTTTGTTTAAAAACTCTTTCTTTTTTTATATTATTAATATTTCCTTTTAAAATAATTTTAAAATACCTAAGATGATTTATAAATTCTCTAAAATTTATTTTATGTTCTTCAAGTGATAAACTTTAATGTCCAATTTTTGGTTTTTCAAAAATCTTTTATTTATTATATATAATAAATATTGCAAATTTATTCAAATATAATTATAAAATTCTATAAATATATCAAAACGACTTTATAATATTCCACAAAAAATATTCTAAGTTTATAAAACATTAAACATTTCAGAAATGATTTTTATTTCTAAAAAATCATTTATTTAATATTTTAAATTGATTTTTGTTATTTTAATTATAAATAAATCATAATAAATTCATTTTTCATCATTTTTACATCAAAATTTCACATAAATTATTATTAATCATTTTGATCAGAAATATAAATTTGTAATTCGAAATTTATAATTTTTTAATATTTTTAAATGTTAAGTCTATATTTTGTCAAATAAGTAATTATATATAAATATTCATTAATTAAGAAAATAATTTTGTAAAAATTATTTTCACATTTATTACATTATAACTCAACTACCTTTAGATAATATTGGTCAGAAAACATTTTCATTAATTATTTCCTTATTTATTTATATTATTCAAATTTAATCATAAATCAATTATTAATTCCTAAATTAGGAACCCTAGCATATTTTAGACTAGAAAACTTAGACTTAATAAGTTTTCCCCAACGCTTATTTATTACCTTGAAATAGGGTGATATTTGGATACACACAAGCCACATTTGTTTATATATCAAGGGTCTCCATTCTAACACTAAGGTGAGTTTACATAGCCCCTTTCCTCTTTTACATTTTTGGGGTGAAACATGTTTAAACATTTTATACTATCATTTACTCATACTTACTTGTGATTCAATTACAATATCATTCTATCATTTGACTGTAACAAAAAGACACAGTACAATCATTAACAATGATCAAGCCGCCTGTTTAGATTATAGCGCTATAGGTCTGACAAACCCATCCCCCCGCATAAATTCAGGGATGATCGATAACAGTAACAACATTAAACTAACTTGCGAGTTAGTCATCTGTCGACACAAGGTTTGATTGTACAAAGACGCATTGTTACATGTCGGACTCATACTCTATCATCATACAACTGTGATTGTTGTACAAACTATTATTATCTATCATATTCCAAAAACCTATGTAATTCTCACCAACTTTTGTTGACCCAAAATATTTTCAAACTTAACATGTTTCAGGTTCTACTTGCTTGAAGATTTGAGTTAATGCTTGAAGATGTGTGCATAGTATTATTCATTTTGATGTACGAATTCTTGTAGAACAATTGTATGTAATTTATTTAAATCATTTAATGAAATTTATTATTCACCATGAGCTACTGAACAATCATCACTACGTGACATCCCGATGTTTCCGCCATCGGTTGGGGTGTTACAGATTGGTATCAGAGCCATGGTTATAGGGAATTAGGTTATTAGAAAAATAATCTAGTCTATAACCATAGGATTTAACCAGTACTTGCTTCTTTTACTTGCTATTCTCTATCTCCCTCCTACTTCTTATCCCTACTTTCATCCTTACAAGAAGGTTGCTATCCATCACTGGATCTACTCTTAGACTAATAGGACAAAATCCTTAGGTTTAGCCTGAACCACCTTGAGATCTCGTCGAAGTCCTAGATTTTAATAACGAACACGTGCAATCTGGAAGGGTGAACGCCTGTATTCTGAGTTTTCTGTCTAGGTTGGCATTGCGCATATATCCCAATCAGACGAGGGACCCGGATGCCTACCTGGGAATTCTCGGGATGAGTGTTCACTTATAGGCTAAAGCATGTCTTCACTATGTTATTAGAATCTAGAACCTTTGATAAGTCAACGTTTTCATTTATTCGTTTTAATAAATGGATAAATGATTACATTCCTTATATTACCTCATTCATTTCATTGTGTCTCTTACAGATCATGCCTCCACGTCGCAGTACTCGCAATAACAATGGTGGTAATCATGAGGAAAGAAATAGCAACAATAACAACCACGACAACCATAACAACAACAACAATGGCATTGATGCCCAACTGGCTGCGATCATTTCCCAACAAATGGCACAACAAATAGCAACTCTTGTTCCTAACTTACTAGCTCAAGTCATTCAGATGAACGGTAATGGCAACGGAAATGGTAATGGCAACGGAAACGGTAATGGAAACGGAAACGGAAATGGAAACCACAACGGGAACGGGAACGGTCTCCCAGCTTGCACTCATAAGCACTTTAATTCCTGTAATCCCCCTAAGTTCAGTGGAGAGGAAGGAGCTACTGGTCTTCTACAATGGCTCGAGGGTATTGAGAACACCTTCATTAACAGTGAGTGTCCCAATAACTTAAAGGTCCGTTATGCTATGAGTGTTCTTCACAAGCGAGCACTCACTTGGTGGAATGAGGAAAAGCGCACCCGAGGAGCTGAAGTTGCACTTACTATGACCTGGGATCAAGTCAAGGAGATAATGAAGGATGAATTTTGCCCACGTAATGAGGTCAAAAAATTAGAGGACGAGTTCCACACCCTTGCTCAGGATAGTGGGGAAAATCTTGCTTATAATACCCGCTTCCATGAGCTCAGTCTATTGTTGCCCCATAAGGTCACTCTGCTACCTGTAGCCATCGAAAAGTATATCGGTGGTTTACCCATGCAAATACAGGACACGGTATGGGGAAGGAACCCTGCTACCCTTGAAGAGGCCAAATGTTTAGCAGCTACCTTAACTGACAATCACGTAAAGAACGGTACCTTAGTTCGGAAAAGCGAAAAAGCAAGCATTGTAGTCGCGGTAACTACTGAGAACCAGAAGCGTAAGGCCAGGGATCCTAATGTCAACCTCACTACACAAGCTTCTAACAAGAAACCCTATATAGGAAACTATCCATTGTGTAACACATGCAACCGACATCATCCCACTGCTTCAGCATGTCGCTTGTGCACCAATTGTGGTAAGTATGGCCATCTAGTCAATACATGTCGCGAGACCCCAAATCCTAATGCCAACCAACCCACCAACCCTGCTCAGGCTACTAATCCTAATCGATACAACTACGGTCAATGCTATGAATGTGGAGACCCAAATCACTTCCGTACCCGATGCCCTAAACTAAACAGAGATCAAGACCCCCCAGCTACCTAACAGCAAGTTCCACCATTTGACTATTGGTTGTTTTTATTCTATGTATTGACGCTATTTGATTCAAGTAATAAATTCTAGTATTGAAATTTTTGGCTAAGAGTTGTTTACATGGTATAATCATAACACTTGAATGCATGATTGTTTGAATGTGAACTAATTATCTAAATCTGTACAACTACAACTCATATACTGTGCTTATAAACTTGCTTGCATAAACATGTTATCAATTTGCTGCACTTAATTGAGGTCATCATGCCTTTTCAACAGTCGGAAGAGGCCCTACAACCTACTCCACGACTGGTGGAGGCTATCGAACCTGCTCAACAATCGGTGGAGTCATAGAATGACGCAAAACTTTAATGTAAGGTAAATTGGTGATTGCGGTCCGGAACGTAATCATGAATTTACAGGTACATTAAGGTAGTGCGAAATTCTATCAAGGTTATAAACTCTAGTTTTCTGGTAGTTCATCAACCCACACAAAACACGAGACAGTTTATTCTATTCATGTCATGCTATAACCCAAATCACAACTATTTTTATCAACCCTATGTTTTAATAACTTCGGGACGAAGTTTCCAAAAGTAGGGGAGACTGTAACATCGCATATATATATATATATATATATATATATATTAAACTTCTTGACTAGCCATGTCTAAACCATACTTATTTCAAAACATAATAATAATAATAATAATAATAATAATAATAATAATAATAATAATAATAATAATAACAATAATAATAATAATAATAATAGTAATAATAACTTTTGCAACGTTAAACCCACCCCTAATATTGTTAAATCTTAAGCCCACCTATTCCTTACTTTTCTTTATAAAAATCGGAGCCCACCCAAACAATTATCTAAGCCCATGAACCATGACAGGCCCACCTTCCCTTTCCTTTTTCTTTGCCTTTCTGCGCGACCAACAGCAACAGCAGGTTGACCAAAGAAGCTCCACCTTTGACCAATTTCAATCCATGATTTAGCCATAATTTTCGGAGCAATCATCATCAATTATTGTTTTAAGTTGACCGACCATATACTCTAGACAATCACAACTCATCTTAGACGTGTTCACGGCCCTTAATTGAGCTTAATAGACTGGGTTTTTGACCATTAATGAGGCAAATTCGTAACCTTCCATGTATCAACTGATTGTATAAATTCAACTCGCATACATAGTCTTAAGGGGCCGATAAACTGAACCCTTCCATCAATCCGTTCTGAAATTCTCTATGTTCCGCGAAATCAAGACGGGTTGACTTTTCTGTTGACTCGTGTACCTGGAAGCTTCATGATCCGTAAGTCTTGATCAAATCCATATTTATGTTTGTTAAACTGAGCCGAATCATAGCCCTATGATGCATTTAGTTATCGGGTCATGTCTGATTCAATTGGTAAGCTAGGGTTCATAGGGTATATTTGGGGAAGAAGATTAAAATTCCTACTTGTTTAAAATGAATTTGAAATCAAATAAAACACCAACTGACATGCAGCCCAGTTGGTGAGACACCATCTGTTAAATCTTTGGACCGGGTCAGACCCGAGTTCGAGTCCCAGCCACCCCAACCTTTTTCCTTCTTTTGTTTAAAAACTCTTTCTTTTTTTATATTATTGATATTTCCTTTTAAAATAATTTTAAAATACCTAAAATGATTTATAAATTCTCTAAAATTTATTTTATGTTATTCAAGTGATAAACTTTAATGTCCAATTTTTGGTTTTTCAAAAATCTTTTATTTATTATATATAATAAATATTGCAAATTTATTCAAATATAATTATAAAATTCTATAAATATATCAAAACGACTTTATAATATTCCACAAAAATTATTCTAAGTTTATAAAACATTAAACATTTCAGAAATGATTTTTATTTCTGAAAAATCATTTATTTAATATTTTAAATTGATTTTTGTTATTTTAATCATAAATAAATCATAATAAATTCATTTTTCATCATTTTTACATCAAAATTTCACATAAATTATTATTAATCATTTTGATCAGAAATATAAATTTTTAATTCAAAATTTATAATTTTTTAGTATTTTTAAATGTTAAGTCTATATTTGTCAAATAAGTAATTATATATAAATATTCATTAATTAAGAAAATAATTTTGTAAAAATTATTTTCACATTTATTACATTATAACTCAACTACCTTTAGATAATATTGGTCAGAAAACATTTTCATTAATTATTTCCTTATTTATTTATATTATTCAAATTTAATCATAAATCAATTATTAAACCCCAAATTAGGAACCCTAGCATATTTTAGACTAGAAAACTTAGACTTAATAAGTTTTCCCCAACGCTTATTTATTACCTTGAAATAGGGTGATATTTGGATACACACGAGCCACATTTGTTTATATATCAAGGGTCTCCATTCTAACACTAAGGTGAGTTTACATAGCCCCTTTTCTCTTTTACATTTTTGGGGTGAAACATGTTTAAACATTTTATACTATCATTTACTCATACTTACTTGTGATTCAATTACACTATCATTCTATCATTTGACTGTAACAAAAAGACACAGTACAATCATTAACAATGATCAAGCCGCCTGTTTAGATTATAGCGCTATAGGTCTGACAAACCCATCCCCCCGCATAAATTCAGGGATGATAGATAACAGTAACAACATTAAACTAACTTACGAGTTAGTCATCAGTCGACACAAGGTTTGATTGTACAAAGACGCATTGTTACATGTCGGACTCATACTCTATCATCAAACAACTGTGATTGTTGTACAAATTATTATTATCTATCATATTCCAAAAACCTATGTAATTCTCACCAACTTTTGTTAACCCAAAATATTTTCAAACTTAACATGTTTCAGGTTCTACTTGCTTGAAGATTTGAGTTGATGCTTGAAGATGTGTGCATAGTATTATTCATTTTGATGTACGAATTCTTGTAGAACAATTGTATGTAATTTATTTAAATCATTTAATGAAATTTATTATTCACCATGAGCTACTGAACAATCATCACTACGTGACATCCCGATGTTTCCGCCATCGGTTGGGGTGTTACACTTTTCTTGTCTAAACAGTTTAAATATCAGTTTACTTATTAAGTACCCGTTAGTAATAAGATTTTTTTTAATAAATACAAAAATTAAATGTGGGATTGTCAGTTGTTAGCGTGAGACTTGGACGGTCATTTAGGTCATGATAATTAGAATACACGGCGTTCTTATTTTATAAAGATAAATCCTAAACCACCTCACTCATAAGGCACATTGCATCCACCGACCATCTCTCCGCTATCCACCGTTGAAGACTCTAATTTTGTGATTTGGTTTTTATGGATTTTTATTTTAAACTTGTTAAGGATTATGTGTGTATGCTTAAGCCTTTTGTAAACTTTTGTTTCACTGTTAGTAAATATGTTATTATTATAGCGTTTCTAAACAGATCTTAACAAGTACTTTTCGTGTATGCCAACTCCTGGTGTCTCAGGAACTTCCCTTGTTATTTATGTCATAAGTGTGACTCAAACTCAATATCTCTCCCTTTATTCAGGACTAGGATTGTTGTTACTAACTTAACTAGCTATCATTGGCCTATATCCGGTTAAATACCTACTAAGTATTAGTATTTAAATCAGTTAAATGCTAAAAAAAATTGAATATTCCAAATTAAGTGCTTATTCCCGTTCAAAAAAAAAGTGCTTATTCTGTTAATTAAATTTATGTGGCCAGCACATATTTGCCAAACATAAATACAAGAAAACCTTGTTGATAAAATAAAAAATAAAGCTTTGTATATATAAAAAATACAAAAACAAAAACCGGCGTTAATTTTAGACAATGAAAAAGCCAATTAATAGGCGGTGGTGTCAAGTGTGGCCGTCATTATACCGTCGGCAAAAACCCTCATTATTAATATTATTTATATATTTAAATATTAATTTAATTATAAATCATAATTATTTTCCACATGTCCACCCCCTACAGTAGCTTTCTTTGAAATGCTCCCCGTTGTTTGAATTCGAAGGCAAGCAAAAGGGCACTAGCATCAAGGGGTCCCAATGTTGGTGTTAACAGACATGCATTACTACGACACGTGTCATGATGACTTGTATAGAAAGAAACTATATCACAACTAAATAAACATGGTCTAAGGCTATGGGGTATGGGGTCGAGGAAGGGAAACGGCAGCTGAGTTGGATGCTTTTGCTGAAGGGAAAAACGGGGAAAAAGCACCGATGGTACCGTCCCAAATTCCCAAAAAATTTGAACGTTAAACATTGATCCGTTGGCCTTTTTGACCGTTAGAAAAAAAAAAAAAAAAAAAAAAAAAAAAAAAAAACCTTTTTATCTATATATATATATATATATATATATATATATATATATATATTTAACCTTTCATTTTATACAAACTCAAATAAAACTACCCCCTCTTTATACATATTCCCAAATTTTATAAACTACCCAACAAATTTTTTTTACAATCATGAGTACGTCTTCAGACGAGGCAAACGTTGCTAATTTTTTCGCGGGCACGATGGTTGAAACGGCAAAAATATTGTTGGAGTTTGTAGATAGTGACGACGAAACAACTTCGGAACCAAGAACAAGACGGGCCGCTTTAAACAGAGATCGTGAAGGTATATTTTATTTTTTATAACTTTTAATTTACTTAATGTTTTATATTTCATGTGTTATATTTTTTAGATATATTTATGTTATGGTATTATATTTTCTTATACTTTTTTTTAATTTAAGGTGCACATGATCGTTTGGTTGCTGACTACTTCGCTGACGACTGCGTATACACGGACGAACTATTTAGGCATCGCTTTCGAATGAGTCGGCGATTATTCCAACGAATTGCCAACGACATGGCTACTTATGATGAGTTTTTCACACTACGCTATGATGCTAGAGGAAGACGAGGTTTTACGACGCTACAAAAGTGCACTTCCGCACTTCGCCAGTTGGCGTACGGGACTGCTAGTGACTCATGGGATGAGTACTTAAGGATGTCTGCTAGAATGAGTCGGGAATGCTTGTATCGGTTTACCGAAAATGTCGTCAAGTTATATAGCAAAGTTTACTTGCGTAGGCCAACGAAGAACGAAATCCAAAAGCTTTACGCACACCATGCAGAGAAACATGGCTTTCCTGGCATGCTTGGAAGCATCGATTGCACGCATTGGCCATGGCGTAATTGCCCCACTGCATGGAAAGGGCAGTTTACGCGGGGTGACATTGGAGAGCCGTCAATTATTCTAGAATCTGTTTGCTCACAAGACCTTTGGATTTGGCATGCATTCTTCGGAGTTGCTGGTTCATGTAACGATTTAAATGTTCTAGCAAGATCCATGGTTTTTGACCCCATCATTAATGGTACCGGTCCGGATGATTCGTTCGTTCTCAACGGGGTAGAATATAAGCACGGGTATTATTTGGCTGACGGTATATACCCAAGTTATGCATCTCTTGTGAAAACCATACAAATTCTCACGGACGACAAAAGGAAAAAGTTTGCAAAGTGCCAAGAGTCGGCGAGAAAAGACGTCGAACGGTTATACGGTGTGTTAAAGTCGAAATGGCATGTAATTGGGCGACCCGCACGTGCATGGCATCCACAAAGCTTGAGATATATTATGTACGCTTGTACGATACTACATAATATGATAATCGAAGATGAAGGCCGTGCGATATGTGAGTATGACCCAAATGACGTTGAAGAGAATCTCGAGCCGGTTGACGCGACACAACAACAATCGAACAGGTGGGCATTAGAGGATAGTAATATGCACGCCAACCTTTGCTCGGATTTAATCGACCATATTTGGAACAATTTCCGTGTCGATGACGTTGATAACGAGTAGTTTGTATTTTTTTAATTTTTTTAGTTTCGTTTTTTTTTTTAATTTTTTTTATTTCGGTTTTTTTTTAGTGTTTTTTATTTTATATGTAATTTGGTTTTTAATTTTAATGAAAAAAATTAATGAAATATAAAATGTACAAATAAATAAAAAAGAAAAACAATAAAAAAGGGAAGGGGGAACCATTTCCCCTAGAAGGGGAAGGGGGAAATGACATGGCGCTGACGTGGACAAGGGGGAAGGAAGGGGGAAGGGTGACCACACCCCATAGCCTAATAAAAATAAAGAAAGCAATCGGTTGTACATCTAGGAATTAAGGTGCTAATGAAACGTCACCAGATGTGTCGAGTACCTGCTTGAAAAGAGATATACGGTGTTTGTGAGAGAAAAGTGAAATTAGAAATGTATTAAAAAAGAAAAAGTTATTTTGTTATTTTCTTGTCGAAGCAAGATGAAGTTTTTACTTTCACAATGTGAACATACCAAGTGATTAGCCTCTCACGCCCACCCGATGAGGTGTTTACATCATAATGAGCAAGACTTGGAGGAGAGTCCCTTATGCTCACAAGGACATTGTATGCTCTTAAGTTAAGCGCTCAAGTCAAAAGGTGTATAAATGTGTATATTTAAGTAATATATTAGAGAGAGTGTGTGAACTAGTTGGTAAAAAATAAAAAAAGAACGGAACATCTTCACCACGACTGCTAATGTTGCAGCCCGTATGGTAATGTTGTTGCCTCTTTGATCGTCGATCGCCACCAACACCAATCCAGTCATCTCAATTGCCACAATCCCCACTCTTATTGTCACCGTCACATTTCAACTTATTTAATAAATTTAGTAACCAAACTTTACTATTTTTTAAACCAAATGCAAATTTCATCCTTTAAATATGATTTTTTTTTATTGTCAATTTTCACTATTAAATCCGCTTTTTTTTTTTTTTTTTTTTTTTCAAACTACAATTTATTTAACGAATTTCTGTTTCGTGATGAATAATGAATTAAACTTCTCTAGAACTTCAATTAGAAAAAAATTAGAAGTGAAATATGGACCCTAAAAAATTGATAGTCAATTTACCATGAAATACAATAAAGTTATTTCTTACATAGTTATATTTGTTAGAACAAAGCTTTCTCTTGAGAAGTTATCTTATTTTGTAAATTAGTTATAAAATGTAATATCATTTTTTGTCCATCAGAAAGAAAGTTGCTTATTCCTTATATGGTAAAATTTAAAATATTTAACTAAATTTCATAATAATTTTAATGTGATGCAGTGATACTTGGCTACATAACCGTCTATCTAATTATCTTTTTCTCTCCCATTAAGTAATCAATGCATTGAATAAAAGAATTTTATATTCTCAGGGAACGGGACGCTACTAGATTTGGACACGGGTACCCCACTACCAGCACGGTAACACCGTTGCCATCTGTGTTAGTAGGGGTCCCGTGAACCGTTTTCTGGTTCTATCTTTTTTTTTTTTTTTTTTTTGGAAATTAACTTTCATATCACCCAAAAAACGGACAATCCTCAAAGTAAGGACCGATTATATGTGGTTTTTTGCAATTTTTGACTTTTAAACGGTTATATTTTATGTGACCGTTTTTATCAAACGTGTATATAAACACATTTCAATCCCACAGTTTAGTATAAAAACTTAGAAATTATATCCATAATTTTGAAAAAATGAGTGAAGTTAACATAGAAGATGATCAAGTTATCATTCCCCCACTCGAAGTGCACCCGATTTTACACTCAAGCGATAGTAGCCTTGAGTTTCTCAAGGACCTTTCAAAGCGGGCTGCAAAGCAAGACACAGCTACATCTAAAAAAGATATGTGCCACATGATCGCGAGGGAGGCCATGCTCGGTTAATAACCGACTATTTTGCTGAAGTACCAAAATACACCGACGCACAGTTTAAACTAAGGTATCGCATGTTGAGACGTCTAATTCTGAAAATTGTAGCACATGTTGAAGCAAACTTCGAATGGTTTAGAGAGAGCATGGACGGTCGGATTAGAAAGAGTTTTACGCCCATGCAAAAAGTATCTTCAGCAGTGAAACAACTCGCAACAGGTAATCCTCCAGACGAATACGATGAGTATTTATGTAGGTCTGAGAGGACGCCGCGCGAATGTTTACAATTTTTTTTGCAATGCCGTCATTAAGTTATACGGGGCTGAGTATTTACGACGACCAACAAGTCACGACATTGCATGTTTGTACGAAGCACATGAAGAAAAACATCACCTTCCCGACATGATCAGTAGCATTGATTGCACGCATTTAGTATGACGAGCATGTCCTAGGGAATTACGAGGACAATATATGAGAGGCGGTCACCAATACTCTACGATCATGCTAGAAGCGGTTGCTTCACAAGATATGTGGTTTTGGCATGGATTTTTTAGGCCCCCCGGTTCGCTCAACAACACAAATGTCCTCCAACAATCCCCAGTTTTTCTTACCCAACGAAACGGAACGGCGCCGTAGTGTCCATATACTTTAAATGGCCACTTATACAAACGTGGATATTATCTTACCGATGACATCTACCCAACCTGGTCTACGTTTGTGAAAGCGTTTCGATAATCGACCGACCATAAGGAAAAGAAATTTGTTAAGGCGCAAGAGGCGGCAAGGAAGGATGTTGAGCGAGCGTTCGGAGCATTAATGGGGAAATGGGGAATTACCGCACGATCCTTGAGGCCGACGACCGTTGCTAGGTGTAGCGTCATTGTCTATACGTGCATGATATTGCACAACATGATCATTAAAGACGAGGGGCGTGCGATATCACCGGTCCACATACGCGATCCCCCTATCCAACCATTCTTCGACGAACAAGCCCTTGCGGAGTTGACAGACTCCGATACGCATTTCCGACTTCGAAATGATCTCGTGGACATGTAGATGCACTTGATCTATCGCACCTCGAAGCGAACACCTCCGACTCCGAATAGTTTTTCTTTAATTTAGCGTGTTTGCATTTCTATGTTTTATTTACTTTTAATATTGTAAGTTTATTTTTAATGGAACGGTTTATTTTTTTAAGTTTTAAAAACGGTTCTTTAACTTCAAACGGTCATTTTTTTAAAAAAAAAAGGGTAATTAAAAAAAAGGAAAACTAAAAAAATAAAGATTTCAGTGAAGTGAATCAGTTAAGTGCTATCTCCAAAAAAATGATTTAGTAAAGTAAATTAGTGAAGTGATGTGGCAGTACAAGACTAGTTAAAATCAGTGAAAGAAAACTTAAGTCCTAGTAGCACCCCTTTCCCTCTCACAATTATCAACATAATACTGGTTTGAAAAATAACCATCCATATATATATATATATATATATATATATATATATATATATATATTACACCATCCGTAATGGTTAATGCCACACACGAAACATTTTTCACCACATTAGCATCATGACATCTATTTTAAAAATGTGTAATTGTTACATCACTTAATGTCCTTTCCATCACTACTTTCTAATTTTTTTCTCCTCATTAGGAGTTATATGTACTAAAATGTTTATCCCTTTTCGTTCCCCTATAACCCTTAGACCATGTGTAGTGGATGGGGTTATTTTTAATGCCTCTGATTCTGATTGGTTCACGTGGCGGCTGAGTCAGCATTGAGAAATGAAGTGAAAAGGGGGTGTAGTGGTAGGGGTTATTTATAATGCCCATGTTTCTGATTGGTTGTTTATTTTATTATTTTTTATTCTTTTAACTCAAAATAATTAAAATAAAAGACAAATAAATATAAAAAAATTACAAATAATATTAAAAACACACAACTAATATTAATTAAATTAAAAAAAATTACAAATAATATTAAAAACACACAAATAATATATAAAAACACAGATAATATTAATTTTTATCTTCGCTTTCGTCATACTCTTATTCATCATCTTCTTCTTCACCTTCTTATTCATGTTCTTCTTCATCTTCGCCCTCTTCGCTTTAACCTGCGTTTGGAATATACCGAACCGACCACGCATGTTGGACCATATCCGTCGTTAACGCGTCATGTGCATCATGGTCACGAAGTCATGTGCGTTGAGTATTCTTTGTTCCATATTAGCTTGCGGTAGATCCTGAACGGCTTCCGGTACATAATTTTGGCATATCGCTTTACCTTCATCTTCTAATATCATATTAAGCATGATTATACATGCATACATAACATCTCGCAGCTTGTCTGTGGTCCATGCACGAGCAAGATTTCTTTTGTAATGCCAACGCTGTTGAATAACCTCAAAAAATCTCTCTATGTCCTTTCGCGCGGACTCTTGAACTTTTTTAAAGTGTGCCAGTTTTTCATCGTACGGGTTGCTGAACGTCTTAACGATAATGTTATACCTCAGATATATTCCGTCAGCCAAATAGTATCCGTGTGGGTAGTAGTTTCCATTAGCATAAAAGCACGCCTTTGCTACCCCGCCAGAAATGAAATCCTCAATAATAGGCGACTGCTCAAAAACGTTTAAGTCGTTGCATGAACCCGCAACACCAAAATAGGCCGACCAAACCCAAAGATCGACTGAAGCCACCGCTTGAAGAATAATCGATGGTCCTTTTTGGTCACCACGTGTGTGTTGACCTCGTCAAGCGGTTGGGCAATTATACCACCGCCAGTGACGACAATTAATGCTACCCATCATTCATGGTAACCCATGTTCATTCATATGCACCTCGTAAATTTTCTGTAAGCCGTACCCAGTGGGCTTTCTAAAATAACTGGATCTGTACAACTTTACTATTCCTAAAAAAAATAAATACAAAAATATATGAATTTACTTTAAAGGTAAATGAATATAAATTAAAAAAAGTGATGTAACTATATACAAAAATATAATAAAAACGTAAATGAATTTACTTTAAAAAAGTGATGTACCTTGGCAAAAATACTCCAAAGAATCGCGTGTTGTTTTCTCGGTCATTTTTAAATACTCGTCGTTGATATCCGTCGTGTTGCCGTATGCGAGTATACGTAGTGCCGAGGTACACTTTTGAATAGCGGTGAATCCCATGACCCCCCAACATCCGATTTTTGTTGAAAGTAAGGAAACACGTTTTCCAAATCTCCGGCAATACGTAGAAATAAACGTTTGCTCATCTGGAAACGACGCCTAAACGTCTTTGGGTCGGGGTAAGTCGGGGCTTCATCAAAGTAATCCTTCATCAATCGAGCATTTGCCGATACACGATCTCGTTCGTAATACTGTCTAGTCAGTTTTGGACATGTAGGCGCATTAGTTTGTTCCATATATCTCGACGCAAGCGCAAGCGCACTCGTAACTGCATCTTGCTCCAACTCTTCGTCTGTCGACTCACCCTCATCGCCTAGAAACTCTTAGTAATATTCTCTGGCAACGGATGATGACGCCGGGGAACCCATTTTTTTTTTTAAATATTGGTAATATGTGTTTTGTGTTTGTGTTTGAATAATATGTGTTTTGTGTGTTTTATATATTTGTTTTGTGTATATATATAAAAAAAATAGCCGTTCAAATACAACTGTCATATGACCGTTCAAAAGTTGCCTCCCCACGTGTTCAATTTTGATTGGTTAGATGGAAGTTTCTCACGCGTTATTTTTATAACGCTGCACCCCTTTTTAAGCCATAGCGCCCCCTCATAGCGGTGCGAGAGCGCTATTTTTTGATATCACGCCACGACTACACAGGGTCTTAGAGGGGTGGTGTTAGACGCATTAGCCAACCTATTCCCACCCCTATACCGCACATCACGCATAGTCTTATCCGGTTTTATATTTTTATGTTACGGGAACATTATTTATGATCAATAACTAACTAAAAATACTTGGTTATTTAACATTTCAAAATTACATTCCTTTTATAAAACTGTTGACCGTAATAATATTTAAAGTTAAGCGTTACAAAAGACTTTAATTATAAAATTAAAAGATAACTAGACTTCAACCGTTATTATTAAACATTTATGTATATATAATTATAATGCACTGTATGAAACTAATCCAGCCGGTCTTTACTTCTTCAAAACCAAAACAATTTTTAATATTTTTCTCTTAATTATTCCAACCAAATATTTAAATAAAAAACTTATTCATCCAATATAAATACGCGGCATGCCACAGGCCGACAATTAACCGAAAAGCGTGCTTCACTGCTTCATTCCTCAAGAGAGAGAATAATAATAATAATATAACAATATATTTACACACAGAGCTCGATCTTTAAAGGCGAATTAGTCGATAATAATATCAGTTTCTTCCAAATTTGGGCTCTTTATTATCTTTACTTGCGACCCACAATATTCTTTTGTTTAATTCGCCGGAAAATCACTACAACATGATGCAGATGGACAGGAAACCGTTTCTTGAAGAGTATGAGAAGCTTATTGTTCGTATGAATACCCCTAGGTGAGCTCATTTCTTTTGATGTTTCCAATTTCTTTTTTTGGGTTTAGTTGGATGAGCAATTGGTACAGTACCGTGCCAATCGTATTTTGGTACCAATTGGTCATCTGTTTTTGACGTTTTTCATGATCGGTACTTTTGGTTTAGTAAGGTATTTTATCTACCATTTAACTTGGCGGTATCATAACATATCGAGCACTATCGGTATAAGTAGTCTCTTTTGACGATTTTCAGGATCGGTACATTTGGTACTGGTATTTTTTTTAATAAACTAGAGGTGTGAATTGATCAAATATTACCGGTTCCGAACCATACCGTACTGATCATCTTTGGGTACCATTTTTTACGTTTTTCAGGATCAATACTTTTTATTTGGTATTATTTTTAGGTTTTTACCCACTTTTTACCTTCAAATACCTGTGTTCCGGCACCGTAAGTTTTCAGAACCGGTACCATATATAACAATCAGGATCGATATTTTAATAAATTAGAAGTGTGGATTGATCAAAAAGTTTTAACCTTAGATTCTGTAATCTTCCAGAATATTTCTTACGTGATTTAAATTTGACTTTCGTTTGACTAATTCTTTTGCCTTAATTTTCAACATTAAAACTTCAAAGTTTGAATTTCGTGCTTTTGTTGACTTGTCTCTTCTGTGTTTCTTCGTCAGGGTCATGATTGACAATGCTGGTTGTGCAGATGCAACACGCATCATGGTAATATTCTATGTTTTTCTTGCAATTTTAATTTATAAAAGATTCATATTTTATTTGTAGTTTTATCATATATATAATATTAAAATTAAGTTTTATTTGATTATAGATTGATAGTGCAAGAAATGATGGAATTCTTCTTGAAGCTGTTCAAGTCCTCACAGATCTTAACCTTTCAATCAAAAAAGGTTATGTTTCATCAGATGGAAGATGGAACATGGATGGTAATAACTTTTTTTTTTAATTATTATTATTATTACTATTATTATTTAATAAATAAGGCATAATCATGCTGTTAGATTTACCTGTTTGCAACTTTAATCTACAGTCTTCCATGTCACCAATTTGGATGGCAACAAGTTAACAGATGGTAGCATCATCAATTGCATTGAGCAGGTGAATTAATTAATTAATTAATTAATTGTTTATAATAAAAAACTGGTCTTTTTAGTTTTTACTCTTTTACTCTTTTTGTTAAGAATAATGATGAATTTGGTATTATGATGTTTATTTACTAATGTTTTTTTTTCTTTTTTTTGTAATACAGTCACTTGGAACTATACATCATACAAGATCAAAATCCATTGATGGAATGACAACATTAGAGTTAACTGGGACAGACAGAGTTGGGCTTTTATCCGAAGTTTTCGCGGTTTTATCTGAGCTTAACTGTGATGTGGTTGAGTCCAAAGTATGGACGCATAATGGCCGGATCGCTGCTATAATTCATTTGAAAGATTGTGATTCAGGGTCTCCAATTGAGGATTCTAAGAAAATAGATAGAATCGAAGCGCGGTTGAAAAATGTGTTGAAAGGGGATAATGATATTAGAAGTGCGAAAACTTTGGTTTCAATCGCGGTTACTCACACAGAAAGAAGGCTGCATCAAATGATGTTTGCGGATCGCGATTATGATAGAAGTCCGATTATGAAAACTCATGGTCGATGCTCTCCATTGGTATCGGTTCAAAACTGTTTGGAGAAAGAGTATTCGGTTGTCAATATTCAAGTTAAAGATCGTCCCAAGCTTTTGTTTGATGTCCTTTGCACGTTAACTGATATGCAATACGTCGTTTTTCATGCTACTATCAATACTGAAGAAGACGGGGCGTATCTGGTACTAATTAAGTTACTTGATGATGTTGTTTGCATTTATATAGCTAAAATTATAATAGGTTTATGTTAATGTTGCTAAAGTTTTAATCTTTTTTATGATTTCAGGAATTCTTTATCAGGCATATAGATGGAACTCCGATTAGTTCAGAAGCCGAAAAGCAACGAGTGATCATGTGTTTAAAATCGGCCATTGAAAGAAGGGCGTCCGAGGGTATGCGGCTAGAACTTTTTAAACCCGACAAACCTGGGCTATTAGCCGAAGTGACACGGACGTTTAGAGAAAATGCAATGAATGTAACACAAGCAGAGATATCTACAAAAATGGGCATGGCTTTGAATATTTTCTATGTGACGGATGCGATTGGAAACCCGGTTGATTCAAAAGTTATAGATTCGGTTATGGACAGAATCGGGTCGGGTTACTTGAGAGTCAAGGAACTACCATTGATGTATCGACAAAAGGCTGAGAGTTATGCACAAAACACTAGTAGTCTTGGTGGTGCTCTTTTGCTTTCACTTGGCAGTTTACTAAGAAAGAATCTACTGTACCATTTGGGATTGATCAAGTCTTAAGAAAGGGTTGTAACTCATGCATTGGGTGTTGTACTATAGAGAAACGGGGGTATCCATGGTTTGCTTGAAGGAAGGGTTTTGTACATAAAAAAATACAAGTTGGGTGGGATAGTTGGTGTGGTAGATAGATATGCATTGAGGCATACACATTTGGTTTTGAAATTTTGGTTTGGTGAGGTGGGGGGAAGGGTGGTAGGGGGTAGGGGTGGGTGGTTTGTGGGGCCTACTACTAGTATTACTATGAAATTGATTTATATTTGGATTGGATTATTTTTGTATTTATGGTGGTTTTATACCCACACCTAGCTTGTTAGTCATTCTATGTACATAAAATTTATTAAAAGTATAGTGATTCAATGATTGATTACTAATCCTGTTGTGAATTTTACACATTATTTGATTATCTCTGGTATTACTAGAACAAATAAGTAATATTACTTGTTGATGCACTACATAAAATTTGTTAAAAGATTATTTGGCTCTGACTAGTATCTTTGATATCTTTTGCAAGGATTTGTAAGTTTTATTTTATTTTTCTTCAGACTACTTGCAGGAAAACTTATGAAAATGATTTAGACTACTTGCAGGAAAACTTAAGAAAATGATTTAATATATATAACAACAAAAATAACAACTTACAAATTGATCACTAATTTAGTGATCGCAGAGAAGGGCAAAATAGGTATAACCTATAATTGTTAAGTTACACTTTAATTTTTTAAACGTTCGTAATTTTTCCATATGATATTATTTTATTTAAAAAAATACACGATAAAAATACGTTTTTTTTATCCTCTTTCATTTTCATACTCTATTTCTATATTAAAAAAAACCCTTTTTTGCTGGGTTGATAACTTGCGATTTATGATGTATAACTTGCATCTTTATCATAAAACGCAATTAAAAAAAAGGGTTTTTTACATTAATTTTCTTTTTACAATAGCCTCTCTTAGATAATTTATCTCTTCCAATATCAATTATTATCTCTAAGGGGGAAGGGACCCTTCTAGTGCCTTCTTTTTCTTTCACTGATTTTAACCAATCCTGCACTGCCACATCACTTCACTGATTTACTTCACTAAATCACTTTTTTGGAGGCAACACTTAATTGATTCACTTCACTGAAATCTTTATTTTTTAGTTTTCCTTTTTTTAATTACCGTTTTTAAAAAAATGGCCAAACTGTTTGTAAAACATAAAAAAAATAAACTGTTCCATTAAAATTAAACTTACAATATTAAAAGTAAATAAAACATAGAAATGCAAACACACTAAATAAAAGAAAAATTATTCGGAGTCGGAGGTGTTCACTTCAAGGTGGGGTAGATCAAGTGTGTTTAGATGTTCCACCAGATCATTTCGAAGTCGGAAATGCGTATCGGAGTTTGTCAACTCCGCAAGGGCTTGTTCGTCGAAGAACGGTTGGATAGAGGGATCGCGTATGTGGACCGGTGATATCGCACGCCCCTCGTCTTTAATGATCATGTTGTGCAATATCATGCACGTATAGACGATGACGCTACACCTAGCAACGGTCGTCGGCCTCAAGGGTCATGCGGTAATTCCCCATTTCCCCCTTTAATGCTCCGAACGCTCGCTCAACATCCTTCCTTTCCGCCTCTTTTGCCTTAACAAATTTCTTTTCCTTAGGGTCGGTCGGATATCGAAACGCTTTCATAAACGTTGACCAGGTTGGGTAGATGCCATCGGTAAGATAATATCCACGTTTATATAAGTGGCCATTTATAATAAATGGACATTGCGGCGCCTTTCCGTTTCGTTGGGTAAGAAAAACTGGGGATTGTTAGAGGACTTTTATGTCGTTGAGTGAACCGGGGGGCCAAGAAATCCATGCCAAAACCACATATCTTGTGAAGCAACCGCTTCTAACATGATTGTAGGGTATTGGTGATCGCCTCACATATATGGTCCTCGTAATTCCTCAGGACATGCTCGCCATACTAAATGCGTGCAATCAATGCTACCGATCATGCCGGGAAGGTAATGTCTTTCTTCGTGTGTTTCGTACAAACATGCAATGTCGTGACTTGTTTGTCTTCGTAAATACTCAGCCCCGTATAACTTAATGACGACATTGCAAAAAAAAATTGTAAACATTCGCGCGACGTCCTCTCAGACATACATAAATACTCATCGTATTCGTCTGGAGGATTGCCGGTTGGGAGTTGTTTCACTGCTGAAGATACTTTTTGCATGGGCGTAAAACTCTTTCTAAAACGACCGTCCATGCTCTCTCTGAACCATTCGAAGTTTGCTTCAACATCTGCTACAATTTTAAAAAAATAGACGTCTTGACATGCGATACCTTAGTTTAAATTGTGCATCGGTGTATTTTGGTACTTTAGCAAAATAGTCATTTATTAACCGAGCATTGCCTCCCTCGCAATCACAAGGCACGTATCTTTTTTAGATATTGCTGTGTCTTGCTCTGCAACCCGCTTTGCAAGGTCCGTGAGAAACGCAAGGCTACTATCGCTTGAGTGTAAAATCAGGTGCACTTCGAGTGGGGGAATGATAATTTGATCATCTCCTATGTTAATTTCACTCATTTTTTTTTAAAGTATGGATATAATTTCTATGTTTTTGATACTAAACCGTGGTTAAAATGTGTTTTTATATACACCTTTGATAAAAACGGTCACAAAATATGACCGTTTGAAAGTCAAAAAGTAATTAAAAACCACAAAAATTCGGTCAAAAAGAATTAAAAACCATAAAATTTCGACCGTTGCATTTTAGTCACCAAACTACCAGTCCGTTAGATAGAACCAGAAATTGGTTCACGGGACCCCTACCAGCACGGCTGGCGGCGGTGTTACCGTGCTGGTAGTGGGGTACCCGTGCCCAAATCTGGTAGCGCTCCATCCCCCTATCTAATTATTCAAAAACACTTTGTCCTACACGTATCATAATTCATCATAAATATATCGTACACATGGCGATATTCATCCTACACATTGAAATTCACGCTACACTTATCTTACAAATCTCGAAATTAATCATACACATATTGGAGTTCATTTTAAATGCATCATACGTTTGGTTTGTAAATATATATATATATATATATATATATATATATATATATATATTGAAAAGAGTTATGAGTTTCATTTAGTAAGCTAGTTTAGGGGTTACAAACATTTGATACAAATATTAGTTAGAGCACTCTTATTGGTTTAAACTTATTTTTTCTTTTCTTTACACTAATTTTTTTTCTCATTTGAATCTTCCAATATATATATGTATATATATATATACACATATATATGTTTGTGTGTGTTTGTATAAGGAAACTATATTTAAGAAAAAAAACATTGATATTGTGGATTGGATACAAAATCATAAACATATGCTGCGTAATTAATTAATGAAGAAACACGGATCGAGTGCCGCCAGTAGAAGTTTGTCGTATAACACTATCTCCAACGCTGGGGGCTTCGTGCGTCCGGGGTGGGCCGGGTTGTGCCCCTGTCTTTGCCACTGGGGGGTCGTGGCGTTGTTTAATTGGCCGTTCAAAAAAAAAAAAAAAGACTATCTCCAACGCTAAACATGCCCTTAGACTTCTTTAGCTGTCAAGTCATCTGCTATATCATATCCTTATAAATCCTTAATTTCATCTCCAATCTTACAAATATTCTTACTTTCATTAATTTTTACCTCATCAACTAATCACTACACGCAAAATTTAAATAAAAGATTTGTTTTTTAGTTTGGACCACCTCATTACCAAAACCAATATTAACTTTCGTCCATAACTAAGGACAAGCCTCAAAGAGAATCGTTGCTCCAATAGCAAGCGCTAGCAAGGGCTTGTAGGCGCATGGGTCAATGATGTAATAAAGATAGTCTAAAATATCTTGTATAGTAGCAAATAAAGGAGGCACGTGGTGTGGAAAGAAAGTAAGAAGCATGCATGACGGTGCCGTTAAGTGCGGCAAACATGGCGGATTTATTAGCTGGCCACCCACTGCCTTCGACTCTTCTTTTGATACCACGACTCTGGTTTTTTGTTTCTTTTCTTTAAATAACCTAACTAGACATACACTGTTTGACCAAACCTTTGACAATTATGTTGTTACTCATTAATTTTTTAAACTCGGTAACTACTACATTATATTAATCGATTGTTTTTTTTTTTTTTGGATCGGCTAAAGACATCATCTCGGTACCCCGTTTCGAATCTCATTTTTCCGCATCGTCCCAGAGGGCATACGTCCTTTCAACGTCAAGGGGTATATTTTTGCTGGCCCTAGGATTCGAACCATGTACCTCTCCCGGGCGGGAACCTCCCTAAGGAGTAAACCCTCCCACCTAATAATCGATTGGTTATTAGACTAAGTGTCGTGGCTCACCTCTAGCCAACACTTTATCGTATTAGAATAAGATAAGTAAGCGTTGGCGTGACACTGGCTAAAGTTTGACACTTGCTCACTTGATCCTGTTACGGCTCACCTTGAGCGATAGCTTTATCATGCTTTTTTTTATTTTTGTACATTTTATGTTTTTATTTTTTTTATAACACTACATTGCATGAATATTAAAATAAACGTTACATAAATATTAAACACCATAAAATAACATCAAACCATAACATCACATAAATATTTAAAAACATAAATAAATATTAGAAACATGACTATTGTTGAAATCGTGCTCTCATAGCTCTCCAAACCGCAACCTTCGGGTAGTTATCATTGTGTATGACACAGTATTGGTTACGGGCCTCTTCAATCGCCTCATCTTCGTTTAAACCCGTATTGTTCAACGCACTTACAAAGAATCGCTCAAATATTGTGCACTTCGTCTGTAAGGATACATACTTTCCATATATCGCGTCCCTTGAACGAATGTTGTCACCCATTTGTTCATAGTATCTTTGTCACAACCGCGCTCCAAAAAATTTTCGTTCGTTCAATTTCTCCTTGTTTCTTGTATAGCAATATAACTGTTGACCAACTCAAGTTCTTCCTCCACGTTCCAACTTCGTGGTGGCACACGGTTTTGTGGGGGCGAGATTGGATTTGGATTCGGGTTTTGGTTTGTCATTTGTGATCGACTTTAAAATGAAAAATTTTTTTGTAGAAAAAATAGAGTGTTGATATCTATCTATATAATAATTGAGGTCATCTAGGGTTGAATGAAGCCCTTAGAGAGTGTTTGAGGTATCCATATTGTATATGGAGCTCCAACTAACTCACTATAAATACTCTTTTCTAAACATAAATCTACACTACATTCTTCCATCATACTCTCTAACAAATCTTCCAACCAACATTCATCCTTCTTCTTCTTTTGCATTCTTGATTCTAGGTCATGTATTCTATTGAAACATACCATCGCACATCCATAATTTTTTTGCATTATTGATTATGTTCGATATATAAATGGTTAGTGTGTACTGGCGAATCAATTGAGTGATTTTATGCATTCTTGATTCTGTTCACACATGATAATTTTTTATTCATTCTTTAATCTTCCTTTATAAACGGTTGTTTGTCTTCGATTCGACAAGTTTTCCTCCCTGACCATAAATTAAGTTTTGAAGAACCTTTAATATGTGTTTCTTTTGTTTTATTCTATTAGTCGATTTGTTAATCTAATGTTGAGAATGATTTGTAGGTACTCAGGGTACTGTGCTTGGAGAGGGGTGTTGGATCTTTCTGGTGATGTAAACTCGGAGATTTATGCAGGATTGCGAAAGGTTTATCAAGATCTCGGCAAGTGCCTGTACTTCGATTTAGGTAGTGGAACACATGCCGTTTTTTTATGAGCTTTTGAACAAGAAGATCAACTGGATATGGTATGTCAATCAACCCGAGCCACAACTCAAGGTGATTGATCATCTTTTTAACAGATCTTCAACAGAAGTCAATTACGAAAATTTTGTTGACATTGACTCATGCCTTCAAGAATGCAAAGATCTTCAACAGAAGTCAATTATGAAAATTTTGTTGACATTGACTCATGCCTTCAATTACCATTGATTATGCCATTATAATTATTATTATTAATTATTAATATTGACTAATTATAGTTGACATTGACTCATGCCTTCAATTACCATTGATTATGCCATTATAATTATTATTATTAATTATTAATATTGACTAATTATAGTTGACATTGACTCATGCCTTCAATTACCATTGATTATGCCATTATAATTATTATTATTAATTATTAATATTGACTAATTATAGTTGACATTTACTCATACCTTCAATTACCATTGATTAAATGTCATTATAATTATTATTATTAATTATTAATATTGACTAATAACACTAATGAGATTATTAATAATAATATTAAATATACACATAGAATAAAAAGAATATACATATATACTCTTCCTCGTCCTCGGCTAACCAATGAAAATGAAAAGTAGATTTTTTTTTTTTTTTTGTATTTCACATTTATGTTTATAGATGTGTTTGCTCCTATAACCTCTATAGAATATACTTACACACGACTAATTATAGTTGATATTGACTCATGCCTTCAATTACCATTGATTATGCCATTATAATTATTATTATTAATTATTAATATTTACTCATGCCTACATAAATGTATGAATGTTTCAGACCTTACTTTGTTGACATTTACTCATGCCTTCAATTACCATTGATTATGCCATTATAATTATTATTATTAATTATTAATATTGACTAATTATAGTTAACATTGACTCATGCCTTCAATTAACATTGATTATGCCATTATAATCATTATTATTAATTATTAGTTATTAATATTGCCTAATTATAGTTGACATTTACTCATGCCTTCAATTACCATTGATTATGCCATTATAATTATTATTAAGACATTTTGAATAAATGGAATTGATATTTCTAACCTATTTATAGATATGATATCAGACAGAATGTCTTTAAAAGACAAATAGCTCTAAACACAATAAATCCACCATTGTTATTCTGTCTGTTATCAAGCATTCGAGTTTGATCAAGGTAATTCGATATCCAAGTTGTATACTCACATTTAGTAATATTATACCTATAATATTCCATCTGTAATTAGTTATTGTAATATAAACGAGTTGACGTCAAACTTTGTGTCCTTCCAAGTGAAATTAAAAAATATATATATCTTTTGATTTCCTTATTAGAAGCCCTCGTCTTTCCGAAACATTCTGATGACTCGATGAGAGACGATATGAGAAGTACCTTACGATTTGGAAAATTGATCAAACCTGTTTATGACTCTTTGATGATGATGATGCAATGATTATGAAGCCCTCGTCCTTTAGGGTATATAGTTTTGCTTTGTTGATTGTGTTTATCCGATTTTAAAATCCGACACTCCTTTGCCGTGTCGTTTTTTTTTTTTGCAATTTTATGTTTGTTTAGGGGTGATTTCAGTTGTCAAAAATCAGTTGGTGTTGACAAACATAGTCACCACAGCCAATGCTTAACATGAGTTTATGATAAACAATTATGCGTTTTATTAAAATTTGGATTCAAAGTTTATGTTAATGTACCCTACGTTGCATTTTTTGAACTATTATTCGTATTACTATGACTATATTCATGTGTGTGTTTAATATATCTTTTTTCTTTTTTAAACAAACCTTATCATTCATTCAACAGAATGTCACTAATATATAATAGATAGGTCAAGATCAATGTTTCTTTATGTGGAAACATAGCATAATATTAAATAATAACTCTTACCCAATCTAAATTTTGAACTTCAGTAATAAAATATTAATGATAATCACAAATAATATTATTATTATTCGTATGCACTTATGATTAGTTTACCCAACATATGTTAATGAGTTATAATTTTTATGTCAGCACCTTTTTAAGTCCCTATAGTCACATTACATTTGATTTCAATCTCGCCATTTATAATTTAACTTTGTTGACACACAATCATAGTACCATATAATTACTCAATCAATCAATAATCAATTTAATAAATGACCAATCATGCCATAATTGTGATATTTTCCCTACATTATACAAATCTGACTTATGAATTTACCTTCTTTAATTTGTTAAATACTCATTCGTAACAAAATTTAGTACTATCTTCATAAGAATATGAACTATAATTAATAATTAATTACATGTTGCTATATGTAAAATATGGTATGTATGTATGCTGCTGTTGGTATATTTGTAACAAAGGTTAACTAAATCAATCATACACGATGAGACGGTGGACATTTAAATTTTCGCGGATAATCTGGACCTTGGTGGCTCAATGCTGCAGAATTCAGCGTATATTTTCATTCAGTTTGAAATATGTTATTGATATGCACAACTATCTTAATGGGTCGGTAAAATGGAGTAAGGATATGTATGTGATTTCGCTTACAACGGTTTGGTAGATTTGGAAATCCAGAAATGAAGCGTCTTTCGAAAACAAATAAGCGTCGTGCATATAACCATTGGCGAAATCAAGGCGATGAGTTTGCTATGGTTCAAAGTGAGAGAGAAGAAGACATACTTTACTTTGGACATTTGGAGGAAGTTTGACCTGCAAAAAGTTGGTTGGTAAAGTATGTATGCTGCTAATGGTGTAACTGTGTATGTTTAGTTTTCTGTTTTCTTATTGTATTTGGTCGATCTTGTGAGGATCTCGCTTACAGTTGGTGATTAATAAAAGTGGCTTTTTGTTGGCTGTTCAAAATAAAAAAAACTAAATCAATCATATCTCAATTAGCTTAGTCTCATTAGCATGATTATATATACATTATTTGATAATATAAATTATATATACTCAAATTATATGTAGCTGTGTATGCTAATTATAATTCTTTGTCATCAATCTAAATCAAATACCAATATTTCCTTTTTTGAGTAGTTGATATATTGAAAATCACCCTCATTAAAAGACCAGTCAACACGAATGGCAGCATTTCATGCACTAATTTTGCTTATTTTTAATTCGGTCAACACGAATTAATTTTGAATGCATTAAGAAAAATGTATTAAAAGACCAGTCAACACGAATGGCAGCATTTCATGCACTAATTTTGCTTATTTTAAGTCTATTTTACTAATCAAGCTAAAAAATTCAATCATTCCATAATTATACTTCAACTATATAATTAGACCAATACAAGTCTTTTATACTTATTCTATCAACATTATCCCACTTTCATCATTCAATTACGGTTTATGTGTTTCGAATACACTCCTTTTTCACATTCAGTTTTGTTCCAGACTGTGGAAGCAAAGACTTTTGTAAGTCCATTTTTACCATACCTGATTTATTTTGTTTTCTTAACAAACATAGTTCTTTATCATTGTATTTAATATACAATTATGCTCGCGTCTCTCTGTCTTTGTATTCAAAATTGCTTTATTGAATGGTAATATAATAATAAAATGTAGGTTACACACATTGCTGATGATGGTAGGTGAACCATCTTCATTTTATTTAATTTTATATAGATAGATGTATATCACATTTGGTATAATATTAAAAAAGATGAACTCATAATAACGTAATAAATCATCTAAAAATCCGTTTTAAGAAAAATGTATTAAACATTGTAACACTATATTTTTGTGTTTTGCATTGTATATTTTATATTCTACAATTTCTTAAAGCGTAAAATACGTGAGTTTGTCAAATATTTTTCAATCATCAATACTATGTTTTTTTTAATTTTCAGGGAGCATACTTATTTTATTGAAGAAAAAAAAATAACTTTTACAATGTCAGAACCCCAAAAGAGATTTTTAGTTTACCGAAATCTAAAGTTGGTAACCTGAGGCGTAAATCTAACGGTAATTATTACGGTTTTTTTTACATTTGTTTACATTGATATATGTTTATATTTTATTATACTAACAAATATTATAAACATGTATGGAGATATCAATACTGCAACACCGTTGTCCGACATATCAAATGGTACGTAATTTGTTATGTTTGATCTTATAAATTTAATTCTTAAATTTCAATTACAAAATAATACGTATAAGTATACTCTATTGTTCAGTGAGTCCTAATGTCTCTGAGAGACGTAGACGGATGAATGCATATTTGGATAGCATAAGTTCCAATGTCGGTTCTTCAGCTTCTAATGTTGAAAATGTAGAAGGCTCTCCAAACGCTTTCACACCTTCGTTAGTAACAATTCAAGGTAAAATTTTCTTCTACATTTCACATATGTCTTATTGCTTACTACAATCCGTTGTTTTTTTTACTTAGTTGTCTTTATTTTTGTAGTTAACACGCAGAGAACGCCTTTGTCAGATATCTCTAATGACCGTGCCGATTGCACAAAGTGAAAAAAAAACAAATTTTGCATCCACAAAAACAAATAATCGTGTAACAATTGAAGGTAAATTTTCTTTTATACATTGCCCAAATGTGTTTTTGCTTACTCATTTCATTTTTTTTTGTAATTATTTCTTTTTATTTTATAGTTAACACCCAGATAACGCCTTTGTCAAACATCTCTAATGGTATTATTTATCTTTTTTTTATGTCATCATTTGTTCGCTTATGTATTTCTGTTAGTATAATCGTATTGTATTGTCCCGTTTTGTAGTTATGTTATTTTCAAAGCATGACATTTATTTATTTCATTTTTGAACAGTCTGTCACGAATCTCAACATAGCAATTTATCAGAATTTTATAAACAAAGGCGAAAAGAAAGAAAGCATATCTTGGATTCTAAGCGGAGTAATAAAGGAAAACTAACTATAACACCTAACACTCAATCACACCCAGTTGACATTGTTGGTATGTGTAGAGATTACTTACTTTTACAAAGTATATTATAATACATGAATAGTTATCAAACTTATATTATTTTACTTTGTCAGGATCTTCAGGTGTTAGGTCTCCGCTTTCTAATGTTACCCAATAACAAGCAAATCGAAATACCAATGTACGCAATACGCGGTCAACATCTAATTTAAAACGAAAACGCCCGAGTATTACTCCCATACCGATGGCCGACTTGGAAGAATGCTTAGAAAATCTGCATGGAGTAACTTCAAACATTGTAATAAAAGGCATATCTCCAGGTACTCTTTATTCGGTAATTACTATAAAATATATTCAATTGTAATTCTAAATTACATTAAAATTATCTTATATATATAAATTTTCAATATCTATTTTTAGATTACTTGGACCATGGGGATCAAAATGTGACTTGTGAGGATTGCAATGCAAGATTGTGGAGTTGTGAATCTACAAGAGGGCATAAAAGAAGCGGTGCTAAAAAAAATTCTCTCTATGTTGTGGTTATGGAAAAGTTTTGCTTCCTCCTTTTAAGGAGGCACCGGACAGTTATAAAGAGTATTTTAATGGTGTTGATTCTAAAAGCAAATTCTTTTTAAAGAACATAAGACGGTTCAACTCTATGTTTGCATTTACTTCCATGGGTGGAAAAATTGATAAGTCTATAAATCATGGTGATGCTCCTTTCATCTATCGTATAAGTGGTGAGAACTACCATGCTTTGGGAAATCTTTTACCATCACATGGACAAAATCCAGTATTCTCTCAGCTATACATCTATGATACTGAAAATGAAGTTTCGAATAGAATCAATGTCGTTGGGTATGTTTTTTTTTCTTAATGTCTTTTGTTTCGAACGGTATACATACCCAAATGCTTTTCAATCTAATACATTCATCTTATTTATAGTGATGCAGACGAGGATCACTCATCAGAAAAGGCGCTTGAGTTTCAAATTGTAAAAGAATTGAAAAAAATGTTAGATGACAAAAACTCCTTGGTGAAATCTTATAGAATGGCGAGAGATTGCTTTCAGAAGAATCCTGATGCACAAGTCAAGCTTCGATTAAACGGAATGAGGAAAGAAGATGGTAGAACATACAACCTGCCCACAGTTTCTGAAGTTGCTGCATTGATAATTGGTGACCTCAATGAAGAAACAGATAAACGTGATATTATCGTGCAGACCATTGACGGAAAGCTAAAAAGAGTTAGTGAGTTACATCCGTCGTATCTTGCTCTTCAGTATCCATTGTTGCTTCCTTATGGTGACGATGGATATAGAATTGACATCCTTCACAGCAATGTTCCCTTACCAAATGAAAGCTCATCTTCAAATTCAAAAAATAAAAAAAATGACTGTCAAAAAAATGTTATCTTACCAGATGGGAGCTCATCTTCAAATACAAAAAACAAAAATCATGAAAGTACAACAATGAGGGAGTTTTTTGCTTATAGGATTCAAGATAGGAGTAATGAATTCTCCCTAATTCTTAATGCAAGGAGACTTTTACAGCAATTTTTAGTTGATTCATATACAATGATTGAAATGGAAAGATTAAATTTCATTAAGGGTAAGCAAACCCTTATTAGGAGTGAGAAGTATAATGTCCTAAGCAAACAAAGAGAAGAAGGACAAACAGAGACATCAAGCATGGGTCAATGAGTTATTATTCCATCTTCTTTTACAGGTGGCGCTAGATATATGATGCAAAATTATCTAGACGCAATGGCAATATGCAAGTGGTACGGATACCCTGACTATTTTATTACAATTACTTGTAATCCTAAATGGCCAGAGATGAGAAGATATCTTCAAGATACCACTCTTAGACCAGAAGATAGGCCAGACATTTTATGCAGGTTGTTTAAAATAAAACTTGATTCGATAATTAAAGACCTGAAAGATAAACACTTATTTGGAACTGTTGAAGCTGGTACGAATACATGAAGTTTATTTTATTAGAACATTATTTATTTATTTTTTTAACCTTTATAACTTATTTTATTTTGTTTGCTACCAATACTTTGCAGTTATATACACTGTTGAGTTTCAAAAACGTGGATTACCGCATGCACACATCTGTTTGTTCATGGCCGCTGGTTATAAGCTTCCAACAGTTGACCATATTGACAACTTCATTTCAGCTGAGATACCAAATAAAGATGAGGAGCCAGAATTGTATGAACTTGTACGTGAGTTTATGATTCACGGTCCTTGTGGACCTTTGAACATGCGTTGTCCGTGTATGGTCAATGACAAATGTTCAAAAAACTTCCTAAAGAATTTTCAGCATGAAACCTCTATCGATAATGATGGTTATGCATTGTATAGACGAAGAGATAATGGTTCGTTTGTAGAAAAGTCGGGTGAGCAGTTAGATAACAGATATGTCGTTCCGTATAACAAGACTCTTCTTAAAAGATACCAGGCACATATCAACGTTGAATGGTGTAACCAAGCTGGATCCATTAAGTATTTATTTAAATACATTAACAAGGTCCAGATAGAGTTACTGTTAATTTTGTGGAAAGCAAGAAAGTACCGGGTGAAGACATAGTGGTTGATGAAGTCAAAGGATTTTATGATTGTCGTTATATTTCTGCGTGTGAGGCTTCATGGAGAATATTCTCATATGATATTCATTACAGGACACCTCCTGTAATGAGAATACCTTTTCATCTACCCGGTGAACAAAGAATTGTTTTCAATGCTACGCAGGACATTGACGACGTTCTCAATAAACCCTCTTGTGCTACATCTATGTTTTTGGTTTGGATGGAACGCAACAAAAATGATGCCAATGCAAGGCAACTAACTTACATCCAATTCCCTTCACAATATGTTTGGAAAGCACAAGAAAGAAAATGGGAGCCTAGGCAAAGAATAAAGTCAATTGGTCGGATTTATTCAGTTCCTGCTTCTGTTGGTGAAGCTTATTTTTTGAGAATTCTTTTGAATAAGGTTAAAGGACTAACATCATTTCAAGATATTCTTAAAGTTGATGGGAAAGTCCAATCCTCTTTTAGGGATGCATGCTACGCTATGGGACTCTTGGATGATGATACAGAATATGTTGAAGCAATAAAGGAAGCGGCTTTTGCAGGTTTTGGCCCTTATCTAAGGAACTTATTTGCAACTCTTTTAGCGTCCAACAGTTTGTCAAGACCTGACATTGTGTGGGAGGAAACATGGAATTATTTGTCTGATGACATTTTACGCAAGAGAAGAATAGATTCAAACTGTCCAGGTTTTTAACTTTTTTTAATATATTATTACTTTAACATAGATTTTCTACAATTTTGTGGACATATACTAAATTGTAATGATTCATAATTATTAGGAATGTAAATTATACTATTTTTAATGGTTCCACATATTCACTTATTCATTTTATATGTTAATTTTATTCTATATATTTCATTCTAACACATTTTTTCCCCAGATTTGATCCTTTCAGACGACGAAATTAAGAATTTAGCTTTACTTGATATCGAGAAGTTCTTATTGCGTAATAGTTCCAGTCTACGACATTTCGTAGGCATGCCATATCCCGAGAATGAGTTTCTATCGTCATTAGACAATCGTCTTATTTGTGAGGAGTTGGGATATGACACAAACAGTTTGGTTGAAGAATTTGATACTCAGTTCGCTTCTTTAACAGATGAACAGAAAAATATTTATAACTGTGTAATGAAAGCTGTCGATGAGAAGAAAGGAGGAGTTTTTTTTTGTTTATGGTTACGGTGGTTTCGGTAAAACGTTCCTGTGGAAGACACTAGCTTCATCCATAAGATGTAAACGAAAGATTGTTTTGAATGTTGCTTCGAGTGGTATTGCATCTTTGCTATTGGCAGGTGGTAGGACAGCACATTCCAGGTTTCGTATTCCTATAAACCTAACTGAAGATTCTATGTGTTACATACCACCTAACGGTGATGTTGCACAACTGCTTAAAAAAACCGATTTGATTATCTGGGATGAAGCACCCATGACTCATAAACATGCCTTTGAAGCACTAGATCGAAGCTTAAAAGATGTATTTGCTGTTCATCCTGATGACTCGTCTGATTTGTTATTTGGTGGAAAGGTTGTTGTGTTTGGGGGTGACTTTAGACAAATTCTACCAGTTGTACCAAATGGAACTAGGCATGACATTGTTAATGCCTCTTTAAGTTCATCATACATTTGGCACAGATGCGTTGTTTTAGAGTTAACGAAAAATATGAGGTTGCTTTCAGGAACCTCCAAGTCTGATATCGAGGAAACTAAAAACTTTGCATCTTGGCTTTTGGATATAGGAGAAGGAAAGATGGATACAATAAGTGATGATCAGGATGTTATTGAGATACCTGATGACTTACTTATTTCTCAATCTTCGGATCCTGTCTCTAATTTGATATCCTTTGTGTATTCGTCACTTGTGGATAACATCAACATCCCGGATTATTTTCAAGATCGAGCTATATTGGCATCGTTGAAAGAAGTTGTCCAAGAAATTAATGATAGATTACTTTCTATGTTTCCAGGTGACGAAGTTGAGTATCTTAGTTCAGACAGTGTTTGTCAGTCCGAAGATGTAAATGAACATGTTGATGAAAGATTAGTTTCTCCCGATGTGCTGAATGGTCTTAAGTTTTCTGGAATACCAAACCATCGCCTGGTTTTGAAAGTTGGTGTTCCTGTAACGTTACTAAGAAACATTGATCAGAAAAGCGGTCTGTGTAATGGGACAAGGTTACAAGTTGTGAAAATGAGAAAACGTGTAATTGAAGCAAAAATCATTTCAGGAAGCAACATTGGAATGCGAACGTTTATTCCAAGAATTACTTTATCCCCTTCGGATAAGAAAATTCCTTTTAAATTTAACAGAAGACAGTTTCCACTTGCTGTTTCTTTCGCAATGACAATAAACAAAAGTCAAGGACAATCATTATCGAGAGTTGGGTTGTATTTGAAGGATCCAGTTTTTTCGCACGGCCAGTTGTATGTTGCACTATCAAGGGTCAGAAGTCAAGATGGACTGAAGATAGTTATACTGGATGAAGATGGTGAACTGACGAACAAAACATCCAACGTCGTGTACAAAGAAGTATTTCAAGCTTTATGAATAAGGTAAAAAATTTTGATGCATTTTTTTACTTATCATCTTTGAACTTATGTACATACAACTTCAATAATACAAGTTTTATTTGAATACTTTTGTTTTAATATTTAATTTACTACATTAACATTATTTTGATTTTTTTTTCATGGTAGTTGATTGTTTGTTTTAGAATTACATGTTAATATTAGGTTGGATATATTGATTGGTTTTACGAGCACTCAACTTGAATAATACAACTCTTAGTTTAATATTATTTTTAATTTACTTTGGTTTGCACCGTGGGTTCCCACGGGGCTCTAACCTAGTATATATATATATGGGAGGGTTATCTTGAGAACGCTAAATATCGCGATAACCGTGAGAACAAATGAGAAAACCAATCAAAATCATATTTTTTTCAATGCAAACCTAATTATAATTAAATTATAACATAAAAAAACGAATTTTCTTTCCAAATAATTCATCTTTTCTTGCAAAAAACACTCTAAAATTAACTTTTTACACATGTGTAAATGAAACAGTTTACACATGCATAAACAACAAATTTACACATGTGTAAGAACAATTTATTTCCGTGTATGTTTGAATTTTTACGCGTAAATTGTGTTTTTGAGATTGTATTTTAGTAATAAAGACAAGTGTAAAAAGAAATTTTGAATTTGAATGGTTTTAGATAGCGTTCTCGCGGTTCGTACGAAATATAGGTGTTCTCAAATTAACTTTCCCACATATATATATATATATATATATATATATATATAGGGTAAGGATAATGTGGAAACCCATCCTTAGACGGTAAACTCTGAAAACTCTGACTTCCCATTTTTTTTTTGAAAAAAAAATAGGGCAAATAATATACATGATTTTAAGCATTTTGAGCAAAAAAAAAAAAAAAAAAAAAAATCAAAAAAGCGCCGAGTACTTTTTTTAAAAAAAAACAAACTTTCGATTAACACATGTTAAGTGAAACTAACACGTGTTAACCATTTGTTACCCGAAGACGGTTTTTTATTTTAAAAAAAAATCGGCTTGGCGCTTTTTTGATTTTTTAGGCCCAAAATGCTTAAAATCATGTATATTACATACCCTAAAATTTTCATATAAAAAAGTCGGGAAGTTAGAGTTTCCAGAGTTTACCATATAACAAGGGTTTCCAATATAACCTTATACTATATAGGGGAGGGTTATCTTGAGAACGCTAAATATTGTGAGAACCGTGAGAACAAGTAAAAAAATCAATCAAAATCAATTTTTTTTAATACAAACCCCATTATTATTATATATATTAATTCAAAACATAACGAGGAACAGTGTATAAACTTTCACGGCGTCAGCATTTTAACGGCATTTCCTTTATCCACCTATACAACATAATTAATGCTCCTTCAAAAGTAACCCTACTCAAACTAACCCCATCGTATTCTCAAGCTGAGCACAAACGAATCACCCGAACCACTGCATCAGAAACCTGCACTCAGCCGCCATGAATCACCATGATCCCTGCATCTATGGCCGTCACTAATAACGAGCTGGGTCCTAAACCGAATTCACCGTCTCTCCTACCATGGCCGTCTGAGTTTCCGACCTCTTTTCTCGAACTCCGACCACCGCTACGTAAGGCGTTGGATTGTTTCGGTGTAGTATTTCACTCAATTTGTTTTAGGTGCAGGGAGATGATAGCCAACTGTTACTCTTTAAGGTAACTAATTCTTTTTCTCAATTTGTTTTGATTAATCATTTTGGTTAGCTTTGTGTAGCTAACAACCAGTTGTTAAATTTCAACTGTGTAGCAAATTTTGAAGCTAAATATGCTTGATTCCTTTCTAAATGATACACAATTGATGGATACATATAGGCTATTATCCGTTATAGGCTTTTAGCATCGATTTGCGAACAATCTTACGGCAGTGGTATGGTGGCTGAACCAAATTCCTACGACTCACAACACCGGCAGTGAGCAACCGGTGGTTCAACAGTGCTACGTTATCACCGTGGCCACCACCGTAGGTTGTTTATAGGCGACAATATGAACAAGATTTGTGATGAAGACCATGATTAAAAAAGTGACATTTTTTTTTGCTTTTTTCAAGGTTTTTAGTGGATCTAAGATGAAGGAGGTGGGTTATGGGGGTTGAAATTATTGAAGTTAAACTAGATTTTGGTAGGTTTAATTTGGATATGATGATTTGTGTTGGAAAAAATTAGGTGCTTCATGTCATAAGCGTCGCTTGTGCTTGCTTGCGCCGGGGTTCGCGTGGGGCTGTTGTGGCTAGAGGTGAACACCGGTGTAAAAACTCCGTTCGCGTAATGCCGTTAGGCGGTGGTGCTAATTTTCTATGGTATCATTGCGTTTATGTTAAAATTCTCTTAAAATTTCATGTTGTCCTCACGCGCGGAACGCGTGCGAATCTACTAGTTATAATTAAAATACAACATTAATAAATGAATTTTCTTTCCAAATAATTCATCTTTTCTTGCAAAAACGCTTTTAAATTAACTTTTTACACATGTGTAAAAACAAATTATTTCCGTATACGTTTGAATTTTTACGTGTAAATTGTGTTTTTTGAGATTGTATTTTAGTAATAAAGACAAGTGTAAAAAGAAATTTTGAATTTTAATGGTTTTAGATGCCGTTCTCACGGTTCGCACAAAATATAGGTGTTCTCAAATTAACTTTCCCCATACTATATATATATATATATAACTTTTTAAAAGTTGATCGTTGGCTACTTTTTTGAAAATGGCCTCGCAAGCTCACGCAAGCTAGCTCGCTTGGCCTCGCTCGCGGCAGCGGTCACTTGAGTATGTTATGGGCATGGCTGGCCCTTGGGTGGGCCGGGGAGGACAACCGGCTAGGGCCCGGAAATATCGGGGATATGTATATGTTTTTTTTAAACACATCTTTAAATATTTAAACTCGGGTTTAACGTACACCACCTATTGGATCACCCGAGGCCCTAACCAAAAGCTGTAACCCAAACTAGATCCGCTTGCATGCACGCAAACCCATGCCATGCAAAATTCTAACCGAAACCCTAGTCGGAACCTCTACCCAACCGTCGATATTACCACCGGACATCACCACTACCACGTCCCCGGCCCTGAGCCAGGCATAACAACCACATCCCTAACCCAACGATGCCTTATAGCCGCCTACACCACCACTAACACCACCATGTGGTTGTTGTCGCTACCAGATGACTCTACCATGGTCACCGGCACCACCCGATTTAACACCCCAACCGATGGCGGAAACATCGGGATGTCACGTATTGATGATTGTTCAGTAGCTCATGGTAATACATATGTTTAAATAATCCTTTATTTCATTACAAAATTTAATTACATTAAAGTCTACATCAAATAATCAAACAAAGCTTAAAACTTCAAATATCTCCTCATGCTAGCTCTAGACTTCAAACATCAGTATTTCCTGTTGAGTTTGGAAAAATGGGGGGGGGGGTCAACTAGAAGTTGGTGAGAATACATAAGCCATGTCAAGCAATTAAGTTTAAGAATAAAAATTTAGCAATTCATATGTCTATCGTAAGTTTAAGTCTACATGAATAAACATGAAGTGTTGAATGCACATAATCAAACCTCTGACTAGTTTAGGTCCATCCCATCATCCACGGTTCACCTTAATATCATGTTGGAACGATAACAATCACCCGCGCTCCCCATAAAAGATGGTCAACGAATCTAGGTGTGATTGTCAATCCAATAGATCTATTATTGTGTATCGCCGGCTTGGCCATAACTAATGATTATGTATGTTGAAGCGTTTGTCTAACTGTTGTTGTTGTCTAAATCATGAGGCATTAAAGTTTACAACTAGACATGTATGTAGAATTGCTTAAGTATAATGTTGCAAGTATAAAGAATTGCATAAACATGGTTACGTAAACTCACCTTAGCAAAGTATTAAGTCTCAAGAAATAGAATATGTGTAGCCCCAAAGTTGCCAAGTATTACCCTATGTATAAGGTAACAAATAAGTCTAAGTCTTTCTAGTCTACAAGTATTTTCTAGGGTTTCGAATTAGGGATAAGTATTCGTTTGATTAATAATTAATTTGTTTAATAAATAAGAGAAATTCGATACATAAATAAACAAAAGTCTTTGTGTAAACTTTAGATTAAAGATGGTCACATTATAAGGTTTTAAGTATGGAAATAATTTTTATAAAATTATTTTCTTAAAAATAGAATATTTAATCTATTTATTTCAATTTGTCAAAATATAACTTTAATATCTAAAAATATTAAAATTAAAGAATTTTTAAATTAAAATTTGTATTTCTGTTCTAAATGGACAGAAATAATTTATATAAAATTTTGGTGCAAAAAATATTGAAAAATGAATTTATTATGATTTATTTATGATTAAAATAACAAAAATCAATTAAAAATATTAAATAAATGATTTTTCAGAAATAAAAATCATTTCTGGATTGTTTATTGTTTTATAAACTCAGAATAATTTTTGTGGAAATTTATATAATCGTTTTGATATTTTTATAGAATTTTATAATTATAATAAAATAAACTTGTAATATTTATTATATTTAATAAATAAAAGATTTTTGAAAAATTAAAAATTGGATAATAAAGTTTATCATTTGGATAACATAAAATAAATTTTGTAGAATTTATAGAGCATTTTTAGTATTTTAAAACTATTTTAAAAGATAAAAAGTAAATAAATATAAAAGGAAAAGTCTTAAAAAAATATGTTACATGTGCCAAGACTCGAACCTGAGTTCCTGGCCGGTTCAATGTTTTATAATCACAAGTCCAGACCATCTGGTCTGGACCCTGAGAACGAGTTTAATTAGTTTTTGAATTATTATAAAGACTAATTAGGTTGAATTTTGAATTATATATAAAAAAATGGTGTGAGGCCGGACTCGAACCCAGGGTCTGTGACCGGCCTGAACAAATCACCAACACATCCATCCATCTGATCTAAGGATCAGTTTGCTACTGTGTTTGCTTCGTTTTAAAATATAAATAGACATATGATGCGTCATCATCCCCAAATAAAACCCTAGATCCTTACCCCGACAATAGAACCCGAAACTGATTCTGATAACAAAATTAACCTTAGGGCTTTTAATACTTACCTAGATATGAACAAAACCCAATAACTAATTGCTAGAACTCGACAATGATTGGGGTTGATTCGAGGATAGAAGGTAACAACGTCATTTAAGTTTAAGAATGATCACAGAGGCTTTTAGGTCGAAATTGGTTGATGATTTTTGTGCAGAGGGTAGCGATTAAGGGGCCTGGGTTGGGATCTTTACACATCTTTGGTCGAATTCATGTAATTGAAGGTTTACTCATGATAGGTGTTGTGGGTCAAAAGTATGCGTATGAATACTTAAAACTGGATGGGTTTAGGCTGTATAATCCGTGATTTATGATACATAACTGATAGTCAAGCTGTAATTTGTCTCTGTAATAATTTGATTGATTTAAGACCCATTAATTTTGGATAATTAGCATGATTCATTGAAGGTAGTTTGACTATAGGCATGAGAATTTGGTAGGTTTGACTAAATTGGTAAAATGGACTATGTTCTTTTTATTTGTCATTATAAAGTCTATAATTTTTTTTTACTAAATAAAATCTGAAATATTATTATTATTATTATTATTTTATTATTATATATATTTATATATATAAGTTGTGTGTTAGGAAAATAAAGACTTAAGCACATTTGTATAAAATTAATGGCAAAGGTGTATGAAATAAGGGCTTTTATGTATAAAAATTTGGGGAAAAATTTTGCGATGTTACACCCGACACCATCACCATCCTCGTGACCAACCAACCATCACCACCACCATGCATCATCATCATCATCGACATTACCATCATCATCACCGACATCACCCTCCTCATCTATTTTTCTTGAAACCCACGAATGAACGAAGACAATATGGAACAAGAGGGTTACCTTGTTTTGCGAAGTCCGACCTTGCCTCCTTGCACTCCTCGGCATCATCTCCCTCCTATCTTTCCCTGTCGTCACACACATTCCTAGGCCGTTTATTGTGACAACCGTCCCCCTCAGCTTTTAGCGAGTTGTCAATTATAGTCCTTAGTGTGTTCAAATGTTTCTATTTTAGTTCCTATAAGTTTTGTCGTTTTCAAATTTAATAAAAGAGCGAGATCAAAATATATTATTTGCATTTATTAAGAACCGTGTCTACGATTTAATCAAACGCGTATGTTGAAACGTTTTCGGAATGGATTTCTTCAAGTTTTATGAAGTTTAAAAGTGTTTAAGTTAAATTATGTTAACTTAGTTAACTTTTTATAAGAAAAATCTAACCAAAACATAAATGAAATTAACAAATCTAACTACAGGGACTATTTCTGCCAATTAGCATAACTTTTAAAAGTCTTCCCTCCCCTTTGTGCTTCCTGTTCGCGAGTCCGGCCAAGGGTCGCCGGCGGCGACTCGTTTTCCGGCCACTCTATTTTTTTTTAGCGTGTTGATGTTCTTTATTGGGTATTAAGGGATACCGAACGTTCCTCCATCATAACCAAGGTTATTCCAACTCTTTAATATGTTAATAACGAACCATAAACTGAGAATTTATTGGGTTTAAAAACGTAACCGCCGGAAACTTTAATAATTGAATTTTGAGCCGTTTTAGCGAATACTTGTATATCATGACCATACCAATCACCTCCTGCTCGCTTAAACCTTCTAAACCCACTAAAATATCACCCAAATCGTGTCCGGTAGCGGTGTAATCGGCTCTCAAAGTTCGGAACCGTACCTTCAATTTCGAGCATCAAATCGATCTTGTAAGTCTTGATTCGTTATGCCGTTTTGCTCTTTGTAAAATTCCGATCAAAACCCCTCTGATACAGAGCTCTTATCGGGTCTAAATCGGGTTATTGAAGTTAAGGTTAGGGTTAGGGTTTAGGTAACCAATTTGGGGAAGAAGATGAGGCAAGCTTTTTATATAAGTATCTATTCTTTCAAATAAAAATCACAAGTATGGTTATGGAGTAGTGGTCATAGGGTGGTCTTGTTGTTGAGCAGACACAGGTTCGAACCCCTCTGTAGGGCGGTTTTGATTATTTTTTTTATTTTTTATTTAGTTTGTTTATATATAATATTTATATATAAATACCTTGATATCTTAAAATATTCATAATAAATCCATCTTTTGCCCAAAAATTATAAAAATTTAGGTGTAGCATCTTGAGACCTTAAAGAAAATTATCATACTTTTATTTTCTGGAAAATGTCTTATTTTTATATTTTTATTGAATTTAATTGTTTTAAGCGTATTTAATTGATTAAAAATTCATTTTTAATGATTTTTATCTCAAAATTTTTGGGAATTTATTTCTAATTATTATGAACTGAAATAAAAATATTTGGTCCAGAAAAACATTTATTTTTATTAATTTTCCTATTTTTAATCATTTAAACATGATTTAATATCATTAATCAGTTTTAAATATATATAAGTTTATAAAAATTATAGGAAAACTATTTTCATTAATTTACGTCAGAAAGCATCCATTTTCAATAAAAATACCATTTTTGGATCATGTTTTGTATTATTAGTATTATTTATCAATTACGACATAATTAAACGTTTATTTATTTATACTATTACAACATCTATTTTATAAATACTTTTCTTATAAAATAGAAATATTTCTTATGTTGGAAAGTCTTAATTATTATTTGTCGGATCATCGTGTAACACATAATTATTTATTTATTTATACATTTATGATTATTGTATTTATTTGATTTAGTTAAATTAATTAACTAAATTATTTCGTCTTAATTATTCAAACATATTTTTTTTTATAAATATTCAATAGGTAATAATTATATTACTTAAACCACATTTACAATCTTTCATATATAATTTGTGATATACAACTTTTACATTAACGCAACTTATCATTAAAACTCTAATTCCCCAAATCGACTTAGCAAACCCTAATGCCTTAGCCCTTAGATACCTTAGACTTTTTAGACATTTCCTTATTAGTACTCTCATACATTATAGGTTGGATTCTTCGGAATTCCCATTACTTAGCTCACAACCGCTTAAGTTGGATCTTAATCGCTTTCGCAAACTGTGAGTATATCTTTCCCCTTTTTACCGTTTTACTACTTTGGGGTGACTCATGTACTTATATATTAATCAAGTCTCAATTTCTTATACTTAATGCAATTCTCATGTGTGTTTGCTTTATGATAATTGGTGTGTCTATGACTTGTCAAAATCATTAACCGCTGGGCGGCCTAGCTTTTCAATGAATAGTACTATGGTATACACCCTTGAGACTCTGTTGAGAGAATCTTGGTCATTGTCTTGTTAATTCATTATTCAGTTGGTTTGTCATGTGTTAGTCATTATTCTCAGGTTTGGTTTTGAACGGATATTACTTATTACATAATTGCAAATGGTACCGCACATGAATTGCTAAACACTTTTCTACTATATGTATACAAACAGGGTATGCTCACCAATACATTTTGTATTGACATATACTATTTTCGTACATGTTTCAGGTTATTTATGAGATGACTTTTAAGCTTTTGAAATTTTACTTAGATTTTGGATTCATTGTATTTCAGTTTAGTTGACATTTAGAATCGTTGTATTTCATTTCAATGTAATAAATTATTTAATCAATGTATTCAAATTTACACTTTAGTCCATGAGCTATTGAACAATCGTCACTACGTGACACCCCGATGTTTCCGACATCGGTTGGGGTGTTACATTTATGGCTCGGGCTTTTCCTCTAATTGTTTTTAACTTAAACAATGTTACACTCGAGTCTTTCAAGTTCTAATCCCGACCCCTTACTCCCAAAGCTACCCAAAACTACTTCTAATTATAACAACCAGGTTCCTGCCAATTATAAACAATCCAATGTCACTTCGTATACAAAACCTTGTCGATGAAATACCTCAAAATAAGTTATCAAAAAGTCTAGGATGTTACAGGCTATAATGTTAAAAAAGGAAGAAAAGTGATGTACCGTTTAGCACCAATAGTATTACAATAGGCTCTCTTTTTAAGGCGGAATTCAGGATGTTAGAGCATTTACATCCCCTCTATCAAATCTCCTCCATTAAATTAGAGCATTCACATCTCTTCCACCAAATTTTCTCCATCAAATTACACTAAAAATCACTATTTCACCTTAAAATTTTATCTCTCCTGTTTAAAATAATAATATTTTTTCATTATATTTTCTCTCTCATCACTCACAACCACTTCCAAAAATATTAAAATATTTTTAGGGGTGAACAGTAGCTTTTTAAATATAGGGGTGAACAGTGCTTCTACCAAAGATTTTCTCTCTCTTTCAATCACAACCACTTACACCCACCCTATATAATTTGGTGGACACACTCACATAAATTTGGTTCCCCAAATGTGAATGCTCTAAACACTAAAAATCACTACTCCACACCTAAATCTTCTCTCTCCTACATAAAATAATGATACGTTTTCATACTTTTACCATTATATTTTCTTTTGCCTCACTCACTACCACTTGCAAAAATATTAAAATATATATAGGGGTAAACAGTAGATTTTCAAATATAGGGGTGAACCCCTCACATAATGTAACACCCCAACCGATGGCGGAAACATCGAGATGTCACGTAGTGACGATTGTCCAATAGCTCATGGTACTAAAATGTAAATTTGAATACATTGATTTGAATAATTTTACATTGAAAGGAAATTACAGTATACAATAGTTCTAAAGCGTCAGGTCTAACTAAAATACAATAAAGCCAAAGCATAAATATAAATCCAAAAGCTAAAAAAGAAGCGTCACAAAATAACCTGAAACATGTACGAAAATAGTATATGTCAATACAAAAATGTATTGGTGAGCATACCCTGATTTGAATACATATAGTAAGAAACGTGTTTAGCAATTCATGTGCGGTACCATTTGCAATTATGTAATAAGTAGTATCAGTCAAAACCAAGCCTATGAATGACTATTCATTGAAATGCTAGGCCGCAGAACGGTTAATGATTTTGGCTAAGCATACACACAAATTCACATAAAACAAACACACATGAGAATTGTATTAAGTATAAGAATAACATTTGATAATAGTGTACATGAATAGCCCCAAAAGAGTAAAACATGAAAAAAGGGAAAGATATACTCACCTTAATTGTGATGATGAACTCGTGAGAAATCAACAATAATCAATGAGTTATGATTGAACCTTAGTAAATTAAGAATAATAATGATTCAGTGTCTATTATTTTATAGTTACTGGGTGTTCGTGGAAAATATATAACTTTTGATTTATTATAATTATTGTTATTATTATCATTAAAAAAATATTTGACCATAATCTGAAGTCTAAGTGGTGATATATACATATTGACACAATTATTATAATGTTTTCTCTAAAGTAATAATTCGTTAGCTTGATTTATAAGGATGTATATTACATATACTCTTATGTACTAGATTTCCTTATTGCTAAAATAAGTCTTAGGATTTGTGTATTGACTTTTATTTTATTTGAACCAATAGCACATCTTGTGAATTTAGATATGTGCGTCTTTATAAAAAAACATCTAATATAAAATGACAGTAATAATGGTAAAACAAATACTAGTGTTTGACATTTAAGACAAGAGACATTAATATGCTATTATTATTGATATAGTTATTTACAAAATTCAATGTGTATTAATTAATAAAATAATTAGTGATTGTAGTAAACAATAGGATGAATAAGGCATGCATGGCCAATATTTCCACTAACATTGGACTTTATATTCTATATGTTGATTAAAATAACAATAACGTTCACTTAGGTTGGACTCGATGTATGAATGTGTATTAATTGGATGTAATTAGAGAATGAAACATAAACATTACCTTGTATGGAAACGAAGTGTTCTATCGGAGGTGCGACTGTTGAAGTCGTCCAAACAAGCGACAATGACGGGCGTTGTTATTGGCAACGACGGTGTGATACCGTGTAGCACAAAGGAGACCAGGAACTGTGCGGGTGTGTTGTGGTGTATAGATGTCGTCGTATTGCGGCGGACATCCGGAGGCAAACAGAGAGCAGGAGTTCTAGAGAGGGGAAGCAGACTGTTAGAGGTGAGGGTCAAGTTCGAATTGAGCAACATGTTGTCCATTTATAGGATTAAGAAGTGGGTTCGGTTTCATGGTATTTGTCATCCTTCATTAAAGGGAAATCTGTGACACCCGGCAAATTCTGGTTAACAACGTTGTCTAGATGAAAGTCTACCTTAGCGAGTCACGCGTATATTGTACTTAACAGGGTTAGTTAAGCCGGGTTATGGTTCGGGAACTATCGGTTTAGTCTAGAGGATCATTGGATGTTGGTCTAGAGGTTCATTAGATGTCGGTCCTTAACCAAGTGTACAAACGGTGACGATTTGTAGGATCGTCAGGGCATACGGAACATACAAGTCTCGAGTCCCGGGAATTGGTGAACGAGGGTGAATATGTGTATTTACATGTGTTATGTGTTTACAATCATTATGTGACTTGTCGGTATGTGAATATGTGTTAACATATGTTAAAACGGGGTCTAACGCACAAAACGCATGAAACCAGCCCCTATAGGCGATTAGGCAAGCCTAATCGCCCATAAGGGAGGCGAGTAGGCATCAGGTGGGGCGAGTAGGGGACTGATCGCATGACTGTTCATGCGATTAGGCCCCAATCGCATGAACTTACATGCAATTAGGCTTCCTGATCGCGTGTAAAGCTGCATAATCGCATGTTACGTGCTGGACGACTAAAAACGACTATAAATACCATACTTGACCTCATAAACTTCATTATACAAACCCTAGTCGTCCCATAACCTGCCCCAACACACACACAACCTCTGGAACGCGATTTTTGATCAAAACACAAGGATTCAAGCATAATCCATCGTTCTTTCATAATCCTAAGGTTTGGTTTCCATCCATGAATCTTTATAAACGTTTTTAATCAATCCCTAGTGGTCCAGACCTGTTCTAAAACAAAAAAAAAAGCTTTCTGATAATCGTTAATAAGGGTTGTTAATCGGATTCTAACTAGTATACATGTGTTATGGGTGTTTATGATTAGAAAGCTAGGGTTTTTATGATTCATAATGATGGATTAACATGTTATTAGGTTAAATCAGAATAATATTAATGTTATGATGATAATATCTGAGTAATTGATTATTAGGGTTATTGTTATGCATGTTAGTATGATGATTGCATGCTATGTGAATGGTGTTTGGATTACGTGATTGCATGCAGGACTGATAATACGAGGCAAAACGAAGGGTTTTGGTTGAAACATGTTTAGGATGGTGTTTGCTATGATATTGGGTAGTTACACACGTTCTGGATCTGATTTGGAGCGTTAAACGCGCGAAAAACCGGAACAACAAGGTTACAGGCGATTAGGATTGCTAATCGCCAGTTTTTCATGCCATTAGGGCCTAATCGCATGAACTTACATGCAATCAGCCCTGATTGCTAGTTTTTATATGCAATCAGCCCTAATTGCTAGTTTTTACATGCAATCAGCCCTGATTGCTAGTTTTTATATGCAATCAGCCCTAATTGTTAGTTTTTACATGCAATCAGCCCTGATTGCTAGTTTTTATATGCAATCAGCCCTGATTGCTAGTTTTTATATGCAATCAGTCCTAAATGCTAGTTTACTTTTCCTAATCGCGTGTACTGCTGCTGTAAGTGTAAATTAGCATTCCGAGACCCGATTTGACATGTAGTAACATGCTAGGAACCTTGTAACATATCTAATAACTTGGTAACATATGTTTGGATGTAATTCGGTGATACGTGAACTATGTGCTATAACTTGGTGTGCATTAACGTATGTTAAGTGTGATTGCATGATTTCATGTTTGAGAGCATAAACATAACACGGGGAGTCTCGGGTCACCAATGGGATGTCGAGTCTTGTACTTTGGGTCAGCTAAACAGTCACGGTGTTTTCAAACGAACTTGGTTATGGTCTGGACATCTAGGGACTAATTAACCTGCGGGTTATTAGTCTAAGTACTTGTAACTGTCCTATGTTAGGTCGCCGCTTTACGGGACTAGCATAGCAGCTGAGTTTACTCGGGTTAAGGAGTAACGCAACTTAAGGTGAGTTTACGGCCCCTCTTTTAAACTGGTTTTACACTTTCGGGGGAGAAAACATGTGTTAAAACGATTATTTGGTAACTACTGTCATACTATGGGTTTCTATTGTGTACTACACGATCTTTGGAAGTCCCGGGGGGAACCATGAATGTGCGGGTTTGCACAACGGGGAAATGTGAATAGCGCTATTGGGAGTGACCAACCCCGCTCGTCGACTTGGAGGGTCGGCGGGTGCATATTGTCTCAAACAGGAACAACAGGAACAACAGGGTTACTACATCGGGCACACATTTGGTATTCGAGTTAGTAATGGTTTTCCAATCGTGGTAGTAACAAAACATACGCCTAGCTAGCGTACACTGGTTTTCGATTTGTTATAGTATGGATAGGTTGACTTGGTACTTGGATACAAAACCTGTAAACTCACCAGCATTTTTGTGCTGACGTAAACTTTTACATGTTTTCTCAGGTCGCTAAGGTAGCACGACTGGACTAGGGCGCACGCGTCTACACGGCGTCTAACTAGGGTTGCATGGTCTTATAAACGTTGAACTATTGTTTCATTGTTGAGATACTGTTTTGAATAAGCTTCCGCTGTAAACGGGATTTTAAACTATGTTTTGAAATTGCATTTATATTCATTTAGACTTGTTTATTGTGATCGTTGGTTTGGATCCTGGTTTGTCATGCGCCTCGTGGTAAAACTCCGCAAGTGGATTTTGAGGGTGTGACAGATTGGTATCAGAGCCAATGGTTATAGTGAACTAGGACTGCATGTAGAGTCTAGTCTATAGCCGAGTCGCACACACTAGACGATCACATGGTACTAAACATTAAGGTGGTTTACGTATGGTCTTGTCGGGGTGTCTCTAAATTGTTGGTCTTTCTACGTTACATCATCCGTTCTATCTTAGGTCGGGTTACGTACTTTCTAGGCGGGGTAGTATATTGGAGTAAATCGTGTACTCTTGAGATTTGTCCAAGGCTCGGACATCTCCCTTTCGTACTCCAATAGAAACACTTGCCATAAACTACCGTCGTATTACGGTGTGTAGCTAAGAGTCTATGTTCGGTGATTTGAACTTTGAACTAGGAGAACACTTGGAGGACCATGTAGAGCGGTTTATCATTTTGGGTGCACACAAAATCATAAACCGAAATGCATGGAAGCCCTGGTGAACTCTGGGTTTGAAGGGATAGTCCTGGATTGGATCTAGCTTTGATCTCGTGAACATTAGTGGTTATCTTTATCTGCGAAACTAAATTTTCTCGTTCTTTTCTGCCAGAATCATGTCTGGAGTACGAGGAGGACGTGGAGGTGGTCGCAATGGTGGACGTGGTGGTGGTCGCGGAGGTATTAACCTATCACAGGCTGATCTGAACAACTTGCTCCAAGCTGCCTTTCAGTTAGGGCACAACGGTGGTGGTAAGTTGATTTATCCATTTTCTTTGCCTCATTGGTGAACTTTGTTTATATTCTTTGTGGTTTCTCATACGTTTCATTTCAGGTGGTCCTGTTGACCCACCCCCACCCATGTGTACCTACAAGATGTTCCGGGACTGTAAGCCCCAGGAATTCTCTGGCACTGAGGGTGCGGTGAGCTTGCTTAGGTGGCTGGAGAAAGTGGAGTCAGTATTTTTGATGTGTAACTGTCTCCCAGAAGATCGGGTTAAGTATGCTGCTGCGTTATTCCAGGATGTGGCACTGACTTGGTGGAATGGCATCACCCAGAATATGGGAATTGGGGAGGCATATGCTATGCCATGGGAGAATTTTGTGCAGTTGCTGAAGCGTGAGTATTGTCCGAGGGAAGAGGTGCAGAAGCTAGAGCACGAGGTGTGGAACCTCAAGATGTCTGGGTCTGAAATTGAGAAGTATACTGTGAGGCGGAATGAGTTGGCAGTGCTGTGTCCCGATCTGCATGTGCCAGAATACCGTAGGATTGAACACTATGTCTCGGGGTTAGTACCGGAAATTGCAGGGTTAGTGTCTGCGGGAAATCATCCTACATACGCAGAGGTGGTTCGATCGGCTCATAGGATGACCAACTTAAAGGTGAATGAGGGTATTTTGCCTGCGAAGGGTTCGACTGTTAAGGCCCCAGAGAACAACAAGCGCAAGTGGGAAAATGACGGGAAAGGATCTGGGCCAACACAGCAGGGTAAGAGGTTTGATAATGGGGGTTCTTCTTCTTCGGGTAACAAGCAGGGTGGTTATGCGGGGAAACTGCCCAAATGTAACAAGTGTGGACGCCATCATCAAGGGAACTGCGACAGTAACCGTTGTCATCGCTGGCAGCGAATTGGGCATTTTGCTAAAGATTGTCGGGCTACACTTCCATCGACCCAGGCCCCGACTACTAACTCAGCTCCGACTACTCAGGGGACTACAGGAAAACAAGGATGCTACAACTGTGGTGACACTGGGCATTACAAGAAGGATTGCCCAAAACTAAAGCAGGGTGGAAACAACGGTAATGGGAACAACGGGGGCGGCGACAGAAATGCACGTGCCTTCGTCATTGGAGCCGCTGAGGCTAGACAGGACCCTGACACAGTTACCGGTACGTTCCTTCTCAATAATCGTTCTGTTAGTGTGTTATTTGATTCTGGTGCCGACAAGAGTTTTGTATCCATGGATGTTAGTCGACTGCTAGATGTAGTACCCGTACCATTAGAGACCAAGTATATTATTGAGTTGGCTGACGGGAAAACGATTGAAGCTACTAGTATCCTTCGGGAGTGTCAATTAGAGTTGTCGGGTTTATCATTCCCCATCGACCTTATGCCGGTACCATTGGGTAGTTTTGACGTTGTAGTAGGAATGGATTGGTTGTCCTTGTATCGCGCGGAGATTGTCTGTTACGATAAGGTTATTCGGATTCCTCTCCCTGATGGAGAATTCCTTTCTGTGTACGGTATCAAGGGTGGTGTTCCGCTAAACATCATCTCTAGCATGAAAGCCCTTAAGTGTCTTCGAAAGGGTTATCCAGCCGTTTTGGCGCTTTTATCTGTTTCCTCTGGTGAGGAGAAGAAGATCGACGATATTCCGGTTGTACGCGAGTTTCCTGATGTTTTTCCCGATGATTTATCTGGTCTTCCTCCTCATCGTCAAGTTGAGTTCGGTATTGATCTTGTACCAGGGGCTGCTCCTATTGCTCGGGCCCCCTACCGTCTTGCACCTCCCGAGATGCAGGAATTGTCTAGTCAGTTACAGGAACTCTTGGACAAGGGTTTCATCAGACCAAGTTCTTCTCCTTGGGGAGCCCCGATTCTATTCGTCAAGAAGAAGGATGGAAGTTTCCGATTGTGTGTGGACTACAGAGAACTGAACAAATTGACCGTCAAGAACCGTTATCCTCTTCCACGTATTGATGATCTATTCGACCAGCTCCAGGGTTCTAGTTATTATTCCAAGATTGACTTGAGGTCCGGTTATCACCAGCTGCGCGTCAGGGAGGCTGACGTTGCCAAGACTGCCTTACGAACACGTTATGGCCATTTCGAATTCTTGGTCATGCCTTTCGGTCTTACGAACGCACCGGCGGTTTTCATGGATTTGATGAACCGCGTTTGCAAACCATATCTTGACAAGTTTGTCATTGTATTTATTGATGACATTCTGATCTACTCTAAGAACAAGACCGAACACGAGAAACATCTGCGGTTAGTTTTGGAACTCTTGCGACGGGAACAACTTTACGCCAAGTTCTCAAAGTGTGACTTTTGGTTACGCGAAGTTCAGTTCCTAGGACATGTGGTTAATGAACTAGGAATTCATGTCGATCCAGCTAAAATCGAAGCAATCAAGGACTGGGGAGCACCAAAGACGCCAACTGAGGTGCGGCAATTCCTAGGCCTTGCGGGCTACTATCGTCGTTTCATTCAGGGGTTCTCGAAGATCGCTCAACCCCTGACCACTCTCACTCAGAAGGATAGGAAATTCGACTGGGGTGAATCACAAGAGTCAGCGTTTGAGGAACTAAAGTCTAAACTTTGTTCTGCTCCTATTTTGTCCTTACCTGAAGGCCCTGATGATTTCGTTGTTTACTGTGATGCTTCTATTCATGGTCTCGGTTGTGTGTTGATGCAACGCGAGAAGGTGATTGCGTATGCTTCTCGTCAACTCAAGGTGCACGAGAAGAACTACACCACCCATGACTTGGAGTTGGGTGCCGTGGTATTCGCGTTGAAAATTTGGAGACATTACTTGTACGGTACCAAATGCACCATCTACACCGATCACAAGAGTCTCCAACATATTTTCGACCAACAACACTTGAACATACGGCAGCGTCGTTGGATTGAACTCCTGAACGACTATGATTGTGCTATTAAGTACCATCCTGGCAAGGCGAATGTTGTAGCAGACGCCTTGAGCAGGAAGGAATCGACTAAACCTCGTCGCGTTCGGGCATTGCAGCTCACCATTCATTCATCCTTACCTGTTCAACTCCGTTTTGCCCAGTTAGAAGCTTTGAAGGAGGAAAACCTTAAAGCTGAAACTATGCACGGTGCCGACAAGCACCTAGAGCGAAGGCCTGATGGCCTGCACTATTTCGCAGAACGTATATGGGTTCCTTTATTCGGGGGACTACGGGAGCTTGTCCTTGATGAGGCTCATAAGTCCCGGTATTCTATTCATCCTGGTTCGGATAAGATGTACCAAGATCTGAAGGTGCTTTACTGGTGGCCAAACATGAGGTCGGACATAGCCTCATACGTGAGCAAATGCTTGACCTGTGCTAAGGTCAAGGTGGAATACCAGAAACCGTCGGGTCTCTTGCAACAACCTGAAATTCCGGAATGGAAATGGGAACGGATTACTATGGATTTTGTCACACAACTTCCTAAATCACCAAGCGGGAATGACAAGATATGGGTGATTGTCGATCGGTTGACGAAATCAGCCCATTTTCTTGCTATTAAGGAGACCGACACCATGGATCGTTTGGCTCGTCTTTATTTGAAGGAAGTTGTTTCTAAGCACGGGGTGCCAGTTTCTATTATCTCGGATCGTGACTCCCATTTTACTTCTCACTTCTGGAAGTCTTTGCACAAGGCTTTGGGTACCCAACTAGACATGAGTACAGCTTATCATCCACAGACTGACGGTCAGAGTGAGCGCACGATTCAAACTTTAGAAGACATGCTGCGGGCATGTGTGATCGATTTTGGCAAGGGTTGGGAAGCTCATCTACCGTTAGTAGAATTCTCGTACAACAACAGTTATCACACGAGCATCAAAGCGGCTCCGTTCAAAGCACTGTACGGACGGAAATGCCGTTCTCCTCTTTGTTGGGCTGAAGTGGGTGAGAGTCAACTCACTGGGCCTGAACTAGTGTACGAAACTTCGGAAAAGATCGTACAGATTCGTAACCGGTTGGCAGCGGCACGGGACCGGCAAAAGAGTTATCCCGACCAGCGTCGCAAACCATTGGAATTCCAAGTCAATGACAAAGTACTTCTAAAAGTCTCACCGTGGAAGGGCGTCATACGCTTTGGGAAGCGTGGCAAACTCAATCCGCGGTATGTCGGCCCATTTACGATCCTGGAACGGATTGGGCCGGTGGCATATCGTCTTGATTTACCGACGGAGCTCGGTAACGTACATAACGTCTTCCATGTGTCAAACTTGAAGAAGTGTCTGGCTGACGAGTCTCTCATCGTTCCACTAGAAGAGATCAAGGTTGATGATCGTCTTCGGATTGTGGAAGAACCTGTGGAGATCCTTGATTACAAGATTCGTAGCCTACGTCACAGCAAGATTCGTATCGTTAAGGTTCGGTGGAACTCGAACCGGGGACCGGAGTATACGTGGGAACGGGAGGACCAGATGAAGTCTAAATATCCTCACCTCTTTCCTAAGGAAGCGTTCGAGTCGAGATATGTCTCTTCTGCAACTGAATGAATCTCGGGGCGAGATTCCTTTTAACGTGGGGATGATGTGACAACTCGGGTAAATCTCTCTCTTGATTTCTATCTTTTGTTTGGTTCCCTTCGTTATTTCCTTGTTCTTTTGGTACTTGTGCAATTTTCGGGACGAAAATTCTTTTAACGTGGGGATGATGTGACACCCGGCAAATTCTGGTTAACAACGTTGTCTAGATGAAAGTCTACCTTAGCGAGTCACGCGTATATTGTACTTAACAGGGTTAGTAAAGTCGGGTTATGGTTCGGGAACTATTGGTTTAGTCTAGAGGATCATTGGATGTTGGTCTAGAGGTTCATTAGATGTCGGTCCTTAACCAAGTGTACAAACGGTGACGATTTGTAGGATCGTCAGGGCATACGGAACATACAAGTCTCGAGTCCCGGGAATTGGTGAACGAGGGTGAATATGTGTATTTACATGTGTTATGTGTTTACAATCATTATGTGACTTGTCGGTATGTGAATATGTGTTAACATATGTTAAAACGGGGTTTAACGCACAAAACGCATGAAACCAGCCCCTATAGGCGATTAGGCAAGCCTAATCGCCCATAAGGGAGGCAAGTAGGCATCAGGTGGGGCGAGTAGGGGACTGATCGCATGAATGTTCATGCAATTAGGCCCCAATCGCATGAACTTACATGCGATTACGCTTCCTGATCGCGTGTAAAGCTGCATAATCGCATGTTACGTGCTGGACGACTAAAAACGACTATAAATACCATACTTGACCTCATAAACTTCATTATACAAACCCTAGTCGTCCCATAACCTGCCCCAACACACACAACCTCTGGAACGCGATTTTTGATCAAAACACAAGGATTCAAGCATAATCCATCGTTCTTTCATAATCCTAAGGTTTGGTTTCCATCCATGAATCTTTATAAACGTTTTTAATCAATCCCTAGTGGTCCAGACCTGTTCTAAAACAAAAAAAAAGCTTTCTGATAATCGTTAATAAGGGTTGTTAATCGGATTCTAACTAGTATACATGTGTTATGGGTGTTTATGATTAGAAAGCTAGGGTTTTTATGATTCATAATGATGGATTAACATGTTATTAGGTTAAATCAGAATAATATTAATGTTATGATGATAATATCTGAGTAATTGATTATTAGGGTTATTGTTATGCATGTTAGTATGATGATTGCATGCTATGTGAATGGTGTTTGGATTACGTGATTGCATGCAGGACTAATAATACGAGGCAAAACGAAGGGTTTTGGTTGAAACATGTTTAGGATGGTGTTTGGGATGATATTGGGTAGTTACACACGTTCTGGATCTGATTTGGAGCGTTAAACGCGCGAAAAACCGGAACAGCAAGGTTACAGGCGATTAGGATTGCTAATCGCCAGTTTTTCATGCGATTAGGGCCTAATCGCATGAACTTACATGCAATCAGCCCTGATTGCTAGTTTTTATATGCAATCAGCCCTAATTGCTAGTTTTTACATGCAATCAGCCCTGATTGCTAGTTTTTATATGCAATCAGCCCTAATTGCTAGTTTTTACATGCAATCAGCCCTGATTGCTAGTTTTTATATGCAATCAGCCCTGATTGCTAGTTTTTATATGCAATCAGTCCTAAATGCTAGTTTACTTTTCCTAATCGCGTGTACTGCTGCTGTAAGTGTAAATTAGCATTCCGAGACCCGATTTGACATGTAGTAACATGCTAGGAACCTCGTAACATATCTAATAACTTGGTAACATATGTTTGGATGTAATTCGGTGATACGTGAACTATGTGCTATAACTTGGTGTGCATTAACGTATGTTAAGTGTGATTGCATGATTTCATGTTTGAGAGCATAAACATAACACGGGGAGTCTCGGGTCACCAATGGGATGTCGAGTCTTGTACTTTGGGTCAGCTAAACAGTCACGGTGTTTTCAAACGAACTTGGTTATGGTCTGGACATCTAGGGACTAATTAACCTGCGGGTTATTAGTCTAAGTACTTGTAACTGTCCTATGTTAGGTCGCCGCTTTACGGGACTAGCATAGAAGCTGAGTTTACTCGGGTTAAGGAGTAACGCAACTTAAGGTGAGTTTACGGCCCCTCTTTTAAACTGGTTTTACACTTTCGGGGGAGAAAACATGTGTTAAAACGATTATTTGGTAACTATTGTCATACTATGGGTTTCTATTGTGTACTACACGATCTTTGGAAGTCCCGGGGGGAACCATGAATGTGCGGGTTTGCACAACGGGGAAATGTGAATAGCGCTATTGGGAGTGACCAACCCCGCTCGTCGACTTGGAGGGTCGGCGGGTGCATATTGTCTCAAACAGGAACAACAGGAACAACAGGGTTACTACATCGGGCACACATTTGGTATTCGAGTTAGTAATGGTTTTCCAATCGTGGTAGTAACAAAACATACGCCTAGCTAGCGTACACTGGTTTTCGATTTGTTATAGTATGGACAGGTTGACTTGGTACTTGGATACAAAACCTGTAAACTCACCAGCATTTTTGTGCTGACGTAAACTTTTACATGTTTTCTCAGGTCGCTAAGGTAGCACGACTGGACTAGGGCGCACGCGTCTGCACGGCGTCTAACTAGGGTTGCATGGTCTTATAAACGTTGAACTATTGTTTCATTGTTGAGATACTGTTTTGAATAAGCTTCCGCTGTAAACGGGATTTTAAACTATGTTTTGAAATTGCATTTATATTCATTTAGACTTGTTTATTGTGATCGTTGGTTTGGATCCTGGTTTGTCATGCGCCTCGTGGTAAAACTCCGCAAGTGGATTTTGAGGGTGTGACAAAATCAATGCCATCACTTACTAATCACTTCATATGTTTCAAAATTGAAATTTGTAAATCATGGGTCATGACAAAATAAAACGGTTTGTCATCATTTATTACAATAAGGTTTCTAGAATTTTAACATTAGTTTTTAATTACCATTACCATGTATAATTATTCAAAACATAAATCACTTGCATGTTATGTTTCTTTTAGTATTAGCTATAACAATAACGTATTTCAAAATCACATTAATAAGGTTCAACAAGATTTAAAATACCATCCACATTTTTTTTTATAAATGTTTAATTGCTTTTACGAAAGATTAAATCGTCAAAAATTCAAGATAATAGGTCGAAACTATTAGAGTATTTATTTTATTAGAGTTTAAAATTTATGGGTATTACAATTTTACCCTATTATTAAGTTAAAGCATGGTTTGTGCTATTTTAAAGTTTGTGGATTAATGTCACTTTAGGATCTAAATTTATTATTGAGAAAAATAAATTATGAATGTTACACATAATCTCACCCCTTACAAAAATATTAAAATATATATAGTGTTTTCACAAAATATTTTTTCTCTTCTCCAATCACAACTATTCACACTCACCCCATATAATTTGAGAGAACCCCTAACATAATTTGATGAACCCCCTCATAAATTCTCTAATTTTACTATTTAATATAATAAATTCAAATATAATTATATTAATTGATTTGCAAAATCATAATATAAATACATTAATAATCATAGTTGTAACATAAATCATTAAAAACGAATTTAATGATTTTTGTTATTAATATAAATACTAAAATTCTATTATACATATTTATATTATGTTTTCGCATTTAATATAATTATGTTTTAATACAAAATTAGAAATAAATTATTAGACATACTTTAAAAAGATCTATTAACTAACCGAATTATAAATTTATTAAATATTAGTGATTCTTTTTTATATAACATATTTATATGTTATTAACAAAAAAAATTTAAATCATGTACCTTAAATAAACCCATTTATAAAATTTTGAAATTTTATTCTAAGTTTAAAACTATGTTTGTTATAATTTTTGACAAATGATTATTAAGGTTTTTTTTTATTATTTTGGTCACTGTTTAAGATGTTAAATATGCTCAGCAAGTACATACTAATTCTAGATGTTTAAAAGAATTCAAAAGTCAAATAAGCAAATTAATACACAATGTAATTGGTTAAGCTTTTTTGCTAGACTTTTGTATTGTTCTAAACAAATAAATAAAGTAAACCAATCAACATTAATCTATTGCTATCTATACTAATAAAAGACAACACATGAAATACTAAGAACTTCCTCATAAAGCCTCTCATTTTCTTATTTAAAATAATACATTTATTTTAATTTGTTTCTTTATTTAATATTAATATTTTTTTGAGTTTTTATTAGTTACAACTATATATATTAATTTAATTATCAAAATTCAGTTTTTATATATATATATATATACACACACACACACACACACTATGCTTTTTGTAAATCAGTTAATATGATTATATTTTAATACAAAATTAGAAATAAATTACTAGATATGATTTGAAAATGTTTATTAGCTAATATAAATAAATATTATTATAAAATATTCATTTTTTTTAAGATTACGTATTTATATGTTTTTAAATTTAAATTTAAATCGTGAACTTTAATTAACCAATTTTTTAATATGTGGTCTTTCACTCTAAGTTTAAAACTATATTTCTTATACTGTTCTGAACAAACAAAATAAAACAAATCATCTTCTACCTATCTAATAAAAGAAAACACACGAGGGACACATGACACCCCCTCATGAATTCTCTAATTTTATTATTTAATATAATAAATTCAAATATAATTATATTAATTGATTTGCAAAATCATAATATAAATACATTAATAATCATAGTTGTAACAGAAATCATTAAAAACGAATTTAATGATTTTTGTTATTAATATAAATACTAAAATTCTATTATACATATTTATATAATGTTTTCGCATTTAATATAATTATGTTTTAAGACAAAATTAGAAATAAATTATTAGACATACTTTAAAAAGATTTATTAACTAACCGAATTATAAATTATTTAAACATTAGTGATTCTTCTTTATATAACATATTTATATGTTATTAACTTTAAATTTAAACCATGTACCTTAAATAAACCAATTTATAAAATTTTGAAATTTTATTCTAAGTTTAAGACTATGTTTGTTATGATGTTTGACAAATGATTATTAATGTTTTTTTTATTGTTTTGGTTATTGTTTTAAATGTTAAATATGCTCAGCAAGTACATACTAATTCTAGATGTTTAAAAGAGTTTAAAAGTCAAATAAGCAAATTAATACACAATGTAATTGGTTAAGCTTTTTTGCTAGACTTTCGTATTGTTCTAAAAAAATAAATAAAGTAAACCAATCAACATTAATCTATTGCTATCTATACTAATAAAAGACAACACATGAAATACTAAGAACTCCCTCATAGAGCCTCTCATTTTCTTATTTAAAATAATACATTTATTTTAATTTGTTTCTTTATTTAATATTAATGTTTTTTTTAGTTTTTATTAGTTACAACTATATATATTAAGTTAATTATCAAAATTCAGTTTTTTTATACACACAGACACACTATGTTTTTTTGTAAATCAGTTAATATGATAATATTTTAATACAAAATTAGAAATAAATTACTAGATATGATTTGAAAATGTTTATTAGCTAATATACGTAAATATTATTATAAAATATTCATTTTTTAAGATAGCGTATTTATATGTTATTAAATTTAAATTTAAATTTAAATCGTGAACTTTAATTAACCAATTTTTTAATATGTGGTTTTTCACTTTAAGTTTAAAACTATATTTCTTATACTTTTCTGAACAAACAAAATAAAACAAAACATCTTCTACCTATCTAATAAAAGAAAACACATAAGAGACACATGACACCCCATCATGAATTCTCTAATTTTATTATTTAATTTAATAAATTCAAATATAATTATATTAATTGATTTGCAAAATCATAATATAAATACATTAATAATCAGAGTTGTAACAGAAATCATTAATAATTATTAAAAAAAATAAATTAAAATAAATGTATTGTTTAGAATGAAAAATGGGAGGCTTTATGATGGAGTTCTATGTACTCCATGTGCTGTCTTTTATTACTATAGATAAAATCGATTAATGTTGATTGATTTATTTTATTTATTTGTTTTGAACAACATGAAAGTTTCACAAAAAAGCTTTACTAATTGCATTATGTTATTATTAATTTGTTTATTTGACTTTTGAGCTATTCTAAGCATTTAAAATTAATATGTATTTGTTGAGCATAGTTTAACATCTAAAACAATGACCAAAATAATAAAACTTAAGAATCATTTGTCAATTATTGTAACAAAATTAATTTTAAACTTAGAATAACTGATCATTTTTTTTAAATTGATTAATTTAAGGTACACGATTTAAATTCAAAGTTAATAATACATAAATATAAATATGTTATATAAAAAAAATCATCTGTTTTCTTTTATTAATGATTTCAGTTACAACTATGACTATTAATATAATTACTAAAATTCAATTTAATAAACTTACATTGTGCTTTGCAAATCAATGATTATAATTAAATTAGAATTTATTGTATTAAATATTAAATTGTATTAAATAATAAAATAAGAGAATTCATGAGGGAGTGCCATGTGTCCCTCATGTGTTTTATTTTATTAATTTAGATAGATTTAATAATTATTACTTATTCAGTTTTTATTTGTTACAACTATAATTATTAATATAATTACTGGAATTTAGTTTAATATATATATATTCTATGTTTTTGTAAACCAATTAATATTATTATATTTTAAAACAAAATTAGAAATAAATTATTAGATATAATTTGAAAATTTTTGTGAACTAACAAAAGTATCTTTATTAAAAATTATTTATTTTTTAAGATAACGTATTTATATGTTATTAAATTTAAATCGTGTACCTTAAAAAAATGTTTTTAATATGTGGTTTTTCACTCTAAGTTTAAAACTATATTTCTTACAATGTTCTGAAAAAACAAAATAAAACAAATCAATCTACATTAATTAAATATTTGATTTAATACAAAACTAAACATGTTTGGCTATTTTCGTATTATAATAGCCTGATATATAAAATACATTTTATATATGAAAACTCATTAATTGAAATCTTCATTGACTTTGTTTTTCAAGAGACTTCAATAGAGAAATGCAATATCTAAACAGTCTTTTCATTACTGATTCGTTTCAATCTTTATTTTCATCCTATTAATTCACACAATCTTTTTTTATAATACAATCAAATTGAACCAATAAATGTCATTATTTTAAGGATCTTGATGTTAGAAAAAAATGATTATACACTTAAGGTTAGAAATACTTTCGCTTTGGAGGAAACTTTATGTGAAATTCCAAAATGAACAATACTCGATTGGGATGGTTTAATGGATGAGGAGATCCTTTTAAATTAATTTCATTTTTTTATATCTTAGCCTAAATAGATTTACCCTTATTACTTTTTGATTTTTTTTGTTTTGTTGTACCTGCAGTCTATAAGGTAATAGCCACGGTATGGAAGATATATTTTGGAATGTTTGAAAAAAGTTTTACGTGAATAAAAATGTTTTTTTTACAAGAAATCACTTAGGGGCTGGTGAATATTTAATATTTTTTCGGTTGTAAAGGCAACTTTTTTTATTTTAAATAAAATATGTAATCTAATTTTAATTATATTGTAAATTTATATATAATATATATAATTTAAATTGTTCAACCCGTGTATCACACGGGTAAATAACCTAGTGCTCTTACATGTCAAATCTCACCACTACCTTAAAACATAATTTCCCTAATTTTTTTTTGAACGGCAATTTCCCTAGCTAATCATAAAATTTACTTCCTAAATAACATGTAAATTACTAATATATATATATATATATATATATATATATATATTATGTTTTACATATAAAATGAAACAAATAATTTTTTTTTTGTGAACAATTAAATATTTCACACCCTCTTATTGAATCCATGTCCTCCTCCTATATATCTATACACATGGAAGGTTTTCCCTCAACCACTGGATCAAAGCCCCAATGGCAAGAAACAAATAAGAGGGTGTTTGGCCGTTTGGGATTGAGTTACAAAACAACTTATTGATTTATTGACTTCTTTAAAATGCCAATAGGTTAATAAGCTGTTTTTAAGAAGTAAGAAATCATGGCTTTTGGTTATTTTACACTAATAAACCAAACCAAGAACTTTTTAAAAAACAACTTATGGACTTTTCTCATCACAAAAGCTAATCCAAACACTCTTTTAGAAACACATTTTCAAAAAGCCATAAGTCAATAAGCAGCAATTTTAACCAAAAGTACAATTGGAGTTAAATAAGCAAATCCCAAACACCCTCTAAATAATACTATTGTAATAATGTCCGTGGGGCACACACATAAGATTGTATTTACATACAAAATTGATTTCAATTCACTCTGAGTTATCAACAAATATTGTTATATGGTGTGACATGCGCATATATTAAGATGATCATGTGACAACTCGGGTAAATCCCTCTTTTGGTTTCTATCTTTTGTTTGTTTCCTTTTGTTATTCCTTTTGGTACTTGTGCAATTTTCGGGACGAAAATTCTTTTAACGTGGGGATGATGTGACACCCGGCAAATTCTGGTTAACAACGTTGTCTAGATGAAAGTCTACCTTAGCGAGTCACGCGTATATTATACTTAACTGGGTTAGTTAAGTCGTGTTATGGTTCGGGAACTATCGGTTTAGTATAGAAGATCATTGGATGTTGGTCTAGAGGTTCATTAGATGTCAGTCCTTAACCAAGTGTACAAATGGTGACGATCCGTAGAATCGTCAGGGCATACGGAACATACAAGTCTCGAGTCCCAGGAATTGGTGAACGAGTGTGAATATGTTTGTTTGCAAGTGTTATGTGTTTACAATCATTATGTGACTTGTCGGTATGTGAATATGTGTTAACATATGTTAAAACGGGGTTTAACGCGCAAAACACACGGAACCAACCCCTATAGGCGATTAGGGGAGCCCAATCGCCTATAGGGGATGCGAGTGGGCTTCATTTAGGGGCGATTGGGGGCTAATCGTGTGCTGTAACAACCGGCAAAATAAGGTAATTCCGTACAATTAATTAATATATGATTAACGTAATTAAATGCAATTAAGTGTGATTTAATTATCAAGGCCTTAGGGAATAGCAATTTCCAAATAGTGCATAGGAATGCATACGTTTAATGGTAAAGCATGATTGGATCATGTGCGAATAAGCTATCCGGTACGGATGTTGGCAATTACCCGGTAATAATTAAATAAACGAAACGAATCCCGGACACCCAGGATATAAAATAAAGGGTATTTTCATAAGATATAATGGGTTTTGGAACTCCAAAACCATAAATGAAAACGTCTTGTACAAATCTCCCGGTAACGAATAAAGTGCGCGTATCGCACCCGATACGCGTATAACTCGTAATTTCACCCGGTAAAGGCCTAAATAACCAATCAACGCTTAAAATAGACTATATTTAAGTGTTGTTAAAGGTATAGTTAATGTCCGGATAACGCGTGATTAAAACCCGAAAAACACCCGAACGACACCCGAACGACGGGGGATTAAACATAACAATCAATGGGTTAATATTTGAAGTGGTGGACCCCACCCAAACCCCTCTAAGGGCCGGCCTAAAGGCCAAGGATAGTCCATGCAACTTGTGTTGATAATAATAATCCCTAAGCTATGTAAAGCATGCTTAACATGAGACAAAATGTGTAAGGAAAAGCATGAGTGAACATTAGTACAAAAAGCAACTACACCTTGTCCCCCTTGAAGAAGATTTCGGCCCATGGCCATAAGAATCCAAGACCAAAGCTAGCCATCATAACACTAGAGTGCACATGCAAGGTTAAGTCTTATATAAAGATTATGATGGTTCATAAGGATTTACCAAAGATTGCAAGCAACCTCCTACCTATACATGCATACATACGGCTCACATACACTCACACACATATCATCTTTGCAAAATTTCCCAAGTACACTCATAATCTTCCATAAGATCTCTTAAATCTTTAGCATCATTACATGAGGTGGTTATATAATAACACATGTTAGAAGATTGAATCACCAAGCAAAACAAAACCTCTTTCTTCCTTCCCTTGTGGCCGTGGGATTACATACACACATACACATTGTTCTTTCAAGTTTTTACATCTCCAAAATACTTAAAATCATCCATCATCCAAACCCCTTTTGTGTGTTTCAAGAGCTTGGAGCTAAACCACTAGGAAGAACACACTAAACCCCTCTCAAATCCAAGGTTTTTGTCTTCCCTAGCCTTGTGCTAGTAGTAAGCTTCTTAATCTTGTTTTTGATTGTTATTATTCATGTATGTGTTCCTAGTAGCAAGTTGTACATGAAGGGTTTAAAAATGGTTTTGAACATAATCTTTAATAGGTTTTCATGAGTAAAATGGAAGGTTAAAGATATGAAAATAAACCATGGATTTGTTGATGATGATGTATTAGTCTTGAAAATATATAAAGTTTACATGTAAGACTAAGTAGGATGATGTCTTGGTTAAGATTTTGAGATGAACTTGAATATGTTAAAACTAACTTTAATTCATCTTATTATGATCATTTAAGTAATAATATGTGGTAAAACATGTTAGAAGTTCATAAATGAATAAGATGGAAAAATTAAAGTTAACTCACTTGGATGAATGATATTTTGAAGAAATGGACAAATACATAAAACACACACATAATTAGTCTTCCATATGGAATATAAGACTAACATAAGTGTTTTGATACAAAAATAACTTACCAATAAAAAGTTGAATCTTCAAAGTTAACTATTTTGAGTGAAAAATGCTAACTTTGGAAGTTAGAGTAGAAAAATGCAACTTTTGTAAGTTAAGGGACTAAAGTTGTAACTTTGAAAGTTAAGGGACTAAAATGGACATTTTAGAAACTATTAGTCCAAAAATACAAGTAAGGAAAGTTTGGTGTCAAAAATGTAAGAAATAAAGTCTAAGGATGATTTTTGTAAATACTAGTAAAAATACTTGGGTATTTTGTATAAAAGTGTATTTTTGAAAGTTATAAAAATATAAAGGGTTTTAACATAAGGATTTTTATAAAATAGAGATTTTATAAAAATATTAAACAAACTTGGGAAACTTATACAAAAATGAATACTTTTATATAAATGGGAATATAAAAGTGTTGGAAACATTTTTGTAGTTAAGTTGACAAGTTGGGTTAAAAATACATAAGTATTTTAACCATCCAAGTAACATGTGAAAATAGGAAGAAATATGGTTAAATATTTCTATAAAATACATGTTGGGAAAAACTTGGAAAAATTAACTAATCAAGTTAAGATATCGAACTAAAACGCGTTAACGAACCGTACACGGACAAGATATGAGAAAAATGCCATTGCGGCAATATAAGAAAAATATATATTTTAAGAGGTAAAATATATATATACTTTGGGTGAAAACAAATAAACACTTTCCTAAGTGTTGGAGGATTAATTCGTGGGAGAAACACATGACACAAACGAATAAGACGTTAAAACAAACGTATATAATTAACAAGAAAATTACACATTTATATATATTTGTACGCTCGTCTCGGCAAAATTCTAGTATATCTACTTAATGGGAAAGTAGATATGCGGGAAGGAAAGCCGCGACGAGAAGACAAGGATATATATATGCGTATGTCGTGTCAACGAAATCCTAGTATATTTATTTGAATGGGAAAATAAATATACGGTGTGGTGAGTTGAATCGGACGTTAAGAATATACGATCGAACGACAAGATCTTAGCATATTTGTTTAAATGGGAAAACAGATGTGTGGCAAAGAGAGTCGGGTCGAGGATTGAAATATATATTATATCGAGCGATGCGATCTTAAGTATAATTATTTAAATGGGAAAATAATTATATGTTAAGTGAAGTCGAGTCGATGATAATAAGATACAAGTTATGGAAATATTAACAAGAGTAATATGTAACTTGTAACACAAAGGGTAATGTAACGCCAACAAAACCTAGGATACGCGCTTAATTAAACGGGATTTGGAACAACTTGTGGTCGGGAGTTGGGTGTACAACTTGCCAAGGCACATGCACTATAGGTATAGTGGCTTATACGTCTAGGACGTTTGTAGGTGCAAGACCACCCCCTTGCTATTCACCTTATTGAGCCAGACGCAGTTACAGGTGAGTTTCACGGCCCCATTTTAAACTATTTTTACGTTTTCCGGGGGAAAGATATGTTAGGGATAGTGTTTGACGGATTTAATACTTGAGGTGTGACCGCCACTCGGGGTTGAGTCCTCGCCTCTATAATCATTTGTTCAGGGAATTGAAACCGGAGGAATATTCGAATAGTACTATTGGTGCCTGACAAGGCCCACCCCTAATCGATAGCGTCGATTATGCATTAGGTTATGCCTGGGGTGCAAATATTCTGAACTTAAGTCGTGGGAAACCGAGTAACGACTTGGAGCGGGGCACAATTATTATATGTCTTGGTTTGATTATAGTCTCAAGTAGATTTATAGGAATTTGCAACTCCTATATATTGTCATAACATGGTATTCCCAAGTAATCAAGTTTAGAAACTGAAAACCTGTGAACTCACCAATATATTTATATTGACGAAACTTTTTAAAACATATCTTTCAGGTAACTAGAAGATGAAAGATCAGGCAAGCAGGGTCGGGGAATCTCCAATGCGACGTCGAGCTTTTGTGGGGTTTCACCTTTATTTCCCAAGGCATTTGGGATATATATGAGAAACCTCTATGTTTAATTCAAAAACAATTAACTTTTGTGTAATGTTTGAAACTGATTTGACGTCATAATAAATGACCCATTTTCTTAAATTACTTGTGTTTAGCCATAACCTTGACTTTATGCTTTTGAACCGTCGCGCCACGTGTTTCCGCCTTTGTCGTGGTGTGACAGAACGTGGTATCAGAGCCAAGGTTATAGCGAACTAGAGTATTTTCTTTAAAAACTAGACTATAACCGGATTTGGTTCTAAAGATAAAGTTTTCAAAAGAAAAATGAGGATGTTTTATAAAGTAATTTTTCAAGAAGCATTGGGCATGAGGAGATTCCGACCAAGCCAGCCATGGGTATTGTTATGCATTAGCGTGAAATTAGAAGTTAGGAAGGTTACTGATAACGTAAGCCATAACTATCTAATTTAAATAATTCATATATGTTAGTACGGTTCTTTTGCCAGGGATGTCAGACACAGACGCAGGGAGCGTAGCACCGAGCTACGATAGCAGTGTTCAGATTATCCCAGCGCCGCCAGCAGAGCCGATCGAGCTTGTGGTACTCGATCCGGAGGACGACGAGATGGAGATTGACGCCGCCGTGGAGGGCGCAGGAGGAGATAGCTCGGACGAGACTGACCCGAGCGAGGACCCAGCGTGGGCCCCCGCTGAGGGCGACGTGGTCGACCTACCTATGGCCGAGGCACCACAGGCAGACTTGCCTATAGTGCCAGTCCAGGCAGCGCCACTGCCAGTACTACCCCTCCAGGCCATCAGAGACTTCCCAGAGGGCTGTGCAGGTCCATCGAGGCCTGTCCCCGCGCAGTCAGAGACCGTTGAGTCTCCCTATGATCGACACGCACCGATCGATCGTGAGCCCTTACCTACCCCACTTATCCCCGTACCCCCGGGCATGATGCTCGTGCCCGTTCCCCGTGGACACAACGGGTGGATCTCTGATGACTCCGACGATGAGTCGACCGCATCGGTGGAGCACATTGCTGTGCCGATCCCACCAGTAGACCAGGAGGAGCACGTCGCTCCGATGATCGAGCATGCCACTACTGCACCAGCCACTCTACCCACTATACCCGAGCCCGTACATCAGGATGGGCCAGTTCCTACTGGACGCATCCTAGAGGGGAGCTCTGCCCGTAGCTCTGAGCTACATAGGGCAGGCATGGAGGCCTTCGCCACTGCGAGCCCTCCCACACCCCCTGTAGTGGTGTCCACTCCAGAGTGGGCCACTGTCTCTGAGCCATTGGTAGCCCCACTGGCCGGGCCTATGCCACCACCCACCATTGCCATGACTATACCCATCCCCACCATTCCCAGCATGACACCTGCACCATACCCTCTAGGTGCAGGAGACCCCTATATGATGCCACCCTACTTTTCCATCAGGCCACCCGGTTTCGCTCCATTACTGCCACACATACCAGTACCATTCCCCTTCGGGCCCTTCCCATCCACACACCCTGATGTACCCGGACCATCCCACCTTCCCAGGATGACACCTCCCTCTGGACCCGCCCAGACCTCGACCATCACCTTAGAGCAGGATTTTCAGACTCTAGTCAACACGGTGCAGCGCACCGTGAATCAGGTTGAACAGCAGACGAGGTTGATGTGGGCTAGGATGATTGACACTCGTGATGCCTTGGCGCATTACGCAGAGGAGCTCTTGCGCATGGATGCGCAGAGCGGGATTACTGGGGATGCACACTGGGCACATCGACAGTTTTTGTACGAGCGCATCTCAGAGATCAGCATGACGATTAGCATGTATGCGCCGCAGTACCAGTATCCACCGCCACCGCCACAGTAGGATGTGTCGGGGATGCGCAGAAGACACACCAGCTTATGTACATATTAGCAGCACTATGGTAGTACAGCACGGGTTATGACACTCGTCTGCATTTTGCCTAGCCGTACGGGTATTACGGCGTATGATATGATGTTTTGTTATTTCAAAAGCAATGTATTGTATGAGAAATGTATTCTCCATTTTGGTATTATGAACAAGCATTGTACTGATATTATTGAAATTAATGAAAAATCTTATTATTATGGTGAAATATGTTGTTGTCTATGATTATTATTGCTTACTCCATGTGTTGTGGTTTGTATATTTGTGTGGTGATGTTGTGTTGATTTCTATTTATATTTCTGTATGATGTGTTGGTATGTTGTGTGATGATATGGTGTTGATTATTGTGTTCATGCTTTGGTTTGTTATTTATGCTTTGTATTGTATAAATGTTTGCCAAATTAACCTTTGATAATTATTATTGAAGAAAAATGGCACCTGCCACCCGAAGCAATAGTGGAGCAGACGGACTGCCCACAACACCGGCCGAGCTCGAAACCATGATATCTGAACGCATAGCTCGTGCCATCGCTGAACACGAAGCCGCACGCTCTGAACACTCCCATGACAGGACAGGGAGCGAGCGACGAGAGACCTCCCCCAGTGGTAAGAGGTTTAAAAATAAATGAAAAAGTGATGGGGGGATATTTCACAAACTCCTATCCCATAATAACATACTATGTTACTATTACAGGGACAGCCTCGGGAGAGCGCGGCTGCACTTTCAAGGCTTTCTTGGACTGTAAGCCAATAAACTTCAGCGGCACTGAGGGTTCCATAGGCCTGGTCAAATGGTTCGAAAAGACCGAGGCAGTTATCCGCATCAGCGGGTGTACCCCTCGACAGTCTGTCATGTACGCCACCAATCTGTTCCTAGATCAAGCCCTAACTTGGTGGAACGGCCAAGTACAGTCTTTAGGAGATGATGTGGCATACTCTCTATCATGGGCGGCACTGAAAGAACTTATGACTGCCGAATACCGCCCGGCAAGCGAAGTGCAGAAGTTGGAAACCGAGTTCTGGAACCTCACCATGGTAGGGGCAGACGTCACTGGGTATACGTCAAGATTTCATGATCTCGCACGACTGGTACCTCGTCTGGTTACACCGGAGAAGAACAAAGTGGAACGTTACCTATTCGGGCTAGCACCACAGATTCGCAGCATGGTCACCTCTTCCAAACCCGCGACCATGCGCGAGGCAATTGATCTGGCACTAAGTCTGACTGAGGATGCTATCCGCATGGGTACCCTAATCCGCCAAGTTTCTGGGTTAAAAATTTCTGAAGCAAGTAGTGTTGAGGCCAAGAAACAGGGATCAAGTTCAGCGGTTGTAACTAATGATCAGGGTAACGGGCAGAGGTTTGGGAAAAGAAAGAGAGATGAGGGAAGAAGGGATCGAGCGTCGGGTAGCTCGAACAAGAAAGGAAAGGGTTATGCCGCCACGGGACGTGGTAACAATAACAATAACAATAACAAACAGGGAAACCAGGGGAGGAACAATGGATTAACTTGCGGGAAGTGCCACCGCACCGGGCACAAGACTGAAGAGTGCCGATCTGGAGCACCAAAGAACGGAGGGGCCAGACCCTGTTTTGCATGCGGGTCATTGGACCATTGGAAGAAAGATTGCCCCAAAGTCAACAATCAGGCCCGTGGCCGGGCATTTGTAATTGGAGCCGGTGACGCACGGCAAGACCCCAATGTGGTCACTGGTACGTTTCCTCTAAATGGTCATTATGCCTCTGTATTATTTGATACCGGTGCTGACTTTAGCTTCGTATCCATTGAGTTTAAAAGACTACTTGGTTTAAAAACTAGCAAACTAGATACACCCTACTCTATAGAACTGGCTAATGGTAAAACTATTGAAACGAGAGAGGTAGCAAAAGATTGTAAGTTAGAACTCTGTGGGCACGAGTTTGGGATTGATCTATTACCGGTTGTATTGGGAAGTTTTGACATCGTTGTTGGCATGGACTGGTTGTCCGCGCACCGTGCCATTGTGGTTTGCAACGATAAGGTTATTCAAGTTCCCCTCGCAAGCGGTGAAACTCTCTCAATTCAAGGGGAAAGACACGGGACGCCACTAAGGATTATTTCGAGCATGAAGGCTCGTAAGTGTCTGAGAAAAGGGCTTGTCGCGTTCTTGGCACACGTAGTGGACAAGAAGGCCGACGAGCGGAAGTTGGAAGACATTCCAGTCGCCAGAGATTTTCCGGATGTATTCCCAGAAGATTTGCCGGGGTTGCCACCACCTCGACAAGTCGAGTTCCGCATCGACCTCGTTCCCGGAGCAGCTCCTGTGGCACGATCGCCATACCGCCTAGCTCCATCAGAGATGCAGGAACTGTCCAGCCAGCTACAAGAATTATTGGACAAAGGTTTTATAAGACCGAGTTTCTCACCTTGGGGAGCTCCCGTCTTATTTGTGAAGAAGAAGGATGGCACATTTCGCATGTGCATCGACTATCGAGAGCTGAACAAGCTAACCATCAAGAATCGCTATCCTCTCCCCAGGATCGACGATTTATTTGATCAGCTCCAAGGTTCCAGCTATTACTCCAAGATCGATTTGAGGTCAGGCTATCACCAGTTGCGTATACAAGAAGAAGATGTACCAAAAACGGCCTTCAGAACCCGGTATGGACACTATGAATTTTTGGTAATGCCGTTCGGCTTAACCAACGCACCAGCGGTTTTCATGGACCTAATGAACCGCGTGTGTAAGCCATACCTGGACAAATTCGTCATTGTCTTCATTGACGATATTTTGATCTATTCACGCACGAAAGAAGACCACGAGAATCACCTTCGGTTAATTCTTGAAGTATTACGCAAGGAGAAGCTCTATGCTAAATTCTCGAAATGTGACTTTTGGATTCGGGAAGTCCACTTTTTAGGCCACGTGGTAAACGAGAAGGGCATACACGTTGATCCAGCCAAGATCGAGGCGATTAAAAATTGGGAAGCACCTCGAACTCCTACCGAAGTGCGACAATTTCTAGGCCTCGCGGGTTATTACAGAAGGTTCATCGAGAACTTTTCAAAAATAGCACAAGCTCTAACCATGCTAACCCAGAAGGACAAGAAATTTGAGTGGACGGAAAAGCAAGAGGCAGCATTCCAATTGTTAAAAGACAAGTTATGTGGCGCTCCGATACTATCACTCCCTGATGGTACGGAAGATTTTGTGGTTTACTGCGATGCCTCGCATCAAGGTTTGGGTTGTGTATTGATGCAGCGAGAAAAAGTAATAGCTTATGCTTCCAGGCAACTGAAAATCCATGAGAAGAACTACACTACACACGATTTGGAATTAGGTGCAGTGGTGTTCGCTCTCAAGATATGGAGGCACTATTTGTACGGAACCAAGTGCACGATTTTCACTGATCACAAGAGTTTACAGCACATCTTCGATCAGAAGGATTTGAATATGCGACAACAGCGATGGGTTGAATTATTAAACGATTACGATTGTGAGATAAAGTACCATCCCGGTAAGGCAAATGTCGTAGCCGACGCCTTGAGTCGCAAGGAACGGGTTAAACCATTGCGTGTTCGAGCTTTGGGATTGACTATCCACACGAATATGACTGAACGAATTCGTGAAGCCCAAGTTAACGCCCTCAAACCCGAGAACGTCAAAGGTGAAAGGTTACGAAAGATGGTTGATTCACTGGAACCAAAAGCGGACCAGACATTGTATTTCATGAATAGAATTTGGGTTCCAGTATATGGTGGTTTGCGTGAGCTAGTATTGGCCGAAGCTCACAGTTCTAGATATTCGGTTCACCCGGGTGCAGACAAGATGTTCCACGATTTGAAGGAACTTTATTGGTGGCCGAATTTCAAAAGGGATATAGCAGCCTATGTTGCGCGATGTTTGACTTGCGCAAAGGTCAAGGCTGAGCACCAGAGACCTTCCGGTTTGCTCCAGCAACCGGAAATACCGGAATGGAAATGGGAACGAATCACCATGGACTTCATTACCAAGTTACCTAAGACAACAAGCGGCCATGACATGATCTGGGTAATCGTAGATCGATTGACGAAATCTGCACACTTCCTCCCGATTCGCGAAACGGACAGATTGGAGAAGCTGACCCGTTTGTACATTAAGGAAGTGGTATCTAAACACGGCGTACCTGTTTCTATCATCTCCGATCGGGATAGTCGTTTCACATCAAGATTTTGGGAAAGTTTAAATGAAGCCCTCGGTACTCGCCTCGACATGAGTACCGCATATCACCCCCAAACGGATGGTCAAAGTGAACGAACCATCCAGACCTTGGAAGATATGTTACGGGCATGCGCGATTGATTTCGGAGGTAATTGGGATACGCACTTGCCATTGGTAGAATTTTCTTATAACAACAGTTATCATACGAGCATTCAAGCCGCGCCGTTTGAAGCTCTATATGGACGCAAGTGCCGATCGCCATTATGTTGGGCGGAAGTTGGGGAAAAGCAACTCACCGGGCCCGAAATTGTTCAAGAGACCACGGATAAGGTCTTTTTGATAAAGGAACGCCTCAAAGCGGCCCGGGACCGCCAGAAAAGCTATGCTGATATGAGGCGAAAGCCTTTAGAGTTTCAAGTCGGAGACAGGGTCCTATTGAAAGTGTCACCTTGGAAAGGTGTCGCGCGCTTTGGGAAGCGCGGGAAGCTGAACCCACGATATATTGGACCATTCAAAGTCTTGTCCAGGGTAGGCACAGTGGCATACAAGCTCGAGTTGCCTCAAGAGCTTAGTGGAATACACGACACGTTTCACGTGTCGAACTTGAAAAAGTGCCTATCCGACGGAACTCTCATTATTCCTGCTGACGAAATCCAGATTGACGACAAGTTACATTTTGTGGAAGAACCAATCGAGGTAACTGATTGGAAGGTCCAAAAATTAAGGCGCAGCAAGATCAGATTGGTCAAAGTGCGCTGGAATGCCAAGCGTGGACCGGAGTTCACGTGGGAAAGGCTGGACCGGATGAAGCAAAAATACCCCGCCCTATTCGAGAAGACACCTGTACCGGAGAACTCGAAGTGAATTCCGGGACGGAATTCTCTTAACGGGGGGAGAATGTAACAACCGGCAAAATAAGGTAATTCCGTACAATTAATTAATATATGATTAACGTAATTAAATGCAATTAAGTGTGATTTAATTATCAAGGCCTTAGGGAATAGCAATTTCCAAATAGTGCATAGGAATGCATACGTTTAATGGTAAAGCATGATTGGATCATGTGCGAATAAGCTATCCGGTACGGATGTTGGCAATTACCCGGTAATAATTAAATAAACGAAACGAATCCCGGACACCCAGGATATAAAATAAAGGGTATTTTCATAAGATATAATGGGTTTTGGAACTCCAAAACCATAAATGAAAACGTCTTGTACAAATCTCCCGGTAACGAATAAAGTGCGCGTATCGCACCCGATACGCGTATAACTCGTAATTTCACCCGGTAAAGGCCTAAATAACCAATCAACGCTTAAAATAGACTATATTTAAGTGTTGTTAAAGGTATAGTTAATGTCCGGATAACGCGTGATTAAAACCCGAAAAACACCCGAACGACACCCGAACGACGGGGGATTAAACATAACAATCAATGGGTTAATATTTGAAGTGGTGGACCCCACCCAAACCCCTCTAAGGGCCGGCCTAAAGGCCAAGGATAGTCCATGCAACTTGTGTTGATAATAATAATCCCTAAGCTATGTAAAGCATGCTTAACATGAGACAAAATGTGTAAGGAAAAGCATGAGTGAACATTAGTACAAAAAGCAACTACACCTTGTCCCCCTTGAAGAAGATTTCGGCCCATGGCCATAAGAATCCAAGACCAAAGCTAGCCATCATAACACTAGAGTGCACATGCAAGGTTAAGTCTTATATAAAGATTATGATGGTTCATAAGGATTTACCAAAGATTGCAAGCAACCTCCTACCTATACATGCATACATACGGCTCACATACACTCACACACATATCATCTTTGCAAAATTTCCCAAGTACACTCATAATCTTCCATAAGATCTCTTAAATCTTTAGCATCATTACATGAGGTGGTTATATAATAACACATGTTAGAAGATTGAATCACCAAGCAAAACAAAACCTCTTTCTTCCTTCCCTTGTGGCCGTGGGATTACATACACACATACACATTGTTCTTTCAAGTTTTTACATCTCCAAAATACTTAAAATCATCCATCATCCAAACCCCTTTTGTGTGTTTCAAGAGCTTGGAGCTAAACCACTAGGAAGAACACACTAAACCCCTCTCAAATCCAAGGTTTTTGTCTTCCCTAGCCTTGTGCTAGTAGTAAGCTTCTTAATCTTGTTTTTGATTGTTATTATTCATGTATGTGTTCCTAGTAGCAAGTTGTACATGAAGGGTTTAAAAATGGTTTTGAACATAATCTTTAATAGGTTTTCATGAGTAAAATGGAAGGTTAAAGATATGAAAATAAACCATGGATTTGTTGATGATGATGTATTAGTCTTGAAAATATATAAAGTTTACATGTAAGACTAAGTAGGATGATGTCTTGGTTAAGATTTTGAGATGAACTTGAATATGTTAAAACTAACTTTAATTCATCTTATTATGATCATTTAAGTAATAATATGTGGTAAAACATGTTAGAAGTTCATAAATGAATAAGATGGAAAAATTAAAGTTAACTCACTTGGATGAATGATATTTTGAAGAAATGGACAAATACATAAAACACACACATAATTAGTCTTCCATATGGAATATAAGACTAACATAAGTGTTTTGATACAAAAATAACTTACCAATAAAAAGTTGAATCTTCAAAGTTAACTATTTTGAGTGAAAAATGCTAACTTTGGAAGTTAGAGTAGAAAAATGCAACTTTTGTAAGTTAAGGGACTAAAGTTGTAACTTTGAAAGTTAAGGGACTAAAATGGACATTTTAGAAACTATTAGTCCAAAAATACAAGTAAGGAAAGTTTGGTGTCAAAAATGTAAGAAATAAAGTCTAAGGATGATTTTTGTAAATACTAGTAAAAATACTTGGGTATTTTGTATAAAAGTGTATTTTTGAAAGTTATAAAAATATAAAGGGTTTTAACATAAGGATTTTTATAAAATAGAGATTTTATAAAAATATTAAACAAACTTGGGAAACTTATACAAAAATGAATACTTTTATATAAATGGGAATATAAAAGTGTTGGAAACATTTTTGTAGTTAAGTTGACAAGTTGGGTTAAAAATACATAAGTATTTTAACCATCCAAGTAACATGTGAAAATAGGAAGAAATATGGTTAAATATTTCTATAAAATACATGTTGGGAAAAACTTGGAAAAATTAACTAATCAAGTTAAGATATCGAACTAAAACGCGTTAACGAACCGTACACGGACAAGATATGAGAAAAATGCCATTGCGGCAATATAAGAAAAATATATATTTTAAGAGGTAAAATATATATATACTTTGGGTGAAAACAAATAAACACTTTCCTAAGTGTTGGAGGATTAATTCGTGGGAGAAACACATGACACAAACGAATAAGACGTTAAAACAAACGTATATAATTAACAAGAAAATTACACATTTATATATATTTGTACGCTCGTCTCGGCAAAATTCTAGTATATCTACTTAATGGGAAAGTAGATATGCGGGAAGGAAAGCCGCGACGAGAAGACAAGGATATATATATGCGTATGTCGTGTCAACGAAATCCTAGTATATTTATTTGAATGGGAAAATAAATATACGGTGTGGTGAGTTGAATCGGACGTTAAGAATATACGATCGAACGACAAGATCTTAGCATATTTGTTTAAATGGGAAAACAAATGTGTGGCAAAGAGAGTCGGGTCGAGGATTGAAATATATATTATATCGAGCGATGCGATCTTAAGTATAATTATTTAAATGGGAAAATAATTATATGTTAAGTGAAGTCGAGTCGATGATAATAAGATACAAGTTATGGAAATATTAACAAGAGTAACATGTAACTTGTAACACAAAGGGTAATGTAACGCCAACAAAACCTAGGATACGCGCTTAATTAAACGGGATTTGGAACAACTTGTGGTCGGGAGTTGGGTGTACAACTTGCCAAGGCACATGCACTATAGGTATAGTGGCTTATACGTCTAGGACGTTTGTAGGTGCAAGACCACCCCCTTGCTATTCACCTTATTGAGCCAGACGCAGTTACAGGTGAGTTTCACGGCCCCATTTTAAACTATTTTTACGTTTTCCGGGGGAAAGATATGTTAGGGATAGTGTTTGACGGATTTAATACTTGAGGTGTGACCGCCACTCGGGGTTGAGTCCTCGCCTCTATAATCATTTGTTCAGGGAATTGAAACCGGAGGAATATTCGAATAGTACTATTGGTGCCTGACAAGGCCCACCCCTAATCGATAGCGTCGATTATGCATTAGGTTATGCCTGGGGTGCAAATATTCTGAACTTAAGTCGTGGGAAACCGAGTAACGACTTGGAGCGGGGCACAATTATTATATGTCTTGGTTTGATTATAGTCTCAAGTAGATTTATAGGAATTTGCAACTCCTATATATTGTCATAACATGGTATTCCCAAGTAATCAAGTTTAGAAACTGAAAACCTGTGAACTCACCAATATATTTATATTGACGAAACTTTTTAAAACATATCTTTCAGGTAACTAGAAGATGAAAGATCAGGCAAGCAGGGTCGGGGAATCTCCAATGCGACGTCGAGCTTTTGTGGGGTTTCACCTTTATTTCCCAAGGCATTTGGGATATATATGAGAAACCTCTATGTTTAATTCAAAAACAATTAACTTTTGTGTAATGTTTGAAACTGATTTGACGTCATAATAAATGACCCATTTTCTTAAATTACTTGTGTTTAGCCATAACCTTGACTTTATGCTTTTGAACCGTCGCGCCACGTGTTTCCGCCTTTGTCGTGGTGTGACATGTGCCCTAGGGGGCGATTAGACCCCAAATGCATGAATGTCATGCGATTAGCAACCCTAATCGCATGTAACTGCTGCATAATCGCATGGAACGTGCTGGACGACTAAAAACGACTATAAATACAATGCTTAACCTCCTAAACTTCATAATATCAACCCTAGTCGTCCCATAACCCGCCCCAACACACACACAACCTCTGGAACGTGATTTTGGATCAAAACACAAGGTTTCAAGCTTATTTCATCAAACTATCACAATCTAAGGTGTGATTTTCATCCATGAAATCTTTATAAACGTTTTTATTAAATCCCTAACGGTCCAGACCTGTTTTAAAACGTATGAGTCTTCTGAAAATCGTTAATAATCATTGTTAATTGGATTCTAAGTAGCATGCATGATGTATGTGGGTTTTCAATCAAAAGTTAGGGTTTTTATGATTCAAGATGGATGATTACATGTTATTAGGTTAGTTTCAGATTAATAATGATGGCATGATGATAGAATCTGAGTAATTGTTCATTAGGGTTATGATTATGCATGTTAAGATGATGTTTCATGCTATGTGTATTATGTTTGGATTACATGGTTACATGCAGGGCTGATAGAACGAGGTTAAACGAAGGATTTTGGTTTAAACATGTTTGGTATAGTTATTAGATTGATATTTGATGTTTACACACGTTCCGGATCTGATTTGGAGTGTTAAACGCGTGAAAAACCGGAACAGCTGGGTTACAGGCGATTAGCAACCCTAATCGCCTATGTTAGGGGCGATTAGGAAGCCAATCGCCTGAATAGACTCCCTAATCGCCTATCTTACATGCGATTGGGGGCTAAATGCCTCTATTACATGCAATTGTGATCCTAAATGCTAGTTAAGTCCTGAAATACATGTCTTATGACCTAATCGCCTATAAACTCATAATATTTCATATGGGATAGCCCTAATCGCCTATATTATAGGCGATTAGCCTTCCTAAATGCCTGTTGACCAACCTAAATGCTAGTTGACTTTTCCTAATCGCGTGTACTGCTGCTGTAAGTGTAAATTAGCATTCCGAGACCCGATTTGACATCTAGGAACATGCTAGGAACCCCGTAACATATCCAATAACTTGGTAACATATGTTCGGACTTAATTATGTGGTACTTGAACTACGTGCTATAACTTGTTGGTCGTTAACGTATGTTAAGTGTGATTGCATGATTGTATGTTTGAGAGCGTAAACATAACACGGGGAGTCTCGGGTCACCAATGGGATGTCGAGTCTTGTACATTGGGTCAGTTAAACAGTCACGGTGTTTTCAAACGAACTTGGTTATGGTCTGGACATCTAGGGACTAACTAACCTGCGGGTTATTAGTCTAAGTACTTGTAACTGTCATATGTTAGGTCGCCGCTTTACGGGACTAGCATAGCTGCTGAGTTTATTCGTATTACGAAGTAACGCAACTTAAGGTGAGTTTACGGCCCCTCTTTTAACTGGTTTCACTTTTTGGGGGAGAAAACATGTGTTAAACTTATGTTTTGGTAACAACTGTCATACTATGGGTTTCTATGGCTTACTATACGATCTTTGGAAGTCCCGGGGGAAAACATGAATGTGCGGGTTAGCACAACGGGGAAATGTGAATAGTCTATTGGGAGTGACCAACCCCGCTCGTCGACTTGGAGGGTCGGCGGGTGCATATTGTCTCAAACAGGAACAACAGGTTTACTACATCGGGCACGACATCTGGTTTGCGAGTTAGTAATGGTTTTCCAATCATGATAGTAACAAAGCATACGCCTAGCTAGCGTACTTTGGTTTTCGATTTGTTATAGTATGGACAGGTTGAACTTGGTACTTGGATTACAAACCTGTAAACTCACCAGCATTTTTGTGCTGACGTATTCTCTTACATGTTTTCTCAGGTCGCTAAGGTAGCACTACTGGACTAGGGCGCACGCGTCTGCACGGCGTCTAGTTAGGGTTGCATGGTTTTTCAAACGTTGAACACTTGGTTTATTTTGGATTATGTTTTGAATAAGCTTCCGCTGTAATTGGGGATTTTAAACATTGTTTTTGAAATTGCATTATGTTCATTTAGACTTGTTTATTGTGATCGTTGGTTTGGATCCTGGTTTGTCATGCGCCTCGCGGTAAAACTCCGCAAGTGGATTTTGAGGGTGTGACAGATCAAAATGCCTTTAAGAGGTGTCTTTTTAGCTACTAGTCGAACGGTTTCCTAAATTGTATCGAGGCAATAGTGTTTGCTTTCGGCTACATGGGAGTTGTCTTGGTGTGTTTTGAGGGTGATTTATATTTATTTTGTTATTTAACATTCAACAAAGGCACAAAGCCTGGCCACCCATGTACTAATAGGCAAGAGGCCACCCATCGAGATTGCAGACAACGCTGATGATCCGACTTGTCCCAAGTTTTATTATATTTATTTTGTAACTAAAGGATCGTTGCTAGTTTTTGTCGCAAACTTTTTTGGACCTATATGATTTCATTTTATTATTTTTATTATATTAACTTTTGTTATGTTTGCACCTCAATATGATATCTTTGTCTTGCTTGTCAAGAGAAAAGAAAAAAAAGAATATAGACATAACTTTCTTTTAAGAATAAGAAACGTCAATGTTTATTGCATAGTTTATCTATATCTATATGTGACACCCGGCAAATTCTGGTTAACAACGTGTCTAGATGAAAGTCTACCTTAGCGAGTCACGCGTATATTGTACTTAACTGGGTTAGTTAAGTCGTGTTATGGTTCGGGAACTGTTAGTTCAGTATAGAGGATCATCGGATGTTAGTCTAGAGGTTCATTAGATGTCAGTCCTTAATCAAGTGTACAAGTGGTGACGATTCGTAGAATCGTCAGAGCATAGGGAACATACAAGTCTCGAGTCCCGGGAATTGGTGAACGAGTGTGAATGTGTTTATTTGCAAGTATTATGTGTTTACAATCATTATGTGACTTGTCGGTATGCGAAAATGTGTTAACATATGTTAAAACGGGGTTTAACGCGCAAAATACACAGAACCAACCCCTATAGGCGATTAGGGGAGGCTAATCGCCTATAGGGTATGCATTTGGGGATCATTACATGCGATTGGGGTGCTACTCGCATGTAATAACAGGCGATTAGGCCCAATTGCATGTAATGTCATGCGATTAGCAATCCTAATCGCGTGTAGCTGCTGCACAATCGCGTTTTACGTACTGGACGACTAAAAACGACTATAAATACAATGCTTAACCTCCTAAACTTCATAATATCAACCCTAGTCGTCCCATAACCCGCCCCAACACACACACAACCTCTGGAACACGATTTTGGATCAAAACACAAGGTTTCAAGCCTATTTCATCATTCTATCACAAATCTAAGGTATGGTTTTCATCCATGCAACCTTATTTAACGTTTTCATTGAATCCCTAATGGTCCAGACCTGTTTATAAACGTTTGAGTCTTTTAAAAATCGTTAATAATCGTTGTTAATTGGATTTTAAATAGCATGCATGTTGTATGTGGGTTTTCAATGAAAAGATAGGGTTTTTATGATTCAAGAAGATGATTAACATGTTATTAGGGTAGTTTCAGATTAATAATGATATCATGTTGATGAAATCTGAGTAATTGTTCATTAGGGTTATGGTTATGCATTTATAATGTGATGTTTCATGCTATGTGTATTGTGTTTGGATTACATGGTTGCATACAGGGCTGATAGAACGAAGGATTTTGATTGAAACATGTTTGGTATGGATGTTTGATTGTTATTTGGTGTTTACACACGTTCTGGATCTGATTTAGAGTGTTAAACGCGCGAAAAACCGGAACAGCTGGGCTATTGGCGATTAGCAACCCTAATCGCCTATGTTAGGGGCGATTAGGAGGCCAATCGCCTGAATAGACTCCCTAATCGCCAATAATACACGCGATTGGGGGGCTAATTGCCTCTGTTACATGCAATTGTGATCCTAATTGCTAGTTAAGTCCTGAAATGCATGTCTTATGACCTAATTGCTAGTAAATGCATGTCTTATGACCTAATTGCTAGTTAAATGCATGTCTTATGACCTAATTGCTAGTAAATGCATGTCTTATGACCTAATTGCTAGTTAAATGCATGTCTTATGACCTAATTGCCTATAGACTCCTGAAATACATGTCTTATGACCTAATTTCCTATAGTATAGGCAATTAGCATTCCTAAATGCCTGTTGACTTTCATAATCGCTAGTTGACTTTTCCTAATCGCCTGTACTGCTGCTGTAAGTATATTTTGACATATCGGGACCCGATTTGACACCTAGGAACATGCTAGGAACCCCGTAACATATCTAATAACTTGGTAACATGTGTTCGGACTTATTTATGTAATACTTGAACTACGTGCTATAACTTGATGGACTTTAACGTATGATAAGTGTGTATTGCATGATTGTATGTTTGAGAGTACAAGTATAACACGGGGAGTCTCGGGTCACCAATGGGATGTCGAGTCTTGTACTTTGGGTTAATTTAACAGTCACGGTGTTTTCAAACGAACTTGGTTATGGTCTGGACATCTAGGGACTAACTAACCTACGGGTTATTAGTCTAAGTACTTGTAACTGTAATATGTTAGGTCGCCGCTTTACGGGGCTAGCATAGCTTGCTGATATTATTCGTGTTTCGAAGTAACGCAACCTAAGGTGAGTTTACGGCCCCTCTTTTAACTGATTTCACTTTTTGGGGGAGAAAACATGTGTTAAACTTATGTTTTGGTAACAACTGTCATACTATGGGTTTTCTATGGTTTACTATACGATCTCTGGAAGTCCCGGGGGAAACCATGAATGTGCGGGTTTGCACAACGGGGAAATGTGAATAGATCTATTGGGAGTGACCAACCCCGCTCGTCGGCTTGGAGGGCCGGGCGAGTGCATATTGTCTCAAATAGGAACTGGTTTACTATTCGGGCACAACATCTGGTTTACGAGTTAGTAATGGTTTTCCAATCGTAGATGTAACAAAACATACGCCTAGCTAGCGTACCTTGGTTTGCAAATTGTTATAGTATGGACAGGTTGAACTTGGTACTGTGATTACAAAACCTGTAAACTCACCAGCATTTTTGTGCTGACGTGAACTTTTACATGTTTTCTCAAGTCGCTAAGGTAGCAGAGAAAGTATGAGGAAGACCTCCTTCACCCAACTCATCAAGAATAAAAGTTCATCTCAGCAAATCCACTGACTCAAAAATTCTAAAGTGGAAAGTCAACAAAGACAACCACGAATTGACATTGCTCAGGTCAGATGGAAGGGTTCAGAAGATCAGCATGGATGATGCTTACAGCCTATGTGCAGAAGATCACCAAACATTGCTAAATCTGGATCTAGAAAGAGATGAAGAAGACTTATTTGCTCTGAACTTTGAATTGCAATTCAAAGGTCAAATCAGAGAAAGTCTGATGAGGAATAAAGATCAATAAATAAAGCTGAGTTTTGGCATCATCTGTTCTAGGGGGAGATTGTTGGGTCTGCTGACCTGGAGAAGAACAGATGATTAGAAAGCCAAAACATGCTATCAGTTTGATCCTTGAATAAACAGTCTTTACAACTTACTTCTCCCAAAAGACTGCTGACCCTAACTACTGTTCTATCCAAACAACTGCTCAACAACTGCTGATACAAAGAACTGCTGAGTAAACAACTGATGAAGAACAACTGCTGACCAAAGGTCTGATGAAGAACAACTGCTGATACAAGTACTGAAGACCAAAGCACTGCTGGAACCAACATCACCTAGGCTCCAGCAGTGGATACAAGACCATCAGAGTTTATCTTCAACAGCTGTTTAATATCAGTGCTTTCAATGTAACAGTAGTTTGTAATAGGCAGATGTTTATGTTTGTTATTCTGTTAGAGGTCACTGTCTTAGGTGACGTCAGCCTAGGTCATCAGTGCTTTGAGTCTGTCTATAAATAGAACAGTGCTTGTACTGTTCTATTGCATCACACACACAAACATTCTCTCAGACAAACATTGTGTGATCAGGCTGAGGGGGAGTAATTGTACGATTGTAATCTTTTGGATTAATGAAAGCTTTCGATCTGAAAACATTTACTCTCTTGTTTTGATTAACAGTTTATTATTCCGCTGCACTTTCATTCTATATTCATTTCACATCTTTCATATTTAGTTAAACATAATCAAAACAAACAAACTCAGATCCTAACAACCCACCCCCACCTATGTGTACCTACAAGATGTTTCGGGACTGTAAGCCCCAAGAATTCTCTGGCACTGAGGGTGCGGTGAGTTTGCTCAGGTGGCTGGAAAAGGTGGAGTCAGTGTTTCTGATGTGTAACTGTCTCCCAGAGGATCGAGTCAAGTATGCTGCTGCTTTATTCCAGGATGTTGCTTTAACCTGGTGGAATAACATCACCCAAAATATGGGTATAGGGGAGGCGTATGCTATGCCTTGGGAAAATTTTGTTCAACTGCTGAAGCGAGAGTACTGTCCAAGGGAAGAGGTGCAGAAGTTAGAGCACGAGGTGTGGAACCTCAAGATGACTGGGTCCGAAATTGAAAAATATACGGTGAGGCGTAATGAGTTGGCAGTACTGTGCCCTGATCTGCATGTGCCAGAGTACAGGAGGATCGAACACTATATCTCGGGGCTAGTACCAGAGATCGCAGGGTTAGTGGCTGCGGGAAATCATCCTACATATTCAGAGGTGGTCCGATCGGCTCACAGGATGACAAACTTGAAGGTGAACGAGGGTATCTTGCCTGCTAAGGGTTCGACTGTTAAGGCCCCGGAGAATAACAAGCGTAAGTGGGAAAATGAGGGGAAAGGATCTGTGCCAGCACAACAGGGTAAGAGATTCGATAACGGGGGTTCTTCTTCTTCTGGTAACAAACAGGGTGGTTATGCGGGGAAATTGCCTAAATGCAACAAGTGTGGGCGTCATCATCAGGGGGACTGCGACCGTAATCGTTGCCATCGTTGTCAGCGACTGGGGCATTTTGCTAAAGACTGTCGGGCGACACTTCCATCGACCCAAGCTCCAACTACTAACTCGGCTCCTACTACTCAAGGAACTACGGGAAGACAAGGATGTTACAACTGTGGGGAGACTGGGCATTACAAGAAGGATTGCCCGAAACTGAAGCAGGGCGGGAACAACGGTAACGGGAACAACGGGGGCGGCGGCAGGAATGCACGTGCCTTCGTCATTGGAGCCGCTGAGGCTAGACAGGATCCTGACACAGTTACTGGTACGTTCCTTCTCAATAATCGCTCTGTTAGTGTTTTATTTGATTCCGGTGCCGATAAAAGTTTTATATCCATGGAAGTTAGTCGACTGCTAGATGTAGTACCCGTACCATTAGAGGCTAAGTATATAATTGAGTTGGCTGACGGTAAAAAGATTGAAGCTACTTGTATCCTTCGGGAGTGTCAACTAGAGTTGTCGGGTTTGTCGTTCCCCATCGACCTTATGCCGGTACCTTTGGGTAGTTTTGACGTTGTGGTAGGCATGGATTGGTTGTCTTTGTATCGCGCGGAGATCGTTTGTTACGACAAGATTATTCGGATTCCTCTCCCTGATGGAGAATTCCTGTCTGTGTACGGTATCAAGGGCGGTGTTCCGCTAAATATCATCTCTAGCATGAAAGCCCTTAAGTATCTTCGAAAGGGTTACTCAGCCGTTTTGGCACTTTTATCTGTTTCCCCTACCGATGAGAAGAAGATCGACGATATTCCTGTTGTACGCGAGTTTCCTGATGTATTTCCTGATGATTTATTTGGTCTTCCTCCCCACCGTCAGGTTGAGTTCGGTATTGATCTTGTACCAGGGGCTGCTCCTATTGCTCGGGCCCCCTACCGTCTTGCACCTCCCGAGATGCAGGAATTGTCCAGTCAGTTACAGGAACTCTTGGACAAGGGTTTCATCAGACCAAGTTCTTCCCCTTGGGGAGCCTCGATTCTGTTCGTTAAGAAGAAGGATGGAAGTTTCCGATTGTGTGTGGATTACAGAGAATTGAACAAATTGACCGTCAAGAACCGTTATCCTCTTCCACGTATTGATGATCTATTTGACCAACTCCAGGGTTCTAGCTACTACTCTAAGATTGATTTGAGGTCCGGTTATCACCAGTTGCGCGTAAGGGAAGCTGACGTTGCAAAGACTGCCTTTCGTACACGTTATGGCCATTTTGAGTTCTTGGTCATGCCTTTCGGTCTCACAAACGCACCGGCGGTTTTCATGGATTTGATGAACCGCGTTTGCAAACCATATCTTGACAAGTTCGTCATTGTGTTTATTGATGACATCCTGATTTACTCCAAAAACAAAACCGAACACGAGGAACACCTGCGTTTGGTTTTGGAACTTTTGCGATGGGAACAGCTTTACGCTAAGTTCTCAAAGTGTGACTTTTGGTTACGCGAAGTTCAGTTCCTAGGACATGTGGTTAATGAACTAGGAATTCATGTCGATCCAGCTAAGATTGAAGCGATCAAGGACTGGGGAGCACCAAAGACGCCAACTGAGGTGCGGCAATTTCTAGGCCTTGCGGGCTATTATCGTCGTTTCATTAAGGGGTTCTCGAAGATCGCTCAACCCCTGACCACTCTTACTCAGAAGGATAGAAAATTCGACTGGGGTGAACCACATGAGTCGGCATTTCAAGAACTGAAGTCTAAACTGTGTTCTGCTCCTATTTTGTCCTTACCTGAAGGCCCTGATGATTTCGTTGTTTACTGTGATGCTTCCATTCATGGTCTCGGTTGCGTGTTGATGCAATGCGAGAAAGTGATTGCGTATGCTTCTCGTCAACTCAAGGTGTACGAGAAGAACTACACCACCCATGACTTGGAGTTGGGTGCAGTGGTTTTCGCGTTGAAAATTTGGAGACATTACTTGTACGGTACCAAATGCACCATCTACACCGATCACAAGAGTCTTCAACATATTTTCGACCAACAGCATTTGAACATACGACAACGCCGTTGGATTGAACTCCTGAATGACTATGATTGCGCCATTAAGTACCATCCTGGCAAGGCGAATGTTGTAGCAGACGCCTTGAGCAGGAAGGAATCAATTAAACCTCGTCGCGTTCGGGCGTTGCAACTCACCATTCACTCCTCGCTACCTGACCAACTCCGTTCTGCCCAGTTAGAAGCTTTGAAGGAGGAAAAACTTAAAGCTGAGACTATGCACGGTGCCGACAAGCACCTCGAGCGAAGACCTGATGGCCTGCACTACTTCGCAGAACGCATATGGGTTCCTTTATTCGGGGGACTTCGGGAGCTTGTCTTAGATGAGGCTCACAAGTCCCGGTATTCTATTCATCCTGGTTCGGATAAGATGTACCAAGATCTGAAGGTGCTTTACTGGTGGCCAAACATGAGGCCGGATATAGCCTCATACGTGAGCAAATGCTTGACCTGTGCTAAGGTCAAGGTGGAATACCAGAAACCGTCGGGTCTCTTGCAACAACCTGATATTCCGGAGTGGAAATGGGAACGGATTACAATGGATTTTGTCACGCAACTTCCTAAGTCACCGAGCGGGAATGATAAGATATGGGTGATTGTTGACCGATTGACGAAATCAGCCCATTTTCTCGCTATTAAAGAGACCGACACCATGGATCGTTTGGCTCGCCTTTATCTGAAGGAAGTTGTTTCTAAGCACGGGGTGCCGGTTTCTATTATTTCGGATCGTGACTCCCACTTTACTTCTCACTTCTGGAAATCCTTGCACAAAGCTTTGGGTACCCAGCTGGACATGAGTACAGCTTATCACCCACAGACTGACGGTCAGAGTGAACGCACGATTCAAACTTTAGAAGACATGCTGTGGGCATGTGTGATCGATTTTGGCAAAGGTTGGGAAGCTCATTTACCGTTAGTAGAATTCTCTTACAACAACAGTTACCACACGAGCATCAAGGCAGCTCCGTTCGAGGCACTGTATGGGCGGAAATGCCTTGGGCTGAGGTGGGTGAGAGTCAACTCACTGGGCCTGAGCTAGTGTACGAAACTTCGGAAAAGATCGTACAGATTCGTAACCGGTTGGCAGCGGCACAGGATCGGCAAAAGAGTTATGCTGATCAGCGTCGCAAGCCATTGGAATTCCAAGTTGATGACAAGGTACTTCTGAAAGTTTCACTGTGGAAGGGCGTCATACGCTTTGGGAAGCGTGGCAAACTCAACCCTCGGTATGTCGGTCCATTTACGATCCTGGAACGGATTGGACGGGTGGCGTATCGTCTTGATTTACCGACGGAGCTCGGCAACGTACATAACGTCTTCCATGTCTCCAACTTAAAGAAGTGTCTGGCTGACGAGTCTCTCATTGTTCCACTGGAAGAGATCAAGGTTGATGATCGTCTTCGGATTGTGGAAGAACCCGTTGAGATCCTTGATTACAAGATTCGTAGCCTACGTCATAGCAAGATTCGCATTGTTAAGGTTCGCTGGAACTCGAACCGGGGACCAGAGTACACTTGGGAGCGGGAGGATCAGATGAAGTCTAAGTATCCTCATCTCTTTCCTAAGGAAGCGTTCGAATCGAGATATGTTTCCACGGCAGCTGAATGAATCTCGGGGCGAGATTCCTTTTAACGTGGGGATGATGTGACAACTCGGGTAAATCTCTCTTTTGGTTTCTATCTTTTATCTGTTTCTTTCGTTATTCCTTTTGACACTTGTGCAATTTTCGGGACGAAAATTCTTTTAACGTGGGGATGATGTGACACCCGGCAAATTCTGGTTAACAACGTGTCTAGATGAAAGTCTACCTTAGCGAGTCACGCGTATATTGTACTTAACTGGGTTAGTTAAGTCGTGTTATGGTTCGGGAACTGTTAGTTCAGTATAGAGGATCATCGGATGTTAGTCTAGAGGTTCATTAGATGTCAGTCCTTAACCAAGTGTACAAGTGGTGACGATTCGTAGAATCGTCAGAGCATAGGGAACATACAAGTCTCGAGTCCCGGGAATTGGTGAACGAGTGTGAATGTGTTTATTTGCAAGTATTATGTGTTTACAATCATTATGTGACTTGTCGGTATGCGAAAATGTGTTAACATATGTTAAAACGGGGTTTAACGCGCAAAATACACAGAACCAACCCCTATAGGCGATTAGGGGAGGCTAATCGCCTATAGGGTATGCATTTGGGGATCATTACATGCGATTGGGGTGCTACTCGCATGTAATAACAGGCGATTAGGCCCAATTGCATGTAATGTCATGCGATTAGCAATCCTAATCGCGTGTAGCTGCTGCACAATCGCGTGTTACGTACTGGACGACTAAAAACGACTATAAATACAATGCTTAACCTCCTAAACTTCATAATATCAACCCTAGTCGTCCCATAACCCGCCCAACACACACACAACCTCTGGAACACGATTTCGGATCAAAACACAAGGTTTCAAGCCTATTTCATCATTCTATCACAAATCTAAGGTGTGGTTTTCATCCATGCAACCTTAGTTAACGTTTTCATTGAATCCCTAATGGTCCAGACCTGTTTATAAACGTTTGAGTCTTTTAAAAATCGTTAATAATCGTTGTTAATTGGATTTTAAATAACATGCATGTTGTATGTGGGTTTTCAATGAAAAGATAGGGTTTTTATGATTCAAGAAGATGATTAACATGTTATTAGGGTAGTTTCAGATTAATAATGATATCATGTTGATGAAATCTGAGTAATTGTTCATTAGGGTTATGGTTATGCATTTATAATGTGATGTTTCATGCTATGTGTATTGTGTTTGGATTACATGGTTGCATACAGGGCTGATAGAACGAAGGATTTTGATTGAAACATGTTTGGTATGGATGTTTGATTGTTATTTGGTGTTTACACACGTTCTGGATCTGATTTAGAGTGTTAAACGTGCGAAAAACCGGAACAGCTGGGCTATTGGCGATTAGCAACCCTAATCGCCTATGTTAGGGGCGATTAGGAGGCCAATCGCCTGAATAGACTCCCTAATCGCCAATAATACACGCGATTGGGGGGCTAATTGCCTCTGTTACATGCAATTGTGATCCTAGTTGCTAGTTAAGTCCTGAAATGCATGTCTTATGACCTAATTGCTAGTAAATGCATGTCTTATGACCTAATTGCTAGTTAAATGCATGTCTTATGACCTAATTGCTAGTAAATGCATGTCTTATGACCTAATTGCTAGTTAAATGCATGTCTTATGACCTAATTGCCTATAGACTCCTGAAATACATGTCTTATGACCTAATTTCCTATAGTATAGGCAATTAGCATTCCTAAATGCCTGTTGACTTTCATAATCGCTAGTTGACTTTTCCTAATCGCCTGTACTGCTGCTGTAAGTATATTTTGACATATCGGGACCCGATTTGACACCTAGGAACATGCTAGGAACCCCGTAACATATCTAATAACTTGGTAACATGTGTTCGGACTTATTTATGTAATACTTGAACTACGTGCTATAACTTGATGGACTTTAACGTATGATAAGTGTGTATTGCATGATTGTATGTTTGAGAGTACAAGTATAACACGGGGAGTCTCGGGTCACCAATGGGATGTCGAGTCTTGTACTTTGGGTTAATTTAACAGTCACGGTGTTTTCAAACGAACTTGGTTATGGTCTGGACATCTAGGGACTAACTAACCTACGGGTTATTAGTCTAAGTACTTGTAACTGTAATATGTTAGGTCGCCGCTTTACGGGGCTAGCATAGCTTGCTGATATTATTCGTGTTTCGAAGTAACGCAACCTAAGGTGAGTTTACGGCCCCTCTTTTAACTGATTTCACTTTTTGGGGGAGAAAACATGTGTTAAACTTATGTTTTGGTAACAACTGTCATACTATGGGTTTTCTATGGTTTACTATACGATCTCTGGAAGTCCCGGGGGAAACCATGAATGTGCGGGTTTGCACAACGGGGAAATGTGAATAGATCTATTGGGAGTGACCAACCCCACTCGTCGGCTTGGAGGGCCGGGCGAGTGCATATTGTCTCAAATAGGAACTGGTTTACTATTCGGGCACAACATCTGGTTTACGAGTTAGTAATGGTTTTCCAATCGTAGATGTAACAAAACATACGCCTAGCTAGCGTACCTTGGTTTGCAAATTGTTATAGTATGGACAGCTTGAACTTGGTACTGTGATTACAAAACCTGTAAACTCACCAGCATTTTTGTGCTGACGTAAACTTTTACATGTTTTCTCAGGTCGCTAAGGTAGCACAATGGAACTAGGGCGCACGCGTCTGCACGGCGTCTAGTTAGGATTGCATGGTTTTCAAACATTAAATAATGTGGTTTACTTTTGGGATTATGTTTTGAGAATAAGCTTCCGCTGTAATTGGAGATTTAAACTATGTTTTTTTGAAATTTCATATGTTAATTTAGACTTGTTTATTGTGATCGTTGGTTTGGATCCTGGTTTGTCATGCGCCTCGCGGTAAAACTCCGCAAGTGGATTTTGAGGGTGTGACACTATATCTATATCTATACTATATTATAAAGCATTTCCCAAAGACTTCTTAAATTTTAAGAGGTATAAGTTTAGATGCTTTTGATACAATACACAATGCATAAAATAACTACTTTTGAGGGGTAAATATGTCTTTAGAACACCATCTTTAATCAAAAGAAAGTCAAGAGTCAAGAGATGTTTATGAAACCTCACTACATTCAATTTTATAATTACATTAAACATATTAAATAGAAAACATATAAAAAACAATTCATAATGCTATATCTTTTATTATAATATTTTATATGTAGATACTTTATAAAAGTTAAAATTTTATAAACTTGATCATACTATATAGAAATCGAGAAATCAATACTGGAAGTTGTGTTTTCAATCATGAGGTAACAGTTTGAATTCTGAAAGTATTACGTGTATGAATATTCATACACGTAAAAATGCCTAATCTGATCTAAACTATATGATCACCGGATTCAACGACCGAAGAAGAAAGCTTCTGTTTAATTTAGCCATCTCTAATTTTCTATATTCATACACGTAAACATGCCTAATCTGATCTAAACTATATGATCACCGGATTCAACGACCGAAGAAGAAAGCTTCTGTTTAATTTAGCCATCTCTAATTATCTATATTCATACACGTAAACATGCCTAATCTGATCTAAACTATATGATCACCGGATTCAACGACCGAATAAGAAAGCTTCTGTTTAATTTAGCCATCTCTAATTATGTCTATGCGGGTTAGGGGATTAAGTTTCCTAAACCCTATATTAGAATTTATATATTGATGTATTGTACTTGTAACTCCTTATAGCACCCAAATAATAAGAATCGTTATACATTTTACACATTTTTTTATAGGTTACGATTTTAGTAAAGTCTGGCCCACAGTGCATATATCCTACTATCTTACTAATCGTTTTCAAAAGATGAGAATCTATAGAGAAAATAAATGAATATATATAGTTTGATACAATTATTCTTTACTTGAGATAAGAATACTTATGTCATGTTGTTACAAGTATTTTTTTTAACTTAATATATCATTTAAACAAAAAGTTTTGGATGTATTTTACATCCCAATGAATTAATACATTTTGATGCAATTTTTACTTCCGCCGCAACGCGCGGGTTACTCACTAGTATTTAGTTGTACAATGAATCCATATTCAAAAGTTAGTTATAACTATTGGAGAAAAGTTCACATCAAATGTGTAGACAGACAAATGCATAAGCATACATGTTTATCTAATAGGATTCCAAACAATAATTGTAGTATATATCTCTATAAATTAATCATCATCCTCTTAAAATAACATTATAATTTGAGAAAAAAATAACTGTTGTAAATATATAAAACATCTTCCATGAGATATATATGATATATCTTATATCCTACTATATTCTCATTCTCATGCCTTATAATGCTATCTTATATTTTTCTAGTTAATAATAATAATAATAATAATTAATTATTATTATTATTATTATTATTATTATTATTATTATTATTATTATTATTATTATTATTATTATTATTATTGAATAATTCTTTGTAGCTCCAAAAAAACTCGAGCTTACAATTCCAACTTCTTTTGTCAATTACCAATAGATATTCCGTTGTAAACAAAAGTTATTGCTTCTGATTACATCTTTAAAAACTTGTTTGTTGGATGTTTCGAGTTTAAGTGGAAGAGTTCATAACAATACGGGATTTTAAAGATATGTCATTAAGTTTAATTAACTGTTTCTGTCATAATTTCTTCTAAGGTAATTAGGATTCATACACCCTCTATTTAGGATTCATACACCCTGGCCCACATCACATACCAATAGGTGGCTGCCACATACCCCAGAATGTGATGTCACACCCCCAGAATATGACGTCACAGGGTGTATGAATCTCATAACCCTTCTTCTAATCCAGAACCGAAGTTATGAATTTGACATTCGATTATGATGTTACATAAACCATATAATACATAATTTTAAAGAAGAAAATCAATAATTAACTAAGCAAATTATTTCAGTACGTTGACCAATTTAAAGAACGGAAAAGGAAAGCACACCATATGACCAAAAGATAAAACAAACTAAAAGTGCTTATTTGGCTTCTTATGCCGATCGACTTAGTTATTATATGTGGAATCTTACAATGGCCTGCATGTTGTTGTTGTTTTCCTTTTCCTTTTTTAAGGAAAGAAAACATGGAATTAGAATTTAATTAATATATTGTTGAATAGTACTCCAATTACATATTGAATTAATGAGATCAAAGATTGATATATGACTCATTGGTCTAATACTATTGTGTTTGCCAGTTAAGTCGTATTTTATTGTTGAAAAGAGATAATGCATGAGCGAAAAAGATACACGATGCGAGAGTAGATTGGTGAATTTAGTAGTTATAGGCATGATTACATAGATGTCCAACTCCTTTCTTGATATTGTTTATTTACAAATGCACTGTTACAATCTATTGATTATATTGATTTTTAACTAAATAATTTTACAGTTTAGAAAAAAAAAGGTTTACTTTTATATATTTGATTGATAATAATGTAAAACTAATAAACAAAAACATATATAATAAACATAAAAACAGCAAGATGAGTGGAGGGAACATGCCTTTATACTCAAAGTCCCAGTTATGAAAGATGCTTGAAGAATGTTTTGTCGTCTATATTGTGTCTCATAACTTTTGACTTCTAGAATATGGTCTAATCTTTTCCTTCCTTGTCTACAATAATTTAACTACAATAAATTTATATCTTCCAATAAATATAATATAATCATATCGTTTATATGGTTTCAAGTACTGATTATAATATACTAACTATCATGCAAGAATTCGCTGAATGATAGTTATTTAATCCATGGATAAGCAAAGTGGTTCAACTAAAAAACCCTCTAAATCCCGCGAGGTTGGTTCGAACACATGAGGACACGGTTCGAACACACGAGTCGGTGGTTCTAACACACGAGGGGGAGTCTTTGGTAGTGTCATTTATAAACCAGCACCATCCACACAACCACAAACCCCGCTTTGTTATCACATGCACCAATATTGAATTTTTATGGCCACTAATACATACCAAAGTATTTTTTGCAACCATAAGTTCCACTTACACGACCACAAGTCCCACTGACACAACTACAAATTCAATTCTCACGAAGCTATGACCTTATTCAACCTGTTTGGTACGTATAGAAGCCCAACGCTAATCAGAAATTTGAGTTTAGAAGATGATTGGGAGGGCATGCTAGAGACGCGGCTTGAAGCTAATGTAGAAGAAATGAGCGTGCACAATGATGAAGATGACGAAAATAATGTAGTAGAAGTTGAAGAAAAGGGAAAAAAAAAGGGAAATTCATTAATCGAGCCAACAAACAATACGGGAGTCCTGATCAAGAAATTGCTTTAGCTAAATCGTACGTTCTTGAATATGAAAATTGAAGGAAAGGAAAATTTTAAAAAACAGTTTGTAGAAAGCCGTTCTTTAACACTACATAAACAATTGGGCACAAATGATCGAACGTCTCATCAACTCAACTCAAAACGGTCATGTTAAGTCAAATAAATTAGTTCAATGGTTTTTGGATCCAACCGGTGCAATTATTTATTTAGAGTTTATTTAGTTATATTATTTTTATTTAGTTGTTGTTCCATTAGACCTTAAATAACTATTCACAACCAATTCCAACACTGATTTCACCCCTGTGATACCGTTAAGTATACAAGTCGTTGTGTCTTATACACATGCCTCAAGCTACAATCATATATCTAGAATCAACATTTAGCTCCACTTCTCTTGCCTCCATCATCTTTTGGTATCTTTATGTTCCTCTAGTTTGACCATGATACATGCGAGTGATGTGTTTTCCATGTATTCTTTAACATGTATTAATCAAGTAACTAGTGATCTCACCATTCTTTATGAACTTTATCAAATTATTGCTTTCTTACGCTCTCCACTTTAACATATCCTTGTTTACTAGCATGTTAAGATTCACACTCTATCATCTATACTATACTATATTATAATGAATGAGGGAAGGGTAGTTTAAGATACCCAAAAGTTAAGAACTTAATTTTCATTAACAACATTAAAATGAGGGTAAAATAGTCATTGAAACACTTTTACACTTTATTACCTTATTTTAGTTACACTTTAATTCCCCAATTTTTAGTTAGTAGTTGCACTTTTCTCTCATGCCCTACAAAATTATAATTCTTTCATTTGATCTTATCACAACTTTTAAACTATTATGTTTTAAAAACATTTAAAAATAACATGACAACCGGCTCATTTTTATCAACGTTTTAATCGACCATAACTTTTCCGTACGTTAATATTATCTAAAAAATACACTACAAAAACGAGCATTGTTCTATTTAATTTGAGTATAGTATTTCTATTATTTTTTAGTTAAAATTTTGATATGTTAATTGATTAACAATGTCTATGGGTGAACAATAATTGAATTGTTAACAAAAACCAGGAGAAACCAAACCAAAATTAACTAAATCATAACGAATATTTCATGTATTCGTATATTTTTAGCTTTCATACTATCATTCATGTATTTATACATCCATTTCATACACTTATAAGTAAATATTTTAGCCAAAGTTTGGTTACGAACCAAAATTAACTGAACTGGATTGAAAATTTACAATCTAACCAATTAACGATTGGTTAATAGGATCAACCATCTGATGACTTAGGTCTCGGTTAAGATTAATAATCAAACTAAACTAAATCATGCACACCTTTAGAAGTGCATGTGTTATTTTCCGCATTGTGTGGATATCATTCTAAAAAAACTAGAGCTTTTCAAATATTTATGGTAATTTAAAAAGAAAAAAAGACTTTTAAAATTTAGAGTGTTAGAACTCTATGAGCATGTATAACAAATTAACAGAAAGTGTGGAGACGATAACATCACATGACCTTTTTTTTTTCTTAAAATTCAAAACCTAGGGCATTTCCCGGTCATTAATTTCTCACTTAATTAAATCTAACAAAAAATTACCCTTCGCCATTGTTTTCTCTTCGTCAACCTCCATTTCCACTACACACTTTTTATTACATGCACACTTTCTCGTCGCCAATGCTACACTAAGTTTACTGATGTTTCAGTCCATGTATTTTTTAATACATTGATTATGATCTAACATGCAACATTTAGTTATCTAAGTTTAAGCAAGATCAAGATAAAAATTAATGGTATTAGATCTAACACGATTTACGCCTTTATATACTTTGATTTTGACTGTTGTTTGTTTGGAATGAACTATTGTGGTTTAATTTGAACTAACATACATGTTTGGAAGAATCGATCGATTGGTGGCCAAAATAGCTTTGCATATAGGTGATATTGAACTTGTTGTTTACGATCTATTCATCAGTGTTGATTACATGGTTTGTAATATATATTACTATTATTTTTAGTTTTAAAAAAGTTGATGTGTTACGTGACTAACAATATCCAGGGGTGAGCAATAATAAAAAACAGACGTAACCAACCCAAGTCAATTGAAAACTGAATTAACTAAACAACCGAAATAACTTAAAATTGGTTACAAGGTTTTTATACCATTAGCTAACCAAAATTAACCAAACAAAAAATCGAACATTTCATATATTCTTAGCTTCCATTTCATGTATTTGTAGTTTCATACCCTCATTTCATGTATATCTAAGCTAAAATTTTAGACAAAGTTTGGTTTTGGTTATTAAAATAAATTAACTGAATCGAGTAAAAAAAACAACAATCTTACAAATAAACTGAACCAGTTAACCAATTGGTCGTTTAGCCGATGACTTTGGTTTTTGTTCATACTAATAACTGAACTGAACCGAACTATACACACCTCAAGAAATTGCTTGTGTTTCCCGCCGCATCGCGCGGGCATCTGCTAGTCCTTGTTTATGTAGATTCATTTTTCTAAATTCAATATATAATGATACACCCGTAACTAAACTTGTAAAAATATACATAAGACCACTGGCGTAGTTTGAAAAAAAATATCGTGGGGGCAAAAGTCACAGGACCTTAAAACAGAGGGAGCCGTACTCAATACGTATAAAACTTTCAGATGAAAAACCGTAAATTAAACTTCTTATATAGTGAGTTTTTAGTAGATTTTTTAATATAAAGAGAGGGGAAACTTTGATGGATGGGATGTGAATGGTTAAGAAGATTGTTTTTCAAGATGACCGTACATTACCCTTTCAAAGCTACCTCCCAAACTCACGATCACCCGAATCACATCGCAATAAAATTAGTCTTCTCTCGATTCAAGCAGTGGCGGATCTAGGATTTGGTTTGACGGGGGGCACAAATTGGTTGGGTTATAAGAGAGTGGGTTAAAACAAGTCGGGTCAAAAATGTCTTAGATAAAACCAATAACCACTTGTTACTATTATAAGACTATTCATACTTATTTACTTAATATACGTATTTACTTAATAATACAATGAGAAAACACTTGAAAAAAAGAAAACCAATTCACACTTGAAAAAAAAAACCCAAAAAATAAATTAATTGACTAAATAAGAAAAAAAAAGTTGGGTTTTAGAGAAAATAAATAGAGCATGAGATTATTCAGGGCCGGCTGGGAGGGTGAGCCGGGTGGTCACCGGCTCCGGGCCCAACCCTTAAATGGCCCCGAACATTTTTTTAAAATATGCGCACTTATATTAAATTCTATATTTAGGATATATATTTGTGTTTTATATATTAAAGTCTTGTTAGTGGAGTTGGAAAAATCATGTTAATTTAATGTAGAGGTCTCAAGTTCAATCCTTGGCTCTAGCGCTATACTCAATTTTTTTTATAATTCATTCTCTTTACAAAATTTTGGGCCCAAATTCTTTTTCGCTCAAGGCCCAAATTTTTTTTTTTTACGTTTTCGAAGACGGCCCTGAGATTATTCATAAAAAAAAATCATTCCTATTTAAACTAAAACACACAAAACCGTTTTTATAGGTTTCCACTACTAAACTTTGGAAATAACCAAAATGTTTTACAGCTACGTGGCTTGAAATTGGATGAGAAAATATGCAGGTATTAATAATATCAACATATATACATGTATGGGCTGGAGTTTGGAGGGTGGGCACATGCCCACCAAAACTAAAGTGTGCATCCGCCTCTGGATTCAAGGACCACGGGCAAGGTGGACACCCCGGCCTTTCGTTTTTATTGTTAAGTAGTGTAAATTTTACGTTTTTTCGTCCTAGAATGTTATACTTATAGAGTCTAATCCTTCGGTTTTAAGAGTATCGTGACTTTCGCCCCATTCATAAAGAAGAGATTCTTTTCTCTACTTTTCCTTTCTTTCTATTTCCTTAGGGGAACACAGCGGTAAAGGGAAAGAATAAGGTTTTCCTTTGCCATCGGAGAGGGAACAGTGAAAACGATGGGAATTAATATACTTCTGAATTTGAATATTTAAATTCCTTAACATCTTACACTTAATCCATTGTATGGATTTAGAAATAAATATTATATACATTTTCTTGCTATAAATTTTAATACGGACTTAATCTATAAAAATAGTTGATGTCGATTAATATTGTCTACATAACAATTAATACTTTACTCTCACATCCCATGAAAACCTAATAAATCTTAGATGGGAGTACTAGCCCCTCCAAAACACAAATACATTGGACAGGTTACGACAACCACCGGACAATATAAAGTCTGTATAACTCCCTAAACGCGTGAAGCCGTGAACAAGCATAGGCAAGCATGCAGGGAGTTCGATCCAGAAGTCCAGACCATTTAAACAAGTTCAAAAGACACTAGATTCGAATGCTACATCCCTTCATTTAGAGCTACCAACTAGTAAGGATAAACTCTTGGTATTCAAAGGAATTGAAATTGTGATGCTCAAAATAAGGTAATAAAAATGTGATCTAGCTGATGTAGACGCCATTGATAGCTGATGAGTGGCTAGAAAGGTGGACTAGTTAGTCATAAGATGTTAAGATAACATGTGCACGTTTCCAAACATTGATACGTGGTGTGTCCGATTGTTTGAAAGGAACAAAGAAGGGGCAAAATGAAGGTCTATATTATGTTGGTTATAGGTTATACATGTGTTGGTTGGGTGTGGCGTTTCTTATGGTGTGTGGAGCATCATTTGTAAATGGTGTAGATTGAAGCCGTTTTATGCGTATGACTATGAAGATTTACTTATGCTATACAAGAATATTCATGCCGGGAAGTGGAGAAAAAAGATTATTAGAGGCGTCGTAATGATCACTACTTGGGCAATTTGGAATGCTAGAAATGCTATGGTGTTTAATAACAAAGCCATCAAGGTTATAGATGTCGTGGCGGAGGTGAAGTCGAAGACCTTCTTGTGGTTGAAACATAGATCGAAATATAAAAGTGTTGAATGGAATGATTGGAATACTTATCCGTTGTATATGTGTGTATACTTTTGGCGGTTCTTGTTTTATAAAACTTGCCGATGTTTAATGAAAGTTAACATTCAAAAAAAAAAAAATAATAATAATAATAAAACAAGAAACTTTGAGAAACAATTAGCCAAGACCTCAACATATTAGGGACGTGCATAAGATGAACAAATGGATATTGTAGAGTGTAGATACGAGGCCTATAAAGGTAATATGCAAACTTCCCAAAGAGCAAGAAGTAAAATAATAATCAACCACTAGCTTATAGCTTAGTGGTTGGGGGATATGATGGAAGACTTCTGGCCACTTGGTCAGGAGTTCGATTCCTGATCCAACCGGTTTTACCGGCCCTTTACCGTCGTGCTCTCGGGCGGGTGAAGGGTCGGGTTTTCTCCGGAATAGGTGGCTTGGTGTGTGTTAGCTACCCGGCGCATTCTAGGGCGGGCACCTAAGACGTGTCTTCACCTAGGAGCGTATGGGTGCTTTCACGATTGTTGGGTGCCCGGGTAGCTGGCACGTCAGTTTGTTGGCCGTTCAAAAAAAAATAAAAAATAATCAAGTTCACTATTAATACAAGGAGAGAGAAAGAGAGAGAAAAATTAATGTTAATTAGTAAATTTGAAGTAGATACTATTCGCCTCTATAATTTTTTAATGTGGTTGTGAGTGATAAAGAGAGAAAGGGTAATACTAAAAGTTTAAAAAAAGTATTCTCTAATTGAAAATGAGAGAAAAATGTAATGTTTTTTTAGTGTAATTATAGAGATGAAGATGAAGTTGCTGATGCGAATCCTCTAATGAATTTATCATGTTCCATTTTCTCCATATTTTCTGGGTAGGCGTGTGAAGATCAGAGCTCATCTCGTTTAGTTTACAACTATGTTGTCAAGGCTTATCCATGCACATGCCTAGACCCATATTTCGCTTCAAAAGCCCCACTTTTAGGCTCTTTAGCGCGTTTTCAGGTTGAGTTCCGACTAAATTTTGCCAAAAAATCGTTAGAACAGTTTGAACATGTCTATAACAAGTATACCAACCCTTAAGAAGCCTTGAATCACCTAATGACAACTCAAACTATCCTTAAAGATGCCTAAAACATGTCTAAAACCCTTAAAATCCCATTCCTCCTCCTCCTATCTTCTTCCTCCTCCCCCTCCTCCTCCTCCCCCCGGGTCGCTGCCCTCCCGACGCCGCCCTCCTCCATCCCCTCCGCTACCCTCCTCCCTCGCCTCGCCTCCCCTCCCCCGTCGTGTATATGTGCAGTCCCGTTTCTGGCGTGGAAACAAGGGCTCGTGACAATCACTTATGACCCAAAGAATCTTGAACACGTACTTAAAACCCGATTTGATAATTACCCAAAAGGCCTAACTTGGTTATGGTTATTGTGAATTGTGGTGATTGACGGTGGTTATGGTGGGTTGTAGTTGGTTATGGTTATCGTGGGTTGTGGTTGGTTATGGTTATGGTGAGTTGTGGTTGGTTATGGTTAGGTTAGGTTACGCAAACATTAACAAACAAATATTCTTCTTTTACAGATTGCAGACCTTTGGTTCACCTCTTCTCCTGCAAATGTAATCCACAGACTACAGACCTTTTACCTCTTAAAAAACAAACTAACACCTTAGACATCAATTCTTTACTAAATGTTTTAAGGCCAGCTGGCCCGGTTTGTTCGAAGCTACAGAATGTTTGGCCTTGTTCATACAAGGCTCAAATTAGTACTTGGGCTTTGGGCTTCATTATTTTAAGCCCATTTGTTATCTAACAATTTGAATTTTAAACCATCGTATAAACACTATATGAATGGCGTTAATTTATTACTTTTCATGTTCCGAGTAGAGAAAAGTCTCACATACTTTGACTTTATTTCGGTTTAAGCCGCTCAAAGTTCTTAAATAATTATTTATACTTAAACCATGGACTTCTTCTTACTTGTTGAAAAAAGTATTTTCACTTGTTTTGCTTTGCTTTGTAAGAGTTGCTTTAACTTTAAATTGCTTAATATTTTTGTTGACAGATTAGACCAAGAACGACAAACAACACATGTTCGTTGTTGTTTGTAATATTTGTACCAACTACTTATGTGTGCGGTGATTATGAAACACTACACGTGTTAAAATTTATACATATATTCAATTTTATTTCTTTTATAAATATTTTTTATAAACTTTTTAATATAAAATATTTGAATATTTGGTTTTAGAATTTTTTTTGCAGGTTTGGGCCTTGGAGTGTTTGGAGCCCAGATGATGAGCCCAGTTGGTGTTCTTTGTTGCTGGTGGCCTGCTCGGTTTAGCCTAAGGGAGAGAAGCCCAGTTTTGAGTTGTGTCTGGCCTAGCCCACTTCGTTTGATAGTTGTCATTGCCAGCTTGGCAATCTGTGTGAAGAAACACAGATTACCTCTCGCCATTGGATCCCTTCTTTCCTGGTCGTTGATCTGTCTCAAGAAACACACATTCCCAACTATAAATAGCTGGGGTGTTCGTCCATTATTCACTTTTGATCCTCCGCATTCTTTGTCACTTTATCGCTGTCTTTCACTCATGCAATTAGGGTTTGATTACAAAGATCATCTTGATCTTGTGATCCTGTATTCTCCTTTGTTTTGTGTTGATCATTTATATGTGATAAACTGAGTGTTTTTAAGAGATTATTGTAGTGAGGATTTCTTTGTAAAGTTGGAGTCTGTCTGATTTGGTTTTGTCAGACTTTGTACACTTTGTTCTTGATTAATAAGATAATCTGTGTCGACTGTGTTTCTGACATGGTATCAGAGCTTTGGTTGAGCTCTTGATATCTGGGTTGATTTCGCTGTTGTTCTTGGTATAGGAGGTCTGTTCATCTTCTTGGATCTTGGCTTTTCCAGATCTAAAGTTTGGATTTTTCTGGAAGCATATATTGTTTTGTTCTCTGGTGTTTCAATCCTAAGTGAAGGTTGAACACTACGAGTTGTTGGCGAAACCTAACATGGGCCTTGCTTGGCGAGATTGTTCCTGTTCTTTCTCTCTTGTGTCTAGTGTCCGTCCTAAGGATTCGTGTGCCAGGGCTTGTGTCCCTGTTTAGATCTAGGGTTTTTCAAAGGTTTAATTCAAATCTGGATACTTTTGTTACTTCTTCAATTTTTTTGTTTGTTTGAAAACACAAATGATCAACAACAAAAGGTGAATGATCCCAATGATGAATGGGGGTAATGGTAATAAGGAGTCTAGAACATTTGGTCATGAGCAATCTGCTCCTTTTTCTGAGACCAATGGCAAGGTTGATACACAGCAGCCTGGTTATTCAGAAAAGGACAATGGTAAGACTGATTAGGTGAATATAGATGATGACTTAATAAATGAGTCTGAGGGTGACACTGTTGTTGATAATCGTGTTGCTCCTAGAAGGTCTAGTAGAAGTAGTAATCTCCCCAAAAATCCGCCTGACTTTGTTATTGAGAGTAAGGTCAGATATGGTCTTGAAAAAGTTGGTAACTTGTCAAATTTATCTTATGAATGTAAATGCTTTGCTTCTAGTCTTAATAAAAGCATTGAGCCCAGGACCTTTGTTGAAGCCAGCAAAGATCCTCAGTGGGTTATTGCAATGAATGAAGAGTTTGATGCTTTATATAGAAACAATACTTGGGGTGTTGTTGACTTACCTAAAGGTAGACATAAGATAGGTCGTAAATGGATATTTAAAAACAAATATAAGTCTAATGGTGAAATAGAAAGCTATAAAGCTAGGTTAGTTGCAAAAGGCTTTAGTCAAAAGGAGGGTCTTGATTATGAAGAGACCTTCTCACCTGTGGTTAAGCTAATAACTGTCAGGTGTGTCTTAAGCCTTGCTATTAATCATGATTGGAAGGTTTTCCAATTAGATGTAAATAATGCCTTTCTTTATGGTGACTTGTATGAGGATGTCTATATGTCTTTACCTGATGGTTATGGGTCAAATGACACTAATAAGGTGTGTAAGCTTAAGAAGTCTATGTATGGCCTTAAACAGACACCTAGAATGTGGAATGCCAAATTGGTTAGTGCTTTATGTGAGTTTGGGATTGTTCAGAGTCAATGTGATTATTCTATGTTTGTCAAACATAAAGATTCTATGTTTATTGTCCTTTTGGTTTATATAGATGACATTATTCTTGTGACACCCGGCATGTTCAGCTTAACATTTTATAAACATATAAGTCTGCCTTAGCGAAAAACATTTATTAACATACTTAACTGGGTCAATTGAGTCGGGTTACGTTACGTGTTGTCCAGGGTTCAATGATCTGGAGGATCATTAGGAGTTATTTTGTGTACGCACTAGTCTTGAGTCCCGTTGTTGGTGAATTACATGAATTGAATTAAGTGATATACATAGATTGATCCATATATGCTATATAATGTGCAAATACGTGTTTTAACGGTGTAAACATGATTATACATGACTCTATATGCTTAACATATGTTAGGATTGCATGTTCATGTGTTAGGAAGTATTAAAACGCGTTTAAATGACAAAACTGGAAAATATGGAAAAGACTGGAATTGGTTCGACCATAAGGGGGGTCGAACCAAGATGATGAATCATTGAAAAACCCCATTCGACCTCAATAACACCCTATTCGACCCCTGCAAGGGTCGAACCAGCAGTAACTATAAATACCATACCTTGCAATTTTTCATCATTTCACAAACCCTAGTCGCATCTCAACACTCTCTTTCGACCTTAAACACCGAGGAAGGAGTTTTTGACCTTGTTTTTCATAATCTAACCTACAAACGTCTTCTATATCACAAACAAGAGAAGATCTAAGGTGTGTTCTTGATCTAAAATCCTTTTTAAGCATTTTGATTCATTTTTATTAAACCCCTAAGGTCTAGATCTGTTTTAAGATGGTTTTCATGATTGAAAACATTTCTAACACCTTTCTAAACAAAACCCTATTATTAAACCTGAGTTTTCATACAAATTAACATGTGTAAATGGTGTTTTATGTTGTGTTATGTGTGGTTTAATGATTGAATGTTGTATAGATGTTATAGAAAGGATCTAGGACAGTTATTGATGATGGGTTTTGATCCTCTTAGGTTACAAATTGTTGGATGATGATCTTTTGCCTATTTTAGGGATTTTTGTTAAATCTAGGGTTTGATTCATGATGTTAATGTTAATAAAACGATTAGGGGTTTTCATATACACACTAACCTGAGCATTTTGAGCTGATTAATAAGGGATTTCAACAAGTTTCCAAATTGGGTAAAGTTTACATGCATTGATGATTGATGTGACATTTTCATAATTTTGCCATTTTGGGTAAGTTATAAAATGGACTGATTTTGGAGTAAAATTAGTAGGGTTTTGTAGGGATATGTTAATCATGTTGGACTGTTGTTATTCGTGATGTTTTCGGACTGATTAGATGCGATTTGGTACGTTTTAGGATGTTTGCAGGTGATGGGGTCGAACTAACATTGAACCAGGGCGAACAAACTTCATTTTGGTTGAACAAACATGATTTAGGTCGAATTAACACGTGTTAGGGTCGAATGAACATGTGTTATGGTCGAATGAACATGTGTTATGGTCGAATGAACATGTGTATAGGTCGAATGAACTTTATGAGGGTCGAACCAAGGCTTCTTGCGGTCGAACCAACTTCCATTACATGCTGATTCGACCTTACAACTTTGTTTGTGCAATTCTTGATGCAAACTAAGTGTTTTATGCTTGAACCTTATGTGTAATCTATGTGTACTTGATTAGTTTATGTAATGGGTCACCAACGGGAAGTCGGGTCAGTCTGGTGTGTTGGTTTAGCAGTCAAACACGCTTTCAAACATACTTGGTCACAATCTGGACAATCGGGGACTAGATAACCTTAGGGTTATTAGTCAAAACACTTATATGAACTTTTGTGATAGATTCCCGGTAATAGGAACTATCAGGACTTGTTGGTAACTCTTTTATTTGGAAGATGCAACTTAAGGTGAGTTTCACAGCCCCACTTTTACTGGCTTTACTTTCGGGGGAGAAAACTTGCTATTAACTTATGTTTTGGAACTTGTGTCATACTATGGGTTACGTTTTGGGTTACTATACGATCATTGGAAGTCCCGGGGAAAACCATGAATGTGCGGGGTTGCACAACGAGGGAAATGTGGATAGATCTATTGGGTGTGGCCAGCCCCACTCGTCGACTGGAGGTCGGACGGGTGCATGTTGTCTCGACCTATGCTAAACTTGTATTCATTATTTAGGTAGCTTAAAGATATGCTAAACTTTCTAAACGTGTCCAGTACTGGTTTTCCAATCATAGTAGTAGCAAAACTTACGCCTAGCTAGCATACACTTGGCATAGAACTGAAAGGATCGAGCTTGGTACACTTTGGTAACGTTTTGGTAACATTTTATGAAAACCTGTGAACTCACCAGCATTATATGTTGACACCTTTTGGTATGTTTTTCTCAAGTCGCTAAGGTAGCATCATACGGACTAGGTGCACAGGTCTTGCATGGCGTCTGGGGCTTTTAGTGCATGTTTTGAATAAATCATTTGAGACTACGTTATCATTTGGGAATGCAAACTTGATTAAGCTTCTGCTACTGCTTTGAGTTATTAAATATTTAATGTTTTGGGTCCACGTATCTTTCATAAAGTTATTGTTTATTGTGAACGTTGACTTGGATCCTGGTGTGTTACGCGCCTTGCGGTAAAACCCCGCAAGTGGAATATGAGGGTGTGACAGATTGGTATCAGAGCCAATGGTTATAGTGAACTAGGACTGCATGTAGAGTCTGGTCTATAGCCGAGTCACACACACTAGACGGTCTCATGTTATGAGTCATTTTAGTGTGGAACTTACTAACTTTGTCGGGGTGTCTCTATATCATCATCATACTTATGTGCTACATCATCTATTCTTTCTTGGGTTTTACTATTCCTCTATCTTATCTTCTTCTTTGGGATTTGAAGACGAAGGGACTGACTTGTTGAATCTTTCCACGACGGTGTTGTGTATTGGAGTGGCTTCGGCATACTCATGAGTTTTGTCCAGGATTCGAAAATCTACCCTCTATACTCCAATAGACACACCCGCTTACACACATTATATTGCACTTGTTCTTGTAACATCATGTCTCTAGGTGATAGTATTCGGTGACTTGAGTTTCAAAGTAGGAGTACACTTGGAGGGCCATGTAGAGCAGTTTATTATTTCGGGTGCACACGAAATCATAAACTAGAATGCATGAGAATCCTAGTAGACTCTATGTTCGGATGGATAGTCCTGTATTAGACCTAGACTTAATTCTTGTGATTCATAGTGGCTTACACTAGTGGCGAATCTAAATCTCTCGCTCTTATTTGTCAAATTATGTCTGGCGCTCGTGGTGGTCGTAGTGATAGTCGTGCCGGCAGCCGTCGCGGCGGCGGTCGTGGTAATGTTAACATGACCCAGGAAGAGCTGAACGACCTACTCCAGCAGCAAGTGAATGTTGCACTGGCTGCATTTCAGGCTGCACATAATGTTCTTGGTGGTAATTTGATTTTTATCATCTTTACTTGAATTCTGGATGTTGTGTTCTTTTTCTGTTGTTTATTTGTGTGTCATTGGTCCAGGTGGTGCAGTCAATCCACCTCCACCTTAGTGCACCTACAAGATGTTTCGGGACTGTAAGCCTCATAACTTTGCGGGAACAGAGGGAGCAGTGGGACTGCTCAGGTGGTTAGAGAAGGTCGAGTCGGTATTCATGATGTGTAACTGTCCAGCTGGGGACCGGGTGAAGTATGCTACAACGACGTTTGAGGGTCCTGCTTTGACTTGGTAGAACTCCACTGATTAGACTTTGGGCTTGGGGGAGGCCCATGCTATGCCTTGGGCGGATTTTGTGCATCGTTTGAAGAATGAGTTTTGTCCGAGGGATGAAGTTCAGAAGCTTGAACATGAGGTTTGGAGTTATAAGATGGTGGGATCGGAGATTGAGGAGTATACTGTTAGGCGTAACGGGTTGGCGGTGTTGTGTCCTGATTTGCACACACCAGAGTTTAGGAGGATTGAACACTACATCTCTAGGTTGGTGCCGGAGATTGCAGGGTTGGTGGCTGCTGGGAACCTTGCTACGCTTGTGGAGGTTGTTCGGTCAGCTCATAGAATGGATAATTTGAAGGTGGCAGAGGGTGTTTTGCTTCCTCGGGGTGCTACTGTGAAGGGTTCTGATGGTAACAAGAGGAAGTGGGATAGTATGGAAAAGGGTTCAACTCCGGTTCAGTCTCAGTAGGTGAAGAAGTTTGACACTTTTGGGTCGTCGTCAGGGCAGACATAGAGTGGGTATGTTGGGAAGCACCCTAAGTGCAACAAGTGTGGATTTCACCATTATGGGAATTGTGAGCGGGCTTTTTGTCATCGGCACCAACAGTTTGGGCATCATGCTAAGGACTGTAGGGCGACTCTTCAGCCGTTTCAGGCTCATGTTGCTGTTCCTGCTCCCGCTTCTAAGGGGACCCCAAGAAAGCAGGGTTGTTATAATTGTGATGATTCAGGACATTTCAAGCGTGAGTGTCCTAAGTTGAAGCAGGGTGAGAATGGGAAGAACAGGAATGGTAATGGGAACAACGAAGGCGGCGGCAGGAATGCATGTGCTTTCGTCATTGGCTCGCTGGAGGCCAAACAGGATCCTGACGCAGTTACCGGTACGTTTATTCTTAACAATCGCTATGCTTCTGTTTTATTTGATTCTGGTGCCGATAAGAGTATCATATCCGTGGAATTTAGTCAATTGCTAGATATAGCACTGTCACACCCTCAAATTTCCACGTGCGGGGTTTTACCGCGAGGCGCGTGACACACCAGGATCCAAGTCAACGGTTACAATAAACGACACTATATGATACGTAAAAATGACATAAGCAAACCATTAAGTTTTCATAAATGATCCATCGCTGCGGAAGTGTAAAACTTTATTACAACACGAAATCAAAAGTACGAAAGTCTGAAAATACTAAATGAGATGCACATGAATCCTAGACGCCGTGAGACTCCGTGCGCCTATCGACAGCTGTTACCTTAGCGACCTGAGACAAACATGCTAAAAACGTCAGCAAATAATGCCGGTGAGTTCACAGGTTTTTAATGAATACCGACTCCAATGAATACTAACTCCCAAATGAATACCCATGATCAATCCGGACCACATACATGCAAATCATATGAATACCTGTTACTACTGCGATTGGAAAACCATTACTGGACTCGAATACTTGTGAATACTGAATACGTGCCCGAATGAATACTGAATACTGAATACTGCATACTGAATACTGAATACCTAAGAGACAACATGCACCCGTCCGACCTCCAGCCGACGAGTGGGCCGGTCAAGCCCAAATAGATCTATCCACATTTCCCCCGTTGTGCATCCCCGCACATTCATGGTTCTCCCCGGGACTTCCAAAGATCGCATAGTATTATAATGAATACTCTAAAACATAATGAATACTACAAAACCAATGAATTCGTGAATACCAAAACGTAGTTGACACACCTTTCATGAAAACATAGTTGAAACGCCTTTTATGAAAACATAGTTGAAATGCCTTTTATTGAAAACATAGTTGACACACGTTTAAAGAACACAACATGTTTTCTCCCCCGAAAATGTAAAATCAGTAAAAGAGTGGGGCCGTGAAACTCACCTTAGAGTGCGCCTTCAGATATTTAGAATTCCAACACGTGTATGATGACCCAACTTAGTGACGACCTATCAATGAGTTTACATAAGTGTGATGACTACTAACCCGAAGGCTAACCAGTCCCCAAGTTGTCCAGACTATGACCCTGTATGTTGAAAACATGTTTAAACGTTAAACCGACCAAACCAGATAATACCCGGCATCCCATTGGTGACCCGACATCCCATGTGTTAGTCACATACAAGATATCATGCAACTTATGCAATTAAACACTTAGCATGCGCAACCATTCACCCTATCTAGCATAACGCCCAATTAACGCATAAACAAGTCCGAACACGTGTTACCTAGTCATTGGACATGTCACGGGGTTCCTAACATGTTCCTAGGCGTCAATCCGTGTTTCGGGATGTTAAAATATACATACAGCAGCATTACACGCGATTAGGAATCAAACATTTGATTAGGAAAAGTCAACTGGTGATTAGGAGAGTCAGACTAGTGAATAGAATTGTAATCACTAGTAAAGTGGCGAATAGGGCTGCAATCACTAGTAAAATGGTGAATAGGGCTGTAATCACTAGTAAAATGGCGAATAGGGCTCCTAATCGCCTATAGTTCAGGCGATTGGGAGCCAATCGCCTATAATGAGGGCGATTAGGGCTCCTATTCGCTAGTACTGCACTGTTCCGTCCTTTTTGCGCGTTTAACACTCCAAATCAGATCTGAAACATGTGTAAACACCCAATATCCAACTCAAAACATTAATCCAACTATTTCAAGTAAAAACCCCTAATTTATCATCACCCTAGCCGTCCCGAATGCATGTGGTTTCCCAAAATAGCATAACTAGCATGTAAGCATCACATCAACATGCAAAACTTACCCTAAATAGCGAATATCCAGATTTCATCACATAACGACGTTGTCTGACAATATCCTACTGTTCTAGCATCATCCTAGAGTAAACCCTAACCTTAAACAATCATCAAAACACAACATATCATCATTAATCCTTCATAATCATTCAAACGGGTCAAAACGCCTAATATAAATATTACACATCTATGAACCTTCAAACTCCTAGGTTATCATCATATTAACTCATTTAGATCAGAAACACAATAATAACACAAGAACAATCATGTTTAAACGATAAAAATCCTATCTTGTATGAATACATCACATATAACAAGTATAGAGGTTTGGGTTTGTTTAGAAACTGATTTTAATGAGTTTTCAAAGACACAAGCGTTTATAAATCAGGCCTGGACCTTTAGGGATCAAAACAATATCATTACAAAGGTTTGGGATGAAGAACACACCTTGAAATGATGAGATTATGAGGTGTAAAGCTTGGAAATGTGATTTCTTGTTCAAAAACGTGTTGCAGAGGTTGAATAAGGTGTGGGGTGGCTTTGAGGTGTATTAGGGTTTCACAAATGATGTTTTAAAACATAAGGGTGGTATTTATAGGCGTTTTTAGTCGTTATGTGCAGATCAGGCGAGTACAGGGTGGTTATAGGCGAGTAGAGTTGTAATCGCTAGTAACAACTAGCGATTAGCCCCCTAATCGCCCATAAGCCTTCCTATTCGCCCCTGTATTGGCGATTAGGGCTATCCCACATGCCCTAATCGCCCATAGCCTAAGTATTCGAGTTTTTGGCGCGTTAAACCCTATTTTAACATATATAAACACGTATTCACATACCGGCAAGTCATATAATGATTGTAAGCACATAATACATGATAACTAACACGTTCCCATCCGTTCACCAATTCCCGGGACCCGAGATTTACGTGTGTGCGTTAAACCCGTTGATTCTACAAATCACCTATTCGTGTTCACATGGTTATGGACCGACTCCCAATGATCCTGTGGATCATTGTAACGACTCCCGATGATTCCCGGAACCATCATGACGACTCGACTGACCTAGTTAAGTATGTTTGAAAAGGTTTTTTGCTAAGGTAGACTTATGTGTTTTATAAAATGTTAACCTAAGCGTGCCGGATGTCACAAGCACCGACACCTTTAGAGGCTAAGTACTTGAGAGAATTGGCTGACGGTATGAAAATCGAAGCGACACATATTCTTTGAGAATGTCACTTGGAACTTTCGGGTTTGTCTTTCCTTATTGACCTTATGCTGGTATCCTCGGGTAGTTTTGATGCCGTCGTAGGCATGGAGTGGTTATCGTTGTATCGTGCAGAGATCGTTTGTTTTGATAAGGTCATTCGGATCCCTCTCCCTGATGGAGAGATTCTTTCGGTGCATGGTGAGAAAGGCGGTGCTCCGTTGAGTATCATTTCGTGTATGAAAGTCCATAAGTATCTTCGGAAGGGTTATTCGGTCATTCTGGATCTTGTTTCTGTTTCTTCTGATGAAGAGAAGAAGATTGAGGATATTCCCATGGTTCATGATTTTCCTGATGTGTTTCCTGATGACTTGCCTGGTCTTCCTCTTCATCGTCAGGTTGATTTTGGTATCGATCTTGCACATGGTGCAGCCCCTATTGCTCGAGCCCCTTATTGTCTTGCACCTCCCGAGATGCAGGAGTTGTCTAACCAGTTACAAGAACTATTTGAAGAGGGTTTCATTCGACCGAGTTCTTCCCCGTGGGGAGCCCCTATCTTATTTGTGAAGAAGAAGGATGGGAGCTGTGACGCCCACACCCAGATAAGGATGCACCATACACAATTGATACAAACTTACAAAAGAAACACTTATTTCATTAACGTAAACTTTGAGGTACAAAAGATGAAACTTAAATAGTACAAAGTTTGATACACTACTCTTAGCCGAAGATGTAACTTTTCTATCAAACCACTCGAACTAGCATATCCTATTCCACCGGTCCACTAGCTTCATGATAAACAGCATGCACAAGAACTAGCCATCACTACCTGTGACACATGCTTAAAATGACGTCAGACAATGCTAGTGAGTTCATGAATATACACAAGTTGTAAAACACATCATTTCATCATTCATGACTTGTACCCGCCCATGACACTATAACCTTAACGCCACGCTGGCACCCACACATGGGCCCCTGTGACGGTGTCACCCCTGTGACTTCCAACATCATACACTCAATGCCCATTACACACAGGTGTAATACCGACAAATCCTGCCGTAGCAGCATGTATAAGGGACCACAGATATCGTGTGTATGTGTGATTAGATTATATGCATGCGTACAACAGTCATGAGTGCAATATTAACAATTACCAGTTTGGACAAGCATGCTCACATTTGAAAACATTCATAGAACTCACCTGTTTCACGGTTGCTTAACACCTTGCTATTCCAATTGGTACTACCTCAGGGTCCTAATACAAGTATATCATCCTAGGTTAGGTAATGGTTCACCTAACTAGTTATTATCATGGTTTGATATTGGTTAACGCTACCTTGTTTAAGCATAGGTGATCAGTCCATGCCTAACTAAGGCTAGGCTATCCAATACCCACCCCTAATATAATAATCCTAATACCTAAAAAATAATAATGCTAAACTACCACTAATAACACTAATAAAAATAATAATTGAAAAAGTATAAATTTAAACAAGAGCATACCTCTAACTATCTACGACAAGTTGATGTAGAGTCTTCCTACTCGAGCTCCTACCAGTGCTCCAAAAACGACTACTAACAACACCCAACGAGGTATCGTAGGCTAGGGATTCTCTTATAATAAAGTGTTCCCAAAAGTTTGATATATTTAATTAGACTACAGCAGCCTTCTATTTACAAGGCTTGAAGCGACCTATTTTCCTTTGTTAGGTCGATGTGGGATCAACACCTGCCTAGTTGCTTGGTTTCCATATGGGATAACAAACTTCTGTGTTATTTCCATTTCCTTATATGTGGACTAAATTTCATTTATGGATATGAACCACAAAAGAAACGAAAGTTTGTTTTAATTATGTTAGTTATATAATCATATTATTGTTTTAATATTTTACACTATAATTAATTAACCGCTTCACTCGTTTTTTTCGTATAACTTCTAAACTATAACGTTTTACGATCTTTTAAATATACTCTTAAGACGAGCTAATTTTTATCTACGCTTTGACCTAAGTTTCATTAAAATAGAGTAGGGTCAAATATAACATCTTTTGTTAATCTAGCTAAACGGTCTCTTATAATACTATTGGCTCGACTAGATTCTTATATATCAAATAATCATACTATTCACGCCTAGATCATATAATATACATGGCATAAATTTCATAAACATTTCTATTTTATTTGATAACAAAACAGGGTGTTACAGGAGCCTTCGTATGTGTATCGATTATTGTGATCTGAACAAGGTGACCATCAATAATCGTTATCCTCTTCCTCGTATTGATGATCTCTTTGACCAGCTCCAGGGTTCTAGCTATTACTCGAAGATTGATTTGAGGTCCGGATATCACCAGTTGCGTGTGCATGAAGCCGACATTCCGAAGACAGCTTTTCGTACTCGCTATGGCCACTTTGAGTTCTTGGTCATGCCTTTCTGTCTCACCAACGCACCAGCGGTTTTAATGGATTTGATGAACCATGTTTGTAAGCCTTACCTTAATAAATTTGTCATCGTGATTATTGACGATATTCTGGTCTATTCAAAGAGGAAGGTGGACCATGAGGAACACTTGCGACTAGTCTTGGAACTCTTAAGGCGAGAACAACTATATGCTAAGTTCTCGAAGTGTGACTTTTGGTTGCGCGAAGTTCAATTCCTAGGTCCTGTGGTTAATGAGCTGGGAGTTCATGTCGACCGGCTAAGATCGAAGCCATTAAAGACTTGGAAGCACCAAAGACGCCATCTGAAGTGCGGCAATTCCTAGGTCTTGCAGGTTACTATCGTCGTTTCATTGAGGGATCTTCGAAGATAGCTCAACCCCTCACTTCTCTTACATAGAAAGACCAAAAGTTTGACTGGGGTGATTCACGGGAATCAGCATTTCAGATGTTGAAACTTAAACTCTGTTCTGCGCCTATCTTATCTTTACCTGATGGTACTGATGATTTTGTTGTATATTGTGATGCTTCTATCCACTGTCTCAGTTGCGTGTTGATGCAACGCGAGAAGTTTATTGCGTACGCTTCTCGTCCGCATAAGGTTCACGAGATTCATTAGAAATAAAAGAAGACCCAGCAACTTCTGATATCTCGTCGGGAATGATCTCTTTGATCAAGTCATTAATGCCATATATATGATGTTTTTGGGTCTTGATTATTTAACTAATAAAGACTTCGAAAATCAAAAATTGCTCGTATGCTTTAACTAATAGTACTCATTCTATTTAGTATAAAGAAAAAGAAAAAAATATCCTAAGATGATATATTTTCAGAAATAGGTACTGTTGAAGGAAGTAGGTTCACCGAACCCTTACAAATACAAGAAAATTGGGCGATTAATATTGCTCGAGACTATACTACCCATGACTTGGAACTCGGTGCGGGGGTTTTCGCTTTGAAAATCTGGAGACACTACTTGTACGGTACCAAGTGCACCATTTATACCGATCACAAGAGTCTCCAGCATATTTTCGATCAGAAGGTGTTAAACATGCGGCAGCGTCGCTGGGTCGAACTCCTTAACGATTATGACTGTACTATTAAGTATCATCCTGGCAAGACGAATGTTGTGGCAGACACCTTGAGCAGGAAGGAATCTACGAAACCTCATTGCGTTCGAGCTTTACAGCTCACCATCCATTCTTCTTTACCTGACCGAATTCGTTCTGCATAACTGGAAGCTTTGAAGGAGGAAAACCTTAAAGCTGAAACTATGCATCGTGCTGATAAGCATCTCAAGCTTAGGTCCGATGGCCTACACTACTTTGCAGAACGCGTTTGGGTTCCTTTGTTTGGGGGATTGCGGGAGCTTGTCTTGGATGAAGCTCACAAATCCCGGTATTCTGTTCACCCTGGCTCCGACAAGATGTATCAGGATTTGAAGATACTCTATTGGTGGCCAAACATGAAGGCTGATATAGCCTCCTACGTGAGCAAATGTTTGACTTGTGCTAAAGTCAAGGTGGAGTATCAGAAGCCGTCTAGTCTCCTGCAACATCCTGAGATTCCTGAATGGAAGTGGGAACGGATCACGATGGATTTTGTCACGAAACTACCGAAGTTACCAAGTGGTTGTGATATGATTTGGGTGATTGTCGACAGGTTGACAAAATCAGCACACTTCCTGCCTATTAAGGAAACTGACGGACTTGTGTGGTTAGCTCGCATTTATCTTAAGGAAGAGGTTTCTCGGCACGGGGTGCCTGTTTCTATTATTTCTGATTGTGATTCTCATTTCGCTTCGCGTTTCTGGAAGGCTCTACATAAGGCCTTGGGTACTCAGTTGGATATGAGTACAGCTTATCTTCCGCAAACTTACGGTCAGAGTGAGCGGACGATTCAAACTTTGGAGGATATGCTTCGGGCATGTGTTATTGATTTTGGAAAGGTTTGGGAGAGTCACCTACCACTTGGAAAACCCAAGTTATTCCAATGTTGACCTACTGTCCAAATTTCATAACTTAATTCTTTGTAAAACTCGAGTTATGATTGTTTAAAATTGACCCAGTTTATTAATCCGAAAATCTGATATGACCTTTAATCAAAGAAAATTCCAAAAACTTATCAAACGACATCCAAGTCAGATGATTTTGCCCATTATAAAAACCTAAGACCACGTACAATAGACTCATACAAAGAATCGATCAAAAAATTAATTGCAAGCTACGTAACAGACTCTACAAGTCGACATTCAGATTCTGTCCAGATTTTAATCATTCAATATTATCAACTATATCAAACCCTAGTTGCATATTATCAATCCATAACACCCTAAAATCATCATACAACATTAATAAGACCCAAATCTGATCAAAACTTGAAAGATACATCAGCAATTATAAACCCTAGAAGTCTAAAACATCAAGAACATACCAAGTCATGCAATACATACAATAACCATCGCATAACATCATGTTTAAGCCCTTTAATCTTTATGAATGACAAGTTTTAATCTTTATGAAAACATTTCAGACCTGGACAAACTTAGTTATGATGTTTAAAAACATATTAAAGAAGATTAAAACACAAGATATTGAATATTATACCGCAAACACTTCAAAACTATCAACCGATTACTCTCCAAGCTTCCCGATTGATGTTCTTGAGCCTTAGCAGGTGTTTGGAGTTAATATTTTCGTAACTAGGCAGTAGGGGGCGATTAGGGTTGAGTTTAGGGGATACAAGAGGCTTAAGATTATTTAAATAGTGATTTAAGTCGGTTATATTGCGTCAGGACCCTGCTCGCGACCGCTCGGAGAGAGTGAGCGGCTGCTCATTCCTCCCCGGCCCGCTTCGGGTGGCCTGCTTCGTTGTACCACGTGTTTTCTTAGATGTTTTCATTATTTTGGACCATAACAAGTGTAACCCCATGTGCTAAGACCCCAACCATCCTAATGGTCCACCCATTACGATTTTTATTAACGTTTTCGGTTTAAGTTCGCGTAATCACATATAGTTTGCACATAGTTTCACAGAGTTTCATATAAGCACGTAATTGCAATCAACCTTAATCAATTAATTCACAATTATCTAATTTCACCGTTCACCAACGTTCGAGTTTCATTACTCATGTATATAGTCTAGTAATTCCCTGAATTACCACTTCATGCAGTTATTAACCTATAACTGTGCGACGTGTGACCTATCTAGCTAACCCTAGTTAAGTAGAATGCAAGGAATGTAACTAGAGTTTAGTTAAAGTGAGAACCTGAAATTGCGGGGTATCACATCATCCCCAAGTTGAAAAGAATTTCGTCCCGAAATTCAGTAAGTAAACAGTAAAGCCAGCTTAATAATGTGTGCTTGGTTCCCGAATGTCACATCATCCCCAAGTTGAAAGGAATTTCGCCCCGAAATTCCCTTTGAGCGAGCTGCTTTATGTTCAGCGTTTGATCTATGCACAGGTTCAGGTTCAGTAAAAAGGTGTGGATATTTGAGTCGCATTTGATCTCTGCGCTCCCACGTATATTCTGTTCCTAGACGGGAATTCCATCTTACCTTAACAATAGGTATAGTGTTTTGTTTGAGTTTCTTGACGCCCCGCTCCAGAATCTCCACTGGTTCTTCCATGAGCCGTAGCTGATCGTCCACCTGGATCTCTTCCAGTGGCACCACCAGTGTTATATCCAATAGGCATTTCTTTAGATTTGATACGATACGTGGGATACATCGTGTACCCCACTGAGTTTATTAAGCAGGTTTAACTTATAAGCTACCAGACCAATCCTTTCGACAATCTCGAATGGTCCAATCTATCGCGGGTTCAGCTTCCCCCGTTTTCCAAAGTGTATCACACCCTTCCAAGGTGACACCTTTAACAGTACCTTGTCCCTAATCTGGAACTCCAAAGGTTTCCTACGCTTATCAGCATAACTTTTGTGTCGATCACGAGCAGCAGCCATCCGGTTTCTGATTTGCACTATCTTCTCAAAAGTTTCGTGCACGAGTTCGGGACCTGTCAGCTGGCTATCCCTAATTTCAGTCCAGCAGACGGGAGACCTACACTTGCATCCATATAGTGCCTCAAAAGGCGCACACTGAATAGAAGTGTAGTAACTATTGTTATACGAGAATTCGATTAAAGGCAAGTGCACATCCCAACTGTTGCCAATGTCCACCACGCACGCCGGGAGCAGATTTTCCAATGTTTGGATGGTATATTAACTGTGTCTATCCGTTTGTGGGTGATAGGCTGTGCTCATATCTAAGCGAGTCCCCAAAGCATCTAGGAGAGTAGTCCAAAAATGAGAAGTAAATCGCGCATCTCGATAAGATATGATGGAAGTAGGCACCACGTGCCTAGAGACGACCTCCTTGATGTAGATGTTGGCCAGTTTCTTCAGCGTGTCAGTTTCCTTTATTGCCAGAAAATGTGCCGATTTGGTTAAACGATCGACGATAACCCAAATCATGTTATGTCCACTTGGCATTTTAGGGAGCTGTGTGATAAAGTACATAGAAATTCCTTCCCATTTCCACATAGGGATTTCTGGTTACTGGAGCAAGCATGAAGGTTTCTGATATTCAATCTTAACCTTTGCACAAGTCAAGCACTTACTAACATAAGTGGCTATCTCAGCTTTCATGTTTGGCCACCAGTAAGGTGTTTTGAGATCTTGGTACATCTTGTCCGAACTAGGATGTACCAAATATCGAGAGGTCTGAGCTTCATCGAGCACCAGTTGTCTGAGATCCCCAAAATGTGGTATCCAGACTCGATTCGTGAAGTATTGAAGACCATCTGTCTTTAGTTCCAGGTACTTATCAGCACCATGTAAAGTTTCAAGCCCGATGTTTTCTTCTTTCAAAGCCTCTCCCTGGGCTTCATGTACCTTATCAGGAAGATTAGAATGTATAGTAAGTTGTAAAGCTTGCACCCGTTTGGGTTTCGTTTCCTTACGAATAAGGGCAACCGCTACTACGTTTGCTTTCCCTGGATGATATTTGATGGCACAGTTATAACCATTCAGGTCCTTCTGATCAAATATGTGTTGGAGGCTTTTGTGATCAGTGAAGATCGTACGTTCGTCCCATTGAGATAATGCCTCCAGATCTTTAGAGCAAAAACCACCGCTGCTTGTTCCAAGTCATGGGTGGTGTAATTCTTCTCATGAACCTTCAATTGTCGTGAAGCATACACGATCACCTTATCACGCTGCATTAGCACACACCCTAACCCTTGGATAGACGCATCACAGTACACCACACAGTCCTCTGTACCCTCAGGTAGTGATAGTATAGGTAAACTGCAAAGCTTCGTCTTCAATAATTGAAAAGCAGATTCTTGGGCATCTTCCCACTTGTAAGTAATACCGTTCTGTGTCAAAGCAGTGAGGGGTTGAGCGATCTTAGAGAATCCCTCAATGAATCTGCGATAGTATCCCGCAAGACCAAGAAACTGGCGCACATCTGTAGGAGTCTTAGGAGCCTCCCACTTTTTAATAGCATCAATCTTGGCGGGATCGACATGTATTCCTGCCTCGTTAACCACGTGTCCTAGAAATTGGACTTCTCGAATCCAGAAGTCGCATTTATAGAATTTCGCATAAAACTGCTCATTTCTCAAGAGTTCCAAGATCAGCTGCAGGTGTTGCTCGTGCTCTTCCGTGCTCTTGGAATAAATCAATATGTCATCTATGAACACTATGACGAATTTGTCCAAATAAGGCTTACACACGCGGTTCATAAGATCCATGAACACAGCCGGTGCATTGGTTAGCCCAAATGGCATTACCAAAAACTCATAATGTCCATAACGAGTTTGAAATGCTTTCTTCGCCACATCCTCCTCTCAGACTCTTAGTTGATGGTATCCTGACCTCAAGTCAATCTTAGAATAGAAATTCGACCCTTGTAGCTGGTCAAACAAGTCATCAATACTAGGTAAAGGGTAGCGGTTCTTAACCGTCACCTTGTTCAACTCCCGATAATCAATACACATGCGGAAACTCCCATCCTTCTTCTTAACAAACAGAACTAGGGCTCCCCATGGTGAACAACTAGGTCTAATGAAACCCCTATCCAATAGCTCTTGGAGTTGGGTAGATAGTTCTTGAAGTTCGCCTGGTGCTAGGCGGTATGGTGCGCGTGCAACTGGAGCTGCTCCAGGTGCAAGATCAATTTGAAACTCCATTTGACGAACAGGTGGAAGTCCAGGTAGTTCCTGTGGGAAATCTCGGACTACTGGGATGTCCTCAATCTTAGTTTCAACTTCAGCTCGAGTGTCAGATATGTTAGCAAGAATGGTTGGACAGCCCTTTCAAACACACTTCTGGGCTTTCAAGAAGGAGATGATGCCCACCATGGAACCACCATGATCACCATGTATAGATAAAAGTTCTCCACTTGGGAGGGGGACACGAACAATCTTCTCCTGACTGAGAATTTCAGCGTGTTGCTTGGACAACCAGTTTATGCCAACCACGAAATCAAAGCTTCCTAGGGTGATAGGTAGAAGGTCGATGGAAAACAATTGCCTATCTAGCTTGAGCTTACAGTTACGATGAATATGGGTTACCTCAACGGGCTTCCCATCATCTAACTCTATAGTGTACGGGGTATCAAGAAGAGTAGGAACCATCTCTAGTTGTTTGCTAAGTTTTGATAACACAAAACTATAGTCCGCACCAGTATCATATAAAACAGAAGCGAGAGTGTCGTTTAAAGAACACGTACCAGTCACGACATTGTTATCAGTCCTAGCTTTCTTAGAGCCAATCACAAATGCGCTTCCACGAGCCCCATTGTTGTTGTTGTCGTTGTTGTTAAAGGACTTATACCTCACACTATCCCACGTTCTCTTGCTATCACCAAAAGTAGAAGATTAAGCACCATGCTTCGGAAAAGTACCATGCTCAACAGCCTCATCAGTGAGTTTACGAGCCAGGTGAAAGATTTGTTAGATTTCGGGTAGGTGAGCTGCAGTGACCATGCCACGAATATGAGGGACCCACCCTTTTAGTATGAAGCTCGATCCGTTTGTAAGGTAGGTTAAATAGATTTGAGCATATAGTAGCTAACTCCTGTATCTTGGTAGTGTAGGCGTCGATGTCAGACCCAACCGTCTTTAGATAACAAATTTCTAGATTTCATCACAGGGTGTTATGTTCTCTACCCAAGTATTTGTAGCTCATCGAGTGTGCATGGCAAAGACTTATACTATCGAAGTAATCAGACGGTCTCCTTCAGTCCCGTTGGAGTTATTGAGACTTACAACCCATAAAAGCCTTGAGAGTACGCTATAGAGTTATTGTTGCGGCATCTACGTTCATGGAATAAGGAAGTTCAATTGCTGAAGTCAAGGGAAAAGAATGTTTTAACAAAATAGATCTTTACTAGCTTGGAAAGATGCGAGGGCTTCAACCACCCTATCGTTTATCATAAGAACTCAGTCTCATCTAAGTTAACAAAGGAAAAGAAAAGAAAAGACAGGTATGAAAAAGGTAGGAGCCAATCGTCGCCACGCTCTGTTGAGATCGTAGAGCCTTCATCCACACTTTCCATGTGCTCGTCCTACTCAGGTTTTCCTTCCATCCCCTCTTCTTCCTTCTTATGGATCTTATCACGAATAGTCTCCTTCTCCAGTCCTGTGTAAGTCAGTTCAGTGGTCAGCTGCACCACTCGTTCCTCCAATCGTGGCTGTCAGTCATTGGTAGGTTTCGTCTTCCCTTGAGATATTGCATTGTGTCGTAGGCTTTACATAACTCCCCAAGAGTGTGTGTAACAAGCCCCGATCTGATGTGTTCCCATGAATCTACTATATACTCACGAGGAACTGGGATAAGCATGTCATACAATCGCTCACTCATACTAGACGTAAATGTACTAGAGTAAGAATAAAATTATTTATAAGTAACCTAGTCTCGTCCGAGTTTCGAATGGAAATAAGAAAGATCAAATAACAAGGAACAGAAACTAATTGTCTCCTTGCTCAGTGAAAAAGGATAAGTTTCAGTATTTGACTTTCTTCGAATTTGAGTCGGTTTAATGGTACCACATCATGCGCATCGTGCAGCTTCCTGTGTACATGCGCCACAATGCTCGCAAGGGCTTTCCCCCCTGTACTATTGTTGTTTCCTCATCCACGAGGTTTGTTAGGATACTAATCTCAGTAATGCGCCACCTGGTGTAACCCTGGGTCCCCACTAGTGATGTGTTCAGAATCAGGTTTAGAACTAGAAGATATCATATCTCCTGAAATCATGTGTTGTGGATATATGTAGCTAAAAGCCAGTTGTGCACTTAAGCTGTGAGTGTACTAATACATGCAGTCCTAGTTCACTATAACCAATGGCTCTGATACCAATCTGTCACACCCTCAAATTTCCACCGCGGGGTTTATACCGCGAGGCGAATGACATACCAGGATCCCATAGCCATAAGTCATATGAACGAACTCTAAATGCCCAAACCATTTAGTTCATTTTCAAAAATCAAGTTTAGTGTTTACCAAAAGGTATAGTTAAGTTGCGGAAGTGTAAATCAAACATAGACATTTTAAAGTCATGCGCAAAACAACGCGCCCAAGATAAAACCATATGAAAGAAGACGTAAAAGCATAGAATGAAATTTAGATGTATGCCTAGACCAAAATGCAGTGAAGTGTGCATTGCTTTCTAATCAGGGCACCGGAAGCTAACTACCTGCAAAAGCATGTATATCGTGTGTCAACATAAAGTCGGTGAGTTCACAAAGTAAAGAAGGTGAGTAAGTAAACGCGCGGGTTTCCAAAACCACGTAACCAAGTAAAAGCGTAGATCTCCAAGACCACGTAACAACAAGTAAATGCGTAGGCCTTCAAGACCACGTAACAGCTAATTCACATGCCAGGGGTAGCTAACCCACTCATTGTAACTAAACAGCTGATTATTGGGAACCTTCAGTAATGTGTTAACCTACGTTAAACTGCCTTAGTACTAGTGTCTGTCAACACTAGTAGAAAAGATGTGTTCAGAAGTTCATGCCCGTGCTCCCAGCACCGCAAGCATGAGGTTGCTGCACAACCTAATAGCGCTATCAACTAATACCCCATTCGCCTCCAGCGATTAACCCAATAATAAGTAAGGACTTTAAGTGATAGAGTGTGTTTAGTTCACAAAGGATATAAAACATGAATTAGTAAAAGCAGATTCACCCCGTGAACCATAGCACCCGAAAACCCGAGATGTGTAAAAGTAGTCCCATCTGGACTAGAAAAGTTAAGTAAGTTATCTCCCCTTGACGCATGCTTTTGAGAAAAAGTAGTGAAACTCACCTTAGTATGCAAGCAATTAATCCAAACTTCCAAAGTAGGGTGTGCTACCGACTCCCTATTACATGTGTCACTAAGTGAGTATATGTGTAATATCATTACACCATATAACCCATTTGTCCAAGACGTGTAAAAGTTCAAAACCGTGTAAGTGACACCTACCTATTCTACATGCATAAGTAAACCCTACGGACCCGTTGGTGAATATATTGATTATCATCAGTTTTACACTTCATATGCATCTCATATCAGTGTCCATTCAAGCTCATGTCAAATACATACCACATAAGACTCCAAATAGTCACATAAACAAACATTACACAATCTGCGTTTTTAGGATAGATTATGTGCCGTGAAAAATAATTTAGTAAAAATACTTATCCAGTGAATTAGACTCATAAAATTTTACTAAATATTCCAGGGGGTCTAATGGAGAAGTCCATATTTTTAGTTCATGATAAAACCTTGCACAAAAATTAAGAAAAATCACGCAACACAGCAATGTACAGAAAATACACACTACATATCAGATTAGTAGAAAAATTCTCAAAAATCGTGTATTCATCCAAACGGGATGAATCCACTTGGAAAACCCAAGTTATTCCAATTTTCACCTACTGTCCAAATTTCATAACTTAATTCTTTGTAAAACTCGAGTTATGATTGTTTAAAGTTGACCAAGTTTATTAATCCGAAAATCTAATATGACCTTTAATCAAAGACAATTCAAAAAACTTATCAAACGACATCCAAGTCAGATGATTTTGCCCATTATAAAACGATAAGACCATGTACAATACACTCATGCAAAGAATCGATCAAAAAATTAATTGCAAGCCACGTAACAGACCCTACAAGTCGACATTCAGATTCTGTCCAGATTTTAATCATTCAATATTATCAACTATATCAAACCCTAGTTGCATATTATCAATCCATAACACCCTAAAATCATCATACAACATTTATAAGACCCAAATCTGATCAAAACTTGAAAGATACATCAACAATCATAAACCCTAGAAGTCTAAAACATCAAGAACATACCAACTCATGCAATATATACAATAACCATCGCATAACATCATGTTTAAGCCCTTTAATCTTTATGAATGACAAGTTTTAATCTTTATGAAAACATTTCAGACCTGGAAAAACTTTGCTATGATGTTTAAAAACATATTAAAGAAGATTAAAACACAAGATATTGAATATTATACCGCAAGCACATCAAAACTATCAACCGATTGCTCTCCAAGCTTCCCGATCGATGTTCTTGAGCCTTGGCAGGTGTTTGGAGTTTTTATTTTTCGTAACTAGGCAGTAGGGGGCGATTAGGGTTGAGTTTAGGGGATAAAAGAGGCTTAAGATTGCTTAAATAGTGATTTAAGTCGGTTATATTGTGTCAAGACCCTGCGCGCGGCCGCTCGGAGAGAGTGAGCGGCCGCTTACTCCTCCCCGGCCCGCTCCGGGTGGCCTGCTTCGTTGTACCGCGTGTTTTCTTCGATATTTTCGCTATTTGGACCATAACAAGTGTAACCCCATGTGTTAAGACCCCAACCATCCTAATGGTCCACCCATTACGATTTTTATTAACGTTTTCGGTTTAAGTTCGCGTAATCACATATAGTTTGCACATAGTTTCACAGAGTTTCATAGAAGCATGTAATTGCAATCAACCTTAATCAATTAATTCACAGTTATCTAATTTCACCGTTCACCAACGTCCGAGTTTCACTACTCATGTATATAGTCTGGTAATTCCCCGAATTACCACTTCACGCAGTTATTAACCTATAAATGTGTGACGTGTGACCTATCTAGCTAACCCTAGTTAAGTAGAATGCAAGGAATGTAACTAGAGTTTAGTTAAAGTGAGAACCTGAAATTGCCGGGTATCGCGGAATGAACATGTGTTAGGTTAAATGAACTTGTGTATAGGTCGAATGAACTTTATAAGGGTCGAACCAAGGCTTCTGGGGTCGAGCCAACATCCATTACATGCTAATTCGACCTTACAACTTCGTAAGTGCAATTCTTGATGCAAACTAAGTGTTTTATGCTTGAACATTATGTGTAATCTATGTGTACTTGATTAGTTTATGTAATGGGCCACCAACGGGAAGTCGGGTCAGTCTGGTGTGTCTGTTTAATAGTCAAACACGTTTTCAAGCATACTTGGTCATGATCTGGGCAATCGGGGACTAGATAACCTTAGGGTTATTAGTCAAAACACTTATACGAACTTTTGTGATAGATTCCCGGTAATAGGAACTATCAGGACTTGTTGGTAGCTCTTTTATTTGGAAGACGCAACTTAAGGTGAGTTTCACAGCCCCACTTTTACTAGCTTTACTTTCGGGGGAGAAAACATGCTATGAACTTATGTTTTAGAACTTGTGTCATACTATGGGTTATTTTTTGGGTTACTATATGATCTTTGGAAGTCCCCGGGAAAACCATGAATGTGCGGGGTTGCACAACGGGGAAATGTGGATAGATCTATTAGGCGTGACCAGCCCCACTCGTCGACTGGAGGTCGGACGGGTGCATGCTGTCTTGACTTATGCTAAACTTGTATTCATTATTCGGGCGGCTTAAACATATCCTAAACTTGCTAAACATGTCCAGTAATGGTTTTCCAATTGTAGTGGTAGCAAAACTTATGCCTAGCTGGCGTACTTTTGGCATAGTATTAACAGGATCGAACTTGGTACACTTTGGTAATGTTTTGGTAACATTTTCTGAAAACCTGTGAACTCACCAGCATTATATGTTGACACCTTTTGGCATGTTTTTCTCAGGTCACTAAGGTAGCATCACACGAACTAGGCGCACAGGTCTAGCATGGCGTCTAGGGCTTTTAGTGCATGTTTTGAATAAATCATTTGAGACTACGTTATCATTTGGGAATGTAAACTTGATTAAGCTTCCGCTACTGTTTTGAGTTATTAAAGATTTAATGTTTTGGGTCCACGTATCTTTCATATAGTTATTGTTTATTGTGACCATTGACTTAGATCTTGGTGTGTCACGCGCCTCGCGGTAAAACCCCGCAAGTGGAATTTGAGGGTGTGACAATTCTAACTGGTAACTCTATTCTTGAAATCAACAAGGTCAAAGACTTCTATAAAACCAAGTTTCTTATTAAAGATCTTGGTGAACTAAAGTACTTTCTTGGAATAGAAGTTATAAAAGATGGAAATAATGTTTGTCTTTCTCAAAGGAAGTATTGTAGTGATTTATTAATGGAATATGGCATGTTGGGCTGTAAACCTGTTACCAATCCCATTGAAGCAAATCATGTTTTGACAAACATTGTTTATGATAAAAATAAATCCATAAGTGATGTCACTGCATATCAGCAACTTGTTGGGAAACTTATATACTTATCCCATACAAGACCTGATATTGCTTATTCTGTGCATTACTTAAGCCAATATATGCACAAACCCATTGAAGGTCATATTAAGATTGCCTTTAGGCTTCATAGGTACATAACGTCTTCACCTGGAAAGGATTGTTGTTTTCAAAGGGGGAGACTTTAGACCTTGTAGCCTATTCTGACTCTGACTGGGCAAAATGCATTGATACCAGGAAATCTGTCACTGGTTATTGTGTGTTTCTGGGTAACTGTCTTGTTGCCTGGAAAAGTAAGAAGCAAGCTACTGTTTCAAGGTCCTCTGGTGAGGCAGAGTACACGGCAATGTACTCTGCTGCATGTGAGGTAGTTTGGTTAAAACACTTGATTTACCTGTCAAATTATTTTGTGACAGTTCTACAGCCCTTTCAATTGCTGCTAATCCTGTTTTCTTTGATAAAACAAAGCATTTTGCTTTGGACTTGTTCTTTTTAAGAGAGCTTATTGCCAAAGGTGTTATAAAAACTGAAAAAATGGACTCTAAGTATCAATTGGCGAATTTGTTTACAAAAGGACTTCAAACAAGTTTTCATTTGAAATCTTTAGACTTAATCAAAATGTTTGATCCTTTTAAGAAATAAAATTGTGTGTGTGTGTGGGGGGGGGGGGTTAAAATTTATACATATATTCAATTTTTTTTCTTTAATAAATATTTTTTATAAAATTTTATAAACTTTTTTATATAAAATATTTGAATATTTTGGTTTTAGATTTTTTTGCAGGTTTGGGCCTTGGAGTGTGTGGAGCCCAGATGGTGAGCCCAGTTGGTGTTCTTTGTTGCTGGTGGCCTGCTCGGTTTAGCCCAAGGGAGAGAAGCCCAGGTTTGAGTTGTGTCTGGCCCAGCCCACTTCGTTTGATAGTTGTCATTGCCAGCTTGGCAATCTGTGTGAAGAAACACAGATTGCCTCTCGCCGTTGATCTGTCTCAAGAAACACACATTCCCAGCTATAAATAGCTGGGGTTTTCGTCCATTATTCACTTTTGATCCCCTGCATTCTTTGTCACTTTATCTATGTCTTTCACTCGTGTAATTAGGGTTTGATTACAAAGATCATCTTGATCTTGTGATCCTGTATTCTCCATTGTTTTGTGTTGATCATTTGTATGTGGTCAACTTAGTGTTTTTGAGAGATTATTGTAGTGAGGATTTCTTTTTAAGGTTGGAGTCTGTCTGATTTGGTTTTGTCAGACTTTGTACACATTGTTCTTGATTAATAAGATAATCTATGTCGACTGTGTTTCTGACAACACGGTTGAGTGATGGTTTGTACTTGTTAATGATCAAAGGTTAGCAGTCGGATTAATGGAACTAGGTTGTTCTACGTGCCACACTATAGTCTAGAGAGATGTAAGTATTTAGTTATCTCAAAGGTTGTAATATACTATGTATAGTGCACTCCTTATTACATTAAGCAATAATAGTTCACAATTCCTTGCTATTGGGTCTTGTTAGAAAGGTTTTACTGCGTCACACTCGTAAAACTTCTCATAATTATTGTGACCATGTTGTTAGTATTCTCACATTATCCTCTTTTGATAAGTTAATAACTTCGGCCTATTTTATATCCTTAAAAATTTAGATATTTGTGTTTACAAAATAGGGCAACATTCAAATCTAGATGGCTCGATTGAATTCATTTCTTCCTAAAATTAGGAAGTTATTAGTGAAAATGGCTGGAAATAATCATTTTTCATGGGTTTATCGTTTGTCAAAATAGGTTGGTACGCACACTGTAACACCCTAACCGATGGCGGAAACATCGAGGTGCCACGTAGTGACGATTGCTCAATAACTCATGGTACTAAAGTGTAAATTTTGAATACATTGAATGGAATAATTTTTTACATTGAAAGAAATTACAAGAATTCAACATTTAAGTACTAACAATCTAAATGAAATATAGTAAATCTCAATCTAAGTCTAAGTTTCAAAAGCTTAGAAGTGATCTCATAAGAACCTGAAACATGTACGAAAATAATTTGGTCAATACAAAAATGTATTGGTGAGCATACCCGTTTGATACATATAGTAAGGAAAATTTAGCAATTCAAGTGTTAGTGTTTGCAATTATGTAATAAGTAATATCCGTTCAAAATCAACCCTATGTAATGAAAGGAAATATATATAGTATGCGCTAGTAGGAAAGAAATACATAGCAATGACAAGGACTCTCAACAGAGTCACAAGGGTATATACCATAATACTATTCATTGAAATGCCAGGCTCTCAAAGGTTAATGATTTTGACAAGTCATAGACACACAAATTAACACAAGCAAACACACATGAGAATTGCTATATTAGTAAAAGGAAATAGAAACTTGGTAAGAGGTACATGAGTCACACCAAAATAGTAAAACAGTAAAAGGGGAAAAGATATACACACAGTTTGCGAAAGCGATCAAAATCCAACTTAAGCGGTCGTGAGTTAAGTAATGGGAATTCCGAAGAATCCAACCTATAATGTGTAAGAATACTAATAAGGAAGTGTCTAAAAAGTCTAACGTAACTAGGGTCCAAGGCATTAGGGTTTGCTAAGTCGATTTGGGGAATTAGAGTTTTTTATAATAAGTCGAATTAATATAAAAATTGTATATCAGAAATAATATACCCAAGTTCGTAAATATGGTTTAGGTAATATAATTATTTCCAATTAAATAGTTAGTTAGAAATATGTTTTGAAATAATTAAGACAAAGTAATTTAATTAATTACTTTCACAAGATTATTGTAAATAAACACAATAATCATAAATGTTTAAATAAATAATCATGAGTTACACCATGATCCAACCAATGGTAATTAAGATTTTCAACATAGGAATACTTCTATTTTATAAGGAAAGTAACTATAAAATAGATGTTAAATAGTATAAATAAATATTTGATTAATTATGTCTAATTAAACATAAATAAGTCTAAAATACAAGACATGATCCAAAAATATTATTTTTATAGAAAATGGATACTTTTTATTGTAAATTAATGAAAATAATTATCTCATAATTTTATAAAGTTATTTATATTTAAAACTGATTTATTGAGATTAAATCATGTTTAAATGATTAAAAATAGGAAAATTTATAAAAATGAATGTTTTCTAAACCAATAATTTTTATTTCAGTTCATGATAATTAGAAATGATTTCCCAAAAAGTTTGAGATCAAAACTATTAAAAATGAATTTTTAATCAATTAATTATGATTAAAACGATTTAAATCAATAAAAATATGAAACTAATTTATTTTTCAGAAAATAAAAATATGATAATTTTTTTATGAGGTGTCAAGAAGCTACACCTAAATTTTCACAATTTTTGGAGCAAAAATGAATTAGTTATAAATATTATAAGTTTAATATGTTTTATAATGAGTATATATATATATATATATATATATAAGAGAGGAAAAAAATCAAAAAAAAAAAAAAACATGTGATGCTCCTGGGTTTTGAACCAAGGTCACCCATGTTGAACCAGACACAAACAACCACTGTACCATATGCATGTTATGTTGTAAGGTTTGAATGAAAATTATATTTAAAGAATAAGATCTACTTCATCTTCTTCCCCATGATCATAACAACGAAACCCTAACCCTAGATACTTTAACTGAACACGCTAAACAGCACAACGACGAAAATGATGGGGTTTTTGTTCAGAAGCACAAAACGTGATGAATACACATAACATCAGACTTACAGAGCTCGATATTGAGGATGAACAGAGGCGGTGGCTGTGTATACTTGTTTTGCCTAAACATGAGTTTTTATCGAGCTTATAGACGAATTAATGTGAGGGTTATTGCTCGAAATGAAGGTCTGAATCAAATTTTGGGTTAATTTATACATTCGTTCGATGATTAAAACCGTTTGATTAGTTTTATTAATTCCGACAGTTTCAAACGTTTAGGAGCCCATTAAAACACAGTTACAAGCTATTAAACGCGATTAAACTCTATTGTAATTGCTTGATAATGATGGAGATACTTAATGATCCAAGAAAAACGGATTAATGACGCGTTAAAACGGTTTTTAAAGGGTCGCCGGATTAAATTCCGGTGACCGGAATCTGCCCACCGGAAAAGCGAGGAAGGCAGAGGGAAGAAAAAGAATTTTTTTAAAACTTTTAAATATTGGCATAAATAGTCCCTCTAGTCTAACTAGGTTAGTACATTGTATAACTAAGTTAGTTTTTCTTTAATAAAACTTAACCAAGTTGAGTTAGTTTAACCAAAAAGTTTATAAACTTTATAAAAACTTGAAATTTTTAAAAATCCATTGCGTGGACGTTTCAAGATACGTATTTGATAAAAACTTATACCCGATCCCTAATATACATTAATGACAATTTTTTTAGTTTACTCTAAAATAAATTTTGAAAACGACGAAACTTGTAGGGGTTATAATGGAAATATTTGAAGTGCTATTATTGTCAATTTGACGAAAAACGATGGTGACGGATGTCACACACACCTAGTAATGTGATTATTTGGTATTCCAACCGAATTTCTCATTCGGACTACATAGCACAAGCAAGTTCTAACGTGTTGTCAAGGTCGCCAAAATTATTAGGCGATCTATTATCAAAGAGGTCAATAGGAATTAAAAATATTATTCACGCCCAAATTTTTCATCCCTTAAACGTTCCAAGATTTGCGTTTCCAGGATGATGGAAGATGGAGTCAGTGTCCTCTCGTTAAGTGTAATAGGTGGAATGCCCCACTTACATCGTTTTCATGAATGTATCTTCCTGATAGTCTTTGGCAAGATAATATTTGAATAGTGATTCTCATTAGGGTTGTTCTTCGAGGGGGGGGGGGGGTTCGGGTTTTAGGTTGAATTGTTCAGGTTTTTGGCTTACTAATTTTAAAGTTCAGGTTAGGTTCGGGTATATTCAGGTCAAGTTGTTAGGTTTTTGGGTTTAGATTTAAAATGACTATGAATATATATAGATACACACACAAATAAAATTTCATTAAAATTCATATTGCTACTAAAAATATCATTTGACAGTATGATATGACAATGTTCAAAATTCCCAAAACTTAATGTTTTAAATGTTAGAGACTCCAAGCCAAGAAATCATCTGTTGAAAAAATCAACAAATGTTTGAGGTATTTTTTTTGGGTCTCGAATTTTATGGGCTAGGTTTTTAAGGTTTTTGGCCGGACAAAAGTGACCAGATAATCGACCCACACAAGATTCATGTTCGAATATTTTCTAATTTGGGTGGCTCCGGATTCAGACCAGATTTCGGGTAAAAATGGATGGCTCTAATTCTCGTCCTTTTCTCAAATGAAATGAATTGATTGTTTGGGATCCCATTATGTGTGTGTGGGGTGGGGGATTATGTGTTAAAGTGGCACTATTAATTATTTTATTTATATTATAGTGGACGGTTAACATAAAAGAGACCAAAATCGTACGAAGTGTACGCAATTATAACAGTCGTCCGATTAGAAGATGAATGACTAAGATTAACGTGATGTCAAAACCGTAAGTAAATGGAAGTTACAATAGAGAAAACAAATCAGATAATGGTATTTTAGTCAATAACTCATATAACTCACTTCCCCCATAATTTTAAAATATCCATTACTTTTTCATATGATAATATTTATTGAAAAGAATTACACCATATTTCATTCTCTTTAATTTCAGTAGGATATTGCCATAGTTTTCTTATTTTAAAAAAAAATATTTGTTATAAGATACATGATTACACATTCAATAAAAATCACGTAATGGGTATTCAAAATCTCATAATCACGTAACACTACATAGTTAACTAGTGTTACGCAATCACGCAACGTTACAAAATCACGTAACATTGCACTATTTTTCAAGAATAAAATGTATATTATGTAATTACGTACTGATATATAATCACGTAATGTATTGTGTTAATTGCAGAGTCCAAACATAGTCTGAATGAGAAGTTAGAGCGTTGGCGTGCAGCTTTACCGGACAAGGGTTTAAGGATTAGCCGCTCTAAGACTGAGTACATGTATTGTGATTTCAGTTATGAAACTAACGAGGAAAATACTCAAGTCACGATTGAAGGTCAAGTTGTCCCTCAGTCATCTAAGTTCAAGTACTTAGGATCATATGTCCAGAGGGATAGGGAGCTAGATAGTGATGTCACCCATCGCATTCAAGCTGGTTGGTGTAGGTGGAGGGCCGCTAGTGGGGTTTTATGTGACAAAAGGTTCCCAACTAAATTAAAGGGAAAATTCTATAGGGTTGTAGTGAGACCTGCTATGTTATATGGGACAGATTGTTGGGCCATCAAAAAGACACAAGCTCGCAAGATGGACGTAGCAGAAATGAGGATGCTAAGGTGGATGTGCGGGCATACTAGGATTGACCGAATTAGAAATAAGGCTATTAGGGAAAGGTTAGGGGTAGCTAGTTTATCAGATAAGATTAAGGAGGGACGACTAAGATGGTATGGGCATGTGAGGAGGAGGGAAATGACGGCCTCAGTTAGAGTAGTGGAAACCATCACTGAGAGGGGAAGAGATGTAGAGGAAGACCCAAATTGACTTGGGATGAGTGAATTAGGCATGATTTAGTAGAGATGCACCTCTCTGAGAACATGGTTGAGGATAGGGGTTCGTGGAGGCACAAGATAAAGATTAAGGATTATTAGGGAGGGTTTGGTTGTATTGTGGTGGGGTTTTAGGAGCTTAGGCCTGAACTTTCGCTGGTAGGAAGCCTTATAGGGTGACTTATATTTGGGTGTTGTTGAGTTTTTGTTGTTTTTATTGCATGTATATCTCTATTTTACTTCGTGACGCCTGCATGGTTTCTCTAAATTTAGTAGTCCTTTATTTGTTGTTAAGTGCTGTTTGCTTGTCGATTGTGCGTTGTCGAGCCGGGGGTATCTTTGGAAGCAACATCTCTATCTGAAAGGATAGAGGTAAGGTTTGCCTATGTCTCACCCTCCCCAGACCCTACTCTTAGCTTTGCTAATGGTGGGATTTACCGGGTAAGGTTGTTGTTGTATATAATCACGTAATGGGTATTCAAAATCAGGTAAATGATAAATGGTCAACTAGTGTTACGTAATGTTACAAAATCACGTAACATTATACTTGTTTCAATAATAGAATGTATATTACGTAATTACATATTGGTATATACTCTCATAGCATTATACAAGAAATCATGTGATGTTATACCAAAACACATAATCACGTATCTTATAACAAAGTTTTTAAAAATTAAGAAAACTATAGCAATAGACTACTCAAACTAAAGAGAATTAAATGCTCGTTAACATGGTGTAATTTATTATCATATGAAAAAGTTATAGTCATTTAAAAATCGTGGGGAAGCAGGTTTTTAAGTGATGTTCCTATTTACCCTTGCCCACCAAAATTAAAAACCACAAATCAATTGCTGTGATTTTCTTCTATACTTCACATAATTAGTTTCTCTTGTATTTGAACCAGCCCCTATATATATATATATATATATAGGTAAATGTTTGTTAGGATCTGAGTTTGATTTGTTATGAACGTTTAATAAATGAAATAGTATGAAGATAGATAAAAATGGAAACTACAGTGGAATAATAAACTATCAATCATAACAAACGGGATGATTGTTTTCAAATCATACTTCTCATTAGCCAACACAGAATACTATGATTACACAATATCTCCCGCTCAGCCTGATCACTCACAGATGTTTGTCTAAGAGAATGTTTGGAGTGATGAATAGAACAGTACATGCACTATTCTATTTATAGACAAACGTAACCTTTGATGACCGATGGCTGAAATCACCTAAGACAATGATAGCTAACGAATCATAACAACATAAAATATATGATCAATACAAGTATTGTTACATTGATAAACACTGATGACTAAACGTCTGATGGGGTAAAACTCTGATGGCGTGAATCCTCTGTTGGAGCCTAAGTGTTGTTGGCTCCAACAGACCTTGTGTCTTCATTAGTCTTTTGCTCAACAGTTTTTTCTTCAATCAGACCTTTGTGATCAGCACTTGTTCATCAGACGTTTGGAGAACAACAGTTGTTAGAAGTCAACAGTCTTTTGGGGGGATCAACATGTAATCTACTGTTTTATTCATGATCATATATATAGTATGTTTTGGCTTTTCAGATCATCTGTTCTTCTCCAGGTCAACAGACCCAACAATCTCCCCCTAGAACAGATGATTCCAAAACTCAACCTTTATTGTTGATATTTATTCCTCATCAGACTTTCTCTAATTTGCCCTGTGAACTGTAATTCAAAATTGAAAGAGAACAAGTCTTCAGTATCTTTCAAGCTCTAAGTTTAGAAGGTCTTGGAGATCATCTGCACACAGACCATATGCATCATCCATTCTTAACTTTTGAGCTTTTCCATCAGATCTGAGCAGAGTCAGTTCATGGGTGTCTTTGTTGACCTTCCACTTTAGAATTTTTGAATCTGAGGATTTCTTGAGTTGTAGATTTATTTGAGATGAGTTTGGTGATGGAGTTCTGCCAATGATTCTTCTTAATTCTTCAGTGACAGGGTTGTTGGGTCTGCTGACCTGAAGAAGAACAAATGATTGAAAAGTCAAAATATACTAACAGTTGATCCAAATAAATAAACAGTCTTTACAACATAATCTTCCCAAAAGACTATTGACCCAAACAACTGTTCCACCCAAACAACTGCTATGACAACTGCTGCTACAAAGGACTGCTGGATAACAACTGATAGAGAACAACTGCTGACCAAAGGTCTGATGAAAAACAACTGCTGATCAAGTACTGGAGACTAAAGGTCTGTTGGAGCCAACAGCACTTAGGCTCCAACAGATGATACAAGACCATCAGAGTTTTCCTCAACAGTAGTTTACCTTACAGTGTTTTGTAATATAACAGTAGTTTGTATAGGGCAGATGTTTTATGTAGTTATTCTGTTAGAGGTCACTATCTTAGATGACGTCAGCCTAGGTCACCAGTGGTTTAGATTTGTCTATAAATAGAACAGTGCTTGTACTGTTCTATTGGTCATTCACAACATTCTCTCAGACACACAATCACAGAGTGATCAGGCTGAGGGGGAGTACTTGTAATTGATTGTAATCTTTCAATATAATGAAAGCTTTCGATTAAGAAAACATTTATTCCTTTGTTTTGATTATAGTTTATCATTCCGCTGCACTTTCCATATATATTCACTTCATTCATTTCTCATTCTACTTTAAACAAATCAAAACAATCAAACTCAGATCCTAACAAGGGTCAGAGAAGTAATGGATTTGGTTGAAGATCCCTTCTTTCACAAAAGTTTTAGCAAACTCTATTTTATCTTCTTCAAACATCTTCTTCTGCCTTTTGTACTGTTTCTTGGCAGCAATGGAGAGATTAGATGTTGAGAGTAAGCTATCAAGTGAAAAAGTCTGTTGAGGTCTTCTAACCACTAGTGCATCGGGATAGATTGGTTTTCTTGGTAGCGTAGGATCAGTTTTTCTATTCTCTTTAAGTTTCTTGTATGTTTCAACCAGCCTCAGCTCAGACCATCTTGCCACAGATCTCATCTCTCCATACTTAGCAGCAACTATCTCTTCCCTCATTCTTTTATATTTCAAGGCTCTGGCTGGGTCTCTGCCTTTTTCTGAAATCAGGAGCAGGAGCCTCTTGAGTAGGATTCTTGGTCAATTCTTCAATTCTGTATAATTCTTCTTGAAGGGCATGAGTGGTCTAGCTTGCAAATTGTTTTCTAGTTTCTTTGTAAGGCTTAGTCGCCATGATTTGATCAAGAATAGACTCCCTGAATACTATTTCCAAATCACCACTAATTGGGATGTTTGACATAGAATTGCTCAGGGTCTTAGCGAAATCTTCAATCCTTCTCAATTTGCTATGCTTTGCTGAATGAATGCCCTTAGCTGTCCTGTCATCCTTTCCTTTGCATTTCTCCTTGATGATCAAATCTGTCTGCACTGCTTTTAGTTTAAGGTATTCATCAATATTTTTTGGGTACAAGCAGATTTGGGAGAGATTGGAAAATTCTTTGTGATGGGTCCTCAGCATTATAGAAGGATTGAATTTCACCCTTGAGTAGATCAAGCTCAAGAGGATACTGAGCAGCCAATGGTGTGATGGATGGTGGTGGTCTATGGGATGCAAATTTGGAAGTGTGTGGTGAAAAAGATGTAAGTGGAATGGCTGGAATGGGTGCAGATTGTGGTGATAAAATGGGAGTTGGTGTGGTTTCTATATTCTCATCCTGTACCACAAAGATTGATTTTCTCTTCCTTTTGTACAGGATCAGAGGAGATGATGGTGTTTGGGAAGCAGTGGATGTGTTAACATCTGTTGGCACTTGTGTAGGACTAGCAGATGTTTGGAGTTTAGATAGTGATGTGGGTGGCATAGATATGGGTGGTGTAGTGGTGGTGGTTGTTGTGATTATGGGTACATTGGTTGTAGTTGGGGTAGGTTCAGTGGTTGTGGTTGTAGTGGTGGTGGTAGCAGTGGTTGTAGTAGATGATTTGAGAACAGAGGTTTTGGTTTTGGATGGTGGTTGCCTAACATGTTTTGCAGGAATTTTCTTCCTCTTAGAGAAGCCAACATCTTCAACTTCCTGCTGTTGTTCTTGTTTCTTCTGCACTAAAGCCTCTGCCTTAACTTCCAAAGTCTCAGACCTTTTTAGCTTAGCTTAGCTTCAGCAGCCTCTTCAGCCATGACATTGGCAGATTCATCAATTTTCTTTGCCTTATCAGCTTTGGCAGGTTCAGCAGTAGCAGTGGTTTGAGTAGTGGATTGTTGTGGAGCTGAACCAACAGACCCTGGTTTGTTGGCAGCAGACTTTTGTGATTGACCTTTTTAAGAAGGTGGACATCCAAAGGGATCTAACTTTGGCAATCTATCTCTGCCACTCTCCCCCCTTTTTGGCATCATCAGCAGTGAATTCATCATCATCTTCATCTCATAAAATAGTTCTGGGGGCAGAGCCAGTGGTCTTCAGTAGATGATCTTTAATGGCTTTAATGTCTGCTTGGGTATCTGTGTACCTAGCTGTCACACCCTCAAAATCCACTTGCGGAGTTTTACCGCGAGGCGCATGACAAACCAGGATCCAAACCAACGATCACAATAAACAAGTCTAAATGTAATTAATGCAATACCAAAACATAGTTTTAAAATCCCGTTTACAGCGGAAGCTTATTCAAAATAAAGTTCAACATAAATAACCAAAGTTCAATGTTTATGAAATCATGCAACTCTATCTAGACGCCGTGCAGACGCGTGCGCCCTAGTTCCATTGTGCTACCTTAGCGACCTGAGAAAACATGTAAAAGTTTACGTCAGCACAAAAATGCTGGTGAGTTTACAGGTTTGCAGTTCAAGTACCAAGTCCACCTGTCCATACTATAACAAATAGAAAACCAGTATACGCTAGCTAGGCGTACGTTTGTTACTACCACGATTGGAAAACCATTACTAACTCGAATACCAAAAGTATGCCCGATGTATGTTCCTGTTGTTCCTGTTGTTCCTGTTTGAGACAATATGCACCCGCCGACCCTCCAAGTCGACGAGCGGGGTTGGTCACTCCCAATAGCGCTATTCACATTTCCCCGTTGTGCAAACCCGCACATTCATGGTTCCCCCCGGGACTTCCAAAGATCGTGTAGTATACGTTAGAACCCATAGTATGACAGAATTTACCAAACAATCGTTTAAACACATGTTTTCTCCCCCGAAAGTATAAAACCAGTTTAAAAGAGGGGCCGTAAACTCACCTTAAGTTGCTTTACTCCTAATCCCGAGTAAACTCAGCTGCTATGTTAGTCCCGTACAGTGGCGACCTAACATACGACAGTTACAAGTACTTAGACTAATAACCCGCAGGTTAATTAGTCCCTAGATGTCCAGACCATAACCAAGTTCGTTTAAAAATACCGTGACTGTTTAACTGACCCAAAGTACAAGACTCGACATCCCATTGGTGACCCGAGACTCCCCGTGTTATGTTTACGCTCCAAAACATACAATAACGCAAGTACACTTAACATACGTTAACACACAACAAGTTATAGCACGTAGTTCACGTATCACCGGAATACATCCAAATATATGTTACCAAGTTATTAGACATGTTACGGGGTTCCTAGTATGTTACTACATGTCAAATCGGGTCTCGGAATGCTAATTTACACTTACAGCAGCAGTACACGCGATTAGGGAGGCTAATCGCATGCACAGTCACACGATTAGGGCTAATCGCCCCTACTGTTGAGCGAGTAGGGCTACTCGCCCTTGTTGATACGCGATTGGGCTACTCGCCCTTATGGTCAGGCGAGTGGGGCTACTCGCCCCTGTGTCACGCGAGTGGGGCCTAATCGCCCCTAATACAGGCGATTAGCAAGGCTACTCGCCTGTAACCTTGCTGTTCCGGTTTTTCGCGCGTTTAACGCTCCAAATCAGATCCAGAGCGTGTGTAACTACCCAATATCATCCCAAGCACTATCCTAAACATGTTTAACCCAAAACCCTTCGTTCATCCTCGTAAAATCAGTCCTGCATGCAACCAAAGCAATCCAAACACATACACATAGCATGCAACATTCGATTAACGCATGTAATCATAACCCTATTATCCAATTACCGAGATTTCTATCATTATAATAACAATATTAATTCTGACCTAGCATGATAATACATCAAAACATCATCAAGATTCATAAAAATCCTATCTTTCTAATCATACATACCCATAACGCATGTTTATTAGTTATAATCCGATTAATAACTCTTATTGACGATTTTCAGAAATCTTTTTCGTTTATGAACAGGTCTGGACCATTAGGGATTGATTAAAAACGTTTACAAAGTGTTATGGATGAGAATCAAACCTTGGAATTGTAAAAGGATGATGGTTAGACCTTGAAACCTTGTGTTTTTGATCAAAATCGCCTTCCAGAGGTTGTTTAAGTGTTTGGGGCGGTTATGGGACGACTAGGGTTAATATTAGGGAGTTTAGGAGGTTAAGTGTTGTATTTATAGGCGTTTCTAGTCGTTCAGCACGTTATAGGCGAGTATGCAGCAGCTACATGCGATTAGGGCTGCTAATCGCATGATATTGGGTCTAATCGCCCCTATGTACACACGATTGGGCTCCTACTCGCCCCTATAGATGCCTACTCGCCTCCCTTATAGGCGATTAGACCTCCCTAATCGCCTATAGGGGCTGGTTTGGTGCGTTTTGCGCGTTAAACCCCGTTTTAACATATGTTAATACATTTTAACATACCGACAAGTCATATAATGATTGTAAACACATAACACAAGTAAATACACATATTTACACTCGTTCACCAATTCCCGGGACTCGAGACTCGTACGTTCCGTATGCCCTGACGATCCTACAAATCGTCACCGTTTGTACACTTGGTTAAGGACCGACATCTAACGACCCTCTAGACCAACATCCAATGATCTTCTAGACTAACCAATAGTTCCCGAACCATAACCCGACTTAACTAACCCAGTTAAGTACAATATACGCGTGACTCGCTAAGGTAGACTTTCATCTAGACAACGTTGTTAACCAGAATTTGCCGGGTGTCACATCATCCCCACGTTAAAAGAATTTTCGTCCCGAAAATTGCACAAGCACCAAAAGAACAAAAGAAATAACGAAGGAAACAAACAAAAAGATAGAAACCAAGAGAGAGATTTACCCGAGTTGTCACATCATCCCCACGTTAAAAGGAATCTCGACCCGAGATTCATTCAGCTGCCGAAGAGACGTGTCTCGACTCGAACGCTTCCTTAGGAAAGAGATGAGGATACTTAGACTTCATCTGATCCTCCCGTTCCCACGTATATTCCGGTCCCCGGTTCGAGTTCCACCGAACCTTAACGATACGAATCTTGCTGTGACGTAAGCTACGAATCTTGTAGTCGAGGATCTCCACAGGTTCTTCCACAATCCGAAGACGATCGTCAACCTTGATCTCTTCTAGTGGAACGATGAGAGATTCGTCAGTCAGGCACTTCTTCAAGTTGGACACGTGGAAGACGTTATGTACGTTACCGAGCTCCGTCGGTAAATCAAGACGATATGCCACCGGCCCAATCCGTTCCAGGATCGTAAATGGTCCGACATACCGTGGGTTGAGCTTGCCACGCTTCCCAAAGCGTATGACGCCCTTCCACGGAGAAACTTTCAGAAGCACCTTGTCGTTAACTTGGAATTCCAGTGGTTTGCGACGCTGATCGGCATAACTCTTTTGCCGGTCCCGTGCCGCCGCCAACCGATTACGAATCTGTACGATCTTTTCCGAAGTTTCGTACACTAGTTCAGGCCCAGTGAGTTGACTCTCACCCACTTCAGCCCAACAAAGAGGAGAGCGGCATTTCCGTCCGTACAGTGCCTCGAACGGAGCAGCCTTGATGCTCGTGTGATAACTGTTGTTGTACGAGAATTCTACCAATGGCAGATGAGCTTCCCAACCCTTGCCAAAATCGATCACACACGCCCGCAGCATGTCTTCTAAAGTTTGAATAGTACGCTCACTCTGACCGTCAGTCTGTGGATGGTAAGCCGTACTCATGTCTAGTTGGGTACCCAAAGCCTTGTGCAAAGACTTCCAGAAGTGAGAAGTAAAATGGGAGTCACGATCCGAGATAATAGAAACTGGTACCCCGTGCTTAGAAACAACTTCCTTCAAGTAAAGACGAGCCAAACGATCCATAGTGTCGGTCTCCTTAATAGCAAGAAAATGGGCTGATTTCGTTAACCGATCGACAATCACCCATATCTTGTCGTTCCCGCTTGGTGACTTAGGAAGTTGTGTGACAAAATCCATAGTAATCCGTTCCCATTTCCATTCCGGAATTTCAGGTTGTTGCAGGAGACCCGACGGTTTCTGGTATTCCACTTTGACCTTAGCACAGGTCAAGCATTTGCTCACGTATGAGGCTATGTCCGACCTCATGTTTGGCCACCAGTAAAGCACCTTTAGATCTTGGTACATCTTATCCGAACCAGGATGAATAGAATACCGGGACTTATGAGCCTCATCAAGAACAAGCTCCCGTAGTCCCCCGAACAAAGGAACCCATATGCGTTCTGCGAAGTAGTGCAGGCCATCAGGCCTTCGCTCTAGGTGCTTGTCGGCACCGTGCATAGTTTCAGCTTTAAGGTTTTCCTCCTTCAAAGCTTCCATCTGGGCAGAACGGAGTTGATCAGGTAGAGACGAATGAATGGTGAGCTGCAACGCCCGAACGCGACGAGGTTTAGTAGATTCCTTCCTGCTCAAGGCGTCTGCTACAACATTCGCCTTGCCAGGATGGTACTTAATAGCACAATCATAGTCGTTCAAAAGTTCAATCCAGCGACGCTGTCGTATGTTCAAGTGTTGTTGGTCGAAAATGTGTTGGAGACTCTTGTGATCGGTGTAGATGGTGCATTTGGTACCGTACAAGTAATGTCTCCAAATTTTCAACGCGAATACCACAGCACCCAACTCTAAGTCATGAGTTGTGTAGTTCTTCTCGTGCACTTTGAGTTGACGAGAAGCATACGCAATCACTTTCTCGCGTTGCATCAACACGCAACCGAGTCCATGAATGGAAGCATCACAGTAAACAACAAAGTCATCAGGACCCTCAGGTAAAGACAAAATAGGAGCAGAACACAGTTTAGACTTCAGTTCTTCAAACGCTGACTCTTGTGATTCACCCCAGTCGAACTTCCTATCCTTCTGGGTGAGAGTGGTGAGGGGTTGAGCAATCTTCGAGAACCCCTGAATGAAACGACGATAGTAGCCCGCAAGGCCTAGGAATTGCCGCACCTCAGTTGGCGTCTTTGGTGCTCCCCAGTCCTTGATCGCTTCGATTTTTGCTGGATCGACATGAATTCCTAGTTCATTAACCACATGTCCTAGGAATTGAACTTCGCGTAACCAAAAGTCACACTTTGAGAACTTGGCGTAAAGTTGCTCCCGTCGCAAAAGTTCCAAAACTAACCGCAGATGTTCCCCGTGTTCGGTCTCGTTCTTGGAGTAGATCAGAATGTCATCAATAAACACAATGACGAACTTGTCCAGATATGGTTTACAGACGCGGTTCATCAAGTCCATGAAAACCGCTGGTGCGTTCGTGAGACCGAAAGGCATGACCAAGAATTCGAAATGGCCATAACGTGTTCGAAAAGCAGTCTTTGCAACGTCAGCCTCCTTGACGCGCAGCTGGTGATAACCGGACCTCAAATCGATCTTGGAATAATAACTAGAACCCTGAAGCTGATCGAATAGATCATCGATACGTGGAAGAGGATAACGGTTCTTGATGGTCAACTTGTTCAGCTCTCTGTAGTCTACACACAATCGGAAACTCCCATCCTTCTTCTTGACAAATAAAATTGGGGCTCCCCAAGGGGAAGAACTTGGCCGGATGAAACCCTTGTCCAAAAGTTCCTGTAACTGACTAGACAACTCCTGCATCTCGGGAGGTGCAAGACGATAGGGGGCCCGAGCAATAGGAGCAGCCCCTGGTACAAGATCAATACCGAACTCGACTTGACGATGAGGAGGAAGACCAGATAAATCATCGGGAAAAACATCAGAAAACTCGCGTACCACCGGAATGTCGTCAATCTTCTTCTCATCACTAGTGGAAACAGATAAGAGCGCCAAAACGGCTGGATAACCCTTTCGAAGACACTTAAGGGCTTTCATGCTAGAGATGATGTTTAGCGAAACACCACCCTTGATACCGTACACAGAAAGAAATTCTCCATCAGGGAGAGGAATCCGAATAACCTTATCGTAACAGACAATCGCCGCGCGATACAAGGATAACCAATCCATTCCTACCACAACGTCAAAACTACCCAAAGGTACCGGCATAAGGTCGATGGGGAACGATAAACCCGACAACTCTAACTGACACTCCCGAAGAACACTAGTAGCTTCAATTGTTTTACCGTCAGCCAACTCAATAATATACTTGGTCTCTAATGGTACAGATACTACATCTAGCAGTCGACTAACACCCATGGATACAAAACTCTTGTCGGCACCAGAATCAAATAACACGCTAACAGAATGATTATTGAGAAGAAACGTACCGGTGACTGTATCAGGGTCCTGTCTAGCCTCAGCAGCTCCAATGACGAAGGCACGTGCATTTCTGCCGCCGCCCCCGTTGTTACTATTTCCGTTGTTCCCACCTTGCTTCAGTTTTGGGCAATCCTTCTTGTAATGCCCAGTGTCACCACAGTTGTAGCATCCTTGTTTCCCTGTAGTCCCCTGAGTAGTCGGAGCTGAGTTGTTAGTCGGAGCCTGAGTTGATGGAAGTGTAACTCGACAATCTTTAGCATAGTGGCCTGTTCGCTGGCAGCGGTGACAACGGTTACTGTCGCAGTTCCCTTGGTGATGGCGTCCACACTTGTTGCATTTGGGCAATTTTCCCGCATATCCACCCTGCTTATTACCCGAAGACGATGAACCCCCATTATCAAACTTTTTACCCTGCTGTGCAGACCCAGACCCTTTCCCGTCATTCTCCCACTTGCGCTTATTGTTCTCTGGAGCCTTAGCAGTCGAACCTTTCGCCGGCAAAATCCCCTCATTCACCTTTAAATTAGTCATCCTATGTGCAGATCGAACTACCTCCGCATAAGTAGGATGATTCCCAGCAGCCACTAACCCTGCAATTTCCGGCACTAACCCGGAGACATAATGTTCAATCTTACGATACTCTGGCACGTGCAAATCGGGACACAGCACCGCCAACTCATTTCTCCTCACAGTATATTTCTCGATTTCCGATCCAGTCATCTTGAGGTTCCACACCTCATGCTCCAGCTTCTGTACCTCTTCTCTCGGGCAATACTCCCGCTTCAGCAACTGCACAAAGTTCTCCCACGGCATAGCATATGCCTCCCCAATCCCCATATTCTGGGTAATACCATTCCACCAAGTCAATGCCACGTCCTGAAATAACGCAGCCGAATACTTCACCCGATCTTCTGGGAGACAGTTACACATCAGGAATACCGACTCCACTTTCTCCAACCACCTAAGCAAACTGACCGCACCCTCAGTGCCAGAGAATTCCTGGGGCTTGCAGTCCCGGAACATCTTGTAGGTGCACATGGGTGGGGGTGGGTCAACAGGACCACCTGAAATGAAACGTATGAGAAACCACGAATAACGTAAACAAGGCTCACCAATGAGGCAAAGAAAATGGATAAAACAACTTACCACCACCGTTGTGCCCTAACTGAAAGGCAGCTTGGAGCAAGTTGTTCAGATCAGCCTGTGATAGGTTAATACCTCCACCACGACCACCAGCACCACCGCGACCACCACCACGTCCACCATTGCGACCACCTCCACGTCCTCCACGCACTCCAGACATGATTCTGGTAGAAAGAACGAGAAAATTTAGTTTCGCAGTTAAAGATAACCACTAATGTTCACAAGATCAAAGCCAGATCCAATCCAGGACTATCCCCTCAAACCCAGAGCTCACCAAGGCTTCCATGCATTTCGTTTTATGATTTTGTGTGCACCCAAAATGATAAAACGCTCTACATGGTCCTCCAAGTGTTCTCCTAGTTCAAAGATCAAATCACCGAACATAGACTCTTAGCTACACACCGTAATACTACGGTAGTTCATGACAAGTGTTTCTATTGGAGTGCGAAAGGGAGATGTCCGAGCCTTGGACAAATCTCAAGAGCACACGAGTTACTCCAATAGACCACACTGCCTAGAAAACAAGTAACCCAACCTAAGATAGAACGGATGATGTAACGTAGAAAGACCAACGATTTAGAGACACCCCGACAAGACCATACGTAACCCACTATAACGTTTAGTACCATGTGATCGTCTAGTGTGTGCGACTCGGCTATAGACTAGACTCTACATGCAGTCCTAGTTCACTATAACCATTGGCTCTGATACCAATCTGTCACACCCTCAAAATCCACTTGCGGAGTTTTACCGCGAGGCGCATGACAAACCAGGATCCAAACCAACGATCACAATAAACAAGTCTAAATGTAATTAATGCAATACCAAAACATAGTTTTAAAATCCCGTTTACAGCGGAAGCTTATTCAAAATAAAGTTCAACATAAATAACCAAAGTTCAATGTTTATGAAATCATGCAACTCTATCTAGACGCCGTGCAGACGCGTGCGCCCTAGTTCCATTGTGCTACCTTAGCGACCTGAGAAAACATGTAAAAGTTTACGTCAGCACAAAAATGCTGGTGAGTTTACAGGTTTGCAGTTCAAGTACCAAGTCCACCTGTCCATACTATAACAAATAGAAAACCAGTATACGCTAGCTAGGCGTACGTTTGTTACTACCACGATTGGAAAACCATTACTAACTCGAATACCAAAAGTATGCCCGATGTATGTTCCTGTTGTTCCTGTTGTTCCTGTTTGAGACAATATGCACCCGCCGACCCTCCAAGTCGACGAGCGGGGTTGGTCACTCCCAATAGCGCTATTCACATTTCCCCGTTGTGCAAACCCGCACATTCATGGTTCCCCCCGGGACTTCCAAAGATCGTGTAGTATACGTTAGAACCCATAGTATGACAGAATTTACCAAACAATCGTTTAAACACATGTTTTCTCCCCCGAAAGTATAAAACCAGTTTAAAAGAGGGGCCGTAAACTCACCTTAAGTTGCTTTACTCCTAATCCCGAGTAAACTCAGCTGCTATGTTAGTCCCGTACAATGGCGACCTAACATACGACAGTTACAAGTACTTAGACTAATAACCCGCAGGTTAATTAGTCCCTAGATGTCCAGACCATAACCAAGTTCGTTTAAAAATACCGTGACTGTTTAACTGACCCAAAGTACAAGACTCGACATCCCATTGGTGACCCGAGACTCCCCGTGTTATGTTTACGCTCCAAAACATACAATAACGCAAGTACACTTAACATACGTTAACACACAACAAGTTATAGCACGTAGTTCACGTATCACCGGAATACATCCAAATATATGTTACCAAGTTATTAGACATGTTACGGGGTTCCTAGTATGTTACTACATGTCAAATCGGGTCTCGGAATGCTAATTTACACTTACAGCAGCAGTACACGCGATTAGGGAGGCTAATCGCATGCACAGTCACACGATTAGGGCTAATCGCCCCTACTGTTGAGCGAGTAGGGCTACTCGCCCTTGTTGATACGCGATTGGGCTACTCGCCCTTATGGTCAGGTGAGTGGGGCTACTCGCCCCTGTGTCACGCGAGTGGGGCCTAATCGCCCCTAATACAGGCGATTAGCAAGGCTACTCGCCTGTAACCTTGCTGTTCCGGTTTTTCGCGCGTTTAACGCTCCAAATCAGATCCAGAGCGTGTGTAACTACCCAATATCATCCCAAGCACTATCCTAAACATGTTTAACCCAAAACCCTTCGTTCATCCTCGTAAAATCAGTCCTGCATGCAACCAAAGCAATCCAAACACATACACATAGCATGCAACATTCGATTAACGCATGTAATCATAACCCTATTATCCAATTACCGAGATTTCTATCATTATAATAACAATATTAATTCTGACCTAGCATGATAATACATCAAAACATCATCAAGATTCATAAAAATCCTATCTTTCTAATCATACATACCCATAACGCATGTTTATTAGTTATAATCCGATTAATAACTCTTATTGACGATTTTCAGAAATCTTTTTCGTTTATGAACAGGTCTGGACCATTAGGGATTGATTAAAAACGTTTACAAAGTGTTATGGATGAGAATCAAACCTTGGAATTGTAAAAGGATGATGGTTAGACCTTGAAACCTTGTGTTTTTGATCAAAATCGCCTTCCAGAGGTTGTTTAAGTGTTTGGGGCGGTTATGGGACGACTAGGGTTAATATTAGGGAGTTTAGGAGGTTAAGTGTTGTATTTATAGGCGTTTCTAGTCGTTCAGCACGTTATAGGCGAGTATGCAGCAGCTACATGCGATTAGGGCTGCTAATCGCATGATATTGGGTCTAATCGCCCCTATGTACACACGATTGGGCTCCTACTCGCCCCTATAGATGCCTACTCGCCTCCCTTATAGGCGATTAGACCTCCCTAATCGCCTATAGGGGCTGGTTTGGTGCGTTTTGCGCGTTAAACCCCGTTTTAACATATGTTAATACATTTTAACATACCGACAAGTCATATAATGATTGTAAACACATAACACAAGTAAATACACATATTTACACTCGTTCACCAATTCCCGGGACTCGAGACTCGTACGTTCCGTATGCCCTGACGATCCTACAAATCGTCACCGTTTGTACACTTGGTTAAGGACCGACATCTAACGACCCTCTAGACCAACATCCAATGATCTTCTAGACTAACCAATAGTTCCCGAACCATAACCCGACTTAACTAACCCAGTTAAGTACAATATACGCGTGACTCGCTAAGGTAGACTTTCATCTAGACAACGTTGTTAACCAGAATTTGCCGGGTGTCATCCACCATGGTTCTGATTTGAGCCATATATGTTTCATGGGTTTGATCAGCTAGTTTTTGATGAGCTATGATGATGGGGTTGACAGACTTCTATAGCTCACTAGCAATGTCTTCTTTGGATGGTTGACTTTTGGTGAGGGTAGCCAAAGTTTGCATCATTTTCTTGATATCAGTCTTGATTTCATTAACAGATGATTCAATGGTTGTAACTCTCTCCGTCAATTCCTGGTATTTTAACTCATCACCTAATTTAATAGGATCATTTGAATTCCTACCAGAAGTGGTAGTTGTAACTGGTTCAGTTCTAGGAGGTGAGTCCATAGAATATAAACCAGATGCCCCTTTATCTTGGTTCTGGGGACTTCTAACTGGTTTTGGGGTCACTATAGTGACCTCATAAGTTATTTCCCTCAAGGAAGTCTTAGGGATGTAACCATTGTCCTGTTGTGAGACAATGGTCTCTACAACAGTAGTGGCTGCTTCACTTGAAAAACCACATTGAGTTACATGTAACTCAAGAGGTGTGGCCTCCTCTGTTCGTGGGCTAGCCACTTGATTTTTCTAAGACCCAGTCACTTGTGGAAGTATGCTCTTAGTGATAGGTGATGGAGAGGAACTGGGATTATCCTGAGTTTTATCAATGGCTTCGAACAATGGTTGCATGGTGGGTAGAACAAGTGATGGTGATGGTTGAGGAGTTAAAAGAGAAGCAGCCCCGGGAGAAGGGCTTTTGAATATATGGTCAAGTGACTCATATGCGTCATGATGTGTGTCCCCTTGGCTTACAACATGATCCTTTTGTGAGGATACATGAGGAGTTTGGCTGGGTTGAGATATATCCATCTGATAAGAGGAAGTATCAACAGTGGTTGTTTGTTTTATTTGTGTTACAACAAGGTTTTCCTCTAGTATCTCATCTTACAGAGTTACCCTTTTTGGTTTCTTTTTTTTTGGGGGGGGGGGGGGGTTTAGTGGATTGAAGTTTCTTTCTAAAGGTGGCTGGTGTGGGTTTCACAACACTGGATGAAGTGCCATGATCACCAGGAGCAGTGGGCTCAGCAACAAAGGTTTGGACAACAATTGTTATCTTAACACCTTTTTCTTGTGTTTTGGAAACTTTTGCTTTTGATACATTTTCTTGGGAGTTTGGACCCAACATTCTTGTAAAAGTTTCTTGGGAGAGACTCTTCATTTGATGAGATTATCCCTTTTTAAAATCCTTTTCAGGTAAAACCTTTTGTAGGATAAAAGTTAAAAGTCTTGGGTATAAGAGAAAAGCATTGTTTGACCCAGACTTGACTCCCTTCACATTTGTTACTAAATCTAGAATCAGTGCTTGGGATAGATTGTAGTCAGATTCTGGCAACATTGCATATCCTAAGTACTGAACTTTCAATGGGATTTCATTGAAAGAAGTAGTTAAGAAAAATTTCATAACTGGAGGGAATTTTTTTTTTTTTTTTTTTTTTGTAAATTCTTGCTCCACTCATTTGTGAATCATAACCCCTTTCTAAAAACTCTGTGTGAAGTTCAGCCTTAGGGAAATGTTCCATATCTGCCAAGTCATTGAGAGAGAAGGTTATGGATATGGTTTGGGGGCTTATGGTGACATGTGTTTCTCCAATTTTTGAAACTATGGTTGTTGGCTTTTTATCTTGTAGCAAGGTCTCAGCATTAAACCAGAATTCTTGAAGAGTGTCAATGTAAATGGGCGAATCAGCGGTGAGGATAGGCAAGTATTTTGATTTGAGGATGACGTCAATGATGGTGTGGAATGGAATGCTTTCGTCTGTTTTAACCAGATATGGTATGTAATTGTGAGGTACTTTGGCTTGAAGATCCATTGTTATGGATTTCGAGTCGGATGAATAAAGGAATTGGTATGAAGGTTTGAGGTTGAAGAAGGCGGTTTCAGTATTTTGAATACAATGAGGCAGTGTAACAACCGTTGGGGAAAAACAAGGTTTTTATAGCCTCTGATGAAACCGCTGATGTGGCCAAAGCACAGCTTTTGAGAGCAGACGTTGCAAACATCTGATGGAGCATACGTGGCAAACAGCTGTTGAGATTGGAAGCAGTTGTTGAGGTTTGCCAAAGTACTGATGTTTGAAACAGATTTTGAAACAGATTTTTCAACTAAACAATGGTTGTTTTATATAATGGAAAACAGTTGTTTTATCTTATCAGATGTTTGAAACAGATTTTCAACCAAACAATGGTTATTTTATCTGATCAGATGTTTGAAATAGATTTTGCAACCAACAGATGATAGAATGTATGAAACATTGGTTGTTTTATCTTTAACAGATTTTTCAACCAAAGGCTATTTTTAAGGATGGATTTTGATTTTCTGAAAACATTTTAATGTTTTATTTAAGAAAACATTTTTGTTGTTAATCAATGTTTAGCATACCAATCCGAGAGATCAGATTTTCAAAGGTAGATGTATCTAAAGCTTTTGTCAACACATCTGCCAGCTCATCCTCTGTTGGAACATGGTGCAGAGAAATCAAACCTTTTTCTTAATGTTAATATGAGGGTCTCCTGACCTGGTAAGCTCACCTCTCAACACTGAAAAGAAAGTGACTTGAGACTGTGTCGACTCAACCCCGAATTACCCACCTCCCGGTTTTACGATATAGACATCAAACCACTTAATATCATAGAGGAGTCGTGACTAACCAGCACACGTGCATCCCCTACTTGGTTTAATTAACTTATTAAAAAGTGACTGGTCTATCATTAACTGTGCGGCAGTATAATGGTGAAATAAAATAAAGACCGTTTTATTTCAACACGAGTTCATCAACCCTTAACCCACATGAAACTAAGGTGTAAAATTAAGGATTAACTTATCATTAGGACTGAGTATAAAGACCGTACCGACCCTAAATGAGATCTTAATAGTAGAGGATTAAGTCTCAAAGTGTGTGTATTTCTACCCACAAATGGACTAATCACTACTCATGGGATTAGGTTAGCTCACAAGTGCATGGCTTTTTACACACCATGGGTACACTCATGAGTCCTCCCACTTCCTATCAAGACACTCACAAGACCAAAGACTAAGTGATTTGTTAATTAGACCATTAAACAAAGTTTAGAATAGTAAGAATTCTTAAGAACACAAAACACCACTTTTAAATATAAGATAAACTATATTAATTCATACCAAATTTCCATCCTCACCCTAACAACACCAACATAAATCTAGCCTAGAATGGTTGAAACAACAAGCTCACAAGGTTGGATTTGTGTACAAGATATGGTGGAAGGTTGTATGAAGATTTCAAAGGGTTTTGGATGATTTTGAGGTGTTTTTCTCTCACTCAACGTGTTTGTGGAGTGATCCCAGGCTTCAAGGGATACCTCTAAACCTCTAAGGGTGCAGAAACTTCTTGGAGAAGTGTTGGTTTGCGAATGGGAATGGATGCTTCAAAATGTGGGGTGAAGGCCTCTATTTATAGGCATTTCAGCTCTGGCACGCCCTCGACGATATTCTGGCATGCCCATGCTCGACAACGGGTACTGTTGCAGAGTCCTTTGTGCAGAAACTGTTGGGCAGTTACTTGGCACGCCCGTGCTTCTCTGAGAAGTTAACCATTTTGTCAGTCTTGGTCGGTTTTTGCCTTGAAGAACACGTTGGAGTAAAGCACGACCGTGCCACACTACTAAGCACACCCGTGCACCTTCTGAAGCTCTGAAATTGACCTCATTTGACTTGGAAATGTTGACTTGTTGACCCGGGAAGGTTGCACGGCCGTGAGCACGGTCGTGCCATGTCTGGCAGATCTTCAAAGTCTTCAAATCTTCGTCCTTTTTGTGCCGTTTTGTGCGGGTTTTCACTTCTTTTCGTCACCGGACCTCCGAACCTGAGATTATCAATAAAGAAAGACAAAACCTGATAAAACAAGAATAAAAGCACGATTTAGAGTATAAAACAGGTGATAAATATAAGTGAAAACATATCGAATTCTCGGCACATCATATCTCTGTGATTTAGGGGAAGATGGTCATTAAGAGAAAATGATAGTGGTGATTTGTAGGTAAGGAAGACGGTAAAGATTCCCAAATTTTAGGGAAAATGGTAGAGATAGTAAATATGTGAATTGCATGAGGTGGTAATTTCTAAGTGGTTGAGCTGGGCAATGGCCTGCAACACTTGAGGGAGAAGATTCTTGAGACTTTTAGGTATACTAGTCAGGTGCCCGTGCGTTACGGCGGGAATCAACATTTAGTTTACATTTGCAATGTGTGTTGTACTTTAAGCAATTATACTGTAAAACTTAAATATAAGAGGTCAATAAGAAATGTATTATAATATGGTATTAGATGATTTCGGTTCATTTTCGTTTGTTTTCGTTTAAGTTATTTCTTAACCATAACATATCATTTTTAAATTAAAAAAACTATAGCAATACTACACTCAAATTAAAGAGAAAAATGTTCGTTTATACGGTGTAATAATATTAGGAAAATGTTAATGTATAAAAAAATTATGGACGTTTAAAAATCGTGAGGGTAGTTGATTAAAATAAGGGTGGAAAGTGTAATTGTTATTTAAATAAAAAAACGTTGAATAAAGTTGAGGGAAAAATGTGTAAGTATTGTATAAAAGACATATTTGCCCTCAAAATGTAGTTAACATATGCATTGTGTGTTGTACTCTAACAAATTATACTTGTAAAACTTAAATTTTAAGAGGTCCTTGTGAAATGTATTATAATGTACTCTACATAATTAAACGTTAATTTATATTTTTAAGTATTTCAGTTTCCAAATTAATTTTTAATACATTTTTATTTTATTTGGAAAGTTTGAAGCATATTGATTCAAATATTATATTTTCTAATCGATTCAATTACTAGGTAGGTAGCAAATTATCTTATATATTTATTTTACAACTTCTACGAATAGTGCTTTCCCTGCTGTTAAGAACGTTATATATGTTTTTGGTTTGAGTATGGTATCAATGAATGTTTCAGTACAGATGGTGTGGTTATTGTTGTTTTACTCAATCTGCTTGGGTTCGAGTCTTGCAAAAGGGCTAATTTTTTTGTTTTTTAAAAGACGCATTGCAGTCATGTACCTTGCACTATTAATGTAATTTGAATATGTTTCGGAAGAAACAGTTATGTTTGCCGAAAGTAAACAAAACCTAAATTTGAGAACAAATTGCAAATGTTAATCAAATATTCAAGATCATAAAGTAAATAATGAATCGGATCAATCAATCCAATCAAACACCCCAGTTTCCATATATAACAGTGTAGATAACCCTTCATAAGCTAGATTAAAAAAACAAAAAAAAAATGTCAGAATATACAAAGTGAGTGATTTTAGACACTTTCAAATGATCTTTGTGCAAGAAAATCACTTTAGTATACATCAGATTATTCTTTTTCGATTTAGCAAGTGATCGAAACAGTAACGACTAACCACATTCACTCGAATTCCAATCATGTGTTCAATTCCTTAACTAGATTCAAGTTCAATCAACATTAACATAAAAAAGCAATCAAATTGCACACAAAACACAGGTTTCCATATCAGATTCAAAACCGATAACAAGACAACGTTTGCATTCGCCGTCTAGAAAAACTATTTTTAGGCGATTGAAACATGTAATAGAGACCAAACCGGTTGTTTAATAAATTTATTGTAAATTGTTTTTTATTTTTATTTTTTTGCTATTTATATGTAAATTGATTTGGGGTTGACATTGGTTTCACGCCGCCGCAACAGCGCGAGGCTAAGAAAAAAACTAGTTAGTTTTAACTTTTAAATAGTGGGTTATCCGCGCTTTGCGTGGGTATTCGGTCTGTATCAATTTGTTTCGTTAAAGTTTACAGCCGGCACGTGGCGCCGAGAATTCCCTGCGCTACGCTTGGTCTCCTACACCGCTACCATCTATGGCGCCTAAATTGTTAATTTAATTAGCAAGCTGTTGATTACAAATTTCAAGATAATCAACGTATCACCATTAATATGTCAAATGAGTTATACCTTCTCATTAGATTACCATATATGATCACACAAAACATACAGTGCCACGTTGTTGACTGTGACAATTAAAAACCATCACCATCAACCTAAATATTTATAATGGTAGTTGTCTTACCTGATTATGAAGCCGGAACTTTTCACAGAACTAGCGTTGCTTAAGCACCTCATATAAATAGCCAATAGATGAAAATCACTGTGTTAGCTCCCCTATTATTGTCGCATATCAAACCCCCAAAATTTGTTTTGAACCAAATGGATGTATATATTCTTCTTCTTTTTTAATCCGGAAATCACCACCGCAAAACCGATTTGTTACAACCGGCTCCAAACCGTCGAAAAAAACCGTCTTCATAGTGTCGTAGCTTGGCTTTTTTACTATTCCGCCGACTGTTACCGCTGTTTCAAAAACTGCGGCCGAATCGAAAGCCAAAAACTTTTGCCCGAAAAAGCGGTTGTTGCGCCGACGCTGGGCGATTTGGCGAAGGTTTCTGGGTGGTTTCCTCACAGGTTTCTGGGCGGTTCCCTCTACGGCTGTACACGAGCCGAGTCAAGCCGAGCAAGGCTAAGCTCGAGCTCGAGCTCGAATTTAAACGAGCCAGCTCGGCTCAGCTCGTTTTTTTTTGTCGAGCTGAAAAGCAGAGCTCGAGCCCGGCTCGTAAATGTTCAAGCCGAGCTCAAGCTGGCTCAAGTCAGCTTGTTATTTTATTATTATTTTCTATAAATATTTATAAAATAAAAAACAAAACAAAAATAAAATAAAATTACACATATACATATATATTTTTTATTTTTCTAAGTTAGGGTTTATTGGATTATGAAGAGGTGAGGTAGATAAGTAGTATGAGCTCGACTTTCAAAATTTGAATTTTATAATTGCGTTTGGAGCCAAAATATATTACTTTCATCTATATATTAATACACACAAGCCTGAGTCGAGCCATATGTCGAGCTATCGAGCCGAGTCACGAGTCAAGCCATCAAGCCGAGTTACAAAACGAGCCACGAGCTGAACACCCCTGGCTCGAGCTCGGCTCGATTACAAAACGAGCCGGCTCGGCTCGAAAACAAAACGAGCCTTTTCGAGCGAGCTTTTTTCGAGTTTTTTTCGAGTGAGTTTCGAGCGAGCCTCGAACCACGAGCTTTTTGTACACCCCTAGTTCCCTCATAAGAAGAGAAGCATATAAGACAAATGTTTCAAAATAATCTGTCGAGAAGAGCACATGTGGTGGAGTGATGTTATAAAAATCAAAACTTGTATGGCTAATTGTGAAAATGGAAAAGAATCTTATTGCGGCGAAGGTTGTTTGAAATTAGTATATAGAGTAATTATATGTTATTTTTTAAATGGTACTTTTTATTTATCAAATTGTATATTAAAATTAATTAAATTACTTGTTAAATTACATACCTCTGGTGTTCTGTCTCTACATATTCTGAATCTTGTTTTTCAGGGGAATTAAACTCTATGATCTCATTTGAAGAAATATCTTAATCATCTTCTGACCACTCTTGTTCTAGCAACTCATTTTCAGCTCTCATTGCCATTATGTAATCATAAGGGAAATGATGGAAATAAATCCAATCCCTGCCAATCTGAAAGAAGCATGTTTATGCAAAGGATTTGGTTCAACTCTCACCGGTCCAGCCTTGAAATGGCTCCTAAGTGTTCCACCCTATTCTATTACTTCTTTTGCACATTTAATTAACATGTTTAATAACCAGTTTTCTTGCAGTCGAACGTGCGAATGTTTGACAAGTGATTTGTACAGGGTAACTCAACCACAGGGGGAATCACTAAGAGAATATATTACCAGGTTTGGAAAGGAAGCACTTGACATCCCAAACCTAGATGTCACTACAGCAGTACAGGCATTCAAGATGGGGCTGCAAAGAGATTCACCATTCTATCAGGAATTGGTGATGAATCCATGCAGGAACTTGGATGAAGTCAGGAACAGAGCTTTGAGATTCATCCGACTTGAGGATGATAAGAAGATACAAGAGAGGATAGAATCATCCTCAAAATACAACCATCCCAATCGAAAATCCACTCCCACATACGAGCTATATAAGTATAAACCTTATGCTAGGCCTGATAATAAGAAGGTCAATGTGGTAAAGGATGACGATGAGGATGACTGCCCTAAATTATCAGAATATTGTTTTTCTGTTGATGTAACAGGTTTGATGTATGCCATGAAGGATCTAGGGGACAAAGCAAGATGGCCAAGGAATGACAACAAGACAGGATGGAAAGACAAATCCAAATGGTGTGCCTTTCACGAAGATTTTGGCCATATCACTGAAGATTGCATTGCACTTAGAAAGGAAATAGCATATCTCTTAAGCAAGGGTCACCTCAAGGATCTCCTGGCCAAAAAGAAATCAAGATCTCAGGATGGCGCAAACATCTCAAAAAGAGCAGCATCCCCACCTAAGGATGCTGGCATTATCAACTTCATTTCAGGAGGGTCAGATATTTGTGGAACCTCATACTCAGCTGCTAAAAGACATGCGAAGGAAGCAAAATCTGAAAAAGGAGAAAGACCAACGAAAACGACCATCCTGACAACCTCAAAAGTGATAAGTTTTGAGGGAGAAGACAGAGAAAACATCCTTGACCCTCATCATGACGGTTTGGTTATTACTTTATATATTGCTAACCACTTTGTTCGCAGGATTCTTATAGATGGAGGAAGCTCAGTAAACATCATCCAGCTTGAGGCCCTCAAGAGGATGAAGATCCTGGAATCGGAGATAGTTTCCAGGTCATCAGGTTTGGTGGGCTTTAGTGGAGAAACCAAGAGCACAGTGGGTGACATCAAACTACCAGTATATGTGGAAGGGGTGAACTCTATCCAGAGATTTTGTGTGATAGATTCTGTTGGGTCTGCTGACCTGGAAAAGAACAGATGATTGAAAAGCCAAAATATGCTAACAGTTGATTCCACCAATAAACAGTCTTTACAACATATTCTTCCCAAAAGACTGCTGACCCTAACAACTGTTCCATCCAAACAACTGCTGTGACAACTGCTGATACAAAGGACTGCTAGAGAACAACTGATAAAGAACAACTGCTGACCAAAGGTATAATGATGAAACAACTGCTGATCAAGTACTGAAGCCTAAAGGTCTGTTGGAGTCAACAGCACTTAGACTCCAACATATGTTGCAAGACCATCAGAGTTTTCCCTTAGCAGTAGTTTACTTTATAGTGTTTTGTAATGTAACAGAAGATTGTATAGGGCAGATGTTTTATGTTGTTATTCTGTTAGATGTCACTATCTTAGGTGACGTCAGCACATGTCACCAGTGGTTTAGGTTTGTCTATAAATAGAACAGTGCTTGTACTGTTCTATTACATCACACACAAACATTCTCTCAGACAAACAATCACTGTGTGATCAGGCTGAGGGGGAGTATTTGAACTGATTGTAATCTTTCAATTAATGAAAGCATTTGATCATTGATAACAATTATTCCTGTTGTTTTGATTATAGTTTATCTTTCCGCTGCACTTTCCATGTATACTTACATCATTCATTTCTCATCTTATTCTAAATATATCAAAACAATCAAACTCAGATCCTAACAATTGGTATCAGAGCTTGGTCAATTAAATTCGATCTAACCAATCAATTTAATATAAATAGATCAGCTCACAATTATTGATATTGTTTGTCTGTCGGATTGAAAACAGAGTAATAGTTTAATTTCAATTCAACCGTTTTTAAACAGACTTTGTTTTTTTTGAAAAATCAGAGAATGGCTTCAATCAATCACGATCCACATAACACTGGCACGAACAACAAGCCACCGATGCTTGTCAGATCTGAATACAATATCTGGCAACGTCGGATGAGCCATGTTCTAGCTCAACAGAACACTAGGTGTTGGAAGTCGGTTATCTTCGGACCACATGTTCCGATGGTGCCGAGTACTGAAGATCCCAAGGTTCAGGAGCCAAAGAAACTTGAAAACTACTCCGACCAGGATTTTAGGAAAAGTGAGTTAGATGCCAAGGCCTTTAGTATTGTGGCCATGGCTCTACCCAATGAAATATATGCTGGGCTGTTACACTGTAACAGTGCAAAGGAGTTATGGAATGCACTAAAAGAACAATTTGGTGGGACTGAGGAGGTTATTGAAAACAATCGTGAAATACTTAACCAACAATATGAAACATTCAGTCATGTCAAGGGAGAGTCATTAACTCAACAATTTGAGAGGTTTAACTGTCTCATTGGTGAACTAAAACTGGTTGGTCTAACTTACCCTCATTCAACTTTGAACCATAGGTTTTTTAAGATCATTACCAGATAAATGGGACACTATTGCTATTGTTATGAGAAACTCAATTGGATTTAAGGACCTATCACTGACCCAGCTTCATGGTAAGCTCTTGACCTATGAGAGAGAGCTTAACCAGAAAAAGAAGCTCCAGGACTCTGGAAAAGTGTCTGATGATTATGTATTTGGGAATACAGCACTTTTGGTTCATGATGAGGTGCCTGAAAACACTAAGGATCAGAGTTATGATCACTTCATTGACATAACTTCAGGTTTTAACTCAGGTTTTAACTCTGATTCTTATTCACCAAACTATGCTTTCACAGCAAGTGGTGGTGATATCCAGGCATCTGATAACATATCCTTTGAGTATGATGACCTGAAATACTTTGACCCTAATGATTTGGAGGAAATGGACATTATGCACTAATTGGCCCTTCTCAGTGTAAGAACTAACAATTTTTACAAGAAAACTGGGAGAAGGTTTCCAGGGTTAACTGGCAGATCAAAGGTTGGGTTGGATAAATCAAAGATAAAGTGTTATAAATGTCATAGACTTGGTCATTTTGCTAGGGAATGTAGGAGTCAACATGGTACACCTATAATCACCTATCCAAATCAAAGACCTCAGACCAACACTTATCAAAATTCCTATAATACCCCTGGACCAAATGTGCAAAACACTGCTCATTTTGCACAATCCTCAAACACTGTTCCTATCCAGTATGTCCAAACCACTGTTCCTCAGATCCACTATGTGCAAACAACTGTTGTTCAAGCACCTGTGCAAATGACTGCTACTCCATCCTCTGCTCCTGTAGAGACCAGTCAACAGAGCTTCTTCACACAAGGCTTTGTTGATTGGAGTAGTCTACCAGATGAGTTAACAGATGAAAATTTTGCACTAGTTGCCAAAGCTGAAAATGAACCAGAAAACTTTTGTTTCATGGCTATGGTAGAAGAAGTTGAATCTGAGGAGGTGGTGACTGAATCTAATGTTGTGACTGATGATGTTGTTGATGAAGTAGTTGCAGGTGAAAAATCTGAAGAAGAGGTTGTGAATCTCTCAGATCCCTAGGGTGCATCTGATGATTGTGAGTGCAAGTGTGATTGTGCATTGATGGCTGCTGCTAAGGTATCTCCTCAAATTCTTAAGGATTTATGTTCTGACAGATGTGTGATAGCATTTGCAAACATCAAAGAGGTGAATGAAAACTTTAGAAAGAAAATTTTAGATGATGAAGTTAAATTTGAGAAACTTTCAAAAGAATTAAAAACAAGTTTAACTGAAAAAGAATCTGAAATAAGCAGCTTAAAACATGAAGCAACCATAACCAAAGACCAGCTCCAAACTATGATAACAAAATATCATAGTTGTAAAAGTGAGCTTGAGTCCACCCAAGTTGAATGTCAGAAATGGGTGGAATCATGTAGAGGATTTGAAATGCTACTCAACAAACAAACCAAAAGTCATGTGAAGTTTGGATTTGGTTTTGAAACCACTGCTCCAACTTTTGAAAACACTGACAAAAGGGATCAAAAGTCTATTGAGATAGTACCAACAAACTTGCAGGGTCAAGAGATTAAAATCACTGAACCAAATGGTAAGAAAATTGTTCTAGAAAAACCAGAAGGTTCCTCATCATTCACTGAACTTGAAAAGTATGAATTCAAACCTACTAGGTCTGATGAGTGTGGTACTCTTGAGAATTTTAAACCTGTTGATTTTAAAACTCCTGAAGGAAAGACAGCTCCTCAGGCAAAAATCATTCCCTTGAAAAACCTTCCAGCAGATGCTCAAACATCTGCTGAAAAGAAGGCTGAAAAAGGGAAGAAGAAAGAAAAGACTGTCCACTTGTTCTGTGATTTCTGTGAAAAGAAGAATCATGCCACTAAAAACTGTTTTCTTCTAAAAGCATATGACATTAACAAAGGAACAAGTGTATGTGATTCCAAAGCCACATGTTGAATATGTGGGAAAAAGAATCACAAAACCAAAGAGTGCTTGTATCTCAAAATTTTTGATGTGAAAATACAAGAGTACAAAGCTAAAACTCTTGCAAATCCTGGGGTAGGTACTTCAAAAGGAAAGCCCAAATAGACTTTTACTCCTGTCCAAACATCTGTTACTAAAATTCTTGAAACATCTGCTCCTAGGGATGTCCAAGTAACAGATGCTCCATCCACAAGCAAGTACCCAAGAGGATATGGACAACCACCATGTCATAGTCTGTCACATGTTTATGAGGAGCCAAAAAGACCCTCTAAACCAAGAGTGAACAGAAATCCCTATGGGTATTATCATCTGTCTGGAAGTGATCAAACAACTGTTGCCCCAAGTGTTGACATTCAAGCACTGGCAAATGGTCAACAGCAGTTGTTGAACTTGATTAAAAAATTAGTTCAAACCACTGATCATCTTCCAAAGCTTGAGTCTGAAAAGTCTGAGGGCCCATCCAAAGCCAATCTGGCTTTGGACACTCACCAAAACTAATCCATTACTGATGTGCAGGGAGCTTCTGCTTGTTTAGATAGTCTTTGGTATGTAGATAGTGGAGGTTCCAGGAACATGACAGGATGTAGAGCCCTTCTTCTGGACTTCTTAGCTCATGGAGGGGGTGATATATCCTTTGGTAATGATTCAAAAGGTAAGGTGTTGGGGTCAGGGACTGTACAAGCTGGGAAACTCAAGTTTGAAAATGTCAATCTTATTGATAATCACAAGTTTAATCTTCTGAGTATTTCACAAATGAGTGACAAAGGTTATGGCTCATTCTTCACAAAGAAAACTTGTAAGATTATTGGGCCAGAAGTGGTGAAAAAGATTGATACCATCATTGCTGAGAGCAAAGCACAACTTGTTGCTCATAGAAGTGGCAATGTGTATGTTGTTGATATGTTAAAGGACAATCCTATGGAAAATGTCTGTTTGTTTTCTGCTACCTGCACAAAGGAGACAGAATTGTGGCATAGGAGACTGGGTCACACCAACCTCAATACTATCAACACACTCTCCAAACAAAGTCTTGTCAGAGGCTTACCATCAAAAGAATTCAAATGTGATGAGCATTGTGTTTCCTGTTTAAAAGGTAAACAACATAAAAGCTCTTACAAATCCATTGATGAGTCCAAAACCAGTCAATGTCTACAATTGTTGCACATGGACTTGTTTGGCCCTGTTAAAATCATGAGTCTAAGAAGAAAAAGATTTTGTCTTGTCATAGTTGATGATTTTTCTAGGTTTACATGGACTTACTTTTTACATTCTAAGGATGAGACTGCAGGTATTTTGAAGGACTTTGTCACCAAAGTTGAAAAACAATATGACTTGCCAGTAAAAGTCTTCAGGAGTGACAATGGAACAGAGTTTAAAAATAAGGAGTTGGATGATTTCTGTGTGTCAAAAGGGATTGTGAGGCAGTACAGCATCCCAAGAACACCAGAGAAAAATGGGTTGGTTGAGAGCAAAAATAGAACTCTTATAGAAGCTGCAAGAACCATGCTAGCAGATTCTGGTTTGCCATTGTCCTTCTGGGCAGAAGCTGTAAACACTGCTTGCTATGTTCAAAACAGAGTTTTGATCAACCCTAGACATCAAAAAACTGCTTATGAAATTTTGTTCAAAATCAAACCATTAATTTCATTTTTCAAAATCTTTGGCTGCCCATGTTTCATCTTAAATCTCAAAGATTCCATTTTAAAATTTGCAGCCAAAGTAGATTGTGGTTATTTTATGGGATATTCTTCTACTGCCAAGGCTTATAAAGTGTTTAACACAAAGACCAAGACAATAGAAGAAACTCTGAATGTAAAGTTCAATGAACCTTCATCCCTAAAAATCCCAGCAAATCCTGCTGAACTGTTTGATTTAGATAAATTCAAATTTGAAGATATCACTGTTAAAACTAACAATGCAGGTATTCCACAGTCTCCACAACAAGATTACAGAACAGATGTTGTGATCCCTAGTCACTATAAAATCTATTCTGCATCAGAGGAAGCAGCTGTTCAAAACAATTGTCAAAACTCTGTCACAGCTGAGTCAACCACTGTTGGCCAGTCTTACCCTCAAACCACTGCTTCACCTCCTTCAACCACTGTACAATCATCTGTTGACAAAAGTCAAGCATCTTTTGACAAAAGTCAGTCCAGTTATACACCACTTAAACCCATTCCCCTACCTCCATTCCAAACATCTGATGGCACTACAGAAGTGAAAACAGATGTTACATCAACAGAGTCACCAAACCTCTGTCCCTCACCTCAAAATGCCATCATACCATATCAGGGAGATCTTAAATACCTAAGAGCTCATCCACCAGACCAGATCATTGGCAACATCAGGGAGGGTGTGCTTACAAGAAGCCAATCCTCCAATATCTGTCTTTTTGCAGGGTTCCTATCTCTCACACAACCTATCAAGTACCAAGAGGCACTGAAAGACAACAGTTGGGTAGAAGTTATGCAAGAAGAGCTCCTTCAGTTCAAAAGACAACAAGTATGGGAAGTTGTACCACTACCCAAGGATGTTTGTCCAATAGGTACAAAGTGGGTCTTCAAAAACAAAACTGATGAAAGGGGTATTGTTGTCAAGAATAAAGCCAGGCTTGTGGTTCAAGGCTTCAGACAAGAAGAAGGAATAGACTATGATGAAACCTTTGCTCCTGTAGCAAGGTTAAAAGCCATTAGACTCTTTCTAGCCTTTGCTGTCAACCACAACATCAAGGTGTATCAGATAGATATCAAATGTGCCTTCCTTTATGGCAAAATTCAGGAGGAAGTCTATGTATGTCAACCACCTGGTTTAGAAGACACATTCCATCCTGATCATGTCTACAAGCTTAATAAAGCTTTGTATGGACTCAAACAAGCACCAAGGGCCTGGTATGAAACTGTTTCCACTTTTCTCTTATCCATTGGCTTCACAAGAGGTAAAATTGATAAAACCTTATTTTTGAAATGGAAAGGGAAAGACTTAATGATTGTTCAAATATATGTGGATGACATCATCTTTGGATCCACATGTAACAAAATGTGTGAAGAGTTCAGAAAACTCATGACAGCAGAGTTTGAAATGAGTGCCATGGGTGAACTTCAGTGTTTCCTTGGTCTCCAAGTGAAACAACTGCAAAATGGCACATTCATCCATCAAAATAAATATGTCAAGAATTTGCTAACTAAATTTGAGATGAATGACTGTAAGCCATGTAGTACACCCATGAGTACAGTCAAGCTACTCACTATTGATGACAAGGATGAACTGGTTGATCAAACACATTATAGATGCATGATTGGGTCTTTATTGTACTTAACTGCATCTAGGCCAGACATTATGTTTGCCACTTGTGTCTGTGCAAGATCCCAGGCTTCACCTTGAAAGTCAAACCTTATTGCTGTGAAAAGGATATTCAGATACCTAAAAGGTGCTCCCAAACTTGGTATCTGGTACCCTGCTAATGGAAACATTGAGCTTTCAGGTTATTCAGATAGTGATTTTGCTGGCTGTCACACCACAAGAAAATCCACATCAGGAGGGTGCCAATTTCTAGGGAATGCCTTAGTCTCTTGGCAAAGCAAAAAGCAGGCTGTTGTTTCTACCTCAACAGCTGAGGCTGAGTACATTGCTGCTGCAAGCTGTACAGCCCAACTCATGTGGCTTCAAAATCAATTGCTGGATTTTGGGATAACTGCATTACAGACTCCACTCATGTTGGATAGTCAAGCTGCTAAAAATATCATCAAAAATCCAGTCTCTCACTCCACTACCAAACACATTGACATCAGACATCATTTTATCAGGGATAGCTATGAAAAAGGTTTGATTTCTCTGCACCATGTTCCAACAGAGGATCAGTTGGCAGATGTGTTGACAAAAGCTTTAGACACATCTACCTTTACAAATCTGATTTCTAGAATTGGTATGCTAAACATGGATTAAACAACACAAATGTTTTAAATAAAAACATTAAAATGTTTCAGAAAATCAAAATCCATCCTTAAAAATAGCTTTTTGGTTGAAAAATCTGTTTCAAACCTCTGATCAGATAAAACAACCACTGTTTCATTCATTTTATCCACTGTTGGTTGAAAAATCTGTTTCAAACCTCTGATCGGATAAAACAACCACTGTTTATTCATTTTATCCACTGTTGGTTGAAAAATCTGTTTCAAACCTCTGATCAGATAAAACAACTGTTTTATTATCCATATATATATATATATATATATATTTACATATATCTATAAAAAAACAGCTGTTTGCATCAGCTGTTTACCAAAACAGCTGTCCCCCACCAGATGTTTTAACCATCAGATGTTTGCCACGTCTGCTCTTACAAGCAGAGTTTTGGCCACATCAGCGGTTTCACCAGAGCCTATAAAAACCCTGTTTTATCACAACAGTCGTTACACTGTCTCATTGTATTCAAAATACTGAAACCGCTTTCTTCATTCTCAAACCCTCAATCAAATTTCATTCATTCTCAACTTCGGAATCCATTACAATGGATCTTCAAGCTAAAGCCACCCACAATTACCTTCCATATCTGGTTAAAACCGATGAAAACACTCCATTCCATTCCACCATCGACATCATCCTAAAATCCAAATACCTGACAATCCTAACCGCTGACGCTCCTATCTATCTTGATACTCTCCAAGAATTCTGGTGGAATGCTGAGTTCTTGCTTCAAGACAAAAAGCCTACTTCCATTATCTCAAAAATTGGTGAAACAAGTATCGTCATTACTCCTCAACTGATATCCACAACCTTCTCACTTAATGACCTGTCAGGTAAAGACTCTTTCCCTAAAACAGAGCTTCACACAGAGTTTCAGGAAAGGGGGTATGATGCTCAGATGATTGGGTCAACACTTTTCAAAAAGTTTTTCCCACCAGTCATGAAATTTTTCTTCCATACCCTTCTTCTCTGTGTCTCCGCTAAGTCCACATCCTTTAATGAAATCCCATTGAGGATTCAGTACTTGTGTTATGCTATGTTGTCAGATTCTTACTTCAATCTATCCCAGGGACTGTTTATGGATTTAGTGTTAAATGTGAAAGCCATAAAATCTGGGTCAAACAATGCTTTTCTAATTTACCCAAGAATCTTAAGTGTAATCCTACAAAAGGTTTTACCAGAAAAAGTTTTCAAAAAGGGTGAGTCTATGCAAATGAAGAGTCTAACTGATGAAACTTTCACAAGAATGCTGGGTGCAAACACCCAAGAAAAAGTATTAAAAGTGTCAAAGGTTTCAAAAACACAAACAAAGAGGACTAAGACAACAATTGTTGTCCAAACCTCTGTTGTTGAGCCCACTGCTCCTGGTGATCATGGCACTACATCCAGTGCTGTGAAACCCACACCAGCCATTTCCAAAAGAAAACGTCCATCCACAAAAACCACCACTCCACCACAAAAGAGACTTCTAGAAGATGAGATACCAGAAGATAACTCTGGTGCAACACAAAAGCAACTAGAAACCACTGTTGTTACTTCCTCACAACAGTTGGAAATATCTCAACCTGACCAAACTCCTCATGCATCCTCACAAAAGGATCATGTTGTAAGCCAATGGGAACCACATCATGATACATTTGAGTCACTTGGCCAAATGTTCACAAGCCCCTCTCCCAGGGCTAATTCTCTTTTTACTCCTCCACCTTCACCATCACATGTTCCACAAACCATGCAACCTCTGTTTGAGGCTATTGACAAAACTCAGGAAAAACCCAGTTCCTCTCTTTCACCTGTAAATGAGAGTATACCTCCACAAGTGACTGGGACTGAAGAAATTCAATCAGCCATCCCACAAACAGATGAGGAGGTTACACCCCAAGAGTTCAATGCAACTCTAGGTGAGTTTTCAAGTGGAGCAGCCACCACTGATGTAGAGACCATTGTCTCACACTAGGACAGTGGTTACATAACTAAGACTCCCTTGAAGGCAACAACTGATGAGGCCACTATAGTGTCCCCAAAATCAGTTGGAAGTCCCCAGAACCAAGAAAAAGGGGCATCTGGTTCTCATCCTTTGGATTCACCTCATAGGACTGAATCAGTTAAAACTACCACTGGTAGGAATTCAGATGATCCTATTAACTTAGGTGATGGATTAAAATACTAAGAATTGACGGCTAGAGTTCAAACCATTGAAACCTCTGTTGCTGACATCAAATCTGATGTCAAGTTAATATTGGAATCCTTGGCTACTCTTTCCCAGAGTCAACCATCCACAGTTGATATTGCTAGTGAGCTATGAAAATCTGTTTCCCCCATCATCTTAACTCATAGAAAACTAGCAGATCAGAATCATGAAACCTACATGGCTGAAATCAGAAACATGGTAGATGCAAGGTACAAAGATACTCATGCAGACATTCAAGCCATCAAAGACCATCTGCTGAAGACCACTGGCTCTGCCCCTACCACCATTCTCAGGGATGAAGATGATGATGCATCCACAACTGATGATGCCAAAAAGGGGGAGAGTGGCAGAGATAGGTTGCCAAAGCTAGATCCCTTTGGTTGTCCACCTTCACAAAAAGGTAAATCAAAGTCTGCCAACAAACCAGGGTCTACTCAAACAGCACCACAACAACAACAACAAACTCAAATAGCACCACAACAATAACAACAACAAACCAGCAAAGATAAAGCAGTGGACAACTCTACAAATGAAGAAGCTGAAAAAGCTGCTGAAGACAAACAAAAGAGGGCTGAAACCTTGGAAGCCAAAGCAGAGTTGTTGGTACAACTAAAAAGGGAACAACAGTAGGAAGTTGAAGATGTGGGATCCTCAAAAAGGAAGAAGATGCCTGCTAAACATGTCAGGCAACCACCATCTAAACTAAAAACCACTGCTGTCAAAACCTCTGTTGATAAAGCCACTGCTGACAAAACCACTGCTGCCACCCAAACCACTGATAAAACCACAACACTTGAACCTACAACCACATCTGAACCTACAACCACCAAACCTACATCTGAACCTACAATCAAATCACCACCCAAATCCCAAACATCTGCTGGTCCTACTAAGGTGCCAACAGATGTTAACACAACCACTGCTTCCACACCACCATCACCAAAAATCTTGTACAAAAGGAAGAGGAAATCAACCTTTATTGTACAGGATGAAAACATACATACATCACCACACACCACCTCAACCACACAATCCACACCTATATCAGCCATTCCACTCTCATCATTTTCACCACACACATCACAATTCAGATCCCATAGACCACCACCAACCATTACACCATTGGCTGTTCAGTATCCCCTTGAACTTAATCTACTCAAGGGGGAATGCAATCCTTCTACAATACTGAACAACCATCTGATAGATCCTTCCCTTCTCTTCCACATTTCCCTGTTCCCTTAAACATTGACACATATCTTAAATACAAGGCTGAACAGGCAGATGCCATCATAAAAGAGAAATGCAAAGGGAAGGATGACAGGACTGCTCAGGGCATCCATTCAGCAGAACTTAGCAAATTGAGAAGGATTGAAGATTTTGCTAAGACCCTGAGCAATTCCATGTCTGCCATGCCTCTCAGCAGTGACATGGAAAACGAGGTTAGGGAATCTCTTCTGGAACAGATCTTGGCAACCATGCCTTACAAAGCAAACAAGAAACAGTTTGCAGGCTGGACCACTCATGCACTCAGAGAAGAACTCTTGAGAATAGAAGAGTTGGCCAAGAATCCCCAAGCTAAAGTCTCTGCCCCTGATTTTGGTAAAGGCAGAGATCCAGCCAGAGCCCTGAAGTTTAAGAGGATGAGACAAGCAATTGTGGCTGCTGATTATGGGGAAATGAGGTCAGTTGTATGATGGTCTGAGCTGAGGCTGGTTGAAACATACAAGAGACTTGAAGAAAACAGGAAGAAAGATCCCAGCCTACCTAGAAAACCTGTCTACACTGATGAACCACTGATGAAGAGACCTCAACAGGCTTTTACTCTAGACAGCTTACTGGACACTTCTAATCTATCAGCTGCTACTAGAAGACAGTTCAAGAAACAGAAGGAAATGTCTAAAGAAGATCAGAAGAAGTTTGCTGATACTTACATAAAAGAGGGCCTCTTCAATCAAGTGCACTTTTTCTCAGATCCCACTACTGACAAGCTCAGAGAACTCATTGGGAGACCTCCATCACCAAACTCATCTAGAATAAAAGTGCATCTCAGCAAATCCACTGACTCAAAAATTCTAAAATGGAAAGTCAATAAAGACAACCATTAATTGACTCTGCTCAGGTCAGATGGAAAAGTTCAAAAGCTAAGCATGGGTGATGCATATAGCCTGTGTGCAAATGATCTCCAAACACTGCTGAACCTTGAGCTTGAAAGAGATGTAGAAGACCTATTTGCCTTGGACTTTGAACTTCAATTCAAAGGACAAATCAGAGAAAGTCTGATGAGAAATAAAGATCAATAATAAAGCTTAGTTTTGGCATCATCTGTTCTAGGGGGAGATTGTTGGGTCTGCTGACCTGGGGAAGAACAGATGATTGAAAAGCCAAAATATGCTAACAGTTGATTCCACCAATAAACAGTCTTTACAACATATTCTTCCCAAAAGACTGCGGACCCTAACAATTGTTCCATCCAAACAACTGCTGTGACAACTGCTGATACAAAGGACTGCTAGAGAACAACTGATAGAGAACAACTGCTGACCAAAGGTCTGATGAAGAAACAACTGCTGATCAAGTACTGGAGACTAAAGGTCTGTTGGAGTCAACAACACTTAAACTCCAACAGATGTTGCAAGACCATCAGAGTTTTCCCTTAGCAGTAGTTTACTTTACAGTGTTTTGTAATGTAACAGTAGATTGTATAGGGCAGATGTTTTATGTTGTTATTTTGTTAGAGGTCACTATCTTAGGTGACATCAGCACATGTCACCAGTGGTTTAGGTTTGTCTATAAATAGAACAGTGCTTGTACTGTTCTATTACATCACACACAAACATTCTCTCAGACAAACAATCACTGTGTGATCAGGCTGAGGGGGAGTATTTGTACTGATTGTAATCTTTCAATTAATGAAAGCATTTGATCATTGATAACAGTTATTCCTGTTGTTTTGATTATAGTTTATCTTTCCGCTGCACTTTCCATATATACTTACATCATTCATTTCTCATCTTATTCTAAATATATCAAAACAATCAAACTCAAATCCTAACAGATTCCCTATCCTGCTACAATGTCATCCTGGGAAGACCCTGGATACATGATATGAAGGTCGTGCCTTCAACATATCACCAATGTGTGAAACTACCCACACCTTGGGGAGTTGTGAAGGTCAACAGCGATCAACAAGAAGCTAAGGATTGCTACACGACATCAATGAAGGCCTCATCCCGACAAGCATAGCATCACAGCAGGATACATAGTGCCATCCTCGGGATGTTACAGCACATCCTGATCAGGATGTAAAAGCCATCTGTCTTGACGACAACAACGAGGATATCACTGTGCAAATCGGTAAGAATATCCCTCTTGATATTGAACAATCACTAATATCTTTCCTTAAATGCAGGATGTCTACTTTTGCTTGGAAACATGAAGATATGACCGGCATATCAAAGGACATCATCACCCATAAACTTGGGATTGATAAGAGTTTCAAGCCTATTCAGCAAAAAAGAAGGAAGTTTGAAAGAAATATCATCATCCAAGAAGAAGTAGACAGGCTGCTGAAGTTTAAGATGATAAGGGAAGTAAAATTCCCAAGATGGCTGGCGAATGCTGTGATAGTCCAAAAGAAAAATGGAAAATTGAGAGTGTGCGTGGACTACACGGACCTCAACAAGGCCTGTCCTAAAGATCCATTCCCACTACCACACATTGATTCAATGGTGGATGCTATAGCAGGCCACGAGATGCTGACATTCATGGATGCATCCTCAGGATTCCAACAAATACAAATGTAACCAGATGATCAAGAGGACACAGCATTCATGACACCGTCAGGTATATATTGTTATATAGCCATGCCGTTCGGATTAAAAAATGCAGGTGCCACTTATCAGAGGCTAGTGAACATGATGTTCAAGGAAAAGATTGGGGACACGATGGAGGTCTACATTGATGACATGGTAGTAAAATCCAAGAAAGCAGAAGATCATATTCGGGATCTCAAAGAAGCTTTTGACATCCTAGATGCCTACAACATGAAATTAAACCCAGCAAAGTGCCATTTTGGGGTTGGAGCTGGGAAGTTTCTTAGATATTTGGTCACAAAAAGAGGGATAGAAGCCAACCCTGAACAGATAAAGGCCATCCTTGATCTCAAATCCCCAAGGAATATTAAGGATGTACAAAGGCTGACTGGCAGGATAGCGGCCCTGAATAGATTCATCTCGAAATCCTCAGAGAAATGTAAAGAATTCTATGATATCCTGAAGAAAAATAGCAAGTTCGACTGGGGACAGAGACATGAAGAAGCATTAAAGAAGCTCAAAGATTATCTTGCAGCAGCTCCATTGTTGATGAAGCCTGAGGATAGAGAACCTCTCAAGCTATATCTTGCAGTTTCTGGGAATGCAATAAGTGCCGTATTGGTAAAGGACTTTGAAGGGCAACAACATCCTATCTATTATGTAAGTAAAACCCTCCTAGATGCTGAAACCAGGTATTCACATCTTGAAAAACTTATTTTAGCTTTACTAATGGCTTCTACTAAGTTAAGGCATTATTTTGAAACACATAAAATATATGTTCAAACTAACTATCCCATTAAAAAAGTATTAAGAAAACCTGAAATGTTTGGAAGAATGGCAAAATGGTCAGTTAAATTAAGTACCTTTGATTTAGAGTATCAGCCTAGAAATGCAATCAAGTCACAGGCCCTAGCAGACTTTGTGGCTGAATTTAGTAGTGACATCCTGAGTGAAGTAGAGTCTGAAGTCCAACAACTAAATGAAAATTTAGGAAAATGGACTCTATACACTGATGGTGCTTCGAATGCAAGAGGCATAGGTCTGGGAATACTACTAAAATCGCCACAAGGGGACAATATACCCCATGCCGTTAGATGTGCATTTCAAACAACCAATAATGAAGCTGAATATGAAGCTCTCATTGCTGGTTTACAACTTGCTAGAGATTTACATATTGATAAAATTGAAGTCTTTGTTGATTACTAACCATTTCAATGGATCATATGCAGTAAGAGGACAAAAGTTAGCCATTTATATTGAAATCGTTAAAAATTTAGCTACTTCTTTTGTAGAATTTTCACTAACACAGGTACCTAGGGAAGAAAATGCTGAAGCTGACGCCCTAGCAAATTTGGGATCCTCCTTTAATTTACCAGAAGGATCCAAGATTCCTATCATTCACATCTTGAAACCGGCAATCGAAGAGTGGCATCCTGAAGATGGCCAAGCGCATCCTGAGGAAAATACAGACCATCCTGAGGATATCACTGTTTTGGCCACTCAGAAACAAGATGACTCATCATGGATGACTCACATAATCAAATATTTACAAAAAGATGTCATTCCTGTGAAGAAAATCCAAAGGCTTTGAGGATAAAGGTATCTAAATTTACAATTATAGACAATATTTTGTATAGAAAGTCTCTTGCAGGTCCATATTTGAGATGTCTCAACAAGGATGAAGCAAACGAAGTACTCAAAGACATCCACGAAAGAGATTGTGGAAATCATACAGGAGGAAGATCTCTATACTCGAAGACTCTGAGGACGGGATACTATTGGCCTGCTATGAAGAAGTATGCCATGCTGTATTCCCAAAAGTGTGATACGTGCCAAAGACATAGCAACATACTTCACCAGCCTGCTGAACCATTACATCCTATTGTTTCACCATGGCCCTTCATGAAATGGGGGATGGACATAGTAGGAAAGCTACCCAAAGCTCCTGGAGGAAAGGTATTCATGCTAGTGATGACAGATTACTTCTCAAAATGGATTGAAGCCGAAGCATTTGTCCAAGTTAGAGATAGAGAGGTGGTCTCGTTCATCAAAAGAAACATCCTGACACGGTTTGGAGTACCATCTGAAATCATTTGTGACAATGGTTCTCAATTCATTAGCAAAAGAACAACTGACTTTTGTGAGAGTTGGGGAATCAAGATGGTAACTTCAACACCAGTCCATCCTCAAGCTAATGGACAAGCATAATCCTCAAACAAGATCATCATCAACAACTTGAAGAAGAAGCTTGGGGAAAAGAAAGGAAAATGGGCAGAAGAACTTCCATTTGCACTTTGGGCTGATAGGACTACTTCAAAGAATGCAACTGCTTAGACACCTTTCTCTTTGGTCTTTGGAACAGAAGAAATGCTTCCAACAGAGATGGTCATGCCTACAGCAAGGAAGCATCTTCAAGATGCAACTACTAATTCTGAAGTACTACTACAAGACTTGGAAACTGTGGATGAATTCAGGGATGCTGCTAAATTAAGGATGGCAGCATATCAACAAAGGATTGCTAAAGCATACAACAAAAACATCAGGATAAGAAGATTTCAAGTAGGAGGCTTAGTATTGAGAAAAGCTTTCCAAAACACAACAAAACCAAGTGATGGTAAGCTAGCTCCCAAGTGGGAAGGTCCATACTTGATCGATTCTGAAGCTGGTAAAGGAGCATATTGGTTATCAACGATGGAAGGAGAAATTCTACCAAGGGCATGGAATGCAATTCACTTAAAATACTACCATGTCTAGGGATGCATGTGACTGATCTCTCTGGAAGAGAAACTATGATCCAAATCACAGGTGGGATGAAGGTGAAGGCTGACAGAGATGAATCATCCCCATATGTAAGTACTTATCCTTGATTTATTTAGATCGATTATATTTTCACTAAACATGGTCTAGAAATAGTCCATCCTGAGAATTTTGCAGTACCATCCTGAAGATGGAATGCTTAGAAGACTAGGGGGCTGGCCACCCTCTCCTCCGTTAAGGTGTCCGACACCTTCCTAAGGTTTAAAGGTTTTCACCTTTCACATTGGGTTAGCAACCCTCGCCTGGAGCGCACGATGCCCATGTATATTCTCGGGATGGTGGGACCAGTCCATGTAAAAGTGGCTGACAAATTTATTATCTTTGAGGTATACGATGGAGCTCTTAAGGTTTAGACATTTTTCAATGTCTCAAATGGTTAGGTGTTTTTCAACGTCTCTTCGGGCGTTGTCGCCAGTTATTTCTAAGGGCCTTGTCGCCAGTTATTATTAAAGGCATTGTCGCCAGTTATCTTTAAGATGTTACATATTGGTCTTGTCACCAAGATTATTTCAAAAGGGGTTTTGATCCCAGTTAAACCAAAGGCCTTGTCGCCAGGATAATAACAAAGTCTTCCTTCGCAGGATATTATCAAAACATAAGTCTTTCTTATGAAAGATTATAAGATCTATTCTGAAGATATCACACTGGGGACATCCTCAGAATGCGAGACCATCCCAAGGATGGAAAAAGAACTAGATGCATCCTTAAGATGCAACACTATCCCAAAGATGATGAAGAAACTAGGGACATCCTCAGGATAATGAAGGCCATCCCGATGATGAGAAAGACTCGTATGGAACGTGAAAAGGTCAGGTATTATTTTTCATTCGTTTATAACACTAAGTATTTGCTAATGTTTGCAGAATATTGAAGAACACAAAGCTGATAGCGTTAAAAAGTTGTCATTATATTATTTATGCATCATGGTCAAAATATGATGCCAACCCCTGGCTTCATCCTAAACCAGGACCCATCCACCAGGGGTCAGCATTTCAAAGTCAGGGTTGAAAAAGAATTTGGGGCTTCGTCTTGACAATCAAGATCCCTCCACCCAAAAGCTTTCATTGTTCATACAGACATAAAAAGAAATTATTTAACTGTTCACAAACCAACCAAATATCATAAAAAGTGGGCTCTGGCCTAGTCATCTCATCCTTCATTGCCCACCAAAACCTCGACCTGAAACTCCTTGGCCACCTCAGCCTCTGCCACCTCAGCCTCTGTCACCTCAGTCTCTTTACCAGCATCCTGAGGATCAGCAATAGGGACGGACTCAGATGCCACCTCCTTTCCGCCCAGACTAAGAATCTTCTCCTGCCAAACCTCCACATCCCAATCTTCCATCTTGAAGTTAGGATCCCTAGCCTGCAGTGCCATTCTTACCCTAGCTTGAAAGACAAAAATGGTGGCAGACTTCATAAAGCCCTGTTTATATTATTCCATCTCCTTTTCATGATCCCTCATGCTTTTGGCTTGAGCAGATTTCACAACCTTCAGCTCGGTCTCCACCTTGCCTAGTTTCTTCTCAAGCTGCTTGGTCTTGTCAAGAGCAGATTTCTTCACGCCTTCGAGCTTGGCCTTAGTATCAGCAAACTCTTTGTTCATATCATCTAGGGACTTCATCACGTATTCATGCCCTTGTGGGAAAGAAGTCAGGTAAGTACTCGAACCCTACTACATGTTAATAGTAACCATAACTATCCTCAGGATAAGTAACGTACTGAAGAACAAACTGAGAGACTTTGCCCAAAATGGCATCACAACTGAGGCCGTCAAAGGGAGAAGTTTCTTGAGTCGAAGTGCTGGCAACCTTCCTTTTCTTAGAAGAAGGAGCAGCTCTGGCCTTAGGAGCAGGGGGAGGACTTGTCATCCTGAAGCTGGATAGAGAAGTTATCTTTAAAGACTTGATATCTTGACTGTCAATCTCGTTAAGACCAAAGTAGTCATGCTTCTTTGCTGAAATCAATGAAAACATATATAGGTCAATACAAAAACCAAGGATAAACATATTCTCAGGATATGACTTACCAGACATCTCAGCGGCATGACTTGTAGAAAAACTTTCTTCTATCCCAAAACTCCTTGCTGAAACAGGTAGCTCTAGTATTGCCTTACATCTGATGAAAGCGTCGTCCAAAGTAGGAACAAGTTTTGCGAAGCAAGCACCTGCAAAATGAAGATGATTTAGAATATTATCAACATCCTCAGGATGTGACTATCTTATTTGTATCTAACATATTTACCGCTTCTTAACCAGGATAAAGGGATTTCATCCCCATAAGGAATGGAATCCCTCCTTACAAAAAAGAATTTTGATTTCTAGGGCCTATCGGATCTCACAATGTTATGTAGCAGAGGAGGTTCTTTATATATAAGTTGAAGAACATAACGGTTTGACCCATGTGTTCTTAACTTATATATGTATGGCAGATCACCAACTTGAAGATTAATGCCGTGAGTCTGAATGATCTTATCACAAAGCATTAAGATCCTCCAGATCTCAGGCATGACCTGGGCAAAAGCCATTCCTGTCGCATCAAAGAATTCTTTGATGAAATCTAGGAATGGGTATTTGAGGCCAAGCTGGAATGGTAAAAAGAAAAAGCAAACCCAGACGGAAGAAGCAAAGTCAGACTTTGCATTTAGGTCAAAGGGCCTAAAAACGGCAGAATCAGGAAAAGCCCCGGATTCCTTAAGGGCTTGAATATCTTTATCATAAAAAGTACAGATTTCTTGATCAGGGTCTTTGATCAAGTTTTGGGCTGTGAAATCCTTAGGAATCCCAACGCTTCCAAGAGCCCTTGTTAATTTCTTATTTATTTTAAAAAACTAAATTAAAAGACTTCTTTTTTCAGGAATAAGGAAAAGAAAATGAGAAAGAAGCAAAGGCAGTTACCTTTTCAAATAATCCAAGTTGATTATAAAGGAGGAAGGGAAAGCCTAGATATAGGCAGCAGGATATGATGAAGCATAACGGTCATCACGAAAAGATAGCCTGAAAAATAGTCGTTAGATCTCGAAACTTGGAGAGATAAATCCATCGATTGAGAAAAATATTTTTACCATTAAAAATAACGATAACATATTTTTGGGGACAATTGTTGTGGGTGAAAATCCTCAGGATGATTTTACCTCACATCCCTAACGTACCATCCCCAAGATGCCGAAGGGCTCAACTGACTTCGGGATATAACTGTATTTCAGCATGTGCACATCCTGAAGATATACTAACGAACTATCTTATTGTTATATGAATGCAGGATGATTTTTCCTCATACTCTTTGAGTAACATCCTCAGGATGCTAGAGGACTAAGTAGGGTTCAAGATGTAACAGTGTTCTGACATCTGTTCATGCTGAGGATGGACTAACGAATTATCTTTATATGATATAATTGCAGGTACAACTACATTATAATATGGACCTGAAACTGACCTCCAATATCTATATTAGTTGGTCAAAGGAGCTAAATATGGAAGAGGTTACGAGCTAAGGTCTGAGCAAAGTCAAGGATGCAACCGATATACATTTATTATCGGCGATAAAAAAGGAAACAGCTGGATCATTTATTAACTAAGGAAAAACCGTTAAACAACGGTCACTTTCTGTTGAAGAACTGCAACGTTCACCTGAAGAGGCTGTTACGCAACATTGAAGACCTTAACTACTTAGCATATATCATGGGGTTGTTTTGTAAACTTCATGTACTATATAAAGGGGGTATTGGACGAGTATAAGACACCTACTTGCATACTGCTTACACTATAGACTACTCAAATACACTTAGCTAATCACAAACACTTGCACAATCATTGTAATCATAGCATACTCGTCTACATACTCATCCAAAGTTGTATCTTTTTACCATATTAATATTAACAAACAAGGCAGGGGCCTAGACTCCTCCCGAGGTTTTATGCCGGCGATCTACAATTGATCAAGGGCTTTCCTCGTAGATCGTGTGTTGTTCTTCTTGTTTATTGCTTTATTTGTTCATTTCCAGCAGTTCCATCCTGAGGATATAACTGTCCATCCTAAGGATACAGCTGCCCATCCCGGAACTAACCTAAGCCATCCCGGTCATAGTTGCCATATTTTTACTTGTTAAACATCCTGATACACCATCTCAAGAATATTATTGATTTACAAACATATTTCTACACATTTAGCACTCTACCTCACATTAACTAATTTGGAATACAAAGTTATTTTTATTGGATAATTTTTGACCAAAACAACCATGTATATGACTTAAGAGTTATCATCTTAAAATTCATCCCGAGAAGACCGATCAATTGCATAAACGATATGAATGTTGCTGAAGACATGGTTGGTAAATTTTGGTATATCCATGGGTATATATTTCCAAATGAGTGGGATTGATAACATACCCCAAACAACCGGGAGTGGTCATGGGAGGTTGTATTTGGGTATAATGTTAGTTTTAAATTTTTGAGGGCATAAGGCGGGTATAGTAATTGGTTGATACCTGCTCATGGCCCCAAACAATAGTCAAGATCATTAAAAACTTTTAAAACAGCTAATTAACATTATATATTCATTGTTGGGAAGATATATAACTGAATAATGCATGTAAGGAACAATTATTTTTAATAACGAAGCTCATGAGTATCATTAACCAAAACTCAAAGATACAAACCATCCCAACAATGTGCTGGGGGAAAATAGGAAACAATACATACAACGCACAAGAAAATCATCACCATAACATTTTATGACTCTCTAATCCTATATGTCAAGCTCCATTTCCTCTTTGTTTCTCTTGTGTTGCCTTTAAGAACTTCTTTTACCATGAGACACCCCTTAGCAAGCATTCTAGTTGATTATGGACCTAAACATTTTAATTGGTTCTATCCAAGCTTTAGTGAGTATATGGGCAAAGCTGTTGGCGTATATATATATATATATATATATATATATATATATATTCAGGCTTGCATACCTTTCCCAGCCCTCACCTTGCCTTCTCTTCTTCCATAATCTGTTTCCAGCCAACCCCTTCTTCTCAAGTAACTTTCAGTTCACTAACTCGTCTTATTGAGCAGCAATCCACTAACCAATTATACGCCTAAATGATGTCTTCGCATCTCACCCATCTAACGCATACATCCATATGCTTTCACTAACCAACCACATCTCTCAAACTTCTAGCCAAGTCCCTCCAATGTTCAGTGGGGACTTGTCTTTGTCATTCTATCTATTCCTTGCAGCTTTCTTGCTTCCATTTTGTCTGAAACGACGTATATGGATTTACCTTCCTAAAACCCCGCCCCCGTATCCAGTTGCATATCACTCTACACTTCACGAATACACAGACCCACGAAAAGTCGAAAAGAAGACCCGAATAGAAATTGGGTGCTCACTGTAAGTATCCACCCGTAAGACAAACCGCCCCTCTACCTGTAATTCCCTGATACACAGACTGTAACACCCCAACCGATGGCGGAAACATCGGGGTGCCACGTATTGATGATTGTTTTCAGTAGCACATGGTATAATATAAATTTTAAATAATTTATTCAAACATAAATATCCAAAATGTGAAATAATGTCTAAGAATTCAAATACATAACATCAAATAATAACTTCAAAAAAAACTTCAAATAAACTTCAAGATAAATCCTCATGCTAACTCAAGCCTCGGCTTCATTGTTACCTGAAACATGTTAATTTTGAAAGTATTTTGGGTCAACATAAGTTGGTGAGAATTACATAGGTTTTTGATGATAAATGAATAAAATGTTATGCAATTCATGTGTCATGTTAATCTAGCCCATATGTGAGAACATATTAGAAATAAATCGAGTGCATAATCAACCCTGTTGACTGTTATAAAATGATACATACCATACACTTATGGTCCCAATGAATATGTTATGCGATAACAAACACCCACGTAACCTTGGTAGGAGGCACGTATCCGGGTGGGATTGTCAGTCCAATAGATCTATCAATGTATACCGTCGGCTGATCAATGTTAATGATTATGCTAGAATGGTGCTTACTCTAATCATGCTCAAGACAATATGCAACATAGAAAACACATAGACACATTGATGATTGAATTGCAATGAAAAATGTTATAACATGTTTCACCCCAAAAATGGTGATAAATAAAAGGGGCTATGTAAACTCACCTTAGCAAATGTTAACTTGTTGAAAAGATATGATAATTATGTTGCCCAATAGTGATTCCAAATATTACCCTATAATGAGGTAATATATAATAAGTCTAAGTCTATGTAACTAATATGTGCATCCTAGGGTTTCGATTTGGGGATAATCAATTGTTAAATTTAATTTAAAAATGTTAATTAAATAAAGAAAATTGGATAATAAATGAAAAATAGTCTTTTTATAAAGTTTGAATTTTGAGTGAGCACATTAAAGTGTTTGAAGCAATAAAATAATTTTTATAAAATTATTTCATTTTAAATAGATTTTTAAATCTATTTATTTATAAATAGCCAATTATTAACTTTAATATTCAAAAATACTAAAATTAAAGAAATCTATTTTTAAAAATCATATTTCTGTTTTAAATGATTAAAAATAATTTGTATAAAATTTTGGTGCAAAAATGATAAAAATTGGATTTATTATGAATTAAATATGATTGAATCTAACAAAAATTGTTTAAAATTATAAAATAAATGATTTTACTGATTTAAAAATTATTTCAGTATAGGTTGACTTTATAAAAAGTCAGGATAAATTTTGGGAAATTTAATAAATCTGTTTTGATATAATAATGGATTTTTATAATTATAATAGTATAAAAATGATTTAATTATTATAAATATTAAATAAAAGAATTTCTGAAAAATAAAAATTGTAAATAACACTTTTATATCAGATTAAGTAATTATAATTTTTTTAGAGTTTATAAAATAGTTTTGGTATTTTAAAAAGAATTTAAAAGATTTAAAGGATTAATATATATATATAATTAATTATATTGTTAAAAAGAAAAGAAAGGAAAAGAAGGCAAAAACCCGGTCAGTGCCGGGACTCGAACCCGGGTGACCATTGTGGAGGGTCAGCGTCTCAACCACCTGGCCTAGGCCGGTGGTTGTGATGATTCTGGTTACAATTAAAATAAATACAATAGCGAAAATCAGTTTTATCCCCAATTATAAACGTGATGAACCCTAGTTTTACAATTGAGCAAATCAGACAACTATAGCCCGATTATTGTTAGGGCTAATGTTGTCTGATAGCCGATGAACATAACCCACAAACTTAATCGTACTTACAGTGTGGTATAGATGTTATTAGTCGGGTCAATGAGAAAGTCAACCACGAACAATTAACAGCGATCAGAGCAGTTTAAGAGAGAAATAGAGATTGAGAGAGAGTTGTGAGCGATTAGACAAGGTCCAGAATGCCTCAATTTATACTAGAGGATTAGGGTTAGGGTTAATTAGATGGTTGACTTTCCTTATAATAATACGCGTCCAATTTGATTATTAGGGCAACGATTGCCGTGTAATCGTTGTGTGTATGCGTTGGATTGGGCCGGTTATAGCACGAGTTTGCCAAAAATATAACAATCACGCGTTAATTATACGGATTGATCAACAAGGAATCCCACAGTTGACTTTTCTTGTCAACTGTGAGGATTTTAAGCGTGCATAAGTTTAATATATGTCCGGGTTTATCACAAAGAAGTGGCCAGCCCAGCTGGTTAAGCTCGTGTGTTTGATTGAGCCGGCCCTTGGCGCGGGTTCGAACCCCGGCCAAGGCAAAATATTTTTTTTTGATTTAATTATAATATCACACACATATATAATAATATATATAGCATTAGGGTTCCATAAATGCGACAAAAATAATAAATGCGAAGGTAAATATGAAACTTGACGTTTATTAATGTCGGTGCGTAACGTACAGGTATTAAATGCGTAATGTTACAGTCTCCCCTACTTTTAGGAACTTCGTCCCGAAGTTGGAGTTGGAGAGTCTGGTGGAAAAAGATGCGGATACTTCGACTTCATCTGGTCTTTACGCTCCCAATTGAACTCTGGGCCTCGTTTAGATTCCCAACGAACCTTAACGATCGGAATACGACTGCGCTTGAGTTTCTTGACTCCAGTGTCAACAATCTCGACGGGTTTCTCGATAATGTGCATGCTTTCATCGATTTGCACATCCTCAAGAGGAACATGAAGGTTCTCATCTGCTAAGCATTTCTTGAGATTCGAAACATGGAAGGTCGGATGAACATTGCTTAGCTCAGGTGGAAGCTCAAGTCTGTAAGCCACTTTCCCAACTCTGTCAAGAATTTTGAAGGGGCCTACGTATCGAGGAGCTAGTTTTCCCTTTCTACCGAAACGAATAACTCCTTTCCAAGGGGATACCTTAAGTAGCACAAGGTCCCCAACTTGAAATTCCAAGGGTTTACGACGTTTATCAGCATAACTCTTTTGGCGACTTCGAGCCTTGAGAAGATTATCCTGAATAAGCTGGATTTTGTCTGTGGTTTCCTGGATTAGTTCGGGTCCAGTAATACGAGCTTCACCAACCTCGGTCCAACAGACAGGAGAACGACATTTCCGACCATAGAGTGCCTCAAAAGGAGCCATGTTAATGCTGGCGTGATAACTGTTGTTGTATGAAAACTCAACCAAAGGAAGATGAGAATCCCATGCGCCACCAAAATCGATGACACACGCCCTGAGCATGTCCTCAAGTGTCTGGATGGTTCGTTCAGTCTGACCATCCGTTTGAGGGTGATAAGCAGTGCTCAAGTTCAACTTAGTACCCAAAGCATCTTGTAGAGATTCCCAAAAGTGAGAGGTGAAACGACCATCGCGATCAGAAATAATGTCCAAAGGTATACCGTGACGACATACGATTTCACTTACGTACATCTGTGCCAACCTTTCCACAGAATACTTCTCACGAATAGGTAGAAAGTGAGCGGACTTGGTCAAACGATCGACGATTACCCAAATACTGTCAAAACCTTTGGGTGTGCGAGGGAGTTTGGTGATGAAATCCATAGCTATGCTCTCCCATTTCCAGACAGGAATCTCTGGTTGTTCAAGCATACCAGCCGGTCGTTGATGTTCAGCCTTAACCTTGGAACAAGTGAGGCATTTTGCAACGAAAAGAGCAATGTCTTTCTTCATACCAGGCCACCAATAAGAATAACGAAGATCCTGGTACATCTTGTCAGCTCCAGGATGAATAGAATAACGAGACTTATGAGCCTCGTTCATGAGAAAAGTACGAAGATCATCACGGTCAGGAATCCACAGTCGGTTAAGGAAATAAAGGAGACCATCGGGTTTGGTTTCAAGTTGAGTCTCAGCACCACAAGACATTTCATCGTACATGTTACCTTGGGTGACTGAGGTGTGTTGAGCCTGGAGAATGCGATCTTGAAGATCAGTACGAACTCTAGCGCATTGTAGTTTGACACGCTCTTTACGACTAAGTGCGTCAGCCACAACATTCGCTTTGCCAGGATGGTAGCGAATTTCGCAATCGTAGTCGTTAAGTAATTCAACCCAACGTCGTTGCCTCATGTTAAGATTCTTTTGATCGAAGACATGTTGGAGACTTTTGTGGTCCGTGAACACCACACATTTGGTCCCATACAGATAATGTCTCCAAATCTTGAGTGCAAAGACAACAGCGCCCAATTCAAGATCATGGGTGGTATAATTTTTCTCGTGAATCTTGAGTTGTCGAGACGCATAAGCAATAACCTTTCCTCGTTGCATGAGAACACAACCAAGACCTTGGTTCGATGCATCACAGTAGACCACGAAATCATCATTACCATCAGGTAGAGATAAGACAGGAGCTTCACAGAGTTTCAGCTTAAGAGTTTCAAAGGCTTCCTCTTGCTTAGGTCCCCACTCATAGGGTTTACCCTTGTGAGTTAAGGTAGTGAGAGGAACAGCGATCTTGGAGAAGTTGGCGATGAATCGACGATAATAACCAGCCAACCCAAGAAAAGAACGGACTTCTGTTGGAGTGGTAGGAACACTCCAATTTTTCACAGCTTCGATCTTTGCAGGATCAACATGAATTCCGTTCATATCAATGACATGTCCCAAAAATTGAACTTCCTTAAGCCAAAATTCACACTTGGAGAACTTGGCGTACAGTTGTTCTTTCTTTAGGAGACTCATGATAGAGTGAAGATGTTGCTCGTGATCGGATTTTGATTTAGAGTAAATCAAAATATCATCAATGAAAACGATCACGAATTTGTCGAGATAGGGTCTACAAACCCGATTCATCAGATCCATAAATACCGCGGGAGCATTGGTCAAACCGAAAGGCATAACCATGAATTCATAGTGACCGTAGCGAGTGCGAAAAGCTGTCTTGGGAATATCTTCATCGTGGACTCTAAGCTGATGATAACCAGAACGGAGATCAATCTTCGAGAAATGCGTTGCTCCTTGAAGTTGATCGAAGAGATCGTCAATCCTAGGAAGCGGATAACGATTCTTGATGGTGAGTTTGTTGAGTTCACGGTAGTCAATACACATCCGAAGAGAACCATCCTTCTTTTTAACGAATAAGACAGGGGCTCCCCATGGAGAAGAACTAGGGCGAATGAACCCTTTATCAGAAAGTTCCTGTAATTGACTAGCAAGTTCTTGCATCTCAGAGGGTGCAAGACGATAAGGAGCTTTAGCTATCGGATTAGCACCAGGAACAAGATCAATACGAAACTCCACTTGTCGAGCAGGAGGCAAACCAGGTAAATCCTCTGGAAAGACTTCAGGATAGTCTCGAATAATAGGAATGTCTTGGATACTTTTGCCTTTGTCCTTCTTCTCTATCACGTTAGCTAAGAAGGCTGTATACCCTTTTCGTAAGTACTTTTGGGCAGTAGTACAAGACATAAGCTTAAGCTCACCACAGGGTTTCTCACCATAGATCTTCAAAATCTCACCAGATTCGAGAGGAATGCGTATGACTTTCTCGAAGCACAGAATTTCGGCACGATGAGTTGACAACCAGTCCATGCCTACTATAACATCAAAACTACCAAGATGCATGGGAATAAGATCGATAGGGAAGGTATGATCATCGAGATTCAACAAGCAGTTACGAATAATAGAACCGATCGAAATAGACTTCCCGTTAGCTACCTCTACCACAAAAGGGTCTTCTAGATTAGTGTGGGGTAAGTTAAGTAAAGGTTCAAACTTCAGTGACACGAATGACTTATCAGCTCCTGAATCAAATAATATGGATGCATAGTGATTATTAATGAGAAACGTACCATTCACCACTTCGTTGTTGTCACGAGCCTGATTAGCGTTGAGATTGTAGGCGCGACCTCGAGCACCTTGGTTCTAGTTGCGGTTCTGGTTTTGGTTTTGGTTCTGGTTTTGATTTTGGTTTTGGTTACGGTTACGGTTAGGACAGTTGTTGATGTAGTGATTAGGGTTACCACACTCGTAGCATTGACCACGAGTAGGCCTGTTGTTTTGTTGGTTGGGAGCTGGGTTGTTGTTGTCTTGGGCAGCAGGAGATCGGCAGACGTTCACCAGGTGACCATATCTTTGACACTTAGTACAGAATCGACATGGCACCTGTGTGGGATGGTGATACTTGCAAGTGTTGCACAAAGGGTGAGGTCCGGTGTATGGTTTCTTGGCTGGGTTTTGGGCAGCAGGTGGAGTAGCAGCAACCATATAGTTTCTAGCCTTACGCTTCTTGTTGCTTGAGGTCTCAGGCTTGACTTCAATTGCAGGCTGTGGAGTATCTTTGGCAACAGTCTTCTTAGTGCCCTTGCGAACTAGAGTACCGTTTTTCACATGATTATCAGTAAGAGTGGCCGCTAGACGTTTGGCCTCTTCCAGAGTTGCAGGATTTCTACCCCAAACAGTGTCCTGGATTTGCATGGGCAGACCACCGATGTACTTCTCGATGGCTACCGGCAGAGGAGTAACCTTGTGAGGCAACAATAAGCTAAGCTCATGAAAGCGGGTGTTGTAGGCAAGATTTTCCCCACTATCTTGAGCCAAGGTGTGAAACTCATCCTCAAGCTTTTTAACTTCATTGCGAGGACAGAACTCCTCCTTCATGATCTCTTTGACCTGGTCCCAAGTCATAGCAAGAGCAACCTCGGCCCCACGAGTACGCTTTTCTTCATTCCACCATGTGAGTGCTCGTTTATGGAGAACACTCATGGCGTAACGAACCTTGAAATTGTTGGGGCACTCACTGTTGATGAAGGCATTTTCAATACCCTCAAACCATTGGAGAAGTCCAGTAGCTCCTTCTTCACCGCTGAACTTTGGAGGGTTACAGGAGTTGAAATGCTTGAGGGTGCAAGCTTGGGGTCCATTGCCATTGCCATTGCCATTGCCATTCCCGTTCCCGTTGTTGTGACCATTCCCATTCAATTGGATGACCTGAGCAAGCAAGTTGGGAACCAGAGTTGCAATTTGCTGCGCCATTTGTTGAGAAATGATCGCAGCCAGTTGAGCATCGACCCCATTGTTGTTGTGGTTAGGAGCTTGGTCATGGTTGTGGTTATGGTTATCACCACCTTCTTCGTGGTTCTCACCATTGTTGTTGCGAGTGCTGCGACGAGGAGGCATGATCTGTAATAGACACAATGAAATGAATGAGAGTTTATATAAGGAATGTAATCATTTATTCATTAATTAAAACGAATAAACGAAAACGTTGACTTATCAAAGATTCTAAATTCTAATAACATATGAAGACATGCTTTAGCCTATAAGTGAACACTCATCCCGAGAATTCCCATGTAGGCATCCGGGTCCCTCGTCTGATTGGGATATATGCGCAATGCCAGCCTAGACAGAAGACTCAGAATACAGGCGTTCACCCTTCCAGATTGCACGTGTTCGTTATTAAAATCTAGAACTTCGACGAGATCTCAAGGGGGTTCAGGTTAAACCTGAGGATTTTGTCCTATAAATCTAATGGTGGATCAGGATTGCAGCAGACAATTAAGAGTAGTCACATGTAGGTTTAAGGCATAGGATAAGGATAGGATTAGGGAAGCAATTAGGGTTACAAGTAGGAGAAGCAAGTACTGTTTTAGTCCCTAAGGTTATAGTCTAGATTATTTCTAATAACCTAATTCCCTATAACCAAGGCTCTGATACCAATCTGTAACACCCCAACCGATGGCGGAAACATCGGGGTGCCACGTATTGATGATTGTTTTCAGTAGCACATGGTATAATATAAATTTTAAATAATTTATTCAAACATAAATATCCAAAATGTGAAATAATGTCTAAGAATTCAAATACATAACATCAAATAATAACTTCAAAAAAAACTTCAAATAAACTTCAAGATAAATCCTCATGCTAACTCAAGCCTCGGCTTCATTGTTACCTGAAACATGTTAATTTTGAAAGTATTTTGGGTCAACATAAGTTGGTGAGAATTACATAGGTTTTTGATGATAAATGAATAAAATGTTATGCAATTCATGTGTCATGTTAATCTAGCCCATATGTGAGAACATATTAGAAATAAATCGAGTGCATAATCAACCCTGTTGACTGTTATAAAATGATACATACCATACACTTATGGTCCCAATGAATATGTTATGCGATAACAAACACCCACGTAACCTTGGTAGGAGGCACGTATCCGGGTGGGATTGTCAGTCCAATAGATCTATCAATGTATACCGTCGGCTGATCAATGTTAATGATTATGCTAGAATGGTGCTTACTCTAATCATGCTCAAGACAATATGCAACATAGAAAACACATAGACACATTGATGATTGAATTGCAATGAAAAATGTTATAACATGTTTCACCCCAAAAATGGTGATAAATAAAAGGGGCTATGTAAACTCACCTTAGCAAATGTTAACTTGTTGAAAAGATATGATAATTATGTTGCCCAATAGTGATTCCAAATATTACCCTATAATGAGGTAATATATAATAAGTCTAAGTCTATGTAACTAATATGTGCATCCTAGGGTTTCGATTTGGGGATAATCAATTGTTAAATTTAATTTAAAAATGTTAATTAAATAAAGAAAATTGGATAATAAATGAAAAATAGTCTTTTTATAAAGTTTGAATTTTGAGTGAGCACATTAAAGTGTTTGAAGCAATAAAATAATTTTTATAAAATTATTTCATTTTAAATAGATTTTTAAATCTATTTATTTATAAATAGCCAATTATTAACTTTAATATTCAAAAATACTAAAATTAAAGAAATCTATTTTTAAAAATCATATTTCTGTTTTAAATGATTAAAAATAATTTGTATAAAATTTTGGTGCAAAAATGATAAAAATTGGATTTATTATGAATTAAATATGATTGAATCTAACAAAAATTGTTTAAAATTATAAAATAAATGATTTTACTGATTTAAAAATTATTTCAGTAAAGGTTGACTTTATAAAAAGTCAGGATAAATTTTGGGAAATTTAATAAATCTGTTTTGATATAATAATGGATTTTTATAATTATAATAGTATAAAAATGATTTAATTATTATAAATATTAAATAAAAGAATTTCTGAAAAATAAAAATTGTAAATAACACTTTTATATCAGATTAAGTAATTATAATTTTTTTAGAGTTTATAAAATAGTTTTGGTATTTTAAAAAGAATTTAAAAGATTTAAAGGATTAATATATATATATAATTAATTATATTGTTAAAAAGAAAAGAAAGGAAAAGAAGGCAAAAACCCGGTCAGTGCCGGGACTCGAACCCGGGTGACCATTGTGGAGGGTCAGCGTCTCAACCACCTGGCCTAGGCCGGTGGTTGTGATGATTCTGGTTACAATTAAAATAAATACAATAGCGAAAATCAGTTTTATCCCCAATTATAAACGTGATGAACCCTAGTTTTACAATTGAGCAAATCAGACAACTATAGCCCGATTATTGTTAGGGCTAATGTTGTCTGATAGCCGATGAACATAACCCACAAACTTAATCGTACTTACAGTGTGGTATAGATGTTATTAGTCGGGTCAATGAGAAAGTCAACCACGAACAATTAACAGCGATCAGAGCAGTTTAAGAGAGAAATAGAGATTGAGAGAGAGTTGTGAGCGATTAGACAAGGTCCAGAATGCCTCAATTTATACTAGAGGATTAGGGTTAGGGTTAATTAGATGGTTGACTTTCCTTATAATAATACGCGTCCAATTTGATTATTAGGGCAACGATTGCCGTGTAATCGTTGTGTGTATGCGTTGGATTGGGCCGGTTATAGCACGAGTTTGCCAAAAATATAACAATCACGCGTTAATTATACGGATTGATCAACAAGGAATCCCACAGTTGACTTTTCTTGTCAACTGTGAGGATTTTAAGTGTGCATAAGTTTAATATATGTCCGGGTTTATCACAAAGAAGTGGCCAGCCCAGCTGGTTAAGCTCGTGTGTTTGATTGAGCCGGCCCTTGGCGCGGGTTCGAACCCCGGCCAAGGCAAAATATTTTTTTTTGATTTAATTATAATATCACACACATATATAATAATATATATAGCATTAGGGTTCCATAAATGCGACAAAAATAATAAATGCGAAGGTAAATATGAAACTTGACGTTTATTAATGTCGGTGCGTAACGTACAGGTATTAAATGCGTAATGTTACACAGACACACCAAACGCACACAGTTACTTCTTGTAGCGCTGCCCAATCCTCCCATCCGAATCATGTTCCAACGAATGTGAAGTTGGTTTTTATTTTACCCATACCCCCTAGAGAAAGAAGCCTGACTCAGCACGAAACGAAAACCCAAAAAAAAAGCGCATACCTCAACACCAATTCATAAACACGGGGAAAAAAATAAAAAAAAAATAAAAAAAGGCATGTCATGTAAGACTGACCGTTGTGGCCCGCGAGCAGCCTGCCGCGAGCCACAACTTTATGTATTCGGATAAATAAAATACCTTGTTACGAGTTTCATATGCAAAAGATTCAACGGTGTTTCTTTGGTCCTTAGTTTCCTCCACCTTTATATCTTGTAACAATCAACAATAACTATCAATGAAACAAAAAAATCGACCAAAAAAACCAATCGAGTAAACCAAAATAGATCTAGATAATCGATTGACATTAAACAGAGAGTATTAGAAAAACTTACTCAACATCAAACATTTATAGGGTCTATGACGGAATCGTCTCCCATGGTGGCGTATGGGTGGTGGCTGAGAGTGATGGAGAAGAAGAATGAGACCAATGATTTTGTAGCAAAATGATTTCTTGTGTGGTTGTAATGGTGTGTGTATGAAGGCGAGACGCTTCGTTTGCGAGCTTCAATCTCATTGAATCCCATTTAATAGCTGAGGGCGAGGGTACAATTGTAACAAAGTTCTATGATTAAAACAATGGATTTAAGGGGTGAGGAATTGAATGATTAATTGGTAACGTAAGTAGGGAAGCAGGTTTCAAGATGGCAGGGATAGAAATGAAGGTTTTTTGTTTAAAGATAATTTCATTAAAAACAACTCGACAGGTCCTCAAAACAAGGACCTATGAGCAAACAACCAAAACAACGTCAAACCAAAGGAAACAAACACCAACTCTTCCAATCTACATTTTCCCTTCTAAACCTATGACGAATCCAGAAAAAAAAATGTCGACTTGACATTCTCCACCACCTCAATAGGACTTCGTTTCTGAGAAGCAAAGACCCGAGCATTACGTTCATTCCACAACGCCCACATAGTGGTATAAATGAAGGTTAGTAATGTAAATTTGTTGTGATAGTGTAAAGGAGGAGGTGGGTAAAATGTCTATATTACCCTTCTAAGTGTCTTAATTGTCATAATTATCTCCATAATACACTTAAATTTCTTGCTTAAATATGTTGTACATGTTGCTTGTTAAGTTGTCCAGAAATGAAAATTATAATGTGGTACATCATTCCTCTTTTATAATGTATATTATAGATTATAGATATAGAAGATATAGATAATATAGATATAGATATAGTAGAATCGTATATATTTATATATTAGGAAAACTAAAAAGTTAAATGTAAGGATGGCAAAATAACCCAAACCCAACGGGTATGCTTAAAACCTGAGGCATTTGGGACGAGTATATTCGACGGGATGGGTTTGAGATTGAAAAAAAAATACATTTTGCGGGCATGGGACGAGTATGAGATTAGGTGATACTTGACCCAATTACCTGAAACTAAACACCCTTTTACGTGAAACATATACCCGAAATTTTTTTTAGTTTTATATATATCTTTTCTTACTATTTTTAGTAATGTTTCAATATAATAGATTCATTACTTAAAAAATGTAAACATTTCTTTTGAAATAAATATGTTAATGACATTATTATTTATATTTATGTGTTATGAAATATAAAAATATTTCTTGAGATATTATAATATATATTTACATTTTAAAATTTTCAAAGTTTATCATAGTGATGATGATATTTATGTTATCTATAAAAGAAATCAAAAAACATACATACACATCCAAATCCCATTGGATAACGGAACGGATATTGGTATGAGGTTAGCCATAACCAATCCGTTAACATCCCTAATTAAACGTGAAAAAAGGAAATTCTCAAATAACATTTTGAAAAAAAAATTTAATTTGAAGTATGTTGAAAACTAAAATAAAGTATAACTTAAAAAAAAAAAACAAAAATATAAGTTCTTTCATTCCTAAAAGAAATAAGTATTTAGGTTTTTTTTTTTTTTTTTTTTTTTTTTTTTTTTTTTTTTTTTTTGTTAAATGAACCAAATTCATTTTACTCTTATTTGATTAGTAAATAATCTTATTTGTTTAATCAGAAGTGTTTGTTACTTAACGAATGAGTCACATAAAACAAATGAAAAAAGTCACCGTTAAAATAACTTAATGTACGCTTCATATCACACACTATATTTAATTGAGCATTTCAAATTGTATTTTTTGTATTTGAATTTTTTAAAGTTATATAAGTTGAAAATAGTATAGAACTAATAAAAAGAAAAAGAGTGCAAAAAAGGAATAATTTAAAAGTATTTGTTTGGGATTCATTTTTTGGGGGTGGAAACCGAGATGAGCTTTTAAATAAATAATCTTTAAATAATTAATATTTTTTTTCTAACACTCAATTGTTTTCATACACCTTTCTTTGTTTGCATTTGAATAACATTAAATGAATATTTTATTATGTATTAAATATCATTATAACAAAAATGAGTCTAATTAAATTAATTGTTTAAAAAAAAAAAAAGAGGTATGGTTGTCCTCATGCTCCAACCTAATTTCACTTTTCTTTTACCGGACTCCAACCCTTTAATTAACCAAAATACATAATATTCTCCCACTTTAATAGTTGATAATTAAAGCCCAACATTAAATATATATATTTTCTTTCTTTTTTAATACATTATATTTTTTTTAATTAATTTAATTTATATTTTAGACAATCTTTCAGAAAACCATGGAAATAAAATTGCTTTTAACATCTAAAACACTCACAATTTTTCATTTCATACTCTCTGAAAAACAAATTCAATCTTTACCTTCTCATACTCCATTATCCCTAAAAAATCTTAATATTTTCTTTTTTAGTTTATAAAAAAATATTTTTATTCTTCCCTCATACTGTTCACTGTCCCATCTTCATAATTTCTGCAAATTTTCATTTGAAAAAGAGTTTGTTTTTTTGTTGGATTTTGTCATTTTCTGTTGTTTTTTTGTTGTTTGATCATTTCTGGATGTAAAAAGTTTCTTGTTTTTTGTTTGTTCTAAAGAAAGTTTAAATTTTTTACCTCTTTTTATTTAATTTCCTTTATGGGTTTTGGGTTTTATGTTTAAAAAAACTAATCTTTAAGATTACAAACATAATCTTTATTTCCTTGTAATTTTCTTATAATTTTCTTGCTTGATGATTATGGAAACTGAAGAGATGAATAATATTAATAATAATAATAATAACAACACTAACAATAGTAATAGTAATAATAATAATAGTAGTGGGGTTGAAGTGGTGGGATCAGATGCACCTTCAGACTACCATATTGCTCCTAGAACTGAACCACCTTCTAAACCAAACCCTCCTCAGTCCATCACCAGCCAGTTAGCTTCTTTATCTCCGCCGTACACGGTGGCCGGAGCAACTCCGGTGACTGAAAAGAAAAAAAGAGGCAGACCCAGAAAATATGGTCCAGATGGGTCTGTCACAAAAGCTTTATCTCCAAAGCCCATCTCTTCTGCTGCACCACCTGTTATTGACTTCTCCACCGGAAAAAGAGGCAAAATCCGGTCACCCATCGCCGGAAAACATGACCATCACCCACCACTTAAAGATTTGGAAGCTTTAGGTAATAAAGATTATATCTTGATGTTAAAGTTTGAGTCTTTATTTGTTTATATGTGTTTTTTGACAATAAAGATTGCTTCTTGATGTTAAAGGTTGAGACTTTATTTATTTATATGTGTTTCTTGCTGTTAAAGGTTGAGTCTTTATGTATTTATAAGTGTTTTCTTGATAATATGAAACAGTTTCAAAATTTTCAAGGGTTTTGATTGGAGTGGGGCCTAAGTGAATAGATGTATAGAACACTTCCAAGTTGTTAGATCTTGATGGTAATAGATAGTTCTAGAAGCTATGTGCTTTTTTTGTGTGTGTGTGTGTGTGAACTAGGAGAATCTTGAAACAGATGATTCTAATTTTGCTGCTTACTTTTTTGGATATTTGGTTACATTTGACATTCATACATTCATATATATGACAAGAAAGAAGATATGAGATGATAAAGATGATGTTTTTATTGAATCTTTTTTGAAACTAATATAAGGTGCCAAGAACTATGCTTACTTGTATTGTAAGGAATCAGGACTTTGCCTTTATTACCATGTAGGGTTTGTTTGTTGGCTCAAAGGTTTTGTCTGTTGAACTGTGGGGTTTATTGCATAACTTCTGTCTGGCATACATTTGGGGGTAATTTGTTTGTTTAGGTTAAGGATCTACTCATTTTGTTTGTTGGTCACAACATTCTATCTAAATTATTCGGATTTAGGTGTTTATGTTATATTGTTATGTCAAATGTCTTGTAAAGTTATTCTTTATGTCTCGTATAGTTGACGTCAACATGGGTAGATTAGTTGACTGAAGGCTTTCGCTGTTTTTTGGTCAGGTGATTTGGTTTCAAGCTCGGTTGGTGCTAACTTTATGCCTCATATCATTAACGTCAACACAGGAGAGGTAAAAATTTGGTACTTTTACCACCGCGGTTTGTGAAAATAAGTTTGAGTAGAATTCATAGTTGTTTTTGTTTATTATAAAATGTCATTTTACATTTATTTATTTATTTTGGGTCCCGTTAGGACGTGACAATGAAGGTTATATCGTTCTCCCAACAAGGACCTCGTGCAATATGCATTCTGTCAGCAAATGGTGTAATTTCTAGTGTTACCCTTCGCCAGCCCGACTCCTCTGGCGGTACATTAACTTATGAGGTGACAAATTGACCCATGTTGATCTTTTATCATGTTATTGACCTATGAGTGATAAGTGTTTTCTTGACATTTTGACACCTATTTTTTCTTTTAAGGGTCGTTTTGAGATATTATCGTTGGCGGGGTCCTTTATTCCATCTGAGAGCGGAGGGATAAGAAACAGATCCGGTGGGATGAGTGTTTCTTTGTCAAGCCCTGATGGACGGGTCGTTGGCGGTAGTGTGGCTGGTCTATTGGTGGCCGCCAGCCCTGTGCAGGTATTTTACCATCTCCATATGGTTGTATTTGTAGTTTTGTACCTCTCGAATCCATCATTTATGATTTTTTTTGGTCAATGTTTGTCATAAACCAGATTATCGTAGGAAGTTTCTTGACGGGCTTCCAGCAGGAACAGAAAACCACCAAGAAACAAAAACCCGAAAACATAACAATCACCATCCCCACTACAGCTGTAGTTCCAGTGCCAGTGCCGGTTTCTGTTCCTGTGCCAGTTACACAGGCTACTGAGACCAACGAGCCACTTCCCGCTAAACCAAACCAATCATCACCCTCGTTTCGTGGAGATAGTTGGTCCTTTAATGCTCCCGAGTCTCGGAACAAGCCAACTGACATCAATGTGAGTCTTCAGTAATAACAACTTACCAACGGTAACAATTTGGTTAACTGACTGCATTGGCGATTAGACGATGATTCTCACCTTTTCATAATTTGGTTGTTTGTATGTAAAACCTCTTTCCGGTTGCTTTTAGCTTGACGTTTGATGGGTCGCGTTAGTAGATTCGACTGTTAGGATTAGTTTTTCGGTAGAAGTTTCGTGTCTTGAGCATATTATCATCAGGTGTCATGTGTAGATGATTTGCAATGCTTCCAATTCATCAGGGTTATTTTTATAAAAATTGGATCCTAGGGCTTGTGTTTCTATAAAGTGGTCCCTATATTTGGTTAACAGTCGCCATAATAGCGACTATGTGATCGCATGCATTGGTTCATAGTTTGAAGCACATTTTTTGTGCTTTCATGTCATGCATTTGAGATATGTTTGATTTTTCTTTCTTTCCATATATAGAATAGTTGTGGTTTGGTTCAATTTGCTTAAAATATTAACATGTGTTAAAAGTAGTTGTAGTTTGATTTTGAAACGTTTAATTTGTTTCAAGTATGTCACAAAAATAGTGGTTATAAAATAAATAACCATTGCTCGTGTCTTGCGGTGCAAGGGGGTGTGGTAGGTATTCATAACCAATTTGTTGAGGGTTTTAGTATCATGGTATTTATTGGTGTATAGTTAGGTTACACAATGCAGGGCTCGTGCCACTGCCACCTTATCCATTTGTCAAAGAATAGCGCCCCTATTTCCCTGGCGCCATTAGACCATGTGTAGTGGAGGGGGTTATTTATAACGCCCCTGATTCTGATTGGTCCACGTAGCAGCTGAGTTAGCATGGGGAAATGAAGTGAAAAATGGGTGTAGTGGTAAAGGGGAAAATATAATGCCCCTGTTTCTGATTGGTTTATTTTATTATTTTTTTAATTAATAAACTCAAAATAATTAAAATAAAAAACAAATAATATAAAAAAAAAGTTACAACTAATATTAATTTAAACATTACATATTCCTAAATTACTTATTTAAACACTAGATAATCCTAAATTACTTATTTAAAGATTACATAATTAATCCTAATTTTCTTCCCTATGGAGAGTAATTGTCCCAGTCCTGGAGTGTGTAGTACGGCGGGGACACGGAACGATTGCTATCGCGACCGTCATACCTCGCATCTGAGGGGATGCAGCGGTACTCATGAGGAGGGGAAAAATTGTTTCGTTCTTCTATAGCATCCCTTAAAGCTTCTAGGTCCTCCTCGGTTGGCTCCCGATCAAGATGGGTTGGGGTGGGGGTAGCCTGGAAGTGGGGGTGGGGTTTGGTTGGTTCTCCACAAACTGTAGACGCCCCACCCCCCCTCTCAGCCATAACATAATCTACAAACCACACAATCTCCTCTGCAGTGAAATCAGCATCTGGGTGTGTGGGAGTGTATCCAGGGAGTGGAGGAATGGAGGGGACGGGGTTGGTGACACGTGAAGGAGGAGGAGAAAAAAACACTTGTTGAGAAGGAGGAGGAGAAGAAGAAAACAGTTGTTGAGGAAGAGGAGGAGAAGAAGAAAATACCGGTGCACGACGTCTCCGGCGAGCGTATCGCCGGAGATTAGACGGCTAGGCAAGGTCATTTGGAAATCCACCACCCATAGTTGTAGTGTGTTTGTAGTGTAGTTTTTATAAATTGTAGCGTGTTTGTTTGTAAATGTTTGTGTAGTGTGTTTGTGTGTATATATATATATATAGGGTGGGGTTAGCATACAAAAGAGGTGTTTTGTAAGAAGGGTGAGAAGGAATTTTAACCATTGGATTAGCTAGATGGAGGGATGAGATGATAGTAGTGACAATTTTATAATATGTGTTATAATTATTATATTATATAAATTAAGGTTGTAGGGGTAGTTGAGTAATATTACACCTCTTCATTAATAAAACCCATTTAATTCACCAAATTATAACCGTATCTTGTGCTTGAATATAGGATAATTATCAACACCCTCTTCACCCAAAATAAGAAAACAACAATACCAAAAATCACTGCACAAAATGATAAGAGATTCTCACAAAAATAGGCCACCGATTGTATGTTTTATGATGTGTTATGTGATATATTTGTCTAGTAGTTATGTGAACAAATTCCGATGGGTGAATTAGGGAGAAACAAAAATCGATTTTCAATAATGTATTAGTGTTTTATAAGGTAATCAGATGTGTTCTATGGTGTTTGGTTTTTGGTTTTTAAGAATTGTTTAGTTCTTATTGATATGTGTTTTCCAGATGGGTTTACCATATGTTTTATTGAAATGTGTATTTGTTCAAGGGGTTTAGTTTAAATTGTTGTTATTAAGGGGTATTTTATGGGGTCAGTTTAAATTGTGTTTAAGAATTGGTGTTTTATGGTTTTAAAAAATTGTTTAGTGCTTATTGAAATGTTTTTTCCCGAAGTGTTTACCTGATGTGTCTTCGAAATGGTTTTTAAAAAGTGTTTAGTGCTTATAGAACACATCTCAATACATGTGTGTTTTAATATAAATGTGTTATTAGAAAAGATTAAGTTTTTTTTGGTGTTTTAAGGTGTTTAGTGTTTTTGTATGATGAACATGTGTGTTATAACAGAAGTGTTTAATTCAGAAAAGATACTATGTTTTGTTTTTTTAACAGAAGTGTTTAATATTGTAAAGTAGATGAACACAAAGAAAAAACAAACGTATTATATTAAGCAGTTTGTGTATTTTAGGATAAAAGATTTGAAACAAATATCCCTATAATTATTCTATAATTAAAAAAAATACTCGTTTGATTTAAAAAAAAATGTTGACCGAGAATTAGTGTAAAAATCCCTATAATTGCTCTTATATTAAAAAGATTTAAATTTAATAAAATAATTATTTATGTAAATTTAATTATTTATCCTTGACCTTGGTGCCATGTGTCACTATGAGATTCTTTCTCACATTTCTCACATTTCTCACAATATAAGGTTTTTGTATGGGAACTCTTACCTATATATATATATAGGGTCAAGATCGTGTACAAAGTGGTTTTTTTGTGAGAAGTGTGAGAAGTATTAAAAATTGATACTTAGGCATCATTTTTTGAACTTAGTCGTGATGTTTTGGATTGTTTTGCCTATAAAAACACCAAACATAACAATTAAAAACCGAAAACAATGTATTTTAGGCTTAAAACTTAAAACACCATGCTAAGAACATTAGCAGTGTGTTTTAGGCGTTAAGTAGTGTGTTTTAGCTGTTTTTTAAATTTAATTACTATAATACATTGTATTGTGTTTTAGATTGTTGTGTTTGGTGTTTTTCAAGTTAAAACAACCTAAAAAATCATTCCTAAATCCAAAACATGATGTCTACATGTCAATTCTTAGTCCTTCTCACACTTCTCACGAAAAATGTACTTTGTACAGGATCCTAAACCTATATATCTATATATATATAGTAAAAATAAAAAATATAACCGTTCAAATGAAACGGTCGATTTTTGAATTTGAATGTTTCACCTTGCCACGTGGCAAGGTGTGATTGGTAGTCAAAATGTGTTCCAACGTTATGTAAATAACGCTTGCCCCCCCCCCCCTTTTGCAAAATAACCCCCCCCCCCCCTGTAATGGTGTGTGTGGGGTGGGGGGGGGCTATTTTTGGTTCTCACACCCAATAACGCCATGACTACACATAGTTTTAGGGGATGGGGGTGTTGATGCCCTGTGTACACAATAAGTCAATAACGAAGGAAAATGGGTGTTTGGTGGGGGGGGGGGGGGCGTGAATTTTTTATACCATTTGAAAACACTAAAATCTTAAAAAGAATACCCAAATTTTTAACTCTATATAAACAATTTATCCGTCGTATTTTTAACATAACTCTCCACTTCTTCTTCTCTTTTAAACCACAACTCTCCACTAAAAAAATGCATCCACACGTTTCCGTTTAAACCAAAGACGAGGAGTTCGCATTGACCGTTTCAGTTCTACAAGTTTGGAAGTCAGACGTTTTTACAACGCATAGATTTGATAAGGAATTTGGGATTTGCTTAAGGATAAATTTGACGATGAAATGAGTTATGCAACTGCGCGTACAAGCGATGAAATATCCGGGGTAAAATCGGTTAAAAAACAAGTAGCAAAAACTTGAATTTTCATTTCGTAACTTTATTAAAAAAAAGAAGAAGAAGAAGAAGAATGGGCGTCCAGTACCCTTATGAAACTTTCGTTATTGGGTTAGCCATACCCTTCACATGTTTCTAGTGATTCACCGTTTAAACCAAAGACAAGGAGTTCGCATTGACTGTTTCAGTTCTACGCGTTAGGAAGTCAGACATTTTTTACAACGCATGGATTTGATACTGAAATTTGGGATTTGCTTAAGGATAAATTTGACGAGGAAATGAGTTATGCAACTGCGCGTACAAGGGATGAAATATCATCGAAGTTGGAGAGTATATCGGTAGTACTTGAAAGATTTCACCGAATATGCAATAGATGGATAGACAACTTGAGAGATGATGATAATGATGACCATGTTGTTGAAGAATCTTTAGTCAAATACACATGCGTTAATGGAAGGTCGTTTACTATGTTAGAACAATGGGAACTTATAGTTGACGCCACTGTTGATTAAATTGAAATATTTAGTATTTTTATTTTAGTGTTATGTATTTTTAGTTTTAATGTTATGTATTTTTACTTTAATATTATGTAATTTTATTTGTTTAATTTTACTTTATTTTGTTAAATTTAAATATACAACAAACAAAACAAAATAAATAAATGATTGGGTAATGATTGAGAAAGCTTTATAATATTTCCTGGTAGTTATTGAAAGAAGGGGAATAAAGCCCTCTTTTAACGTGGCGCTGAGGTGACGAGGTAGAACCCTTAGAGACTCCTTTACGCACCATGTAGTCATAAGAGTTGATATAGTAGGGGTGTGAGTTTATTGTTTAAAGAAGAACTAGTATTAAGCCCCATTCGTTGCTGCGGAAGTCATAAAACCGTATTAAGTAGCATCACTGCACATTGTTGGCAGCGACTGACAATACTAAAAAAAATCATAAAAAAGATATAACATACAAAACTCAGTGACATGTAGACGTAAAAACGGTGAACTATGCACGCTCGTTGTGGCGTAATAATGCGCAAAAATTAGTCTGAAACTTAAAATATAGCGTGACCGTTCAACGGGAAAAAAATTCATGTAGTGGCATGTCAACTCGAAAAATTTGGATTGAAACATAAAACTAAATATTTATTTAAGATACATGAGATAAAGTTCAAAGTAAAAAACACTTATGAAGCATGATGTATTGTTAAGCATGATATATAACATCATAAAGTACAAACCATTTGTAAATTAATACTATATAATAATAATAATAATAATAATAATAATAATAATAATAATAATAATAATTCGAGTCCATAATGTTTTTTTATTACCGCTTGTTAGAGAAGCAGAAATTATTAAGTAATAATATATGGGAGGAATGATATTAAGATTAAAGAGAAAGTATACGATATAAAGTCCCTTAACATAAGAAGCGTAAGAAGCCACTAGAGATTGACACGTGTCAATCTAACCTAACCACAGTTAACCCCCCAATTAAACCTATTTTCCTCTTCCCTGTTTTGAAACAAACCAATCTAGATCTGACCACCACAACCAACACCACCACCACCACCACCACCACCATCCCCCACCTTTGTCCTCACAAATCCGACCAGTTATCCACCACCATATTTAACCCGATGCCACCCCATGACCTGATGTAACCAACACTTACTTAACGTCAACGTCACTTCCGTCACCATAATCATAATCACTTTGTCGGTTAAGTCGACCACCGGCACATTAATTTAACAGAAAATGACAACCCACTAACTTCACCATCTCCTTTCTCATCCCATCCAGATGATATGATACCTTCGCATAAAGTGTGAACCACTTCAACTTCAATCGGTTCACACGTTTTTACATAAACCATTACACAAGCCACCAACAACCCTAATAATTTCCCCTACTGTTTTCATTTTTTCCCCTCAATTATTAGTTTATTTTATTATTAACAGAGAATGCAGACAGAGATTGGAGAAGATGATGCCTGGGTGCGTTTGATGTTTTGTAAAAGGTGCGTTTAATGTTTGGTAAAGGTGCGTTTGAAGGATTGAAGTTGTTGTTGGTGAGATTTGAAGGTGTGTTTAATGTTTGGTAAAGGTGTGTTTGAAGGATTGGAGTTGTTGGTGGTGAGATTTGAAGGTGCGTTTAATATTTGGTAAAGGTGCGTTTGAAGGATTGGAGTTGTTGGTGAGATTTGAAGAAACGGAACCATCCATTAAAGGGTCTAAAAGAAAGGAAATAAAAAGATGAAGAGGATGATGAGCATGGGGATGACGTGGAGTGAGGTGAGAGGGAGAAATTGAAGATGGGTCTGGATAGTAAGTGTGTTGATTGTGTGTTTAGGATAAGAGGATAACAAACATCAAAGAACACTCCATACTATGTTCCATGGGTTGAATATTTTTGTGTACATGTGTAATGAATAAAAACAAGATGAACGCAAGTGCATCTATCTACTAAAGGTGCGTTTGAATTTGTTTTTGGTTTTTGATGAGTGCGTCCTAAATTTTCAATGAGTGCTTCCAAATTTTTAATGAGTGCTTCTAAATTTCAGTGAGTGCTTCCAAACTTTTTAATGAGTGCTTCTAAATTTTTAATGAGTGTTTCCACACTTTTTTTGTGAGTGCTTTTAAATTTCAATGAGTGCGTCTGAATTTTGATAAGTGCGTCTGAAATTTTGATGAGTGCGTCTGAAAATTTTGATGAGTGCGTCTGTAAATTTGCTGAGTGCGTCTGAGATTTAAAAGTGCTCTGTTTTTCACCAACTTCATCTTTTTCCTCTGCAACTTTATTTAACCTAATTTTTATGTTTAATCATCCTTATTGAAACAAAATCGAGAGTATTTTGACAACTATTACGATTCATAATTGTTCATATGATTATTTTAATCCTCTGTTTTTTATTATTTTTAGATTCAAATACTGATCTTACATTTTCGTTCATTGTAATCGAATGTTTTTTTTTGTTATTTTGATTGTGTAATAATTCAGATTGGTTTAATCAATTTTCAATTGTTAAAAAAATTTGTTTTCGATTGATGTTTGGTTGTTACGGTTGAAAAAAATAGACGTTTTACCCTTGGCTAGTTTAACCCAAGTATGATTAGGGTTTTTAATCTGCATCCTTAATCTAATGGCTGAGATTGCTTCTTACGCTTCTTACGTTAAGAAGCTTTATACGTTATCTCTCCCCAAGATTAAATTAATTCTTAAAACGGCTAAAAATCTCTTAATGTTAGGATAGTTTGGCTGTTTTGTAGGTGTCAAAATAAACTCATGTTAGGCTATGTATTATGGAATAATAATTAGCTTGAGCTATTGACAAAAAGTGATGTTACCTTAGTTTCACATAGGTAAAGGGTCAATAACTAAACTATCTAATAACTAGTTATTGACAAAATTGATGTATGATGCTGTAGAAGAAGAAGGACTTTCTTGAGTAGCTCCTGTAGGGTTTACTGGAGCTGTAGTGGCAGATTGGCCATTTCCAGATTGTACTTTAGTTAGGGTTTGCTAGGATTCTACATACTCTTCGTTTGATGAAGATGAGTCTTGAATTCAGCTTAAGATTCCTGAAATACTTTATCTTCTTCTACTGCTGGAGTTCGGTGGGTGCATTTGTAGGTACCGTGGTATTAGATGTTGTTGGCGCATTAACGATGATCGGACACACCAGTGGTGAACTGGCAGCGTTTTCATATTCGTAATACATTTGAGCAACAAATTCATCAACCACAGCATCTATGTTAAAAGAATAAAAAAACCCTTGTAGTCGAACAACCAATCGGGTCCAATACCTGGAGCATTGACAGTGTAATGGTGAACGTTGACATTAAGCCATATGTGGGTTCTTTTGTTGTACACTCTTTTATTTGGAGTTTTGTACCCAACAAAGAAACATTCTTCTGTCTTTGCCCTGAATTTTTCATGAGGATGGATCATGGTACATGGAGCCCCGAATGGTTCCAGAAACTCTAAGTTCGGTTTTTGATGATTCAACAATCCGTAAGAAGTATTACCTTGCTTCTTTACCATCAGAACCCAATTTAGAGTGTGACATGCACAGTGAACCGCCTCATTCCAAAAGAATACTGGTAGATTCGAGTCTGCAAGTATAGTTTCAGCTGCTTCTATAAGAGTTATGTTCTTTCTTTCTGCAACATCGTTTTGCTATGGAGTGTAAGGTGTTGTGAATTCATGATGGATACCTTTTTCATTGCACAGTGCCTCCATAGCTTGATTCTTGAATTCTGTTCCGTTATCACTTCAAATCCTTCAGATCTCTAGTTGATATAAGTTTTCAATCTTTGTGAATAGATTCTTCAAGATTTCAAAAGTCTCACTTTTATGTTGCATACTAACAACCCGAGAGAATCTTGATTAATCATCTGTGACAACCAGACATTATAGATCTTCCTTAGGTGAATGTACCCCTTCCGTCTGTGCCACATGATTGATTCCTTTTCTATTGCCTTTGTCAGAAAACATATGACCCGCCCATGCGCTGTAAATGCCTCACTCATATCCAAAACATACAGATTGTTGACCCTTGGAGCAGAGATCGTGACCCACTTCTTAGGAATTTTTTTAACCAGGTTTCAAAATGAAGCAAGCATTGTCATCAAAGAAAACTGTAAACTTCTTGTCACATATTTGCGAAACACTCAGCAAGTTGTGGTCTATCAGCTTCATGTAGCGTATCTTCTCAAAACTGACAATTCCATTACTCATGTTACCTTCTTTACTAATGTAACCCCCTTTATTACCAGCAAAAGCCACATATCCCCCGTTGATATTCTTTTTGTCAAATAACAGGGATAAGTCGTCTGTCATGTGCCAGAAGCTCCACTATTAACAATCCAGAGGCTGCTAATAAGGCCTTATGAAGCTCCATGCACAAATAATCAAAGATTAGTGGTTAAGGGGGAACCCAAGCCTTGACGGTCCTGGGTCTGCCATGGTCATCAACTGATGGAAAATCAACCCATTTCCCATTTGGAGTTGGAGTTGTTTCTAATAGTTCGGCTTGTGAAAGCAATGATTCTTCGGATTTAGTTGGTGACTTGGGCCTCCAAACCTATTCCAGTCTCTTTGGTTTTTGTTTCTTTTTAGCCTTAGGGCTTGAAGGTTTTGATTGAGACTCTTTTGGTGGAACAGTGTTTGGAACCACCTCAGACTTAACTGCATGTGGTTCAGGTTTAGCGTTACATTTAGGCTTAGCTGCAGGCTTAACTTGGGACTTAGTTGTTGCATTAGCCTTATGGCTCCCCTTACCTTGAAAGCATTATCATCAACTGGCTTTCGGTCCATAGCAATTTTGTACCTGTTGTCATATATAGATTGTTTCCCTTTTTGTTTTTCAGAAAGTTTTGGGGAAACTAGTTGTTTAGGTTTGCTAGGACATAGAGCTTCATCGATTTCGATCCTCTTTCGTTTAAACTCAGGGCACACAACAACTAAATGCCCACATTCCTTGCATTTATAATAGGATCTGTACTCTTCAAACTTGGGAGTCTCAGTTGGTTTCTCCCTTTTATCCCTTGATTTGGATGTACTGGTAAAGGTGTTTTTAGCTACTTAATCCTCCAGACACTGTCTTTGCAGACTGATCTGTGGCTTTTCACTATCATCACTTTCTACTTCACTAGCAGGCCTCACAAATTCAGTTACATACTTCTTTCGATTTGTGTTGTGAGTCTGTTTTGAGGAAGTATGAGTGTTCATCTTTTTATTATTCTTAATAGATTGCTGGTTTGATTACCCCGATCCACCTTGTATTTACCCTTTCCCCGTTTTTCTTTCTTGATAGATACCGTGGTTTCTTGCCAGATTTCTCCCTGGGTATCCAAACCTTCTTAACAGCTCAAGTGTCATCATAAGATATTTTCCTATGAGATCTGTCAAACATAGCCAACTGATGTGCTATGTATGGTCTAAAAAATAATAAACTCACCTAGACACATAGTAATATAAAATAGACTCAACTAAACTAGACCACATGACAGGAAAGTGTACCTATCAATGCAGTACAGACTAAGTAAGTCCGAGTATCGAACCCACGGGACACAACTAGAAAACAAAACTAGACTCGACTAAGACTTAACAAAATGATTTAAAGGTTGATTTTTGGTTTTTTTAAATAACTAAATAAAATAAAATAAAATAAAATGAAATAAATAAGATAAATAGACAACAAAAATTATTGAGGAAAATATCAGGATAGGAAGGCAACTACCTAGGTCAAGAATCCTACATGCAAACTCACAACTCTCGGTAATGGAAAATTGAATGGCTACCAGATTCTAAAGATAACTTAAGAAACCCTAAGACGTGCTAGATCTCCTCCCGGTCTCACCAACACACCCCAAAGAATCCTAAAGAATAAAACACTGGTTATCTAGCTCGGATCACCTCTCGGTCTCTCTAATCACAATACACCTAAAGATGTAAAGGAGTAATTTAATTGGGTTAACTATGACTTGGAATTGCAAGAAACTAAAGAAACTAGGATAGGATCACCTCCCAGTCTCACCCAAAACCTAACACCTAAAGCTCTAGACAACCCAACATTCCATCACCTCCCGGTCTCAAGAATGGAAGAATACAAAAGTCCTCTAAATTCTCTAATCAAGTTCCTATGGCTTGTAGTACGAAAACCATAAACTAAGCTACGAGCACAAAGCAAACAACCCTAATAAACATCCAAACATGAAAGACATTCACTAAGACGTTTATGGAACCCTCAAAAATAATAAATTAGACTTAAGTACGCACACACATCATAATAAACACCAACCAAACTTTTACCAAAACATTAACCATTCAAAAATAAATCCAAAATTGAAAACTATAAAATTAACATGTATTAATCATACAACCTAGGTAGTGGTTCAAGATTTAGCTACACATAGTCATGGAAAGCAATAAAAACACAGGTTCAAAATAAAAATTAATTATGATCTCAATATTTATGAACACAAAATAAATTAATATGAAAACTAAAATTTTTAATGATCAAACCTGAGCTTCACTCTTTAACCCAAGCCTTCCTGGCCTTCACTTCCTCTCCCAATTCGAATTAGAGCTGTCGCAGGTTGGTTCTTCTTCAACGGCGGCTGTCAAGATCTCTCTCCGTTCGATAATCATATGTTCCCCTTTTATAATATTGCCATTCGATCCTAATGTATTAATTGGGCTTAGCCAATGTTTTTTTTCTTTTTCTTTGTGGCGTGAGGTAACAAACCTCATGTCACACTTTATTATTATTATTATTATTATTATTATTATTATTATTATTATTATTATTATTACTTTATGTTCCCGACTCGAGTGTTTTTGGCTCGACTAAAGTTACTCGTTTAGATTCCAATGTCCATGACCACCTACTCTCAAGTGTTCGTGTCTCGATTAAAATTATTTCGTTTTAAGCTCATTTCACACGAACACCTACAAAATAGTTAAAATAATAAATACATAATAAAAACGACACGAAAATAATAAAAACATGACCAAATAAATATACAAAATACATAGGGAAAGAGATGTGTTTTGCAACACATCAAACATCCCCACACTTAAACCTTTTTCGTCCCTGAAAAAGACTGCAATGGAATCATAATCAGGACTCTCGGTTTCAAAAACTTTTAGGTTCATTAATTAAGATCTAATCATGCATCAACCAAAACTGTCGGTATTGTTGTCCACCTAAACCCAACCACCAGCTAATCAGGCCCTAATCATGTAAAGCAATTATGTTCATATTTTTACAATCAATCTATGGATCTCACACTCAAAATATCTGGCTTCACCTAATCCCACCTCAACCTTTCGAAGCAAAGGCTAAACCATATAGATTTACCAACCACTGCAAACTAAACTCCCTAATGTATTAGAAATTAAATTTATGATGGATGATGGATGAAGTTTATGAGCTTAGATATTTTTTTCTATTTTTTTTTCATACCTAACCCAGAGGTTGTCTCAACCAGAGTCACCATCCCCGAGAGCGACAGCGTGAGCTTCGGTATTTTTTTTTAAACCTGACTTAGAGGGAGTTTCGATCAGAGTCAACATCCCCAAGGGAGACTCCATAGGCTTCAGTTATTTTTTATTATATTATCTAGCTCAATTGATGGGCATGGATGTTTTTTTTTTCCAGGCGCCACTTTTTACCGGATTTATTCTCATAAAAAGGATAAGTGTGCCATTTAACTAATAATACATATGGGCTTTCAACCTACAGTGGTACCTCTAATTACTATCGGTGGTTTTAGTTATGTCGTTTCTCCTAAGATGAGAACCCACAAGATTTCATGATTTATTAAGGTATATTAAGAACAATCCTAGGACCTTTCAAAGCTAGCTGGGCCTACCGATACATCTTAAGCAAACACCCTTTAAATCTATTTATTTTCTCATACATATAATATTTTGAAAACCAAAAAATCCCAATTTTACTAACATTTTCCATATAAAATGCACAAAAGATCAGGGACATTTTTCAATTTTTTTTTTTTTTTGGATTTTCAAAATTTATGACTCAAACTACCTAAAAATAAAAATGAAGTTTCCATCCCCACACTTGAACGACACATTGTCCTCAATGTGAGAGTAGGAAAAAAATAAAGTGGAAATAAAAAAATACAACAAAAAGGAACAAACTCCCCTGGATATAAGCAATGTAGCTGCAAGCGCTCTGAAGTTGTCCATCAAAACCAGGCCGTATAGCATTTCATTCGCGGCCTTTGACTCAAAACTGAAAAATAAAAACTAAAAAGAAAATATAAAAACAATTGGTTGCCTCAAATGATTGTTGGGTCGTCCCCACCCGAATGGAGATTGAGTACGAGCGGCTAGATCCAAACCTGCAATAAAATATATTAGACAAACCAATTACTCAAAACTGACTCTCTCCATCATCCCCACACTTGAAGGGAAGATACCCCTAAGTGGGTTAAGAGAAAACTGACTCAAAAAGAAAATAAAAGACTCTAAAAAAATACAGACTCAACTGACTCAATATACAAAAATGCAAGAAACGTACTTGAAAGGAAAGATGGTGGAATGTGGTGGATGATGGTAAAACATGTGGTGAAATGGCGGTAAATAGTGGTGGAAGAAAACCGGGTGAAAAATATTTTTTTTTCTAATCAACTCGCGCACCGTGAAGGACACTGGTGATCTTAACACGCGTCGCGAGCGAATAAAATATATATTTCCGGGGTAATTACTGTTCATATGAGACAAACAGGTCAGCCCAGGCTCTCCGCATTACACGAGAAACCTTTTTTCGCATAAAGTTAATAAAATTTAATGTTTAGAAAAAAAATATATATTTTATTACCCAAACCTCCAACAAGAATCCCAATCATAAAATATATAATTAACTACATGGGATTCGTTCATGGTGTAATTTTTCTTGCCTAAGCAAACACGAAAACCAGCAAAAAGACTCAAAAACAAAAATAATAACAAAATACAAAGAAAAGAAATAAAATTAAAAACATTAATACAAACTTTACAACTGAGTTTTCATTCAGTTTCCATTAGGTGGCTTATATTTTATCCATTCCATATCCAACCCATTTAATTCTTTTCTTTCACCACTATCCATTAAGAAACAATTGGTGAATTTAAAAATATGTTTGAAAAACTCATACGGGTTGGGCCACCTATTCCTGCACTTACCTGGACCAAAACTGAAGTTTAACGCGTACTGTTGGCCCAAGTAATCACTAGCATTATCCCGTGTGTGGTCTGCTATAGTCTTTCTTCCTGCCATCATTGCATACAGACACTAAAACAAACGCGATCACGGGCACCAGGTATATAAAGAAAATAAAAATAGAATAAAGCACACAAAAAACAAAAAGACACACAAGCACACGAAAAAATAAAAGCAAAAACTGACTCAACACGCAAGCACACAAAAAGAAAATAAAAGCATACGACACACTAAAACCAAAAAGACTCAAACAAGACCAATTAATCAGTGAAGTCCTAATCAAAGCTAATTTCGCAATCGCCAAGTGTCCCCGGCAACGGCGCCAAAAACTTGATGTGCTCTATATGGTCTAAAAAATAATAAACTCACCTAGACACATAGTAATATAAAACAGACTCAACTAAACTAGACCACACGACAGGTAAGTGTACTTATCAATGCAGTACAGACTAAGTAAGTCCGAGTATCGAACCCACAGGACACAACTAGAAAACAAAACTAGACTCGACTAAGACTTAACAAAATGATTTAAAGGTTGATTTTTGGTTTTTTAAATAATTAATTAAAATAAAATAAATAAGATAAATAGACAGCAATGATTATTGAGGAAAATATCAGGATAGGAAGGCAACTACCTAGGTCAAGAATCCTACATGCAAACTCACAACTCTCGGTAATGGAAAATTGAATGGCTACCAGATTCTAAAGATAACTTAAGAAACCCTAAGACGTGCTAGATCTCCTCCCGGTCTCACCATTGGTTCCTTGGTTCTCTCCTTAAAGGGTGGTTCTCGTATGAACCCTATATATATATATAGGATTTGGATCGTTTGAGAACCACCATTTAGGGAGAGAACCAAAGAACCAAGTGTGAACACAAAAACCCCTCCACCAAAAAATAATAAAAAAAAATTAGATAACCTAAAAAAAATAAAAAAAAAGTAAAAACACCAAAATGTTTTTTTAGTGTTAATCTTTCTGAAAAAAATAAAAAAAACATAAAAAAATTAAAAAATTAAAACAATGGCTTATATTATGTCATATTTACGTCATGTCTGATGCACATATACGTTTCACTATTAGAGCACACTTTTGAATAAATTTTCAATTACCATAATGAAATGATCATTAAATGGATCTGATTTGATATATAAGGTGGAAAATTTTTTATTCAATGATCATTAAACAGGCACGAAGTGCATTTCACTATTATAGTTAGGTTTTTTTATGGGTTTAGCTTTATATGAGAGGTGGTTAAGTTTTGGGGGGGATGGGGTAGGGGATTTAGGTTTTTGTGGTTGGTGGTGAATAAACTTAAAAAACCCTCTCTATAAAACTATAAAATAAGACAATTGTACTACATGCACATTTGCATTTCACTATTATAGTTAAGTTTTTTAATGTGTTTAGCTTTAGGGTTTAGTTTTTAGGTATGATGGGAGGGGGTTAGCTTTTGGTGGGGTGGGGGGTGGAGCGTTTTGGTTTTTGGTGTCACACCCCGGCAGCGCATAGCAGAAAGCAAGTCATGAGGTAACGGAAGTTGTTACCAATAAGTTTAGCAACACACGGTTTGTTACATATGGACATCTTGCAACCACCCTCTAGTTTGACATATTTTATTTTTCATGATTAGTGAAATTTGTTAGTTAACAAGAAAATATGTTTCACCAAGGTGAAGCGTAGATTAAAGATAAATCGTTTTACAATTAAAAGTAAAAGTAGTTCAAAACAACATTGTTTACAGATTAACAGAAAACATAGTTATTTAGTGATTTATGGTCCCAACATCATGTCCATAGTAGTGCCTTGCCAAACCCGCTCTCTAAACCCGTATGCATCAGTACCTGAAAAACATGATTAAAAATGTCAACAAAGTTGGCGAGTTCACAGGATTTATGACATTAAACAGACTAATAATTTGTTTCACAAGTATGATCAAGTACAACTCGAAAAGAACCAAGTAGACTCGCGAAAATCTAATAAGTATGATAGGAACCTAAGGTGCTTAATCAAACCACGGCAATTTTGCTTCTCAAGTTTTGACCCCAAGTCCATGAGGAATTTTTAAGGTTATGTTTTAACAAAAAAATTACCGGTCCAGTAAGGGTCATCAACCCAATAGATCTATCAACATAAACTACGGCTCAAGTCCAAGAGCTAATGATTAAGGCGTGCGGAGAACTGTTCGTCCGGAGAGGACCGATGAGGTACTGTAAACAATACCCGTACACAAACCTAAGGCCATCAAGTGTTCTATAACTCTAGTCCTACTAATCATACAACATGTTAATCCCCCGATAAGTAAAACGTTCAAAAACATTTAAAGAAAAAGGGGCCGTGAAACTCACCTTAAGCTTAGCTTCCAAGTAATCTCCTAGTTCAATCTCAACCCGTTACTAACAATACCCTATAATCCATAAGGCTATTTTAGTAATCACCCTAAGTCTAATCAAGTTATTCACCATACTTCCTTGACTTAGTTATCCTAAAAAGATTTGAACTTCCATTAACCCTTACCCTGTCGACTCATTGGTGCCCTTTAGTGATCGGTTTAGTTTTAGACTTCGTGTGCTTGTATTTAGTGTCAAATTACTAGCCTTTATAGTCACATTTAGTCGTTTACTGTTGGGTCTGGTGACCTAGAGAAGAACAGATGATCTGAAAAGCCAAAACATGCTATATATGATCCAGAATAAATTCAGCATTTACAAGTTACTTCTCCCAAAAGACTGTTGACTCTAACATCTGTTGTACCCCAACATCTGCTGAACAACTGCTGATCACAAAGGACTGATGAAGAAACAACTGCTGATCCAAAGTACTGAAGACTCAAGGTCTGCTGGAGTCAACAGAACTTAGGCTCCAACAGATGATCCAAGCTATCAGAGGTTTACATATCAGCTGTTTAGATATCAGAGGTTTCCTATGTAACAGTACTTGTTTTATCAGATGTTTTATGTTGTTATTATTCTGTTAGATGTCACTGTCTTATGTGACGTCAGTCATAGGTCATCAGTGGTTTAGTTTGTCTATAAATAGAACAGTGCATGTACTGTTCTATTCATCACTCAAAACATTCTCTTAGACAAACAATCACAGAGTGATCAGGCTGAGGGGGAGTACTTGTGTAATCGTTGTAATCATTAGATTTATGAAAGCATTCGATTCAAAAACAATTATTCTCTTTGTTTGATTCATAGTTTATTATTCCGCTGCACTTTCCATTTATAGATTAACTTCTTTCATCTTTCATTTGTTAAACAATCAAAACAAATCAAACTCAGATCCTAACAATTGGTATCAGAGCTTGGTCAATTAAATTCGATCTAACCAATCAATTTAATATAAATAGATTAGCTCACAATTAGTGATATCGTTTGTTTGTTGGATTGAAAACAGAGTAATAGTTTATTTACGTTCAACAGTTTTATAAACAGACTTTGTCTTACAAACAATCAGAGAATGGCTTCAATCAATCACGATCCACATAACACTGGCACGAATAACAAGCCACCAATGCTTGTCAGATCTGAATACAATATCTGGCAACGTTGGATGAGCCATGTTCTAGCTCAACAGAACACTGGGTGTTGGAAGTCGGTTATCTTCGGACCACATGTTCCGATGGTGCCGAGTACCGAAGATCCCAAGGTTCAAGAGCCAAAGAAACTAGAAAACTACTTCGACCAGGATTTTCAGAAAATTGAGTTAGATGCTAAGGCCTTCAGTATTGTGGCCATGGATCTACCTAATGATATCTATGCTGGGTTGTTATACTGTAACAGTGCAAAGGAGTTGTGGGATGCTTTGAAAGAACAATTTGGTGGGACTGAGGAGGTTATTGAAAACAACCGTGAAATACTTAACCAACAATATGAAACATTCAGTCATGTTAAGGGAGAGTCATTAACTCAACAATTTGAGAGGTTTAACTGTCTCATTAGTGAACTAAAACTGGTGGGTCTAACTTATCCTAATTCAACTTTGAACCATAGGTTCTTAAGATCATTACCCAGACAAATGGGACACTATTGCTATAGTTATGATAAACTCAATTGGATTCAAGGACCTATCTCTGACCCAGCTTCATGGTAAGCTCCTGACCTATGAGAGAGAGCTTAACCAGAAAAAGAAGCTTCAGGACTCTGGAAAAGTGTCTGATGATTATGTTTTTGGTAATACAGCACTTTTAGGTCAAGATGAGGTGCCTGGTAACAGTAAGGATCAGAGTTATGATCATTTCATTGACATAACTTCATGTTTTAACTCTAGTTTTAACCTGATTCTTATTCACCCAACTATGCTTTTGCAGCAAGTCGTGGTGATATCCAGGCATCTGATAACATATCCTTTGAGTATGATGACCTTAAATACTTTGACCCTGATGATTTGGAAGAAATGGACATTATGCACCAATTGGCTCTGCTCAGAGTTAGAACTAACTTCTACAAGAAAACTGGCAGAAGATTTCCAGAGTTGACTGGCAGGTCAAAAGTGGGGTTGGATAAATCTAAAATTAAGTGTTATAAATGTCATACACTTGGTCATTTTGCTAGGGAATGTAGGAGTCAACATGGTACACCTATGATTACCTATCCAAATCAAAGACCACAGACCAACACTTATCAGGTTTCCCATAATACCCCTGGACCAAATGTGCAAAACACTGTTCATTTTGCACAGTCCTCATCCACTGTTCCTGTCCAGTATGTCCAAACCACTGTTCCTCAAATCCATTATGTTCAAACCCCTGTTGCTTAGGCACATGTGCCAATGACTGCTACTCCACCCTCTGCCCCTGCAAAGACCAGTCAACAGAGTTTATTCACACAAGGCTTTGTTGATTGGATCAGTTTAACAGATGAGTTAACAGATGAGAATTTTGCTCTTGTTGCCAAAGCTGAAAATGAACCAGAAAATTTATGTTTCATGGCTATGGACACAATTGTGGAAGAGGCTGAATTTGAGGATGTGGTGACTGAATCTGAAAATATGACTAATGATGTTGTTGATGCAGTAGTTCCAGATGAAAAGTCTGAAGAAGAGGTTGTGAATCTCTTAGATCCTTGGGGTGATGATTGTGAGTGCAAGTGTGATTGTGCATTGATGGCTGCTGCTAAGGTATCTCCTCAAATCCTAAAATATTTGTATTTAAACAAATGTGTAATAGCATTTTCTAACATTAAAGAGGTGAATGAAAACCTTAAAAGAAAATTTTAGATGATTAAGTTCAATTTGAAAAACTTTCAAAAGAGTTAAAATCAAAATTGACTGAAAAAGAATCTGAAATCAGCAGTTTAAAACATGAAGCAACTATAACCAAAGACCAGCTCCAAACTATGATGACAAAATATCATAGTTGTAAAAAGGAGCTTGAGTCCACTCAAGTTGAATGTGAAAAATGGGTGGGATCATGTAAAGGTTTTGAGATGCTCTTCAACAAACAGACCAAAAGTCATGTGAAGTTTGGTTTTGGTTTTGAAACCACTGCCCTAGCTTTTCAAAACACTGACAAAAGGGAACAAAAGTTAGTTAAGGTTATTCCAACTAATTTGGAGGGTCAAAAAATTAAAATCACTGAACCTAATGGCAAGAAAATCATTCTTGAAAAACCTGAGGGTTCCTCATCATTTACTGAACTTGAAAAGTATGAATTTAAACCTACTTGGTCAGATGAGTGTGATACTCTTGAAAACTTCAAACCAGTTGATTTCAAAACCCCTGATGGTAAGAAAGCACCATAGGCAAAGGTCATTCCCTTGAAAGACCTTCCAGGAGATGCTCAAACATCTGTTGAAAGGAAGGTTGAAAAAGGGAAAAAGAAATAAAAGAGTGAACACTTGTTCTGTGATTTTTGTGAAAAGAAGAATCATGTTACTAAAAACTGTTTTCTTCTAATAACTTATGATATCAACAAAGGAACAAGTGTGTGTGATTCTAAAGCCACATGCTCAATATGTGGTAAAAAGAATCACAAAACCAAAGAGTGTCTTTATTTCAAAAATTTTGATGTCAAAATACAAGAGTATAAGGCTAAAACTCTTGCAAGTCAAGTGGTGAGTACTCCAAAAGGAAAGCCCAAACAGACTTATGTACCAACCTAAACATCTGTTACCAAAATTCTTGAAACATCTTCTCCCAGGGATGTCCAAGTAACAGATGTTCCACCCTCAAACAAGTACCCTAGAGGATATGGACAACCACCTTGTCATAGTCTGTCACATGTTTATGAAGAGCCCAAGAGGCCTTCAAAACCAAGAGTGAACAGAAATCCCCATGGTTACCATCATCTGACAGGAAATGGTCAAACATCTGTTGCACCAAGTGTTGACATTCAAGCACTGGCAAATGGTCAGCAACAGTTGTTGAATCTGGTTCAAAAACTGGTTCAAACCACTGATTATCTTCCTAAGCTTGAGGCTGAAAAGTCTAGGAACTCATCCAAAGCTGTAACACCCCAACCGATGGCGGAAACATCGGGATGTCACGTATTGATGATTGTTTCAGTAGCACATGGTATATATTGAAATTTTAAATAATTTATTGATAACATAAATATCCAAATGAAAAGATGTCTAAAAATCCCAAAATACATAACATCAAATAAAGCAAATAACTTCATAGAATTCCTCATGCATACTCTAAGCCTCAGCTTCATTGTTACCTGAAACATGTTAATTTTGAAAATATTTTTGGGTCAACAAAAGTTGGTGAGAATTACATAGGTTTTGATAATTGAATAAAACTTGTACAATTCAAGTGTCATGGCAAGTCTAGTCCATATGTGAAAACATACTATCAGGTAAATCGAGTGCATAATCAACCCTTGTGACTAGAATATTGTGGTCCATCCCATACGCTCATGGTTCACTCGATTATGTTATGAATTGATAACAATCACCCACGCTACCTATGTAGGAGGTACACGTATTCGGGTGGGATTGTCAGTCCAATAGATCTATCATTGTATACCGTCGGCTGATCAATGTTAATGATTATGCTAGAATATTGTGCTTACCCTAGTCATGTTTAAGACATAATGCAACATAGAATAACACATAGACACTTTATGATTGAATTGTAGATAGAATGTTGTAACATGTTTCACCCCAAAATAGTGAAATAGAAAAAGGGGCTATGTAAAACTCACCTTAGTGTTAGAATGATGACCCTTGTTATATAAGTAAATGTGGCTCGTGTGTATCCAAATATCACCCTATTTCAAGGTAATAAATAAGTGTTGGGGAAAACTTAATAAGTCTAAGTTTTCTAGTCTAAGATGTGCTAGGGTTCCTAATTCGGGGATTAATAATTGATTATTTGAATAATTTAAATAAATAAAGAAATAATTAATGAAAATGTTTTCTGACCAATATTATCAAAAAGTAATTGAATTATATTTTAATAAATGTAAAAATAATTTTTATAAAATTATTTTCTTAATTAATGAATATTTATATATTAATAATTATTTGACAAAATATAGACTTAATATTTAAAAATATTAAAATTATAAATTTCAAATCAAAAATTTATATTTCTGATCTAAATGATTAATAATAATTTATGTGAAATTTTGATGTAAAAATAATGAAAAACGAATTTATTATGATTTATTTATGAATAAAATAGCAAAAATCGATTAAAAATATCAAATAAATGATTTTTTAGAAATAAAAATCATTTCTGGAATTTTTATTGTTTTATAAACTTAGAATAATTTTTGTAGAATTTTATAAAATCGTTTTGATATTTTTATAGAATTTTATAATTATAATAGAATAAACTTATAATATTTATTATATATAATAAATAAAATATTTTCGAAAAACTAAAAATTGTATGATAAACTTTTCTATTAGAGCATCATAACATAATTTTTGTAGAATTTATAAAGCAATTTTAGTATTTTAAAACCATTTTTAAAAATAATAGTGAATATATATATAAGTATAAAGGGTAAAAAAAAAATGTTTGCATATGCTAGGGATCGAACCCGGGCCTCTGGCCGGTTCGATGTTTATATCACAAGCCTAGACCATCTGGTCTAGACCCTGAGAACGATTAAATCATGGTTGAAATTAATTATATAGCTTATATGTATCAGTTATATAATCATTTTAAAAGAAAAGAAAAGAATGCGTGTGATGGGACTCGAACCCTGGCCGTAGGCCGGTTTGTGTCTTAACATAAAGATCCACACCAACTGATCTAATGATCAGTTGGTGTTAGATGTTGTTCTGTTTTAACTTTATAATGATGTCTGTAGATTCGATTATCCCCAAATCATATCGCACGAACCCTAGGTTTTTCAATAATCAAAACGAACGAGCAATAACCCGATTATTCATGGGGTTATTGCTGTTCTATGGCCGATAAACAAAACCCAATAAAAAAATTGAACTTACAAATTGTTTTCGTGGATGAAATGCTCGGTCAACCGTAAAGTCAAACGCGAACTAAATGGATATTAGAATGAGGTTTTTAGGAGAAATTGAGAGTGGGGAAAGGGTATTCGGCGATTAGAGACGGGGAATGAGTGTCCAATTTATAGTGTAACACTCGTGTGATTCGAATTGGAAAGTTGACTCGTGGTTAATACAATAACGCGTAATTAGCCCGATTATGGTATGATTTGATGATAATTAGGCGTGTTGAATACGCGAATTGGTCAATCAATTAACAAGGTTTACCATATCAGGATTATAAAACGCGGATTGGTGTTATGGATGATAGGATCGCAGTTTAACTTCTTATAAGTCAACTGCACTTTTAAACATAATATAAATATATACACATCAGAGTTAAAACCAAGACAAAGCTGTAGACCAGCTGGTTATGTTGTGTGCTTGTTTGAACCGGCCTTGGGCACGGGTTCGATTCCCGGCCCAGGCATTTATTTTTTTTACAATTATATCCAAGGTTTCATGTTATAATATAATTATAGTATGGTTCTAGGAGTCCAAACGCGTCACGAAATATTTTAAAAGGTACGATAATGATAAAAATTCGACGTTTTATTAATAAATGTAACATTCGCGAATTTTTTTTCTCTAAATAATTCAAGTATACTTTTAAGAACCTAAAGAGACAATAATCCAAAATTTGAACATTTCATCAACCAAAAGTTAACGTAACATTTGGGATAGAATTTTAATACCCGAAAAAATTTCTAGAACACTAGAGTACGATAATTGATTTATTATTCGTCTTACACCGAACAATTTTCTTAACAACATTTTTATTTAATAATAGTCTTTATTATTTTGAATGTCAATATTTGTTTTGAAAAGAAATATACTTCTTTATTTGATTAGATTAAATGGGAATGATCGGTTTTACACTGATCATCAATTTAAAAATAAAATAAATTTGAATGAAGTTTTAATATTTAACACTTAGGCCGTTCAAATGAAAATTGAATTAGATATGGTAAACTACTAATCTACTATTTTTGTATTTCTTTAAAATCTACAAATTATATGAAAGGAATAAAAGTTATCATTAAGTGTTTCCTTTTAACTATCGGTATTTTTGCCATCATTTACGTCCGAGCTTTCATCAGTCGTTATTGGCATTTATTTCGACGTGCATGGCTTCTATTTAATTGAAAACCAAGATCTCGAAATTGTGAGGTATTCCGAAGTCATACTAATCCATGTTATGATGCGCACCTTTCGACAAAATTTTCAAAAGTCATACTAAACCTATTGATATACATGTCCTTACAGTGCCATCACCATTGTAGAAATCCAATATTTTCATGCATACTACATTAAAAATCTAGCTGTGACAAATCGGTTCGAAGAGATGCGGACGAGATGATCTCTAAAACCTATTGGTCATATCATACAAAACTGCCCGTTACAATGATACCAGTACGCATGGTTCCCGGTCTCCTTCGTGCTACGCGGTATATCGACTGACGCTGTCCACAACAACGCCCACCATTGCTGCTTGTTTAGACCGACTTCGACGGCCGCACTCCAGTTGGAACATTTCTTTTTCATGCATGGTAACGCTTATGTTTCATCCTCTAGCTACATTTTAATTAATGCACATTCAAACATTGAGTCCAAATTAAACTTAACTGAACAAAATATGGTTCTTCTAACCACCTGCATATGTACTATGGAGAAGATGAATGCTTTGTTGTTAATGGAAAGTTTAGTCATGCAAATATTACTTGAACTATTGTTTTAATAAACCACGTACCATAACTAATTATTTCAACCCAAAAACTTAGTATGAATGTTGTTATTTATTTATTTGTTAGTTTTTTTTAAAGTGCACAACCTAATACATAACACTACGTATCTTAAACTAATTTGATTTATTTGAGTAAATTGTTAACTCATAATGAATATGTATTATTAATATCATAAATTAGTAATCATCTTCCAGTAAATTTTTCCATCAAATATGCCTACGTCGATTTAATATCTAGTTACTAGTTTCCAAAAAAAAAAAAAAAAATTACACTATATCTTTAATTAAGAATCATTGTTTATAACATTCAATATATAAATCAGAAGTCATACATCTTGCGTAAACACTATAATATATAAAATAATATTAATAAACACTAAATCATCATTTTTAATTTACTTAGGTTCAAGCATACTTCATAGATTCTAATTCTATATATTCTTGCAAGCTAGTCGCGATCAAGGTGAGTTTACGTAACCTTGTTTATGCAATTCTTTATACTTGAAATTTTATACTTAAGCAATTCTACATACATGTCTAGTTGTAAACTTTAATGCCTCATGACTTAGACAAAGACTATTAGACTTAAACTTCAACTTACATAATCATTAGCTAAGGCCAAGCCGGCGATACACAATGATAGATCTATTGGATTGACAACCCCACCTAGATTCGTTGACCATCTTGTATGGGGAGCGCGGGTGATTGTTATCGTTCCAAACTTTATAAGGAGAACCGTGAATGCGGGATGGACCTAAACTTTATAAGGAGAACCATGAATACGGGATGGACCTAAACTTTATAAGGAGAACCGTGAATGCGGGATGGACCTAAACTTTATAAGGAGAACCGTGAATGCGGGATGGACCTAAACTTTATAAGGAGAACCGTGAATGCGGGATGGACCTAAACTTTATAAGGAGAACCGTGGATGCGGGATGGACCTAAACTTTATAAGGAGAACCGTGAATGCGGGATGGACCTAAACTTTATAAGGAGAACCGTGGATGCGGGATGGACCTAAACTTTATAAGGTGAACCGTGGATGCGGGATGGACCTAAACTTTGTCGGAGGATTGATTATGTGCATACTATACTTATTGTTTATTCATGTAGACTTAAACTTACATTAGACATATGAATTGCTAAACTTTTATTCTTTTAAAACATATTGTTTGACTTGGCTTATGTATTCTCACCAACTTCTAGTTGACCCCCCCAATTTTTCCAAACTCAACAGGAAATAATGATGCTTGAAGTCTAGAGCTAGCATGAGAAGATATTTGAAGTTTAAAGTTCGATTGTTTGATTGATGTATTAGATTTCATTCAAGACTTTAATGTAATTCAATATTGTAATGAAATAAAGGATTATTTAAACATATGTATTACCATGAGCTACTGAACAATCATTCATACGTGACACCTCGATGTTTCCGCCATCGGTTGGGGTGTTACAGATTGGTATCAGAGCCATGGTTATAGGGAATTAGGTTATTAGAAAAATAATCTAGTCTATAACCATAGGATTATAACCAGTACTTGCTCCTTTTACTTGCAACTCTACTTGTTTCTATTCCCTACCTCCATCCTATTTCTTATTCCTACAAGATGATTGCTCTCCATCACCGGAATTACCCTTAGACTAATAGGACAAGATTCTCAAATCTTAACCTGAATTGCCTTGAAGATCCCATCGAAGTTTTAGATTTTAATAACGAACACGTGCAATCTGGAAGGGTGAATGCCTGTATTCTGAGTTTTCTGTCTAGGATTGGCATTGCGCATAAATCCCAATCAGACGAGGGACCCGAATGCCTACCTGGGAATTCTCGGGATGAGTGTTCACTTATAGGCTAAAGTATGTCTTCACTATGTTATTAGAATCTAGAAGCTTTGATATGTCAACGTTTTCGTTTATTCGTTTTAATTAATGAATAAATGATTACACTCACTTTCCTTAGAACTAAGCTCTAAAATCTCAAAATTTTACATCTTAAATCAATCCCATTTCATAATCATATATGGATTTCACAATCACACCTTACCATCTTAGCCACTTGTTTAAATATTTTCAACACCCTACCATATCATATTACTCCCTTTCTCAACGTATTATATATTTTTAAACTGTAACCTCATAACCTGAGTATACCCTAGCACAACACAAAAGATTTCATAATATTGTCAAATGTTCATCACCTATAAACTATGGAAAATACATATTTTGTCAACAGATGTCCTCAAAACTTAATTACTAAATTCAAATGTTCATTCATTAGCATAACAAAGGATTTTCAATATAATGTCACCTTGATCTATAAAACTTAATGTCATGTTTAAAATCGCCAACTAATTGGAATATATTAATCAAAGCTCACTTAGTTTGTACTATTTAACGACTTTTGCTTTATGTACAAAGCCAACTTTGAAATTAAAAGCTTCCTATCCATAGAAACAATATTGAGCCTCTAAATACCCCATTGACAACTATTTAGTTTTAACTTATTCGAACTTTACAATTTTTGGTACTAATCACAATCATGTTTTCTCATACACTTGATTCTAACCTTTGATTCAAACCTCATGATTTACACTGCTACATAATCTCCTCACTTGTGCCACTTCGAGAACCTATAAAATAAACCTTTTATTAACTTTACGATCACCATGTTTCATAACCTTGATGATACTTCGAGTTCCTCATCACCCTCTCAAGAACTAAACTCATATTCTTTACCTTCTCAAACATGAACTTGATCCCTACGATAACCAAACTATTGAAAACTTGATTATTCGTTACATCAAACTTGATTCTTAATTATACACGAGGATTCGATTATCTACCTGAACATTAGATTATTCATGATACTTGGAAGCATGGAATATAAGCTATTTTGCTATAATCACACCTAAAGTTATTAACCATGACTAGGACAACTCTATTACAACTCGCATGCTATATTTGATACTTGATGCATTTACAAACTTGCTTACTTGTATGTATTATCAATTTTCAACTTATGTGATAAACCAAAACAATTGTTACACTTAATCAAACAACTGATAGAGGATGAAGTACTTGCTCAACAGTTAGTAGAGTACCAAATAACATACTCAACGATTGGTAGAGGTCATCATGCCTGCTTAATAGTCGGTAGAGGCCCTACAACCTACTCAACGACTGGTAGAGGCTATCGCACCTGCTCAACAATCGATAGAGGTTCTTACTCACTAACTAGTAGAAGTCTTTTTTACTACTCAACAGTTGGACTCATTTTTGGAAACATTGTATACGACTCAATCACAAGGTTAATTGCATTATTTTACATGTGTGTTTAAAGTCATAGGAGGACACAAAACCCTAATGTAAGGTAAATTGGTGATTGCGGTCCGGAACGTAATCATGAATTTACAGGTACGTTAAGGTGGTGTGAAATTCTATAAGGGTTTCTTGGTAGATGTTCAAGACATTTTCAAGGTATCAAAAGTGTGGTGGGTTAGCTGCGGTATACCCTATTTATAAACACTAATGATGCATTGAGGATGGGACTAGAAGTCAGGCCAAGAAATAGCTCTAGTCAACACAAATCATAGATCATCATTCCCAATCTACCAAATGTCTCTACTAGTACAATTTTGGGGACAAAATTCCATTAACTAGGGGAGGCTGTAACATTCGCGAATTTTTTTTCTCTAAATAATTCAAGTATACTTTTAAGAACCTAAAGAGACAATAATCCAAAATTTGAACATTTCATCAACCAAAAGTTAACGTAACATTTGGGATAGAATTTTAATACCCGAAAAAATTTCTAAAACACTAGAGTACGATAATTGATTTATTATTCGTCTTACACCGACAATTTTCTTAAAAACATTTTTATTTAATAACAATAGTCTTTATTATTTTGAATGTCAATATTTGTTTTGAAAAGAAATATACTTCTTTATTTGATTAGATTAAATGGGAATGATCGGTTTTACACTGATCATCAATTTAAAAATAAAATAAATTTGAATGAAGTTTTAATATTTAACACTTAGGCCGTTCAAATGAAAATTGAATTATATATGGTAAACTACTAATCTACTATTTTTGTATTTCTTTAAAATCTACAAATTATATGAAAGGAATAAAAGTTATCATTAAGTGTTTCCTTTTAACTATCGGTATTTTTGCCATCATTTACGTCCGAGCTTTCATCAGTCGTTATTGGCATTTATTTCGACGTGCATGGCTTCTATTTAAATGAAAACCAAGATCTCGAAATTGTGAGGTATTCCGAAGTCATACTAATCCATGTTATGATGCGCACCTTTCGACAAAATTTTCAAAAGTCATACTAAACCTATTGATATACATGTCCTTACAGTGCCATCACCATTGTAGAAATCCAATATTTTCATGCATACTACATTAAAAATCTAGCTGTGACAAATCGGTTCGAAGAGATGCGGACGAGATGATCTATAAAACCTATTGGTCATATCATACAAAACTACCCGTTACAATGATACCAGTACGCATGGTTCCCGGTCTCCTTCGTGCTACGCGGTATCACGACTGACGCTGTCCACAACAACGCCCACCATTGCTGCTTGTTTAGACTGACTTCGACGGCTGCACTCCAGTTGGAACATTTCTTTTTCATGCATGGTAACGCTTATGTTTCATCCTCTAGCTACATTTTAATTAATGCACATTCAAACATTGAGTCCAAATTAAACTTAACTGAACAAAATATGGTTCTTCTAACCACCTGCATATGTACTATGGAGAAGATGAATGCTTTGTTGTTAATGGAAAGTTTAGTCATGCAAATATTACTCGAACTATTGTTTTAATAAACCACGTACCATAACTAATTATTTCAACCCAAAAACTTAGTATGAATGTTGTTATTTATTTATTTGTTAGTTTTTTTTAAAGTGCACAACCTAATACATAACACTACGTATCTTAAACTAATTTGATTTATTTGAGTAAATTGTTAACTCATAATGAATATGTATTATTAATATCATAAATTAGTAATCATCTTCCAGTAAATTTTTCCATCAAATATGCCTACGTCGATTTAATATCTAGTTACTAGTTTCCAAAAAAAATAAAAAAAATTACACTATATCTTTAATTAAGAATCATTGTTTATAACATTCAATATATAAATTAGAAGTCATACATCTTGCGTAAACACTATAATATATAAAATAACATTAATAAACACTAAATCATCATTTTTAATTTACTTAAGTTCAAGCATACTTCATAGATTCTCATTCTATATATTCTTGCAAGCTAGTCGCGATCAAGGTGAGTTTACGTAACCTTGTTTATGCAATTCTTTATACTTGAAATTTTATACTTAAGCAATTCTACATACATGTCTAGTTGTAAACTTTAATGCCTCATGACTTAGACAAAGACTATTAGACTTAAACTTCAACTTACATAATCATTAGCTAAGGCCAAGCCGGCGATACACAATGATAGATCTATTGGATTGACAACCCCACCTAGATTCGTTGACCATCTTGTATGGGGAGCGCGGGTGATTGTTATCGTTCCAAACTTTATAAGGAGAACCGTGAATGCGGGATGGACCTAAACTTTATAAGGAGAACCGTGAATACGGGATGGACCTAAACTTTATAAGGAGAACCGTGAATGCGGGATGGACCTAAACTTTATAAGGAGAACCGTGAATGCGGGATGGACCTAAACTTTATAAGGAGAACCGTGAATGCGGGATGGACCTAAACTTTATAAGGAGAACCGTGGATGCGGGATGGACCTAAACTTTATAAGGTGAACCGTGGATGCGGGATGGACCTAATCTTTGTCAGAGGATTGATTATGTGCATACTATACTTATTGTTTATTCATGTAGACTTAAACTTACATTAGACATATGAATTGCTAAACTTTTATTCTTTTAAAACATATTGTTTGACTTGGCTTATGTATTCTCACCAACTTCTAGTTGACCCCCCCCCCCCCCCAATTTTTCCAAACTCAACAGGAAATAATGATGCTTGAAGTCTAGAGCTAGCATGAGAAGATATTTGAAGTTTTAAGTTCGATTGTTTGATTGATGTATTAGATTTCATTCAAGACTTTAATGTAATTCAATATTGTAATGAAATAAAGGATTATTTAAACATATGTATTACCATGAGCTACTGAACAATCATTCATACGTGATACCTCGATGTTTCCGCCATCGGTTGGGGTGTTACAATAAACGTACATAGAAATAAATGCGAAATGTTACAGTCTCCCCTACTTTTAGGAACTTCGTCCCGAAGTTGGAGTTGGAGAGTCTGGTGGGAAAAGGTGTGGGTACTTAGACTTCATCTGGTCCTTGCGTTCCCAAGTGAACTCTGGACCTCGTTTAGATTCCCAACGAACCTTAACGATCAGAATGCGACTGCGCTTGAGTTTCTTGACTCCAGTATCCACGATCTCAACCGGTTTCTGGACAATGTGCATAGTTTCATCAATCTGCACATCTTCAAGAGGGACATGGAGTTCTCATCTGCTAAGCACTTCTTGAGATTCGAAACGTGAAAAGTTGGGTGAACATTGCTTAACTCGGGTGGAAGATCAAGTTTGTAAGCCACTTTTCCAATCCTGTCAAGCACTTTGAATGGGCCTACATATCGAGGAGCTAGTTTTCCCTTTCTACCGAAGCGAATCACTCCCTTCCAAGGAGATACCTTAAGAAGTACCAGGTCGCCGACTTGAAATTCCAAGGGCTTACGACGTTTATCAGCATAGCTCTTCTGTCGACTTCTAGCCTTGAGAAGATTATCCTGAATGAGTTGGATTTTATCTGTGGTTTCCTGGATCAGTTCAGGTCCAGTGATCTGGGCTTCACCAACCTCAGTCCAACAGACAGGAGAACGACACTTACGACCATAGAGTGCTTCGAAAGGAGCCATGTTAATGCTGGCATGATAACTGTTGTTGTATGAAAACTCAACCAAGGGAAGATGAGAATCCCATGCGCCACCAAAATCAATGACACATGCCCTGAGCATATCCTCAAGTGTTTGGATGGTCCGTTCGGTCTGACCATCTGTTTGAGGGTGATAAGCAGTACTCAGGTTTAGCTTGGTACCCAAAGCGTCTTGTAATGAATCCCAAAAGTGAGAGGTGAAACGACCATCATGATCAGAGATAATGTCCAAAGGGATACCATGGCGACATACAATTTCACTCACGTACATCTTCGCCAACCGTTCCACAGAATATTTCTCACGAATTGGTAAGAAATGGGCTGACTTGGTTAGACGGTCAACGATTACCCAAATGCTGTCAAAACCTTTGGGTGTACGAGGGAGTTTAGTGATGAAGTCCATTGCTATGCTCTCCCATTTCCATACAGGAATTTCTGGTTGTTCAAGCATACCAGATGGTCGTTGATGTTCAGCCTTGACCTTTGAACAAGTAAGGCATTTTGCAACAAAAAGAGCGATATCTTTCTTCATACCAGGCCACCAATACGAATAACGAAGATCTTGGTACATCTTGTCAGCTCCAGGATGAATAGAATAACGGGACTTATGAGCCTCGTTCATAAGGAAGGTACGAAGATCATCACGGTCAGGAATCCAAAGTCGATTGAGAAAATAAAGTAGACCATCAGGTTTGGTTTCAAGTTGAGTCTCAGCACCACAAGACATTTCCTCGTACATGTTACCTTGGGTGACTGAAGTATGTTGAGCCTGGAGGATACGATCCTGGAGATCAGTACGAACACTCGCACAATGAAGTTTGATGCGCTCTTTACGACTGAGTGCGTCAGCCACAACATTCGCTTTGCCAGGATGGTAGCGAATCTCGCAATCATAGTCGTTAAGTAACTCAACCCAACGTCGTTGCCTCATGTTAAGATTTTTCTGGTCGAAGAAATGTTGGAGACTTTTGTGGTCCGTGAAAACTACACATTTGGTTCCATAAAGATAGTGTCTCCAAATCTTAAGAGCAAAGACGACTGCGCCCAATTCAAGATCATGGGTGGTATAATTCTTTTCGTGGGTCTTGAGCTGTCTAGACGCATAAGCAATAACCTTGCCTCGTTGCATGAGAACACAACCAAGACCTTGGTTTGATGCATCACAATAGACCACGAAGTCATCATTTCCATCAGGTAGAGACAGAAGAGGAGCTTCACAAAGTTTCAGTTAAAGAGTCTCAAATGCTTCCTCTTGTTTTGGTCCCCACTCATAAGGTTTACCCTTGTGAGTTAAGGCAGTGAGAGGAACAGCGATCTTGGAGAAGTTGGAAATGAATCGACGATAATAACCAGCTAAACCAAGGAAGGAACGGACTTCAGTTGGAGTTTTAGGAACACTCCAATCTTTGACAGCTTCGATCTTCGCGGGATCAACATGAATTCCGTTCTCATTGATGACGTGTCCTAAAAATTGAACTTCCTTAAGCCAAAATTCACATTTCGAGAACTTGGCATACAGTTGTTCTTTCTTTAGGAGACCCAAGATTGAGTGAAGATGTTGTTCGTGATTGGATTTTGATTTTGAGTAAATCAAGATGTCGTCAATGAAGACGATCACGAATTTGTCAAGTTAGGGTCTACAAACCCGATTCATTAAATCCATAAACACTGCGGGAGCGTTGGTCAATCCAAACGGCATGACCATGAATTCGTAATGACCATAACGTGTATGAAAGGCTGTCTTGGGAATGTCTTCTTCGTGAACTCTAAGCTGATGATAACCAGAACGAAGATCAATCTTCGAGAAGTGGGTTGCTCCTTGATGTTGATCGAAAAGATCATCAATCCTAGGCAAGGGATAACGATTCTTGATGGTGAGTTTGTTGAGTTCCCGATAGTCGATACACATCCTGAGAGATCCTTCTTTCTTCTTGACGAACAATACAGGGGCTCCCCATGGAGAAGAACTGGGGCGAATGAAACCTTTATCAGAAAGTTCCTGTAGTTGACTGGCAAGTTCTTGCATCTCAGAGGGTGCAAGACGATAAGGAGCTTTGGCAACAGGATTTGCACCAGGAACAAGATCGATCCTAAATTCAACTTGACGAGCAGGAGGCAAACCAGGTAAATCTTCTGGAAACACTTCAGGATAGTCCCGAATGATTGGAATATCTTGGATACTTTTGCCCTTGTCTTTCTTTTCTATCACGTTAGCCAAGAAAGCCATATACCCCTTTCGTAAGTATTTTTGAGCAGTAGTACAAGACATGAGTTTAAGCTCACCACAAGGCTTCTCACCATAGATCTTCAAAATATCACCAGATTCGAGAGGAATGCGAATAACTTTCTCAAAGCATAGGATTTCAGCACGATGGGTTGACAACCAATCCATGCCTACTATGACATCAAAGCTTCCAAGATGCATAGGAATGAGATCGATAGAGAAAGTATGTTCATCAAGGTTCAACACACAGTTACGTATAATAGAATCGATCGAGATAGACTTCCCATTAGCTACCTCTACCACTAAAGGTTCCTCTAGGTTAGTTTGAGGTAAGTTAAGTAAGGGTTCAAACTTTAGTGATACAAACGACTTATCAGCACCCGAATCAAATAATATAGAAGCATAGTGGTTATTAACGAGAAACGTACCATTAACCACCTCGTTGTTGTCATGGGCCTGATTAGCATTGAGGTTGTATGCGCGACCACGAGCACCTTGGTTCTGGTTGCGGTTCTGGTTTTGATTGCGATTTTGGTTCTGATTCTGGTTTTGGTTACAATTGGGGCAGGCATTGATATAGTGGTCTGGGCTGCCACACTCGTAACACTGACCACGAGCAGGCCTGTTGTTTTGTTGGTTGGGAGTTAGGGCATTTCTGGCTGGGTTATTTTGGGCAGTAGGGCCGTTAGTAGGAGGAGCTCGACAGATATTCGCAAGGTGTCCATACCTTTGACAATTAGTGCAAAAACGACATGGCACCTGAGCTGGGTGATGGTATTTGCAAGTGTTGCACAAGGGGTGAGGTCCGGTGTATGGCTTCTTATTGGGTGCGGGGGTGGCAACCACTGTAAAGTTTCGGGCCTTACGTTTCTTGTTAACAGAGTGTTCAGTCTTAATCTCCTTAGCCGGCTCTGGTGTAGCTTTGTTCACATCTTTCTTAGCACCTTTGCGAAACAGAGTACCATTCTTCACGTGGTTGTCAGTTAGTGTAGCCGCTAAACGTTTGGCTTCTTCCAAGGTGGCAGGATTCCTTCCCCATACCGTGTCCTGAATTTGCATAGGTAGACCACCGATATACTTCTCGATGGCTACAGATAGGGGAGTGACCTTATAAGGCAATAACAGACTGAGCTCATGGAAGCGGGTATTATAAGCAAGGTTTTCCCCACTATCCTAAGCAAGGGTGTGGAACTCGTCCTCCAATTTCTTAACCTCATTGCGTGGGCAAAACTCAGCTTTCATTATCTCCTTGACTTGATCCCAAGTCACAGCAAGTGCAACTTCAGCTCCGCAGGTGCGCTTTTCCTCATTCCACCAAGTGAGTGCTCGTTTGTGAAGAACACTCATAGCATAACGGACCTTAAAGTTATCGGGACACTCACTGTTAATGAAGGTATTCTCAATACCCTCGAACCATTGTAGGAGACCAGTAGCTCCTTCATCCCCACTAAACTTAGGAGGATTACAGGTATTAAAGTGTTTGAGAGTGCAGACTGGGAGACTATTCCCGTTTCCATTCTCGTTCCCATTGTGATTTCCATTGCCGTTTCCATTTCCATTGCCGTTTCCATTCATTTGGATGACTTGAGCCAGTAAGTTAGGAACCCAAGTTGCGATCTGTTGTGCCATTTGTTAGGAAATGATTGCAGCCAGTTGGGCATCACCTCCATTGTTGTGGTTAGTGTCGTGGTTATGGTTGTGGTTGCTGCTCCCTTCCTCATGATTCTCACCACTGTTAATGCGAGTGCTGCGACGTGGAGGCATGATCTGTAAGAGGCACAATGAAATGAATGAGGTAATATAAGGAATGTAATCATTTATTCATTAATTAAAACGAATAAACAAAAACGTTGACTTATCAAAGATTCTAGATTCTAATAACATAGTGAAGACATGCTTTAGCCTATAAGTGAACACTCATCCCAAGAATTCCCAGGTAGGCATCCGGGTCCCTCGTTTGATTGGGATATATGCGCAATGCCAGCCTAGACAGAAGACTCAGAATACAGGCGTTCACCCTTCCAGATTGCACGTGTTCGTTATTAAAATCTGAGGATTTTGTCCTATTAATCTAAAGGTGGATCAGGATTGCAGCAAACGAATAAGAGCAGTCAACTTGTAAAGGCTTAGGGTTGTATAAGTTGTAGGATAGGGATAAGAATAAGGAAGCAATTAGGGTTACAAGTAAGAGAAGCAAGTACTGTTTTAATTTCCTAAGGTTATAGTCTAGATTATTTTTCTAATAACCTAATTCCCTATAACCAAGGCTCTGATACCAATCTGTAACACCCCAACCGATGGCGGAAACATCGGGATGTCACGTATTGATGATTGTTTCAGTAGCACATGGTATATATAGAAATTTTAAATAATTTATTGATAACATAAATATCCAAATGAAAAGATGTCTAAAAATCCCAAAATACATAACATCAAATAAAGCAAATAACTTCAAATAACTTCATAGAATTCCTCATGCATACTCTAAGCCTCAGCTTCATTGTTACCTGAAACATGTTAATTTTGAAAATATTTTTGGGTCAACAAAAGTTTGTGAGAATTACATAGGTTTTGATAATTGAATAAAACTTGTACAATTCAAGTGTCATGGCAAGTCTAGTCCATATGTGAAAACATACTATCAGGTAAATCGAGTGCATAATCAACCCTTGTGACTAGAATATTGTGGTCCATCCCATACGCTCATGGTTCACTCGATTATGTTATGAATTCGATAACAATCACCCACGCTACCAATGTAGGAGGTACAAGTATCCGGGTGGGATTGTCAGTCCAATAGACATAATGCAACATAGAATAACACATAGACACTTTATGATTGAATTGTAGATAGAATGTTGTTACATGTTTCACCCCAAAATAGTGAAATAGAAAAAGGGCTATGTAAAACTCACCTTAGTGTTAGAATGATGACCTTTGTTATATAAGTAAATATGGCTCGTGTGTATCCAAATATCACCCTATTTCAAGGTAATAAATAAGTGTTGGGGAAAACTTAATAAGTCTAAGTTTTCTAGTCTAAGATGTGCTAGGGTTCCTAATTCGGGGATTAATAATTGATTATTTGAATAATTTAAATAAATAAAGAAATAATTAATGAAAATGTTTTCTGACCAATATTATCAAAAAGTAATTGAATTATATTGTAATAAAAATGTAAAAATAATTTTTATAAAATTATTTTCTTAATTAATGAATATTTATATATTAATAATTATTTGACAAAATATAGACTTAATATTTAAAAATATTAAAAATTATAAATTTCAAATCAAAAATTTATATTTCTGATCTAAATGATTAATAATAATTTATGTGAAATTTTGATGTAAAATAATGAAAAACGAATTTATTATGATTTATTTATGAATAAAATAGCAAAAATCGATTAAAAATATCAAATAAATGATTTTTCAGAAATAAAAATCATTTCTGGAATGTTTATTGTTTTATAAACTTAGAATAATTTTTGTAGAATTTTATAAAATCGTTTTGATATTTTTATAGAATTTTATAATTATAATAGAATAAACTTGTAATATTTATTATATATAATAAATAAAATATTTTCGAAAAACTAAAAATTGTATGATAAACTTTTCTATTAGAACATCATAAAATAATTTTTGTAGAACTTATAAAGCAATTTTAGTATTTTAAAACCATTTTTAAAAATAATAGTGAATATATATATAAGTATAAAGGGTAAAAAAATGTTTGCATATGCTAGGGATCGAACCCGGGCCTCTGGCCGGTTCGATGTTTTATATCACAAGCCTAGACCATCTGGTCTAGACCCTGAGAACGATTAAATCATGGTTGAAATTAATTATATAGCTTATATGTATTAGTTATATAATCATTTTAAAAGAAAAGAAAAGAATGCGTGTGATGGGACTCGAACCCTGGCCGTAGGCCTGTTCGTGTCTTAACATAAAGATCCACACCAACTGATCTACTGATCAGTTGGTGTTAGATTTTGTTCTGTTTTAACTTTATAATGATGTCTGCAGATTCGATTATCCCCAAATCATATCGCACGAACCCTAGGTTTTTCAATAATCAAAACGAACGAGCAATAACCCGATTATTCATGGGGTTATTGCTGTTCTATGGCCGATAAACAAAACCCAATAAAAAAAATTGAACTTACAAATTGTTTTCGTGGATGAAATGCTCGGTCAACCGTAAAGTCAAACGCGAACTAAATGGATATTAGAATGAGGTGTTTAGCAGAAATTGAGAGTGGGGAAAGGGTATTCGGTGATTAGAGACGGAGAATGAGTGTCCAATTTATAGTGTAACACTCGTGTGATTCGAATTGGAAAGTTGACTCGTGGTTAATACAATAACGCGTTATTAGCCTGATTATGGTATGATTTGATGATAATTATGCGTGTTGAATACGCGAATTGGTCAATCAATCAACAAGGTTTACCATATCAGGATTATAAAACGCGGATTGGTGTTAATTATGGATGATAGGATCGCAGTTTGACTTCTTATAAGTCAACTGCAATTTTAAACATAATATAAATATATACACATCAGAGTTAAAACCAGGACAAAGCTGTAGACCAGCTGGTTATGTTGTGTGCTTGTTTGAACCGGCCTTGGGCACGGGTTCGATTCCCGGCCCAGGCATTTATTTTTTTACAATTATATCCAAGGTTTCATGTTATAATATAATTATAGTATGGTTCTAGGAGTCCAAACGCGTCACGAAATATTTTTAAAAGGTACGATAATGATAAAAATTCGACGTTTTATTAATAAACGTACATAGAAATAAATGCAAAATGTTACAAAAGACAACTTGGCTTTGGACACTCACCAAAACTAATCCATTACTGATGTGCAGGGAGCTTCTGCTTGCTTAGATAGTCTATGATATGTAGATAGTGGAGGCTCCAGACACATGACAGGATGTAGAGCCTAACTTCTAGACTTCTTAGCTCATGGAGGGGGTGATATATCTTTTGGTAATGATTCTAAAGGTAAAGTGTTGGGTTCAGGGACTGTTCAGGCTAGGAATCTCAAGTTTGAAAATGCCAATCTTATTGATAATCTTAAATTTAATCTTCATAGTGTCTCACAAATGAGTGACAAAGGCTATGGGTCATTCTTCACTAAGAAACTTGTAAGATTATTGGGCCAGAAGTGGTTTAAAAGTTGATACCATCATAGCTGAGAGCAAAGAACAACTTGTTGCTCATAGGAGTGGCAATGTGTATGTAGTTGATATGTCGAAGGATAATCCTATGGCAAATGTATGTCTGTTTTCTGCTGCCTCCACTAAAGAGACATAATTGTGGCATAGGAGACTGGGTCACACCAACCTTCAAACTATCAACTCACTCTCCAAACAAAGCCTTGTAAGAGGTTTTCCATCAAAAGAATTCAAATGTGATGAGCATTGTGTTTCTTGTCTAAAAGGAAAACAACATAAAAGCTCTTACAAATCCATTGATGAGTCCAAAACAAGTCAATGTCTTCAATTGTTGCACATGGACTTGTTTGGCCCAGTTAAAATCATGAGCCTTAGAAGAAAGAGATTTTGTCTTGTCATAGTTGATGATTTTTCTAGGTTTACATGGACTTACTTTTTACACCCTAAGGATGAGACTGCATGTATATTGAAGGACTTTGTCACCAAAGTTGAGAAACAATATGACTTGCCAGTAAAATTCTTTAGAAGTGACAATGGAACAGAGTTTAAAAATAAGGAGTTGGATGATTTCTGTGTGTCAAAAGGAATTGTGAGGCAGTACAACATTCCAAGAACACCAGAACAAAATGGGGTGGTTGAAAGGAAAAACAGAACTCTCATTGAGGCTGCAAGAACTATGCTAGCAGATTCTGGTTTGCCATTGTCTTTATGGGCAGAAGTTGTAAACACTGCTTGCTATGTTCAAAACAGAGTTTTAATCAACCCAAGACATCAAAAGACTGCTTATGAAATTTTGTTCAAAATCAAACCACTAATACCATTTTTCAAAATCTTTGGCTGCCCATGTTTCATTTTAAATCTTAAAGATTCCATTTCAAAATTTGCAGCCAAAGTAGATTGTGGGTATTTTCAGGGATATTCTTCTACTGCCAAGGCCTATAAAGTGTTTAACACAAGGACTAGGACAATAGAAGAAACTCTGAATGTAAAGTTCAATGAACTTTCATCCTTAAAAATCCCAGCAAATCCTGCTAAACTGTTTGATTTAGACAAATTCAAATTTGAAGATATTACTGCTAAAACTAACAGCGCAAGTATTCCACAGTCTCCACAACAAGACTACAGATTTGATGTTGTGATCCCAAGTCACTACAAAGTCACTTCTGCATCAGGGGAAGCAGATGTTCAAAACACCTGTCAAAACTCTGCCACAGCTGTGTCAACCACTGTTGGCCAGTCTTATCCTCAAACCACTGCCTCATCAAGTTCAACCACTGTTCAAACATCTGTTGACAAAAGTCCAACCTCTGTTGACAAAAGTCAGTCCAACTTTACACCACTTAGACCCATTCCCTCACTTCCATTTCAAACATCTTTTGGTACTACAGAAGTGCAAATAGATGTTACACCAACAAAGTCACCAAACCTCTGTCCCTCACCTCAAAATGCCATCATACCATATCAGGGAGATTTAATCTACCTAAGAGCTCATCCACCAGACCAAATCATTGGCAACATCAGAGAGGGAGTGCTCACAAGAAGCCAATCCTCAAATATCTGTCTTTTTGCAGGCTTTCCATCTCTTACACAACCTGTCAAGTACCAAGAGGCACTGAAAGACAATAGTTGGGTAGAAGCCATGCAGGAAGAGCTCCTTCAGTTCAAAAAGACAACAAGTATGGGAACTTGTACCACTGCCAAAGGATGTCTGTCCAATTGGCACAAAGTGGGTCTTCAAAAACAAAACTAATGAAAGGGTATAATTATCAAGAATAAAGCCAGGCTTGTGGTTCAAGGCTTCAGACAAGAAGAGGGGATAGACTATGATGAAACATTTGCTCCTGTAGCTAGGCTAGAAGCTATCAGACTCTTCCTAGCCTTTGCTGTCAACCACAACATTAAGGTGTATCAGATGGACATCAAATGTGCATTCCTTTATGGAAAAATTTAGGAGGAGGTCTATGTATGTCAACCACCTGGTTTTGAAGACACATTCCATCTTGATTATGTCTACAAGCTCAACAAAGCTCTGTATGGACTCAAACAAGCACCAAGGGCCTGGTATGAAACTATTTCCACCTTTCTCTTATCCATTGGTTTCACAAGAGGTAAAATTGATAAAAATTTATTTCTAAAATGGAGAGGGAAAGATTTAATGATTGTTCAAATATATGTGGATGACATCATTTTTGGATCCACATGTAACAATATGTGTGAAGATTTTAGGAAACTCATGACAGTAGAGTTTGAGATGAGTGCTATGGGTGAACTTCAGTGCTTCCTTGGTCTCCAAGTGAAGCAGCTGCAAAATGGCACATTCATTCATCAAAAAAAGTATGTTAAAAACTTACTAACCAGATTTGAGATGAATGAGTGTAAGCCATGTAGTACACCCATGAGCACAGCCAAGCTACTCACTATTGATGACAAGGATGAACTGGTTGATCAGACACATTATAGATGCATGATTGGGTCTTTATTGTACTTAACTGCATCCAGGCCAGACATTATGTTTGCCACTTGTGTCTGTGCAAGATCCCAGGCTTCACCTAGAAATTCAAACCTTATTGCTATGAAAAGGATATTCAGATACCTAAAAGGTGCTCCCACACTTTCTATCTGGTATCTTGCTAATGGAAGCATTGAGCTTTCAGGTTATTCAGATAGTGATTTTGCTAGCTGCCACACAACAAGGAAGTCCACATCAAGAGGGTGCCAATTTCTAGGGAATGCCTTAGTCTCTTGGCAAAGCAAAAAGCAAGCAACTGTTTCCACCTCAATAACAGAGGCTGAATACATTGTTGCTGCAAGCTGTACAACCCAACTCATGTGGCTTCAAAATAAACTACTGGATTTTGGTATAACTGCACTAAAGACTCCACTCATGCTGGATAGTCAAGCTGCTGAAAATAACATCAAAAATCCAGTCTCTCATTCCACCACAAAGCATATTGACATCAGACATCACTTTGTCAGAGATAGCTATAAAAAAGGTTTGATTTCTCTGCACCATGTTCCAACAGAGGATCAGCTGGCAGATGTGTTGACAAAAACTTTAGACACATCCACCTTTGAAAAACTAATCTCTCGGATTGGTATGCTAAACATGGATTTAACAACAAAAAAATTTTCTTAAATAAAAACATTAAAATGTTTTCAGAAAATCAAAATCCATCCTTAAAAATAGCTTTTGCGTTGAAAAATCTGTTAAAGATAAAACAACCACTGTTTCATCCATTTTATCATCTGTTGGTTGAAAAATCTGTTTCAAACATCTGATCAGATAAAACAACCACTGCTTGGTTGAAAAATCTGTTTTCAAAGGTCTGATCAGATAAAACAACTGTTTTCCACTATATATATAATCTCAACAGCTGTTATCATCAGCACTTTGGAAATTTAACAGTTGTTTGCCATGTCAGCTCCATCAGATGTTCGCCACGTCTGCTCCCAAAAGCAAAGCTTTGGCCACATCAGCGGTTTCATCAGAGGCTATAAAAACCATGTTCTCTCACAACAGTTGTTACACTGTCTCATTGTATTCAAAATACTGAAACCGCTTTCTTCATCCTCAAACCCTCCTACCAATTCCTTCCGTCCTCCTACTCGAAATCCATTACAATGGATCTTCAAGCAAAATCCCCTCACAATTACCTTCTTATCTGGTTAAAACAGATGAAAACCTACCGTTCCACTCCACCATCGACGTCTTTCTCAAATCCAAATTCATGTATATCCTAACCGCTGATGCACCCATCTACATTGACATTCTTCAAGAGTTTTGGTTAAGTGCTGAGTATCTTCTACAAGACAAAAAGCCTACAACCATCATTTCTAAAATTAGAGATACAAATGTCACCATAACCCCCCAACTGATATCCACAACCTTCTCTCTTAACGACTTGGCAGGTATGGATTCTTTCCCTAAGGCTGAACTTCACACTGAGTTTCTAGAAAGGGGTTATGATTCCCAAATGACTGGAGCAACAATTTATAAAAAGTTTTTCCCAAATGATCTGAAAAGCCAAACATGCTATATATGATCTAGAATAAATTCAGCATTTACAAGTTACTTCTCCCAAAAGACTGTTGACTCTAACATCTGCTGAACAATTGCTGATCACAAAGGACTGGTGAAGAAACAACCGCTGATCCAAAGTACAAAAGACTCAAGGTCTGTTGGAGCCAACAGCACTTAGACTCCAACAGATGATCTAAGCTATCAGAGGTTTACATATCAGCTGTTTAGATATAAGAGGTTTCCTATGTAACAGTACTTGTTTTATCAGATGTTTTATCTTGTTATTATTCTGTTAGATGTCACTGTCTTAGGTGACGTCAGTCATAGGTCATCAGTGGTTTAGTTTGTCTATAAATAGAACAGTGCATGTACTGTTCTATTCATCACTCAAAACAATTTCTTAGACAAACAATCACATAGTGATCAGGCTGAGGGGGAGTACTTGTGTAATCGTTGTAATCATTAGATTTATGAAAGCATTCGATTCAAAAACAATTATTCTCTTTGTTTTGATTCATAGTTTATTATCCCGCTGCACTTTCCATTTATAGATTAACTTCTTTCATATTTCATTTGTTAAACAATCAAAACAAATCAAACTCGGATCCTAACATTTACACAATGTTATTCCATAAGCAAGGTTACCTATTTGACATAACAATCTATCCTTTTAACATGCATTTACAAAGCACTTTTGCACATATTCTAACAATTTCCATGTCAAGCAAGTTTCCAATATTTCATGTTAACCTATGGGCATCTAATAAACTTAATTTTAGACCTTAAGACCTGCATATAATCCATAAAACAAGTCAAATTTGCTGTTTTAGTGCAGCCACAACATTTAGTCGTTAAGCATCTAAAAAGTCATTTTTCGGCAATTTTCACCGCATAGTCTTGCACTGCAAACTTTCGTTTCCATGGTAAACATATTACACATCTTAAATATTTATTTTTATACATATTTAGACACCAAATAAGCTGTTTCACATCAGACCTGAAGTTTTGTGTCCTAGACGCGTTATTATTGTCAAAACATGCGTTTTCGCGCACCTTTTGCCAACATACTTAGGTTTTCAACTTAGGACTTATATATACTCCTTAGTATACCTTCCTTTACACCATTATAAGTTATAAAAATCTGTTCTAAATCAGTTTTAGAATATCCTTCTCAAAAACTTGTATTTTGGCGTTTTAATTCGTAAAACACGTTTGGATCGCCCATGCAAGGTCCCCCAAGCAAGTAGATCCTATCCAAACTTGTTTCACACTTTGTTAAACTCATGAAAACCATCGTATTTTTTAAATAATCAGACCTGTTCATATGTTGAAAATCACCCAAAAACTCAACATCAACAATGCAAAAACATAAACATAAAGATCAAATAAGCCACATTTCATTAGCCTTTGTCATTTGATCCAATAGTGTTCCGTTAGATAGGAACAAATTTGATAAATACTGATAACTCTCGGATAGAGTACTCGGGTCAGAGCGTAAGCTAGTGATGCTTTCGGCTACTGGACTTTCACCATCTAGGGTGCAGCACTCTACTGCTTCGCCTAGCAACACGACGCTTGTATTGCTCTCCCACGACCTCGTTTTCACGGTTTAGGCTGCTCCCATTTCGATCTTATTCCTATACCCATTTACTAGACCATCTAGATTATCAAAATACTCTTTTAGATCAGACCTTAAATACTTTTAAAAATCTCTTGCATGTCTCAAAAATCAAAAGATCCAAGCTTATCTAATCATCCAAAACACAAAATAATCATACTCACATACATACATACAATTTCACACACACACCCACACCCACACCCACACGACACATACTCACATTCATCACCATTTCATCTTATTTCTTTCCCATTATTTATTTTTACAAAACCCTTTCCAAAACCTTTGATTATTTTTTTTGGTAAAAATTTGATTATATTTAGAAAATATAAGAATTTTATTATGGTTTTGATTAAGAAACTCACCTTGTAAGAATACTTGCAAAAATGGGTTTCTCTCTCTAAAATCTCTAGTTTTCTTGAAGGTTTTTGCTACCTAGTCACCAATACGGTTAATATCTTCAAGTTTTCTTGATCATTTTTATGTTTGGTTGAACAAAATAAGAAAAATGGGGGTGATGGGGGTGGGTTTTGGTTATGGTGAGGGGAAGAAGCAGAATTTGGAGGGTTAGTGTGTGTAAAATAAGGTGTAAGAGATGTGTTCTTGGGATTGTGTGAAGGTATGGAAGATTATCATTTAAAGGAAATCAAGTAATAATAACAAATATTATATTAGATGGGGGGAGGTTCGACCGGATCCATCGGGGGGGGGGGGGGTTGTTATATATATATATTTTTTTTTATAAAATTTCAATACATAACATTCACACCTTGCAATTTATAAAAACCTCCACATGTTAAATAATTAAGGTTTTTACCCAATTGACCCATAATAATGTTCCCCACTAAAATTATACATCTTTAGCTAATTTGATTATTTTTAGGGGTTTCCCTATCATACCGGGTCTTAGATTCGCGTTAAATTCTAAAACACGCAACTAATGGACCTTAATGATTTGGGAACTCTCATTTCTATTATTTATTAGTTTTAACAATGTTCTCTCCTATAGAATATTATTTCTTATCAAATCAAGCAACACGAGTCAAAACTAGACTTTTTAAAGTTAAACGAGTCGTCACCAATGTTCAACACAGGTAATTTATCATTCCTCGTTACGCAAATTCCTAGATTTCCAGTAAATTTCTCCCGAATACTTGGACATTATCATTATATTTCTATGGACTCAAATTATCACTGATTAAGTCTAACACATAGCTTCTGATATTATTTTAATGATTATTATGTCGTATGAGAATCACCTAGATTTTCACCGCTTGTCACATTTGGGGGGTGTGGGGTTAGCTGCACATGTGCATTTCACAATTGGGGGGGGGGGGTAAATTTTTAAGGAGTGGGGGTGGGTGGGTTTAGGTTTTTAGGGGGTGAATGTAGGGTTTTAGGTTTTTTTTTGTTTGTGTTCACATTGGTTATTTGGTTCTCTCCCTAAATGGTGGTTCTTCTATGAACCCTACCCTATATATATATGGGGGGGGGGGCTCAATGAGGGATCTAAAATAAGTAAGGAATCGGAAAACCATGCATTTAACATGTTAAATATATCATAAAAACAAATCTAACATGTAAAAGAAACTCAAGTTATTTTGGAGATTTTGCATATAAAGGCATGTAGAAGCCTTTTTAATAAAAAAAATCATAAAATAAAATAATTTAAAAAAAAAGGCTTAAAATGAGTTAAAATGAATTTCACTGGAATAGCATTTACATATCGTTATATACGGAAAGGCTTTGATAGTAATCCAGTAGCGGATGCGTGTACACACACGATTGTAAAAGTGGCTCTGATATCACTCTTGGGAATCGGTGTACAATTTTAGTTTTAATAAAATCCGAATTTTATTATTTATTAATATCATATATTAATCGAGTAGCGGATGCGTGTACACAAATCATTAAATCCGATTTAATCATGTTAGTGATCCAGTTACAACTATTTAGATAAATATAAATAATCAAACCATATGGTATTTGAAGTTAATACCTTTGACGAAAAATACAGTTTGGAATAGACAAACGTCACGTTAGTTGATGTCACACCACGCTAATGGTGGAAACACGTGGTGCAATGCTTGAAAGCATATCAAAGTCAAAATTAACACAAACCATATTTTATTAGAAAAGATTATTTCATTAAGATGTCGAAAATAAGTACCTTGTCTCAAAAATTACACAGAACATTAACACAAAAGTTCAAATATGGGGTTTCCCCATCTACGTCCCAACCCAATGATAAAAATAGGTGAAATCCCTGACAAGAGTCTGACATCCCATATCCCAACGCACCAGCCACCAATCTATTCAGCACTTAGTTACGTGAAAGATATATTTAAAAATACGTCAATATATAAAATATTGGTGAGTTCACAAGTTTTAGTTCCTTAATATAAAACATTTCAACAACAAACATGTGCGGAACAAACACAAGTAGCGGCCATTGTAAGGAGTAGCTAGCTCCTACAAAACTATGGTGAGCAATCCCTTGAGTCCATAACAACTTAGTTTAGAATATGTGCACCCTTGGTATACACAGTTATATAATCGACGCTATCGATTAGAGGGTGGACCTTGTCAGACACCAATAGTACTATCCAAATATTCCTTTGGTTTTCGATTTCACACAAACACACACATGAATAAATGGTTATAGTAGCGAGGACTCACCCCGAGTGGTGTACAACAAACCCAAGTACTCATCATGCCACTTAACACATTTTCACATTTTACAACATTTTGACAAAACATATATTCCCCCAAAACAAAAACAGTAAAATGGGGCCGTGAAACTCACCTGAAGTACAACGTGCAATCAAATAGTAAAGAATAACAAGTCCAGGGTCAAACACCTACGAACGTCCTAATGCGTATAAGTCACTAAGTGATAGCGTGTGTTTTCCGGCAAGTTATACACCCAACTACCAACACCACTATTTACATAAAATTCCTCGTTTAATTAGAACACGTGTCCTAGGTCTGTTGGTGATGGATTACCCTTGTTATAAGTTACACTTATATTTCCGTATTAATTAACTTGTAATACATTATCCTCGACTCGTCTCACTTTACCGTATAATTATTTTCCCGTTAAATAATTATACTAGGGTCTTGTCGATCCATATTTCATTTTCAACATTCAACTTGACTCACTTTACCACATATTAATTTTTCCATTAAATAAATATACTAGGATCTTGTCGATTCGATAACATATTTTACATTGTCAAGATCACATACTTAACTTAGATTAAACGTGTAATCGTTATAGATTATTTAACGTTAATTCTCCCATGAATAAATTGCCAACACTTAGGAAAGTGTTATGTATTTTTTATCCATAATTATTCTTATATATTTTAGTCCATAAAATATATATTTCCATGTTCACATTCGACGCAATAACATATATACGTATCTTGTAGGAAGTTATACAATATATACTTATTCGTCCGATTTACATTTTTGCCCGATAACTTGTCATAACCTAATACGTCCATATCCAATTATTCAAACTTATACATTCTTCGCATCTCAAACAATATAAGTTACAGATATATATTTTGTAGAAATAATTACTTCTCGTCGTAATATTATTTTTCCTACTTCACCGCAATATATATTTAGTTATTTTTCTTGAATTCCCAACCATATGTTTTTCTTGAAATTAATCAACTTTAATTTCTACATATTTTCATTTGGAAATTTGTAAAATAACTTTTGTATTTTAAGACTTAAAAATACTAAGACTTGGTTATTTACATCAATAAAATGCTCCAACATGTTTATATTCCTATAGATATAAAATGTTCATTTTTATACAATTTACCAACTCTTTAAACTACCAATTTTTGTAATAAAAACCATAGTTTTTTATCAACATCTTTGGTAATTTACATTTTTATAAAATCCTATTTTATAAAAATACATTTTATACAAAAAAATACTTTTGTAAGGGGCTGTTTGGTAGCCTCTTAATCAGCCTCTTAACCATTCAGGTCTGAATCATTCAGCATTCAAATTGTTTGTTTCAGCATCTGAATGGAATGATTAAGTGTTGAACCATTAAGCTAATAAGGGATGCTGAATGATTCAGCTCTCAACCATTTGGAGTCTCTTAACCATTCAGACCATCTTAAAGATTCAGCACTTAATCAACCAAACAGTCCCTAAGTCTTATGCATATTTTCATAAAAAAACCTTGGAAAGTTACAACTTTCCATGTTCAACGCAAACTTTACAAAAATCACATTTTTAGCCTCAAGTTTTTAAAATGACGTTTTACACCCTTTAACTTTTAAAGTTACCAAATCATCACTTTAACTTTTAAAAGTTGCATTTTATCCCTAGACTTTCAAAAATGACAAGTTTTCATCAAACTAGTTTAACATATCAACTTTGTCATTTTATATTTTTAGTAAGATCCATTATCATCCATGGTCTTTAAATTTCTCATTGATGATATTATGATGTGTATTAGTGTATACTAGTAGGAAGCCCGCGCGTTGCCGCGGGAACGATAATATAAAATGTGATATTCTATATTTAGTTTTATCAATTATCTCTTGTATCTTGTCCATGAGGATTTATGTATCCTAACCGAGCCTTAAAAATATGCTAAAACTATGTGGAATGCATATACATGTGTTGGTAACTATAAATACTCTAAATCATTATGTCCATCATTCAAATTATAAGTTTTTTAATCAATCCAGAATCGAATTCCATGTTTAAATAAGTTTGAAATTAGGAGTTGAGGTTAATGGTCGATTGAGGGTGCCCCGCCCCGCCCCATTCTCATTTTCTTTGCTCAATAGTGTAAGTTTACGTGTAATCGGCCTAAATTTTTATACGCAATATTGTGTCCAACCCCTTCCGTTTTAAGGGTCGTCCCTGACTATCGTTGCGACGAGGATCCGGTGTGTGTGCAAAACACTTAGAACCATGTAGCAAACTAACTATGCTTCTAATCAAATTCTCACTTCTAAATGAGAATGAAATTCCATATGTTTCAATACTTATTTTAAAAAAAAACATAACATAGATGAATAACCCATTAAAAGCTCAATTTAAGATTCATGTTATTAATCTATACAGGAAATGAGTTCAAAAATCATTAATCAAAGTTGTAGACTCTAATTATACAGCACACCTAAATGATTGTAACCTTTGATATAGTTATTTTAAAAAGCATAACATGCATGAATAACCAATTAAAAGCTCAATTTCTAGTCTAAGTTAAGACTAAAAGATTGATGTTACCAATCAAAATAAAACAGAAAATATGTTAATAAATCATTAATCAAATTTGTTAGTTGTAGTTATACAAGACACCTAAATGGGCGAACCAATCCTCATGATTGAAGATTTAAAATTTTTATAGTCTTAACCAGACATAGCATAGATCAATAACCAACAAAAAAAATTAACAGCAAAAAAAACATATCAATTCATGGGTTTGCTACAAATTTAGAATTTTTTTCTACAACAACAACAAAGCTTGCTTCCAACTGGAACTCCTCTTACTCGGTCCAGGCGAATTCTTTAGACCACTCACCTAAAAAATAGCACTGAATTTGTATTATAAAAGCAAAGAAACACAACAAGAAAAATCAAGAACATATAACTATAAAAACAATAAAATAGAAATCCAACCTTAGCTGCATCAACAGATTGTCAATCGAAGAGAAGAACCAGCAAGATGCGAACATCTGGGTGTGATGGGTATGGAAGAACTTATAGTTTCAAGAAGATGGAGATATGGAACTCGAAGAGACGATTTCGAATTTCCGAATTAAATTTTTGGTTAAAGTGAATTTGTTCTTTATAACAATGTTAGGTGAATAATGATTGGAATGTGAACTAATCACCATTTGTGTAGTTAATATTGTATTCATTATGATGAACCACCAAGGAAGATGAAATGTTAGTATGAATTGAATTGACTAAGATGGCCTTAAAGTGCCATAAAAGTTTGATGAATGTCCAACTTTAATCCCTCTAAATTGGTTTTAAGTGTATTGTAAATTATGCTTAAATATTTGTACACAATACAAAATTACCATGGTGTACATCTTTGGACATAATATTTATCAAACTCTTTGAAAGGCATTCAAATTCTATTTACAATGTATACAACTTACTAATAATCGAATATGCTATATTGGACACTATATAAAGGTAAAACTTGGACAAAAAAACAAATTGTATGCAAGGCAACCAAATCCTGAATCGGCCTGTTTCAACAAAACAAACTGTATTAAAATAGCAGTGAAATAAAACGACGGGAAGATATTACCGATCCAATCTCAATCTGCAAGAACATTTTCAGTTTAGCGTTGTGATTCTTATTAGAAACTTCCCTCAATTACCCAACCTGCAGTTCCAATAATAGTTTTGAGTTCAACTTGTTAATAAAACCAATAGCAACATGATAAATATTGATCTCAAATCTATAGATAAAACACATTAACATTTATAAAAGATATTAGCAATTAAAGAAAAACAATTCCTATTGGGTTTCCTACAAAGCTGTTGAAGGTCGATTAGGACGATGTGTGTGGTTCTGCCTCTTTGGACATACAAGAAGTGTTGAAATTGAATAGGCACACAAATTCTTTAGCAACCTCATCCTATACACCATAAATATTTGATGAATATAAGTAAGTGTGTGTTTCCAACAACTAAAGGTATATTATTAACAATGTAAAACGACAAAAATTACAAATCGACAGTAAATCAAATCGAGCAATGAAAAATACCTCGAATTGGTTAAATGACGTTTCTTTCTGTATGCGAAATCTATGAACTTTGTCATGGTTTGCATCATGAGTAACCTATACATGTCAAGTAATGATATTAGTATAAGATGAGTTTCTTGAAATGTAAAACAAGTGTAGAAGATAAGAAAGCAATGACTATAAATGAGTATTCAAGAGTAAGGAAATGGGTTTTATTGGGTGTTATAAATGTAGGTTACATCTTGAGAGACATATAAAGTGTGTATTACACACATATACAATGTGCATAATATGTTATACGTGAGGGGCAAAAAGGGTAGGAAATGACCAAAATATAGAGATTTGTAAAGAGGCTTTTCATATGCCATCTTAAAATTGAGAGGAAATTACTTTCATGGACATGCTTCCTCCTTAATAAGGTAATCTAGATTAAGTCCATTATATCCAACTTTGTGTTTTAAAGTCCATAAACTTTGAAGATGCAAACTTTTACATTTTCATTTTCCAACATGATCTACGTTATGTTGTGTTTTAGATGTTCATCTTAAGGTTATCTAAACCACATTTGGGTGTATTGAACTCATATATACCAACAATACTTAGATCATCTTTTTAAAGAAGCTTATGAGAACTTTTGTTTACTACACAAACAATAACAACATCACCACTAACCCACGACCTAGAACAACATTTTTTTGAACATCTATTTTAGTTTATAAAAACACACACATCTTATGTTCCAAACTTTTTTTTTAAACCTTGTGTACAACTTGCTTTCAAAACCTCAAAACATAAACTTTTGAGAACACAGACGAGATCAATAACTCTTACAACTAGCACATGGCTAGGGAAGATAAAAACACTTGTTTTTTATGGAGTTTTGTGTGATCTTCCAAAGAGGTTAAGCTCCTAGCCTTTAATCACACTTGATCTTAGTAAAAAGGAGTTTGTTTATGTATTATTTTGAGACTTGAATTTTGAAAGAGAATGTGTCGATTTTTTTTTTTAACAAAATGGTGCTACAGTTAGAATTTTTGTGCATTTGGTGTGTGTCAGGAGTGTATGTGACACTTTGAGTGTCGTATCTTAGCATCTTCACACACTTTCATGCGAATGACAATAAACTACAACTTTAGTTTAGATATCCTATTCAATAATATTTATATAAACAATAGCATGTAGAATAAAAGAATTTCATAAATCAATTATATAATACATTACAATATAAAATGTGAAAATTGTAATAAAACTCTTTTATGTTCTCTTTGATTTTCGCTTTCCTTTAACAAGGTAATTTTCGTCAATAGAAGCAAGTGAAAAATAAAACAAAATCAAAATCCCAATAACTCGTATATACTACATCCTTCAAAATAATAATATAAAACAATGTTAAATTATGCAGTTTTTCTACAATATATCATGCCATTATAAAAGATATATTATTGTAATGTCCTCAATAAAAATTGCAACAGTGAAGTATGATAAAATAAAAATAATTGATAGCCTAACCTGAATTGACGTTTCAAAAAAATATGTAACCTATATTTAAATGTTTGATAATGGTGCACTAAATAATAGTTTATTACCTCATAATTGGTTACACGCTTGGTAGTTATTTCGTGGGGATTTTGGGTGATGGGTCTTCTATTAATTTTTGGGTGGACTCTTGGCTTAGAAATGTTCCTCTTCGCTTGGTTTATCCCAACTTGTTTAAACTAGAAAAGCACAAATGGGCTGCTGTTTCAGCAAGTTTACAAGTTCACAATGGAATTAAAACGCTGTTGTGGGATTGGCGTAGTGCTCCTTCAACTACCGAAGAAATTAATGAGTTGTTTGGGTTGTTGAATGATATTGTTGATTACAATTGGAAGGGTGGCTATGACAAATGGATTTGGACAGCAGATTCGGATGGTGTTCTCTGTTTGCAAAGCGAAATCTTTGTTGCAGCAGGGTCAGCAGCCGAGTTCGATGAAGTGTATGAATTGGAAAGGATGGGTTCCCCTAAAATGCAAGATTATGTTTTGGCGTGCGATGCTTAATCGTATGCCGACGAAGTGGAGCTTTGTAAACGCGATGTTACTTTGCCAAATATATTGTGTAATCTGTGTGACTTGGAAGACGAAACGACAGATCATTTGTTTATTGGCTGCAAGAATGTTGCAGAAATATGGGCCCGTGTCGAGTCGTGGTTCCGTATCCCACCCATTTTTGCTTTTGGCGTGCTGGATTTTTTGGAGATTGTGAATTTGCAAGCGGCGTCAAAGAAATCAAGATACATCTTATGTGGTATTGTTTTTACTACTTTGTGGGCCATTTGGAATGAACGCAACGCGAGAATTTTCAAAGGCATACGGCGTCGACCTATTCAAGTTATGGAAAGCATCAAAATGACGTCCTATTTTTGGTTCAAAAATAGACCTAGATTGAAAGGTTTAGAGTGGAATGTGTGGTGGGTGGTATCAATAACTTGGCACTAAGTAAAGCATTATTTAAAAGTTTGATTTAAACTTGTCATATCACCATCAAAATAATTTAATTATTCTTGTAAGGTGAATTGGGATGATCAACAGGTAACCGCTTTTAAGCATATTTGTTTGACAAATAAATATTTTTTTTCTTTGTTATAAAAGTGATATACAAATATTAAAGAAAAAAAAGTACAATTAAAATGGTCGTACTTTAATCATCATAGGCGAGAATATCAATCCCATTTTCGTCTATAGAGAACAAAATAAAATTTGACTTTGTAAAATCAATTAGAGTTAAACGTATTCCTATCACACATTCGGTTCTTTTCCCTCTTTTTTTTTTATGTTTCAATCAATCTACAACATTTAAACTAAAGATACTACCTTTCACAGAGATTAGGAAAGAGTAGTCAGTTTCATAAACATGGTTGAAGATGTCACTAGCCAGCTTGCAAGATCAATGTTTTGTGACTTCATCGTATAGAGTCTCGTGCTGATAACGTGTTGTAAAACAATGGCCTACTAGCAACCAACATACAAATTTATAAGAACTATGATCAAATATTAGAGAAAGATATAGAGAGATATATAATAGAGAAGTCTTATTCATTGAGTGTATCATAATAATTACATGAAGCCTCTATTTATAAGGCTCTTAGGGGCTATTTGGTAGCCTCTTAATCAGCCTCTTAACCATTCAGGTCTGAATCATTCAGCATTCAGACTGTTTGTTTCAGCATCTGAATGGGATGACTAAGTGCTGAACCATTAAGCTAATAAGAGATGCTGAATGATTCAGCTCTTAACCATTCAGAGCCTCTTAACCATTTAGACCATCTTAATGATTCAATACTTAATCAACCAAACAGCCCCTTACATTAATGAATAGGATATGAAGAGATGGGAGTTGAAGCGTAGATAGTCACCATAATAATTTATTTATAACAAATAAGTTGTTTTGAAACAAAATCCCAAACACCCTCTTAGTGTTTTGGGTTGTAATATTAGCTTAGCTTCATATTCATAAAAGTTTATAAGATGGGCATTACAAACTGTCAGAACCCTGATCACTAAATAACATATTTGGGCCCTGAAGCAAACACTTATTTATTAATTATTCTATGATTTATGCAACACATACCCAATAAAAATCAACGAAGAGCAGGATAAGTAGATAAAATCAAAATCTGATAAATAAAACTTATTGCATATGTGCGCATGTGACCGAGGTTCAGAGCATGAGCTTGTGGTCATTATGTTGTGATGAAGGCGATTCTCGGTTGGCTCACTTTGCAGTCTTAAAATTAACCTGTGGAGTAAACTGCAAAAGTAATAGCCCCTGCATTTTTTTACCATATGCTATCTAGTCCCATGGTTCTTTGTAAAAAACAATTATATCATTCTTTTCATCTCTATTTTGTTTCTGAGATAGAAATGACCAACCAAAATATCAATAGATAATGAATGCTTGACGATGCGTAAGATACTAAGATATATGCAGCTTTTGGTTCTGTCTAAAACTTATTTGGTTGCGTATAAAGCAATGCCTCGCAAATGTGAAATCTCGGGTCACCCCTTGACTTTCAGAAGCTAAACACCTCATGCTTTTTAAAACCAAAACGTCTATGGGAAGCAGCGATCATGAATCTTGATACTTTTAGTTCAAAAGATTTGAAAAAACATTATCCAATAAATATCCACAAAAAACCATGACAAATGGATCCTATTGTTAATCTGCAGAACACCAATTGTTATGCATTTCTTGAAATAAAAAAAAAATAAAAATAAATGATGATAATGATACAACAATAATAAATAATTTTATAGCAAAGAACCTATTGTCACAAATCTAAGTCAAGTATGAGAGGGCACCTTCTTCAAACTTTGAAGCATCAGGTTCAACTTCAAAACCTACATCTCATCATCTTCCAATGCATTATAGATCATCCTACGATTAAAAGATAAACAAGATAAAGGATATGATCAACCCATTACTGAGACCGTTGAAAAAGAAATTGGTGAAAATTATAACGATATGAATCGTGTATTACCAAAATAGCGTGATGAAGAGAAGAAATATGAGATATCCGAGTTTGAACAGCCGTTGCTTCTTTTCCCAATTAAGTTGGTTAAAGATCTCAGTCACGTCCACAAGGTGTTGTTTCCGAGTGTACCTAATCACATAAGTTTAGATATTATCAATTCATCATGAAACGAACTGATAAATTTATATCAACTGAACACCAAAGACGACTTACAATCTCACATTGTAGTAAAGGTATGGCAGTGCAAGAAGAAACATCGCCCAATGCCCGGTTAGAAGATATATCAAGCATAAAACGCCATGTGTAATGAATTCTGGTAGTATCACAAAGTTTATCCGCGATGCAGAATCATAAGGGTTAATGTAATCAAACTCTAAATCTGCTAGGCACATAAGCTGCAAGATAAAGATATTTAAGGTTACAATCATTCTGAACTCTGAAAACTAGTAAATTAAGGATGCAAAACACAAAACAATTTATAGATAAATGACAGTTCATGTTCAACCTAATGATTTTACTATTGGTATTGCAACTTTACTCATACGAGCTTACTAACAGTTATTTTCCTTATTATTATTTCGAGTTATTGACTTTGCAAACAACTATACTTAGCTGCTCGTCACAAACAAACCATCTTGCTTGAAAGAATGCAGATGAACCGTTGAACACACTGTTGGCGTGTTGCAAAAACAGAAGCTTTCGACAAAAGGAATACCTTTTGAATTTAGTTTCCACAATTTATCTACAATCACATATATGGTCGTCCAATACTACGTCATCAAGGCGCATAGGCCTTGACCAAAGCCTAGTCTCAAGGTGCAATAACAGCGAGGCCCATAGTATAAAAATACAATTTTTAGGAGTTTTAGACATGCTTTAGGCTAGTTTAGGATATTTTTTTTTTTTTTAGAATGATTCCAGGCTTTTTTAGAAAGTTTTAGACATGTTCAAACAAGTTCAGACGGTTTGGCAGAAATTTAACCGGAAAACGCATCCAAAACTGCGGCTTTCCAGGTGCAAGGCGTTCCCTGCACTGCGCTTCTGCACCTAGGCATGCACCCAGTGCCCTTTTAACTACGTATGCTTAATACAAAACCAATTTTAAGCGGTGAACTGCATAAACACATTACACATGTACCTCTTGCTTTAAGTACGTTGCAAAAGTCAGTAATGTATCCATATAACTGCCTCTATCTCCTAATGATATCTGTTTAACAGCACTATATAAAAGTATCAACATGGTTGATGGTTCTGTATCGAACGCGGCCCATATTCATGCAAAGTACAGATTTTTTATATAAATTTACATAAGCACAATGATTCACAGGGGCGATTCTTTTAAGGGGCGGGGAGGGGCGGTTGGGCCCCCCCGAATTTTCGCTCAAACGTTCCGATTATATAGTATTGGTATAGAAAATTTTTGGTATATAAGGTTTCGACCCCCCAAAACTAGTGACTTCCGATCCCCCGAAATTTCGGGTCAAGAATCGCCACTGATGATTCAGATGATAAAAATAAAAGACAATGTCTTTAATTGCAACAAAAAAAAAAAAAAACAAAAAAAAAAACACTTATAAACATTAAACAGATTAACAGAACATGTAACCCACATAACAACAATCAATTTCATAACATCCAATCCACCAAAGATTTCCCTAATTATACAAATTGACCAAACACAATAACACAATTGAACAACAATCAGTTAAACCAACAAAAAGATCAAAACTTTGTAACAATTAAAGATAAAAAAATTGAAGATTATCAGAGCATATGATTATTACAATTAATAAGGGTAAAGTGTTGGAAATTAACCTGATAAACAACGATGACAACGAGACCTATGAGGATGAAGAAGAACAATAGCCATAGAAGTATCTCACCCATTATTATTATTATGATCTTGTTTGTTGTTTATGTTTGGGTGATTATTATTGATCAGGGAGAATCACACCAAAACCCTAAGTTGATAAACTTACACCCTCTTTATCGTGCATTACAGTTCAGGAATTTTAGAGGGTGTTTGGGAATGGGTTTCAAAACAAATTATTAATTTATTGTCTTTTCCAAAAAGCCAATAAGTCAATAAGTTGTTTGTGTAACCCAAACGCATTTTGACTTTTGGCTTTTAGAAATCTTGTCTTTTAGCTTTTGGAAAAAAAATTACAAATTTACCACCCATACAACCAATATTCACAATAAGTTAAGCGAAACACTTAAAAAAAAAGACAATCTATTGAATTTTTAACGTTTCTCATCCTAAAAGCTAATCAAAACACTTTTTTTAAAACTCTTTTTCAAAAAGTCATAAGCTAATAACCACTTTTGACCAAAAGCACTTTTACATTACCAAACTCAATCCCAAACACCCTCTTATTATTATAAGTTTATGTTATGTCAGTTTCCGTTTTAAAACTAGGAAGATAACTCACCTAGGAAGTATTGTTTTGCAACCCGTCCTAAGCGGAGTCATCCGCTGTGATTATTTTTTTCGAGCCAATGCGTTGACCAGGCCACTGGGCGTCTGTGTGACCGTAGTCGATGCAGCTGGCCTACGATGCGCTTGGGAGCGGGAACTGTGACAACTGTCAAATTTCAGGTACTATCCGTATACTAAAATAATTTTTAATTAATATCAAAATTTTGCATGTTAGACTTAATTGGTGATAATTAGAGTCTTTAAAAATGCATTAGCAAAGTCCAAATAGATTTATGGAGAATTTTCGTATCACGAGGCGATAGATTACCCGTATTGGACATTGGTGACGACCCGATTGAAGGGATAGGGAGCCTAATCCTCGCGCAGATTGCAATCCATATCCCACTTTCGCCCAACCATGCTGTGTCAGGACAACATACCGCCGTCGCCCAACCAGAAGGCGCCACGTGTCGTTTCGTCAAACCAACCCCAACTGCCAATGACGAAGCTGGGACTCCCTTTTCCTGCCAATTTCATGGGCCGAAGACTAATAGGCCCAACTAAGGCCCGGACCAGTCATAGCTCCTCGTGGGCCATTTCCTTTATCAAGGATCCAAAAATATTCATTGTATACGAGAGCTAAAGTAGTATAATCATTGTAACACTTTGTAATCTCTAAAGTAATATACATTCGGCTCTTCACAGTGGACGTAGGTCATTAGAGACCAAACCACTTATATTCTTGTGTTCACATTTTCACCACATACACACACTTTAATTTACTCTCTCTGTTACGGTTTAACCTCCGGTTTGGGTGAAGGGTTGTTCCTAAGTAAACAAGAGTATTAACCACACGGTGATTAGTATTAATCACCGTTATACTCGTTGTTTCTTCACCGATTAACTTTAAAAAAATCTAGTTTTGACCCGTAATGCTTGATTTGGCATGGAATAATATTTTCAGAGTGAAAATATTATTAAAATCAATAAAGACTATGATTGATAGTTTTTAAATTGCTATAGTCTAATAATTGCGTGTTTTGAAGTTTTAAAGCGAACACGAGACCCGATATAGTAGGTAATCCCCTAATATAATAAAATTAGCTAAAAATGAATATTTTTAGATGGGAAATATTATTATTATTATTATTATTATTATTATTATTATTATTATTATTATTATTATTATTATTATTATTAACCAAAATAGGTGAAAACCTTACTTATTTGATATTATAGTGGGTTGGCCCGCGCGATGCAGCGGGTGTAACCGAAACTCTTTTGTAGAGCACATACTAACCTAACATACCTACTATGAACCTAACCATTATTACATGAATATTTCTGAATACCTTTGTTTGAAATTCATTATAAACAGAAGCTTTCATCTTCAGTTATTGAATCCGATGATCATATAGTTTAGATCAAATTAGGCATGTTTGTGTGTATGAATATAACATAGTAATTTCAGAATTCGAATCGTTACGTCATGATTAAAAACACAACTTTCACTATTGATTTCTCGATTTCTATATAGTATTGTGACTATTGTCTAGTTTATAAAACTCTAAGTTTTAAGTTTTTTTTAAAGTACCCAACTCTATATAAAATGTTATAACATAACATATAACATCATATAACATCATGAATTGTTTTTTATATGTTTTCTATTTAATATGTTTAAAGTAATTATAAAATTGAATGTCATGTGGTTTCATAAACATCTCATGACTCTTGAGTTTCTTTTAATTAAATGTGGTGTTTAAAAGACATATTTACCCTTAAAAAGTAGTTAGTGTATGCATTATGTGTTGTATCATAGGCATTTAGACTTATACCTCTTAAAATTTAAGAAGTCCTTGTCAAATGCTTTATAATATAGTAAGTATAAGTATAAGTATAGATATAGATAGGGTTTTTTTTTATTAAATACAAGTGATGTGTATTATGTTTTGTAAAGTTTATAAATTAAACAAATATAAACACCACACACACATACACCCAACCGGCCCACCCCATCCCCATATGATACTGTTATGATTTATTATTAATCATTAATAATAAATACAAATTAGACATATAAAAAGCACCAACACACACTAGAATTATTCTTACATCTTATAAATACACACAAAACCTGTATCTTGGGTGATTTGGGAGCAAAATCTTTCAAGAGACAAAGATATTTTAGAGAGAGAAAGCATAAAAAACCGACCATTTTGAAGTGTTCTTCAAGGGTATGAATTCTTGTTAAAAATCTACTTAAAATCCTTTTTACTTTCTGTTTTGATAAGGTTTTTCACCAAACAAAGATGGATTTTGAAATGGGTTTTATAAAGCTAAGAACGGGGAATGGTTAAAGATGGTGTAAAAATGTATGTTTGTGTGCCGTGTATGTGTGTATATATGTAGGATTGTTTGTGTAGCTTGGACAATGTCACACCCCAACAGATGGCGGAATACATCGAGGCGCGACTTGTGATAGATTGTTCAAAGACTTCATGATACTAGAATTTGTGACAAATAATTTAAATGTTTCATTTCATAATACTAAAAACAAGAAGTACAAATTGTTCAAAAAGAAATACAACATTCATGATTTCATAGTTTAAAGCGGTGCGTTTTTAAGTCCAATCCTAACGAGTTTCTTGAATCATCGCATCAAATATTTCCTGCAACATGTATAAAATATCCATCAACACATAAAGCATTGGTGAGCATACTAGTTTTGACCTACGTACATAGTATAAGAAAGTTTTACTCAAATCATCATGTTATAGTCTTGCGCATACAGAACCATACAAAAGGCATCAACACTCGAATACACAAATGGAAACTTAACATGACCCATAAAGGGGGCGGTGTGTCACTCCTGTACCGCTATACATGTAAGTTGGGTTGTATGCTAATAGACAGTTGTATGTAAGAATTAAATTCTAGCATGGCATAGCATATAAGCATGTTAATTAGATTGGGCATAAGTGTATGAAAAAGTTTAAGGTTTTTGTATAAATACATGTTGAGCCCCAAAAAGTTAAAGAATAAAGAGGGGACAAGTATGAACTCACCTTAGGGTGCGTTAATAAATTCCCAAAAATGGGTCTTGAGAATTGAAGATTTTAACTCCGAATAACTAGAATTAGAAAGGAAAGCGTTTTAGGTTCAAGAGTTGGATTATTAGATTCAAGAGAGTCAAGCATGCCTTTTAGGCGAACCAAAGCACAAATTGCCTTTAGGGCAATTCGGATGGTCATGAGTTAAAGTTAAACCAAGCACAAAATGAAGGTGATTAGGATGGTACGAATTAGAGTTAGGAATGTGAATCCATTTAAGAATGTTCATGTCATGACCACTTTGTTTATAGATAAAACAAAGGTCTTGGACATGGGATTTCCCCTTTCTTGTACGGAACTAATCCGTATTACAAGATGGGTCAAGAGATTGGTAAGGTAGGGTACAACCTTAATCCTTCCAAGTTAATAGATTAATAGAGTTTTGAAAGTATCTATTTTAGTATTTACATAATATAACTAGAAGATTAAAGTAGTGTATGGTGACTTAGTTTGGAAGAGTCTTGGCTTTCCTTTGTCAACCATTAACCATAACACAAGTCCATCCAATATTAAGTTATTGGTGAACTTGGTTGGTATCACTACAACTAACCTTCTAGTGCATAAAAATAATAGAAGATGAACCACCTTTGAGGCCTCATTTTGGTGTCCTACTCGTATTCATTTGCCATAGCAAACCATAGTTAGGTTCTAAAGGTTTCTCTAAGGGGTTAGGAGAAAAAAAGGAGTGAAGGAAGTGGAAGAAAAGTGAGGTTGAAGGTCAAGAAACTTACTGATTTGAATCAGAAAGTTTGCTTGAAGTTCTTGACGGTTTGAGAGGTTTTGAGAGGTTTAGATAGTGATTTAGGATTGAGCAGGTGTTAGGAAGTGTAGGGAATGGGGTATTTATAGGTGGGGTAAAGGGATTGGATAATTAATGGAGTAAATGAGGTGGTAAGGAGTGAATTAGATGGGGGTTGAGATTGATTAATATGGGATGGTCATATTTATTTATGTTGTTGTCCCCCTCGAGACCAAAAGAAAAAAAAAGAAACGAACATATGTTTGTTGTATTATGTTATTGTTGGAGTTTTGTCAAAAGTCAAAGAAGCTTACATCATGTTTTCCTTTTTTTTTTAATCTAAAACTATTATTAGATATATATATATATATATATATATATGTGTTTTATTAGAAAAAATAAATATATATTAAGATCTTAACTAAATGAGTTTCTAAATTGATTAGGATAAATTATATTGACGACTCGTCAAGAATTGGTAGGAGTAACATAAAAGAAGCGAATAAAGGCGAACTTGGAATTTGTTAAGTATAAAATTTAAAATAAAAGAAAAGTAAAAATCACGCGATGTTACAGTCTCCTCTACTTTAGAAAATTTCATCCCGAAATTTCCCTAAGAGTTGACATTTTGAAAATAGGTATGTGGTTTGATATGGGTTTAATAAGAACAAAAACTAGTTAGTTTATTATGCTTAAATCAGATACTGTATCTAGTCACTGTGTGATAATATGCTCGTAAAAGAAATATTTTTTTTCTAAATTTTAACCCAAGGTCGTATGAATTTCACTTAACCGGACTTTAATGTTTCAAATATGCATTTGTAATATGCAACTAGGCATGTTTAGAAGGGGGGTGGATGGTATGTAGAATTTGTAAGTTTAACCAACTACGTCATTTTTTTTATTAGTGAAAGAAAAAGGGTACGTATAAGTAGGTTTGTGTATGGGGTTAATGTAACAAAAGTTGGGAAGATAAGTAAATACACGGTATAACATATATGAAATAGTAAAAATTTTGAGAAGATAAGTAAATATACTGTATTACACATAAGAAGTAGTAGAAATTTTGGCTTGTAAAAACATGTCCTTGGGTAATTGGGTGGGATAGTAAATATGTGAGCATAATGAGTGACTAGATGCGGGAATGAGCAGTATTTAGTATTAGATATTTGGTTTGCACAAGGTCGAAAATTTTACCAGAAATTTTTTTTAAAGGCGACTAAAATAAATGAGAAATTGGACTATTTGAAAACAATTTTTTGGTGATATAAATAGTATTTATTTTTGTTTTGAAATCCAATACATAAGTATTCAAGAAAACATATGAAAGTGAGGGACAAATCTTGTTTTAAATGCATCAATGTTTCTAGTGGTTAAGGCCAATGGTCACGGGACTTACAACGAGATTCTTGATAGCGAGGGGATTGCTGATTAAGCAAGGAAAGGTACGAGGGAAGAAACGAAGTTGATGGAGATTACAAGTATAGATTATTCATGGCAAAGGATAATGTTGCATAGTAGAAAGTGTGGTTTAAAACAAGGTTATAATATGCATAAAAGATAAATAATACAAGCGTAATTAGACTAGTAAACTATAACATAAATGGTATTGCAAAAGATAAATACGTAAGTGTTGGTCAAAATTTTTTAACTCGACACCCAAAACTTCTCATGGCACGAATAACTCTACTTTTGGTAGTACAACAGGACATTTATGTATAGGATGTACCGGCGGCGTATCCACCATGCCGTTATCATACCTCATCCGTGTTGTTATTCAAGTCATGATAGGTTACACACACTTGGACTTGTTATGTTTTCCATTCGCCAAAATTTGTAATTACGTGTGCACCCATAGTTATTCTAATTGTCGTATAGTCCACATAATTTTTCTTAGTTATGCGTGGGTTGACGCAAAACATTTACACAAAGGAAACGACATTAAACTAAGACATTAAACAGTTTTGATGTTGTAAACATAGCAAGTAACGTGACATGCAAACACATAATGTGAGAAAGGCATTATGCAAGTTTTTGATGTTGTTAACCGTACGCGTTTTTGGCGTGGATGGATGGTTTCATGACATAATGGTGTAGACTTGTACATATGTGGTTACGATCAGATGTATATAATCTAACAGAAGAGTATACAGTTACATTCTTAATGAAAACGTTCACGTGTAAAATGTTTTGACTGTGGGCAACATAGAATTCGGGTTTATTACAAATTGAGTTTTATGGGTAGGCGAGAAATTTTTAGCTTTTCAAGACTGAGGGTCAAGTTTGATGGTAGAAGAATTTAGTCCGTTGGATGTTAAAGAAAATGGATTTAATTGAAGTGGGGAAAATTTAGTGTAAAAGTCTTACCGAAGATGGACGTTTGATTTATGAAAAAAATCCATTTTATTAAGCGAGGCAAATAGTTTATTGAGAATTTTAGTTTGGCGTTGGTGAATATTTTGACTCGTAATACGATTTCAAGAGAAAAGGTTTTGGGATTATAAAGAAGTAGGTTGTCTGATTTAGCGTGTCTTTTGCTCACAAGTCCTGTTTGCTAAAAAAATCTTTTGTTATGGACAACATTGGGCATCCTGAAAGCAAAATTCATTATATGCACTTTTACCATTTAGAATCACGTTCGTCATATCGACTTGACACACATTTGTTAGTGGTTTGAAGGTTGAAAGTGACGATTTTATAGAAGAATAGGCATCCTCTTAGGAATAGTAGGAAGAATTTTGCTCAAAATTTTGAAAAAGGTTGCGCGCGAGGAGAAAAGGATTTTGCGATGTTTGAATTTTGCCGATAAATTATGATTGTAACCTAAGATAACGATGGTATTTCATAATTCATAAAAGAAAATTTCACATCTAAACAATTTCTTGAAAACATTACATAAATAAATTTTCATTTTTTTAAAAGAAAAGAAAAATCAATCTTCTTTAGTGTGGTTAGTGGGTCTTCCAGCATCGCAGATCACCATGGCAAGTCTTGGGCATTGGGTACGCCCATGGGTTGGGTCGTTGCACTCGGAGCATATCCATCCATTAGCTTTAGCGAATGAGGTAGTGCTAGTAGGTTTTTCGGGTCATGGTTTAGTGGTGTTGCGACATGTTTTGGCTAAATGACCATATGCATCACAGTTGTCGCATATGCGGCATAGTGTGTGGGTAGGATGGTGGAATTTACAACTCTTGCATAACGGATGGATCCCACGGTACTGCTTTTTGTTGGGGATCGGAGTCTCAGGGGTTGTCAAAGTGTGGTTTCGTTTGAGGTTTTTGCGTTTTTGGTTATCCCTTTTTGTTCGTTTGGTAGGGGTATGGGTGGATGGTTTAGCGTCTACTTGGCTTGTATTTTCCTGAATGGCATCGCCGGGGTTTGGAATTTGGTTTGTTGGTGTCTCTTGGCCAGGGAGGATCTTGATCAATTCTTGGGCAATAAGACTCGCCAGTTGGTTGAGATCGATGCTATTGAGACGGGAAGACATCTACGCGAATCATAAGAAAATTTGCATAAGCGTTTTTAAGCAAGGCAACTTTTGAATTTAGGCAAGGAGCTATTAGAATTTTGGTTAACAATGAAAGCTTGTGGGTAAAATTAGATCACTAAGGTTGGTGCAAATTCAAATAAAAAAAATACATAAGCTCAAGTTACACGTATAGTATGCAAGTTTCACATTGTTCACATAATGCAACGTATATATATAAGTAAAGTGCACATAAACAACATACAGGAGTTTTAAATATTTGTTGGTTTGCGAATATTATTATTGTTTGGAGATTGCAAGAGTAGCTTGAAGCGCGAGTCTTGAGATCGAGTGCGAGAGGATAAGGCACAATTTCAAGTAAATCGAATATATAACGAAAACATAGCATGAAAACATAATTGAAAGTAGTATTAGCATAAAAATAAAGGCTCATTTAAAAAAATGGAGTGTTCCGGAACGGAACTAAGACTAACCAAAGTGATTCGAATTTTACCATTGAGTTTGGAAACATGTTTTGGCCTAATAGGTGGAAATACTCTCGCCGAAATTTTTGGTTAACGGTATTCACCCTTCTAGTTACTACATGTCCCTTGCCATTGGAAAATTTGAGACTTTGGAGAGATTGAAAAAAAATAAGGATTGAAACTAGTCGCTAAATTGCGGATTTCACTCCTATCTCAGCAGTGCCGTTTTATGAGTGTGGTTTTGCACTTGTCCAACGAGGTAGGAAAATTAATTACAACACTCAATTAGTAAGTTTCCACTAGAATGAGAAGTTGTGAAATTTCCACCAAGGTAAGGAATTCACGCCTATCTTGGTGTAGTTTAAAAAAAACACAAAAAGAATAACTCGGATTGAAAGTTGTCACCAAAGTGAGGGTTTCACGCCTATTTTGGTGAGTTCCTTTCGTTTGTGGTATAAGAGTGTCTTTGAGTGTAGCATAATCCACCATAAGAAGGTAAATTTTTATAGTCCAAAGGAATAGAGTAGAAGCAATTTAGGAAAAAACAAGTATATTTAGCATGGTAAAGGAATGGTCAATAAGAGGTTCCCAACTATAGTCTTGGTCAATCATGGCAATTTTTCCTAATTCCCTATAGTCATGGCTCTGATACCAATCTGTTACACCCCAACCGATGGCGAAATACATTGAGGCGCGACTTGTGATACATTGTTCAAAAACTTCATGATACTAGAATTTGTGACAAATAATTTAAAGGTTTCATTTCATAATACTAAAAACAAGAAGTACAAATTGTTCAAAAAGAAATACAACATTCATGATTTTATAGTTTAAAGCGGTGCGTTTCTAAGTCCAATCCTAACGAGTTTCTTGAATCATCGCATCAAATATTTCTTGCAACATGTATAAAATATCCATCAACACATAAAGCATTGGTGAGCATACTAGTTTTGACCTACGTACATAGTATAAGAAAGTTTTACTCAAATCATCATGTTATAGTCTTGCGCATACAGAACCATACAAAAGGCATCAACACTCGAATACACAAATGGAAACTTAACATGACCCATAAAGGGGGCGGTGTGTCACTCCTGTACCGCTATACATGTAAGTTGGGTTGTATGCTAATAGACAGTTGTATGTAAGAATTAAATTTTAGCATGGCATAGCATATAAGCATGTTAATTAGATTGAGCATAAGAGTATGAAAAAAGTTTAAGGTTTTTGTATAAATACATGTTGAGCCCCAAAAAGTTAAAAGAATAAAGAGGGGACAAGTATGAACTCACCTTAGGGTGCGTTAATAAATTCCCAAAAATGGGTCTTGAGAATTGAAGATTTTAACTCCGAATAACTAGAATTAGAAAGGAAAGCGTTTTAGGTTCAAGAGTTGGATTATTAGATTCAAGAGAGTCAAGCATGCCTTTTAGGCGAACCAAAGCACAAATTGCCTTTAGGGCAATTTGGATGGTCATGAGTTGAAGTTAAACCAAGCACAAAATCACCATGAAGGTGATTAGGATGGTACGAATTAGAGTTAGGAATGTGAATCCATTTAAGAATGTTCATGTCATGACCACTTTGTTTATAGATAAAACATGAGTCTTGGACACGGGATTTCCCCTTTCTTGTATGGAACTAATCTGTATTACAAGATGGGTCAAGAGATTGGTAAGGTAGAGTGTAACCACAAACCTTCCAAGTTAATAGATTAATAGAGTTTTGAAAGTATCTATTTTAGTATTTACATAATATAACTAAAAGTTTAAAGTAGTGTATGGTGACTTAGTTTGGAAGAGCCTTGGCTTTCCTTTGTCAACCATTAACCATAACACAAGTTCATCCAATATTAAGTTATTGGTGAACTTGGTTGGTATCATTACAACTAATTAACCTTCTAGTGCATAAAAACAATAGAAGATGAACCACCTTTGAGGCCTCATTTTGGTGTCCTACTCATATTCATTTGCCATAGCAAATAAGAGTTAGGTCCTAGAGGTTTCTCCAAGGGGTTAGGAGAAGAAAAGGAGTGAAGGAAGTGAAAGAAAAGTGAGGTTGAAGGTCAAGAAACTTACTGATTTGAATCAGAAAGTTTGCTTGAAGTTCTTGAAGGTTTGAGAGGTTTAGAGAGTGATTTAGGATTGAGCAAGTGTTAGGAAGTGTAGGGAATGGGGTATTTATAGGTGGGGTAAAGGGGTTGGGTAATTAATGGAGTAAATGAGGTGGTTAGGAGTGAATTAGGTGGGGGTTGAGTTTGATTAATATGGGATGGTCATATTTATTTATGTTGTTGTTCCCCTCGAGTCCAAAAGAAAAAAAATAAAGGAACATATGTTCGTTGTATTATGTTGTTGCTGTTTTGTCAAAAGTCAAAGAAGCTTACATCATGTTTTCTTTTCTTTTTTTTAATCTAAAAGTATTATTAAATATATATATATATACATATATATATATATATATGTTTTATTAAAAAATAAATATATATTAAAATCTTAACTAAATGAGTTTCTAAATTGATTAGGATAAATTATATTGACGACTCGTCAAAAATTGGTAGGAGTAACATAAAAGAAGCGAATAAAGGCGAACTTGGAATTTGTTAAGTATAGAATTTAAAATACAAGAAAAGTAAAAATCACGCGATGTTACAAATAATGCCTAAAGTGCTTAGATCATAAGGTTTTTATGACACGCAAGAGGGTTTTCTAGATGATTTAAAATCTGATGTAAAAAGGAAATTTGATGTTTAAGATGATTGAGATAAATGGTATAGGGATGTAATTGTTGAAATGTGGCTTAAATGATTATTGTGTTCATGTATGTACATTGTTAGTTGGTAATTTTTGGATCATTTTTGAACATAGGTCAAATCTGATCATGAAGATGATTTTGATGGTTATAATAAATTTAAAATGTGAATTATTAAACTTAACAATCATTTACATGCTTGGGAGACCTTGCATGTATGATCATGACTTATTTCGAAGGAAAATATCATGTGATTAAGTGATCATGAAAGTCCTAATGTAAAAACCTAAATGTCTTTGCAAAAGATACGCGAAAACGCACATTTTTCGACGAGTTTTACGCATTAAAACACCTTATTTTCAGGTCTGATGTAAACAACTTGTTTAGTGTCAAAATGTCTATAAAAGTCATCATTTTGGATGTATAATAGGTTTTCCATGTTAACGGATGCTTACAATGCAAAAGTATGCGGTAAAAGTCGTCAAAACATGATTTTAAGGCATGAAACGGCTAGATTGTGTAACTGTTTTAGAACAACAAATTTGGTCATGTTTTTTTGGTAAATATGTAGGTCCTAACATGGAAATCAAGTTTATATAATGTACATAGGTTGATATGTGACATGGGAACTTATATGCAATAAAATTGCTAGAAAACGTCTGGATAGGTGATAAGATGATGAGATAGCATATGTTGATAAATTGAAGAGATTATGTGAATCTATGTGATATATGACTCGTAAGTTGATTTCTTAAATGATTTCCATAAAGTTTAGATGTTCTTAAGGTAAAATGAGTTTTACTAAGAATGGTCGTGTTTTTGCTAGAAAACGACTTTTTATGAAAAAACGAGTCTTAAATGTAGTAACTATGTAAAGTTATGTGCTACATGTATATATTTGATTATGATGGATTGATAGGTTTACTAAGAGTCGGGGTTAATAAAATAATAAAACTCCTTTTTACTTAATCATTTTTCTTTGGCTTTTCAGATCATTTTCTCTCAAATCATTAGGGTTTTCTTTCGCCTTCCTTTAATTAGGTTATCCTTTCTTCTTTTTCTTTCATCTGATCATCCCTCCAAGCATCGATGGGTGCTAAAAAGGATATGGCCGTTAGCTATTCCTCTCTTACCCAAGAGGAAGTTGAAGCTTTTTGCTTTGAGTGGGGTATTGATACATCCTTTAACCCGGTTGCCCCAAGACTTGACAAATCAGTCGATCAATGTCCTCGTGGTTCGATTGCTTTTTATTGTCGCCATTTCGAATTTTCCAACCTTCGATACCCATTTTTTATCTTTTTCTTGAATGTTTTAGAGTATTATCGTGTTTCATTTGGTCAGTTACACCCTCACGAGATGTCTAGGGTTCTGCATTTTGAAATACTGTGTCGTGCACTTGGCTATGATCTAACTCTTTTGATATTTCGCTGGTTCTTCCGCTTAGCCAAAAATGTCGATTGGTATACCTTTGAGACCTCTCAAATTGATGTTGGTCTGATCTCTTCATATGTTACCACATTTGGTGTGTGGAAGACTAAGTTATTTTGGGTTTCCGAATCGATTGTCCCATTTAAACTAGTTTGGAGACGGCCTGATGTCGTTCTGAATGAACTGGAACCATCGGAGTCGGAGTTAGACAATCATTTTCTTGAGGCTCTTCGTGAATGCCCTTCGAGGCTTCGTCCATTTCCTGAACCCTTTTTGGGTATGTCCGGTATTAGCACTTGTTGGGATAAACAGGATCGAGATCCAGTTCCCATGAGGGGTGATCAGGGTATGAATCTTTTTTGTTACCTTTATTGTCTTTACTTTGCTTGATCTTGATATCCTTGTTTTGTTTATTTTATAGTTATGTCTGCCCTGGACTTTATCAAGAGTGATGATGCTTCAGATATTGTTTTTGGGGACATTGAAGCAACTCCAAGAGAGGATGCTATGGCAAAGTATGAGAAGTGCAGGTTTGATGGGGTTAATTATACCAATGTCCCCAATGTGAAGGGTTTCTCAAAGCCAAGTTCCTCAAAGGCTTCAACTAGACATTCTAGCCGTCGTTTGTTAAAGAATGTTAGTCAGCCGGGCAGTTCTGAACCCGTTGAGGTTAGTGATGAGATGGAAGCTTCTGAAGATCAGGAGCATCATGAAGAGGGTCAAGTGGATGTTGTGGAGAAACTGCCAAGTGTTTCGGTGAAGAAGGGGAAGGGTAAAAAGGTTGCTAGTTCCAAAGTTGCTACTTTGAAGAACATTGAGAGTTCTGTTAGTGTTGAAGGTGAAGGTGTTTATGTACCTGGATGGGGTGTGAAGGCTAATGACAGTTTTAAATCGTCTGCAGTTTGTGAGGAGGTCTTTGCTCACTTTGCCTCTCCAAATGTGAAGGATTCGTTAGAGGCCATGGATGATGATCTTCTGCTATCGAAGATGGTAATGGGAGCTTGTAACCTTGCTGTTATGCTTCCTGAGGGGGTGGCTAGGTTCAGGAAGAGGATGGCGGAGTATAAAGAGTTTTCTACGAGGAAGGAGAAGATGAAGAAGACATATATTTCTGCTTTAAAGAAGGAGGTTCAAGGCTTTGCAGAGAAGGAGAAGACTTTGGTTACTCTGATTGATGAGTTAAAGAAAGAGCATGAAGTAGAGAAGGCTTGGTGTGGAGCTGAAAAGGCTAAGTTAGAGGTGGATAAAGCTACGTTAGAGGTTCAAAAGAAGGCTTTTGAAGAGGAAAAGGGAGGGTTGAAGGCTTCACTCGCCCAAACTTCTGAAAATAATCAATGGTTGATTGAACCTGGTTTCCAACAAGTGGTAACTTACCTTCTTCATTACTTAGAGTTTAATTCTACCCTAGGGGAAGTGTATACCAAGCTAATAACCATAGGAAGCATGTGGGGTATTTGGCCGGTTACAAGGCACATGAAGCCGGACAACCGTTAGAGCAATCTCCTCTTTATCAACCCAAGGCAATGGATGTTTTCAAGGAATCGGTGTTGAAAATGGAGCGCCTGACGTACCCCTTTGTTGCTGAGGTATCTTCTTGCTATGGTAAGCCTTTGTCCATGTTGTAGAGGTTGAAACCTCGAGGCCTCAACGAGGCGGTCTGTGCTGTCCTTGGGTCTCTGTCAAAGAAAAGATCTTACTCAGGCGACAGTGAAGAGACTTTGCATGTCGGGGAGGAACGTTCGAAGGATGCCAGCCTGGAGGCCTCGGATGGTGATGGGAAGAAAGCTAAGAAACTGAAGAAGACTAAGAAGGCCAAAACTGGTGAAGCAGTTGCAAAGGAAATTGAAGCTTCGAAGCCTTCTGCTTCAGATAATGCAGCTTGAATATTACATGCCCTCTTACATTCGTAGCTTTCTTAGCATATGGTCTATAAACACTTTTAAACTCTTTTGTGGTCTTTTAAACAATGTCTCAGTAGGGAACCTGTTAAGGTTCTGTGTGTTATGGTTGGCTTGTTAAAAGCCATTGAACAATTTGTAGGATTATGGCCCTTAAGGTCTTTGTTGTGATGGTTGAATGTTGGTCCTTAAGGCCTTTGTTATCTGCTTGTGTTTGTTTAGCTGTGTTTGTGGTTCTATCTTTTTTCATTTATCATCTTTGTGTTTGTTGGGCATGTTTTACCGATAGCACCTTAAAAGGTTAAATGCTGTAGTCACTTAGCCTTAAGGCAGTCTAGGCAAACAATGGACCACCTATCCTATGTGCACTACTTTAGTGTATTTTTATTTCGTAAGCTATTGTTGAAGCTGAAGGAACAGTTGGTGTAGGCTGTTCAAACCTGTCTATGAGACATGTTAAGGATTTATTTAAGTCTCATAGAGTTGTATTGATTTAGAAACTCACCCTTTATATAGGTCCATTCAACCCTTAAACCTATTGAGCGATATAGCCTGGGAGCTCAACCCCTTACATGGCCCTTTCCATGGAGTTTCTTGCAAGGTTCTCAGCCTGATTATAGGACAGAAAGACAAGTACTAAGAGAGAATACTTTGATTCATTCATTCATCATTTTAATGTTACATTAGATAAACCGATTCTTACATCATTCTTTTAAGAGACTTGAGCTAAACAAAGAACCGTTTGAGGTTTTTGCCATTCCAATGGCGAGGAAGCTTTTTGCCTTCTGCATTAGGTTGCTTGTAAGATCCTCCTTTGTGAGCTTCAAGGATGGTGTATGGGCCTTCCCATTTAGGCCCGAGTTTCCCTTGGTCTTCTTTCCAGTTTGCTTCATTGTTTCGTAGGACCAAGTCCCCTGCCTTGAAGCTTTCATGCTTGACTCTGGAATTGTAGTATGATTCCATTTTTCGCTTGTATTGGGCTTCCCTGATTGCTGCCGAGTCTTCAGCTTCTTCTAAGATATCCAGGTTTAACAAGGCTTCATTCTCGTTGGCCTTGACATCTACATTCAGAGTTCGTAGTGTGGTGACCCCAATCTCGGCAGGGATTACGACTTCAAATCCGAATACGAGGCTGTAGGGGGTCTTCTTGTGGCTTGTTTTTCTGTTGTCCTTATTGCCCATAGGACAGTGGAAAGCTCTTCAAGCCATTTACCTCTCTGTCTGCCTAACCAAGCCTTGATCCCCTCAACGATGCTACGGTTCATTCTTACCATTTGTCCGTTTGATTGGGGGTAGGCCACTAAGCTAAACACTTGTGTAATTCTGTATTCCTTGCACCATGAGCTGAAAGGCTTCTCAGCGAATTTCTTTCCATTATCGGTGACCAATACTCTGGGGAGGCCAAATCGACATATTATGTTTTCCCATACAAATTCAAAGATTTTTTTCCCGGATATCTACCCCAAAGGCTTCACCTTAGGCCATTTTGTAAAGTAATCCACAGCCACGAGTAGAAACATAACTCCTACTTTGGCTGGGGGGGGGGGGGGAATAGCCCAACGATGTGCATTCCCCCACTTGTAAAATGGCCATGCTGAGTTGATAGGAACCGGGTTGTGTTTCAGACTCTTTGGAATAGAAGCATGTATTTGACAAGCTTCACATTTCTTAAGTTTCTCGGTGGCATCTCGGTGCATGGAGGGCCAAAAATAGCCTAAGTTCATGAGTTTGGCTACCACCGATCTTGGACCACAATGGGCTCCACATATTCCCTCGTGAATTTCTTTGATCAAGTACTGGCTTTGCTCTGGACCAACACATCGAAGCAATGGGGCTAGGTAGCCTTTCTTATAAAGGATACCATCCTTCAACACATATTGCCTACACTTGATCCGAACCCTTTTAGCTTCAGTTTGATCAGCAAGCAATTCACCTCATTTTAGGAACATTATGAAAGGGGTCATCCAACTTGATGCAACTTCAGTAATAACATCTTGTACTTTAAGTTCCAGAATAGAAGGGGATTTGATCACTTCGACCAATACCTTTCTGGAAAGGTGAGCAAAGTTCAAAGAAGCAAGCTTGCTCAATGCATCTGCCTTCTTATTTTGCGAACAAGGAACTTGTTTGATTTTGAAGGATTGAAGCGTGCTCATGATTTGTTTTGCCTTTTCTCTGTACTTCTTCATGTTGGGTTCTTTGGCAATGTAGCTATCATTCACTTGGTTTGAAACCAATAATGAATCAATGAAGACTTGAAGCCTTTGGACATTCATCTGTTTAGCAAGCTTCAACCCTGCTATAAAGGCTTCGTATTAGGCTTCGTTTTTGGTGGTCTGAAAATCAAGTCGAAGAGCATACATAAATTCCAACCCTTCAGGGTTGATTAAAACAAGGCCAGCCCCTGATCCTTCAATACTGGAAGCTCCATCGGTAAAAAGCTTCCAGGCTTCAAGGTTAAGAGGTTTATCAATGGTGATGTTAACTTCAACCACCTCTTCCTTTGGAATTTCTACAAATAAATCAGCTAGTATTTGTGTCTTGACTACTCTCCTTGGGACGTAGGTGATTTTATGTTCACCTAATTCGACAGCCCATTTGGCCATTCGTCCCGAGGTTTTGGGCCTTTCAAGCGCATTTTTTTATGGGTTGATCAGTGACCACTTGTATTAGGTGTTCTTGGAAGTACCTTCGAAGCCTTCTGGCTGTTTGTACTAGGGCCAAGGCTAGTTTTTCCAAAGGAGGGTATTTGACCTCTGCCAATTTTAGAGATTTATTGAAGAAGTAAACAGGTACTTGAGCCTTGTTTCGTTCTATTGTAAGGACGACACTGAGGGCTTCTTCAGAAACAGAAAGGTAGACAGAGATCATTTCCCCTACTTCAGGAGCAGCGATGGTCGGGAGGGAAGCCAAGTGTTGTTTCATTTGGTTGAAGGCTTCCTCCGCTTCCTCGGTCCATCAAAAGTCTTTTTTGTCAGTGCACCCCTTCAAGGTTTTGAAGAAGGGCTGGGACCTTTCAGCTAGTTTAGACATGAAACGCTTTAAGGCTGCAAGCTTTCCGTTCAGGCTTTCCACTTCATTCTTGGTTTAAGGAGATCTTGTGTCTAGAACGACCTTAACTTTGTTGAGATTAGTTTTGATGCTTTGTTTTCCAACGATGTGGCCCAAGAACTTGCCTTCTTCAAATCTAAACCAACATTTGACTGGGTTAAGTTTCATATTGATCTTTTTGAGGTTATTGTATGTCTCTAGGATATCTTCAAGCATTTGATCTTCAGTCTTGCTTTTTATCACCAAGTCGTCGACATAAGTTTCCATGTTCTTGCGGATTTGAGTTGTGAAGGTCTTATCAACCAACCTTTGGTAAGTGGCACCTGCATTCTTTAAACCATGAAGGTAAGAGGTTAAGTTCTTCCCATCTTTCCTTCTGAAAAACTAACATTGAGTGTTATTTGGCCTAGAGGCTTAATAGGTATGTCGACTATACCTTTATTGGAAGACTCGGCTGGTTGAAGCTTGGAGCGTTTGCTTGGGTCTAGTAGGTTGAAGTGTTTTTCAAACATAATCTCCGTGGCAGCACCTGTGTTAATGTAGGCTTTTCGTGTTGTTACTGAGCCTATCAAGGCTTCAACCACTAGAGGGTCATGACTCTTTTCTCCCTCGGGCGGGGGAAGCACACACACTGACATTCCCAAGCCTCCAACCGAGGAAGTTTGCTTCGAGTTTCTTGTTCGAGGAGCACCATGTTAACCTCTTTTTTCTTTCCTTCAGCCATGTTACCTTTTACTCCCTTAACCAGGTGAGCAAGCTCTCCTGACTTGACGGCTTACTCGATCCTTTTCTTAAGTTGGAAGCAGTCATTAGTATGGTGTCCTTTTTCTTCATGGAACTCACAGTATTGATTGAAGTTTCCATTCCCCTTGCTCTTGGGCAGGGGTCGAGGAGGCCTGAAGCTATGTTTGACTTATTCAGTGGCAAGGATTTCTTGTGGAGTTTTAGTGAGGGCAGTGAAGTTCACAGTTCTTTCTTTGCTTAAAGGGTTCTTTCCATCAGACCTTCGAGAGTCGGGTCCCTTGTGACGTCTGTCATAGGACCCAAAACTTCCCCTTTTTGGTTGAGGGCTTGAACTCCTCCAGTTAGCTGCTCTCTTCCTTTGTTCCTTGATATCTACAGCTTCCTCTCCCCGAATGTGAGCTTCAGCCCATTCAAGGGCTTCTTCAAGGGTTCTTGGGAGACTCTTGTTGAAATCTCTAGTGAGGTATTCAGAGGTGATAGCATTCATGATCCCTACAACCTTTATCTTTTCATCAGCACCAACATAAGTAAGACCTTCTTTCTTGTAACGTTCAATGAAATCACAAAGGCTTTCATCGTCTCTTTATTTGATCTGGAAGATGACGGTTGCATCTTTTACACATCGCCTTTACTAGGAGAAATTGGCTGGGAACCCTTTGCCTAAGTTGTCAAAGGATCGGATGTTCCTAGCAGGAAGGTCGTTAAACAAAATTCGGGCTGAACCCACGAGTGTTTTCATAAACATGTGGCAACACTCGGGTTACCCCACTTCTCCATCCTGGTAGCACCCAAGAAGATTTGCAAATGATCTTTGGGGTCTTTGGTACCATAATAGGTTTTTATGTGAGAAGGCATCTTTAGCTTGGTAGGTAATTCATAGTCGACTATCTATGGAGAAAAGCATGAGAGGCTGCTAGGTTTGTAAGGTTTGTTCATGTCATTCTTGACTTTAGTGTTGGTGTTGCCACTCGAGTTACCTTGATGTGTGGCTAACGCTTGGCTGATAAGTTGCTGCTAAGGAAAATGGGCCATCATTTGTGGCACGAAGTTGAAGCCTTGAAGGCTTTCAGGAGTTGCTGCATAACCAGTTCCCATAGGCATGCTCATGGCTGCACTTCGAACCATTGGCAGGGACGTCATGGCTTGTTCCCATGAGGTTGGTGCAGGAGGTGGAACACTAGAGACCGGTAACTACAAGAGTTGGTCCAGGATTATTTCATGCCCCAATGGCATGCTTGGGACCAAAGGTTGTGAGGTGAACAACGGAAAGGCAGCAGGGCTTGATCTCCCGGCTTGGTAAGAGTTGGTATTGAAAGGAGCAAAGGCAGAGCTTGGACCGACCCCTAAATTGGAACCAGTGGCTTGAGAGCTTGAGTGGAGGAGGATGAGGAGGAGGCATGGGTGCAAGTGAGGGTTCATCCTCATTGTAATCCAGCCGGATCCTCACTCATTTCTCCCTTTCCTTTTTCACATGTTGATTTAGAAGGGATCTTAGTTGTAAAAAGTTCTTTGCAACTCCCTTGGGTGTTAGATCTATGCGTTCGGGTGTTCGCACAGGGCCGAGTTGAGGAGATGTGAGCCCTGAACGAGTGGGTGTAGAGGTTTGAAAAAGAGAGAACTCTAGGGATGAGAGCCTCATAGGAGTACTTCCAGGTGTAGAGAAAGAAGCAAACCTATTTAGCATGGTCTGGTCAAGGTTTGGTGTTTCACCGGTGTTGTGAGGTGCTTGACTCACCTCTTCCAGAGACTCATGGTCGGACATTTTGAGAAGTTGGAGCTACACGACTGATCTATGAAAATAATTCAACGGCGCAGCCGCACGGTGGGCACCAACTTGTTGCTACAACAAATATTGAACCGACGTTAGTGTAGAGTCCCACGAGGGTAAAAAAGTTTAAAAGGATTAGATTCACCAAACGCAAGTCGTGGTGTCCCTTTACGTTGTAAACGTAGATGGGAGGTTCAAGAGTTTTGATGTTTTAGTTGTTATGATTCTGATTTAGGATCTTCCTAAAGTCAGGATATTGTTTATTACTTTAGTGATGTGTTGAGTGAAGTGAAGAAGACATCACACGTGAAGTGTGATAGTAGAAAGGAATAGAAGAGTATGAGTGTAAGGAACAATCTGTTTGATGGAGTCTCTGATTTATAGAAGAGGAATCTTCTATAATAGGCATGTCAAAACTCTAGATCCAAGATACAACTAGGGACTTTCCACTTAAGCCGATAAAGGCTTCAGACCTGCGGTTAAAGAGGTGTGACTCCTACACATGAAGAGTATGACCGGCTGGTGGAGTCAACCGAGGAAAGTAATGACAAGACATGTCATTGGCTTTGTTCTTTCTGCTGGTGACGGTTGTCACCTCCTAATTCCTTTTAGCTTTCAACCTTTCAAGCAAGCTTGTGAAATGTAATTGATTTGTTTAACCTTAAACTACCCACATCATCAGATATGTTATGTTTGCATTCAATTCTTGGCAGTTGGATTCTTGATTGAAAAGATGCATTTTATACTTGGTTGGATTAGGATAAAGATGGCAAAGACTAAGTTTGCAAAATTTCCACTATCAACTTCATATACGTGTTTAGGTTTTATTCCTTTATTTTGTTTTCTGTGCTTGTCTAAAGCCTGCACAAGCACTTCTATTTCATCAAAATGAAGTGGTTATAGATTTGAAGTGGTTTTGAACTTGATTACTGAAACTAGATCACCGATTCAATTTTTTTCTTTGATAGCTAAAGGAATGACATTACAAACAGAATGTCAATCTTTTACTTGAAACTCATGTGGTGTTAGACATCTTAGAGGAATATTAAGCAACTAGGTAAGCTTTATCTTTTTCAATTTGGTGAACTAGTATATGTGTTGATGATAGAAATTTAGAACCTGTGATTTTGATGAATTAATAACTAAGGAGGGCGTCTCTAGTACAAGAGAACTTTAAAAGGAATCAACCTTGTGTGAAACATGGTAACTTTGGCTTGGTGGGAAACTTATGAAGTTCATGGTATGAACATGGTGGGTCTTTTGGGTTGTTAATTAAAATTAGGAACTCTTGACAATAATGTGTGTGAATGCCTAAATCTAAATCATGGTAGACGATGAAATTGGTGTAATTGAAGGATACGGGTCCTAGATACTAACATGGGTATGATTTTCATAGTCTAATTGACCTACAAACAAATAATGTAAAATCCTGCCCACCAAGTGTTTGATAAAAAGTGACAATGAAGCTCGACTTCATTGGATCATAGACATTGCATTGATACACTTGGTAAACTCGTATGAATGCCTGAATACATGTCTAATCACAATTTACATGAACGTTATGTGTAATTCAATCACTAGGTGTCAAGCAAGAGACGTTGGGAAGCCAAGCAGTAAAAGACTTGAGGTTGAAAAGATACGATTAAGGTAAGTCGCCACTACGACTTGAATATGTATATGCTTGTTTATAGTACATATGATGTAAGTGTCAAAAGAGTTGAGACGACATTATGATTCCCAAACGACTTAGGAATCATCATTAGAATGGTGTTATCCGTTATTCAGACCGGAAAACATATGACCAAGTAAAGTGGCACATGTGTCCATGGACACGAGGCATAGCCACACGGTAGAATGAACTAAATGGGCACACAAATTCTTGAATCAAAACATGACTGGGACGGTACAGTGGGCCCTACAAGAAAGGAATCACAAGTGGTCGCATGATGTAGTTGTCGTAGACTTAAACTTAAGTAAGCTGTAGTTGAGTAGTCGGATCTTTGATTTTGATCCCGTATTCGTTAGCGCCCTTCATTGCAGGTAAAAATGGAAATAATCGTTTCAGGTGGTAGTTGTAAGTCCATAGAAAGTCTACCCGAAACATGTTACTAGATTGGGTAGGGGCTTAATGGGTTAATGAATCGATTTACTAGTCATAACACTTAGATGGGTGTTGAAGTTGATTGAATGATGTTTCAAAGTCCCCAAGTTCATGAAAAAATCCAACCATATGAGTCGTTGTACGATAGTTTTAGGATAATAATTCAATTCATTCAAAAAGGGGATGAACTTGGAATTTTAAGTGAATTTCTAGACCCCTTACAGCAGCTACAAACCGTAACCTACGGCCCCGAGTCGTAGGATATGGCTTATTGAAAAAACCAAAGCAATAGGTGACCACCGTAACCTACAGCGAGGAGGTCATAGGTTACGGCCTTCACTGGTAAACCAAATCAGGAGAAGAAACAGTAGTCGTAGCTTACAGCTCAGGTGCCGTAAGCTACGGTGGGGTTCCCACCTTGTATCCTTTGAACGAATTTTACATATGTTTGATCCCCTATTAACACATGTTTGCTAATCCTTTATGGGTTTTATCATATGGTTGACCCTAGGTACGGCAAGTTGACGAAACGGAGGATGACAAAGCTCATTTTGAAGATCAAACGCATAAGAATTCTCAACGCTTCCGCACTTATATTTTCTTCGGGTTCAAGTATCATTAGTTTAACATTGTTAGCCATCTGAATGTAACACCCCAACCGATGGCGGAAACATCGGGATGTCACGTATTGATGATTGTTTCAGTAGCACATGGTATAAATTGAAATTTTAAATAATTTATTCATAACATAAATATCCATAATAAAGTGATGTCTAGAAATTCCAAATACATGATAACAAATAAAGCAACAACTTCAAATAACTTCAAAATAAACGTCATAATAATCCTCATGCATACTCTAAGCCTCAGCTTCGTTGTTACCTGAAACATGTTAATTTTGAAAATATTTTTGGGTCAACAAAAGTTAGTGAGAATTACATAGGTTTTGATAATCGAATAAAGCTTGTACAATTCAAGTGTCATGGCAAGTCTAGTCCATATGTGAAAACATACTAGAAGTAAATCGAGTGCATAATCAACCCTTGTGACTGTTATAATGTGGTCCATCCCATACGCTCATGGTTCACTCGATTATGTTATGCGATAACAATCACCCACGCTACCTATGTAGGAGGCACGTATCCGGGTGGGATTGTCAGTCCAATAGATCTATCATTGTATACCGTCGGCTGATCAATGTTAATGATTATGCTAGAATATTGTGCTTACCCTAGTCATGTTTAAGACATAATGCAACATAGAAAAACACATAGACACTTTATGATTGAATTGCATATAAAATGTTGTAACATGTTTCACCCCAAAAATAGTGAATAATAGAAAAGGGGCTATGTAAAACTCACCTTAGCAAAATGTTATGTCTCGTGAAAATAGAGTATGTGTTGCCCAACAATGCCAAGTATTACCCTATAATTAAGTTAATAAATATGTCTAAGTCTTTCTAGTCTACAAATATATTCTAGGGTTTCGAATTGGGGATAAGTGTTCGTTTGATTAATAAATAAAATGTTTGATAAATGAGAAAATAAATAAACAAACGTCTTTTTGTAAATTTTAAATTAAAGATGGTCACAATATAAAGTTTTAAGTATGAAAATAATTTTTATAAAATTATTTTCTTAAAAAATAGAATACTAAATCTATTTATTACAAATTGTCAAAATATAACTTTAATATTTAAAAATATTAAAATTACAGAATTATTAAATTAAAAATTGTATTTCTATTCCAAATAAATAGAAATAATTTATATAAAATTTTGGTGCAAAAATATTGAAAAATGAATTTGTTATGATTTATATATGATTAAAACTAACAAAAATTGATTAAAAATATTAAATAAATGATTTTTCAGAAATAAAAATCATTTCTATAAAAGTTTATTGTTATAAAAACTCAGAATAATTTTTGTGGAAATTTATAAAATTGTTTTGATATTTTTATAGAATTTTATAAATAAAATATAATAAACTTGAATTATTTATTATATATATTAAATAAATAAATTTTTGAAAACTAAAAATTGTATGCTAAACTTTTCCACTAGAATAATATAAAATAATTTTTGTAGAATTTATAAAAGAGTTTTAGTATTTTAAAATAAAATTTTAAAATACAGGGAAATATATATATATATATATATATATATATATATATATATATATATAGTGGAAGGATAGGGAGAAAACCCTCCAAAATGAAAAAACTCTAGAAAACCCTCAAAAAAACTTACTTCCCGAGCTTTTTTTTTAAAAAAAAATTAGGGCATGTAATATACATGTTTTTGAGTGTTTTGAGCCAAAAAAATCAAAAAAGCGCCGAAGGGTTTTTTTTTTAAAAAAATAATAAGTTTTGCATCATAACATATGTTACCAGTGCAAAAATAAGCTAACATGTGTTATGATGCAAAACTTATTTTTTTTTTAAAAAAAAAAAACCCTTCGGCGCTTTTTTGATTTTTTTGGCTCAAAACACTTAAAAACGTGTATATTACATGCCCTAATTTTTTTTTAAAAAAAAAAGCTCGGGAAGTAGGTTTTTTTGAGGGTTTTCTAGAGTTTTCTCATTATTTAGGGTTTTCTGTGGATCCATCCCCTATATATATATATACTCAACTAAAAAAAATGTTTGTTGATGCCATGGTTCGAACCCGGGCCCTTGGCCGGTTCGTTGGTTTTAAATCACAAGCACAGACCAACTGGTCTGGACCCTAAGAACGTTTGATTTCTGATTAATTTAATTATATACTATAAGAGAAATCTGATTTATATTCAATTAAAAAGAAAAAGGTTAAAACGGTTTGCATGGGACTCGAACCCGCGTGCATAGACAAACAAACATCAGACACAACCACTTGATCTAGATCAGTGGTTGTGCTTGATTCCAGTTCCTTTAAATTATAAAACCATGTACTGAAATGTGTTCATCCCCAAATATAAACGATCGTGCCCTAGCTTTTTCAATTGATTGATTCACACAACAATAACCCAATTAATCAGAGGGTTATTGTTGTGTGAATGCCGATGATTAAAACCCACAAGAAAAAGGGTACTTACAAACACGAATTCGTATGAATTGCCCAGTCAACAGAAAAAGTCAACACGAGCTCGTTTGCTTCGAATGATGATTCAATAACAGAAATTGAGGATTGAGAGAGGGATTTCGGCGAGTTTAGAAGCATTTGTGATGTCCAATTTATAGGGAGAGGGTTTGGGTTGCATGATTGGAAGGTTTGACTCGTCATTGAAGATGATGCGCTTGATTGACGAAGATTGGAACTGATTGGTGATAATTGCACGTGTGTATGACGCGTCTCAGTCAGATAATCACGAAATCATACCAAATTAGGGATCAAAAACGCGTTTGGAATGTTAATTTTGGTAGATTGACATCACAGTTGACTTTCCTAGTCAACTGTGAAGAACTAAACTTGTTATATAATAATTGCATGCTGGAATTAAAACAAGATGTGTGTGTAGACCAGATGGTTGAGCTTGTTTGTGTTTGTGACCCGGCTTGGGGCGCGGGTTCGATTCCCGGCCCAAGCATAATATTTTTTGACATTAAAACTTTATATATATGTATATTATATATAAATAATATAGTATAAGGGTTCCAAATGCGTCACAATAATATTTAAAAGCGAATAATAATAATGAAACTTGACGTTTTTATTCAAAATAATTGTAACGTACAAGTATTAATGCGTAATGTTACAGTCTCCCCTACTTTTAGGAACTTAGTCCCGAAGTTGGAGTTGGAGAGTCTGGTGGAAAGAGATGTGGGTATTTAGACTTCATCTGGTCTTTACGTTCCCAAGTGAACTCTGGACCTCGTTTAGATTCCCAACGAACCTTAACGATCGGAATGCGAATGCGCTTGAGTTTCTTGACTCCAGTATCAACGATCTCGACGGGTTTCTCGACAATGTGCATAGTTTCATCGATTTGCACATCCTCAAGAGGGACATGGAGGTTCTCATCTGTTAAGCATTTCTTGAGATTCGAAACAAGTTTATAACAAATTCATATGATTTTTTATTCATAATAATTGTAACGTACAAGTATTAAAATTTTATATGAGATTGCCTAATTAAAAATATTAACAAGTTTATAACAAATTCATATGATTTTTTTTAGACATAATAATTTTCCACTAAACAAAAACAGCCAATGGCAATTACAAGTGACACGCAGGTAAATGGGTCACAAGCTGCGCCGCTACCCCCTTCTGTATTGCAAAACCTATTCTACTGAAAATAAAATATTGGCCCTTAGCAGACGAAGAATTATTTTGCACATTCATCATGGTACAATTGGGGTCCAATCCACAAGAACAAAAATAATAGTTTACTCTTGATCTTATTAATTTTTTTGTTGACCATGTGGTTTGGGTTGGTGATTTGGGTGATGACAAGGTGTCACCCTAAATTTAATTGGACTTCTACAGCTTCATATACATACATGTAATCCACGAATAACCTACATACTCATATACTTTTGCCTACATACAATGAGTACGTTGTTGGGCCAGGTGTCACCTTTCAATACAACCCAATATTTTTGAAAGCTTGCTAGAGAATTTCATAATTTTCTTGAAACTGTTAGAAATGCAATTGGGGAAGATGATGATTGGATTACGAGGTGGAGGATCGTTTCTCTTTGTTGAAATAATGTGGGATTCGTTGAAGCTAGAGTTGTCATTGTTACATTTACGCATGTAAAAACTCCTGCTACCTATGTCTCCAATCATGTCTGACTTATCCAAACCTACACACAGCACAAAAACTTGTCATTCTATTCATTAGATCATCCAAGGCCGTACTAAAAAATCGTCCAGGATCCGAGGGCACTGGCGGGTAGAAAAAAAAAAAATATGCCCCTAAAATATTAATAATAAAAAAGTAAAATATTAATAATATATGTGTGTGGGGGGCAAAAGTAAAGTTACACTAGTTTTAACTTTATTTTACTAATTTTGTGAAAATAACGTTAAAAACGACGGATGGTTAACCGTGCATCATGTGGTAGCGTGGATAGCCAAAAGACAAAGGGGTACATGCACCGATCGGGTTTGTCCCGATTGCTAAGTGTTTTGTGCCCTATGTCCAAGGCTTGATATTAAACCACTATCGCGCCGGGGGTCTCAGTGGAAGCAGTCTCTCTATTCTTAGAGGTAGAGGTAAGGTTGTCTACATTTTACCCTCCTCAGACCCTACCTTAACTTTGCTATAGGTGAGATTAACTGAGTATGATGATGATGATGTTTAAAAAATATTATTTATATACACACAAAATTTATTAAAAAAAAAAAATTAGAACTCATGTGAGAGTGGACCCTTGACGGTAGCCCACCTTTATGGAGTACATATTCTTCACTTGTTTAATATTTTCTTTTGGTATAAAAAGATAAATAATTATGCAGGAAACTTACAATGAAGACTGAAATGAGATTGGTGCAACTCAAAGGTTGAAAGAGAATGTTGATCAAGTTGAGGACTCCTGCCTTCTGAATTGTATTGTTTCGTGACGATATCCATAGTTTCCTGCACACTTGAACCAAGTTTTAACATTGTACGGACGGGTCCAGGGCTTCCCTCAACTGTTACATTCACCACCACCTTTCCATCTTTATCGTACCCCTACATTTGTAGATCCATCTCTACATTAGTTATCTATTTTATACTAGAATATAATCGAGTTGACTGTTGAGCTTTAACGCAAGGACGCTAATTAACTCAAAGCTAAATTGACATTTATATATTTAATTTAATAGTCAAAATCAAACAAATTACACACAATAACATCAAACGTAGCTTAAATTGATTTATATTTAATGAACAGAGCTTAAACAAGTGAAGTCAGTCAAATAACAACAAAACAGAACTTAAACTGAATCATATTTCATGAACGTATCAACAGTAGGTTGATATTGTGATTAATTAATTAAATACAAGTTGACGTGATCGATTAATTTTTTTTTTTTTTTTTTTTTTGGTGAAGATGAATATTATTCTTTGAGGACTTCGTGACGATGATCAAGACATAGAGGTAGAGAGGAGATAGACATGATGTTATATTGTTATTCATAGATTGTGTGAATATTATTGTTTTTAAATAAAAAAACATCAGTTTTGTTATGTTGCTGCTTAGACTAGCACAGAGGTAGAGAGGGAGATATTTCATGGAGCAATATCTCCCTACTCATCAATCTAGTCAATGTAACTATGTAGTCAATAGTGTAATTATGTAGTCAGTAGTTTCTTAGCTTAGAGAAGTAATTCTCCCCATATTATTAGTCTAGTAATTTGTATTTAAAGGGTTGTAACATTGCAATGAAATTAAAAGTTGGCCATTGTGATTTCATATGGTATCAGCCTAAAACATTGCAAGATCCTTTCTCTTAGAAAACTTCTTCTTTCTTTTCTTTCGGTCCCTTCCTAAACTCCTCCCATGGCTACCGATCCAACTTCAATCCCTCTCCACTCCCTTAGTCACCTAATTAACATCAAATTAACCTCAACCAATTATCTTCCATGGGAGAAACAAGTTACTCTGGTCCTCTCCTATCTCAAACTTCTCGGCCATGTTACCGGAGACATCCCTTCAACACCCGAAACTATTCTAACCGACAACAAACCTGTGGTCAACCCCATTTTTTTGAATTGGCAAATAGCCAATCAGAAAGTTCTTCTCCTAATCAATTCTACCCTAACCGAAGAAGCCATGGCCGAAACCATTAGACATACCACGGCCAAAGCCGTTTGGAAAGCCCTAGCTGATGCCTATAGCCACTCCTCTATTGAACGAATCCACATTCTCAAAGACTCCCTTCAAACCCTTCAAAAAGGAACCTCTTCGGTTTCGGAATTCGGTCGAAATTTCAAAGCTTTAGCCAACCAACTTTCGGCTATAGGTCATCCCATAAGTGATGAGGACAAACGCCATTGGTTCCTTTGTGGATTTGACGCCTCGTTTGAAAATTTTTCCAACTCTCAAAGAACCATTCACCCGGCTCCCTCATTTCGTGATCTCTTGGCTAACGCTGAGAATCAAGAGATGTTTATTCAACAACTCCATGGTCCTCAATCATCCCAAGCCGCATTCTATGTCCGCCCGACCAAAAATTCCCACACCCATACTCCTTCTTCGTCTCGTGGAAGAGGCCGTGTCTCTTCCTCTAGATGCCGAAATCCCTCCTACACCAAAAGACCTCCACATTGCCAACTTTGTCGCCAAACCGGTCACTATGCGAGTACTTGTCCTCAACTCACCTCCTTTGCCCAAAAATCGGTCCCACTTGATGCCAATCTTGTCAAGGCCTTTCTTGCTCAATGCAATGTAGCCTCCGACTCTCTAGATTGGACCGCTGACTCAGGTGCTACAACACATATGTTACCCTCAATTCTTGGTTTACATAATTCTAAATCCCACAATGGTAGCATTCGTGTTACTTTTGGGAACGGAAAATCATCACTCGTTTCTCATATTGGAAACACTAAATTAAATGAATCTATAAAATTAAAAAATGTTTTAGTTGTTTCAAATCTTACAAAAAATCTATTCTCAATTAGTAGGTTAACGAATGATTCTCCGGTTGATGTGTTGTTTTCTAATATTTTTTTTTTCAAATCCAGGACCGAAAAGCAGCGGAGGTTCTAGCTAAAGGCACGTGCGAAAATGGTCTCTATGTTCTCACCCAAGATTACAAGTCTCTCATTGCTGCGCTTTCTGCATCGCACCTTCGTGCTTCATTCAATAAATGGCATAGTCGCCTAGGACATGTTTCTTTTGATACAATTTCTACTTTAAACAAACTTGGTCGTGTCTTTGTTACATCTATATTACCTAAACCAGGATTATGTGAATTTTGTGAATTATCAAAAGCAAAACATCTACCATTTATTGAAAATCCAAAACGCGCACAACACGTTTTGGACCTCATCCATTGTGACCTTTGGGGACCCGCACCCGTGCCCTCCACAGATGGCTATCGAAACTATGTCATCTTCATCGATGACTATTCCCGCTTCACTTGGTTCTATCCATTAAAATCCAAGTCCGAATTTTACCATCCTCACCACTTTTTTAATATTTGTTCAAAATCAATTCTCATCTAATGTTAAAGTTTTTCAAAGTGACGGTGGCACCGAATTCACCAATTATCAAGTGCAAACATGTTTTCAACAACAAGGCATACATCATCGCTATCGTGCCCCCACACACCCGAACAAAATGGGAGGGCCAAGCGAAAACACCGTCACATAACCGAAACCGGTCTAGCTATGATGTTCAATGCTAAAGCTCCACCCAACCTATGGTTTGATGCCTTCACCTCCGCCACCTATATTATAAATCGCCTACCCACAAAACTTCTTGACGATAAATCTCCGTTTGAAGTTTTGTTCAACCAACCACCCACTTACTCAAACTTAAACATGTGTATTTTTTGTTGTCTTGTTTTTTCCTACCTTAGATACTACACAAAAAAATAAACTTCAACCAAGAAGTGCTCCGTGCATTTTCATTGGTTATAGTCCTATGTATAAAGGTTTTCAGTGTCTTGAACCAACATCGGGCCGTATCTACACAACCCGACATGGAAAATTTGATGAAGACGTTTTCCCTTTTCACCAAAACTTGACATCAACCAATAATACTAACCTACTCATTACCAATTTTGAGGAACACATACCCACTCCTACCAACCCTCAAACACCCCCACCAATAATACAAAAATCCTCCAACTCACCCAAACCAACCACACCTTTTTGTGATGACCAATGTTGCAGAAGGCCCTAGGCGGACAGTGAGGTCTAGCCTAGGGACTAGTCGGGACTAGGCGTTTTAGTATTTTTATACGTATTTTACATATATGTATATAAAAAATAATAATTTACCAATAATATACAAATGTAACAGTAAAAGAAACATAATATATTTTGTAAAATAGGTAAATTAATAATAATAATTAGTATTTTTTTTATAAATATATAAATCTTTGTAATAAACTAAAATAATAAAAGTGAAATATTAGTGTTAGCTATAGTAAAAAGCCCACCACACTAAAAAAGTCCAACATAAGAAAAAAAGCCCAACAATATAAACCCATCAGTATTAGGGCACTGGACAAATTCTTTCTATACAAACAGAAAAAGAATAGTGCCGCTTATCATATTATCAGGTACAAAGCAAAAGGAGCTCCATCTACAAGGTATTTTGCTCCTAATCTTCTTCATCGTACAAAAGAGAAGAAAGAAGAACCATGGTAGCCGTTTAACAGGTACTTTACTCCTCCTAATCTTCTTCATCACGCCAATTTTGCTTAGCAGCTTTAACATGTACTTTACTCAGCCTAGGTCCACCAAATAGCCAAAATACCCAGAACTCCGACTTGGGCTTATTTCCAATATTACCTTCAGCCTAGCGCCTAAGCGGCCACCTAGGCCGCCTTTTGCAACACTGGTGATGACATACCGCCCCCTCACCCTTTCGATGAACCCCTCAACAGTCCACTTCCCTCACCCTTATCCAGCCCAACAAACACATCCAGCCCATCTTACTCACCTCCACCCAGCCCACCATCTACCCCTCTATCCACGACCAACTCACCCTCTACTCACGCAAGCCCACCAAACTCCCCACCATCCGGCCCATAAAACTCTCCATCATCCAACCAAATCGACCAACCCACTTCACCTTCTGCATCATCCACAAACTCCATTAACAACCAACCCATTAACACTTATCCCATGATCACTCGTGCAAAGGACGGGATCTTCAAACCCAGACGCTTTGCTAATCTCTCTCAAACCACTACTCATCCTCTACATAACTCTTTATTCTATTCCCACTTTTCAAAAGGCATCAAAACCGCTCTAAAAAAATCCTAAATGAATTCAAGCAATGCATGACGAACTAAAAGCTCTTCATGCTAATCAAGCTTGGACCCTTGTTCCTCGACTTGCTAGCACCAACATTATTGGTTCTAAATGGATTTATAGAATCAAATATAAATCTAATGGATCCATTGATCGTTACAAAGCACTTCTTGTGGCCTAAGGATTCACTCAAAAACTGGGTCTAGACTTCTCTCACACCTTTAGTCCGGTCGTCAAGTCTTCCACTATCCGGGTTGTTCTTAGTCTCGCCACCATTAATAAATGGTCCCTTTAGCAATTAGATGTCAATAACGCCTTTCTCAATGGCCATCTCACCGAAACCATTTTTATGGAACAACCGCCGGGCTTTGAAGACTCAAACGACCCAATTATGTGTGTAAACTCAACTGTGCTCTTTATGGTTTAAAACAAGCACCACGTGCTTGGTTTTAACTCTTAAGCTCCTTTCTTCTCAATCGTGGCTTTCACAATAGTCAAGCCGACACATCTTTGTTCGTTTACAACCACCAAGGTATCTTAATTTATCTTCTTGTTTATGTTGACGACATCATTATCATTGGGAATAATGAACATTTCATCAACAACTTCACATCATGTTTAAACAAAGAATTTAAAATTAAGGACCTTGGCTCTCTAAATTTCTTTCTTGGACTCGAAGTTCATCACACAAAAATGGGTCTATTTCTAAACCAATCTAAATATGCCCACGACATCCTCACACGAGTCGGTTTACTTGACTCAAAACCGGTTGCCACTCCTCTCACATCCAAAGATGTTTTCACCTCTCACGACAACCCCTTACTTGACTCAAAACTGGTTACCACTCCTCTCACATCCAAAGATGTTTTCACCTCTCACGAAAACCCCTTCCATGATCCTACTCTTTATCACTCTCTCGTGGGCGCTCTATAATATCTCACCATCACCCGTCCTGATCTCTCCTATGCCGTTAACCAAGCTAGCCAGTTTCTTCAAAATCCCACAACCAATCACTTCCAACTAGTAAAAAGGATTATTCGTTATGTTAAAGATACCTTATCACATGGTTTAACATTTGATCGTCCACCTAACACTACTTTACTAGGTTTTTCAGATTCAGATTGGGCTCAATGTATCGACACACGAAGATCCACATACGGCTATTGTATCTACTTAGGAGGGAACTTAGTCTCTTGGAGCGCTAAAAAGCAACCAACGGTGTCCAGATCCAGCTATGAGTTAGAATACCGTGCCATGATAAATACGGCAACAGAAACTATTTGGTTAACTCACCTTCTTCGGGAACTTCATGCTCTTCCACCGAGTCGACCGACACTATTATGTGACAACAAGAGCGCCCTATTTTTAAGTCAAAATCCAATATCCCACAAAAGAGCCAAGCACATCGACATTGACTATCATTTCGTTCGTGAATTGGTAACCGCCTGTAAGCTTCACACAAAATTCATCGCAACCGACAAACAAGTCGCCGACATTTTCACCAAGAGTTTGCCAAAACCGTTGTTTGAAAAATTTCGCACAATGCTTTGTCTTGGTCCACCACCAACTTGCATTGACGAGGGGTATTAGACAATAGTATATACATGGAGCAATATCCTCCTACTCATCAATGTAGTCAATGTAACTATGTAGTCAATAGTGTAATTATGTAGTCACTAGTTTCTTAGCTTAGAGGAGTAATTATCTCCATATTATTAGTCTAGTAATTTGTATTTAAATGGTTGTAACATTGAAATGAAATTAAAAGTTGGCCATTGTGATTTCATAGACTATGTGGTGTGGTTGAGGCAAGGCTTGGAAAGCCTTGCCGCCACGTCAGCAAAAAGTGGGCCAGCCTTGGTTTTAGACAACTTGAGGACTACCCAAGGGTGTGGGGGTAGTCTTCCTTGGGTAGTCCTCCAATCCTATTGGTCCAATATTTTATTTTTGTAATTCTAAATTATAAATAATAATTAAAATAAATAATTAAAAAAATCATTATATATATAAATATATATATATATTACTATCACTTTTTTACAAATCAAATATTTAAAAATAATGAGAGTCCCAGTAACATATTATATATATATATATATAAGTGAATATACAAAGTTGTCTGTACTTCATCTTCATCAAACAAACATCAACCCCAAAACCCAGTTCATCAAACAACCCCTTCGGTCATCTTCATCATCTCCTCATTAGCAGCACAACTCCACCACCGTCTTCATCAGCAGTCGTCGGAGCCGCCACCACAGTCACCGGAGCAGTGCAGGCTATAGAATTTTGTTTTTTTAATAAACGGTCATATGACCATTGCATTTGAACCAACCAATCAAGGAGCCCTATCCAACTCGTCCCTTTTCAGCCATTTTGGCCAGGTGCGGGTCGGCCGGGGCGGTGTTGGCCGACCCAAGACGAGCTCGACGGGCCGATGCCGCCCCCACACCGTTTAGTCTTATGAATTGCTTTTGTCAACACAATAGCATTTTAGGTGATTCTCACGCAGAAGGTGGTGATGGTGGAGGAGAAGATGAAGTGGGTGATTCTCACTAAGAATGGGTGAAGGCACATGATTGGCTAAGGGGTTAAGTGGGGCCATTTTTGTTACACCGGTCAACGATTCAGGTCAACATCCGTACGCATTTCATTCATTATTGTCATTTCATATGCATAATTAGACATTTTGCACACACTATACCCCCTAGTCTGGTGAAGCACAAATCATTGAGGAAACTCATTAATTTGCCCGTTTATGCATACAACACCCGTACAACTCACGAAACAAACATAAGTTGCCCTTTCGACATTGAAGGCTTCTTAACACATGGTAAGCTTTCCCTAACATATGTATACACACAAGCATGAGTTATGAATCATAAACACAAAGTTGGAAAAATGATACATGTTAATATCGTCATCGATTGCTAGCCAACACGCGACTCTTGGTCGCCTAATTAGATGTTCCTACATCTAAGATGACTAGAGTATAATCGGTCACATACACCTACTCGACTCTACAACCGATTCCATCACACCACGATTAGGAAAGAGGCTTATATATCTTGATAACCACATAAGCTTATCTTGGATTTAAACACTTGACTATGTGTATATAGACACGCATATACAACCACATGTATATATATGCCCACATTCGACTACACCTACACACATACAAGACGTGTCCTTATCTTGCAAGATCCTAGAACTCTTCCTTGTGTCACTATCGGCCGAAATCCCACATCAAACAACTCTCATATGTCCCTATCATGGAATGTCCAAAAGACTCACATATAAGGCAAGATATGACAATGTACCTTCATTACCTTGTGTTAAGATCTTAACCACAATAAACCACACTTGCTTATCCTATCTTTCGGCCAAAGACATTCTCAAACATGCACATGTGTTTTGCAATGACAACTATACGAGACAAACCTCACAAGTCACTATCCCACAAACTTATTATACCAAATTGGGTCCTAAACACACCATACCCCATTCCTTGTCTTGTTCTCGGCCGATAAGCAAGAAGGAAAACGGAAGCTTGCATCACTTGTCACTATCATCAAGGTGTCCAAAACTTGCACAAAATAGGAGCTTGATCATCCACCCAAGTACAAACCTTGCATCATAGAACCTTCCTTATTAACCTATGCCATAACCGATCGAATAGGGACAAGATCAACAAATCACTATCATCAGACTTTGATCCCACTCCTTTGTACTATACTCGGCTGAAAACTACTTGACATGAAAGCTTGCACTTAGTTGTTAACTTACACCATTTTGGCAATAAGACAAAGCTTCATCATCTCATCTTGTGAGTCAAATATTCCCCTTTGTGATCCCTTGACAACAATCGGCTACAAACAAGGAAGGAAGAGGAGTCACCATCTTGCACCAAGTGATGAAAGAAATCCTCATACAACACTCTTTCCTATAAGATGAAGGCTACCATATATATTCTTGTCTTCTTCCCAATCGACCACTATATAAGGAGGACCCTAGACACCCAGAAATATACACACTAATACTCTTACTCTCTCAAACATTACCCCAAACCCATTCACTTCAAACCTCCACCAATCGTCCAAGGAGTCTTGTCCACACAAGTTCCAGTTCGAGCCACTCTCAAGGAGGGATTGGAGGAGCATTTCAATCGGGTTCTACACTACTTCGATCTAGGTAAGACAACTAACCCTTGTTCCTCTTAATCTTCTCGTCTTCGGCTCTATATACACCTGTCCTACGACCTTTGATCTTAAACAAACAATCACTCATATCTAAACTCACGCACATTGCTTAATTTATGAGTAATCGACTAGATAATGATCACATTGTCACGATACCTCATCTACTTGATGATAGTCGACCCTTACATCACAATGGTAGGATAAGCGATGTTATTAAATCAAAACCCAATACAAGTGATCAACTAGTAAACGGTTTTTATAAAACAAAATGCACTTGGTTTATGATCGGGGTTAAGGTTTAGAATAGATGGATTTACGATCGGTTTTTCTCACAAATCCACTAAAACATCTTGCCAAGCTTCGATGACACACTAATAAGCCTAAACCAATCTATTTTGATTTAACAAACCATCGGATTCAAGGCCAATGGTATGCATTGTTTCGGCCATAGCACCTATACATATGTTAATAAGGGCCAAAACATGTGTTAAAACTACTTTGGCAACATAACTAACTATGTTAAAGTGCACGTTTTTTCAAAAACCAACCACACATGACGACTTGGTATCAATCTACAAACCATAACGGCATGTGGGGACCACGTTGTTACTATAAAAGAGCCACTTTTCACAAAGTAATAGGGATTTCGGAAATCGTATGTCTTACTAGTACGTAAGAATCACTTATAAAACAGTACGTGCACAAGGGCATGGCCCACATACACTAAAACCAAGCACACACATTTAGGGTGAACAACTTGTATAATAAGCGACAAAAACGTACAATTTACCGTGCTCTTAATAATCATAGGGCAACCATTGTCTGGAAAGTAGCTATCTCACATTTTCAGCTTCACTAGACCACGCGTATCACTATCAGTTGAGTTTCACGACCCCATTTTACTATTTTTACATATTCGGGGGACAAACATGCTACAACCAGTGCAATATCATTTGGTGTGTATATTCTATCGTGACTACCATGTGGAACATGAGACATTTGGTTCATGAGCTCAACAGTCCTCGTACTTACATTACACTGTAACCATTAGCTATCAAAAGCCATGGAACACTTTAATAGATCTATTGGGTTAACACCCCCACTCTTGGTTAGTTGCTCTAACCGATTACATACGAAAGAGTGTTAGCATTCTACTATACATACATTGTCTTTAGTGTACAATGCACGAGGCACAACAGTCAAGAGGTTTGGTTACGGGACTAATGGTTTGCATAGTAATCATTCGCTTAGCCAGCCTATGATTGGTCATACACGAATTACACGAACATTTTACTCATTACATTCAAACCTGTGAACTCACCAACATTATTGTTGAAAAGTCTTTTATGCATGTTTTTCAGGTAATTAATGACAAGCAGTAGAGGTTTGAGAAAGGGGTTCGAGCATGCACTGGGTGGTACCACTTTGGATTGGGTTTTGTCAGTCCCATTATGTTTTACTTCTCAAGTTCATGAATTTCAGACAATTTCCTATTTTTTAGACAATGTTACGATGGTTTGAATAATTTTATGGCAATATCCATCCTTTGATGGTACTTATTTAAATAAATTTGTGTGTTGCTTGAACATTGTGCTTGAAAACCTTTCGAGGTCGCATACCTGTGTTTCCGCCTTGGCAGAGTGTGACAATTTTGTATTTTATTAATTAATTGATTTTTTATTTTTATTAAAGTAAGGGTAGTTTAGTAATTTCATACCTACTTAACTGGATAATCTAACCTCCGTCCATTCCAAGGACTATCCGAGTTAAACGGTGTCAAAAGATAGGGATTAGGACTGTAATTTTAAAAAGATAAGAACTATAGGTGAAATTGAGGCAAAACACATAGACTATTTGAGCAATTTTCTCTAAAAAAAGTTTTATCCCCGAGAATCGAACTTAGTTTCTTGAGATTATCCTCACACATGTAAACCAGTGAGCCAATGGAAACTTTTAGTTTTACAATCCACAAAAATAATTTAATACACAATTAAGTGTGGTATAGAAAACAATTCTAACTTCTAATTAAATGTTGACCCCCTTTATCCTTCGCCCCTGAACAAAACGACTTATATCAACTTCTATTGGGAGTCGATTGAAGAGGTATAAGAGTTTATACCTCGACTCCCTATGCTTTGGCTTATGACAATAGGCCGAAGCCCAAAAGGGACGAACATTGCCCACCGGGTCCGAATAAGGTACATTTGGCCCTCGAAAGTCAAAAGACTCCGAAAGATAGTACAACACTCCGGACCAAAGTAAAGTACAACTTCTCTGACCACTATAAATACCCCTCTCAAACTACAAACGACAAACAAATGCACACACTCCGAACTACACTTTTTCTCTCTAAATAAATACTTATCCTCACGCCAGATGGTGGTCACAGAGGCCCTCCCTCCTCCTCTATGACGAACCTAACGGTTTTTCTACCGTGTGCATTAATAGGAGCCAATCATGCTCTCATTATCTTTGTAATTATTATTAATTATTGTCATTGAATTGTAATAGTCAACTCTCCTAAAATAGGAGACCCCATGTAATTATTTATAGTGATGATTGCTAATGAAAGAGGCAAGGCATTAATCTCATTATCTCACATGGTATCAACCCTAAGATCCTACAACCTCCTCAACCACCACCTTCGGCTGCCGCAACCTCTTGTCTGGCCGCCAGCCCTCTTTCTCCGATCATCTCCCTCAACCACCCTCATCTCTTTTCCTTTCACCATGGCCGATAACAAAATCCACCCAGCCGTCACCATCTCAACATCAAAAACTTCGTTCCCATCACCCTTAACAATGAAGCCGCTGACTACAACATGTGGTCAGAACTCTTCCGGATTCATTGCACGGCTTTTCTTATAGCCGATCATTTGGCCCGTCGCCCACCCGCGGCTGCCACCACCTCCACCAAAAATCAGACCCCTCCACCACCCCGAACCGAATCATGGGAACGTCTTGATGCCATAGTTCTGCAATGGGTCTATGGCACCATCACCCCGGGTCTTCTGAAAACCATAATAAAAAAGGGCACCACCGCATATGATGCCTGGGTTGCAATAGAAAACCTTTTCCAAGACAACAAAGCTACCCGTGCCCTTTACTTGAAACAAAAGTTTGCAAACACTCGTCTTGAAAACTTCTCATCCATGCATGAGTATTGTCAAACCATCAAAGTTTTAGCGGACCAACTCAACAATGTTGATGCTCCTGTTGATGAACAAGATCTTGTCTTGCAAACTATCGCAAGGCTTACTGAGCAGTATGAGACCGTGGGTACCATTCTCCAAAATACCAAACCTTTACCTTCCTTCTTTGAAGTTTGTTCTCAACTTTGTATGAACGAAACAACCAAAACAAACTAAGCCCTTCACTCCGCTAATAAGGCCGCCATGACCCTCTATGTCCAATCCCAATCCTCACCCACCACTGCCGCACCCGCTGCCTCAGGCTCCTCATGAAATCGCGCCACTCAGCCCTCCAGACGTGGTCGTGGACGGGGACGCGACCCCCCTTCTCAATCCAATAGGCTTAGAAACCAATCAAACTAACCTTCACAATCCACACATCCTTACATCATCTTCCCTAATAATTGGGCTTCCACCCAATGGGCCGCCCTTCTCAACAACAAAAACCGGTTCACCCCACAACAAAATAACCCACCTTGTCCCTACCCGTCGACCCCACGGTCCAAATCGTCACAGGGGATACTTGGCCCACATCCTGCTCAGGCCCACATTGCTACCTACAGTCCAACACCAACGGATATTGCCCAGGCACTTTACACACTCTCTATGAGTCAACCCACGGATCTGATTGGTTACATGGATACTGGCGCATCAGGACATATGGAGCAACCAGGTATAAACTCCCCGTCTGTCTTTAATTCTTGCACTAATAAACAAATACTCGTTGGAAATGGCAACACCATTCCTGTTGTTGGACAAGGCAACAAAACTTTACCACCGCCCTTTCCACCCTTTAAATTAAACAATATACTTTATGCCCCTAACCTAATCAAAAACCTAATTTTTGTCCGTTGCCTAACGACAGATAACCTTCTATCAATTGAATTTGACCCTTTTGGTTTTCTTGTGAAGAGCCTCAAGACCAAGGAACCTATCCTACGATGCAATAGCTCGGGAGACCTCTACCCTCTCACCACCAACTTCATCAAATCTCCTTCCAAACCTACTTCTTTAGCTGTTGTTTCTCAAGACCGTTGGCACCAACGACTTGGGCACCCAGGCACTTCTTTATTGCATTCGTTAAAATCTAGTTCTTCTATTAATTTCAATAAAGCAAACAATGTACTTTGTCAATCATGTGTTTTTGGAAAAAGTGTGTGTCTTCCTTTTTATGATTCTATGAATAAAACTACTTGCCCCTTTGATATTATTCACAGTGACTTATGGACCTCAGTATCGGGGGTCACCGTTATTACATTCTGTTTCTAGGTGATAAAACCAATTTTCTTGGGACTTTTCCATTAACAAATAAATCTAATGTCTACATCACATTCACCCAATTTTATAATCACATTCTCACTCAATTTGAAAGAAAAATAAAGCAATTCCAATGTGACAATGGCATGGAGTACACGAACAACAATTTTAAAAACTTCTGTCTTGTCAATGGAATGCAATTTCGTTTTTCTTGCCCTCACACCTCGTACCAAAATGGCAAAGCCAAAAGAAAAATCCGAACCATAAACAACATGATTCGCACACTTCTATCTCAAGCCTCCCTACCTCCCTCATATTGGCATCACGCCCTAGAAACCGCCACCTATCTTCTCAATATACTTCCCAAGAAAACCCATAAATTTCTTTCTCCCACCACCCTTCTATACAACGTCCTTCCTACATACACACACCTTTGTGTGTTTGGATGTCTATGCTACCCAATCACTCCTTCCACCACCATTCATAAACTTACCAACCGATCCAAACCCTGTGTCTTTCTTGGTTACCCAACCAATCATCGCGGGTATAAATGTTTTGATCTTTCTACAAGTCAAATGTTTATATCCTGCCACGTTCAATTCGAAGAATCTATCTATCCTTTCGACATCCAACACCCAAACACCACTCATTCCTATACTTTCCTTGACCACCCATTCCACCCCCTTCTGTGGAATAACGTCGACCCCCTCTCAACACCCACTCCACCACCTAATCTCACGAACCAACCTTCCACCGCTGCTCCCTCTGGCCCACTCCTTAACTCCGGCACAATACAAAACAATCCTACCTCCCGCCCCAATAACCAGACCGCTTACCCACCACCCGGCCCATCTACATCACCCAGCCCACAGTCTTCACACCACCATGCCATACATCCTCAGCCCACCACACACTCCTCCCCACGCAACCCCACTCCGCCACCTAATCCACATTCGCCCCCACCCGCTCCCAACCAAGCCCGCACCATGCGCACTAGAGCAATGGACGGCATTCACAAACCCAAACAAATCTTCAACCTTAACACAACCTCCATTGTCCCAATCCCCAAAACTCCCCACCTTGCCTTGTCCACACCTGAATGGTCAAATGCCATGCAAAACGAGTTTAGTGCACTTATTAAAAATGAGACTTGGGAGCTAGTACCACGTCCCCCTAACATGAATATTATTCGTTGCATGTGGCTCTTTAAACACAAATTTCGTTCAGATGGCACTTTAGAACGATACAAAGCACGATTGGTGTGTGATGGTCGTAGCCAACAAGTTGGCATTGATTGTGGTGAAACATTCAGTCCAGTGGTAAAACCCACCACTATTCGGACTGTGCTTACATTGGCTCTTTCTCAGTCTTGGCCCATCCATCTGCTGGATGTTACCAATGCTTTTCTGCACGGTCACTTACAGGAAACAGTTTATATGCACCAACCCATGGGATTTCGACACCGTGACTACCCTGACCATGTTTACCGCCTCAAAAAGTCTCTCTACGGCCCCAAACAAGCTCAACGGGCCTGGTATCAACGGTTTTCCGATTTTGTGGTTCAACATGGGTTCACACAGTGCAAGTCAGATAACTCCTTGTTCATCTATCATCATGGGAAGGATGTTGCCTACCTCCTCATTTGTGTTGACGACATCATTCTCACCACCTTCTCTGATCATTTGCGCAAGAATCTTATGACCATCTTAGCTAGCGAGTTTGCGATAAAAGATTTGGGCCCTCTCTCCTATTTCTTGGGCATCTCAGTGGTCAGGACGGGTAACACCCTCTTTCTTTCTCAACAGTCCTACACTAAAGACATCATTCATCGTGCAGGGGATGGACTCTTGCAAACCAGCCACCACACCAGTGGACACACAAAGTAATTTATCCGCTGAACCGGACTCTCCATATGATGACCCCACTACTTACAGGAGTCTAGCTGGTGCCTTACAATACCTTACTTTTACCTGCCCTGACATCACTTATGTCGTACAACAGATTTTTATGCACATGCACTCCCCTGCCTGGCTCACTGGAATGCTCGGAAACGAATCATTCGCTACTTACAAGGTACTATTGATTTTGGTCTACACCTGTCATCCTCGCCTGCACTTACTATACGTGCCTACACAGATACAGATTGGGCCGGCTGCCCTGCCACGAGACGTTCCACGTCTGGCTACTGTGTCTATCTTGGGGATAATCTGGTCTCCTGGTCCTCCAAACGTCAGTCCACTATTGCTCGATCCAGTGCTGAAGCCGAGTATTGCGATGTGGCCAACGTTGTAACAGAAATATGTTGGCTTCGCAATTTACTTCTTGAACTACACCGGCCCCTCTCCCAAGCATCCTTGGTCTACTGTGATAACGTGAGTGCCATATATTTGTCAGGGAATCCAGTTCAACATCAACGAACAAAGCACATTGAGCTAGATATACACTTTGTCTGGGAACATGTTCAAAAGGGGTTAGTTCGCGTGCTGCACATGCCTTCTCGCTTTCAAATCGCGGATATCTTCATCAGAGGGCTGCCTCGGATTCTATTTGATGACTTCAGATCCAGTCTTAGTATCCGTTCTCATCCCACTTCGACTACGGGTGTGTAATAGGAGCCAATCATGCCCTCATTATTTTTGTAATTATTGTTAATTATTGTCATTGAATTGTAATAGTCAACTCTCCTAAAATAGGAGACCCCATGTAATTATTTATAGTGATAATTGCTAAAGAAAGAGGCAAGACATTAATCTCATTATCTCACATGCATATTTAATCAAAGCTTATAATCATCAAGATCTATTGAATTTCTCGTGTTCTCAACTGAATTACAGGTTCGGTCTACTATTTGGATCTTCATTGATAAAACGCGGTAGAAGAGCCCATAACCCAAACAAAAACTTGGTTCTTATATTTGTATTAAGACTACAAGGAATTAGATGATCTGTTTTTATTAAATTAGTTAAATTTTTGTGTTAAACCGAATTACGTACACTCTTACATGTAGACAAGTACGACAATACAAAAAGAGCACCCAAGATATTGCCAACGTCATCAATTTGGGAAGGAAAACAAAAATTAACTTTTTACAATTTATGTTCTTTTTCTTATTCACGTTAAAGAGATGAAAATTTATAATTTAAAAAAAAATAATTAACTATAAAAAATGGAGCAGCTATATATACTTTTTATTAAATTAGTCAGATTCGTAAAGGGTGATTAAACCATTTTCTTAAAAAGAGTTAGAGTGAAAAAGAAAAAAAAAAAACAGTGGATGTGATATGTGTGTGAAGTTAAGGAGGGTTAATGTACAGTAAAACTGTTAAAAACTTGTTCCTTTGTGACTTTGTGACTTTTTGAAAATTTTAACTGAAATCCCTTTCCGTATCTTTCGTTTACTTTTGTGCAACATGTGAGACATACATCTTTGGGTGTGTGTGTGTGAGTTTAATCGTTTATTACTAAAAAGAGGTATTTACTGATGTAATAATATAAATCTCATAAAACGTTTAAAAACTTGTTCCTTTTTGTGACTTCGCTTTTTGTAAATTTTAACTGAAATTCTTTCCGTGTCTTTCGTTTACTTTTGTGCAACGTGTGAACGCGTAAGGAATTTTTTTAAATATAAATATAATCGCAAGTGACGCACGAAAAAATAATAGAGGAAATGAAGAGACGAAAAAAAATACAAATAGAGTTATTATGAACAAATACACAATGAAAAAAAATATAGGAAGATATAATAAGGGATGTTGGGTTATTCTATAAAGGCTACAAAAATGAGAAGGGTAAAAAGCCATTAGAAAATGACATGTGTCCAAAGGATTAACAAGTGGGAGAGGTAATTTTGTCAAAAATATATGCGCATGCAAGTCACATGCCATTTCCACCTTCATTTTTAAATGCCCGTAACTTTTTTATACGTCATCCGTTTTTAAAAAAAATTATACCATAATATTGAGCGTTCTTTTATCTTTAATATGAGTACCATATTGCTATACTTTTGAAAAAAAAATTCAAAACCCACTTGCATAAGACACAATGGAATGTAAAACACAATGAACACCAATTAAATATAGGGTATAAAACACAATCAAGAGTCTAGTAAAACACAATGGACGACATACTAAAGACACAATGAATAGAAGACTAAAACACAATGAATACTTTTGAAAAAAAAAAAGTTGAAAACCCAGTTGCGTAAGACACAATGGATGACATACGAAAGACACGATGAACAAAAGACTAAAATACAATGAATACTTTTGAAAAAAAAAAGTTAAAAACCCAAATGTGTAAAACACAATGGACGACATATAAAAGACACAACGAACAGAAGACTAAAACACAATGAATAATAGACTCTACACAATGAACAACATAATAAAACACAATGTACACCTAAATACAAAACTCATTTGCGTAAAACACAATTAAAAGCATACTAAAAAACACAATGGACAAAGTTAAATCATGTGTAGACTAAAAATACATAAATAACATATTTATAAAGCACACATGCATACTATAACACAATGAACGAGCAGAAAGACACAACGGAGAAGAAAACCCATTTAGCACAATTTTTTTTCAGTTTTAATGTAGCAATGTGGTACTCATATTAAAGATAAAAAACGCTCGTTAATATGGTGAATTTTTTTTGAAAAAAAAAATGTCGTATGAAAAAGTTATAGACGTTTTAAAATGATGGGGGGAATTGACATGTACATTGCATGTGGAGAGAGAAAGTCAACAAATGTGGTTTTCTTTTTATGCCCTTCCTCTAATTTATTATTTATTCTTTTCAAACAAACTAATCTCAACCCTTCAAATATATGATCAATGGATCACAATCCTTCTCACCCTTCCTAGAAAAAGTGTCTTGTGTATTTGATCCTATATCAAACAAACTTCAATTGAACTCATTCAAGCGGCATTGGAACCGTCTCATCGAATCATACGACATTAGTTTTTAGGTTTTCTTTTTTTGGATTTTTCTAGCTTGTAGTTTTTACAATTTACGTTATATCAATGTGTCTTTTATGTAGCATTATGTTTTTTTTTTCTTATTTTCATAATTATGTTATTTTTACGATTCATTGTGCTTTTTTCTTTAGCATTGTGTTATATTTCGTTGTTTATTGTGTCATATTTCGTGATCTACTGTGTTTTTTAGATCCTTCCTACTCTTCTCATTTTTATTACAATGTGTAGGATAACTTTACCCTAAATACAAATATACAATATAAAGTTGCATGTTTGGTTGGTTAGAATTTACAGTGATTGGATCCAAATTACATATATTACGTAAAATTTGTTAGAAATGAAATATGAAATTCGAATTTGTTACAAGCAACATTTGATTATCTGGTCAATTAATCCCTTCATATTATAACTGCTTTGACAAATATATTTCTTTTAATTTAAATTTCAAGTATCTTAAGATATTAATAAATAAAAAAACAGTGAACCAAATTATGAAACAAATTTTAGTTTCAAACATTATTGTAAATTTTTAATTATCTTAAAATATTCCAATCTAAAAAAATTTGTGAGCCAAAACCCATAGGATAAATTAGTTCAAAATAATTCAAATAAAATTTTTGGATACAAAATGAATTAGCCTGGAAAATATGCCATTACTCTTGAATTAAGCTCATTTATCTTCTAACCAGCATACAACCAAAAAAAGTTTCTAATTTTCAAATCAAACATTAATTTAAGCAAATGTCTAAAAAAAATTAAATCAAAATGATAATTTTGTGTTTGAACTCACTTAAATGTCCTGCAAACCTAATTGTAAATGTCGTCCTATACAACTAAAAGATTAAAATTTCTTCGCATATCAAATATTTGTCTAAAATATTTGTGTATAAAAAAAGAACTCACTCAAATCGTGAAGCATTTATCAAACCAGTTTCATTTACCTCAATTTTCGAAGGAGAATAAGGCAACACTAAATCCTTTGCCGATGAGAATTCGTCGGTACAAGTCCGACGCTGTACAATCACTCTATCATGATCGTCCACGGCTGCAGCACAATCGATGGAGACGTCGCGGCCCAACAAAGCCGGCTCCGAGTTGCATCTTTTAAATGCCTTCAGAAGCTTATCCGGCGACCGACCAACCAGCACTCTCCGGCGAAGTGTGTGAGAAGACGACGAAGGTTGCGATTGTGATGGTCTGGTTCTTCTGTGTGACGGAATACGTCCACGAAGTGATTTGTGTGACATCAGTTGTGAAAAATTATAGGGTTTTGAGTAAATTAGAATATGGTTACATATATATATAGTTTTAATTGTACGTATAGCTTTGGGAATGATGAGACAGTTAGCTTGCGGATGTGTTTTTTTTTTTTTTTTTTTTTTTTTTTTTGAACGGACATTCCTTCATTTTTTTTAATCGAGATAACTAGATTATACCTTGAATGTTCCGGATTGATAAATCTAATATAACATATCAACTTTACATATGAAATAGACTGATGTATTTCACATTTGCATGCAGGAAAGCTTCGGGTAACACCTAACCTAAAACAATTAACAATGTATAACTTCAATGTTAATACCTAACCTAAAATCAGGGGCGGACCTAATGAAGAAGCAGGTGCCGCGTCCGTTGCGGCTCAACATCGCACGCGTAGTAGAAAATTAGTGGAAAATTTGTTTTTTTTTTTTACGAAAATTGGAAAACGTTGCTACCAAAATGAAAAAAATAAAAAATGTGACTACTGAAAAACATTTCTATATCCGTCACTGCCTAAAATAGTGTATAACTCTATTGTTAACACTTAACCATAAAACAATGTATAATTCTAATGTTAACATATAACCTAAAACAATGATTAATACCTAACTTAAAACAATGTACAAATCCAATGATAACACCTAACCTAAAACAATGTATAATTCTAATGTAACTCTAATATTAACACCTATCCTAAATGCTAAAAAAATGTACAACTCTAACATAGTCATATTAATACATAACCTAAAATAATGTATAACTCTAATACTAACACCAATCATAAAGGCTAAAAAAATGCATAACTCTAATATCAATATCAATATTCAATATCTAACCCAAAACTATCTATAAATCCAATGCTAACACCTAATACTTCAACATGAAGAAGCACTAAAAACCTAAGTCAAGACACACAACCAAAATACAATAAGTAAACGAATTCATCATGCAAACGCAGTCATTGGGAGACGTGAATAAGGTAGCACAAATCCCCATGAAAAACGTATGCTCTAAAAACTTATCTAAAGTATAGTATCTAGAGAAGCGGGAATCAAAACATCAAAAAACATAGTTAATAGTACCAAAGTTCGTCGCCGCTACCGCGTCCACCACGGCCGCCACCGAATTCGCTAGTCCTATAGCCATGAATCCTTACAACTATGCAACCAAACATAAAACTTATAAATTACCTTCACATCCTCATAACGACCAGACTCACACCGCTTCTTACAATTCGCACAAACCAATTCAATCAACTCTTAACCTTAAGCAAAATAATGTACCTTTATCATATCAATGGGTTGGATGACACACGTGGCAAGCATACTAGAAGCTCCTCCATTAACAAACGACTTGATGGTGGGCCACACGCCTCCTAAAGGCTTAGCTTTCTTCTCTACCATTCTTGGAATAATAATAATAATAATATGTGAAACAGAGGAGTTAAGGGGTTTTAGATGCAGGGTAGCTGTCACAACCCGCCAAGACGGAATCACGAGGCGTGACACAAAAGATTTTCAAGCACAAGATTCAAACAAACATCGAAAATAACATATGTTTTGGTTACCAAATTGTTTAAAAGTTTTCAACCATAATAAAATGCATTGTTCAAAAGTCAAGTGTTTCAAATTTAAAGAACACAAAAGGGGTATCCGAGATGCATGCTCACAATATATCCCAAGTTCCATCCACATAATTAATTACCTAAAATACATGCATAAAACCCTTGTCAACATATAGTCGATGAGTTCACAGGTTTAAAAGAGTTGTAAAATGTAAAGTTAATGAAATCCATGAATGACCAATCAATGTCTAGCTAAGACAATGACAATAATGAACGATCATAAGTCCATAACCAAACCTTGACGATACAATAAAGACAATGTATCATCATATGTGAAATACTAACACTCTTTTATCGTATGCATCCGGGTTAGAGCGACTAACCAAGAGTGGGGGTGTCAACCCAACATATCTATTCAAGTGTTTCATGGCTAAGTCCATAGCTAATGGTTACAATAAACTAAACAACACGAGGGCTTTATGATTACTCTAAACATATTGTCTCATGTACACAGGTCTACTAGGAATTCATTCTAAAACAATGTAAAAATGCATGTCTTTCCCCAGAATATAAAACAGTACAACAGGGGCCATGAAAATCACCTCAAGTATGTGTGAAAAGGCTAGCAAGAATGTATGCTCGTGGTACTAGGAAGTCAGGCCTACACGTCCTATATAAAATGGACATCATAGGTCTAAGTTCAATGTTTCCTTGTACACGTAGTTCACCCAACTTCTATAATATGTTAGTTTGTGTCATTGGTAACTTTTGTGTTTTCGAAAAATATCGATCAAAATCTGTGTTTTATTGTATAAAATAGCCTTTCAAAACCAATAACTTTGTACCGTAATTTTTAGTTATAAAACATATGTTAACACTTAAAATGAGATGATTTACATATACTTATAATTCATGCACGAATCTATCTACATTTATATATATATATACACACACACGCACGCACACAACACACACCTAAGTATCCATGTCTATGAAATCGGCATACACACATACTCATATATGTATTAATTCAACACACACACAAATACTTATGTCTATGAAATCGACACACACATATACATAAACATTCAACATACACACGCTTACATACATATATCTATTTAACACACATCACATATACATATATCTAAATCACACACACGCACACATACAAATATCTATATAACACACACGCACACACCCATCCTATATGTATACATATACGACACATAACAAACACATTATCATGTAACTTGTCTTGTTCTTGTTAGTTTATTAGTTTTCAGACTTTGTTAAATATAATGATTTATAAACTTGGGTGAACAATAAGATTTAAAACATAGAAAATAATAAGGGTAAGTTAAGTTTCATACCACTTAGTCTTGGAATGGAGGCTTGGAACTTTCAAACAAGTGTTGAGTGTGTAGTGTAGGGAGTGGAGAATTAGAGAGTTTGAGAGAAGAATGAAGGAAATGAACAACAAATGAGTTCCCTTCTCCATTGGTTCCCTTATATAGAGATCGAGAGAGAGAGAGAGAGAGGGAGAGAGGTTCAATTTTGGTTAGTCAACTTGCATGAAACTTTGGGTTTTTAGAATCTTTCTACATTGGTGATTAGTCTTATGTTGATACCATTTTAATCAACGTGACTTATCATGCTAATCCTTGTCAATTGAGAAAGACTAAACACATGATTATGTTGTTCATTTTCCTATAACATGGCTTAACACATGACCCTAGATTTGATATCACATCTACGTGAATGACATTACAAGGGATTCTTAGATTGATTTGGAAGTAAAAAAAAGATTATAACGGGTGGGGGTTGCGACGACTTAAGGGGTCAAGGGGGACAAGAATTAAGCTAATTAAGGATGGTCAACTAGATAGATTTTTTTGGGGATTATGGTAGTTAACCTCATTTGTGTAAGATCATGCTTTAGTGAGTAACTTGATGTTTCTTTTTTGCTTGGTGTCTTGGGCTGAAAATGACAAGGAAGGAAAGGAGGTTCATTTGTTTAATCAACCATCATGGATTAAAGGATCATCTTATGTTCAAGTGGTTAATCTTATGTTAGGATTATGTGGGTAATCACCTAGACAAGAAATGACATGGGAGTGGTGCACATGAGCTGAAAAAGAAAGAAAGAAAATGGAAGAGAAGGTGGCGATTATAGCTGGGGTTGTGGGTTGGTTATTTTGGGCAAGTATCTTTCCTAAAGTTTAGTGTTGATTATATGTTCTAACTACCATTGGATGGGTATATTATAAAAGATTTGATAGTTCATTAAAGGTGGGACAAAACACATGATTTTGAACTAGGTAGATGTGATTGTCCATATTATTCTTATTGGCAAGTTTACACATGCATGCACACTTTTATATATATATATATATATATATATATATTTATAGGTATTTTTTTTTTGAAATGTGGACTAATGTTCCCATATATGTGTCCATATATTTTTATGTAGGTAAACATATGTAGACGTTTGTAATTCGTAGAAAAGAAAGTCATTAAAGTTTAAACTTGCGTCACGAATGCTCGATAGTTCTAATATTTATACAATATCGTGGGTTATCTGTGGGTTCAATTGCAGTAGTTCGTGTCTTGCTAGACTTTCGGGGTACCTACTCGTATAAAGTAACGTCTAATGTATGCAACAAAATAGAGACTTGACTAGAAAGTGTACGGAATTTGACCTGGTAAGTTGGTAGGTGTCAGATTCTCCACCTGTTGAGGAAATTTTGTCCACGAAATTCGGCATGGCTTATCCGGAGCTGAAGCATTCTTGAAGAGAGAAGGGTACTTACGCTTCATTTGGTCCTCACGTTCCCAAGTGAACTCGGGTCCACGTCTGGAATTGCACCGAACTTTATCGAGGTTGACTCGACTACGCCTCAACTTCTAGACTTACCAGTCTGTGACTTCAATCGGTTCGTCAACAAAATGGAGTTGATCATCGATCTGGATATCTTCTGGCGGAATGATCAACGATTCTTCTGATAAGCACTTCTTGAGATTCAACACGTGGAACATGTCCTGAGCTCCACTCAATTCCTGGGGCAACTTGAGCTTGTATGCGACAGGGCCAACTCTTGCCAAGATTTCAAACTGGCCTATATATCTTGGATTTAGCATGCCGCGCTTTCCAAAATGGGGCACTCCTTTCCAAGGAGAAGCTTTCAACATCACCTTATCGCCCACTTGAAATTCTAAGGGTTTTTTTCTCATATCGGCATAACTCTTCCACCTGTCACGGGCAACTTTCAAACGATACTTAATTTGAAAGATTTTATCGGTAGTCTCCTGGATAATCTCCGGACCAGTTAACTCTTTATCCCCAACTTCTACCTAACACAATGGCGATCGACACTTACGTCCATACAAGGCTTCAAATGGTGCGGCTTTGATGCTAGTGTGATAATTCTTGTTATATGAAAACTTAACTAGAGGTAGATGAGTATCCCAATTACCTCCAACGTCAATCACACATGCACGAAGCATATCCTCAAGAGTTTTAATGGTTCTTTCACTTTGACCGTCCGTTTGGGGATGGTAGGCCGTACTCATATCCAATCAAGTACCAAGGGCATCTTGTAGAGTTTGCCAAAATCTTAAAGTGAACTGACTATCCCGGTCAGAGATGATAGAAACTGGAACTCAATGCCTGGTCATGATTTCCTTCACATAATGCATCGCCAATTTATCCATTTTATCAGTTTCCTTGATTGGCAATAAGTAAGCAAACTTAGTCAATCGATCAACAATTACCCAAATTGTGTCGTGACTGTTTGACGTCTTTGGTAGCTTAGTGATGAAATCCATCGAGATTTTCTTCCATTTCCACATGGGTATCTCAAGTTTTTGAAGCATACAAGAAGGCTTCTGATATTCTTCTTTAACTTTAGAACACGTGGGGCACTTTCCCACATACGTAGCAATACTACCCTTGATGTTTGGCCACCAATACAATTCCTTTAAATCCTTATACATCTTATCGGCGCCTAGATAGACTAAATATCTTGACGTATGTGCTTCATCAAGTACTACTTCCCGTAATCCTCCAAATAATTGAACCCATATCATATCCACAAATACAACGTTCCATCGGTCCTTGGTTCCAATAATGTAACCATGCCATGCAAAGCTTCCTCCTTGATATTTGCTTCATTAAGTGCTTCTTGTTGGGCTTCGCGAATACGAGTCATGAGACTGGTATGAATCATCAAACCTAGTGCACGAACACGTAGGGTCTTGACGCGTTCCTTCCGACTTAGGGCATCTGCTACAACGTTTGCCTTACCCGGATGGTACCTGATCTCACAATCGTAGACGTTCAGCAACTCAGCCCATCTTCTTTGCCTCATGTTCAAATCCTTTTTATCGAAGATGTGTTGCAAACTCTTGTAGTCCGTGAAGATAGTGCACTTGATTCCATACAATTAATGTCTCCAAATTTTCAATGCAAAGACTACGACTCCCAATTCCAAATCGTGCGTAGTATAGTTCTTCTCGTGAACCTTGAGTTAACGAGAGGCATACGCAATCACTTTATCCCTTTGCATCAAGACACACTCGAGACCTTGGTGTGAAGCATTGCAGTAGACCACAAAATCATATGTACCTTCTGGTAGTCAGATTAGGGCACTACACAACCTTTGCCTTAGCAACAGAAAGGCGGATTCTTGTTTATCTCCCCATTCGAACTTCTTGTCCTTTTGAGTCAGAATGGTCAGAGATTGGGCTATCTTGGAGAAGTTCTCAATGAATAGTTGATAATAACCAGCTAATCCCAAAAATTGTCGCACTTTCGTTGGCGACTTGGGTGCTTCCTAATTCTTAATTGCCTCAATCTTGGATGGATCGACATGAATCTCCTCTTCGTTCACTACATATACAAGAAAGTGAACTTCACAAATCCAAAATTCGCACTTCGAAATCTTAGCATACAACTTTTCACTCTACAGCAGTTCCAGAATCAACTACAAATGTTTCTCATGCTCCTCTTGAGTCCGTGAATAGATCAATATATCATCAATACAGACAATCACAAACTTGACAAAATAAGGCTTGCATACCCGGTTCATCAAATCCATAAATACTACCGGTGCGTTGGTCGGACCGAAAGGCATCATAAGAAACTCATAGTGACCATAACGTGTTTGAAAGCTATCCTGAGTATGCTTTCCTCTTGCACACGCAACTGATGGTATCCAGATCTCAAGTCAATCTTTGAATAGAAGCTGGAGCCTTGCAACTGGTCGAAGAAATCATCAATTCTAGGGAGTGTGTACCAATTCTTGATGGTGAGTTTATTCAGTTCATGGTAGTCTATGCACATGCGGAAAGATCCATCTTTCTTCTTCACAAAAAATACTGTAGCTCCCTATGGGGAAAAGCTTGGTCGAATAAAACCCTTATCCAACAATTATTGCAGCTGACTTGATAACTCTTGCATCTCTTCTGGCGCTAGATGATATGGAGATCGAGAAATAGGGGCAATACTAGGAACTAAGTCGATGCGGAACTCGACTTGTCTTGGAGGCAGCAACCCAGGCAAGTCTTCAGGAAAGACTTTCGGATAATCCCGCACGACAAGGATGTCTTTGATCTTAAATTCCTTGGACTTTTTCTCGATAACATGTACTAGAAATGCACAATAGCTCATTCAAAGGAACTTTTATGCTTTCAAGCAAGATATGATTCGTAATGTGGCTTGACTATTCTCTCCTTTAATCAATAGAATTTCGCCACTCATTCAAAGGAACTTTTATGCTTTCATGCAAGATATGATCTGGTTGTTTCCACCAGATCCACAACTGGAGTCCGCGCGGTTAGCGCCGTGCAGCGCAATCACGAGGCTAGCTCTTTTGATGCAATTGGGAATGTGTTGTCCTCGGCATTGCGGGTGTTTCTTCTGGGCAGCATGACTTCTTTCTAATACATCATATCAAAAGAATAAGACGCATATTTATCTATAATATTGTCAATCATGATCACACGATAAAACAACCATGACATCCACAATACCTTGACAACACAATCACATTACAATCCTAGTGCTACCCTAATCATTTTCCTACAATTTCAAGCAATGATTCGGGCCACAAACACAAGAAACCTAAGATTTTCATCAAGAACCTAAACTACTCAACAACTCAAGAATACGGACAGATCTGGACATAAAACACTTAAAACATGTTAGGGGTCGAGTATACATACCTTTTATGGAAGAATGAGGCCTGGAATGGAAGAATATGGTGGAAAAATGGTGATTTTTGGTGGGTGGCGACGGGTGGTGCGATTTGGGGAAGAAGAAATGGGTTTGAAAAAGTCAAAGAGACTTTTTAAATACCCAAGTTTCTGATCTGCACGTTTGGCACGGTCGTGACACTTAAGATAGCATGGGCGTGCTCAACAGTAAAAGTCCTGTTTTTTGCGTTTTTCAATTTTAAAACTGTTTTTAAGGGTCTGGTTTTAAAAGTTTTTAGCTGGATTTCTCCAAAATAATTTTTAAAAACCAATTTTAATTTCGAAAACAGTTTAAATTTTAAATCTCTGAAAAACCTTCACCCGGCTCATTTTCCACATTTTCATTACTTACCTGGCGATCTTCATGGAATGGCAAACCGACCTCTAAAGAAAATAAAGAAGAAACAAAAACCCTCTAAAATAAAAGTTGATGAAATTGGTGGTCTCGGCTTCCTTCACGGGAATTCTCCAAGGTGGCCAATCCGGAAGTAAACCTGCAAAGAAAAACTAGAAACAATCGCAATCATCGAAAATAAAGCAGAAATAAAATTGTTGGTGGTAAAATCCTCAGGATGGTTTTACCTTGAATATTCTATGTGACATCCTCAGGATAGTGAAGGACTAAGCAGACTTCAGGATGTAACAGCATTCTGACACATGTGCATCATGAGGATTGACTAACGAAATTATCTTGTTCTAATATTATTGCAAGTACAACCAATCAGTGATAATGACTTGTAACTCTTCTTCAACGACTATATAGTCTAAGTAAGTCAAAGAGCTTGAATATGCAGGAGCTGTACGCGTATAGCAAAGACAAAGCCTAAAGAATAGGTCAAAGTGTAACCGTCAAGTGTTGAATGCCAAGCGAAAAAGGTGGAAACTGAACGAATACTTTAGTTGAAACAGCTCCAACGGTCACCTGAAACAGTCCAAACACTCATTGAAGACAGCGGATATCATGGGATCTCTTGTTTACTTTCATGTAATTATAAATAGGGGCATGATGAACGAAAATAGGACATTTATACATTATCAACCACTTGATACTAGCTAGCTAACACCTGATACTCTCTCTACTCACACACACAACACTACACAATCATTGTAAACTTAGTTCGTTCATCATACTTCCAAAGTTGTAACACTTTTTACCATTTTTTAATATTAACAAACAAGGCAGGGGCTTAGACTCCTCCCGAGGTTTTGTGCCGGCGATCATCAAGTGATCAAGGGCTTTCCTCGTACATCAAGTGTTGTTGGCTTGCTTTCTTTCATTTACATCCAGTTACAATAATCTTGTGTCAGACAGTTACATCCTCGGGATATAATTGTACATCCTAAACCATATCTTTGCCATCTTGAAAATAGTTGTCATATTATTGTTTCTTTCTTACTATAAACTGCCATCTTGAAAATCACACTAAGTTTTTACTATATTTCACACATTTAGCACTCTACCTCACATTTACTAATTTGGAATACAAAATTATTTCTACTAAGTAATTTTTGACCAAAACAAAAATGAAAGAGAAAGATAAAGAAGACTGAAAAACAAAAAAGAAAAATAAAGTGAAAGAGAAAATGAAAAAGAAAAATCAACCGATCAATCAAGTGAGTAGGGTTTGTATTTGGAAACCATTGTGATCCCCGACAACGGCGCCAAAAACTTGATGCGTTTGGTCAACAGGATGATGAGCCAAACTATCTCGTATCATATATCGAGGAGGATGTGCAAGAGGATGCCGTACAGAGAGACCATCCAGTTTTAGACGATGATGGTGACGTTCCAGCTAGAGAGGCACGGGTGGTGGCTGACCCAGTACTTCCAGAGGCCCCGAGAGTGGTGGCACCGCCAGCCGAGCCACGCATGTCTTCATACCACTCATTCCACCCGATTCCCGGTGGGGTACGCATGATGTACACCCCCGAGAAAGCGAGCTCACCCTCCACCTGCACCAGTTACCCCTGTGGTGCCATCACCAAAGGATCCTGAACCTTGCAAGAAGAAGCTGTTGAAGAGGTCCCAAGTCTGTAAGAGGGCCTTCCTGCCTACTGTTGATGGGTTTCTCGCATTCAGCGATGAGGATTCGAACGATGAGGTTCCTTCTACGTTTGAGGTTGGTGGACCATCTTAGCCACCCTTTGACACCTCTTTTCCCACTGGATTTGAGTTGGTCCCGGTTCGTCACACTCTTTACTCCGTGAGGGATATGGTTGGACACCATGACACTCAGATATGAGCCCTCCGCGAGAGGACTCAGGAGTTAGAGGATGACCGTTATTTGAGGGCAGGGCCAGGGAACCCATACTGTGCACCATATCAGACTTGACTGCGCGCATGCAAGAAGCAAATCAGGAGCGTGCGGAGGCAGAGAGAAGAGTTGCAGCTTTGGAGCAGTGATTGGAGGACATGGATCAGAGGATGAGGGTGGTTGTTGCTGTTCTGTCTACTGCATTCCCACTCCCACCCTAGTAGGATTATCATTATTGTACTTTATTTGTGGTATTTTAAAAACTTGGAAGGCGTAGTGCCTTTCTTATTTTGTATTCGGACAAAACCATATGGCAAGTGTGTCAGAATCTATGAATGAAAGTTACGATGTTATGATTTCCTATGTTTGTTATGTTTGTGTCATGCTATTGATGGTTTGTTATTATGGTTGTTATGATTGTTTATTTGTGCACATACTGACAATATTATACAGTGATATGTGTCTTATTTTTTTAATCTGATGTATTTGAAGAACATGTCGCCCAAAAAGACTACACGGTCAACCTCAACAGATGAAGCTTTTTCAACCACCTTGGTGGACTTAGCCCGGGTCATTCCACAGGCCATTGCACAATATGAAGCGAACCGTGATGATTCTAGCAGGGTTTCGAGTGCTGCAGGACGACGCAGGAACCAAGAACCCGAGCTTGGTAAAGCTTTCATCTTTTCTCCCTTAGTTATGGCTTCATGCCAATCATTTTAGCTAATAATCCTTTCTTAATGATGCAGCAGAAGTAGAAAACACAGTGTGTGGGTGTTCCTACAAAAATTTCATGGCATGCAAGCCATGGAACTTTCGCGGATCAGAAGGAGCAGTGGGGATTGTTTGCTGGACTGAGAAGACATAATTTGTACTTGATATAAGTGGTTGTGCAGAAGATCAGAAAGTCAAGTATGTCCCTGTACCTTGCAAGATGAGGCCTTGACATGGTGGAACTTACAAGTGCAATCCTTGGGGAGAGATGTTGCCTACAATCTCTCCTGGACAGAACTAAAGGTATTGCTAATGGAAAAGTATTGTCCCTGCAGTGAGCTACAGAAGCTGGAGACCAAATTTTGGAATTTGTCCATGAGTGGTGCTGAAGTTGCAACTTATACCACCCAATTCCATGAGCTTTCCAGATAGGTCCCACACATGGTTACTCCTTTTTACAAACGGGTTGAGAGGTACATCTGGGAACTCTCACCCAAGATCCAAGGCATGGTTACTACTGCTACACCGACATCGATCCTAAGTGGTATCACACTAGCACACAATCTTACCGATGATGCAGTGCGTATGGGCGCATTGTCAGAGAAGAAACCGGAGAAAGGTGGAAGTTCTGGTGATAAGAGGAAGTGGTCAAGTTTCAAGAAGGGTAAGAATTCAATGAGTCAGCCCGCCAAGAAGCCAGAAACAGTGAAAGCGTTTGTTGCTACTACAACTGAGGCCCGCAAGCTGTATAATGGACCCCATCCCCTCTATGACAAATGCATGTATCATCACGTGGGGTCCCGCGACAGCATCAAGTGCGACAAATGCAAACGGATGGGTTATCCCACTGCCCAGTGCAGGGAAAAGGTGGTGGACAACCTCAGTGAGAAATAAGGATGCTTTGAATGCGGTGCTACTCACTACTACAAGAAGGATTGTCAGAAGCTTAAGGGTCAAGCTCGTGGGAGAGCTTTTGTCATGGGTGCAGATGAGGCTCGTGAAGACCCAAATGTGGTCACTGATACGTTTCTTGTTAACAACCATTATGCTTCTGTGCTTTTCGATACTGGTGCCGATTTAAGTTTGGTGTTGACCGATTTCAAACAATCCCTTTGATTAGAAACCAGTAGGTTGCACACACCCTATACCATAGAGTTGGCCAATGGTACGTCGATTTCATCTAAAGAAGTTGTTCGAGATTGTGCTTTGAATTTCGACGATCACGCGTTCCGTATGGATCTATTGCCGATTCAGCTAGGTAGCTTCAATATCGTTGTTGGTATGGATTGGTTGTCCAGGAACCGCGCTGAGATTGTTTTCCATGAAAAATTGGTTCGAAACCCCTAGTCTAATGGCGAAACGCTTTCGATCAGAGGAGATCATGGTTGGTCTACACGTCGAATCACTTCTTGCATGAAGGCACAGAAGTGTTTAAGGAAAGGCTGTGTCACGTTTTTGGCGCACATTGTCGAGAAGAAGACTAAGGATTGGAAACTCGAGGGCATACCAGTGGTATGGGACTATCCTGAAGACTTTCCAGGGCTACCACCGCCAAGAGAAGTCGAGTTTCGCATTGACTTAGTCCCATGAGCTGCTCTGATAGCTCGTACATCGTATCGCTTAGCATCATCAGAGATGCGGGAACTGTCTAACCAGCTGTAGGAGTTGTTAGAAAAAAGGTTTCATTCGACCGATCTTTTCCCCGTGTGGAGCCCCAGTTCTGTTTGTGACAAAGAAACACAGTAGTTTTCAGATGTGCGTGACCATCGTGAACTGAACAAGCTGACAATCAAGAACAAGTATCCACTGTCGAGGATTGACAATCTGTTTGATCAATTGCAAGGTTCCAGTTATTATTCAAAGATAGATCTAAGATCAGGATACCACCAGTTACGTATTCAAGAGGAGGATATACCCAAGACCGCGTTCAGAACTCTTTATGGACATTGTGAGTTCCTGGTTATGCCTTTTGGTTTTACCAATGCACCAGCCCTTATTTATGAATTTGATGAATCGTGTCTGCAAGCCCTATTTGGACAAATTTTTTATCCTCTTTATCGATGGCAACTTGATATACTTGCGAACAAAGGATAAGCATGAACACCATCTCTAGTTGATACTAGAATTGCTCAAGAATGAGAAGTTGTTTGCCAAGTTCTTGAAGTGTGAGTTTTGGATTCGAGAGGTTCACTTCCTTGGTCACGTGGTGAACGAGAAGAGCATACAGGTCGACCCAACCAAGATTGAGGCGATTAAGGATTAGGAAGCGCCTACAACCCCAATTGCAGTGCGACAATTTTTGGGTTTGACTGGTTACTACCGTCGATTCATTGAGAATTTCTCGAAGATTTCCCAACCTGTTACCGTCTTGACACAGAAGGATAAAAAGTTTGATTTTGGGAATCAAACAAGAGGAGGTGTTTCAGGTTTTGAAGCATAAAATGTGCAGTGCACCGATTCTCTCACTCCCAGAGGGTACAGATGATTTCGTGGTTTGCTGCGACGTTTCACATCAAGGTCTTGGATGTGTACTCATGTAGAGGAATAAGGTTATCGCCTACGATTCTCGTCAACTCAAGGTCCATGAGAAGAAATATATGACACATGACTTGGAACTAGGTGCGGTAATCTTTGCCCACAAGAACTAGAGTCATTACTTATATGGAACTAAGTGCACCATCTTCATGGATCACAAAAGTTTACAGCACATCTTCAATCAGAAGGATCTGAATATGAGGCAACGCAGATGGGTGGAACTGCTGAATGATTACGATTGTGAGATCAAGTACCATCCGGGTAAGGAAAACGTTGTGGCGGACTCCTTAAGCTGGAAGGAACCTGTCAAAACCATGCGTGTTCACGCGCTAGGTTTAACAATACACACCAATTTCATAACTCACATTCGTGAAGCTCAACAAGAAGCTCTCAAGAGCGAGAATTTGAAGGGAGAATCTTTGTACAAAATGGTTGCGTTCTTGGAGCCAAGATTTGACGGAACACTGTACTTCGCGAATCGGATTTGGGTACCACGTTTTGCAGGACTACGAGATTTGGTTCTTGAGGAGGCCCACAAGTCCAAGTACTCAGTTCACCCTAGAGCCGACAAGATGTACAAGGACGTGAAGGAATTTTATTGGTGGCCCAACCTCAAGGGTGATATTGCCACATATGTCAGTCGATGTCTCACTTGTTCGAAGGTCAAAAGTCGAGTGTCAAAAGTCGTCTGGTATGCTTCCATAGCCCGAGATTCTCATTTGGAAATGGGAACAAATCTCTATGGATTTCATCACCAAGCTACCCAAGACGTTATGTGGTCATGATACGATGTGGGTAATCGTTGATCGACTAACCAAGTCGGCACACTTCTTTCCAATCAGAGAGACTGACGAGATGGATAAATTGGCGAAGCTGTATATCAAGGAATATGTGACTAGGAATGGGGTGCCTCTCTCAATCATTTTTGACCAACACAGTCGATTTACTTACAGATTTTGGCAAAATTTTCAAGATGTTTTAAGCTCTCGTTTGGATATAAGTACAACCTATCACCCATAAAATGATGGCCAAAGCGAACGGACGATTCAGACTCTTGAAGACATGATCCGAGCTTGTGTAATCGATTTCGGTCGAAACTGGGATACACATCTACCTTTGGTTGAATTCTCCTACAACAACAGCTACCACACCAGTATCAAGGCCGCCTCGTTTGAGGCTTTGTATTGGCGTAAATGTGGATCTACTTTGTGATGGGCAGAAGTTGGAGACAAGTACTTGAATGGACCCGAGCTAATTCAAGAAATGACCGACAAGATCTTCCAGATTCATGATCATTTGAAAGTTGCTCGCGGCTGCCAAAAGAGCTATGCTGACCACCGACGCAAACCACTTGAATTTCAAGTTGGCAACAAAGTGCTCTAGAAAGTCTCACCTTGGAAAGGTGTACCACGATTTCGAAATCCTTGCTAGGATTGGTCCCGTTTCCTAAAAGGTCAAGTTGCCTAAAGAGCTCAGTGGTGTTCATGAAACTTTCCACGTGTCTACTATCAAGAAGTGTTTATCCTATTAGTCACTAATCATTACCCTCGAATAAATTCACATCGATGATCAACTCCACTTCATTGAGGGGCCATTCGAAGTGACTGATTGAAAAGTCCAGAAGTTAAGACGGAGCCAAATCAAGCTTGAAAAAGCCAGATGGAATGCAAAGCGCGGGCCCGAGTTCACTTGGGATCGCGAAGACCAGATGAAACGCAAGTATCCCGCTCTTTTTCAGAGGCTTTAAAATCTAAGGACTCAACTCGATTTCGCAGACGAAATTCCAAAAACAAGGGTAGAAGGTGACACCCGTCGAATTCCAGGTCAAGATCATACACGCCCATTTTTACTATGTCATATCTTGTGTGCATTAGACATTTTAACATTAACTATGTCGTCCCGAGTCTAGCAAAGCCCAAACTATTTCAAGAATTCATTACATTTTCGTTTACGCATGCAACACCCGATTTATCCGAAACAATTGGCAATGAACAATCAAGCCAATAACACGCTCAACAGAGAGCAACCGAATGCCTGATTATTATGTACAAACAAAACAAGATTACACGAGACAACACCTAGTTTGGAAATTATTCAATTGCATACAAAACCCGAATATTCGTAGGGCATTTGGTAGATATTCAACACATAACATCATGGAAATTATGCCATTTATCAATTCAAAGTCCAAAACACATGTAACATGAGTTAATGTACAAATTCAACATGTGTTTAACCTTAAATTTGCACATGACATTTATATGGTTAACACAATGTTACTATTATCTCTCAATCACACATGTGTTATCATCAAACAAGACTATATATATATATAAGAATCTACAAAATGATTTCAATGTATATTGTGGCATGATGGATTTCAAAAATACATAATATGTATACATAAACACACATAATCGGTTCATATATATACATATATATATAAGTGTGTGTGTGTGTGTATGTGCTAAAGCAAGACAAAGACTATCTCAGACATATATGTATATATAAACGCGATTGTATGTGTGTGTGGATAAATCAATAAAAATCAAATCTATCTAACCCATGCATACCTATTCATGACATGTGCAAATGATTGTGTGAGTGATTAAAAGTGAACTACCATGTGTGTGTGTGTGTGTGTATATGCGATTTATATACAATGTGTGTGTTGGCAAGGACAAGACATACACACAAAAAATACATACACACACGATATTATGTGTATACACACTTATGTGCAAGACAAAGCAACAAGATATACATATACACCCACATATATATATATATATATACACACGATTGTATGTATGTATGGGATAATCCAAATCCTAAAACTAATGCATGCAACTATAGGACAAACTACACGCTAACCCATCCCTTATACCTTTCAAGGACCTTGCCATCCCTAAAACATTTTCCAAGGAGAGTTTAGCTTCTTAATATGTCGTGATCTTATATAAAACTCAGCTAAGATGATTCATGCACAAGTCCCTTTCCAAAACTTGTCAAAGAATTACACCTAATAGGTTTGTACTTGCATGATAATACACCCAAGGCATGTTGACTTTTCAAAGTGGCACAAAACTCATCCAACCCTTCCCTCATCTATCGACCTATATAAGGAGCCGGAACTCCTTTGTTCTTCCCATATCAAAACAACTAAAACCCACCTTATACTTTCATTTCTTCCTCTCTTGTTCAACTCTACACAAACAACCCTCCCCTAACTAGAATCGAACGGGAACAACCACGAGCAGCCACACTCGAGCCTTGCAAGTACCTTTGGAACCCCATTATGGAAGCTAAATTCCATTCTCGGCACATTCCATTGAGTATTCGGTTCCTTACAGTGGTATGTTTAACTAACCTACAACTTTTTCGATTCTAATATTCCTAGCCGATAATATTGTTCACCCGAACCTTGTGACACATTAACACACTAAACACTAAACTATAGAAGTTAAAACATGCAAAACATGGGTCAAAAACATTATTTGTATACATACTAATACATCATATGGGGTACATACATGCACACGTATAAATACCCACATATATATATTCGTACACATAAACATAAGTGTGTGTCTGTGTATAGAGTCGTGTGAAAGACAAGAACTCGACTTTTTGGAACTCAAACATAATATATACATACACGAACATATCTTTATTATAAGTATAAAAATACTCACAATTACACTTACAAGTGTGAACGAGTATGTGTGGGGTCGAGTTTGATGCACAAGAGTCAATTTTGGAACTAACATAAACATGTTAAAATTTTGGTTCATTCAAAACATATGTCGAAAAGGATGCCAACATATGTTAATCATGTTTTTAACATAATGACACTAAAACACGTGTTAAAACCACTATATTTCATACAAACTCATAACATGTGTTAATCTAGGGTATCATATGGTAGTCTACGATAATTTGTGATCCCGATTTTGGATAAGATTGATTGTTTTTATAAACAAATCTAACAAGAATCTCGAAGATTTTACAAGATAAAACCGTACACTTTTCGAAAGTACAAACAATGATACTTAGTAATCATCACGTGTATGGACTATAACCCCATGTACACATGATCGAGAGATTCACAAATTGGGTGAACAACTTTGTTCTCTTTCAATTTTGAATTACAATTCAAAGGCCAAATTAGAGAAAGTCTGTATTGGGTTTGTGGAGACTTGATTTGGGCTCGGATTAGAAGACATATAAGTGGCAGACCAATTAAATTGAAGACCTGGCCCGTTTTATTTAATTAGCCCATTATTAGTTTTCTTGGGGATCAAGTTGTAAACCCTAATCTATAATTATAAATAGGCATCTTGAACTTGTAATTCCTCATCACGAGTGAGGCAGAGAGCAATAATAAAAATATCCTGGTTGCAGCCCGTGGACGTAGGTCAGCCGACCGAACCACGTAAATCCTTGTGTTCTCGTGTTCATTTATTTTCTGCAGGTTAATCGTTTGTGTGTGTGTGTTGCTTTCGCGTGCGTATACCTAACAACTGGTATCAGAGCTTTGGCTCATTACACACGGATCACACTAAATAGTGGATTGCGGAAAATTGGTTTGTTTAATCCCTTGTTTCGTTTGTTTTTTTTTTTACCATAAAAAAAATCGAATGCCTTTTATTTTTGGACAATACCTTGGTTAAGAAAAAGCAACAGGAGGTTGGTTTTCTTTGGCTCTTGGGTGTCGTACCAAAGAGAAAGCACAACAGATTAGCTTTGTTTGAGATAAGGTTTGACCAAGGTTTCTCTGTTTGACCAAGATCCATATCATTGTTTTATTGAGTTTTAGTTGGGTCGTGATATTATTTTTGGTAGCAGCCAAATTTGTTTTGGGTCAAAGATATAGATTTTTGGCATAAAAGTTATAACAAGCAGATTAACACGTTAGGGTTAGAAGATCAGTTTTCTTTTACCAGTTAGACCAGCAGTGTTTCCGGGAACCGTTTCGTTGAAGATCAAAGAAACAAAATCATAGACCAGTGATCAGGTTCTATTTGTTTCAGTTTGATTTTTCTTATTCGATTTCAGATTCGTTTAGTCGTGTTTGTGTTATCATGGCAGAAGACGGGAAGGTGCAAATCGACAAGTTTAACGGTACGGATTTCAGTTGGTGGAAAATGCAGATTGAGGCGTTATTGGTTCAGAAAGATCTAGATATTGTGTTATCAGGGGTTAGACCAGAGAAGATGGAACCAGCAGTTTGGGAATCTAAAGACAGAAAAGCCAGGGCAGCTATTACATTGGCATTGTCAAAGAATGTGGCATATAACATCATGAAGGAAACCACAGCTAGTGGTATGATGTTAGCCCTATCTAACATGTACGAAAAGCCTTCGGCAGCTAACAAGGTTTTCTTGATTCGAGAGCTGGTAAATACAAGGATGAGAGAAGGCAGTTCAGTTACAGAGCACATCAACAAGTTGAATTCGATTTTAGCCAGACTTGTGTCAGTGGACATTAAATTCGAAGATGAAGTTCAGGCTTTACTACTGTTATCATCATTGCCAGATAGCTGGTCAGGGACTGTTACAGCGATTTCTAGTTCTACCAGCGAGTTCACTTTTGATGGGATTCGGGATCTTATTCTAGGCGAAGATGTCAGACGAAGAAATTCAGGTGGATCATCAAGTGAATTACTGAATGTTGGTAGAGGAAGGAAGAATAACAGAGGTAGTGGGAGCAAGAACAGGATGAGGAGTCAGTCTAGGGCTCGAAGTGATGTTATCTGTTGGAACTGCAAAGAGGTTGGACATTTTAGGAATCAATGTCGAAACGAGAAGAAAGAAGTTAGCACTGCATCAGACTGCTCAGATGATGACGCATTAATTTGTAGTGTAGAAAGTTATGTGGATTCCTGGGTCATGGATTCTGGTGCTTCATTTCACGCTACCCACAGCACTGAAGCATTGCGGAATTTGAAGAAAGGTGACTTTGGTAAGGTAAGACTGGCGAACAATGATGTTCTTGATGTTACGGGCATGGGTGATATGGATATAGTAACTTCAGCCGGTTCATGGACTTTGAAGGATGTCAGGGTGATTCCAAGCTTAAAGAAACAGTTGATTTCAGTGGGGCAGTTGGATGAACAAGGACATGAGGTTAAATTTGGGAACGGGCAGTGGAAAGTTATTAAGGGAAATCTTGTCATAGCTCGAGGAAGAAAGAGGGGTTCGCTTTACATGGTCAGTTTACCGTCTGAGGGAGTGACCGTCCCAGTTCAGAAGAGAAACAAAGTCGGGTTCACAGAGTCTTGTGGGCAGAAGAAGGTTTGTTTTGCAGATGATAAACCCAGAGCCACAGGTAAGATTCAGGTAGAGCCTGCTAGGAAAGGTTCAGAACTACCAGTCAGGGGTTTTCGTGGCAGTGGGAGCATGGGTTGTGCTTCAGTCAGAGTTACTAGACGACAATGGGTTTAGAGAACCAGTATTCCAGCTGTCATAGTCTCTCCAGGTGATTATCTGCTTTATTCGGAGAGTGTTTATTCTCAGGGTGTTTCAGGATCCGGCAGTTCGTGTCAGTGGGAGCCGGTAGAGACAGAGAATGGGTCAGCGTCAGACATAGCCATGACTGATGTGTTGGAGCTCGGGGGAGCTTCAACGGGCCTTCAGGTTAACTGATGAGAAGGCCGCTGCAACCAGGAAAAAGAGGAAGATTACAAGAGGTACCAGTTCACAGCGAATGGCAGTTTGAAGATTATCAAGCCTCCAAGTGGGAGATTATTGGGTTTGTGGAGACTTGATTTGGGCTCGGATTAGAAGACATATAAGTGGCAGACCAATTAAATTGAAGACCTGGCCCGTTTTATTCAATTAGCCCATTATTAGTTTTCTTGGGGATCAAGTTGTAAACCCTAATCTATAATTATAAATAGGCATCTTGTACTTGTAATTCCTCATCACGAGTGAGGCAGAGAGCAATAATAAAAATATCCTGGTTGCAGCCCGTGGACGTAGGTCAGCCGACCGAACCACGTAAATCCTTTTGTTCTCGTGTTCATTTATTTTTTGCAGGTTAATCGTTTGTGTGTGTGTGTTGCTTCCGCGTGCGTATACCTAACAGTCTGATGAGGAATAAAGATCAGCAATAAAGGTTGAGTTTTGGCATCATCTGTTCTAGGGGGAGATTGTTGGGTCTGTTGAACCGGAGAAGAATAGATGAAGTGAAAAGCCAAAACATACTAACATCTGATCCCCAATAAAATAGTGTTTTGTATACAAGATCCTCCCAAAAGACTATTGACACTAACAACTGTTATCCCCTAACAACTGCCATACAACTGCTGTTTACAAGGTCTGTTGAAGAAACATCTGCTGAGCCAAAGGACTGAAGACACGGGGTCTGTTGGAGCCAACAACACTTAGGCTCCAACAGATGATTCAAGCTATCAGAGTTTATCCATCAGTTGTTTAGTTATCAGAGTTTTCAATGTAACAGTGTTTGTATAGGCCAGATGTTTTATGTTGTTATATCTGTTAGATGTCACTGTCTTAGGTGATGTCAGCCTTAGGTCATCAGAGTTTTCGATTGTCTATAAATAGAACAGTGCCTGTACTATTCTATTCATCACTCAAAACATTCTCTTAGTACAAACAGAGTTGTGAGTGATCAGGCTGAGGGGGAGATTGTAAACTTGTACTGTAATCTATGATGGCTTATGAAAAGTACTTCATTTGTTATGATTTAAAGTTTATATTTCCGCTGCACTTTCCATTATTATTCATCTTCATTACTATTTCATTTATTAAACTTCATAACAAATCAAACTTAGATCCTAACAAACTTGCATGGTAAATAACCACGTACAAATGACTTAAGCTATCATTAACATTTTAGGGCACTCTTTGTTTGGACTATAGTTATTCGGGTTTCTGCTTTTGCTAGACCATCCACTCAGACACCAGGTGAGTTTCATGGCTCTGTTTTACTATTTATCATACTTTGGTGGAATAAACATGCTACATTACTATTTACATTTCATTTAGGGTGGATTCTATCATGACTACCATGTGAAACATGAGACAAACGATTCATGAGCTCAACAATCCTCGTACATACATTTCACTGTAACCATTAGCTAACAGTAGCCATGGAACACTTAAATAAATCTATTAGGTTGACACCCCAACTCTTGGTTACTCGCTCTAACCCGTCACATATGAAAGAGTGCTAGTTTTCTACAATTTATACATTGAATTTATTATACAATGCACGAGGCATAACAGTCAAGAGGTTTGGTTATGGGACTCATGGTTGGCACAGTAATCATTGGCTTATCTAGCTTTGATTGGTCATACACGGATTTCACTAATTTTACAATACATACATTTGAACCTGTGAACTTACCAACTTTATGTTGACAAATCTTTTTCGCATGTTTTTCAGATAGTTGATTGCGTGGAGCCTCGGGACTTGAGGGACTGGTTTGAGCTGGAACAATGTGGTACCTTTGTCATGGGTCTAGTCTAGAAAACAATTAAATAATTATGTGTTGTTATGATGTTTTGGGTTGTCCATACAATCTAAATTTTTAGCTTGCAAATTTTTTTTTGAAGTATTTAGTATCAATCTTATTCAATCTTATGTGTTACTCAAACCTTGTGCCTGAAAACCTTTCGAAGTCGCATTCCCGTGTTTCCGCCTTGAAGGGTGTGACACAAAGCCCCATCCAAATCAAGAGTTTTGTCTTTCCTAGCCTTGTGCTAGTAGTAAGCTTCTTGATCTTGTATTTTTAATCTTGAATGTTCATGTTTTCATGTTTTAAAAGCCAGTTGTATATGGAATAGGGCTATTGTGACACCAGTCAACGATCCAGGACAACATCCATATGTATTTTGCTTATTATTGTCATTTCATGTGCATAATTATACATTTTGCACACACTATACCCCCCAAGTCTAGTAAAGCATGAGTTGTTAAGGAAACTCAATAAATTACCCGTTTATGCATACAACACCCGGACTACACAAAGCAATCGGCGTTGAACAATCAAGCTAATCACACGCTCAACAGAGAGTAACCGGATACCAGATTCTACACACAAACAAATAACAATACACTTGACAATGCCCAAGTGGAAAGTTACACAATCCACTAAAGCCCGAACAATCACGAAGTGCTTTATGAGGTTATCACCCACACAATTCATGAAACACTTCCAAAGAACAAACATGTGTTGTCACAAATGGATTAAACTCAATAACACATGATAACCCCTTGCTAACATATGCAAACATATCTAACTTGATGACCAATATTGTCATATGTTAGTACCGAATAACATGTGTTCATGGACCCTTAATTTGTTAAAAATGATACATGTTAATATCGTCATTAAGCACCTTTGAAGCTAGTCAAAACAAAGTTGTGTTTTCATGTGAATGGTCGATTATAACCCATACTAACTAATGTTCCATTCAATCAACACTATATATATATATACATACCATCGGATCTATACCCACATAGTATGGAATAAGACTAGCCGAAGCATGGCTATATATATATATATATATATATACACACACACTCATGGATGGACATTAACTTATTATAATAACCTTGTCTTCCATGATAACCAACTTACATTATAATGAGGCCTTGTCATTCAAACACGCAGACTATTAGATGATGATTATATCTCAAAATAGAAAGATCTTCTCTTGTTCTTTTCTTATTCGGCCGAGGTCATCAAAGACAAACACCTCTAGTCCTTTTCAAATCAATGACACCTCCTAGTTATACCCTTTTGGTACTTACACAATGAAATTACAATTACCCAAGCATGATTATGTACCAAAACAAGGATGATCTCTTGGAACCCACCTTCGGCCGATCCAAAACAAACCCAATCTCACTAGTAACTTTCGCTATAATCTCACCAAAAGTTACACTATTATGTACTAACCATCATACACTTCAAATGCGAAGAATGAGGAGCTACCAAATCTAGATGAAAACCGACATTCCTGCTCCTTTCCTTCCTTCGGCCGAAAGGGACAAGCCACCACCATCATTGTTATGCATGATGCATAAGATAAAACCATAAGTTTATACCAAAATGAGCCTTACAAGAACAACTCACCTTCACCATAGATGACACCAAACCCAAAGTGGAAGATTGAAGCCTTGTCTTCTACCTTGGTCGATCCATCACCATCACCGCCACATGTCTCTTTCTCAAGAAATTCAACACCTTTTGGAATCATCCAACTCATGATCTTACACAATCTTACACTAAATCATGAACCAAATCAATAAACAATGCCACAAACAAGAAGGTTAGGCATTCCACTTTTGTTTTGTCCACACCCTATTCAACCCACTATATAAGAACAACAAGAGCTTTGCCAAATTCACACACATCACCTCCTTTCCTTCCCTTTGATAATCATCAGCCAAAGCAACAAGATCGCATCCAAAACACCAAAGGACGAGCTCAAGAGGAGGATTAAGGTTCAAACCAAACCGGCTCTACATTGTTCGACTAGGTAAGACAACTAAACCTTACATTCTTTCAAAAGAAATAATCATTCGGCCCTCTTTGAGACACCCGACCCTTGTGGTCTTCGACCCAAAACACACGACACTTGCACGCCTTGAAACAATGTTTTGATAATCAAGACCTAGATTGTGGTAGTTTGATTTCTAAAACTAAGTCTATGATAACACTTACACTTGCACACAACACATACATTGTGATAAAATTAACATAACCGATGGTACTTAGGTTCTCGAACCCGGAACTAGTGTTTCATGTCAAAACATAAGCTATGGATCAACCTTTCTATAACAAAACGTGTGTATGTTCAAACCCGAAACTATGTGACCTTTTGTTTATAAAACTACACACACAACCTCGAACCAAGGCACTAACACACACCTATTCACACTCGGTCATACATGATTGTCAATAGCGAGTCATTTGATATGTTAAACTATCGGATTCAAACTCCTTAACCATACAAAGGCTTCGGCGATTATTATAAACATATGTTTGGAAGTTCCAAACACATGTTAAAATCGGGTTAATGCCACTACATTAAACCATTGAGTTTTACGTAGACATACCACACATGTTAGATTGGGGAATAATATATTACCTATAATGATAACGTGTGGGGCTCGTTTATTTAACTATAGATATGTTTTTACAATAAAACGCCTGGGATTTCCAAAACCGTACATTTTACAAAGTACATATGAATCAAGTAATGATTGTCACATGCACAAAATATGGACCACATTCAACTAACTAAAGGGTCCACAAGTCGGGTGAACAACTTGTATGATAAACGACAAGACCGCACCACTTACTATGTCCTTGATAATCACAGGGTATCATTCGCCAAGACAGTAGCTATTCCCCTTTTCTACCTTACCAGACCCCACATCCAGTCACCAGGTGAGTTTCACCGCCCCATTTTACCGTTTTCCATTTTGGGGGATAAACATGCAACATTTCTAGTACATATCATTTTGTGTGCTATTCTATCGTGACTATCATGTGGAACATGAGACATTTGGTTCATGAGCTCATCAGTCCTCATACATACATTTACAGTATAACCATTAGATATTGAAAGCCATGGAACACTTTAATAGATCTATTGGGTTGACACACCCACTCTTGGTTAGTCGCTCTAACCGGTTACATACAAAAGGGTGTTAGTATTCTACTATACATACATTGTCTTTATTGTAAAATGCGTGAGGCACAACATTCAAAAGGTTTGGTTATGGGACTTATGGTTTGCACAGTAATAATTCGCTTAGCTAGCCTATGATTGGTCATACACGAATTTCACGAGCACTTTACATAGTACATTAAAACATGTGAACTCACCGACATTATGTTGACAAATCTTTTATGCATGTTTTTCAGGTAATTAATCATGCGAGGCAGAGAATTGAGAGTTGGGTTTAATCTTAGACTCGGTGGTACCATCATTGGTTTGGTCATGTCAATCATGTGCTATCTTGGTATTTAAGTCATGAGATTTCTGAAAATGTTTCGTTTCCAAACAATGTTATGTTATTTTTAATAGTTTATGACATCGTTTATCTTTCGATGGTATCTATATGATTTAAATCTTGTGTGTTGCTTGAACCTTGTGCTTGAAAACCTTTCGAATTACATCCCTGTGTTTTCGCCTTGGTGGGGTATGATAGTTATGGTTTTTAAACATAAGAATCTACATGTTGTTACAGAATTAAAATGGATGGATAAATGGGATGTATGGGCCGTGGGTTTTGGGGTGAGATGATAGTTGTTTTGTGAGTTCAAATGTTAAACATACACTTACAAGTATAAAGATCTAAGCATAATGTGACACCCAGAAAAATTCCACATCGGTCGTGGCCAGGTGAGATCCTTGGTTCATATGTAATCCAATGCCTCTTAAATCACCAACGCGGGTTGGGGCTTAATGTTAGTGGATGAAAGGAGAACTCCACAGTTAAGCGTGCTTAGGTGGGAGCAGTACTAGGATGGGTGACCTCCTGGGAAGTCTTCACCGGGGCAACCAAAAACAAATCCGTAAGCTCTGGATGGGCGACCCATCGGGCAAAATGGATAATATTGGTGGTGAGAAGGGCCGGATGTTACAAATGGTATCAGCGGCACTCCCGTGCCGTTCGGGATGGTGGGAGCATACCTCATCAGGGACGATGAGACTCTAACAAGGGGTAAATGTGACACCCATGAAAGTCCCACATCGGCCGTGGTCAGGAGAGATCTTTTGTTCATATGTAATCCAATGCCTCTTAAATCACCAACGCGGGTTGGGGATTAATTTTAGTGGATTAGATGAGAACTCCATAGTTTAGTGTGCTCAGGTGGGAGCAGTACTAGGATGGGTGACCTCCTGGGAAGTCTTCACCGGGGCAAACAAAACAAATCCGTGAGCTTTGGATGGGCGACCCATCGGGCAAAGCAGACAATATTGGTGGTGACAGGGGCCAGATGTTACACATAGTATGTAACATGGATTTTAAACATGAAATATTACATGTTTCACAATACTAAAATTTATGTTTAAAACATGAATAGGGCCGTAGGTTGTGGTTGATGTTGTAGTTGTTTATGTAAGTTCAAGATATTCACATACACTTATGTGAAATGAGATGATCTAAACATAGTTTGTTAACATAACTTGAATAAAGTTAAAAGTAGTTTTGATCATCTTAAAATGATTATCTAAGACATAATATTATGATGGATCTCAAAAATGTTACAAGATATAAAAAGTTCATCTTCAAAGTTACTAACTTTAAAGAACCAAAAATGGACATTTTGACTAAATCCACTTAATACACCTATTATTATCCTTAGTGAAGTTATTATGGACTATTATCAAAGTTGAAACATGATAATAATCCATAATAACAAAGTTGACAAAACTAAGTTTACTAGTAGTGGAAAATTGTCACTTTTGAAAGATCGAGGAAAAAATGCAACTTTTGAAAGTTAAAGATGATATTTACTAACTTTAAAAGTTCAAGGGTGTAATATGTCAATATGGGAAACTGATGTCTAAAAATGTAACCTTGAAAAGTTTGGTGGTTTGTCAAGTAAAATATCCATAAAACCTAAAAAATGTATTTTCGCATAAAATGTATTTTTATATAATATGATTTTATAAAAATATGAAACTTCCAAACATTATAAGAAAAATAAAATCTAAGGTTTTTATTACAAAAATTGACAATTTAAAGAGTTGGTGAAATTTTATTAAAATGAACATTTTCATATCTATTGGAATATAAAATGTTGCGGCATTTGATGTTAAAAATAACGAAGTCTTGGTTTTGAAATAAAAAAGTTATTTTATAAGTTTCCAAGTGAAAATATGTAGAAATTAAAAGATGATTAATTTCAAGTAAAACATATTGTTGGAAATTTGAGGAAAATAACTAAATATATATTTTGGAAGTGGGAAAAATAATATTACGTTGACAAGTAATTATTCCTGCAAAATATATATGAACAACTTATATCATTTGAGATGCGAAGATATATAGGTTAGATAATCGAACATGGACACATTATAATTACAACGAGTTATTGGACAAAAACATGTATCGGACGAATACGTATATATTGTATAACTTCCTACAAGGTGGCCCCATTTTAAACTGTTTTTTTTTTTTTTACAATTTATGGGGGAAAGATCTGTTTGTTAAATTGTTGTAACATGTGGGAATATAATAAGTAGCACGATGGGTACATAGGTAACTGTAAACCACTTGGAGTACGACCTCGCTTGTTTACTGTAACCATTAATTCAAGTGTATGAAAGCGATGGAATATTTTGATAGTACTATTGGTGCCTGACGAGGCACACCTCTGGTTGATAGCTTCAACTCGGTAAAGACAAGAGGTGCACGTATTCTGAACTGTGGTGTTATCTAACATACAACTCACGGGGCAAATTATTGGGTAGTCTTTGTTTGCCCGGGATAGGTCGTCGTCATCTTACAGGAACTTGCAACTCCTTATATAAGACACTAGTTATATTATACTTCTGTTACATGATTGTTTTGAAATGTTGTTATGATATCGAACGAAAACCTGTGAACTCACCAATATGTATATATTAACATCCTTTTGAACATATCTTTTAGTAACTAAGTGGTGAGAGGTATCATGGCTAGTGCGGGGGATCATGAAGTGTCGAAACTTTTGGGGGGTTTTACTTCTATTTTTCAAAAGGTTGGGATATAATTGCAAAACCCTTATTTTGAAACAAACATTGGTTGTTTATGTAATGTATGAAACAAGAGAACACCTTTCGACGTATTACTTACGTGATCATTTTCTAATTAATTATGGTTTGTGTTAATCTTGTCTTTGATGCATCTTCAAGCGTTGCGCCACGTGTTTCCGCCATTGGCGTGGTGTGGAATCATTATTCCACACTCTTCTCTCTTAAAGCTAACCTACAAAGATAGTTAACCAATGGTCATATATAAGGAACAAATTATAGGGTTGAAATACTTGTTTTGAGAACAACTTTAATTAATTTCCATTGCTCAATGCCTGATCAATTCTCAATTTTTTTGATTATCAATCCTTGCATTTTGTGTCCCAAAGTTTAACATGTAACTCTATCATGATCATTCATGTTAGGCCTGTAAACGAACCGAACGAACAGAACACAAGTGTGTTCGTGTTTGTTCTTTTAACTTTAACCGAACACGAACACATAATCGAACACATTTTTGTGTTCATGTTCGTTCATTAAGAAATTTGTCGTGTTCGTGTTCGTTTATGTTTGTTCAATTAAAACCTAAACGAACAGTTCATAAACATAAACGAACACAAATGAATATAAACGAACATTAATGAACACAAACAAAAACAAGTTTAATAATGATTCATCACAATTCAACCAAGTCTAATACATCACAATGCAACCAAAACAAAATCTAAATTAGTAGGGTTGTGGAGTGTGGAGAAGAAGGGAGGTGGGGCTGTGAAGTGCATGTGGAGAGCGGCTGATATGTTTAGAATGTTAGGGTTAAGATTAAATTTTAGAACATATCAAATATATTGTATATAATATAATATGAATTAAGGTTACTTAACCAAAGGGAAATAAATAATAAAAATAAAGTAAAGTTTAATTAAACGAACATAAATGAACGAAAATAAACGAACGTTCATGAACATAAATGAACAAACAAAACGTGTGTTCATGTTCGTTCGTTTAATTAAACGAACATAAACGAACTTGACGCCGAATAGTTCACGAACAGTTCATGAACGTTTAGTTCGTTTACAGGCCTAGTTCATGTACAAACATGATTATGTGTATGTTGTGGCAAAACCAAAAACTTACTTTAGGGAACTTTATATTTACACTTAAAAGTATCATTTGTTGTTCAATATTACCTAATTATCATTTATGTTATTTATTTTAAAAAGTAATCAAAGAAAAAAGAAACACAACCCCATTTTGGCTACAGCCTACCGCGCCCTTTGCATCTATTAGATCATGGGCAAAGGTTTTAAGGGGCAGAGGGGGCGGCCGACTCCCCCCCCCCCCCCCCTCCCCAATTTTCGTTTATAAGTTTTGATTATATAGTATTTATATAGATTTTTTTAGGTATATACGGTTTCGACCCCCGTATTTTTTGAAAAAAAAATAGGTATATTATAAACCAAACCTAACGATGTATCGGACGATACAAGGTTCCCAAATATCGGTTGTTTTACCAAGTTTATCGTTTTTCTTCGTTTTTTTCTTTTGGACCCATCTTGAGAGGTAAAACCCAATTGTTTGATTTTGCCCCTTTTTTTTTGAAAAATCCCAATTAAAACCCTTAACCTAAGTAAAACTCTAAACCCTCTGATGTCACTCGATCTCACTTCTCAACCACTGCGCATTTTAATGTTTTAGTGTCTTTGTTCAGTTTTTTGTTAAACAATGCTTAGAACTTTGATATTATTGTATTTAATGTTTGACTCGGCCCGAATCGAATCACCGACCCGAACATATCTTCCGAAACATAGCTATAGAAAAAAAAAATTAGGTCTCGTCCCGTGACTGGCGATTTCCGACCCCCCGGACTAATTTCTCAAGCTTCGCCATTGTATTAGATCTTACTGCTGTGACAAATGAAACCCATTATCATTTACCTACAACTCCCACCCACCTAGACGAACTCGAAAAATTCCCACATCTCTATCGCACCATCCTCGCAATGTACTAAATCACGATGTACTAAAATCGACCAGTTCCATATCTCTACTATAGGCTACTACATCATTGGAAGAACCACCCATTGTATTATTGTTGAGTGTTGACCCTATTGCAATGATTGTACGCTTTGTATTCATCTATGTAATAGTGAGCGGTACTACTTGAGTTGTTTATCTCAATAGTGATAACGTATTATAATTATTTCATATGTAAAAGTATATGCATCGATAGAAATTGGCAAGTCTTTTTAACAAACGAATGTAAAAGTATATGCATCGGTTGAAACTAGCTTATCAATATTAATCAGATCGTAACATTTAAAACTAAATTTGTAAACGTATCTAGTTTAGTATTATGGTTGTTAAAACATTTTGGGTCACATTAAATGGCTAATATTCAATTCGATACCTTTTAACGGCAAACGACTTATATTTCATCACCCAAAAATGTACAAATCATACAAATAGTGAGACGCTACATAGTATTTTATTACACCCAACCCAAACCCAATATGGTTCCCTTTACATTTAGAAATTAAAGGAGTTCCATTTCTCCCAATCTATTGTGAGTTGCTTCGCCCGATTCTGGATCAACATGAAAGATAACGATTTGATTTCGCATAACATTTGATCCATATTCCAACGTGTCATTTATAAATTAGAGTACGTCCTTTTATTCTACATTTATAACCACTGTTTTCACTAGTCGCGCGTTGCGACAACGTCAAAACTCAAATCAACTCGAATTTATACTGGCAAAACTTTGATGAACGGCTTCTAAATCCTAAACACTAAACTCTAAATCCTAAACTCTAAACCCTAAAAACGTCAAAATAAATAAATAAATAAAATCAAATAGCCTGGGCGTCTAAACCCTAAACCGTAAATCATAAACCTTAAACAATATTAGTACGGCAGCATCTAAACCCTAAACCGTTAAAAAAATGTCAAAAAGGAAATAAAAAAACAAAATACTAAACCCTAAACCCTTAAAGAAACATAAAAAAATGTAATAAAAAAACAAAAACAAAAACCTAAACCCTTATAAACGTAAAAAAGAAGAAAAAAAACGACGCCACGTGGACCAATAGCTCGGTGTCACGTGGCACCTAGTAAGTGGGATGAACAGTATTCATCAAAGTTTAGAAACTAATATATTGTAATTATAATGTAATGCAATGCAATGCAATTGTTATTAATAACTATACAAAACAATAAGATGGCCAACGATTCCTAGATTAATTGTTCTGGAAGGAGACACCTCCATATCCTTCCAATGTGGAGGTCATGGATAGGGCTGTGCAAAGGGTTCGGAACCGACCCAGATCCACCAGAACCGTATACCCTTTTATTGTTCAAATTAGGAACCACGAACCGAACCTTAAAAGGTCATGTGGTTCCGGGTCCTAAAGGTTCTGATTGGTCGGGTAAAGGGTCTGACCCTCTAAAACCTTTTAATATAATAGCCACTTTTAGCGGATTACATATTCTTATTCTTTTACCATGCTCGTAAAAGAATTCTTCCATATGGTTTCAACAATAGCCCATGAGTTTCTTTTTTAAGTCACTTTTTGTTTCTCGACTTATGTTATCGTAACAATTTTGTCATTCTCATCACTCGAAACATTATGTGAATCTGTTATGTATACATCATAAATACAAACACACATCATAGCGACATACATAAGTATTACTTCAAATTTGGATATAATATATATTATGGGTAGGGTTAGGGTACAAAGGTCATATTTCGTGAGAAGTGTGGGAAGGATTAAAAATTGATATGTAGGCATCATTTTTTTAATTTATTCATGATGCTTTGGATTGTTTAGGCTAAAATAACACCAAACATACTAATTAAAAACACAAAACAACTTATTTTAAGTTTAAAAACTTAAAACATCATGCCAAGAACATGTGTTCTAAGTTGTGTTTTAGCTGTGTGTTTTTACTATATTTTAAAGTTCATGGCTATAATAGATTGTATTGTCTTTTAAATTGTTGTGTTTGATGTTTTTCTGGCAAAAACAACCTAAAACATCATATCTAAACTCAAAAAATGATGCCTACATGTCAATTCTTGATCATTCTCACACTTCTCACGAAATATGGCCTTTGTACCTGAACCTTTTTACCTATATATTATATAATATATATATATATATATATATATATATATATATATATATATATATCATATCTATGCATATACATCAAGCCGGATAATTTTCAAGAAAAATACATTGTTATTCTTATAATAATCATCATCATCATACTCAGTTAATCCCACTAATAGCAAAAGCTAAGGTAGGGTTTGAAGAGGGTAAGATGTAGACAGGCCTTACCTCTACCCCGTGGGAAGAGAGACTGCTTCCAGTGAGACCCCCGGCTCGATAGTGGTTTTGTAACAAGCCTTGGACATAGGGCACATAATACTTAGCAATCGAGACAAACCCGATTGGTGCATGTACCCTATTGTCTTTTGGCTATCAACGCCACCACATGATGCATAATTAATCGTCCTTCATTTTTAACGTTATTTTCACGAAATTTGTAAAATAACGTTAAAATTAGTACAACTTTACTTTTGCTCCCGAGGGCCACACATATATATACATTATATGCGCAGAGCCGTAAGCAGGGCTTATTGTTATTCTTATAAATAATACTTTTAATATTGTATTAACATTACATGAAATCAATTACAATAACACGTAAAAACAAATAGTGAAAAGCCTAAAAAAGATTATTTTTTAAATTAAAATACAAACGGTTCTTATGGTTCTTATATTAGAACTGTGGGTTGGGAACCAACCTAACCCGGAACCGATAATTCGTATAAATCTAGAACCGGAAACCGACCCATATATTTAAAAAGGTTCGGGTCCAAGGTTCTCGCGGGTCGGATCCAAGGTTCATGTGGGTTTGAACCACGAAATGCTCACCCTTAGTCATGGGTTGAAGTCGCACTTGATGCAATTTGTTTTAGGTGGGATGGGAGTTATACCACAGTGGACTTTCGGACTCGTCAATAAGTTTTTCTGATGGCCGGGCTTGTATAGTATTCGTTTGCATTACAAAACAAAAAATTAAAACATTATAATTCCATTATTTTTTTTAAAGGGTTTTTTTTTTTTTTTTTTTGAAAGGTATTATAATTCCATTGTAACAAGAAGCTATACTTACGAACTTCACTCATGTTTTCTTTAAATAACTCAACTAAAAACCTATTGTAAATATGTTTTTTATAGATAGAAATAAAGGACCGACCATGCCTTCCAACTTTTAGTTGCCATTTGCCGACGCATGATGGATTTGGACACCCAAAGAAACTTCCGCGTTCTTTCTTTCTTTTGTCAATTCTGGCTTTCATAAATTCTCCTTTAATTGCGATTTTATTGTGAATTGATACGACAATAACAATAATAATAATTATTATTATAAAGAAAAAACAAGAGAAAAACATGCAACATCTATACATATAATATTTAGGAGCAATTGTGGACACTTGTCAATCATTTACCACCCTAGCATTTAATGCTCATCCATCATGACACAATGAGAGAATTAATAAAATTTTCTATTTTTTTTAAATAAAAAATGCCGTAAATATATAAAGCAAAATAAAACACGCGTATAACCTACACCCCCATTTCTTTGCAAATCGCCGTTCAACCAAAACCCTAATCAACGACGATCGGCGATCGTCCATATCAGAGCATCTCTTCCCGTCTTCTTCATCTCATCTTCAAGGTATTCTCTCTTCTATTCTTATGTCAATCAATGGTCCTTCATATATCTGTTTTCTCTGACTTTTTTTTCGTTTTTCTTCCTGGTTTGTTTGTCGATTAAGTTTTTTTTTGTATGTGTTTTGTTTGATTTCAATTATTTACCTTATAACATTATTGTTTTCTGATTTGATTGCTATTCTACTTCATATTGTTTTTATCGTCCATTCGGATTTGAAATCCTGTTTACATACTACACTGATTTTAATTAATCGATTGTTTTAGGGTTTTGATTTAGGGTTTTGATTTAGGTTTTAATTAATCCTGTTTACATACTGATGATTATTATGGCAAATATGTTTTTGGTCTCTATTTAGGTTTAATGTTTTAGGTTTATGATTCGATTGATGTTTTATAGAAACCTTAGAATGGATTGTTATGATTTAGTTTTTGATTAGTGGTTTATGTTTTAGGTATCGATTTATGGTTTAAGAAATACTTTATTGGTTCGTTACTATTTAAGCGTTCAACTTAGAATGATTTTGCATTTATGTTATAGGTTTGTATTAAGCTTGAATGTTTTAGGTTTGCATTTAGTAAAAATGGTTCAATTGATTTAGTCTTCAATTTATGTTATAAGGAACCTAGGAATGTTTCAGGTTTCGATTTGTAGTATGTCCGAAATACGGATTACAAATATTATCCCTAATTGCTAAGCGGGACATTATTCGTAGTAATATGTTTTAGGTTTGCATTTAGTAAAAATGGTTCAATTGATTTAGTCTTCAATTTATGTTATAAGGAACCTAGGAATTGATTGTTATCATACATGGTCTGGATTAGGTTTGCATTTAGTAAAAATGGTTCAATTGATTTAGTCTTCAATTTATTCTTCAATTTATATTCTTTACTCATATAAACATTACTTTGCTGATATGTATTTGCGATTATGTTTTGTGGTTGCTACAGGTGCATACACGTTCGGAATACAATGGTTTATGGATTTTGGATTGAGTCGGAGGGTAACAACCGTGTTTGTATTGTAAGATATCTGTTACAGGCTAAAATGTATATAGTACAGTATGTTTATACTTTTCCTAATAATATTTTAATGTTTGTAATTCTAATCAGGCGTTACCAAAACTCTATCATAAGTGGATCGAAGATTATGGTTATCCTACCGGTAACACCAAAATCCGTACCTTGGACTCTAAAGTCTATGACATTAAAGTGTTGAATATTGCTGGCAAGTGGTTCTTCTACAATGGTTGGAGAACAATGATTACTGAATTGAAGTACCCATCTGGGTGTAACTTTCTATTTCAGTATGAGGAAAACCTTCGCTCTTTCAGGATGATAACTTTCCATCAAGATGCAGTGTATGCAGCTGGTAACTTTTTTTACTGCAGATTGTCCGATCCTTATACCAGTGAGAAGCGTCTGGTATGTGTTTTTTTTAATCAAATTACATCATTATATTTTATTATACAATTTTTTGATAAAAAAAACTTATTTTAACCCCTGCCAACATTTTTTGTGTTTTTTCCAGCATGTTAGTTGTTACGTTGTTCATGGTTTATTGAACAGACAACTCCCGTTGGACCCAATTGCAGCTAGAGCTGCTCCACGTAAAAAGTTTCAGATACAGCTAGCAGTTGATGATGGTTTCTTTTATGTCACTAAAGGATGGCCTTTCATTAAGGAAACTTTTTCAATCACACCTGATCATCTCATTGTCTTCGAAATCATTGATGAGGTCTTCTCTGTTTTCTTAAATATAAATTCTAAATCTTAAGCTTTATTATTTTTTTTTTGCTCGCTGGATACGTCATAAGGCTGATAAAATGACTATATTTCTTTTTGGTTTAACAGAGCACATACAATATGTCGCTTTTTGAGAAAAACAAGCTTACTCTTCCTCCTGAACTTAAATGGGAAGCTGAAGTTAAGGAGGAGGATGATGATGAAGATTACTCTGATGAAGACATCATTGTCCTTTCTACTGATGATAGTGAGGAGGTTGTCGTTTCTGATGATTTCAGCGAGGAGGATGAAGAGGACACTGATATGGAGGAAGAGGATGATGATTCTGAGGAAGAGGAGGATGTAGGTGTGCCAGTGGTGTTCGTTGTTGACAAGCACTATGTAAGTAATAATATTTATTTTTTAAATGTATTAACTTAGATGTATTTTAGTCCATCAGGTTTATTATAAGTCTTTATATGTTAGAACAGCCATATTAGTGGTTTATAAGTTGACGACCTCCTAATATGTGTCAACTGTTGTTACTTAGTATTATGTAGATCTTAGATGTTAGGCTTATAACAAATGTGGGTCAACTGTTGTTGGTTATTAAGATGTTAAAAATGGGTGAACTGGTCTAAATGTTAGATGTTACTTTATGGACAAATTAACCACACCTATTGTTACTTATGTAGACTTCTCAAACAAATATCGGTCAACTGATTTATTTGTTAGATGTCAAGTGATTTAGATTCATTTTAGTTTCAGCTACACAAATTGGTCAAATCTGGTCAAATCATCAGATTACACAAATTGGTTACCAGTTGGTATAAAATATATATTTGATTCAAATGGGTCATCTGTGGTCATCGTTCTCAACTGCACCAATTTAGTTGTTTATTTAGACTTTGTTGACCTTATGAGGTCAAACTGCACTCAAATGGTCTTTACTTGTCATATGGGTCAAATGCCATTTACTATGTAAGTGCAATCATTTATTTTTTAAATCTATTAACTTAAATGCATGTTAGTCGAACAGGTTTATTATAAGCCTTTAGATGTTATTGCAGCCATAGTAGTGGTTTATAAGTTGACGACCTCCTAATATGGGTCAAGTGTTGTTACTTAGTCTTATTTAGATGTTAGATGTTAGTCTGTTGTCAAATATGGAAAAACTGTTGTTGCTTATTTAGATGTCCACTTATGTCATATCCAAATGAGATGACAAGCTATATGTATATATTATTATTGTATAACTTTCTATTCTTTGTTATTTGCGTAGCGTATGAAGACCCCTTGGGCAAGGGAAAACGGGTTGTGCAAGAAGAGGGCTTTGACCATTCGTGATGGTGAGGGTTTTAGTTGGGGAGTGTCTGTTGGGAGGGAAGGTGAACCTGGAAAGTACCGTTACAACATAAGAGGTATGTCAACTTTTGTAGGTGATAAGAACTTTCAGCTTGGTGATCAAATGCATTTCCTGTTTTTCCAAAAGCAAGGTGTGTTCGAGTTCTCTAATGTTGTTAGTGGTAATGGTAGTTAGTTTGGTTAGTGGTGGTTGTTATGTGGTTTGAAGACAATACTTTTTGGTGGGTAACTTTTTTAAGTTAGAACATGATCTATCGTTGGTAGTCACAAACATTTCCACGTTTACTGCTCATGTGGTAAGTCGTGGTTTTTGGGTTTATATATATGTTGATAAACAATAATTAGTAGGTTATGTATATTGTAATGTTTTTGGGTTGTTTAGCCAGTAAGTTAGCAATGTTTGGATAAGTTAGTAATTCTATTACCTAAGAATCTAAAATATTTGAATTTTCATCTTAAAATTTTACATTTTGATACAAAAAACTATATTTTGTAACATTGGTTGTCCAACTCTTTTTAAGAAAAAAGGTTTTTTTGAACATTAATGTTGTAAACTTTTGGTAGGTTTAGTTGTCATGTATGATTGTGCATATGATGTTTGGTTTGTCGTGATATATGTTTATGCTAATCCTATTTTGTTGTTTATTGAGTAATTATGAATTGTGTACTGTTTAGGTAGTCGTATTACAATTACAATCATATGGATTTTTATACAAAAAAAAGTCATCATTCATTTTTATATCAGAAACGTTTTTTAACAATCATTTGACATTTTATATTTTTTAAATGTGATATTATTTTTTTAAAGTAAAATTTTAGCAACATTGACTTTTCCAAGTCAATCATATTAATGACAGTTTTCCAAAAATATTTTAATTTATTAATTGTTAATAAATATAAATTCCGTTTATATTAAGAAGTTTAACTTATCTCAATCATTGTTAACAAAATCAAATTAAGATTATTACAATTAACTAACAATCAATATAATTGTATCATCAAAATATTTTTGGTACATTTCAATTATTTAAAACATAAGTTGAATGACTTTGTTTTAAAAAATTTTAAAACCAACCCTTTATAAACTAAAACCAGTTTTGTAACATTGAAGCATTTAAAATCAATGTTTGGCTATTTTAATTAAATTGTATTACACTTTTACAATTCTTTTAAATCGCTTAGTTTAAAAAACGAATAATAAACAATTTTTTTCCAAAAAAATAAATACAATTATAGAAACTTCAAAATGTATCTGATGCAAAATCCTAGCTATTTAAATCAAACTCAACAACTTAAACTTTTAACTAAATAATGTAAAAGGTAACAATGGTAATTATGATTTTCTTTTTATAATCAATAAACGAAATTTACCTATAAAAATTGGACAAACTTAAATGTAAATTACTTTTCATTTCTAAATCCGTTAGTTAAAAAAATTTATAACAAACAATTTTATTAAAAATATAAATTAAATTATACAAAGTTTAAAATGTACCATACCAAAAATCGTAGGTATGTAAACAAAAGTCAACAATTTAAAGTTTTAACTTAATAATGGAAACATATACAATGCTACTTATATTTTCATTATATAATTAACTTTAAACGAAATTTAACTTAATAATGGAAACAGTTAAATGTAAATTAATTTTCTGGTCAACTGTTATATTTATGTTGTCATAATTTAGGAATCTTTAGTCAAAAAGTCATCATACATTCTATGACTAACTTTGAAACATTTTTATATTACCAAACCTTTTTTTAACAATAATTTACATTTTATATTTCTTAAATGTGTTATTGTTTTTTTTTAAAGTAAAATTTTAGTAACGTTGACTTTTCCAACTGAATCATATTAATCACAATTTTCCAAAAATATTTTAAATTATGATCGTTAACTAAATAATGTAAACATGTAACAATGGTAATTATGATTTTCTTTTTTTAATCAATAAACGAAATTTAACTTAATAATGGAAAAACTTAAATGTAAATTGATTTTCATTTCTAACTGTTACTTTTTAAAAAAATTTCACAAACAATTTTATTAAAAATATAATTTTAATTATACACAGTTGAAAATGTACCATACCAAAAATCGTATGAATGTAAACAAAATTCAACAATATTAACTTTTAACTTAATAATGGAAACATATAACAATGCTAATTATATTTTCATTATATAATTAACTTTAAACGAAATTTAACTTAATAATGGAAACACTTAAATGTAAATCAATTTCTGGTCAATTGTTATATTTATGTAGACATAATTTAGTAATCTTTATTAAAAATAAAAAACTTTACATTTTTATTACATTTTTATGTTAAACCTCTATAAATACATATTAGATTGATCGTACCTAATACCTACATACCATAGACTTGTAGCATTATGGATCCAAACAACATTACTTTTTTGAATGACATCACTTGGCGCATGACTAAATATACCATCAAAGTTAGGGTGCTTAGGCTTTGGAGGCGAGAAAATCGAAAGAAACCTGGAGAAATTCTTTCTCTTGATATGGTTCTTATGGATGAACAGGTTATGTTTTTAACATATTATTTTTTTAATATGTTTTTTTCTACACATTTGTTTGTTGCGAAAATTGGTTGTTAATAAAATTTTTTTTTCTTTTAAAACAGGGGTCGAAAATGCAAGCTATTGTATGGAGTAGATATATGAAGAAGCATGAAAAATTCTTACATGAAAATGAAACCTATTATATTTATAACTCACAACTTGCTGAAAACAAATCTACTAAACATTTTTCTAAAGAAGACATGCTCTCTTTTACTTTTGAAACTAATATTTCAAAGTGTAGTAAGTTTGATGGAAGCGAATACGGTTTTAATTTTTCATCTTTTGAGTCAATTAAAGGTGGAAATCTGTCTACAGAACAAAGAATTGCTTTGTTTTTATTATACTAAAAAATGTATTTTAATCCTTTTCTATATTGATTATGTATTCGTATAAAACTGTTTAACTTTTTTTTAAGATTTCATTGGCTATGTTGAAGAATGGACTCCACCAGAACCAACAGAAACTAAAGCTGGTTTGAAAAGCAAGATGAACCTTGTCTTGATCGATCTAGAGTATGTATTTCATATCTACTACGAATATGTTGGTATAAAACCCTTTATAACTTTCCTTTTAACATACATTCTGTTTATATGTAGTGGCATGAAAATGACCTGTTCTTTGTGGGAAGATTATAGTCATGAGATGTTTGAATACATCAAGCAGAATGAAGATGAAGTTCATGTAGTCCTTATTGTTCAATTTGGTAGCTTTAGCAATTATAAAGGTATGTTATATATTACTTTTTTTAGAATTTCCGATTACATATTTTTGTATACCGGTATTTGTTTTACCTGTTTTAATATTTTTTTTTACAAAGGCAATGTAAGTGTTCAAAATGCTTTCTTTATCACTCGCCTCTTTATTAATGAAGACATTGAAGACATTCGTTCTTTCAAGAAAAGGTAGCATAGTTATCTTTTTTTGTGTTTTATTCATATGTTTTCAGTTGTTTAAAGATATATAAATATTTTTTTTTTAATTACAGTTATATTGAAAAGTTTATCTCCAACAAATCATGTTCTGCTCAACGATCCCTGGGATCGTCTGGTAGCATGAATATGTCTGATGAATTTTTGAATAAAACACCTTTTAGCAGTATTCGTGAGCTTCCATTGATAACAGAGGTTCGTATAAAAATAAGTTTTTTTTTTCTAATAACTTTCTTTCCAAATACATTTCAGGGTTATTCGTCACATTTTTAATTTTGGTTTTGTAGGTTAACAAACAAGTAATTGTTGTTGGAACAATCAAGGGGGTGGATCCTAACGAAGATTGGTATTACCTTGGTTGCGAGTTCTGCAACCACAAGGTTGAGCCAACTTTGAGTTTACCAGATGATGAAGAGGTGAAGGACGTAACTTCATTTAAACAAGTTTTGATTTGCACGAATAAAGGTTGTCCCAAACAGATTGTCTCTGGTGATCCAGTGTAAGAATTCTATTTTCTATACATAAGTTATAATTGTATGATATTATTTATTTATTTTTTATGTTTTAGTATTCATGTTTACGTTTAGTAATTTTTTTAGATATAGGTCTGATTTTTTAGTTTTGGTGTTTTAGGTATAGGATTCCAATAAGGGTACATGATTGTACTGGAATTACATCCCTTACATTGTTTGATCGAGAAGCAAAAAAAATGTTGGGCATGTCAGCGATGCAGCTTCTTGAGAAAAGCAAACAGGTAACCTATTTTTTTGAGCCTTAAACAATATATGTAATTCTACTTTGTATTACTTATATGATGTATGATCTAGGTTTCTATTGAAGAGAAAGTAACTCCTGTTGAGTTTTATGAAATTGAAGAGAAGAAATTTGCTTTCAAAATTAAAGTAGGGCAATTTAATATTGATGGTTATGGTATACGGAAGCTTACAAATGATTCGGAAATTGTAGCTTCTCTTGAAGAACGGTTCCTTGACATTCAGGTTATAATTATCATTTAAATATTTTCGTTATAATTACTGTTATGAATTGTTATTATTTTTGTTGTTATTTAGTTATTGTTTAAACCCTTTTTACGTTAATCGTTTCTTTATTACATTTTTTTTAGATCGAACAACCTCTGCTTGAAAATATCGATGTAGGTGACTCTTCAACACAGAATACGGTGTCTTTGAAGGTTAGTAGTTTACTTGGTCAATCATGTGTTCAGATTACATTTTAATGTAGTTTATTCTAACAATTTAGACATGGCTTTTAATATTGTAGGATTCTGTTGGAGATAACACTACTCCAGAATCATCTTCTAGAGTTAGTTTGATTCGTGATGAAGCTGAGGTAAAGCGTAGCTTGGACAAAGTTTACGAAATGGAAGATGATGCAAGTCAGTCAACAACTAAAGTCCTCAAGTCTGAAAAGTTGATTTCCCGTAACAAATCACCTGAGAACACGGTCTTGATTCCTAAGGTTGAAAAATAGGATCAATTACCCGTTTTTTGAACAATGGTTTATTGTTAGGATTTTTATTTTCTGTGTGTTGACATTTTGTTTTCATTTGTGTTTGCTTTGATTTTGAGACAATTTTCATCTACATAAATTGCGTGTTTACATTTGATGTTTGTTTATTATATTGGTAAAAATTCTACATGGTTGAATTGTTTTTTAGGATTTAACATTATTGTTGATAGTTTATAAGAGACCCTGTACTCTTATATGGCTAGCTTTATGGTGCATTATCAAGAGTAAAAATCAGGACTGGCGTGAAGTTACTTATACTTGATGCGGATGACAAGGTGAAGAATAAAACAAAAATGTTTTGTATAAAGAAATATTTTAATGATATTTGAATAGAATATGTATCATTTTCTTTTACATTTTAATAAAATATTTCATCTTATAATAAGATTACAGTCAACTTCCAAAGGTGCCAATTCTAAATAAGCGTATGTTTCTCAAAGACCATCAATAAAATCCAAGGACAGTCTTTATCGAAGGTTGTATTATATTTAAGAGACCCGGTATTGTCACATGGTCAACTTTATGTCGCATTGTCAACAGTTAAAAGCAAGGCAGGCGTCAAGTTACTTATACTTGATGCTGATGGGAAAGTCAAGACTAAAACAAAAAATCTGGTGTATAAAGAAAAATTTTGTGATATTTGAATAGAATGTGTATTTATTTCTTTTAAATCTTAATAAAATATTTCTGCTACATTTTTTTATATGTTTTACCCCTCAAAATAATTGTACGTTGGTGAGCCGCGTGTAACGCGGGCAAAGATCTAGTTTTAATTAAAGGTAATCACATTTTAATTAAAGGTGATCATGTGCATATGGCTCCACATCTCTCTCTACATCTCTACACATGACAGCACACCAAGCTGACGTGGACTTCTAGAAGCTCGTGCACGCCACCTCGAACGTGACAGTCATGACCCGACAATGAAAGGGACGTGTGGCCAATCACAGGCCATTATTCCCTGCTTCACGATCACCTGCAGGTATGAGGATAGAAAAAAGGACTGACACAGGACACGTGGACCAACCATAGGACGCCAGCGCCGAGAGCGATCATGGCTCACGATCGTACGCTACAGCTGTCATTCTCAATCCAGCCAATCACAGAGGATCTCGAAGGCCTATAAATGCCCCTTCTCCCTTAGGAGAAGATTCATTCAACACTTGGTAGAGAAATCCTTAGAGAATTGTCTATAGCTGAGAAAGATAGATTATAGTTGAGGCGTTGTAACAATTTATATCTGAGTCCTTGTAACAGTCCTGCTATCATTAATAAGAATATCTCTCTTATTGTGCTCTTAATATAGATTTTTATATCAGTGTTTCTTCATTGGCGCCATCCGTAATTTGAGCGTATTAGAACTGCAAACTTTAAAAACTTCTATCTGTCTATAACACCAACTATGAGTTCTCTACCTCTACCACCTTCTTTCACCGGAGGTACCTCAGGCACCGGTGCTGCTCAGGCAAGAACCGGCCAGCTTGGAGATACCCCAGAAAGGAAATTAAACATCACAGATGCAGGTCACACCCCGTCCTCAGGGACTAGGTAGACCCCATCTTTTCATTTTGTTACAAAAAACAACCAGACTTCCCCAGCTGGTCGTGCAACGCCGATGGTTAGTCCGTAGGTATGGTACGCCTAGCAAAAGGAAGCTTTGAAACAAGCCTATATGCAAAAACTCAAAGAGCAACAGCTCCGAGAAACCTCCCGCGCACTCTCATTCAGCGAAGGAAGGCCCATCACTGTGTCCGAAGGGCCATCTAGAGCCGCGGGGCATAATGGCGGAAGTAACCATGTCACTGACCCCACATAGAGGGAGGACTCTAATGAGTCACAAAGTCGTCTCTACCGTGACATAAGCCAGCCCTTGACCAACACTGTTGATCGAGGACACTTATTGTCCGGTGAAGATGACCTCACACAGCCATACTACCCTCCATCCTTCAATGAAAAGTCCAAGTTCACCCCGCGCATTGCACTCACTCCGCTGCCTCCAAGAACCAGGATACCAAGTAATTTGGGAAAACTCGACAACACAGGCGACCCTGATGACCATTTACTGAGCTTTGAGGTGGCAGGAAAATGCGCGGGATGGAGCTTACCCGCATGTTGCCACATGTCCGCGCAGACACTTACGGGTGCTGCGCAAGTATGGTTTGATAGTCTACCCAATGGCAAAATAGACAACTTGAAAGAGCTAACTGTCAAGTTTTCCGACCACTTCAGTCAGAACAAAAGAATAGAACGTGACTCCACGGATTTCTTACAAGTTAGGAGGCATGACAATGAGTCAATTGAAGATTACATTACAAGGTTCAACCAAGAAGCGCTGCAAATTGGACCAATTGGTTTTGAGCTCATGAAAGCAACCTTCAAACAAGGGGTGTGGTGCGACCCATTAATCCGCACCTTGGCAAGCTGCACAGGAATGCCAAATACATGGGAGGAGATCATGCGAGGCGCCAAGACCTACGCAAAAACAGAAAGAGAATTGTCAGTCTGGAACAGGGTCCAAGCCCCACAATACACAGATGTGCAGGCACATGCTGCGCGAAATAGAAACAACAAACATGACAGAAATGGCAAAGGTTCCGTCTGGAACAGGCTTCAAGGAGCCACCCAGGCGGACACCAAGCCTATAGAAATTCAAGAATACAAAGGTAACACGTCATCTGATCACAGAACAGGAAGGCGAAGCCATAACTCTTGGATACCTTTGACAAAGTCGCCAGGGCAACTTTTGGCCAATGAAAATGTCGACTTTCCCGAACCAAGAGTCATCAAGAGAAGAGAGGGTCTAGACCCCAGCAAGTATTGTGCTTATCACCAATACATAGGCCATGAAACAGACAAATGTTACCAGCTCAAGCAAGCCATAGAAGATGCACTAAAATATGGCAAACTAGGACATTTACCAAAGAATGTCGAGCGGTAGAAAAACGAGGGGCCACCCCTGAAGAAAATCAAGAACATCGGCATGATGATTCACAGTGATGGCGCAAACACCAGAAGCGCAAAACCGAGCAAGGCGCAGAGTGGAGGGAGCAACAAGTATGTTTCCCAATAGTCAAAGGTGGACCATCATCCACACGCGCATTCGTGGATACCGGAAGCAATTCCGATATCATGTATGAGCAATGCTTCAACTTATTAGACGACGAAGACAAGAAACGCCTGCGCCCAATCAACTCTCCGATCATGGGATTTTCTAACGAGGTGATAACACCACTGGGAGAAATCTCCTTCCACCTCACTTTGGGGGAAAAGCCCGCTCAAGAACCGAAGAAGTCACCTTCCTCGTCATCCCAGCAAAATCAAAAATGACATCATCCTGGGACGCGACTCCATGGCAGCATACAACGTGGTACATTCCCCAGCCCACGGTGCAATCGGTTTTCCCACCCCAATGGGTGTGGCAATTGAATGGGCTAACAGGGAATGCGCCATGTCGGAGGAGCCCCACCCAGCAAAAATGTTGAAGGCAAGCCCGCGCACTGAGCCAGAAAAATGGATCTGGAATAAAAAAATTACCAGAACAAACAATCACGCTGGGACCTGCTATTTCAGAGAATATCAGAGACCACCTCAAGCAACTGCTCAAGAAGAACATGGACGTCTTCGCTTGGAAACTATTAGACATGGTGGGAGTCCCGCGAGAACTAGCCCAACACAAGCTTAACACCTATCGCTCTATCTAACCCATTGCGCAAAAGCGCAGAAACATGGGTGCTGAAAAGACAAAAGCAATGAATGAGCAGGTGGACGAGCTATTAAAAGCAGGGATTCTGAGAGAAACAAGATACCAAACCTGGGTTGCAAACCCAGTAATGGTCACAAAAAGCAATGGTGGGTGGCGAATGTGTGTAGACTATACTGATCTAAACAAGGCATGTCCAAAGGACTGTTACCCCCTCCCGGAGATCGACCTCAAAATCGACTCCCTAGCGCCCAACAGATTCAAATGCTTCCTGGACGTCTACAAAGGCTATCACCAGATACAAATGGCGTTGGAGGACGAAGACAAAATAGCCTTCAGAACGGACAAGGGAGTTTTCTGTTACACCAAGATGCCCTTCGGCCTGAAGAATGCGGGTGCAGCGTACCAACGACTGATGGATCACGCTTTTGCGCAAAAAATCGGCAAGAACCTGGAAGTATACGTGGATGACGTAGTCATTAAAAGCCGAGAAGAAGACCAAATGCTGAAGGACATCGAGGAAACTTTCGAACAATCACACGGGGACCTGCGTTTGGTATGGAAGAAAGGAAATTCATAGGGGTGGTTGTCACGAAGGAAGGGTTCCGCCCGAACCCCGAAAAAATCCACGCTATTGCGCAGATGCCCTCCCCATCAACATTGAAAGAGGTGCAAACACTGAATGGACGCTTGGTGGCAATTAACCGCTTCCTATCTCACCACGCAAGTAAATCAATCCCATTCATTGAAACTTTGGAAAGTTGCTTAAAAAAAAAAAGTTCAAGTGGACTGCCGAAGCAGAAAAAGCGTTCCAAGATATGAAGGCGTGCTTGATGGACCTACCAACACTCACGACCCCGCTCCCAAAAGAGCCACTAACAATGTATCTCTACGCAACGGAGAAGGCAGTGAGCGTGGTACTAATGATCGACCAAAAGTTGGTACAAACCCCAGTTTATTACATCAGCAGAGTCTTAACTAACGCAGAAAAAAGGTACTCCACTATGGAAAAGCTCGTCTTGGCACTGATTCATGCCTTGCGTAGACTACGCAGGTACTTCCAAGGCCACCCAATCAATGTGCTGAGTGATTACAAGCTGAACAATGTGCTTTCAAAGCCAGAGTTATCAGGCAGATTGGCAAAATGGGCCATCGAACTGGGCAAGCACACCATCTTTTACAAGTCTCGCCCAGCCATCAAGGGCCAAGTTCTAGCTGATTTCATAGTAGAAGTACCAGAAGAAAAGATTGAAGAATGCAAAGCAAAACAAGAGCCACAACCAACATGCGATGACAACGCCATTTGGGATCTTTACACCGATGGAGCTTCAAACGAAGACGGCGCAGGAGCTGGCCTGCGGATCGTAAATCCAGAAGGCGCGGAATTCACATACGCAATCCGGTTAGAGTTCAAAACAACAAACAATGAAGCCGAGTATGAAGCCCTTCTCGCAGGTCTGTGCATGGCACAAAAGCTGAACGCCAAGCACGTAGTTGCGCATGTTGATTCGATGATGGTTGCGGGACACATAACAGGCAAGTATGAAGCGAAAGACCCTTCAATGGTCATGTATCTCCAGGGAGCCAAAGAACTCATGACCAACTTTGCAAGCTGCACTGTCGTTCACATCAGCTGCAGTCAAAACAAGTTGGCGGACGCTCTAAGCAAAATGGCATCTTCCAGTTTCGGCCATTTAGCAAAAGAGGTCCGAGTAGAAGTCATGCAAGAGCCGTCTGTTCCACCCAATGAAGTCCATGTCATACCTCACGACAAGCGCACTCCCAGACAAGCAAGCTGAAGTGAAGAAAATACAACACAAAGCCCTCCAATATCAAATGCAAGACGGAGTGTTGTACCAAAAATCTTACTTGGGCCCGTTCTTAAGGTGTGTTGATGCGGGCGACACAGATTATTTGGTTCGCAAGATACATGAAGGAATTTGTGGAATACACGTAGGGCCACGTATGGTTGTGGCCAAAATCATGAATGCGGGATACTACTGGCCAGGCATGCACCTAGACGCACTTAAAATCATCCGCTGCTGTGATTCATGCCAACGCCATGCGCCCAATACCCTGCACCCTAAAAATGATCTAATCCCGGTAACCTCCGCCTGGACATTTCAAAAATGGGCAATCGACATCGTGGGGTCGTTCCCAATGACATCTGGCAAGAGAAGATACCTAGTAGTCGCTATCGACTACTTCACCAAGTGGGTAGAAGCCAAACCGCTCGCAGAAATTATAGCGAACCATATAAAGAAATTTATTTGGGAATTCAATATCTACCGCTTTGGCCTACCTATGACAATTGTCACGGATAACGACACCCAGTTCTCGGACAAAGAGTTACTGAAATGGTATGGTGATCTGCACATCCAACCAATCTTTACTTTTGTCGCGCACCCACAAGGCAACGGCCAAGTAGAGCGCGCAAACCGCAGCCTGGTAGAAGGCATCAAATCAAGACTCAGCACTAAAGGGAAAGCTTGGGCAGAGGAGCTGCCAAACGTGCTATGAGCGAACCACACACTCACAAAGACAAGCACAGGTGAAACCCTATTCAGCTTGACCTATGGCTCAGAAGCTATGATCCCAGCAGAGATTGGCTGCCCATCCGCCAGAGTCCTCTCCGCAAGTCGCACAAACAATGAATTGGAACTGCGCCTCAACCTCGACCTACTGGAAGAACGTCGTAACTTGGCAGCTATAAAAGAAGCAAATTACAAGAAGCAACTAGAAAAATACTATAATGCCAAAGTCAAATTTAACGCCTTCCAGGAATGAGACTTTGTATTCTGAAACAACGAGGCAAGCGGCGCAGTACCCCAAGGAAAATTGGCACCCAATTGGGAAGGACCCTACCGCATTGCGGAAGTTCTGGGCAAAGGGGCCTACAAGCTGACAACGCTGAATGAAAAGGCTATCCCGGGCACGTGGAATGCGGCGTAGCTAAGAAGATGTTACATGTGATTCGCTTTCAAATTGTATCGAAGGCTATCTAGCCAAGTCAATGAATGAATACAAGCAACTTTCTGTTTTTCCAAATATTCATATTACTGTCATTCATCCCTACACTTAGATCATGACAACAATGCCCAACGTAGCGCAACACCTAAACTACACATTGCATGGTTAAGATGCAATGCCCTAAACTAAAAATTGCATAGCTAAAATGCAATTCCTAAACTTCGTAGTACATAGGCAATATGTGCTGCGCAAACTAAACGTTGCATAGTTAAAATGCAACACCTAAACTAAAAATTGCATAGCTAAAATGCAATTCCTAAACTTCGCAGTACATAGTTAACATGTACTGCGCAAACTAAACGTTGCATAGTTAAAATGCAACACTTAAACTAAATTGCATAGTTAACATGCAATTCCTAAACCCCACATCGCATAGTTAACATGCACCGCAGAAACTAAACATTGCGCAAATGCAACACTTAAAACTAAATTGCATAATAAAAATGCAATCCATAAATTAAAATGTTGCATAGTTAAAATGCAACACTCAAACTGCGCATTGCATGGTTAAGTTGCAACACCCTAAACTGAATTGCCTAGTCAGAATGCAGTCCACAAACTAAGACGTTGCATGCCTAAAGCGCAACACTTCAACTACACTGCACATCCAAAATGCAATTCTTAAACCAAGACTTATCTTAACGAGTGCTACAAGTTATACCTAGACATACTGCAATGATAATAAATACGTGGGCGTCAAAACACACCCACGGTAAGCAAAAACGTTGCAAACAAGCACACATACAAACAACGAACGTAAATGATAGATAAAAAAAGCAGCTGTCTTACAAATCAAACCAATAAACACGATATAAACATAATACACCAACATTGTTTTCAGAAAATACAAATTAGATGAAGAAAACAAGGGTGGAGATGACTGCTAAGCTTTAAAATCAGAAGAGGCGTCACTAAAATCTTCATCGTCCGAACCAGACAGCGAAAGCCTCTCGCTCCCCTCAGGCTTACTGCCCTCCGCCTCCACATCCTTCTGCACCCGCAACATACCATACATGTGCCTGGTATGAACAAGGCCTTGTTTCTCGAAGGACTGCTTCAACTCATGGAAAGTAGGCCGATCCTTATGCCTAACGACAAAGTCCACCAACTCGAGTTTCAAGTCATCATATTCCACAGCCTTCTTCTTAAGGACGGCGTCAAGGTCTTTGTCATACAAATTAAACTGCTCCAGCGCCTTGCCGTCCTTCGCGTGTTGGTAGCCCTCAAGGAAACCGGTCTTGCGCCCTACAATTTTAGCGGCCGCGTTGACATTAGCTACAGCGCTACGTACATGGTCGCAAGTCCTCACATAATGGGCAACCTGCAAATAAAAAATACCAAGCATAACTACGAGAGAATAAAAAGAAAGGGATGACTAAGAAAGAAGGATGGAGACAAACCTCGGGGACACAACTTGTGAGTAACCACTCACGGTCCGACTGTGCCAGACGCACTTCTTCCTGGGTATCCAACAACTCACCATCCAAGTCTGCATTCTCTTGCTGTAGCTTCAAGTTGTTGTTCTCCAGCTCCGCCATCTGCCTCTTCAACTCAGCAATCTCATCATCCTTCTCTCTCAACCTCTCACGAGCCGAAACCATTGTTCATTGTGCTGCTTCAAAACATCACCCAAGCGCAAAGACCTCTTTGGAAGCTTCACTAGGACCCTGTTTCGCCTCCTCTTCATGCAAGGCAGCAACTTCCAACTTATGGTTGGTCATCGCACAAGCTTTCACCCAGGAGGCCTCCCGCTCAGAGATGTGCTTCTTTAACTCGTCTCTTTCTTCGCAAAGGGTCGCAGCATCCCACTTAACAAGTTTCAACTCATGACCTAACCTGTCACGCTCACCAATAACAACCTTCATTTCCTGGTCATAGCTATCACGCTCATGAGCCAAAGACCCCCACTGACGAGCAATCTCCGCTGTGGTAGATAATAAATTCGCCATGCTCATGACATGATCATCCAACAAGTCACTGTGAGGGCGCGCAGCTTGGAAGGTACCCTCAGCCGGTGGAATGACGTTGCCCAAAAATTGACGGCAAGTCTCCACATCCAAAAAACGGCTATCACAAGTAACCGCCCAAGCAGGCACAAAAATACCACCCACGTCCACACCATCCCTAGACTTATCAGCACCGGAGAAGCCAGCGTCAGGCTCAGTCATAACCTTCTTCTCCCTATGCTCATCCTCCACATAGCCAAAAGCTCACCCATCACCCTCACTAATATCGGTGGGAAACACCCGCCCACTGTCCAAATTCGTCTCCAACACTTGTGGTTCATCCAGATCAACCACATTGGTAACAGGTGGAGACACCTAAGAAGTTGGTCGGCGAGGAGGCGGGGAAACCAGCGGTGTAAGCTGGCGGGGTGGCAGAGAAGTTGGTAAAACATCCTCATTCGAAGGGGACTGACAAGGAGGTGTCGAAAGGTAATTCCCTGGGGATGGGGCCTTCTGCTTGCCAACAGGGTCAATGTTGAACCCTTCTGTGAAAAGCGCAGTAGTGACATTCCCCTGATCTCCCGAGCCAAACAAGTCAGCTGCACAATAAACAAAAACACAAACAAGCGGATGAGTATACGAACAAAACAAGCACGAAAACAAACGAACTTACCAAGCAAACTATCCTCCGCACTGTGGACAAGCTCATCAAGCTTCTGCTTCTTTCCAAGAGGGGATGACAAGCTCCCCGCACCATCCTTTTCCGCAGAGTTGAGTCGAGACCTCGACCGCTTAGACTTCTTCCCCTTTTTAGGGGTCCTCTCCACCACATGCTCAGGCCCAGTCGACTCAACCACTAAAGGATTTGTCACCACAACATTCTCCGCTGACTTGGTCAGATACATCACAACAGGATCTTCCTGGACGAACGCATCTGTAGGTTCAACATAGCTACATTCAGTCGGGTTATAATTTTAAAAGTATCGATTCACCACATTGTGGTCTAAAATAAAACCACAATCTTCACCTCCAGTATTGTCGCCTTCACCTTTCCTCTTTGGGTTCCGCACCCTCTTAACAATATAGTCATCCACCTCAGTCTCCTTATCACTGTTCTCCGCAGAAAACATAGGCGAAGGCACCTTACCACTGTCGCCTGCGGACGATACATGCGGAGACGAAGAAACGCGCGAGTCAGATGACTCGTCACTCGAAATGACAATATAAAGATACCCCGTCCGCATGAACATATTGATAGGAGATGGGTTGATAAAAAGCGGAGGAGACTCGCCTGCTTCTTTAATGAGCAGCTGGGGTGCATCTTTGGTCTGCGCAGGTGCGGTACCTTTAGGGCGCAATAACGTGTCCCATGCTTTTTCCAGAATGTACAGCTCATGGTCCGCTAATTCTTTGAAAGCAAAGCCCATGTTGTCACCACCCAACAACACATAGCATAAGTCGTCCACAGCTGAAAACACAAAACGACATGCAAGTTATGAGCAACCTGACAACTATACGCAAAGTTAAAACACAAAGGAGCACTTACCTTTCCCATCCTCAGTCAACCGCGGGTTTTGACCCTCAACGTTATACCTTATGCTCATCCCTGCCATCACAAGAGCAGTTTTCGGGACAACACAAACATCGACGGGATGACTCGTTAGAGTTTTAAACCATGGCTGCTCCTCATAGTTGATGAGCTCCACCTCCCCCAAACTTTCCTCAGGGTCCAAACACCCCATTTTAAAGGGGTTCACACCCTCAAAAATCCAAAAAAATTTTGGTTTCCATTCACGGAAACTCTACATTCCATCCCTCGCGCATGGCGTTACGCCATGACGCGGACGGCATGAAAGCCAGCTTTCCACAAAACATAATTTATAAAACACGTAAAACATATCCACATCTGGTACAATGTTCTGGGCTCGGCAGCAAAATTCAAAAAACATTAACCTAGACATCAACCCAGGGTGGATCTGGCTAATGTGTGCACCCACATTCTGCAGGAACATCCCGAAAAACCTGGTGACTGGAACCCTAAAGTTGCAGTCCCTAAAGTATGAAGCATACAAACCTACTTTCCCGACCGGTGGTTGTAAAATAGTCTTCCCCAAAGAGGGCATCTCGACCCCATACGAGGAAGAAAGACCACTGGCCTTACAAAACTTCTTGAACTCATCCTTGGTCCAAGACGCCGTAACCTGGCCTACCAACTGCGACCCCTTCTTGGACCCATCATCCCTCCGACCACCTCTTTTCTTCTTTGCATGAGCAGGAACAACTTTAAACGTACTCTCCATAGTTATCGCAAACAATATCAAAGAAAGAAGAAGAAATAAAGGTAGAATTCGCAGATCCGATGAAAAAAGCTTTTGGATGAAAAGAGGAATCAAAGAGTTCAAAATGATCGGTTATCAGAAAGTGTAAAGGAAATGGGATAGAGGAAAGGGTTTTTATAGGGAAGAGACACCTGTCTCAGCACAGGAACATACGTGTCCCACGTCCGGCCAAGGAGAAGATGACACGTCAGGGAGAGAGAAAATAACGCCAATTGAAACGATAGCTGGGCCCCACAAGGCCCCTGACACAGTACAACCGTCAGAGCCTCTTCGGCTACCAACCTGTCCTCTCACCTTCCCGCCCTGACATTTCTGATGTGCACATTAATTACTGACGTGCGCCTAGACCCCACTTGCTAGTACGTGGCGCATCCGGCGCACAAAACCAACAAAGAGCACCATTAACCCCCGCAAATAAAATTCTTTGTTCTATGAGTCCAGCGTCCTGCACGCTGTGCAAACAGAACACTAGACTAGGGGGACTTGAAGAGATATGTACCCGCATGTGCGCATGGCTCCACATCTCCACACGTGACAGCACACCAAGCTGACGTGGACTTCTAGAAGCTCGCGCACGCCACTTTGCACGTGACAGCCATGACCCGACAATGAAAGGGACGTGTGGCCAATCACAGGCCATTATTCCCTGCTCCACGATCACCTGCAGGTATGAGGATAGAAAAAAGGACAGACACAGGACACGTGCACCAACCACAGGACGCCAACGCCGAGAGCGATCGTGGCTCACGATCGTACGCTACAGCTGTCATTCTCAATCTAGCCAATCATAGAGGATCTCAAAGGCCTATAAATACCCCTCTCCCTTAGGAGAAGATTCATTCAACACTTGGCTGAGAAATCCTTAAAAAATTGTCTATAGCTGAGAAAGATAGATTATAGTTGAGGCGCTGTAACAATTTATATCTGAGTCCTTGTAACAGTCCTGCTATCATTAATAAGAATATCTCTCTTATTGTGCTCTTATTATAGATTACTATATCAGTGTTTCTTCACATTCTCTGCTGTAATTTTTAAACTTTATAGTAATATTAATATGCGGGGAGCATATTAAGGCCCTGTTTGTTTACATCTTAATAATGACCCCAATTAGATCTGGGCATCTGACTCGGTCAGAGGCTTAAAACAATGGGGTGTTTGGTTGGGTTGCTCTAAACAAAAAAAAATGGGTATGAACAGCAACTGAACCAGTCAGATCCGAAGACTAGCCAAACATCACTTAATGATTCAACACTTAATCATACAGAACATCTTAACCATTCAGACGTCTTACTGGGTCAGCACTTACCCATTCAGAAGTTACCAAATGGCCCCTAATACTACTATGATTAAGACATTGGCTAGATAATATAATCATTATGGCATAACATTCTTGGGTCAAGTCATCCTACACAGTGTAAAAAAAATGAGAAGATTGAGAAGGATACAAAAAACACGTAAATGACGAAATATGACACAAAGAGCCACAAAATATAACACAATGACGAAAAATATAATACAATGTTGAAGAAAAAAAACACAATGAATTGCAAAAATGACACAATGATGAAAATAAGAAAAAGACACAATGCTACATAAAAGATACAATGATATAATGTAAATTCTAAAAACTACAAACTAAAAATCCAAAAAATGAAAACCTAAAAACTAACATCGTAGAATTCGATGAGACGATTACAATGCCGCTTAAATGAGCTCAATCAAAATCCGTTTGATATCTTCCTATAAATTTATATTTTTTTTCACTGTGTATTTGATTCTAACCCTGGGGATTTTGGCTACCTGAAATTCGCAGGCATTCGAGGAATTATTCTTTGGAATATGCCCGTTTGTTGGTAGAATACTAGAATACATTCAAATTGGAATCTGAATCTAATTTGTTTTCTTTGTATAATAAAAACTCAATAGTTACTCCTAAATTTTACACCACGTCCTCACCACTTGGTGGACAACACCTTATTCCACTCCTTGTTATTGCCAAACTACACCTCTAAAAGTCCTTTGGTAATGAGTAACATATTTGTTTGGACGATTAAAAAAAGAAAAATTGAAATATATTCTCTCAAACTTTTAAGTTAGCCCATTTTATCTAAATGAATCATTTTAATCTGTGCAATTTGAATCACTCAAATGAACCAAATTTGCAAATAAATGTATCTTAATCAGCCCATTTATTTAAAAATAAATCATATGCAAGAGTAGGCCTGTAAACGAACCAAACGAACATGAACACAGGCGTGTTCGTGTTTGTTCATTTAGCTTTAACCGAACATGAACACGAACACATAATCGAACACATTTTGGTGTTCGTGTTCGTTCATTAAGAAATTTGTTGTGTTCGTGTTCGTTTATGTTCGTTTATTTAAAACCTAAACGAACAGTTCATGAACATAAACGAACACAAATGACTAATATAAATGAACACAAATGAACAAAAACGAACAAAAACAAGTTAATAATGATTCATTACAATTCAACAAAGTCTAATACATCACAATGCAACCAAAACCAGATGACGGGGATGGGAAATATGGCAAGCTGTGGTCTGTTGAGACGGAGATGAGGGAGACGGCGGCGCTGTTGAGGCTGGAGACTGGGCTGTGGAGGGTGGAGACGGGGCTGTGGAGGTGGTCGACTGGAAGTAGAAGAAGGTAGGGCTATGTAGTGTGGAGAAGAAGGGAGGTGGAGCTGTGAAGTATGGATAGCGTCTAATAAGTGATATGGTTAGAATGTTAGGGTTAGAGTTAAGTTTTTAGAACATATGAATTAAGATACTTAACAAAAGAAAATAAATAATAAAAATAAAGTTAATTTTAAGTAAACGAACATAAACGAACGAAAATAAACGAACGAACATAAACGAACGTTCATGAACATAAATGAACGAACAACACGTGCGTTCATGTCCATTCGTTTAATTAAACGAACAAAAAAATGTGTTCGTGTTCGTTCATTTATTTAAATAAACGAACATAAACGAACTTCTCGCCGAACAGTTCATGAACGTTCGGTTCATTTACAGGCCTATGCAAGAGGGATTGAGGGCTAGGCTTAAGAAATTTGTGTAATTCGTCCGTGATTAAGCAGCCCAGTAGAATACTGATGTTGCTAGATATATCTTTACCGAGTTAATGTAGGGATGTAAATGATGCGAAACGGCTCAAGGGCTACTCGAGATCGGATCGGTAAAAATCTTGAACGAGTCGAGCCTTAACGAGCCCGAGCCCCAGCCCGAGTTTGAACAATTACTCGTATAATTATCGAGCCCGAGCTCGAGCTTTTCATACAAAGACCATTTAGGCTCGCGAGTCAAAACAAATTTTCTATTATTGTTATTATATTTATAGTATACCTACTATTTAACATTGACGAACCGAGCTCTAGTCGAGCTTTGGCTCGTTTAAGCTATTGAAGCGAACTCGAGCCGAGCTTTTAGCTCCTTTGAAATTGTTCTAAAATTATTCCAAGCCGAGCTCAAGCTCAAAGTATTAGGCTCGAACCGAGACGAGCTCAAGCTCGAGCTTCATAAAAGTATGATGAGCCAAGCTCAAGCCCCGTCAAGTTCTGGCTTGGCTCGTTTACACCCCTAAGTTAATGCAAAAAGTGTTGGTTGCTTTTAAGAAACCGCTGATTATGTTAGTGTCTTCAAATTACTTTAGGTAATTAGGTTTTACGTAAGACTAAAGGAAAATTCAAACGAGTTTTGCTCGAGTCAGAATGTATGGAGTGCATGCTTGTTCGAGATTAATATGATTTCCTACTCTTGTGAACAAGCGTCTATAGGGGGTAGCGCCCCTTTCGCAGTCTAAGGGGATAGAGTTTCATCAGCAGTAAATATGTGGTTAATGATAATGCATTTAATTGTTGATGAACAACTATTAGTAGTAACTAAGTTACTAGGGTTCTAGGATTCATACACCCTGTGACGTCACATTCTGGAGGTGTGACATCACATTTTGAGGTATGTGGCAGCCTCTTATTGGTATGTGATGTGGGCCAGGGTGTATGAATCCTAAATAGAGGGTGTATGAATCCTAATTACCAAGTTACTACTAAGATTGGTGGTAACTAAGTAATGACATGACTCATGACTTCATGAAATCATTAACGTTAATACTCCTACTCCATTGGTAACGGTTACTAAATGAACTGATCACCTTTTTGCCGTTTCAACAAAACATTGTGATATCATAACCTATAAACGAAAAGTTGTGGGTATTTCAGGCAGATGCATAACATAAGGGAATGTGTAGTGGGATGTTTTATGGGGAATAAAATATTATAAGGTATTTTTTTTTTTAAACGATCAACTAAAATTTCATTCCAAAAAACCGGTTACTAGGATGATAACCGGACACCAAAGTACGTTTGCCAAAATTACAAACAAAAAAAAAATTACCAGCCTAACTTGGATAGATTAAAACTACATCAAACTTCCCCCACCAAACCTGGATGTTTACACCTTGACTTTACCCATAAGTAGCTTAATTCCTTGATTGCACTTATCGCCTTTTGATTAGAGAATCGAACTTGCTTGAAAATCGCCTCATTTCTTGCTTTCCAAATACACCACATCGTGATTATACCGCGTGCACTGTTTTCCTCTTCTTTGGAGAACCACCCACGAACCGATCTAGGTCTAGAATATCGCGTAAGCTGAACGCATAGATTGGTTGGAGCCTGCACCATAATGATATGACCTGCCATATTGATTGAGCGAAACCGCAACCCACGAAAATATGTACCGAAGATTCTGGATGATCACGACAAAACGGACATGCTGTAGATCCAATATTCACGTTCCTTCTTTGTAGCGCCAAGCGAGTCGGGAGTCTATCCAATTCCGCTCTCCAAGCCATGACTTCGACCTTCTTAGGAACCCACGAGTTTCGCCTGAACACGAAAGTTGGACGACTTGATCTCAATTCCAATTGATGTTACTTCACATAACTCATAAAAAATGGCCAAACCCCACCCAAAACCCAAGCCCAAGAGTCTTTCCTTGTAGCACATGAAACCTCTCCAATGAGACTGCATAACTGATCAAATTCAGCCCTTTCCACCCCAGCTTTGATCCCTCTTTTCCACTCCCAAGAAGCGCCCAACCCCTTGCCACCCACCCGATCCATGACCGACACCGCTTTCCTCATCTCAAGATCAAAGAGATTTGGAAAACAGGCATCCAATGGAACCTCCCCAACCCAAAGGTCCCCCTAAAAACTTATGCCCAACCCATTCCCCAATATCCCTTTTATAACCAGAGACACATCCAAACCCAAAGATTTCAACTCGGAGACTGCCTTCCCGATTTGCTTCCAAGGACCCGGTAACGAGAGCTTCAAAGGCACATAATTCCACCCCCTCGAGCTATTATGAATCGCCCAAATCACTCGCCTCCATAGACTATCTTGTTCATTCTTAAAACGCCACCACATTTTTGCTAGAAGCGCGTGGTTCGCCTCCCGAAGAGATCTGAAACCCAACCCCCCATAATTTGTTGGTAAAATCACCTTGTCCTAACCCACCCAATTCATTCTTGCCCTTTTGTCAGACATCCCCGCCCCCCAAGAAAAACACACGCCTCATATGGTCCAACGCCACTATCACGTGTTCCGGAGCCTTGTAGAGAGAAAAGTAATACATGAATCTATGTTGTCAATGAAAGCCGGTCCTAGATTCATTTAGGAATCGCTTGTCTTTATGGAAGGCGGAGCAATTGTCTTTCGGGGGTGGAGTGATCATAGGGCTATCAATCCACATACCATTCACCCGCAACGCATTTATTCTATTATTCGAGATATTTGGGTTTATGACACCATGAAAATAGCCCGAATTTTCATCACCCTCCACCACCCACTTGACCCTGGATTTCTGCTTTAAGTCAGCCTGTTTTTTCCTTTCGAATTCCAACTTACAGGCCTTATAATTGTCTCTAACTTGTAATTCCAAAGGCGCCAAAGGCCTAGATTCAGCCAACAGTTCCAATCTTTCGACCTCCGCTTTCTAAACATTATATTCCTCAGATAAAAGGCGTTTCTCCTTCCCAACCCACTATTTGATTTTATTCTTTAGAAACTTTAGCTTGGTAGCCAACGCCAAATCCGCGGCACCATGGAGCACAAAAGTTGAGCTAACTGACGTCACATACTCCTTGAAACTTGGTAAATCCAACCACGAGTTATAAAAATGAAATGGTATATGCCCAAAGTCCGATGGAGAAACCGAAAGAGAAATTGGACAGTGATCTAAGATGTATCTTGGGTGAGCTAAAACCCCTGCACCCGGCCAACGATCCAAGAATGTCTTACACACAAAAAATCTATCAAGTTTGCTCAACTTAGTGCCATTATCTGACATATATGTGTATCGGTATCTCCCTATATTATATTCATGTAAATCCGCATCAGAAATTAATTCATTAAAACGGTCCGCGTTTGACGCCACAAATTCTGAATTAACCTGTTCCTCCTGACACCTAACTTCGTTGAAGTCACCAACAAAAACCCACATGCCATGACCATGATTTTTTACCCGAAGAAGGTTTCCCCACAGTATCCTCCTCCTCCCAGGGTCATTGGGAGCATATACATTTACAATGTTCACAACTTCCCCAGGCGACACTATAACCCCCGACACCACCAAGTATGACTGATTTTTCTCCACCCCAGTCATTTGAAAGAACAAAGGATTCCACATGCTTATTAAACCCCCCCGACCTCCCCTCAGCCCACACCTGCTATACCTGAAACACCGTATTACCCCACAAAGAACTGTAGTTGAAAAAAGAGTTACCTTCGAGCTTAGATTCCTGCACCGCTAAAAACTAACTCCCTATTCTGGTCTTCAAATTTCTAATTCGGGACGTCTTCATCGAGTCCCTTACCCCCCCCCCCCCTTAGATTTGCTGACAAAATATTCATTGTTCACCGTTTGCTTCACCAATAATTACTTCCTCCACCATGTTCTTGAAACTTCCTAATTGAATGCCAATCATCTCACCTACCTCCACCATCAAGTCCACCTCATCTACAACTCAGTTTTTGGACCGGATCTGTGAGCCCCCACCATCAATCGGCCCAGGACCCACCCGGTTTTCTTCAAACTGAACGGGCTGCTCATTATCCCCAGCCGGAACCCCATCTTGACTAACCTCATGGTCGCTATTAGCCTCCTGAGATTGTTCCACCCTGAGGGAATCACCAAGAGATACTTCACCGGACACCGACTTATTCAAGTCCGGGAACGAATCAGCCTCCCTCGTAGACTCACCCTGGCTGACCTCGTTATTAAGCTCCCCAGAAAAAAAAAAAAAAACATAAGTCTGGTTCTCTTTCTGGGCCTTGTAGGCGGTGATGGACCATTTGAATGAGACCGGCCCATAATAAAATTAGAAACAAGAACAAGGGGCCCAACATTAGATGGGAATTCAGCCCTAAAATATTAGTAGCTGGCCCACCTGGAATAAAAGAATTGTCCACCTCAGTCGCCGCCATTTTCTCTCTCCCATGCACACACGTACACACCAAACCATGCATATCATTAATCTCAGACCTTTGAGCTACCCCATGCAACTCCTCGTCTTCCGACTTGTTCGTTGGTTCACTCACCGACCTGAATTCCTCGTCTTCCAAAGGTTCATCTCCGACCATAGACTCGTCCAAATGAGCCACCGAAGGTGGTGGTTCCGACATCAACGCCTCCACCATGAACTGATTCGACTCTTTCTGTTCCTCCATGGCAAGGACTGGGTACTGATTACCATCCCAATACACTTCCACCTCCTCTTCGATCCTGGATACACCTGAGACCACCACACAACACTCGCCACAGCAATTATCCGGAGCCATCCATGAAAAGTTTGATCCCTTAACAACCCTTTCGAAAGTTTCAGCAATCTTATTGAAAGTGACATCATCTCTTTGTTGCAGTGGAACTCCTATAATTTTCAACCAAGCTAACCTCTCCAACTGAAAATGTTGCCTTTCCCACAAGACTGCCGACGAGAAAATGTCTTTCCAAACCGGGTCATCCTCCCCAATGAACCTGACTACCGTTCTTTTGTCTCTAAAAACAATTAACACCTTCATTCCCCCAATATAACTCACTGGAGCCCCATCCAACCCATCCTCCAATAGTAAAGGCCGAATTTTCTTAAAAGCATCTAAATCCTTAACTTCACCTACTACCACCCTCATAATACAATGATTAGGGTAGAGAACCACCCTATCTTCAAGAACCACCATCTTCCTCTTAGAGCTAGACGGATTGCTTCGCTCACCAGTAAATGCATCCCTATACGAGTAACCATTCGACACCATACTTGGCATGAAGTCCCCCCCCCCCTCTTTGCTGATGGACCCGTTCATCTTGATTAGCACCTTCCGACCTCGGCTACCCTGTGGTTGACCACCAAATGTTCCTTCCTGGTTTAGAAACTTTTCATGGTTTTGGTTGTATTTCGCTACCGATACTGAGATTTTGACCCGATATATCGTCACTATATTCAGTCTCCTCAGAAGCTCCTCCATGTCCGACACCCCCTAAACCCGATAAAGCCAAAGAAATTTCCTTTCGCATCCCTCTTCCTTTCCACATACGCATCCTCAATAGCTCCATAGGGCTAAAACACCTTCCATAACAGTGTGCTAGAGACTCCACCAAGTAGATTTGCGATGAAGAAAGTAGTTACTAGCCCACCACGTTGTGCTCCATCATCTCTCTGGTTGCCTGAATTAGAGTCTCTTCCTCTCCCTCTCATTTTTTATATTGTTTACCAAAATATTCTTAATATTATAAAGTATTAGAAAGGGCTTTATGGGGTTTTATGGAAAAATAGGGGTGTAGTGGGAAAGGACTCCATGGGGCTTTATAAATGATTAGGTAATCATTGCTTAACAATTGTTTTTTATTTAAATAACAAATTTAAATACTAAATAATATTTCATTAAATAAAAATATTACAAATAGTAAAAAAAAACAATTACAAATACTAAAAAATAGAAATACTAAAAAAAAGTTACGAATACTAAAATAACAATTACAAATACTAAAAAAAATACAAATTACTACTCGCCGTCGTCTTCTTCTTCTTCTTCTTCTTCTCCTTCTTCTTCTTCTTCTTCTTCCTCTTCTTCTTCGTCTTCGTTGTTTGGAATTGGGCGAATCGCCCATGCTTCCTCGACCAAATCCGACTTCAATGCGTTATGTATATCCTTGGGACGCAACATGGTACTGTTTTGTATTCTCTACTCCATTGTCGCTTGCGTCCCTTCAACAACGTCTTCTGGAAAATAGTTTTGGCATATTACTTTTCCTTCGTCTTCATGTATCATATTATGCATTATGATACAAGCATACATCACCATTCTAATTCTTTCATTTTCCCACACACGACAAGGATTTCTAACAAAATGTCATCGTTGTTGAAGAACGCCAAAACACATCCCATTGTCATTTCTTGCGGACTCATGAAGTGTCTTAAAATATTGTCTTTTTTGATCGAGTGTTTGAGAAAACGGTTTGACGAGCATTGAATACTCCAGATATATACCATCCGCTAAGTAATATCCATGCTCATAGTAATTATTATTTGCATAAAACACAACTTTCGGTATTGTTACGCCAATGTAAGACTCTAGCAATGGCGAAAACTGAAAAGTAATACTCATCCGAAATCTTCGCCTAAATAGATCAGGGTCGTAAACCGGATTAGGATTGAAATATTCACTCATTAAATGCTCACTGGCGGATACACGGTCTCGCTGTATATATTCCCTAGTTAATTTCTCCCGTGGGAGGGGGGGATTATTCATATGATGCACGGCGTTCGCCGCTAGCGTAACTGCACTCGTAACGACTTCTTCCTCTTCCGCGCCGTTGTTGTGAAAAAATCTTTGATATAGATCGGTAAACGAGTCTTTGTGGGGAGGAGACAACATTGTGGTGATTTGTATGTGCAGAAGTTTAATGGTTTTTGTTTGTGTTTGAATGGTATGTGTTTGTGTTTGAATGTTTGTGTTTGTGTTTGAATATTTGTGTAATATATATAAAGTGTTTGTGTTTATTTATTTTTTATTCATTCGACCGTTGGTAACGGTCATCTCCCAAAGTCCCAACGTTCCATTTTGTTAATTGTTGTGCCATAACGCTCGCCATCTCCATAACCTTCCAAGCCATAACGCCTCCATAGCGCCAGCGGGCCGGTGTTCCCGGCGCTATGGAGGTCTAAAACGCCCTATAACAAGATGGTTTGGCGCCCACTACGGGTGCACTAAACATACATACTAGTTCTTGCTTGTTCTGAATTATTCGATTGAGATTTCGAGTGCCATTAAGTACTTTGAACACTAATGAATAACTACAAAGTCAAAAACAGCCAATTACAAGTGACGCGCTAGTAAACGGGCCACAAGCTGCGCCGCTACCCAGTACTTTAATCTGAAAGTGATTTCACATTCAAAAGGTTATCCATGCTATTACATAGACATGATTCTCAAATTATATTCTTAAGGCAGGAAGCTCATGATGGGACGATAAACTATATAGAATGGATAAACAACAATATGATGTAGTCAGCATATGATAAGAAGCAACAATAAAAGAAGGAAAAGACATATTTCAAAGCAAGTTTTTTTTATACTTGTGTCTCTCAGAGTATAATAACCAAAGTTGTAGACGACTTATATAAGCCCAAGAAAGTGAAACCGATAATAAGCACAGTTTAAATTGCAATTCAACATTTTAACATGCAATTAACTAGATTGAGAAGACATATATGATCAAAAACCATATTTGATATAATCAGCTTTAGATGTACATATGAGAATGTGGGTCGAAAACCTATTTATGGGTAGGAGCAAAACCTAAGAACTTCAATCTGTTATTGCGATTCATCATAATCATTGATCGGCAGAATATCATAAACATTCACCATGTTGGTCATAAAATGGCAGAACTGTTGGGGAATAACCGTAACAAACGAACAAAAACGGATAACAGAAATCTCTGAAGGCACGTGATCGCTTTCAGATTGAATCAATTCGACGGTTCTATCGAATACTCAATCGGATACAATTAGAGATTGAGAATTTTCTGTATGTTGTGATTGAGATTTTGAGAACCAGAGAGATTGACCAAGAAGAAGAAATTTTTCGTAATGAAAATTGGGCCTTGGACCCCAGCCAGGAGCTCTGCCCCTTGGACCCTGCTCCTAGGGGCGCTGCCCCCGGACCCCCGTTCCTTAGGGGCTTCGCCCCTAAGTTCATAATAAATTCAAATAGGCGTGCACTCTGTACCACCATACCTATATGATGTGTTATTATGAACATATTGGTCAAACAGTCAATCTAATTACACTAAAATATCCAACAATCCTCCCCTATTTTAGTGTAATCCTTGATTAACTAAAACAAGTAATCTCAAACATTCAAACTTTTTCTTAAATGAAATGTCGTGACGATTGACTTTCACAATAGTACATTACACATTCCGAATATTCGAATACCAGGGTGTCGCTTAGGATTGAACCCTGGGAACTCATCTTGAATACACAAATATAATGTACACAAAAGTTTACATACATAGTAGTTCTATCTTGACATAATGTTTTACTAGCCTATGTTCTTATCCTTCATAAGTATGTCAAAGCCAAGTCCCAACTTCTTGAAGCGGCTAAACTTCATACTTACATAGGTAGCTCTTTTAATCTTGCACATGCAATGCAATTTGTCAAAAAAGCTATTAAGAATATATACATTCAACCTCCTTAACTTGCAGGTCTGAACACATACCTTGGGATAATCTTCTAATGTGTTCCAATCTCTACATATTAAGCTTTCCGCATTGAATTCTGCATCTAGCATTGTACTAGATGGGAATTGGGTATCTTAACATCAGAGATTTCTAGTGGACTTTAATCCCATCCCTATAGCCGACTATTTCACGAGATCTCTACTTAACCCTTTGGTTAAATGACTGGCTAAATTGTTTTGAGTTCTCACAAACACCACAGATATCACACCATTCGTGATAAGCCCACGTATCATGCTGTGTCTAACACCTAAGTGTCTAGACTTTCCATTATACACTTGACTATATGCCTTAGACAAGGTAGATTCACTATCACGTCTGATAGACAATGGTGATATCGGTTTCGGCCACAATGGAATTTCATAAATCAAATTTCTTAGCCATTCAGCTTCTTTACTAGCTGCTGCTAATGCCACAAACTCAGCTTCCATTGTTGAATTAGTGATGCAAGTTTGTTTCTTTGATGCCCAGCATATAGCACCACCTCCAAGAAGGAATACCCAACCACTTGTGGAAGAATGATCTTCCAAATTAGTAATCCAACTTGCATCTGAATAACCTTCAAGAACAGAAGGAAATCCAGTATAAGTCAAACCAAAATATATGGTTCCTTTCAAGTACCTAAATACTCAATTTATTGCTTGCCAATGAATCAAACTTGGATTGTGAGTATATCTACTTAGTTTTCCAACAGCAAAAGCTATATCATGTCTGGTACTAATCATGGCATACATGAGAGATCCAATAGCCTTTAAATATTCAAGATGATTCACAGCAACTCCTTTATGAGGTACGAGTTTTACAGAAGAATCCATAGGAGTACCCATTGGAGAACTATCTTTGTGATTAAACTTTTCCAACATCTTCTCAATATAATGTGATTGAGAGATAGTAACACCATGTTCTCCACGTATGATCTTAATACCAAGTATCATGTCTGCCTCCCCCATGTCTTTCATATCAAACTTAGATGACAGAAATTTCTTAGTTTTATCAACTTCATTTTGGTCAGTACCAAAAATCAACATGTCATCAACATATAAGCAAATAATTACTCCTTTTTTAGAAGTATCAAATTAGCTATAAACACACTTGTCCGCTTGGTTTAATGCAAAACCATTAGACAACACCACATCATCAAACTTTTGATGCCATTGCTTAGGTGCTTGTTTCAGGCCATAAAGAGAGTTCACCAATTTACAAACCTTATGTTCATTTCTAGGCATGACAAAACCTTCAGTTTGTTTCATGTAAATCTCTTCATCCAATTCACCATTCAAAAAGGCATTTTTAACATCCATTTGGTGAATTACAAGATTATGTATAGCTGCAAGTGCCAACAATAATCTTATGGTGGTTATCCTTGCAACAAGAGCATAGGTATCAAAGTAGTCAATGCCTTCCTTTTGCCTAAAGCCTTGGATGACCAATTTGGCTTTATATTTGTCTATGCTACCATCCACCTTCATCTTCCTTTTGAAGATCCATTTACTACCCAAAGGTTTACACCTAGGTGGTAAATCAGCCAATTTCCAAGTATTATTGTGCATTATAGAGTCAATCTCATCTTGGATTGCTTCTTTCTAAAATGCAACATCCCTAGAAGACATAGCATCATTGAATGTCTTTAGATCCTCATCAATATTAAAACAATATTGATACTGATGTTCAACACCATTTTTGGTTCCTTCTACTAAATAAAGATGAAAGTCAGCACCAAAAGACTTGGGTTTTCTGACTCAAGTACTTTTTCTGGGCCCAGTACTAGTAGAAGGTACATCATAACAATTACCTGAATTGTCACCAAAAGAAATTGTTTGTTCATAATTTTTAAGACACTAAGGCGTGTCCTTCAATCGAGGAACAGAAGAAAATCTATCCTTATTCCCAAAATTAGCATCTCTTGACTCAATGACAGAGTGAACAGATACATAATCACTTGGTTCTATGACATAGAACCTATAAACAGGGGAATGTTCAGCATATCCAATAAATATGCAATCTATGCCTCTTTCACCAATGGTACTCATTTTGGGCTCAGTAAACCTCACAACAGCTATACATCGCCAGACTTTGAGATAACTCAAATCTGGTACCTTTTTGTACCAAAGTTCATATGGGGTTACCTTAGACCTTTTATTAGGTTCTCGGTTCAATAAGTAACAGGCTGTCAACATAGCCTCACCCCAAAATCCATCACTTAAACCAGAATAGGACAACATGGAATTAGCTATTTCTTTCAATGACCTATTCTTCCTTTCAGCCACACCATTTTGTTGTGGTGTGTAAGGAGCAGTTGTTTGATGTATTATACCAGTAGATTGAAAATACACTGGATCATAATACTCTCCACCTCTATCTGTACGGAGGTTTTTAATCAAACCATTTCTATGAAGCTCAACCTCTTGTTTATAAACTTTAAATTTATCAAGAGCTTCATCCTTTGAATGCAATATATATACATGACAAATCTAGTTGCATCATCAATAAAGGTTACAACATACTTCTTATTTCCTAGAGAAGGAGTACTATGAATGTCACATAAATCAGAATGAATCAATTCTAATACATTAGAATTCCTTTTGACATCTTTAAATGGTTTTCTTGTAATTTTTGTCAATTTGCAAGTATGACAATCATTACATTTTGGTATGTCAAAAGCAGGTATAAGACTCATTTTAGACATATGTTTCATTCTGTGATAATTGACGTGACCTAATTTTGCATGCCATAATTCTGATTTACTAAAATCATTGCTAGAACTAGTAGAAGCCATACAAACAGAATTATTAACAAAAGGGACATCCAAATTCAACTTAAACATGCCATTCAAATAACCAAATCCAATAAAGGTTCCATGTCTTGACAAGATATACTTGTCACTTTCCAAGACCTGCTTATAACCACAATTATTCAATACAATACCAGATACTAAGTTCTTATGAATCCTAGGTACATATAGAACATTATTTAATAGTAAAGAGTTTCCAGAAGTAAAGACTAAAAGAATAGATCCTATTCCTTTAATTGGTTCAGTAGCAACATTGCCCATCTTCAGTAAAGATCCATCTTAAATTGGCTTAAAATCCTTGAACCATTGAAGAGTTTTGCAAACATGACATGTTGCTCCTGAATCCATCCACCATGAAATATCATCACCCTGGACATAAAATGCTTTAGAGATTATTGATACATAATAATTCTCAATATAATGATCATATGGTACCAAAAACGAACCTAATTTCTTTTCGGGATCCTTGGATCCACTTGTACCAGCCATGTTTTTGCCTTTTCCTCCACTCTACCAGACCTGCAGTCTTTCTTGAAGTGTCCGGGTTTATTACACTTCCAACAAACCTTTTTAGGCTTCTTATCAGAACCCTTATTGTTGTTCCCTTCAAACTTTCGTTCCCCTTTCCAAGTCTTGGAGGATTCACCCTCCTCCACCATGTTCACAGAAGAACAACCAGCCATGGTTTTAGTACCAACAACAGAACCCTTTTCCATATCACGTATGGATTGTTGAATTTGGAAACTACTTCCCAATTCAACCAGATTCAATTCCTCTTTCTTGTGTTTCAGATTATTCTTATAATCTTTTCAAGAGGGTGGCAGTTTATCAATAATACTAGAGACAGAAATAGATTCATCCATCTTCATTCCATATTGATGAAACTGCCCTAGTATTCATTGCAATTCATGACACTGTTCCATAACAGGCCTAGTGTCTACCATTTTATAGTTAATAAAATTACCAACCAGAAATTTCTTACTAGACGCGTCTTCTGCCATGTATTTGGCTTGAAGGGTATCCCATAATTCTTTTGCAGACTCTACGTTTTGATACACATCAAATAAAGAATCAGACATACCGCTAAGAATATGACTACGACAGATGTAGTCTGCGTTTTCCCACTTTGAACGAATTCTAGTTTGTTCCAGAGTTTCATTCTCAACAATCTCGGGACAAGGAGTGCTCAGAACATACAAAACTTTCAGACTCGTGAGATAGAAGTGCATCTTCTTTTACCAGCGTCTAAAATCCTGTCCAGAAAACTTGTCCAATTTCGTAAAGTTCTTCGTCATATCTTTCACAGATTCATTGTTTGTCATCTCCGGAAATTGATTCAAACTTTGTTGGGGAATAACCGTAACAAACGAACAAAAACGGATAATAGAAATCTCTGAAGGCATGTGATCGCTTTCAGATTGAATCAATTCGACGGTTCTATCGAATACTCAATTGGATACAATCAGAGATTGAGAATTTTCTGTTTGTTGTGATTGAGATTTTGAGAACCAGAGAGATTGACCAAGAAGAAGAACTTTTTCGTAATGAAAATTGGGCCTTGGACCCTGCTCCTAGGGGCGCTGTCCCCGGACCCCGTTCCTTCGCCCCCTAAGTTCATAATAAATTCAAATAGGCGTACACTCCGCACCACCATACCTATATGATGTATTATTATGAACATATTGGTCAAACAGTCAATCCAATTACACTAAAATATCCAACAAGAAGCATCGTTCTTCATTGAGTCCGAATGTTGTTCATCATCATATTTTCATTGATATTTTTGTAGTTCATGAAGCTATATACACTATAACAATTCGTTAGTAGTCCATGAGATAAATCTATAAACTATTCGTCATGAGGTAGTAGGAAACAATTCATCATTGAACATATTCTTACACAACTATACAAGGTTTATTTGTATATATTGGTTGTTGATTATGAATTGTGAATTATACATTATGTTGTAGCTAATGTACACACTTAACTATTGAACGTTCATCATAGATGGATTCACAACAATATGAGGCTATATCAAGTGATTAAAATAAAGAAAGAAAACATAAGAAGAAAATTGTGGAATAATCCTATAGTTGAGTCGCTAAAAAAGTTGCCTGCTGAGGGCTCAAAATGCATATGAAGTTCAATGATGTAGGCCCAATATCTGAAGGAGAATTAGAGTGGACCCAACTTGTTGCATGCCTAAAATGATGCAACCCAAGTCCCAAATTGTATATCGGTCACCGTGGCCCAATCCATTTTTTTTCATTTTATTGTATTAAGTGTGTATATATCACCATACGGAACTACTACACATCGAAATAGAAGACAAACAGAAAACACGTTGCGCTGACAGCCTCTTTTAGGTAGCAAAACTAACTCTTTCAAGGACATTAGTGTTACTTGGAGAGTTGAAGACAATGTCTTTTTTTTTTTTTTTTCATTTTTAAAACTACACCAATAAAATGAATAACTATGCGCTCAACTTCTTTTTGGCTGCAGCAAATTTTATATCGTTCTGTGTTGTATAAAAAAAATTAAATAAAAAAACAGATTGAATATTATCCTTTTAGCTTTATGTGCTATAAAATGTTACAATTTGTTAACAAACATTTTTAGTTAGTTTCTTTTTAATAATCTATACATTGCCATAATCAATATTAACTTCAAATAATTTACGAGAAAACTTAAATAGTTTTCTAACAAAGGAGGCTTTGGTGAGACGGCATATTTACATTGACGACCATATGTGCGCATTATGTGAGAGTAATGAAGAATCGATTGAACATCCTTTAACCGGTTGTATTGTTTCTTTGGCCGTTTGGAATGCGGTTGCTGCGTGGTGCAAGATCCCTAGGCCTTTTGTTTTTCATGTCAACGATTTGGTGGAGATGCATAAGGATAGTGGCGTGACGGGGAACAAGAGATCAATACTTCATGGTATTGTTATTATTACTTGTTGGAGGTTATGGAGAGCTAGGAATGAGAAGATTTTTTCTGGCACAGATTTTAATGTGGTAGAGATGGTTGCGGATATAAAGTCTTTGGGTTTTCTCTGGTACAAATATAGGTTTAAAAAAGAGGTAGTGGATTGGAATAGATGGTGTCTTTTTGATGTAACGTGATTGTTGTTTTGTTTTGGCTTTCGGCGTTTATCTCCATCTTGGTGATAGTCGTCGGGTGCGGTTGGTTTTAATGAAAGTCAATTTCAAAAAAAAAAAAAGAAAGAAAAAAGAAAACTTAAATAGTTGAGCGAACGAAAATAATGATTATGAAAAATGCATACTAAATATATTCACCTCCCACGTTAATAAGAAAGGAAAGTGGTGGAAAAGAACTTTTTTAAAAGAGACCACCAAACCTGAAGTAGACACATGTTTAAGAGAAGACTTGTGTTATAGATAAACTATGTAAAAACTATTTAATTTATCAAAAAGATTAATAAAAAAGAAATTTAAAGTATGTATCTTTCACATAAATTAGATGCATCATTACTAGAATTTATATATTTTTTAAAGGAGAAAAGAGCCGCACATGGCATGTTTGAATGTGGGTACGGTCTTCAATCCATTTCTCGTATTATTTGTGTTATTGTTTTAGACTTTTAGGGTAGAAGATGAAGAATAATGCCAAGAATAATAATAGATTAACTATATATATATTATCACCGAATGCGAGTATGATACTAGAACAAGAGATAATTGGCACTTAATACCGAATGTGATTAGAAAAAAAAAAAACGTGTGGAACCTTTGTTCAACAAGGATTATTATTATCTTGGAAGACTAAGAAAATTGCGGTTTAAAAATATTTATTGAACGTGTACATAAACTACCTAAATTTTATTTTCTTGAACATTAAATACATTGAAAATCGGAAAGGTAACAATTTGTTAGAAAGCTTAAAGAAAACCATGAGCCCACTAACAAAAACAATGTAACACACCAAAACAAGAAACAAAGTAGGCACAATTAGACAACACCGCCGTTATAACAAAAGATGAACATCATTAAAGACCCTACACAAAACACTATGAAAAGATATATCATATATCAAAAGCCCACACCATTGCCAAGAGCTTGACGTGCCACCAACCAATATGGTATAGAGGACCACCATCAATCTAATCAACAACACCTCGTAGATAAAGGCTTCCATAGATAACGTCCATACACGGCCAAAAAAACCATAAGCATCAACGTCGCCAATTTGTGGGGATCGGAGTGATGAAGATCAGGAAGGGTTGGGAAGTAGTGCCTAGAGAGGTCGTGAGAGAGTGGTAAGAAGGGAACACCACTCCCTCCATTTGGGAACTTCAATTTGGTTCTTCCCGGAGGTCTTTACCTGGATCCACTTCGTCCAACCTAGGACTTTAACTTCATGAGACGTAAAGTGGAAGCAAGTAGTAAAAATTTATCACGTGATACCAGTATAGTATTATATGTATGTTATACAGTGTGTGATACTTGTTTTCATGATAATTAAATATATATATATATATATATATATATATATATATATATATATATATATATATATATATATATATATATATATATATATATATATATATATATATATATTCTATAGCCGAGTGATAGCGATTTATTGAACATTTCAAGTAGTAATGCCAATCAATGAAACCTTTAGCGTGCCACTGATTAGAAATGAGGATAATCATATTATTTTGTAAGAAGAAATTATAAAGCAACTCAAATAATTTCATGGTCTTGAGTGTCCATTTCTTCATTTGAATTGATGCATTTCACCTCATCATTGCATCACCCTTTTTGCAGTCGACTACTTTACTGTGACCATATTAAATAGTGCCCTCACTTCGTATTCTTTTGTTGAATCTTTTTTTACCAGATCTATAAAAAAATATTTGATCGTAAATTTACATGTTAATTTACAATATGAATTCAGTTGGTTTTTTATACATGATCAATTTAATGTAGACTCACATGGAACAATATTTACATCCCATGAATTTATGTTGCTTTTCATTAATATTAGTTTACATGTAAATTCACATTGTAGCTTTGTTCTTTATATTTGTATTTTGCTGCAAAAGTATAAATTAAATTTGTGAAGTAAGGTTAATTTACAAGTAAACTTACACTATCACTATTAACACTGACTTCATATCTTTTTTCCGCTCTTTATGTCGGCAAAAGAAATAAACAAATTGATAAAAAGATTGGCATGGTTATACTATATATGATATGAAGAAAGGTCGGATAAAAATCAAATTATTATGAATTAAACGGGTTAAATGAGTATACTATATATTATATAAGATGTAAAACTGAAATTAATATACACACGAGAATGATGTGAGATGCAACCGTTTACAAGTTTCCAAACTAACCTATACGGCTATACATACACATGAGAATTTTGTGAATTTTTTTATTACAAGTTGCCTTATCCATAATATAACAACTAGTGGGTTTACCCGCACGTTATAACGGGATTCACAAATGGGTTGCAATACAACATTATGATACTTAGGTTTTTTGCCGCAAGTTACGGAAAAAATAGAAATGTGCACACTATGTTTTAACAAGTATTCGTCGAAAGAAAAGAAAAGAAATGTGCACCGCCATTTACAGCTGATTGCAGTTCACCACAAAAACCATGTACTCATTATTGAACAAATCTTAATAAAGCAAATGTATGTTACTGTAACAGACCAATATGAACATAAACATCATTATTGTGTAAGTTGTCCGGTAATTGCATATCTACATAACCGTGTCATTGAAGACAACTTGCTAAATGATAAAGTTCATTAACATGACAAAAGCATGTTAATAATATGATATTGTATATACTATCATATGAAGGTCATTATCCATTTAGAAATTAAAAGTTATGATTTGTAAGTTTGTAATAGACTTGCCCAACCTGTCCCAGCAGCTAAAAAATTGCCCAATGTAGCCAGTAAGCCAAACCATCCCGTCCACTTTGTCGCTGGGTGTACGCATATATATGAAAAGGGTTTATAATATATAAGTATTATTATGGCACACGATAGCCAAAAATTCCCAAAAAACGAGTAAAATGCAAGTGTGCAGCCATATTGGGGTGATTGTTTTGAATGGTTGAAAATCGGCAATCTTGGCTCTTTAATCCTTAAATATCAACACATTGCTAGACTTAGGGCCGTTTGGTTGATTAAGTGTTGAATCATTAAGAAGTCTGAATGGTTAAGAGGCTCTGAATGATTAAGTGCTTAATGGTTCAGCTATGCACCAAGTCTGAATGATTCAGCTCTTAATCATTCCATTCAGAGCCTTTTTTTAGGTTGAAACAAACAGTCTGAATGCTGAACCATTCAGAGCTGAATGGTTCAGAGCCTCATTAAGAGGCTACCAAACAGGTCCTTAATATCTCTGAATTATTTAAGGATGGACCCTGTAATGCAAATAATCCAGTCCCTTTGCTGTATCAACAAAAATCTTTACCCGTTGCACCTAATCAAGCACGGGCCCCGGTTGTACTCCTTGCAGACCCTTCCTACCTGCATGTATACATGCATATTATATAGATTTTAAACCCAACACCAATTATATTTCAACTTATATATCCTTTAATTTAAACATAAAAACAAAAGTGCAATTAAGTGTTCATTGATGTGCCGAGAAATTGATATGTTTTCCACACATAATTGTCTCTTATCTTATACTCAAAATCATGTTTTTATCTCTTTTTTATCATGATTTATCTTTCTTTGTTGATAATTGCAGGATCAAAGGTCAGGAGGTGAAAAGAAGTGGAAACCGGCACAAAACGCCACTAATCGGACGAAGAATTGAAGACTTTGAAGCTCTGCCAGATGTGGCACAGCCGTGCTTACGGTCGTGCAGTTGTCCCGGGTCAACAAGTCAACATTTCCAAGTCAACGGAGGCCAAAATAAATGTTTGAAGATGTGCACGGGCGTGCCCCTTTCTATGGCACGGGCGTGCTTTGCTAAAACGTGTTCCCCAAGGATTAAACCGACCAAAACTGACAAGACGGTTAGATGTAATGTGTAGCATGGGCGTGCTTGACCTACGGACAGACATCTCTGCATTAAGGACTCTACAACAGTACCTGCTGTCAAGCATGGGCGTGCTAGGGTATGAGCATGGGCGTGCTTGAGCTGATTTGCCTATAAATAGAGGCCTCCACTCCACAATTTGAAGCATCCTTTAGGATTTTAGGTGTCCATGGAGCTTGGGATCACTCCATAAACACCACAATCAAGAGAGAAACAACCCGAAATCACCCAAAACCCTTAGAAATCTCCATATAACCTTCCACCATGTCTTGTACACAAACCCAACCTTGTGAGCTTGTTGTATCAACCATGCTAGGCTAGATTTCTGTTGGTGTTGCTAGGGTGATGATGGAAACTTGGTATGAATTAATATAGTTGATCTTTTATTTAAAGTGGTGTTTTGTGTTCTTAATAATTATTTCTATTCTAAACTTTGTTTAATGAGTTAATTAATAAATCACTTAGTCTTTGGTCTTGTAGGTGTCTTGATAGGAAGTGGGAGGACTCATGAGTGTACCCATTGTCACACCTCGCCAAGGCGGAAACGCGAGGTGCGACTTCAAAAAATTTCCAAGCACAAAGGTCACACGAGCATTGATTAAAATAAAGCGGGAAATTTCATTAAACAACCAGATTTGTTCAACATAGAGTTAATTGTTTAAAATCAAAACCATTGTATGTAAATGTCTACTATTAGAACAACAACACAACGGTCCAAAAGAAGGTATCCCACAAATGCTCGCACGCGGCCCCCGCAAGTTCCACTATCCATACTAATTTCCTGAAAACATGCATTAAAGGAAATATGGGTCAACATAAAGTTGGTGAGTTCACGGGTTTTCTATATGGTGGACATGTAATCCAAAACCGACTAAATCATTGCCTAGCTAGGGCAATAATCAATATGTGATCTGACATGAGCCCATAACCAAACCTTGACATGTCATGCCTCGCCCATCGTACACTAAAGACAACGAAATAATGTGAAATACAAGCACTCTTTTGATATCTGTCATCCGGTCAGAGCGACTGACCAAGAGTGGGGGTGTCAACCCATTAGATCTATCCCCGGTGTTTCATGGCTAAGTCCATAGCTAATGGTTATGGTATGATGTATGACACGAGGGCTTAATGGATCCTGAACTGTAATGTCTCATGTTCACATAATAGTCATGAATTGTAACTGGAAACTGTACGCATGTTTTTCCCCCAGAAAAATGTAAAAACTGTAAAAAGGGGCCGTGAAATACTCACTTGGTGTCTGGATGCTAGACTGAACTGAATCTGGCATGGTGTGTCTGGTCTGGGATGCCCTAGGTTCATTTAAAGGCAACCTTAAGTATATGTTTTATTCTAACTACCATGCAACTATTCACCCGACTAGGACACCTATGGACTAGAGGCCTCTGTACCACTATCCACGTGTGTCACACACTGTATGTGTCAGAAAATGTTCGTTTTGTCGTTAAAGTGACTATGTTTAGTCTATTTTTGGTAAAACGAGTGTCTTGACTTACTAAATGTCACCGAGTGTCACTTATGGCTTAGTTACGTAAGTCTAAGGTGGCATATGGACACATCTTTTGGCAATTTCTTATGAAAATAACATGTTTAGGCATCTTGTCCATGAATATCCCCACATGTTAGTGTATATCACTTGTTTTCATGAAAACTCTTGTGTTAAGCTCATTAACACATGTATTTAAGGTTCTTAACACATGTTTATAAAGCGAGCCTTAGTATATGTTATAAAAATAAACGATTTTGGCTTAGGCTTGGGCCGGCCTCAGCCCTATACTCTCACGCACACTCATGTGTATGTGTGGGGTATGTTGTGACACCCGGCAAATTCTGGTTAACAACGTTGTCTGGATTAAAGTCTACCTTAGCGAGTCACGCGTATGTTATACTTAACGAGGGTTAGCGAGATAGCTAGATAGGACATACGTGCATTGTCTCGGGTTTGAGACAACTTACAAAACGTTTTCTAGTCCGGTTTGGGACTACTTTCACATCTCAGGTTATGAGATGCTTTGACTCCTTGTGTGGGTCGGGTTTTGACTCCTTGTGTGAGTTAACGTGTGATTGCATGATTAGTGAACCTCGGACGTTGGTGAATAATAAACTTAGGTGTCTCGGTGATATCTGACAACTTATGTGAAAACCATACGTGATTATGTGAACCTAAACCGGACACGTTAATAAAAATTATTAAAAGTGGAGCGTGAGGTTGATTAGGGTCTTAACGCATGGGGTTACACTTGTTATGGTCCGAAATAACGAAAACGTTGAAGGATAACGCGTCGGGAGGCGAAACGAGGCAAAAGCGCGCCACCCGGACCTGTGAGCGGCCGCTCACAGGCTCCGAGCGGCCGCTCGAAGGGGACTGACGGGTTTAAACCGCCTCAAACTCATATTTAAACATCCTTAACTCCCATGCAGCCCTCATACTCAACCCTAATCGCCCCCTTACTGCCCCACACGAATATTTCACTCCAAAAACTCCTGCTAAGGCTTAAGATCATCAATTGGGAGGCTCCAAGGCGCGCGATTGATTGATTTGAAGAGCTAAGGGTATAACTCATGATTTCTTACGCTTTTTACTTTATGTTTTATTGTAAAAATCATATAACAAGTTTGTCCAGGTCTGAATGGGTTTAATAAACATTAAAACATGAGTCTTTTTGAAGATTAAACGGATTAAACCTATTAATAAACGCGTAGTAACATCATAGGATGCTTGTTGCGCAAGTTATTGGTGTTTTGATCCTAAAAGCTTTGATCTTGACATGTTTGATAATAGGATCTGATGGGAATAGGTATTAGGAAAGTTGTATGATGATCATTAGGTGTTATTGATTGATAATATGCAACTAGGGTTTGATATAATTGATAATATTGTACGATCAGAATCTGGACAGATTCTGAAAGTCGACTTGTAGGGTCTGTTTCGTGGCTTGAAAACAATTGGTTTGATCGATTCTTTGCATGATTGTAACGTACAAGGTCTTAGCTTTTCATAATGGGTAAAACCATCGAATTTGGACATCGTTTGAGTCGTTTTTGGAATTTTAATTGATTAGGGGTCATATCAGATGTTCGGATTTGTAAATTGGGCTAACTTTAAATGGTCATAACTTGAGATTTACAAGGAATTAGATTATGAAATTTTTACAGTAGGTCAATACTGGAAAAATAGAGCTTTTCCAAGTGGATTCATCTCGTTTGGATGAATACACAATTTTTAAGAATTTTCCTACTAAACTGACCTGTTGAGGAGATTTTCTGGACATAGCTGTGTTGTACGAATTTTCATAATTTTTGTGTTTGGAATTGAGACAAAACAAAAATAGGTATTGTCGAGTGAATCCCAAAGTAAATTCAGTAAAAATTTGGGAGGTTAACTCACTGGTTTGCTATTTTAAATAAATTAGTTTTGATGGCGCACAATCTGTCCTGAAAACACAGGTTGTGTATTATGTGCTTCTGTGATTAATTGAGGTCTTAGGTGGTATGGAATTGACATGTAACTGAAGTACACTTGTCTGAGACACATACGGAATGTAGAAACTAATTGTAACCAACGTATTCACCAACGGGTCCGTAGGGTTTACTATTGCATGTAGAATCACTAGGCGTCGCATACACACTTTTGAACATTTAAAACGCCTTGGACAAACGAGTTATATGGGTAATGATATTACGCCTATACTCACTAAGCGACACTGTTATTAGGGTGTCGGTAGCATATATTGCTTGCTGTTCGGATTCTTTGCTTGCACGTTAAGGTGAGTTTACGGCCCCTCTTTTAAACTGGTTTACACTTTTCGGGGGAGAAAACATGTGTTAAAACGATTATTTGGTAATTACTGTCATACTATGGGTTTACACTGTGTACTACACGATCTTTGGAAGTCCCGGGGGGAACCATGAATGTGCGGGTTTGCACAACGGGGAAATGTGAATAGCGCTATTGGGAGTGACCAACCCCGCTCGTCGACTTGGAGGGTCGGCGGGTGCATATTGTCTCAAACAGGAACAACAGGAACTACATCGGGCATACTTTTGGTATTCGCGTTAGTAATGGTTTTCCAATCGTGGTAGTAACAAAACATACGCCTAGCTAGCGTACACTGGTTTTCGATTTGTTATAGTATGGACAGGTTGACTTGGTACTTGGATACAAAACCTGTAAACTCACCAGCATTTTTGTGCTGACGTAAACTTTTACATGTTTTCTCAGGTCGCTAAGGTAGCACAATGGAACTAGGGCGCACGCGTCTGCACGGCGTCTAGTTAGAGTTGCATGGTTTTACAAACGTTGAACATTGGTTTACTATTGAATATTGTTTTGAATAAGCTTCCGCTGTAAACGGGAATTTTAAACATTGTTTTGAAATTGCATTATGTTCATTTTAGACTTGTTTATTGTGATCGTTGGTTTGGATCCTGGTTTGTCATGCGCCTCGCGGTAAAACTCCGCAAGTGGATTTTGAGGGTGTGACAGATTGGTATCAGAGCCAATGGTTATAGTGAACTAGGACTGCATGTAGAGTCTAGTCTATAGCCGAGTCGCACACACTAGACGATCACATGGTACTAAACATTATGGTGGTTTACGTATGGTCTTGTCGGGGTGTCTCTAAATCATTTGGTCTTTCTACGTTACATCATCCGTTCTATCTTAGGTCGGGTTACTTACTTTCTAGGCAGTGTAGTATATTGGAGTGAATCATGTACTCTTGAGATTTATCCAAGGCTCGGACTTCTCCCTTTCATACTCCAATAGAAACACTTGCCATAAACTACCGTAGTATTACGGTGTATAGCTAAGAGTCTATGTTCGGTGATTTGAACTTTGAACTAGGAGAACACTTGGAGGACCATGTAGAGCGGTTTATCATTTTGGGTGCACACAAAATCATAAACCGAAATGCATGGAAGCCCTGGTGAGCTCTGGGTTTGAAGGGATAGTCCTGGATTGGATCTAGCTTTGATCTTGCGAACGCTAGTGGTTACCATTAGCTGTGAAACTAAATTTTCTCATTCTTTCTGCCAGAATCATGTCTGGAGTACGAGGAGGACGTGGAGGTGGTCGCAATGGTGGACGTGGTGGTGGTCGCGGTGGTGCTGGTGGTCGTGGAGGTGTTAACCTATCGCAGGACGATCTGAACAACTTACTCCAAGCTGCCTTTCAGTTAGGGCACAACGGTGGTGGTAAGTTGATTTATCCATTTTCCTTGCCTCATTGGTGAACCTTGTTTGCATTCTTCGTGGCTTCTCATGCGTTTCATTTCAGGTGGTCCTGTTAACCCACCCCCACCCATGTGTACCTACAAGATGTTTCGGGACTGTAAGCCCCAGGAGTTCTCTGGCACTGAGGGTGCGGTGAGCTTGCTTAGGTGGTTGGAGAAAGTGGAGTCAGTATTTTTGATGTGTAACTGTCTCCCAGAAGATCGGGTAAAGTATGCTGCTGCATTATTCCAGGATGTGGCATTGACTTGGTGGAATGGCATCACCCAGAATATGGGTATTGGGGAGGCATATGCTATGCCATGGGAGAATTTTGTGCAGTTGCTGAAGCGTGAGTATTGTCCGAGGGAAGAGGTACAGAAGCTGGAGCATGAGGTGTGGAACCTCAAGATGACTGGGTCGGAAATTGAGAAGTATACTGTGAGACGGAATGAGTTGGCAGTACTGTGTCCCGATCTGCATGTGCCAGAATACCGTAGGATTGAACACTATGTCTCGGGGTTAGTACCGGAAATTGCAGGGTTAGTGGCTGCGGGAAATCATCCTACGTATGCAGAGGTAGTTCGATCAGCCCATAGGATGACCAACTTAAAGGTGAATGAGGGTATTTTGCCTGCGAAGGGTTCGACTGTTAAGGCCCCAGAGAACAACAAGCGCAAGTGGGAAAATGACGGGAAAGGATCTGGGTCAGCACAGCAGGGTAAAAGGTTTGATAATGGGGGTTCTTCTTCTTCGGGTAACAAGCAGGGTGGTTATGCGGGAAAACTACCCAAATGCAACAAGTGTGGACGCCATCATCAAGGGAACTGCGACAGTAACCGTTGTCACCGCTGCCAGCGAACAGGCCACTATGCTAAAGATTGTCGGGCTACACTTCCATCGACCCAGGCTCCGACTAACAGCTCAGCTCCGACTACTCAGGGGACTACAGGGAAACAAGGATGCTACAACTGTGGTGACACTGGGCATTACAAGAAGGATTGCCCAAAATTGAAGCAGGGTGGGAACAACGGTAATGGGAACAACGGGGGCGGCGGCAGAAATGCACGTGCCTTCGTCATTGGAGCCGCTGAGGCTAGACAGGACCCTGACACAGTCACCGGTACGTTTCTTCTCAATAATCGTTCTGTTAGTGTGTTGTTTGATTCTGGTGCCGACAAGAGTTTTGTATCCATGGGAGTTAGTCGACTGCTAGATGTAGTACCCGTACCATTAGAGACTAAGTATATTATTGAGTTGGCTGACGGTAAAAAGATTGAAGCTACTAGTATCCTTCGGGGGTGTCAATTAGAGTTGTCGGGTTTATCGTTCCCCATCGACCTTATGCCGGTACCATTGGGTAGTTTTGACGTAGTGGTAGGCATGGATTGGTTATCATTGTACCGCGCGGAGATTGTTTGTTACGATAAGGTTATTCGGATTCCTCTCCCTGATGGAGAATTCCTTTCTGTTTACGGTATCAAGGGTGGTGTCCCGCTGAATATCATCTCTAGTATGAAAGCCCTTAAGTGTCTTCGAAAGGGTTATCCAGCCGTTTTGGCACTTTTATCTGTTTCCTCTGGTGATGAGAAGAAGATCGACGATATTCCGGTTGTACGCGAGTTTCCTGATGTTTTTCCCGATGATTTATCTGGTCTTCCTCCTCATCGTCAAGTCGAGTTCGGTATTGATCTTGTACCAGGGGCTGCTCCTATTGCTCGGGCCCCCTACCGTCTTGCACCTCCCGAGATGCAGGAGTTTTCTAGTCAGTTACAGGAACTCTTGGACAAGGGTTTCATCCGGCCAAGTTCTTCCCCTTGGGGAGCCCCGATTTTATTTGTTAAGAAGAAGGATGGAAGTTTCCGGTTGTGTGTAGACTATAGAGAACTGAACAAATTGACCGTCAAGAACCGTTATCCTCTTCCACGTATTGATGATCTATTCGACCAGCTTCAGGGTTCTAGTTATTATTCCAAGATCGATTTGAGGTCCGGTTATCACCAGCTGCGCGTCAGGGAGGCTGACGTTGCAAAGACTGCTTTTCGAACACGTTATGGCCATTTCGAATTCTTGGTCATGCCTTTCGGTCTCACGAATGCACCGGCGGTTTTCATGGACTTGATGAACCGCGTCTGTAAACCATATCTTGATAAATTCGTCATTGTGTTTATTGATGACATTCTGATCTACTCCAAGAACGAGACCGAACACGGGGAACATCTGCGGTTAGTTTTGGAACTCTTGCGACGGGAACAACTTTATGCCAAGTTCTCAAAGTGTGACTTTTGGTTACGCGAAGTTCAATTCCTAGGACATGTGGTTAATGAACTAGGAATTCATGTCGATCCAGCTAAGATCGAAGCGATCAAGGACTGGGGAGCACCAAAGACGCCAACTGAGGTGCGGCAATTCCTAGGCCTTGCGGGCTACTATCGTCGTTTCATTCAGGGGTTCTCGAAGATTGCTCAACCCCTCACCACTCTCACTCAGAAGGATAGGAAATTCGACTGGGGTGAACCACAAGAGTCAGCGTTTGAAGAACTGAAGTCAAAACTGTGTTCTGCTCCCATTTTGTCTTTACCTGAAGGCCCTGATGATTTCGTTGTTTACTGTGATGCTTCTATTCATGGTCTCGGTTGCGTGTTGATGCAACGCGAGAAAGTGATCGCGTATGCTTCTCGTCAACTCAAAGTGCACGAGAAGAACTACACCACCCATGACTTGGAGTTGGGTGCAGTGGTTTTCGCGTTGAAAATTTGGAGACATTACTTGTACGGTACCAAATGCACCATCTACACCGATCACAAGAGTCTCCAACACATTTTCGACCAACAACATTTGAACATACGGCAGCGTCGTTGGATCGAACTTTTGAACGACTATGATTGTGCTATTAAGTACCATCCTGGCAAGGCGAATGTTGTAGCAGACGCCTTGAGCAGGAAGGAATCTACTAAACCTCGTCGCGTTCGGGCGTTGCAGCTCACCATTCATTCATCCCTTACCTGATCAACTCCGTTCTGCCCAGTTAGAAGCTTTGAAGGAGGAAAACCGTAAAGCTGAAACTATGCACGGCGCCGACAAGCACCTAGAGCGAAGGCCTGATGGCCTGCACTATTTCGCAGAACGTATATGGGTTCCTTTATTCGGGGGACTACGGGAGCTTGTCCTTGATGAGGCTCACAAGTCCCGGTATTCTATTCATCCTGGTTCGGATAAAATGTACCAAGATCTGAAGGTGCTTTACTGGTGGCCAAACATGAGGTCGGATATAGCCTCATACGTGAGCAAATGCTTGACCTGTGCTAAGGTCAAGGTGGAATACCAGAAACCGTCGGGTCTCTTGCAACAACCTGAAATTCCAGAATGGAAATGGGAACGGATTACTATGGATTTTGTCACACAACTTCCTAAATCACCAAGCGGGAATGACAAGATATGGGTGATTGTCGATCGGTTAACGAAGTCAGCCCATTTTCTCGCTATTAAGGAGACCGACACCATGGATCGTTTGGCTCGCCTTTATTTGAAGGAAGTTGTTTCTAAGCACGGGGTGCCAGTTTCTATTATTTCGGATCGTGATTCCCATTTTACTTCTCACTTCTGGAAGTCTTTGCACAAGGCTTTGGGTACACAACTAGACATGAGTACAGCTTACCATCCACAGACTGACGGTCAGAGTGAGCGCACGATTCAAACTTTAGAAGACATGCTGCGGGCATGTGTGATCGATTTTGGCAAGGGTTGGGAAGCTCATCTACCGTTAGTAGAATTTTCGTACAACAATAGTTATCACACGAGCATCAAGGCGGCTCCGTTCGAGGCACTGTACGGACGGAAATGCCGTTCTCCTCTTTGTTGGGCTGAAGTGGGTGAGAGTCAACTCACCGGGCCTGAGCTAGTGTACGAAACTTCGGAAAAGATCGTACAGATTCGCAACCGGTTGGCAGCGGCACGGGACCGGCAAAAGAGTTATGCCGATCAGCGTCGCAAACCATTGGAATTCCAAGTTAATGACAAAGTACTTCTAAAAGTCTCACCGTGGAAGGGCGTCATACGCTTTGGGAAGCGTGGCAAACTCAACCCACGGTATGTCGGACCATTTACGATCCTGGAACGGATTGGGCCAGTGGCATATCGTCTTGATTTACCGACGGAGCTCGGTAACGTACATAACGTCTTCCACGTGTCAAACTTGAAGAAGTGTCTGGCTGACGAGTCTCTCATCGTTCCACTGGAAGAGATCAAGGTTGATGATCGTCTTCGGATTGTGGAAGAACCTGTGGAGATTCTGGATTACAAGATTCGTAGCCTACGTCACAGCAAGATTCGTATCGTTAAGGTTCGGTGGAACTCGAACCGGGGACCAGAGTATACGTGGGAACGGGAGGATCAGATGAAGTCTAAATATCCTCATCTCTTTCCTAAGGAAGCGTTCAAGTCGAGATATGTCTCTTCTGCAGCTGAATGAATCTCGGGGCGAGATTCCTTTTAACGTGGGGATGATGTGACAACTCGGGTAAATCTCTCTTTTTGATTTCTATTTTTGGTTTCTATCTTTTGTTGTTTCCTTCATATTCCTTTTGGTACTTGTGCAATTTTCGGGACGAAAATTCTTTTAACGTGGGGATGATGTGACACCCGGCAAATTCTGGTTAACAACGTTGTCTGGATTAAAGTCTACCTTAGCGAGTCACGCGTATGTTATACTTAACGAGGGTTAGCGAGATAGCTAGATAGGACATACGTGCATTGTCTCGGGTTTGAGACAACTTACAAAACGTTTTCTAGTCCGGTTTGGGACTACTTTCACATCTCGGGTTATGAGATGCTTTGACTCCTTGTGTGGGTCGGGTTTTGACTCCTTGTGTGAGTTAACGTGTGATTGCATGATTAGTGAACCTCGGACGTTGGTGAATAATAAACTTAGGTGTCTCGGTGATATCTGACAACTTATGTGAAAACCATACGTGATTATGTGAACCTAAACCGGACACGTTAATAAAAATTATTAAAAGTGGAGCGTGGGGTTGATTAGGGTCTTAACGCATGGGGTTACACTTGTTATGGTCCGAAATAACGAAAACGTCGAAGGATAACGCGTCGGGAGGCGAAACGAGGCAAAAGCGCGCCACCCGGACCTGTGAGCGGCCGCTCACAGGCTCCGAGCGGCCGCTCGAAGGGGACTGACGGGTTTAAACCGCCTCAAACTCATATTTAAACATCCTTAACTCCCATGCAGCCCTCATACTCAACCCTAATCGCCCCCTTACTGCCCCACACGAATATTTCACTCCAAAAACTCCTGCTAAGGCTTAAGATCATCAATTGGGAGGCTCCAAGGCGCGCGATTGATTGATTTGAAGAGCTAAGGGTATAACTCATGATTTCTTACGCTTTTTACTTTATGTTTTATTGTAAAAATCATATAACAAGTTTGTCCAGGTCTGAATGGGTTTAATAAACATTAAAACATGAGTCTTTTTGAAGATTAAACGGATTAAACCTATTAATAAACGCGTAGTAACATCATAGGATGCTTGTTGCGCAAGTTATTGGTGTTTTGATCCTAAAAGCTTTGATCTTGACATGTTTGATAATAGGATCTGATGGGAATAGGTATTAGGAAAGTTGTATGATGATCATTAGGTGTTATTGATTGATAATATGCAACTAGGGTTTGATATAATTGATAATATTGTACGATCAGAATCTGGACAGATTCTGAAAGTCGACTTGTAGGGTCTGTTTCGTGGCTTGAAAACAATTGGTTTGATCGATTCTTTGCATGATTGTAACGTACAAGGTCTTAGCTTTTCATAATGGGTAAAACCATCGAATTTGGACATCGTTTGAGTCGTTTTTGGAATTTTAATTGATTAGGGGTCATATCAGATGTTCGGATTTGTAAATTGGGCTAACTTTAAATGGTCATAACTTGAGATTTACAAGGAATTAGATTATGAAATTTTTACAGTAGGTCAATACTGGAAAAATAGAGCTTTTCCAAGTGGATTCATCTCGTTTGGATGAATACACAATTTTTAAGAATTTTCCTACTAAACTGACCTGTTGAGGAGATTTTCTGGACATAGCTGTGTTGTACGAATTTTCATAATTTTTGTGTTTGGAATTGAGACAAAACAAAAATAGGTATTGTCGAGTGAATCCCAAAGTAAATTCAGTAAAAATTTGGGAGGTTAACTCACTGGTTTGCTATTTTAAATAAATTAGTTTTGATGGCGCACAATCTGTCCTGAAAACACAGGTTGTGTATTATGTGCTTCTGTGATTAATTGAGGTCTTAGGTGGTATGGAATTGACATGTAACTGAAGTACACTTGTCTGAGACACATACGGAATGTAGAAACTAATTGTAACCAACGTATTCACCAACGGGTCCGTAGGGTTTACTATTGCATGTAGAATCACTAGGCGTCGCATACACACTTTTGAACATTTAAAACGCCTTGGACAAACGAGTTATATGGGTAATGATATTACGCCTATACTCACTAAGCGACACTGTTATTAGGGTGTCGGTAGCATATATTGCTTGCTGTTCGGATTCTTTGCTTGCACGTTAAGGTGAGTTTACGGCCCCTCTTTTAAACTGGTTTACACTTTTCGGGGGAGAAAACATGTGTTAAAACGATTATTTGGTAATTACTGTCATACTATGGGTTTACACTGTGTACTACACGATCTTTGGAAGTCCCGGGGGGAACCATGAATGTGCGGGTTTGCACAACGGGGAAATGTGAATAGCGCTATTGGGAGTGACCAACCCCGCTCGTCGACTTGGAGGGTCGGCGGGTGCATATTGTCTCAAACAGGAACAACAGGAACTACATCGGGCATACTTTTGGTATTCGCGTTAGTAATGGTTTTCCAATCGTGGTAGTAACAAAACATACGCCTAGCTAGCGTACACTGGTTTTCGATTTGTTATAGTATGGACAGGTTGACTTGGTACTTGGATACAAAACCTGTAAACTCACCAGCATTTTTGTGCTGACGTAAACTTTTACATGTTTTCTCAGGTCGCTAAGGTAGCACAATGGAACTAGGGCGCACGCGTCTGCACGGCGTCTAGTTAGAGTTGCATGGTTTTACAAACGTTGAACATTGGTTTACTATTGAATATTGTTTTGAATAAGCTTCCGCTGTAAACGGGAATTTTAAACATTGTTTTGAAATTGCATTATGTTCATTTTAGACTTGTTTATTGTGATCGTTGGTTTGGATCCTGGTTTGTCATGCGCCTCGCGGTAAAACTCCGCAAGTGGATTTTGAGGGTGTGACATATGTAGATGTCCATATATGGCTCTAATGTTCAAGCAATCATATATATGTGGGTGAGTGTGCATAAGCTAAAACATTGGACTTTTAACATAAAACTTAAGTGTTTTAGTTAGTATAACTTGAAAAACTCATGGTTATAGTGCGTGTGAAGGTGTGTGCCTCGGGTGAGCTTGTCATGCTCGAGCATTTTATAATAACAAGAGGAAATGGTTTGGTTGTTATACCTTGTGTGTTATAGCCGAAAATTATAAAAGAAAACAAGTTATCTCCTTGCAATGCAACTCCTAGACACTTGCTTAGATACTTGGAACTCCTAAACAATGATGGTGGTCGATCGAACAAGCTTCTTTGGTGGGTTTATCCTTCGGCCGAGGGTTCAAGAGGAACAAGAGGAGTGTTTTCAAGTGTTGGTGTGACTTATGATGTTGTGGTGTGATCACAATGGCTTCTAAGGGTCCCTATATATAGCCGAATGGTGGGAGGTGACTAAGAGCTCATTGGTGAAAAAATTTAGAAAGTCAATGGCTTGCTTTCATGGAGTGCTAAGATGAAAGGGCTTGCTAGAGTAATGAGTTGACCTTGAAGTCTTGTTTGGTTGTGTAAGGGTGGTGTTCGGCCGCTATGTTCACAGGGAGGGGCCTTTTTATTTGTGGCAAGGTTGACAAATAAATCATACTCATGTGATTTGTGTTTTGCTATTCTAGTATAAAGGTTTGACTTATTGTTGTAGGTGATTGTGTGCACTCTTCCTTGGGACTCTTAGGGGCCGAAATCTCATGGGAAAAGAAAGAGTTTTGTGGCAAGTCAAGGTGTCTTTGATGGCCATGTGTTTAGTGTTGTTTCCATGCGTGTGTATATGCCTAGAAACTTGAAATAGAAGGTTGTCCTTGGGCGTATGCTAGTTAGGTTCCTTGCTTCACTTAGCTTGTCTTGGGAACATATGGGCCAAAATATTGTAGGTGTAATTGAGCAATTTAGGAAGTCAAAGCCATCTAGGTTCATGTAGTGAGATTACAAGGTCTCTTGTTAGTGAAACACCACCTAGGTTCTTGGTATTGTTGGATGGTGGTGTAGAAATCGATGGCCATGGGGAAAGAAAATATGATCCTTGTGGTAAGTCAACATGACTTGGAGGTTGTGGAATGTTTGTGGATTCCATTCTTGTGTAAGATCTCTTGTATTGATAAGAATGGTGACTAGTAAGTGAGTGTGCATGTATGGATGTATTCATGTGTGTATGTATGTGGCCGTGTGTATATATACATGTATGTGTGAGGCATTTTGTTATTTCCAAACATATGTTGGTAACCTCATGTGAATAAACATTGTTTATCTTTGTTCTTGTCGGGTCAACAATTTGAAATCATATGTTCAATTGCATGGGTTTCCTGTAGTCTAGCATGACTTATTGGATTAACTAAGGCCTTGAACTAACTAGCGGGTCTATCGTTAGACTGTATGCTTTGGGATTAACCCGTTGGAACCCTGTATAGTCCAACTACGATGACATGTAATGCTATGCACAATGTATACGTATAGCTAAGTGTACGGATATGACCTGTGATTTCGACGGGTGTCACACCCATGGTGTCTAACAACCCATGCACTTTGTGATCTAACCTAATCCCGCAAGTAGTGATTAGCCCATTTGTGAGTAGAAATATGTAACAACCCAACCGATGGCGGAAACATCGGGATGTCACGTATTGATGATTTGTTCAGTAGCTCATGGTGAATAATAAATTCCATTAAATAATTTAAATGAATTACATACAATTGTTCTAGAATTTGAATAAAACTATACACATATCTTCAAGCATCAAATCAAATCTTCAAGCAAATAGAACCTGAAACATGTTAAGTTGAAAATGTTTTGGGTCAACAAAAGTTGGTGAGAATTACATAGGTTTTTGATAATTGAATAAAAATGTTGTGCAATTCATGTGTCATGTCAATCTAGCCCATATGTGAGAACATACTAGAAATAAATCGAGTGCATAATCAACCCTGATGACTGTTATAATATGATACATACCATACGCTCATGGTCCAATTGAATATGTTATGCGATAACAAACACCCACGTAACCTTTGTAGGAGGCACGTATCCGGGTGGGATTGTCAGTCCAATAGATCTATCAATGTATACCGTCGGCTGATCAATGTTAATGATTATGCTAGAATGGTGCTTACTCTAATCATGCTCAAGACATAATGCAACATAGAAAACACATAGACACATTGATGATTGAATTGCAATGATGATGTTATAAACATGTTTCACCCCAAAAATGGTGATAAATAGAAAAGGGGCTATGTAAAACTCACCTTGGTAAAATGTTATATCTGTTGAGAAATGTGTTGACCAAATGTATCAAGTATCACCCTAAAATAAAGTAATAAATATGTCTAAGTCTATCGAGTCTACAAATGTATAAGTTTCTAGGGCTTCGAATTGGGGATAAATGCTCGTTTGATTAATATTAAAAATATTCGCCAATTGAGAGAAATTTAGTAAATAAATAACTAAAAATCTTTTTATAAATGTTAAATCTAGGATGGTCACAAGAATGTGTTTAAAGTATAAAAATAATTTTTATAAAATTATTTTCTTTAAAATAGATTATTTAATCTATTTATAACAAATTGTCCAAATCTAACTTTAATATTTAAAAATATTAAAATTAAATAATTTTTAGTTTAAAATTCATATTTCTGTTCTAAATGATCAGAAATAATTTGTATAAAATTTTGGTGCAAAAATAACAAAAATTGAATTTATTATGATTTAATTATGATTAAATCTAACAAAAATTGATTAAAAATATAAAATAAATGATTTTTCTAAATTAAAAATCATTTCAGTAAAGTTTACCATTGTACAAACATAGGATAATTTTTGTAGAAATTAATAAAATTGTTTTGATATTATAACGGATTTTTATAAATATAATAGTATAAAATTGATTTAATTATTATAAATATTAAATAAATGAATTTCAGAAAAATAAAAATTGTAGATGAAACTTTGACATCAGATTTGTTAAAAATAATTTTTTTAGAATTTATAACAAGGTTTTAATAATTAAAAATGAATTTACAAGTTTAAATGAAATATATATATAATTGATTTGTTTTTAAAAAAAATAGGTGAAAATGGGTGCCCAAGCTGGGACTCGAACCCGGCTGGCAAGGGTTATAAGTATCAGTCACAACCACTTGGCCTAGGCCTGTGGTTGTGATATAGATCTGTTTTAATAAAATAAATACACAATGAAAAATCAGTTTTATCCCCAAATTCATACCCACGAACCCTAGATTTCCCAATCGAACGATTTACCCAATGTTAATCTAATTAAGCATAGGGTAAACGCTGTGTAGGTTCCGATTAACAATTCCCACAAGAATAATTATACTCACAGTGTTGTTTCGTTGATAAATGCCCGGTCAAAGCAAAAAGTCAAACTACGATGAGAATGATAATTATCAGGGTGATTCAGAACGATTGGAGGTTAAGAGAGATATGAGAGCGAGTTGTGAATGATCGTAGGTGGTCTATTTATACTGAGGATCAAAGGGTTTGGTTAATTGGAAGGTTTGACCACGATTTAAGTCATACGCGTATAATTAATGAATTGGTCAACGATTGATTGTAATTTGACGTGTAATCGAGTCATATAGGACCGGTAATCATGTAAATTTACCATGTATGTGTGTTTGATTGAGAATCAAAAGGTTTGAAAAGAAAAAAAAATATAATATCTACTGCTGCTGCTGAATCGCGAACCAGGGAAAAGAAGAAGGGGCCAGATTTAAAAGGGGTTAAATATATATTAGGTTGGGATTAAACCAACTAAAGGGTTGTGGCCCAGCTGGTTCGTGCGTGTGCTTGTGTGTGTGGTGACTCGGGTTCGAGACCCGGGTGGAACAAAATTCCTTTTTCTTTTCTTTTTTTTTTTTTTTTTTTTTGAACTGTAAAAAGAGAAGGAGGGAAGGGGTTGCTGTTGGGCCGGTTTTGCTTGGGCCTAAGGTGGTTTGGGCTTCGGCTGGGTGGGCTCAAGAGGTAGAAGGTTAGTGGGTTTGGCTTGGTTTGTTGGTTGGGTTAATGTTTAACCAACTAGTTTTATTTTTTTTACATATAAAATCTGAAATTTATTTTTAATATTATTATTATTATTATTATTATCATATATATATATATATGTATGTATATATATATATATAAGTTGTGTAGTCGTGAAATAAAACTTAGGCACGTTATGTAAATAATATACGTTTCATAATTTGAAATTTTTGGCGATGTTACAGTCTCCCCTACTTTTAGGAACTTCGTCCCGAAGTTAAGAGAAACACTAGTCCTACAATTGGTTAACTACTGAAAACCTTGATAAGATTTACACTACCTTAATGTACCTGTAAATTCATGATTACGTTCCGGACCGTAATTACCAATTTACCTTACATTAGGGTTTTGCGTCCTTTTATGACTTTACCGATTGTTGAGTAGGTCTGATAGTCTCCACCAATCGTTGAGCAGGTGGTAGGGCCTCTCCCGACTGTTGGAAAGACATGATGACCTCTACCAATCGTTAAGCTGGTTGTTTGGTAGTTAACTAATTGTTGTACAAGCAAGCAAGTATAGATATAGCAATCAGTTCACATTCAAACAAGCATGCACACAGATGTTATGATAATACTTGAATTTATTATTTGATCCAAAAGTGACATTACATGAAATTAAAGAGAAAGTAGATATTATTCAAATGGTAGGGTTTGCTGTTAAGTAGTTGGAGGGTCTCAAGCGGGATTATTTGGAGCATCAAGAGCGTCGGTAGTAGGGATTCGACAAGCATCTGCAAGATGCCCATATCTTTGACAATTGGTGCACTGTCGGCAAGGTACTTGAGTTGGATGGTGATACTGGCAGGTGTCACACTTAGGTAGGTTCCCATTGTATTGTTTCTTGGTGGGTGGGGCAGTGGTGTCTATTGCAAAATTCCTGACCTTGTTCTTCCCATTGGTTGAGGCCTCAGTTTTGATATCAACGGCAGGTTGGGGAGTATCCTTTTTCTTTTCCCCTTTACGAGTCAGGGTTCCTGCCTTCACATGGTTATCTGTTAGGGTGGCGGCCAAACGCTTTGCTTCCTCCAAGGTAGCAGGGTTCCTTCCCCACACCGTGTCCTGAATCTGCATCGGTAAGCCACCAATGTATTTTTCGATTGCAATGGGCAAAGGGGTGACTTTGTGGGGTAGCAGTAAGCTAAGTTCGTGAAAACGAGTGTTGTAAGCGAGGTTTTCCCCACTGTCTTGAGCAAGATCATGAAATTCATCTTCCAGCTTCTTAATTTCATTACGAGGACATAACTCTTCCTTCATAATGTCTTTAGCTTGATCCCAGGTTAAGGCTAGTGCAGCTTCGGCTCCGCGAGTGCGTTTTTCTTCATTCCACCAAGTGAGTGCTCGCTTATGAAGAACACTCATGGCATAACGGACCTTAAAGTTGTCGGGGCATTCACTGTTAATGAAGGTATTTTCAATACCCTCAAACCATTGTAGGAGTCCTGAAGCTCCTTCTTCTCCACTGAATTTTGGGGGATTGCAAGAATTAAAGTGCTTAAGGGTACAGGCTGGAAGTCCATTCCCGTTGTGGTGTCCATTTCCATTTCCATTCCCGTTGCCGTTCCCATTGCCGTTCAACTGGATGACTTGAGCTAGTAAATTGGGAACCAGAGTTGCGATTTGCTGCGCCATTTGTTGAGAAATGATTGCAGCCAGTTGGGCATCGACACCATTGTTGTTGTTGTTGTTGTGGTTAGTATCGTGGTTTTGGTTGTGATTGCTACTTCCTTCATCATGATTTTCACCACTGTTAAGACGAGCACTGCGACGTGGAGGCATGATCTGTAAGAGACACAGTGAAATGAATGAGATTATATAAGGAGTGTAATCATTTATTCATTAAAACGAATAAACGAAAACGTTGACTTATCAAAGATTCTAAATTCTAATAACATATGAAGACATGCTTTAGCCTATAAGTGAACACTCATCCCGAGAATTCCCAGGTAGGCATCCGGGTCCCTCGTCTGATTGGGATATATGCGCAATGCCAGCCTAGACAGAAGACTCAGAATACAGGCGTTCACCCTTCCAGATTGCACGTGTTCGTTATTAAAATCTAGAACTTCGACGAGATCTCAAGGTAGTTCAGGTTAAACCTGAGGAATTTGTCCTATTAGTCTAAGAGTAGATCCACTGATGGAGAGCAACCTTCTTGTAGGAATGAAAGTAGGGATAAGAAGTAGGAGATAGAGAATAGCAAGTAAGAGAAGCAAGTACTGGTTAAATCCTATGGTTATAGACTAGATTATTTTTCTAATAACCTAATTCCCTATAACCATGGCTCTGATACCAATCTGTAACACCCCAACCGATGGCGGAAACATCGGGATGTCACGTATTGATGATTTGTTCAGTAGCTCATGGTGAATAATAAATTCCATTAAATAATTTAAATGAATTACATACAATTGTTCTAGAATTTGAATAAAACTATACACATATCTTCAAGCATCAAATCAAATCTTCAAGCAAATAGAACCTAAAACATGTTAAGTTGAAAATGTTTTGGGTCAACAAAAGTTGGTGAGAATTACATAGGTTTTTGATAATTGAATAAAAATGTTGTGCAATTCATGTGTCATGTCAATCTAGCCCATATGTGAGAACATACTAGAAATAAATCGAGTGCATAATCAACCCTGATGACTGTTATAATATGATACATACCATACGCTCATGGTCCAATTGAATATGTTATGCGATAACAAACACCCACGTAACCTTTGTAGGAGGCACGTATCCGGGTGGGATTGTCAGTCCAATAGATCTATCAATGTATACCGTCGGCTGATCAATGTTAATGATTATGCTAGAATGGTGCTTACTCTAATCATGCTCAAGACATAATGCAACATAGAAAACACATAGACACATTGATGATTGAATTGCAATGATGATGTTATAAACATGTTTCACCCCAAAAATGGTGATAAATAGAAAAGGGGCTATGTAAAACTCACCTTGGTAAAATGTTATATCTGTTGAGAAATGTGTTGACCAAATGTATCAAGTATCACCCTAAAATAAAGTAATAAATATGTCTAAGTCTATCGAGTCTACAAATGTATAAGTTTCTAGGGCTTCGAATTGGGGATAAATGCTCGTTTGATTAATATTAAAAATATTCGCCAATTGAGAGAAATTTAGTAAATAAATAACTAAAAATCTTTTTATAAATGTTAAATCTAGGATGGTCACAAGAATGTGTTTAAAGTATAAAAATAATTTTTATAAAATTATTTTCTTTAAAATAGATTATTTAATCTATTTATAACAAATTGTCCAAATCTAACTTTAATATTTAAAAATATTAAAATTAAATAATTTTTAGTTTAAAATTCATATTTCTGTTCTAAATGATCAGAAATAATTTGTATAAAATTTTGGTGCAAAAATAACAAAAATTGAATTTATTATGATTTAATTATGATTAAATCTAACAAAAATTGATTAAAAATATAAAATAAATGATTTTTCTAAATTAAAAATCATTTCAGTAAAGTTTACCATTGTACAAACATAGGATAATTTTTGTAGAAATTAATAAAATTGTTTTGATATTATAACGGATTTTTATAAATATAATAGTATAAAATTGATTTAATTATTATAAATATTAAATAAATGAATTTCAGAAAAATAAAAATTGTAGATGAAACTTTGACATCAGATTTGTTAAAAATAATTTTTTTAGAATTTATAACAAGGTTTTAATAATTAAAAATGAATTTACAAGTTTAAATGAAATATATATATAATTGATTTGTTTTTAAAAAAAATAGGTGAAAATGGGTGCCCAAGCTGGGACTCGAACCCGGCTGGCAAGGGTTATAAGTATCAGTCACAACCACTTGGCCTAGGCCTGTGGTTGTGATATAGATCTGTTTTAATAAAATAAATACACAATGAAAAATCAGTTTTATCCCCAAATTCATACCCACGAACCCTAGATTTCCCAATCGAACGATTTACCCAATGTTAATCTAATTAAGCATAGGGTAAACGCTGTGTAGGTTCCGATTAACAATTCCCACAAGAATAATTATACTCACAGTGTTGTTTCGTTGATAAATGCCCGGTCAAAGCAAAAAGTCAAACTACGATGAGAATGATAATTATCAGGGTGATTCAGAACGATTGGAGGTTAAGAGAGATATGAGAGCGAGTTGTGAATGATCGTAGGTGGTCTATTTATACTGAGGATCAAAGGGTTTGGTTAATTGGAAGGTTTGACCACGATTTAAGTCATACGCGTATAATTAATGAATTGGTCAACGATTGATTGTAATTTGACGTGTAATCGAGTCATATAGGACCGGTAATCATGTAAATTTACCATGTATGTGTGTTTGATTGAGAATCAAAAGGTTTGAAAAGAAAAAAAAATATAATATCTACTGCTGCTGCTGAATCGCGAACCAGGGAAAAGAAGAAGGGGCCAGATTTAAAAGGGGTTAAATATATATTAGGTTGGGATTAAACCAACTAAAGGGTTGTGGCCCAGCTGGTTCGTGCGTGTGCTTGTGTGTGTGGTGACTCGGGTTCGAGACCCGGGTGGAACAAAATTCCTTTTTCTTTTCTTTTTTTTTTTTTTTTTTTTTGAACTGTAAAAAGAGAAGGAGGGAAGGGGTTGCTGTTGGGCCGGTTTTGCTTGGGCCTAAGGTGGTTTGGGCTTCGGCTGGGTGGGCTCAAGAGGTAGAAGGTTAGTGGGTTTGGCTTGGTTTGTTGGTTGGGTTAATGTTTAACCAACTAGTTTTATTTTTTTTACATATAAAATCTGAAATTTATTTTTAATATTATTATTATTATTATTATTATCATATATATATATATATGTATGTATATATATATATATATATATATATATAAGTTGTGTAGTCGTGAAATAAAACTTAGGCACGTTATGTAAATAATATACGTTTCATAATTTGAAATTTTTGGCGATGTTACAGTCTCCCCTACTTTTAGGAACTTCGTCCCGAAGTTAAGAGAAACACTAGTCCTACAATTGGTTAACTACTGAAAACCTTGATAAGATTTACACTACCTTAATGTACCTGTAAATTCATGATTACGTTCCGGACCGTAATTACCAATTTACCTTACATTAGGGTTTTGCGTCCTTTTATGACTTTACCGATTGTTGAGTAGGTCTGATAGTCTCCACCAATCGTTGAGCAGGTGGTAGGGCCTCTCCCGACTGTTGGAAAGACATGATGACCTCTACCAATCGTTAAGCTGGTTGTTTGGTAGTTAACTAATTGTTGTACAAGCAAGCAAGTATAGATATAGCAATCAGTTCACATTCAAACAAGCATGCACACAGATGTTATGATAATACTTGAATTTATTATTTGATCCAAAAGTGACATTACATGAAATTAAAGAGAAAGTAGATATTATTCAAATGGTAGGGTTTGCTGTTAAGTAGTTGGAGGGTCTCAAGCGGGATTATTTGGAGCATCAAGAGCGTCGGTAGTAGGGATTCGACAAGCATCTGCAAGATGCCCATATCTTTGACAATTGGTGCACTGTCGGCAAGGTACTTGAGTTGGATGGTGATACTGGCAGGTGCCACACTTAGGTAGGTTCCCATTGTATTGTTTCTTGGTGGGTGGGGCAGTGGTGTCTATTGCAAAATTCCTGACCTTGTTCTTCCCATTGGTTGAGGCCTCAGTTTTGATATCAACGGCAGGTTGGGGAGTATCCTTTTTCTTTTCCCCTTTACGAGTCAGGGTTCCTGCCTTCACATGGTTATCTGTTAGGGTGGCGGCCAAACGCTTTGCTTCCTCCAAGGTAGCAGGGTTCCTTCCCCACACCGTGTCCTGAATCTGCATCGGTAAGCCACCAATGTATTTTTCGATTGCAATGGGCAAAGGGGTGACTTTGTGGGGTAGCAGTAAGCTAAGTTCGTGAAAACGAGTGTTGTAAGCGAGGTTTTCCCCACTGTCTTGAGCAAGATCATGAAATTCATCTTCCAGCTTCTTAATTTCATTACGAGGACATAACTCTTCCTTCATAATGTCTTTAGCTTGATCCCAGGTTAAGGCTAGTGCAGCTTCGGCTCCGCGAGTGCGTTTTTCTTCATTCCACCAAGTGAGTGCTCGCTTATGAAGAACACTCATGGCATAACGGACCTTAAAGTTGTCGGGGCATTCACTGTTAATGAAGGTATTTTCAATACCCTCAAACCATTGTAGGAGTCCTGAAGCTCCTTCTTCTCCACTGAATTTTGGGGGATTGCAAGAATTAAAGTGCTTAAGGGTACAGGCTGGAAGTCCATTCCCGTTGTGGTGTCCATTTCCATTTCCATTCCCGTTGCCGTTCCCATTGCCGTTCAACTGGATGACTTGAGCTAGTAAATTGGGAACCAGAGTTGCGATTTGCTGCGCCATTTGTTGAGAAATGATTGCAGCCAGTTGGGCATCGACACCATTGTTGTTGTTGTTGTTGTGGTTAGTATCGTGGTTTTGGTTGTGATTGCTACTTCCTTCATCATGATTTTCACCACTGTTAAGACGAGCACTGCGACGTGGAGGCATGATCTGTAAGAGACACAGTGAAATGAATGAGATTATATAAGGAGTGTAATCATTTATTCATTAAAACGAATAAACGAAAACGTTGACTTATCAAAGATTCTAAATTCTAATAACATATGAAGACATGCTTTAGCCTATAAGTGAACACTCATCCCGAGAATTCCCAGGTAGGCATCCGGGTCCCTCGTCTGATTGGGATATATGCGCAATGCCAGCCTAGACAGAAGACTCAGAATACAGGCGTTCACCCTTCCAGATTGCACGTGTTCGTTATTAAAATCTAGAACTTCGACGAGATCTCAAGGTAGTTCAGGTTAAACCTGAGGAATTTGTCCTATTAGTCTAAGAGTAGATCCACTGATGGAGAGCAACCTTCTTGTAGGAATGAAAGTAGGGATAAGAAGTAGGAGATAGAGAATAGCAAGTAAGAGAAGCAAGTACTGGTTAAATCCTATGGTTATAGACTAGATTATTTTTCTAATAACCTAATTCCCTATAACCATGGCTCTGATACCAATCTGTAACACCCCAACCGATGGCGGAAACATCGGGATGTCACGTATTGATGATTTGTTCAGTAGCTCATGGTGAATAATAAATTCCATTAAATAATTTAAATGAATTACATACAATTGTTCTAGAATTTGAATAAAACTATACACATATCTTCAAGCATCAAATCAAATCTTCAAGCAAATAGAACCTAAAACATGTTAAGTTGAAAATGTTTTGGGTCAACAAAAGTTGGTGAGAATTACATAGGTTTTTGATAATTGAATAAAAATGTTGTGCAATTCATGTGTCATGTCAATCTAGCCCATATGTGAGAACATACTAGAAATAAATCGAGTGCATAATCAACCCTGATGACTGTTATAATATGATACATACCATACGCTCATGGTCCAATTGAATATGTTATGCGATAACAAACACCCACGTAACCTTTGTAGGAGGCACGTATCCGGGTGGGATTGTCAGTCCAATAGATCTATCAATGTATACCGTCGGCTGATCAATGTTAATGATTATGCTAGAATGGTGCTTACTCTAATCATGCTCAAGACATAATGCAACATAGAAAACACATAGACACATTGATGATTGAATTGCAATGATGATGTTATAAACATGTTTCACCCCAAAAATGGTGATAAATAGAAAAGGGGCTATGTAAAACTCACCTTGGTAAAATGTTATATCTGTTGAGAAATGTGTTGACCAAATGTATCAAGTATCACCCTAAAATAAAGTAATAAATATGTCTAAGTCTATCGAGTCTACAAATGTATAAGTTTCTAGGGCTTCGAATTGGGGATAAATGCTCGTTTGATTAATATTAAAAATATTCGCCAATTGAGAGAAATTTAGTAAATAAATAACTAAAAATCTTTTTATAAATGTTAAATCTAGGATGGTCACAAGAATGTGTTTAAAGTATAAAAATAATTTTTATAAAATTATTTTCTTTAAAATAGATTATTTAATCTATTTATAACAAATTGTCCAAATCTAACTTTAATATTTAAAAATATTAAAATTAAATAATTTTTAGTTTAAAATTCATATTTCTGTTCTAAATGATCAGAAATAATTTGTATAAAATTTTGGTGCAAAAATAACAAAAATTGAATTTATTATGATTTAATTATGATTAAATCTAACAAAAATTGATTAAAAATATAAAATAAATGATTTTTATAAATTAAAAATCATTTCAGTAAAGTTTACCATTGTACAAACATAGGATAATTTTTGTAGAAATTAATAAAATTGTTTTGATATTATAACGGATTTTTATAAATATAATAGTATAAAATTGATTTAATTATTATAAATATTAAATAAATGAATTTCAGAAAAATAAAAATTGTAGATGAAACTTTGACATCAGATTTGTTAAAAATAATTTTTTTAGAATTTATAACAAGGTTTTAATAATTAAAAATGAATTTACAAGTTTAAATGAAATATATATATAATTGATTTGTTTTTAAAAAAAATAGGTGAAAATGGGTGCCCAAGCTGGGACTCGAACCCGGCTGGCAAGGGTTATAAGTATCAGTCACAACCACTTGGCCTAGGCCTGTGGTTGTGATATAGATCTGTTTTAATAAAATAAATACACAATGAAAAATCAGTTTTATCCCCAAATTCATACCCACGAACCCTAGATTTCCCAATCGAACGATTTACCCAATGTTAATCTAATTAAGCATAGGGTAAACGCTGTGTAGGTTCCGATTAACAATTCCCACAAGAATAATTATACTCACAGTGTTGTTTCGTTGATAAATGCCCGGTCAAAGCAAAAAGTCAAACTACGATGAGAATGATAATTATCAGGGTGATTCAGAACGATTGGAGGTTAAGAGAGATATGAGAGCGAGTTGTGAATGATCGTAGGTGGTCTATTTATACTGAGGATCAAAGGGTTTGGTTAATTGGAAGGTTTGACCAAGATTTAAGTCATACGCGTATAATTAATGAATTGGTCAACGATTGATTGTAATTTGACGTGTAATCGAGTCATATAGGACCGGTAATCATGTAAATTTACCATGTATGTGTGTTTGATTGAGAATCAAAAGGTTTGAAAAGAAAAAAAAATATAATATCTACTGCTGCTGCTGAATCGCGAACCAGGGAAAAGAAGAAGGGGCCAGATTTAAAAGGGGTTAAATATATATTAGGTTGGGATTAAACCAACTAAAGGGTTGTGGCCCAGCTGGTTCGTGCGTGTGCTTGTGTGTGTGGTGACTCGGGTTCGAGACCCGGGTGGAACAAAATTCCTTTTTCTTTTCTTTTTTTTTTTTTTTTTGAACTGTAAAAAGAGAAGGAGGGAAGGGGTTGCTGTTGGGCCGGTTTTGCTTGGGCCTAAGGTGGTTTGGGCTTCGGCTGGGTGGGCTCAAGAGGTAGAAGGTTAGTGGGTTTGGCTTGGTTTGTTGGTTGGGTTAATGTTTAACCAACTAGTTTTATTTTTTTTACATATAAAATCTGAAATTTATTTTTAATATTATTATTATTATTATTATTATTATCATATATATATGTATGTATATATATATATATATATATATAAGTTGTGTAGTCGTGAAATAAAACTTAGGCACGTTATGTAAATAATATACGTTTCATAATTTGAAATTTTTGGCGATGTTACAAAATACACACACTTAGTGGCTTAATCCTCTACTATCAAGATCTCACTTAGGGTCGGTACGGTCTTTATACTCGGTCCTAGTGATAAGTCAAGACTTAATTCTGTGACTTAGCTTCATTGTCTATGTGAAAGCTTTGGCGCAAGTTAAGGATTGATGAATCCGTGTTGAAAGAAAATGGTCTTTATTTTCTTTCATTATTATAATGTCGCACAGTTAATAATAAACCACTCACTTTTTGATAAGTTAATTAAATCAAGTAGGGGATGCATGTGTTTTGGTTAGTCACGACTCCTCTATGATATTAAGTGGTAACATATTCGGTCATGCTCCGGCCACCGACAAGTTATTCATAAAAGTCTAGAGTAGTTAGATGTCTATATCGAAACACTGTGAGGTAGGTAATTCGGGGTTGAGTCGACACAGTCTCGAGTCATTTTCTTTCCATTGTTGAGAGGTGAGCTACCCGGTTTGGGAGACCCTCATAAAAACAATAAGAACACAGTCGTTTATACATTTATGCGAAAACAGTCACCTCTAGAGAATGCAGTAGGCAACTCTAAGTTAAAGCACAAGTGCGCAACTTAAACACACCACTTTAATAAAAGATTACTATCATCATACCAGATTCCATCTGATCCCAAAGCAACACCATTGTTTTGTCATTAATTTCTCTTAAAGTTTACATCTCTCTTTTTTACTTTTCTTCTCGCATTTTACAAAGTCTTTAAGTAATTTTTAGGAAAGTTGAGTAGTAAAAATCGTGTCCACGGATTCGATACTCGGTACTTCCACGTTTCTATACTATACACGATAGGTACGCTTCCCTGTTGTGCTGGGTTTAGAACATTGAGTAACTATCGTTTTAATTTATAAATTTAAAACTTGTAAGTGTCTATTTTCCAACTTAATTACCTTTTCACCAAGCTTTTGGCACCTCCTTTGGGACTTTGCCCTTTTGAAAAGAAGTTAAGTTTTCTTAAAACACCAGCACCCCCATCATTCACATCATTCATGTAATGCAATATGTCATATAGAGATCCCGTGGTTGAAAATTTATAAGCCAAGACACGTGTATTTCCTTCCACATGGCTCAATAGGATTTTTGTGCTTCAATGTTGAGACCATGGCAATCTTGAACAGGAAGACAAACATTATAAAGAAAAGAAAAGGATAACCTCAATTTGAATAGAAATATATATATATATATATATATATATATATATATATATAGATATAGGTAAAGTATATGGAGGAAACCCTCCTTATTTGGTAAACTCTGGAAACTCTGACTTCCCAACATTTTTTTTTTTTGAAAAAAAATAGGGTATGTAATATACCTTTTTTTAAGCATTTCGAGCCAAAAAAATCGAAAAAGCGCCGAACGGTTTTTTTTTTAAAAAATAAAAAACGTCTACTGTTTACATATAGTTAACACATTGTTAACACCTGTTATTAGCGCTTAACTTGTGTTAGTCAAAATTTTATTTTATTTTTTTAAAAAAAATACTCGGCGCTTTTTTAATTTTTTTGGCCCAAAATGCTTAAAATCATGTATATTACTTGCCCTATTTTTTTCAAAAAAAAAATATTGGGAAGTCAGAGTTTCCAGAGTTTACCAAATAAGGAGGGTTTTCTCTATAACCATTCCCTATAGATATATATATATATATATATATATATATATGAGCAAATAGCCAAGTCGTAGTTATGCTTTATTATGGGTGAAACGACACCTTTGCCCCTTGCATCTTGGCAACAAGTGAACCCCTTGTGCATAGGGTGCACACTAAGTACTATTAATTAATGTGTCAATTACAATAAAAGAAGTTATAGGCTCAACCTCTAGCTATATATCTCAATACCTTTCAAATGAATGGTAATTACTTACAGCTCGAAAATTACATGCTGGTAGATAATCCTTCAATTATAAGGTCAACCTCTAGCTACGTATCCTCAGCCGCCACTCCTCCATCTAAGGCTCCAGTTAAGATGTTTCCACAATTCCACCTAAAAATTTGAACATTTAAGGACCGTTCGGATATGTATTTGCAAAAGTGATATTGTTATATTAAATATCCAAAATCAAATAATTAGATAATAACTTGGAAAAAGCACATCCAAACACCCTCATAAAGCTAATAGTGGATTTTTTTTTTCATAGGGAGATTGTATCATCTGGTGATATACGTTAAATTACACATATAAAAGTCCCCATTTAACTACCATTTTAATACGTTTTTGACCTTATACACAGGAATTGGTACTTATTTGGGTATCTTTACGATTTTAGGTCTTAAACGATGTCCCAGAAGCATAACAGAAGAAAAAACAAAGATTTCGGCGCGCGAACAGGACCCCAGATCCTGTGAGCGGCCGCTCACTCCCTGTGAGCGGCCGCTCGCTCCTCCAGATCTTTATGGTGACCTTCTGGAACCTCTACGTCATGCACGGACCACTTGTTCACCTTTTTGTAAAGTGATGCGAGCGGCCGCTCACAGGTCTTGAACTTGTACAAAACATCCCATTCAACCACTGTTCGATCATTGGATTTTTGGGAGACGATCTGAGGCGATTTCTGGACCAAAGGAGCTGCTGGAAAGCCGTTTAACAAGCCCGGGAAGCCGTCCGATCCATCCATCATCATCATCCGATCCTTCACTTTAGCATTCTTATGGTTTGATCCTTTAAACTACTTATAATCCGAATCTAATTTTGTATGCTATTTGTGATGTTTATTTAGTAGATTGTACGCCTACAGGCAAAAACACTAGTATGTAGTACATAGAAACAATCGTTTGTATAGTTAATCATGTCTTGTATCAATTCAGCGTTTTTCATGACTTAATCTTGATGATCATAATGCAACCTTGTTTCATTGTTATTGGATTTGTAGTTATGTTGGATTGACTTTGATGATTGTCGAATGTGTTAGGCAGACACATGTTGAAAAACCGTCCGTTTAATCATCCGGTAGTAGACTAGTTAACTTGTTAATAAGTTTACACCATGAAACTGTAACCGGGTATTGGTTTGGTTAAAGTCAGTCGAATAATGATTAGAAATGCTTACTAGCACGTAAAAGGGTTTTAAAAGCTACGTAAAAGGGTTTTAAAAGCTTAATGGTGCCGTTACTGATATTTGACACGGTTAATGATCTTTGCTAGTTATTTTGGTAAAAATAGCGATGTTAGTAGATCTGTGTTCAAAGTTGGTAAAATGGAATAGGTTGTGAAATGCTCTACTTTATGCAACTCTAGGTGGCTGTATTGTGTATTCGGTATCGCTTTCCTGGATTAGTGAGGTTAGAAAACTCTTAACAGATGACTAACTTATCTTTAGAAGATTTGCATGAGATCATATCAGCTGCTCGCTAATAAACGATTTGAAGTGGTTAACGTGTGTATTCGTGTTAACTTTCTGTATAGTTGTCATGTTAGGATGCCCGAAAGGGACACTAACTGTCGAAAAATGGGAATGTTGATCACACACCTTTGTTTCATATGATATGTAGATGACATGCTAGGATTGATATATTATAGTATATATAGTTATATTTTGTATTTAGTTTAAACAAACTTCCACTATATTTTCCTACTGGTAAATTGGCGATTGAGTTTCAGTACAATTGCTCCGTGCGCGTCCATGGATCGATATCTGGTTCTTATATGTACTTACTACATATATGACAGGGTACACTTGCCCTATTGTATGTGGTTTAATATTAAGGTCTAAACCATTTTTATAAACATTAAAGAAGAAACGTGTGTTATTTCAACGCTAAATTATGCGTACTCTCACGCACGTCAAGTTTTTGGCGCCGTTGCCGGGGAAGCGACGAGCTTTAAGAACGAGTCGAATCAACTTTTTACCAGTGTACATGCTTGTGAATACTTTTTTATACTTCGTTGATTCTTTATTTGATTCATTGCTTTCCTGGATTAGTGAGGTTAGAAAACTCTTAACAGATGACTAACCTATCTTTAGAAGATTTGCATGAGATCATATCAGCTGCTCGTTAATAAACGACTTGAAGTGGTTGACGTGTGTATTCGTATTAACTTTCTGTATAGTTGTCATGTTAGGATGCCCGAAAGGGACACTAACTGTCGGAAAATGGGAATGTTGATCACACGCCTTTATTTCATATGATATGTAGATGACATGCTAGGATTAAAAATATTTTTAAATCCTTATCATGTAGTATAGATTTTTTATCGTATCATATCGTGTAGTATTGTATGGTCTATAATAATAATATAGGGTACTATAGTATACTATGTATATTGTAGTAGAGTTCCAATATATGTGTCAATATGTAATGAAAAATTGTATTTTTTTTAACTTGGTGAACTTTTTAAGTTATTCTATCGTATTTAATTATTTAAAAACAATAAATAAGCCAAAAAGAAAATAAAAAAACCCTGATATGCCTCATATAGCCATATATGAGGCGTATTAGGGTTAAAATGTTTCCTATATCACCCTGCCTACTACGTATCATCTAGATACGTGGCTTTTTGATACGTCTCGTATAGGTTAATATAAGGCCAGGGGTGAAGCTTGGAAGTTGAGTCGGCGGGGGCCGGACTCAAATTTTTTCGATCGGTAGTGGCAAATTGGCGGGGCCGAACTCAACTCAGACTCAATTTACCTACGAAAATCGTTAATTTCCACTACTGCGCCAAAAAAACAGGGGGCAAAGAAACCTTCGCCTCTGTATAAGGCGTATCAAAAGCCACGTATCAGGCAAGGTGATATGAGAAACATGTTTACCTTGGCAGCATATTAGAGATCTGGATTCTAAATGGGCGTATTGGTATGTTTTTTTCAAACATTTTACCCTTTATACAATATTCCTGATGTGCCACATACTCCAACACATTACCAAGACAATCGATTGAAAAACTTATTCTATAACTGAAATCCAAAAAACTTGTAAAAAACCCTTCTCTACCGAGTTAATCTAGACACCCAACCATTGTATAACATTTAAACAAAAAATTAATAACACTAAAAAAACCTATTTTTTTAATGACTAACAAAAGCGTGATCAAACAGGTAAACCTAATGGCAAAAGGCCACTCATGCCTGCGAAATCAGGTTACACGAACCTGTTAAGACACGAACCTGTTAAGACACGAACACGAAACTTGTAAACACGAACACGACACGAAATCTAATCGTGTCATTTTTTTCAAACACGAACACGAACCTGTGTATAACAGGTTAACACGATAAGACACGACAAGACACGATAAGGAACACCTACTAAAATAAGTTAACACGACAAGACACGATAAGACACGATAACACACGATAAGATACGACAAGACATGATAAGAAACACGATAAGGCACGACAAGACCTGTTAAGACACGTACACGATAAGACACGAACACGAAACAGGTAAACACGAACACGACACAAAAATAAACAGGTCTTAACGTGTCGACCTGTTATAGACACGAAACCTGTTAAAATCGTGTAGGTTCGTATCAGGTTATCGTGTTCGTGTCTAAATTGTCAGTCCTACCCAGACCGTCACCACTTCAGAGGAAGCCAACCATTCGAAAGCCCACTGTGGTAAAACCCTTAACTCAACCTAGAATTTTTTTTTTTTTTTTTTTTTTTGCTCTAAGTGAGACTTCAACCCACAATCTCCAAATCGGAAGGTCATGAGGTTGTCATTGCACCCAACGTTCATTGGCTAAAAAAAGAACATTGTATTTAAATAATCCAAACTATCACCTATTGGTTGCCACCATCCAAACTTTAAAAAAACACTGTTGTCGATCTTAACTTTTAACTTATCTTACCTCAGCGGTCCTACACTAGCTACAAGTTAACTCAGCTTTTGCCGACATGGTCTGCCCCATAAGGAGTCCATTTCATCAAAAGTTTGACATTTTTCAACATAAACAATCCACGTCAACAAAAACTAACTGAGTAACTTATAGTAAGTATGAAACCGTTAAGAAAAAATAAGTTAGAAGGTGAAACCATCATTAGTAATTTTGAAGGGGAGACCGGTAACAACCAATAGCTATAGCCAAAAATATTTAATCCCAATATTCCAAAAACAAAACAAAAAAAATAAACTATTAATAGTGAAAAAGACATCTGACTATTCAGTGATTCACCACCATCTCTTCCATTTGTACACAAACACCTTCTTCCCCCAATTCAATTCATTCCCACCTTAAACAACTCCCCCACCACAAATGCTGCCGTACGCCACCGTACAAGCCGCCGAGACCGCCATCGGCCGCCCACTGACCACCTTAGAAACAATCTGGTTCAATTACTCCGCCACCAAATCCGATTACTTCATTTACTGCCACAACATTGTATTCCTATTCCTCGTATTCACCCTCGCACCTCTTTTCTACGTATTCCTCGAACTCGTTCTCTCTAAATATGTTATCGGTTATAAAATCCAACCCAAAGTTAAGTCCTCTCTTGTAGATTATATTAATTGCTACTTGAATGTAATGCGCACCTTCATTCTTGTTGTTGGACCTCTTCAACTTGTTTCCTTCCCTTCAATTCAAGTAAGCTTCCTTTTTTTTTATTAATTATTATTATGTTGGGTTTTCTGTTTTTAGTTTATAAGTTGAAAATGATGTTTTTATTGATTGTTTCATTTAGAATTTATTTGGGTTTGTCCAGGGTTGTAAATGCACCAAATGGTTAACCGTTGTTTAATAAACGAACGAACATAAACGGACATAAACAAACGAACATTTTTTTCAGTGTTCGTTCATTTATTAAACGAACGAACACAAACTAATTTCTCGCAAAACGGTTCATGAACGGTTCCCAGAAAGTTCATTTCGTTTGCAGCCCTAGTTTGTGTATATATTTGTTTTATATTTTATATTTTCTAATACAAAAGTTTATTTATATTTGTTCATTTGTGTTTGTTTATGTTCATGAAATGTTAGTTTAGAATGTTAAGTTGTTAACGAACGGACATAAACGAACATGAACATATTCATTTTCTTAACAAACAAACATGAACAAGAAGATCCGTTCTTTGATTGACCGTGTCTGCGGGGGCGAAGCTTGGTTCTTGAATCGGGGGGACCGGAATCAATTTTTTTCAACTGGTAATCGTTAATCGGCGGGGGCCGGACTCAATTTACCTATAAAAATCGCAAATTTCCACTACTACGCTAAAAAACAGGGGGGGGGGGGGGACCCCTGGCCCTATAAAACCTTAGCCCTTGTGTGTCTGTGTTTGTTCAGTTTGTTTACAGGCCTTGTGATCTCATTGAGAATGTCATATCATGTGTTTGATGAAAATGATTTGTGAATTTCATGAAAGTAAACCTCAATATCAAATGACTGGGGCATATGCATATGATGTTTCATGTTTGTGTGGACTGTTATACCCCTATAAGATCAAGTTTATGTAGAGTAATGGTTTAAAGGCAAAGAAAAAGTCAAGTATGCACTCCTGTTTATCTTTTTTTCTATTGCATATGATTGGGAATATTTTACTTTTAACTTTAAAGATTGCGGGAATATTGACCGATTTACTTATTTTCGATTGTAGATGATTGGCATCCGAACAAGCTTGCCCTTGCCGTCTCTAACAGAGATCTGTTTGCAATTGTTCGTTTATTTTCTTGTCGAGGACTACACAAATTATTGGATTCATAGATTTTTGCATGGAAAATGGGGGTATGAAAATATCCACAAAGTTCATCATGAATACACAACACCTATAGGATATGCAGCACCGTATGCGCACTGGGCTGAGGTTTTGATTCTTGGGATTCCGTCTTTTCTTGGGCCCGCCATGGTTCCGTGCCACATGATTACATTCTGGCTGTGGATTGCTGTGAGGCAGATTGAAGCCATTGAGACTCACAGTGGGTAAGTAAGCATGCTTTTGTATAAAACTCTACTTTTTTATGTGTGTGTTTTGTTAGCTTTTAAAATTTTGGTTATTTAATGAAATGATGATTAATAATGGATTAAACTAGGCCTGATTGAAAATAGTGTCATCTTAAATAAAGAATTGACTTTTGCCCTGATGCAAAATCATCAAACTACTTTCTACTCAGTCCTCCCTCAACCCCACCTATGCAAACATATCATGAGTGTTTTGTTTACATAAAGATTTTATGATATTTTTCCAAGAAACATATATTTTTTTATGAGCTGCGTTTACGGAGTAAACCAAAACTAAGGATTTGGAAACAACCTCCAAACCGGATATGTATCCAAGAATCATCCAACCTGTTTATTAGTTGGAAGGGTCCATGGCCGGGTCGGTTACTAGAAATCCCAGTTTCCCATTATGCAATGTTAAGGTCTTGCGTGACCTCGCCTTTTATGGGCATACCAAGGCCCAAGGATAGTAAAATATATATTTTTTTAATCAATCATTTTTTTTTCAAGTAACTCTTTATCTTTATTCAAGATTGAATATGTTACAGAATACTTTATAAGAACATAGGCTAATTATTTCATCAGTACAACAAAACTACAAATTTTTTTTTTTTTTTTTTTTTTTTTTTTTTAACTTGAAATACTGTTTTGCATTATGCAGGTATGATCTCCCTTGGACATTAACAAAGTTTATTCCTTTTTACGGTGGAGCTGATTACCATGATTATCATCATTATGTCGGAAGACAAAGCCAAAGTAATTTTGCATCTGTTTTCACTTATTGTGACTACATATATGGAACAGACAAGGTACTATAAACTTTCTTCATTTTATTTTTTAGTTTTATTATTTACTGATATCGTGTTTATTATGTCATCAGGGTTACCGTTACCAGAAGAAAGTCTTGCGACAGGTAATAAGCGGTTTAATTTTTGAAAAACTCTTGGTCTAATTCATAGTCACATTTTAAGATAAATAAATTGGTTTAGTGTACATAAATAATGACAATAATAATACCCTTTTGGTTTGATTATTCAGCTAAGAGATGGCTTGAAAAGTGATGGAACACCTAATGATGGATCACATGCTTCTGGACAAGGTATTAAATCTGACTAGCCATGAATACAAAATGCCCCCCTTGTTTATTCATATCAACTTTACCATTTTATGTTTAGTTTTTTAAATTTAAATCATTCACTTGTGCACCTTATCTTTTTTTTTTTTTTTTAAAGCCCTTGTAACTATACTATGTTTATATATCCCGTGTTCGCAGTTATAATGTTTTTTATTATTTTTTTTTTAATTACATGACCTGCCTATAGTGATGTTTAGTTTGTTTCTATTCCTTTTACTTCAAGCAATTTTGATCTTTTCATGTCCTTTTTCCCACAAGTAAAATGCAATTTGGACAAATTGTGCAAAAGCAAGATGCCACTTTTGACCAAACTTGTCTAGTCGTGTAAAATATGTTGCTTTATTGTTTGTTTGGAGAAACGTGTTTAATTCTTTCAATGCATGCCATAGTCATGTAATTTTTGTTGTTTTCGGTTGCTGAAAACGTAATTGTTAGATTGCTGCTGGTTCTTCTAGGCGAGTACTATTTATAAATTTAATGCAATTTCGCACCATCTTTATGACTTTTTTGCTTTGTGAATTGCCTCCCAATATGCAATGAAACACGGTAAGTAGGATATTTGCAAAATGATGCCTCATGCACGCTTGATTCCCTAGACGATCAATCAGGGAAAGTATGTGTATCTATCCGGTGAGGCGAAGGGGTAATGAGGGAGAGGGTTGTGCGCAACCATCAATATATATGTTAACGAGTTGACACAACCCGTGCGTTGCTACGGGATGTTGATTAGTTAGCATATAATACTAAATGGGCCAAATTTATTTATAGCAAAACATTTATTTATAGGTCACCTTATTAGTCCAAGTCGACATGGATAATTTATTAGGCACAACCATTAAAATGTACATAATCATCATCTTACATAATATTAGGCACAACCATAAATAATTGTTTTTTTAACCGCTAATTTCCTTGCCATACTTGCGAAAATCTCTAAAAAAAATTCCAATCCATATACAAGTTGATGTTAACTCCAGCGTTGCTACGAAATTTTAATTATAATATCTAATTTGCTAACATGAAACAAATGAGGAAATGGTCTAGTACTCAGACACTCACAAAATTATACACACAAAAAAAATCACAATCTATGGCTAATTGATTATAAAATTTATTCAAGTAATATTAGCGTACGTTAAATTTTATAAAAGAAAGGACAATTCATTGAAATGTGATTTAAAAACAAATTTTAAATGTATCAAGTTATATCTTGTAAAATTCAGAAAGCTGCTACAGATAATAGTAATATATACTTAATCAATATTATAAAACAACATGTTGATTTTACTCTAATATAATATCCTCTTTCCTCATGAATCTAACTTCCACCGGTCAACCACCGGATCTATTGAACCGTTTGCGGCCCGACCTACTGGCCACCACCCTTCGCTACCACCAACGACATCACCATCTCCCTCTACAATCTCTCTCCTCCGCTTTCTTGTACGTCTTAGGCATTGTCATTACGGACACCGCCATCATCCGTTGTTGTCCTCCGATGATGATATAGGCGACGCTTTTTTTCCTCTCCTAACCAGTTTAAAGAACAGGTAGTTATACATTGACGGAACACCACCAAATCACCGCCGTCACAGAGCTATTGAAACCCTAAATTGTTTCGGAGATTTTAACGGTTTCTGTTGTTTGTCGGCGACAAATGTGATTCTAGGATTCTGATCGGTTTTTTGGTGGCGGGTGACGGTTTCTGAAAGTTTATGTCGGTTTTTCTAATGTTTTTTTTTCGCGTCGTTTAGTCCGATTGGTTTGCATGTTGCTAATTGTGTGTGTATAACCATAACGGCCGGTGAGAAAGGCGACGTTTGACGAAACAAAAATCATAAAGATAGACGGATACAAAGAGACGACGGTTACTAATCGCCGGATAAAGTTAACGGCGCTAAAAGATAGTTAAGTTACTTTTTGTATTATATATATAGAGTAAAGATCAAATACATATAGTTTTTTTGTAAGAACTGTGAGAATCAAAGGGGGTAAAAAAAAAGTATTTTTTTTTTTAGAATTTTTTTTTCCCATGTGCTTAAACATTCTTTCTAGATGAATAATACAAAAAAAAATTTAAAAAAAAATTTTTTTTAGTGTAATTACGTCATTAAGGTAAATACATTAGTTTACACTAGAGTAATTATGTAATTACTCTACACGTAATTACTCTACACCATTTTTTTTTTTCAATACTATAATACTTGTTTAACAATATGGGAAAAAAAAATTTTGAAAAAAAAAATAAAAAAAAAATATCCTCTTTTGATTCTCACAGTTCTTACCAAAAAAACTATTTGTACCGGATCTTTACTCTATATATATAATATAAAACACCTTGCTTACGTGAGGCTCTATACGTAGATGTGACAAGTACACTATAACGAAAATTGGAGAGGGATATTTATAGGCCGTAAGACACCTTTCAAACAAGTGCGATTTTTGTCCTGATACCCTTTCGAATGCATCATTAGAAGCTCTAAACTTACAAGACAAAGAGTCACTTGTTACAAACAAAAACACATAACATTAGACGCATCCTGATGGACCATCTACTTGTAACTTGAACTAAATCTCAAATGTAGCAAAGTGATTCATCAAACACATAACATAAACTACTATCTTTATTACTTTACCATCTTATAAACATAACAAGTTTGCATAGTGTTTAGGTATAACAAACACATCAGAAAATGTTATATCACTGATCAGAAACTAAATCACTTCCATCATTCTTCTTATGAACAACAAAACCAGCTTCCGTCATTTTTGACTTCTTATGAACAACAAAACCAGCTTCCGTCATTTTTGACAGTATTCTATACCAATTGTAAAACCGCGCCACATATCTAGTCTTATACCTGTCAGGAATTTGTTGGAAAAATACCCTTCAAGTATCGCCGTATTGGGTATACTCGCTAGTTTGTTTGAAATTAGTTGTTGATACTTTAGATTTTCAAATACATTTCTCACTACTTTAATTTTATACACCTTTATTACCCACAATAAATTAGAATTATAAAACTTTGTGTTTGACACATTATCCCAGGTACATCTAACTCTTTTATTTTAGGTCTTGAGGTATACTTTAACATCCCTTAATTCCATCTAGATGACACATCACAATTTTTTCCTATTTCATTCCATCTCAACCCAAGGAAATAGTTTAATCCCCTTAACTTCACCAAAAAACATTTGATGAACATGTTAACAACTAACCCCTTTAATGGCCCTTAACACAAGGAGAGAGTGGTATGCAATGCAAGTTAAGATGCCATGTTACCCTAACACCATAGATGGTATTGCATATACCCCTTTTGGTTTTTACCAATACTGAGAATAAGATATAAATCTCATTTAGGCGTTACTAATGTTCTAGTCCCAGCCAGCCCACTTCTGAGCCCAATCCATTGTGCAGCCTAATGACTAATGTAGTTCTATAATATTTTGGGCCCAACATATTAAAAGAAGTTGAAAAAACAAACTAATTAGTTAAATAACTAATTAAAATATATTATTGATAGTTCTGTTTTAGGTTAATATGAAGAAACTATGTAAACAAAAAAAATGTGTGTTGAATGGTGGTTATATCACATATTAAGTGTGTTCCAACAAAAGGTATTGATTCAAGGCCATAGATAATAATTAATAAAGGATGTTTTAAAACTTTTACAGTGACTATTGTTAAATAACTAGTATGTCGGGGGGCGTAAAACTATACCGAGTAGTACCAATGTCACATCACCGTCAGCAACCAACAAAAAACTTGTAAAAGTAAAATAAATACAAAAAAAGGAAAAAAAAAACCGAATGAAAAGAAGGCGTTAAATCGTTGAACCACGCACACTCGTTACGACGTGTTAATGCCAAAGGCGTAAAATCGATGACCTTTAACACATATGGTTAATGTGAAGTAACTAAGTCGGTCCAGGACCCGAGCGTTGCGACGAACTTATCAAACGGAGAAAAATAAATGTGTTGCGACGTATCCGTCAAACTGGAAAAAATAGACGAAAAAGTGTTGAACCACACGTGCACGTTGCAACATGTTAACTCGCAAAATTTAGAACGAAACTTAAAACGAAAAAATTACGAAAGATGAAAATTATGTGGGACCAAAATTGAAGCAAAAAAGTGTTAGGGTTAAATTGTAAAAGATGAAAATCTTTGGTTAAAAGTAAAAAAAAAAATGATAAGTTTTGGATTAAAAGTGAAAAATCGAAATTGCTAGTGTTAAATTGTAAAATATGAAAATATTTGTGTTAAAAAAAACCTTTGGGTTAAAAGTGTAACATCAAAATTTTCTTTAAACATAAATAAACATGCTTTAGGTGTTTGTACAATGTGGTACAAACAAAATTGCATAAAGAGGTTGTCAATTGTATATATTCATAATTATAATTATAATGTTAGAGGTCGGGGGTCACCGGATTTTGGTAGGGGTATCCCACTAACCCCATGATAACATCGTCGATGGTGGTAGGTGTAGCAGGGGTAGGTATCGTTCCGTGTTCCAGACAACGGTTACATTTCTCATTTTCAAGTTTAACCCCCCCCCCCCCCCCCCGACTCACATCATTCAACAGTTACCTCAATTTTTTTTTTACCGGTTTAACACTCTATATAAACCATTTTATCATCTTTATACAAACCACACCATCATATTTACACCATTTCGTTAAATTTCTCCGTATTTTATTTTAAATGGGTTATGGTGATTTGTTTTCGCTTGAACCAACGGGATCTTCATACCGTCAACGATCATCCTGTCGTTGTGTAAACTGTCTACCTACAAAAGCCCTGACTACAAACTCACTAACTACAAACCCTCCAAAGTTTGAAGTTTATCATCCACAGCATCCTGGAGATTCGACTGTGGAGGAGTTGAATTATGTTTATGGTTATACAATGGCTCTATTACAACTAGGTGTAATACGAATCAGAGACGTTGTTACAGTGCCAATGTGTTACACTCCTACAGTGCCAAATATTCCAAGTAGGGTTGAAAGTTACGAAACTGGTCCCTGGGCCAAATACGTAATGGATTTGGATGAAGAAATGGTTTATTCGTCATCTGAAAGCTCTGGATACCAATCCGAGAGGGTGGACAAGCATGATAGTGATCGTGACTGCCTGTTGCCTGATTCCCTCTATGGTTATTGATTAATTTAATCATGTGTTTAAGCGTCTAGTTAGTTATCTATTAATTTAAATTTTATGTATGTAATAGTTTAAATTTTAGGTATGTAGTAACTTAAATTTTAGTTACTCTTAATTTAAATGTCTATTTTATTTAACAAAGTAACAAAAAAAAAAAAAAAAAAAAAAAAACCACTTCAGGGTAATGTTCCCTTCAATTTTGTGCTTTAGGGTTGTGAATTGTTGAAATGATGTGGCAGTGCAGGATTGATGGAAATCACGAAAGTTCAGTGGAGTTCAGGATAACGCCCCTTCCCTTTATATAAATGTAATAACACATATAATATTTGCCAAATTTGTTCAAGCTAAGCATGTAGGTTGAATAATTTACAAGTATTATTTGATGAATAACTATATTAGGGGGATTGAATTGCTTGTTTTAGCAAACCTTGTCACACACTCAATGCCCCAGGTTCAATAAACAAAGAACAATTTTTTAGTAGAAATAAAAACGTACTCTAGATAACTCCCTTACTTTAGGCTCCGACTAAAGCAATTGCACACACGTTCCCAACTTCAGGATCTATATGATACACATGACGACTTAGCCCACCGTCCGCTTTAGCGCCTCACCGACATTCCCCAGCGCCAACATCAACCCTTTGTCGTACCAACCTCAAGTCCCATTCCATCCTTTTCTCTCTTGTTCGGGCGTTTCTAGCCCTAGGTATGCTTAAGATCCCAACTCCCACAATCTCAACCCCTTAACAACTTGAGGATTAGTAGGGCGTTTAATGGGCAGTATGTGACTACGATTAAAATTTGAACTAGTTTAAATATAAACTAGACAACACTCAATTAATATTTTAAGTATAATTATAACTACGTTTGAGTATGTAACAAACTTTGCAAGTAGAAAACAAATTGTGTTAAAGATGTTGAAGGATGTGATCCACTCCGGTTTGGCCCAAAAGGTAAGGATTGTGTTACTAAACTTGGATCTTTTGTAATCAACTAAAAAGACTTTTATTCAAGAACAGAATAAGACTATTACAAAAGATACAAAGACAATCTGGCTATCTAACCCAGCATCTGTATAACAACATACATATTCAATCAACAAATCAAACAACTCAACTCTAATCAACAAATCTCTACACATATATTCTAGACCAGATTATAACCCTGAATATTAGCAGATCTGAGTTGGATTTGATAATATCAACCAAAGGCTCAACATTCGCCTGAAAACCTAAAGACTACAAAGATGATAGAGTAAAGATTCAGGGAGAAAAAGAAAGCTCTGGAAACAAATCAAGTGAATGAATGATAAACTATCTTCTAGGGTTATTATTATATATAGCTGGACCACCGACATAATAAACACCAGAAGGGATAATAGTACGAGCCCAATAACGAAACAAATACTGCATTGGTCCATCTTCCTTTTCTTCAATTGGGCCGGTCCTAAACTCTCTTAACTCTTAAACAGGGCCAGTCCACATTACCTCAAATATAACACATTAAACAAACAAATGTATTAGTGCATCAAATATATATGATATGAAGTATTAAATTGAATATTGTCGTATTATTTTTAACATTCCTTAGTTTAATACTTTAAATGGGTCAAACATGTTTAGAACTTTACAAAGTTCTTCATGTTATGCAGGAAACAAACCCTTAGTTGGAACATCAACAACTTGATTTACTAAATCAATATTCTTAGTTTTAACAAATCCCTTTGTAATTTGATCTCTTAGAAAAAAAAAATAATCAATCTCAAAATGCTTTGTTTTGCTATGGTAAACAGGATTTACAGCTATGGATACTGCAGTTGTATTATCACAAAACAATTTTATTGGAAGTTTGACAAACACACTTAACTCCTTTCAGAGATAAGTTAACCATATGAGTTCACAAGTAGCAACACACATTGCATTGCCCTAAACCCAGCTTTAGCTGAGGATCTAGAAACAACATACTGTTTTTTTACTTTTCCAAGAAATCAATGAGTTTCCTAAAAACACATAATATCATGGCACAAATTTTCTTGTTTCAAGACATTTTTTCCAATCTGAATCCGAATAAGCAACACGATTATAATCAGTATAACTAAGATACCTTTTCCAGGTGACCATTTTAGATATCTAAGTAATCTTAATGCTATTTTCATGTGGCCATTAGTTGGTTTATGCATAAACTGACTTAAAAAATGTACTGCATAGTCTAGTGTTTATGCAATGTGTAGTCTAGTGTGTGACAAATTATCAACTTACCAATTAGTTTTTGATAACCAGTAATACTTGATAAAGCATCATTGTTTACTTTATAAAGAGCAGTAAGAATATGATTTTGTTCTATGGGAATGTAACAGGTTTGCACTAGTTAGACCATATTCAACAAGCAGTTCAAGACAATAATTTGTTTAGGATAACACATCCCATTATCTGTTTTAACAATTTTAACACCTAAGAAATATTTTAGTTCCTAAGATCTTTTATTAAAAAACTTGTTCTAAGACTCTCTTTAATTTTGGTTATTTCATCAACATCATTTCCAGTAATGACAATATCAACTACATAGACTAACAAAAAAAAAATAAAAAATAAAAAATAAAATAACAAAAGCATTTGAGACTTTTAGAAACAAAGAGTTGTCACATTTATTTTGAATAAATCCTAAATCAGTCAACACATGTACAAGTTTTTCATTCCACATTCTTGGTGCTTGTTTTAATCCCATACAAAAACCGTTTTAACTTGCACACCCTTTTTTCATCTTGAGAATAGTATCCATCAGACAAGGACATGTATACATCTTCATTTAAACTACCATATAAGACGGGTCAAGTTATTCTACACAGTGTAACAAAAATGAGAAGGGTGAGAAGGATACAAAAAACACAATAGATCAGGAAATATGATACAATGAGACGCAACATATAGCATAATGGCAAAAAGTATAATACAATGCTAAAGACAAAAGACACAATGAATCGTAAAAATGACACAATGATGAAAATAAGAAAAATGCACAATGCTACATAAAAGACACAATGATATAACGTAAATTCTAAAAACTACAAGCTAAAAATCCAAGAAAGCAAAAACCTAAAAACTAATATCGTAGGGTTCGATGAGACGATTCCAATGCTGCTTGAAAGAGTTCAACCAGAGTCCATTTGATACCCTTCCTACGACTTCCTATTTTTATTTTATTATGTATTTGATCTTAACCCATATAAGAAAGCATTGCTGGCATCTTATTTAAACAATTTCCAATTATTTTGAATAGCTAGGGATAAAATACACCTAATTGTTACATGTTTTACCACAGGAGAAAAGGTCTCCTCAAAATCAATTCCATGTTTTTTACTATACCCTCTAGCTACTAACCTAGATTTCTATCTTTCTATTTCCCCTGTTGACTTGTATTTGACTTTATATTCCCACTTACAGCCTACAACACTTCTACCGTTAGGCAGTTCAACAAGCTCCAATGTATCATTTTTATGGAGAGCTTCAATTTCTTCATTCATGGCTGTTACCCAATTAGGATCACTAGCAGCTCATTGAATGAAACATGTTCATGACTTTTGTTTGAAGAAGCAATAAATCACTTATACTCACATGATAACCTAGAGTAATTAACAACTCTTTCTATGCAATATTTTATCTTTCCATCTAGGACATAATCCTTTAAGTTCTTAGGTAACACAGACTCCCTAGCTGACCTTCTAGAGATAGTTTTCCCTATTTGTTGATCATTGGTGGTTCCCTCAGATATTATTTCACTTGTGTTGTCATTTTCAGGTGTCACACACTCAACCCTATCACAATCCCTACCTTATAACTGGGCTGGTGAGTTTCAACCATGCCTTCTAGTATAGAATTAGGAAATTTTGATTGCTGAGACCTATGTGTATTTGAATCAACACTTTCAGAACCATTTTTTCTCATTAATGGGATCTTCAGGTTGTCATTGCTCAATGTTTTAAAAAAGGGTGGGTGATGTGACACCAGTCAACGAATCAGGTCAAGATCCGTACACATTTTACTTAACCATGTCATCTCATATGCATACTAGACAATTTTAGCACTTACTATACCCCCCCCCCCCCCCAATCTAGTAAAGCCTGAACTAGTGCAGAAATTCAATGGACTATCCATTTACGCATAGAACACCTAAAATATTCGAGGAAATTGGCATTGAACAATTAAGCCAAAGCAACAATACACGTTACAATACCTAAGTGGGAAATTACACAAATCCACTCTAAATCCAAACAATTCTCAATATGTTCCATGGAAATACCACACAAAAATCATGGAACATTAGCTAGAACACAAACATATATTAACATGAGTTAATATCACACAACAACAAATGTGTATCCACAATTAGCGTATGTATTGAAAATATGATCATTAATATTATTACAACGACACAAGTTATTGACACATTAGACCACACACATACATATGTTAATACTCAATGATCTATTCCTATGGATAACTAATGGATATCAATAACACCCCATGCACATACATATATGTGTGGCTATTCGGCTATATATCTATATTTACACACACATATACACAACAATCTAAACAAGATACTTAGTTCATGAAACCCATGTGTATGTATGTATATTTGGCCAACCCCCATCCACGATCCCATACACACACACACACACACACACTTGAATGATAGGCCAAGTAATCTATACCTCTAAACAACCATGTGATCATAGCTATGATTAGGACTAAACAATGGATATGTATACTTGCATATATATGAACGCGAATATGCCGAGATATGACAACTTGAAAGACACATGGAATACACTCATCATTCACCAAAATAGGAATGAAACCAACCACCCACAAGCCCTAACACAAGTCAACACCACCCTTTATGTTTTATTTCTTCTAACTAAATTCTAGCACATGGTGACTAGGAAATCCTTGTCTTGTCTCTAACCTTCACCAATATAGGTCTTAACCACCCTCATACATCTTCCTATGCATGAACCCTTCCTAAATAACACTAACTAACAACTAACTCTCTCCCCCTCTTCTGTTGTCATCAGCCGCCTACAAATAATCAACACATGGCCTCAAAACCTTTCCAATGACAACCAAGTTATCCTAGAATAGGCCCTTTACCTTGCCATGTTTCAATTCCAAGAAAATGAGGCTTGCCACAATTGTTTTTTTTTTTTTTTGTCTTCTATAAACCGAAAAGGATAAGAACACAAAGGTCATGCATGACAACTTTCTTATACCAAAGTAGATAAATGTCACCACACATGAACAATTTCCCATAGTTGATTGTATTCCCCATCTTGTTTCCTCAAAAGCTTCGGCCGAAGATCCTCTAGGGAAGGAACAAGAAACTTTTGCAATGTCAACTCATATCTCCAACAAGGAACACATATTTTATCTATTACATAAATCTAGAGAGGTTGACTTGCCACTTATAGCTTGCACACACACACACACACACATCTCCTCTCTTCTCTTGATGGCCGATCGAGTATAAATAGGAGAGCATGGATGCGTTTCACACACACATCAAACCACAACAGAACTATACTCTCTATTCCTCTCTTTTCTTTGCTTCGGCACCCACTAAACCACCCCAACCTCACCACCATTCGGCCAAATACCTCAACACCACAAAGGACTCACATCAAAGAAGCTTACAAGGCGACGGTTTCATCCCACCATCGAGTCTAGAGGTCTGTTTAGAACTTTTCATAATGTCTAATCTTTCTATCATAGTTTTTGCCCTAACCCTTCACCCGAACCCCAACCCTTGTAATTTGAAACATATATGTCCATTAACAATCAAAGGCACTATGATATTGTGGTTAAAACATACAATAATATAGTTTTGATGTATTCTCTTACAAACAAACACGTGTATATACATGTACACCATCCCCATTGTATTACAATTGACATATGTGAAAGATCACTTGCACCCGAGGTGTACATGTGTATATGGTGCTATATGGTTAACAATAATTTGGCATTTCTGAACCTTAACATAATATCTTCTATAATATATAAATAAAAGTAGATGAGGGACACTTGGCATCATATGGGGGCTTCATTTTAGTTTTTCCCGCTCATTTTACCGGGTCAAGGAAATGGGTCATGGATAATCCTAATACTATCTATTGTGGTGCCATTAAAATAGGGTTTTTTGTTATTTTAGTTAAGTCAAACATTTATAGTTACTGTATCCTTCATCAATACATCGGATCTCAAATCAATTTAGAGTTTCACATTTCCTTCATCAACCTTCATTTTGTCCTTCATTAAACAAGTGAATTCAATCAAATCAATTGGTAAAAAAAATGAGTTCAAAGTTAATTCATTACTTTCACTTTCGTTTGCCTCTGCTTGTAGGTCTGTTTTAATATTTTAAAATAGTTTGTTTGTGTTCTTGATTGGTTACACTAGAAACTAAATTTGAGGATTTTTCCCCTTTTGTAGTGTGAGGATCTACCAAACAGAATGTGACTCGGTGTTGGACCTTTGGAAGTGGGTGCCGGTAGTAAGATGCTATTGGGAACTATGTGTTATCCTGTTCATGACATTTGTTGGCAACTTGGCATTGATGTATTTACGGAGTAATCATGAGCAGCAAAGAAGAGCAAGGTGTTCTTTGTGTGCAACAGAGATGGATTAGACTGGCAAATAGTGAAAACCCTGCAAATGTGGTTATGAGGTTTGATGTAACATCGCGTATTTTCTCTTATTATTATTCCTTAGAATTTTTTTTATTTGTATTTCACCTTTTGCATTTTTATATTATTTAAGTTCCCAGGAGTTTATAAAATTTAATCATGTTAAATTTTTTTATAAAATCTTTATTTGAAAGAAAATATATATCATTTCCATTTTCAAATATCAGGGACTATTAAATATTATTAAATACCTTTTAGTTTTCATTTTAAAAATAAAAATTATAAATTTATTTTATAAATATGATTTTTTTTTCATATAAAGATCTATCTATCTATACTTTCCATAATAGGAGAAGCGTGAGTGATGTCAGCAAGGCTGATGTGTCAAGATTTTTAACAAAGGAAAGCTGATGTGGCACCCATAGATAAGGCTTGGATGATGCAATAGATGACGTCATAAAGTCTAATTAAAATATTCAAGAAAAATCATCAACCACTCATTTAACGGAATTAAATAATGCCACTTGCAAAATGTGGGCCAACAATTAATAACTTCACCATCTATTGTTTACAGTGGAACACTCAAGAACATCCGTTTAGTATAAAGAGTCCATATCGACATATGTTTAGAGAGAGGGAAAGCATACAACTTTTAATTTTAAGCTCCAAATTCACATTTGAATTTCTCTGCCCTCAATCAATTACTTTCATCTATATAAATGGACAGAGAAGTCAAGAATCTTCAAACTAGCTAAAACCTCAACTCTCTCACAATTCTTTTTTAATATAAATAATAATAAGCAAATGAATGCTTTAATCACGTTGCGGATCAAAGACAAACAACCTGATATAAAGAAATGTCGTATTCAGAGAAAGGTCTCCATGGATAGTAGTTCCACTGAATCCTCAAAATCTGATTCTCCTAATAGAGAAGATACATTAGGTATGTACCCTATGAAACATTTAAAAGTAATAGGGTTGCCTACTGGGACTGATTAACATGAAGAATAACCTTTACTGGAAATGGTCAATGAAGCTATATAGTATATACACATTGATTTCTATTGTAATCAAAGTCATTGACTGTTTATTATTGAACCATAACTTCGATCAGTTTATTATATTGAGTTAATATTTGGCAGGAGGAGGGCATCTGGATGAGGAAGGACATATTAAAATGATTAGTGCAAATCAGCTGATAGATTCTCCTTCTTATCCCTATGGTGAGTTGTTTGATTCGTATAATCCCATGTTACTCGGAATTTGCATATTGTTTTTAAAACTAAAACTTGAGTTCTGTATTATAGAGAGCAGAAAGGATATTGAAAAAAAATATGAGAAGGTCAGCAAGCTACTAAAATATCGAAACCTATTATAATCATGAATGGATAGAACCTATCTTATAAAACCCTTTCTGACTTTAGATTGATACAAAAACTACTTTTTGTGCAACCTAGTATATTTTAGATATCAATTAAAAGTTCTTAGATGGAGCTGCTTGATGTTTTTTAGATAGAGTAATAGCACTCTATTCCAAATTACGCGAGCATACATTAGCGATTACTAATCAATTTTGAAATATTCAGTAATTCGAAGTCTTTTTGATTAGTTTGATTTTAATAGCCTTTTTTTAATAGAAAATTAATAGAAAAAAAGAACAACAATAAAAAATAGATTTTGTAAGCTATCCATGTATCCTTTAGTCCTACAAAATACCATATGAAATAGAACGCTTAGAAGGGATATAAAGAAATTCTTTGATTGGTTCTTCCCAAAGGAATGATCTATTTTATTTGACTGATGGGGCCAACAAACAATTAATTATAACAAATCAAAAAAGATCTAAAAAAATCTAAATCTATATCATAACTAAAATAAAGAAAATGATCTTCTATTCGAAACGTCTAGTGATCTTCAACCAATTATGAGCTTCAATATAATTACCAGGAGTAAGTGCTATAGCCTGTTTCCAATACTCAGCGGCTTGGTCGAACCAAGCCTCCGCAATTTCAGAATCCCCCTGGCGAATGGCCCGTTCTCCCCGGTCGGAATAGGTGGGTTAATTCCTTCCCTTAGAACCGTACTTGAGAGTTTCCTACCTCATACGGCTCGCCAGTCAACTCTTTTTGTATCCCATTTGAATCTACCATATCTAACTCAATAAGATTTCTCGTAGATCTATCCCATTTTTCGGGTTAACGAAAAGAAGTTAATAAAATGAGCTTCAAACTTAAATCTTAAGTTTGGATTTAAAATCCGGTTTATTTTAGTTTTATCTTTTATCCCACCTTCAGAAGAATAAAAAATAGATGTTTCGCCTATCATTATACTTTTATGAAAGGTAACTATCTCAGTTTCATATCATATCATATAGAAATTGATATTATATAGAATTTTTGAAAAAGACTTTCGAAAGGAAAGACTTACTATCTTTGGGATCTGATCCTACACCGCTGCTCAATGTGTTTTTAACTTTTGTCTTTTATGTGCATATTGTATTAAGAAGGGTAGCAAGGTCATATATGAAAACTGTGGATGATTCTTACATTGGAAGCTCTGATGAGGTTTGCATGAAAGTTTCTTCAATTATCGGTGTAGATGCCCTGAATCACTTCTTTTACAAATTAATTTCATTTGTTATTAGTTGGTATCGATTATGGTTGAATGTGGTGTTGCAGGGAGCTGTAAATTTTAAGACTGAAGATGAGTTAAACACAAAAATTAAACAGTGATGAATTGGATGGTTCTGAGGTATCTGACATGTTATTAGTTGATTGGTATCAAACACAATTTTGTTGTCATTCAACCAGCATGTAGAACAAGGGAAAAAATAATGGGATCTATAACAGCTGCGTAGTATTAGCCCAGAATCATTAGGCTGTCATTATGGATGTTTGGACAAGGTTCACCTCATTATTTCAAGGGTGGGGTTAGCCTTTTATTTTCATCATTTTTAATTCATTTGGAAGTGGTGACTTGAAAGTTTGTCTCAAAATGCACCTTATAAACTCAAAAATAGAGATAAAGATGGTGAAAAACACACCTCATGGAGGCAAATTTTAGGCTATGGCTTGGAGTTTCCAAGAAGATCTAAACAAGCCGGCATGTGTTCATTTTGTTTTTCATTTGTTGCTTTCTACTTTTTGACCCATTTGGATATTTTGCTTTTTTTTTTTTGCTTCTTTAACAGTAAAAAAAATGTTAGTTGCTGGCGCCATTTTGTCATTTCATGCGGTTTGCATTACCACCATCTGGGCCATTTGGAGAGCAAGAAATAAAGCTGTGTTTGAGAGGAAAGCATGTTCGGTTGAGCGTACGGTGGGCGAGATCAAAACTATGTCTATTCTTTGGATAAAAACAAGGTCGAGACAATCGAATCTAAGTTGGGAAGAGTGGCGTAGGTTTCAATTGCATAGGCCTGGCTGGTAGTTTTGTTAAGTGTTTACTGTGTAGTTGTGTTGTTGTTATTGTCTGTGTTGTGTTGTTGGTGGATGTATGCTAGCTACTTGCTAGCGCCATTTTGGTGGTTAATAAAATTTGGCGTTTTTTGTTGGCCGTTAAAAAAAAATGTTACTCAGTTGATATATTTTGATAAATACCACTATTTTCTTATTTGATTATTTGGCTGGAACCAGCTTTCAAATTGATCGTTTGGATATTTCACTATATTTATTGTGTGCTTTGGGAATACAAAGCCTTGGGTTTTCTTAATGTTTGAATTTTTTTTCATTGTAGTCAAGATGCTATGAAATTGATTGATTGAATATTTATTCCTATATATATTGTTTGCTTTTGGGATACTACTAAGATAATATGAATATGTGAGGTGTGTTTGATTAAATTAGAGAAAGTCCAATGATTCTGGTGATTATTCTTAATGCTTCATGTGTAACATCGCGTGATTTCTACGTTTCTTGTATTTTAAATTCTATACTTAACAAATTCGAAGTTCGCCTTTATTCGCTTATTTTATATTACTCCTACCAATTCGCGACGAGTCGTCATTATAATTTATCGTACTCAATTTAGACGTTATAACAAGAAACTCATTTAGTTAAGATCTTAATATATAGTTATTTTATTTTTTTAAAATAAAACATTTAATAGTAATACTCTACAATTAAAAAAAAAAAAGAAAAAAAAAACGTGTATGACTTTTTCTCCAAAACAATACTATAATATTTTTTTTTCCAAATTTTGCCGTTCATTTTTTTGTTATGTAATTTTTATTATTATTATTTTTCTTTATTTCTTTTAAAGATATAACCCTCACCTAACTCACTCTCAACCACCTCTTAACTCTCTTAATTACCCAACCACTTTACCCCACCTATAAATACACCACTCCCTACCCATTCTAACACTTGCTAAATCTCAAATCCTCTCTAAACTTCCAAATTCTTCAAGAAATCCTAAGTGTTGGAAGCCAACTTCTAAGTGAGTTTTCTCATTTTAAACTCCAACTTTCTTATTCCTTCTTCATTTCTCCTCTTCTTCTAACCCCTTGGGGAAAACCTCTAGGACCTTGCTCGTGTTTGCTATGGCAAATGAATACGAGTAGGACACCAAAATGAGGCCTCAAAGGTGGTTCATCTTCTATTGTTTTTATGCACTAGAAGGTTAGTTGAAGTGATACCAACCAAGTTCACCAACAACTTAATGTTGGATAGACTTGTGCTATGGTTAATGGTTGACAAAGGAAAGCCAAGGCTCTTCCAAACTAAGTCACCATACACTACTTTAACCCTATAGTTATATTATGTAAATACTAAAATATATACTTTCAAAATTCTACTAATCTAATAACTTGGAAGGTTTGTGGATACATCCCTACCTTACCAATACTTGACTCTCTTGACCATCCGAATCACCTTTATGGTGGTTTGTGTTTTGGTTAGCCTTAAAGGCACTACTTGACTCTCTTGACCATCCGAATCACCTTTATGGTAGTTTGTGTTTTGGTTAGCCTTAAAGGCACTACTTGACTCTCATGACCATCCGAATCACCTTTATGGTGGTTTGTGCTTTGGTTTGCCTAAAAGGCTTGCTTGACTCTCTTGAATCTAATAATCCAACTCTTGAACCTAAAACGCTTTCCTTTCTAATTCTAGTTATTCGGAGCTAAAATCTTCAATTCTCAAGGCCCGTTTTTGGGAACTAAATAACGCACCCTAAGGTGAGTTCATACTTGTCCCCCTTTTATCCTTTATTCTTTGGGGCTCAACATGTATCACTATCAAAACTCAAACGATTTTAAACTCTACAATCTATTATGCTTAGTCTAAAGTCTATCATATTCTAAATTCTATCATGCGCAATCTAAAGTCTATTATATGCTTGTACGCTATGCTATGTAGAATTATTTACTCTAACATACAAATGTTCATATAGTTGACAACCCACCTTGCATGTATAGCGCTATAGGATTGGCTATCCGCCCCCTACATGGGTCATGTTAAGCAAAATTCTTCGTGGCTAGTCGCCGTTTGTATGGTTCTCTTGCATATGCCTATAAGCAAAACTTTATTATACTATGTATGTATGTCAAAACTAGTATGCTCATCAATGCTTTATGTGTTGACGAATATTTTATACATGTTGCAGGATATATTTATTGCAGGACATTCAAGAAAACTACTTAGGATTGGACATAGAAACTCACTCTAGTTCAAGTTGACATATTCTTGTTGTTGCGTTTTTCGTTATTTAAACTACTTGTATTTCTATTTTTAGACAATAAATGAAATTCTATCTTTAAACTATATTGTCACAAAATCTAGTGTCATGAAGTCTTTGAACAATCTACCACTAAGTCTCACCTCGATGATTCCGCCATCGGTTGGGGTGTGACAGATTGGTATCAGAGCCATGACTATAGGGATCTAGGAAAAATTGCCATGTTTGACCTAGACTATAGTTAAGAACCTTTTTGACCATTCCTTTTATTATGCTTAATATACTTGTTCTCCTTATCTTGCTTCTACTTAATTCTTTTGATCCTTAAAAATTACCTTCCTATTTGTGGATTACTCTACACTCGAAGACGTTCGTATAACACAAACGAAAGGAAATCACCAAAATAGGCGTGAAACCCTCACTTTGGTGATAACATTCAATCCGCGTAAATTCTTTGTGTTTTTTAAACTACACCAAGATAGGAGTGATATCCTCACCTTGGTAGAAATTTCACAATTCTCGTTCTAGTGGACACTTACCAATTGAAGGTTAGAAATAATTTTCTTACCACGTTGGACAAAGTGTACAAACCACACTCAAAGAAACGACATCGCTAAGATAGGAGTGAAATCCGCGACTTAGCGACTAGTTTCAATCCTTGATTATTTTTTTTAATCTCGCCAAAGTCTCAAATTTACTAATGACAAGGAACATGTAGTAACTGGAAGGGTGAATACCGTTAACCGAAAGCTTCGGCGAGAGTACTTCCACCTATTAGGCCAAAGCATGTTTCCAAACTCAAAGGTAAATTCGAATCACTTTGGTTAGTCTTAGTTCCGTTCCGGAACACTCCAATTGTTATTAAACAAGCCTTTCTTTTTATGCTAATACTACTTTCAATGTTGTTTTCATGCTATATTTTCGATATATATTTGATTTACTTACTCTCTTACAATCTCAAGACTCGCATTACAAGCTACTCTCGCAATCTCCAAACAATACTAATAATCACAACCAACATAAATCAAAACTCCTTTATGATAACTAAGTGCTCTATACTTGCTTATACATACGTGTTACGCAAATTGAACAATGTGAAACTTGCATACTATACATGTAACTTGAACTTGCATACTAAGTCTATGAGAACAACTTGAGCTTATGTATTTTGTTTATCTAAATTTGCATCAATTTCATCGATCTAATTTTACCCACAAGCTTTTCATTGTTAACCAAAATTCTAGTAACTTATTTCCTAAATTCAAAAGTCACCTTGTTTAAAAACGCTTATGCAAATTTTCCTATGTATGATTCTCGTAGATGTCCTCCCGTCTCGACAGCATCGATCTCAACCAACTGGCAAGTCTTATTGCCCAAGATTTAGTCAAGATTCTCCCTAACCTAGAGACACCAACAAACCCAATCCCGAACTCCGGCGATGCCATCCAGGACAACACAAACCATATAGATACTAAACCATCTACCCATAACCCTACCAAACAAACGAGAAAGGATAACCGAAAACACAAAAACATCAAACAATACCACACTTCGACAACCCCCAGACTCCAATCCCCAACAAAAAAGCAGTACCGTGGAACCTATCCGCTATGCAACAATTATAAATTCCACAATCTCACTCACACACCATGCCGCATATGCGCCAATTGTGGTGCATATGGTCATTTAGCCAAAACATGTCGCCACACCACTAAACCACGACCCGAACAACCTACTAGTACCACCTCATTCACTAAAGCCAATGGATGGATATGCTCCGAGTGCAAACGACCCAACCCATGAACCCAACCAATGCCCAAGACTTGCCATGGTGATCTACGATGCTGGAAGACCCACTCGCCACACTAAAGAAGATTGATTTTCTTTTCTTTCTTTTTTAAAAAAAATTGAGAATTTCCTTATGTAATGTTTTCAAGAAATTATTTAGATGTGAAATTTTCTTTTATGAATTATGAAATACCATCGTTATCTTAGGTTACAATCATAATTTGTCGGCAAAATTCAAACATCGCAAAACCTTTTTTCTCCTCTCGTGCAATCTTTTTCAAATTTTTGAACAAAATTCTTCCTACTATTCCTAATAGGATGCCTATTCTTCTATAAAACCCTCACTTTCAACCTTCAAACCACTAACAAATGCGTGTCGAGTCTGTATGACAAACAAGATTCTAAATGGTAAAAGTGTTTAAAAAAAAAATTCTTTTGTAAACAGGACTTGTGAGCAAAGATACGCTAAATCAAATAATCTACTTCTTTATAATCCCAAAACCTTTTCTCTTGAAATCGTATCACGAGTCAAAATATTCATCAACGCCAAACTAAAATTGTCAATAAACTATTTTTCTCGCTTAATAAAATGAATTTTTCATAAATCAAACGACCATTTTCGATAAAATTTTTACACTAAATTTTCCCCACTTCAATTAAATATGTTTTTCTTTAACATCCAACGAACTAAATTCTTCTACCATCAAACTTGGCCCTTAGTCTTGAAAAGCTAGATTGCTCGCGTACCCATAAAACTCAATTTGTGATAAACCCGAATTCTATGTTGCCCATAGTCAAAACATTTTACACGTTTTTATTAGGAATCCAATTATCTATGCTTTTGTTTGATTTTATATATCTGAGCGTAACCACATATGCACAAGTCTACACCATTATATCATGAAACCATAAAACTACACAAAAAAAAAAAAAACGCGTACGGATAACAAAAAAAAACTTGCTTAATGCCTTTTTCACATTATGTGTTTGCATGTCAAGTTGCTTGCTATGTTTACAACATCAAAACTGTTTAATGTAATTTCCTTTGTGTATGAGTATTTTGTGACTACTAGCGACCCACACATAACTAAGACAAATTATGTGGACCATACGACAATTGGACTAATTACGGGTGCACACGTAATTACAAAAATTTGGCGAATGGAAAACATAACAAGTCCTAGTGTGTGTAACCTATCATGACTTGAATAACAACACGGATGAGGTATGATAACGGCATGGTGGATACGCCGCCGGTACATCCTATACATAAATGTCCTGTCGTACTACCAACAGTAGAGTTATTCGTGTCATGAGAAGTTTTGGGTGTCGAGTTAAAGTTTTGGTCAACACTTACATTATTTATCTTTTACGATACCATTTATGTTATAGTTTGCTAGTCTAATTAAGCTTGCATTATTTATCTTTTATGCATATCATAACCTGTTTTGAACCACACTCTCTACTATGCAACATAATCCTTGCCATGAATAATCTATACTTGTAATCTCCATCAACTTCGTTTCTTTTCTTTTGCCTTCCCTTGTTTAATCATCAATCCTATCATTATCAAGAATCTCGTTCTAAGTCTCGTAAACTTTGGCCTTAACCTCTAAAAGAATCTATACATTTAAAACAATATTTTCCCTCTCACTTTCTTATATTTTCTTGACTACTTATATACTGGATTTCAAAACTAAATAAATACTATTTATATCACCAAAAGGCTGTTTTCAAATAGTCCAATTTCTCGTTTATTTAATCGTCTTCTAAAAGTTTTTCTAATAAAATTTTCGACCTTGTGTAAACCAAATATCTTTTACTGAAAACTACTCATTCCCACATCTAGTCACTTATTATGCTCACATTTTTACTATTCTCCCCAATTACCCAAAGACACATCTTTTACAAACCAACAAATTCTACTATTTTATATATGATATACCGTATAACTACTTATTTTCCAAAATTTTATATATGTTATACAATATACTAAACTACCTTCGATTTTCACTATTTCAAACCATATAATTACTTATCTTTCAAAAATTTGCTGCATTAACTTCATATACGTAATCTCTTCCTTCACTATTTACAAAAATGCTTTAATCGGTCAAACTCTCAAATTTCTACGTACGACCTTGGGTTAAAATTTTAAAAGTACTTCTCTTACGAGCATAATTATCGCACAATGACTAGATACAGTATCTGATTTAAGCATAATAAACTAACTAGTTTTTGTTCTTATTAAACTCATATCAAACCACATACCTATTTTCAAAAGGTCAACTCTCAAGGAAATTTCGAGACGAAATTTTCTAAAGTAGGGGAGACTGTAACATCGCGTGATTTCTACGTTTCTTGTATTTTAAATTCTATACTTAACAAATTCGAAGTTCGCCTTTATTCGCTTATTTTATATTACTCCTACCAATTCGCGACGAGTCGTCATTATAATTTATCGTACTCAATTTAGACGTTATAACAAGAAACTCATTTAGTTAAGATCTTAATATATAGTTATTTTATTTTTTTAAAATAAAACATTTAATAGTAATACTCTACAATTAAAAAAAAAAAAGAAAAAAAAACGTGTATGACTTTTTCTCCAAAACAATACTATAATATTTTTTTTTCCAAATTTTGCCGTTCATTTTTTTGTTATGTAATTTTTATTATTATTATTTTTCTTTATTTCTTTTAAAGATATAACCCTCACCTAACTCACTCTCAACCACCTCTTAACTCTCTTAATTACCCAACCACTTTACCCCACCTATAAATACACCACTCCCTACCCATTCTAACACTTGCTAAATCTCAAATCCTCTCTAAACTTCCAAATTCTTCAAGAAATCCTAAGTGTTGGAAGCCAACTTCTAAGTGAGTTTTCTCATTTTAAACTCCAACTTTCTTATTCCTTCTTCATTTCTCCTCTTCTTCTAACCCCTTGGGGAAAACCTCTAGGACCTTGCTCGTGTTTGCTATGGCAAATGAATACGAGTAGGACACCAAAATGAGGCCTCAAAGGTGGTTCATCTTCTATTGTTTTTATGCACTAGAAGGTTAGTTGAAGTGATACCAACCAAGTTCACCAACAACTTAATGTTGGATAGACTTGTGCTATGGTTAATGGTTGACAAAGGAAAGCCAAGGCTCTTCCAAACTAAGTCACCATACACTACTTTAACCCTATAGTTATATTATGTAAATACTAAAATATATACTTTCAAAATTCTACTAATCTAATAACTTGGAAGGTTTGTGGATACATCCCTACCTTACCAATACTTGACTCTCTTGACCATCCGAATCACCTTTATGGTGGTTTGTGTTTTGGTTAGCCTTAAAGGCACTACTTGACTCTCTTGACCATCCGAATCACCTTTATGGTAGTTTGTGTTTTGGTTAGCCTTAAAGGCACTACTTGACTCTCATGACCATCCGAATCACCTTTATGGTGGTTTGTGCTTTGGTTTGCCTAAAAGGCTTGCTTGACTCTCTTGAATCTAATAATCCAACTCTTGAACCTAAAACGCTTTCCTTTCTAATTCTAGTTATTCGGAGCTAAAATCTTCAATTCTCAAGACCCGTTTTTGGGAACTAAATAACGCACCCTAAGGTGAGTTCATACTTGTCCCCCTTTTATCCTTTATTCTTTGGGGCTCAACATGTATCACTATCAAAACTCAAACGATTTTAAACTCTACAATCTATTATGCTTAGTCTAAAGTCTATCATATTCTAAATTCTATCATGCGCAATCTAAAGTCTATTATATGCTTGTACGCTATGCTATGTAGAATTATTTACTCTAACATACAAATGTTCATATAGTTGACAACCCACCTTGCATGTATAGCGCTATAGGATTGGCTATCCGCCCCCTACATGGGTCATGTTAAGCAAAATTCTTCGTGGCTAGTCGCCGTTTGTATGGTTCTCTTGCATATGCCTATAAGCAAAACTTTATTATACTATGTATGTATGTCAAAACTAGTATGCTCATCAATGCTTTATGTGTTGACGAATATTTTATACATGTTGCAGGATATATTTATTGCAGGACATTCAAGAAAACTACTTAGGATTGGACATAGAAACTCACTCTAGTTCAAGTTGACATATTCTTGTTGTTGCGTTTTTCGTTATTTAAACTACTTGTATTTCTATTTTTAGACAATAAATGAAATTCTATCTTTAAACTATATTGTCACAAAATCTAGTGTCATGAAGTCTTTGAACAATCTACCACTAAGTCTCACCTCGATGATTCCGCCATCGGTTGGGGTGTGACATCATGTTTTCAGCAAATTCTTAGGTGGAGCTGCACTTTGTCTGTTTTAGGTAGTTTGTGATGCTCCTTTCAATGTTGTGTGGATAAAAGTAATCAACCATTGCATATTCATTCATCTTGAGTGATAAATGCATCCCCATTTATATCATTTTAATTGTTGTACCCCCTACATCAAGTTCTTAGATGAATGCATTACAGACATTTTTTTCTTGTGCTTTTCTTTTCCCTTTCTATTTTCTTTTTATGCTCGATGAATCCAAATTCCCCATACATTTTAACCAACATATAGCCAACATAAGCATCCGAAAACAAAATATCTTCACTGTTGTATTATTTAATCCAAATTATTATTTGACTTTACTTATGAGAAATGTCATTTATAAAATTCTATCTTAGAATTAATCAGCAATATTTGTTTTTAGATGAAAATGTCAGTCCAATGTCCACTCTAACTAAAGATGATCACAAGGCTAAATATGTTGATCATAAAAGAAACTTGGAAGAGATTTACAAAGAAGAGGATCTTTCAGGTGCTAATGTTACTGAGGCGGCTAAAAAGAGGATGTTATTGAGGCAGATAAAAAAGAGGAGAAACGTTCAAACAGAGCGAGTGCGAAGAAGAAAATGGTGGTTCCAAAGAAAGAAAAATAGCTTCATCCAGCTCCCATATATCGATAAAGGTCTCAAAAAGGTTTTATTGAATCGCAAAAGTAACCAGTTTATACAAAACATTTTGTGTCAATCTCCTCGGTATAAATTGTTAAGCGTTATATTAACACTCATTAGTAAAATAGATAGAAATCATGTCAACTTATTTAGAATATTAGTTAATCCAAATAATATTCGTTAATCTGAATATGTCAATAATCAATTAGCACCGTAAGTTAGTTTCTTTGTATAATAAGTTATAGTCGTTATGAATAATAATGTAGCGAATCCCGTGCATCGCACAGGTACTAACCTAGTATATATACATATTCGAACATACCTTACAAATTGTATATGTATATGCACGGTTCCAAAAGGGAAATACACCCACATACTTGTAATCATTCTGGATCTATTCTCTTCTATAGCTTTCTCTAAACCTTCAACTTCACCAAACTCAGTGGCCTTGGGTTTGGTGACTTTGGCATTTTCAGCTTCTGAATCCCATTCAGCTTCACCCCAAGTCTCTTATGAATCAATTGACTCTTCATCAACTAGTAAGGTCTTTACTTTACCCTTACCTTTCACAGTTTTCTTCTTCTGTTCAACCTCAACCACTTTTGCTTCCCCTTTCCAGACTTAGCACCTTTATTAATAACCCGACGCTTCCGTTTGGCAGTCTTATCAACCGGACATAAAGAGCTATCAGAGTCAGAATCACTCTTCTCATTTCTCACCTTATCTTTTCCCGGATCTTTGTAACCATCAGAATTCAAATGTCCAAACAAATTCTTGTGTGGTGGTTGTTGATCAGCAGGAACTCCTTTGTATATCTTCATCCTTCCCAGAGTAGTCTGATTCATATGAACTTGGTTAACTACCTGAACTGGATCTCTAACCGAATTAGGATATTTATTATCAAACACCATCTGCAGGAATCTTGGATACATCATGAACTTATCATTCCTTAATCCTTGTAACACTTCCAACATATGCTTGAATATCATTCCAAAAACATTAAATGGTTTATTCAGCAGTAGAGCTACCACCAATGAACATAGGCTCTTTCTCAAAACATCATATCCACCACTGACTGGTCTGAATACATGTGGAACCACATGTAAAAGATACTTGTACTACGGACACAGTTTTGCTTTGTGTAACAAGCAATCAGTAATCAGAGCATTATACTTCATCCTCAGGAAACACTTCCTCTGCTCCGTCCATGATAACTCAGTAGGATCAGTAGGAGAATCTTTGAGCTTCAAGGCCTCTATAATATCTTGTTCACTAACAAGCACCCTTTGACCATGAATCCTACTTTCAATTACCGACTTGTTTTCCCAGAACGTGATTACTACCTTTTCCCAGAAGTTGACCTGATTATCTCCATAAATGGTCATAGATGTAGTAAGAGCATATACAACTCTGCATCTCTTCAGGAATTCAACAATACCATAGAACTCTTCATATTTGCCTACATCTCCAATGTATGCGCAACAATTGTGAATTTGCTGAAAATTAAGTGGTTTTGGCTGCTCTACAACTTGTACTTCCTGCTCTGGAATCTCTTGATCTGATTGTTCAGCCATAATATACTGCAAAAAACAAACAAACAAACAAACACTAAAATTCATTAATTCGGATAAATTTGAAAATTTTTGGTCAAAAAGTTTTTCCATTCGACCCAATCGTGGGATTGAATAAAAAATTGTTAGGTCGAATGAGGAACAAAAAGTTCCATTCGACCTTATTTTGTTCATTAGACCTTTCAAACTGGTCGAATAGAACCTGATTCATTTTAAAATTACCAAACTTCAATTTAATCATGTTTAACATCACATTTTGGTTTCATCAGATCCTAACATGGCCGACTAAGCTTTATCAATAATCAATTGTGTTGATTAAACAATTATCGATGGTTTTCACCTAAAATCTAGGGTTTAAGAACCAATTATGTTCAATAACATGTTTAAACATCATATTTTTGAATATTCTCCCCTTAAAACCATCGATAATTGTTTATCAATGAGCAATTGATGTTCAACCACAGTTAATATGCACAAATTCATATTCTAGGGTTCGTAAACTTTGTTCAATGATTCTAGGTTGTTTATTGGATGAATACCTGCAAATTTTATATGAAAACGATCACAATCACACCAGGAACAATAATCCAATGTCTAAAATAAACGAGTAACAAGGGTTGGTATTGATCATATTTTGAAAAAAATTTGTAGTGTGGTTCGAATGAGCTGATCTATATATATAAGCACTTCCATTTGACCCTTACATGGGTTCGAATGGGAAATTTTCTGTTTCATTCGACCTAGTTAAAGGTTCGAATGAAAAAGAAAAGACTCGAATGAAAATTATCAGTTCAAACACTCCCATTCGACCTCATTTTAAGGTTCGAATCAAAGACACAAAAGTCCATTCGACCTAACGAAAGGTCGAATTAGAATTTTGGAAAAATGAAATTGTTACCAATTATCAAATTCGAATCCCGTTTTGTCATTTTAGACCATTTAAACTTTTAATCATTCATCATTTCTCATTTAAATGATACAAAACTCAATTTGGTCTGTCAAACTTCAGAAAATGATCATCAATCACCATCGGCTATCAAAAATAACTCAGAAGTGTAAAACCTTTTGGATTTTCTGAAATTTATGTTAAAACACACCAAAAATCTTTTTGAGGTTTTGTATTTATGAACTAAATCAACAGAAAGCAATAAACTTTTTGTGATTTTTCGGTAAGAGGATCATATCAGTTTATGAGAGATCACATCACACCGTTGTTCTATAACATTTAAAACATTACTGACAATGTAACTTTGGCAACTACTGATATTGTTGTCCACATAAGCTCTCATGCAGACTGTTATGCAATACTTTAGACTGATACTGTTATTTATAGTATAAACTAATTCACCTGTGGTTCCCACACACACGACATACTCCCGTATCAAGAAATACTGCACAAAGATTCATGATTTTCATCAATGATTAGATACGATACATTAGATAATCTTTGATTATCATCATACATTTAAAGTTCCTCAATTCAGTAACTTTGGGTTTTGGCATTAAAGCTCTTTTATTAAGATACCCTGCCTGATCTAGGTCCGTAAATCAATACGACAAAAGATCAGATAGGCTATCCCCAGATAACAAATAACATAACGACCCGAAACCTCCGATTTTGTACAATACCCTATCAAACAAAATCACGGTACCAAGACCATATGCCCATGAGGTGTTCATTCACATATGAAACAGTTTGATATGTATGTATCAGGCACACAGTAATAGGTCTACGAAGCCTATCAACACATCACACAAAGTTAACATTGATCAAGAAATTGACTATTTCAAATCTTAGAATGCAATAGATCCTCACTGATGTACTATCATTTCCTCTTTTTCTCCAGGAAAAATCATTTTGATTTTCTGATTTTTATGGATTTTGAAAATTTTCAATGTTTTTGGTTTTTCTGAATAAAATGCTCCCCCTAAAATTAAAAACATATTTTTGGATTTTTAACTTTTCTGAAAACATAAAACAAAATAAAATGATAAACCGAGGTGATGATCAGTCTTGTTTCTCCTTAATACCATTAGCTTTTAATAAAAATTCAAAACGTGATTTGTCAAAAGCTTTGGTAAAAAGATCAGCTCTCTGATAGTCAGTGTGGATTTTGACCATATCAATCAATCCTTTAGCATAGCAATCACGAATAAAATGATACTTAATTCGAATATGCTTAGCCTTAGAATGATTAACAGTGTCTTTAGTGAGTGCGATGGCTTCTTCATTATCACAATGAATGGGGGTTTTGAGAAATTGCAAACCGTAGTCGTGCATTTGCTGTTGAATCCATAAAAACTATGAACAGCAACTCGAGGCTGACACGTATTCGGCTTTACAAGTAGATAATGCAACTGCTGTCTGCTTTTTGCATTGCCAGCTCACGAGCCTGCTCCCCAGGAATTGACATCCAGCCGTTGTGGATTTTGCGTCAATATCACAACCGCCAAAATCTGCATCACTAAAAGCAATAAAGTCAAAATTATCATTATTAGGGTACCACAATCCACGCGAGGGACAACCCTTCAGATATCGTAGGATTCGTTTGACGGCTGTAAGGTGACTCTCTTTCGGCTTCGGTTGAAATCTAGCACAAAGACATGTTGCAAACATTATATCCGGTCGAGATGCAGTCAGGTACATCAAAGATCCGACGATGGCTCTATATGTAAAGGGGTCAATGAGCTCCGCCTTAGCATCAACTCCAATCCCGTGAGTGGTTGGAATGGGAGTATCTATAGGCTTTGAATCATCCATCTGGAATCGGCTCAAGACTTCATAAACATATTTGGTCTGGTGAATAAAGATGCCCGTTGGCAATTGATCCACCTGCAAGCCTAAAAAGAATTGCATTTCTCCCATAGCGCTCATCTCAAATTTTCCTGCATGACTCGTTCAAATCCTCTGCATAAAAGCTCATTAGTAGAACCAAAAATAATGTCATCAACATATATCTGAACAATAAGCAAGTCACCCTCTGTTAGCTTTGTGAACAGGGTACAGTCTACCAAACCTCGTTTGAATCCCTTGGAAAGAAGATATATGCTAAGCTCCTCGTACCATTGTCTTAGATCTTGGTGCAAACCATACAAAGCTTTATTTAGCTTGTAGACCTTATCCCGGTGGATAGGATTCTCAAAACCTAGTGGTTGCCCAACATATACTTCTTCCTTGACCACACCATACAGAAAAGCACTCTTTACATCCATCTGATACACCTTAATTTTTTTGTATGAAGCATACGCAAGAAACATTCAGATTCCTTCAATGGGCGCACTGGTGCATAGACTTCATTGTAATCAATCCTTTCTTTTTGATGAAATCCCTGAACGACCAATCGAGCTTTTTTTATGACAATAACGCCTCGATCATCCTTCTTACCCTTGAAAACCCATTTAGTGCCAATTTTCTTACGATCTGGTGTAAATCTGTCAGCGTCCAGACTCCGAGTTTCTGAAACTGTAATAGTTCTTGCTGCATTGCTTCCACCCATGAATCATCTTGTAAAGCATCCGTGTATGTTTTTGGTTCCACCTGTGAAACATAAGAAGCAAAAGACCAATCATTTTGACAACCTGATTTCTGTATCTTAGCATACAGGGCAAGGGCTCCAATGTTGTCATGTGAAGTTGCACGTCTGAATTGACCTCTTGTCATCACACTGCTACCCGGATCACCTATAACTTGTTCAAGCGGATGAATATGATGAATCCGTGTTAGGATCTGAGTTTGTTTGTTTTGATTGTTTAACTAAATGATGGTAATAATGAAATGAAAATAGAATGAAAGTGCAGCGGAATAATAAACTGTAAATCAAAACAAGAGAGTAAATGTTTTTAGATCGAATGCTTTCATTAATTCAAATATTACAATCGTACAAGTTACTCCCCCTCAGCCTGATCACACAGTGTTTGTCAGAGAGAATGTTTTGTGTGTGATGCCATAGAACAGTACAAGCACTGTTCTATTTATAGACTGACTCAAACCACTGATGACCTAGGCTGACGTCACCTAAGACAGTGACCTCTAACAGAATAACAAACTTAAACATCTGCTATACAAACTACTGTTACATTGAAAGCACTGATATTAAACAGCTGTTGAAGATAAACTCTGATGGGTCTTGTATCCACTGCTGGAGCCTAAGTGCTGTTGGTTCCAGCAGTGCTTTGGTCTTCAGTACTTGTATCAGCAGTTGCTCTTCATCAGACCTTTGGTCAGCAGTTGTTCTTCATCAGTTGTTTCCTCAGCAGTTCTTTATATCAGCAGTTGTTGAGCAGTTGTTTGGATAGAACAGTAGTTAGGGTCAGCAGTCTTTTGGGAGAAGCAAGTTGTAAAGACTGTTTATTTAAGGATCAAATAGATAGCATATTTTGGCTTTCTAATCATCTGTTCTTCTCCAGGTCAGCAGACCCAACAATCTCCCCCTAGAACAGATGATGCCAAAACTCAGCTTTATTTATTGATCTTTATTCCTCATCAGACTTTCTCTGATTTGACCTTTGAATTGTAGTTCAAAGTTCAGAGCAAATAAGTCTTCTTCATCTCTTTCTAGATCCAGATTTAGCAATGCTTGGTGATCTTCTGCACATAGGCTGTAAGCATCATCCATGCTGATCTTCTGAACCTTTCCATCTGACCTGAGCAATGTCAATTCGTGGTTGTCTTTGTTGACCTTCCACTTTAGAATTTTTGAGTCAGTGGATTTGCTGAGATGAACCTTTATTCTTGATGAGTTGGGTGAAGGTGGTCTTCCAATGAGTTCTCTGAGTTTCTCTGTTGTAGGATCAGAGAAATAATGTATTTGATTGAAGAGCCCTTCCTTGATAAATGTATCAGTAAACTTTCTTTGATCTTCCTCTGACATCTCCTTCTGCTTTTTGAACTGTCTACTTGCAGCAGCTGTGAGATCAGAGGTTTCAAGTAAGCTGTCCAGATTAAAAGTCTGTTGGGGTCTCTTCATCATTGGCTCATCAGTGTAAATTGGTTTTCTTGGAAGGCTGGGATCCTTCTTTCTATTCTCTTCCAGACTTTTGTAGGTTTCAACCAATCTTAGCTCTGACCATCTGGAAACAGACCTCATCTCCCCATAGTTGGCAGCTACAATCTCCTGCCTCATCCTTTTGAACTTCAAGGCTCTGACTGGGTCTCTGCCTTTGCCAAAATTAGGAGTGGAGACTTTAGCTTTGGGGTCTTTGGCCATTTCTTCAATTCTGATCAGTTCTTCTCTCAAAGCATGAGTAGTCCAGCCATTGAACTGCTTTTTATTTGCTTTGTAAGGCTTGGTTGCCATTATCTGTTCAAGAAGGGATTCCCTTACCTCCTTTTCCAAATCTACACTGAGAGGCATGGTGGACATGGAATTGCTCAGGGTCTTAGCAAAGTCTTCAATCCTTCTGAGTTTGCTAAGCTCTGCTGAATGGATGCCCTGAGCAGTCCTGTCATCCTTCCCTTTGCATTTCTCCCTGATGATGGCATCCACCTGTTCACCCTTGTATTTTAGATAGGTATCAATGTTGAGGGGAACAGGGAAGTTTGGGAGAGATGGGAAGGATCTTTCAGATGGCTGTTCAGTATTGTAGAAGGATTGTAATTCCCCCTTGAGTAGATCAAGTTCAAGGGGATACTGAACAACCAATGGTGTAATGGTTGGTGGTGGTCTATGGGTTTTGAATTTGGATGTATGTGGTGAGAATGATGTGAGTGGAATGGCTGTGATGGGAGGAGTGGATTGGGCAGTTGAAATGGTGGTTGGTGATGTGTGTATGTTTTCATCATGCACAACAAAGGTTGATTTTCTCTTCCTTGTGTACATGATTTTTGGTGAAGGTGATTTGGTAGCAGTGGTTGGATTAACATCTGTTGGCCTTTTAGAAGAACCAGCAGATGTTGGGGTTTTGGCTGGTGATGTAGGTTTGGTGGTTGTTTGTTCAGGTGTGTGTGTTGGTATAGTGGTTTCAGTGTTTTGGGTAGTTTTGGGTGGCAGTGGTTTCAGTAGCAGTGGTTTTATCAACAGAGGTTTTCAACTTAGATGGTGGTTTTCTAACATGCTTGGCAGGTCTTTTCATCCTTTTAGAGGATCCCACATCTTCAGTTTCCCTTTGTTGTTTCTTTTTGAGTTCAACTAATGACTCTGCTTTTACTTCCAAAGTGTCAGCTCTTTTCTGTTTCTCTTGAGCAGCCTTTTCAGCTTCTAAGTTTGCAGAGTCATCTACTGCTTTATTCTTCTCAGTGGTTTGTTGTGGTGGTGCTGTTGGTGTTGCTTGTTGTTGTTGTTGTGGAGCTGATTTGGTAGACTCTGGTTTCTTGGCAGACTTGGCTTGACCTTTTTGAGAAGGAGGACAACCAAAAGGATCTAGTTTTGGTAGCCTATCTCTGCCACTCTCCCCCTTTTTGGCATCATCAGCCGTGAAAGCATCATCATTTTCATCCCTGAGGATGGTGGTAGGGGCAGAGCCAGTAGTCTTCAGCAGGTGATCCTTGATGGCTTTGATATCAGCATGGGTATCTTTGTACCTTGCATCTACCATATTCCTGATCTCAGCCATGTAGGTTTCATGTGTCTGATCAGCCAATTTTCTGTGAGCTATGATGATGGGGGAAACTGATTTCCATAACTCATTGGCTATATCAGTTGTGGATGGTTGACTCTTGGAGAGATCTGCAATTGAGCTCAGTAGTAGCTTGACATCAGATTTGATGTCAGCAACAGAGGTTTCAATAACAGAAACTCTGTCCGTCAATTCTTGGTATTTTGACCCATCTCCTAAATTAATAGGATCATCTGAGTCCCTACCAGTGGTAGTTCTACCTGATTCAGGCCTAATAGGTGAATCAGATGCCCCTTTGTCTTGGTACTGGGGACTTCCAACTGTTTTTGGAGACACTATAGTGGCTTCAACAGTTGTTGCCTTCAAGGGAGTCTTAGCTATGTAATCACTGTCCTGATGTGAGACAGTGGTCTCTACATCAGTAGTGGCTGCTCCACTTGAAAACTCACCTAGAGTTTCATTGAACCCAGGTGGTGTAACCTCCTCTTCTGTTTGTGGGATAGCAGATTGAATATTCTCAGGGCCAGTCACTTGTTGGAGTATACTCTCAGTGACAGGTGGAAGAGAGGAACTGGGATCTTCCTGAGATTTTTCAATAGCTTCAAACAGAGGTTGCATTGTTTGTGGGACATGTGATGGTGAGAGTGGTGGAGTAAGAAGAGAATTAGCCCTGGGAGAGGGGCTTGTGAACATATGGTCAAGTGACTCAAATGCATCATGATGTGTGTCCCCTTGGCTTACAACATGATCCTTTTGAGAGGATTCATGAGGAGTTTGGTCAGGTGGAGGTATGTCCAACTGTTGTGAGGAAGTAACAACAGTGGTTTCAGGTTGCTTTTGTTGTGCAACAGAGATTTCTTCTGGTACCTCAACATCCAGAAGCCTCATTTGTGGTTGAGTGGTGGTTTTTGTGGATGGATGTTTCCTTTTGGAAGTGGCTGGTGTGGGTTTCACAGCACTGGATGTAGTGCCATGATCACCAGGAGCAGTGGGCTCAACAACAGAGGTTTTGACAACAGTTGTTGCCTTTGTCCTCTTTGTTTGTGTTTTAGAAACTTTTGACACTTTAGACACTTTTTCTTGGGTGCTTCCACCCAGCATTCTTGTGAAAGTTTCATCAGTTAAGCTTTTCATTTGCATAGCAGCACCCTTTTTGAAAACTTTTTCTGGTAATAATTTTTGTAAGATTACACTAAGAATTCTTGGGTAAATAAGAAAAGCATTGTTTGACCCAGACTTGACTGCTTTCACATTTGATACCAAGTCCATGAACAATCCCTGGGAAAGATTGAAGTCAGAGTTTGACAACATAGCATAACCCAGATATTGCATCCTCAATGGAATTTCATTAAAGGATGTGGACTTAGCAGAGACACAAAGAAGAAGAGTATGGAAGAAAAATTTCATGACTGGAGGGAAAAACTTTTTGAAAAGAGTTGATCCAGTCATCTGACCATCATACCCTCTTTCTTGGAACTCAGTGTGAAGCTCTGTTTTAGTAAAGGAATCCTTACCTGCCAGGTCATTCAGTGTGAAGGTTGTGGATATGATATCAGGGGTAATGACGATACTGGTTTCTCCAATTTTGGAAATAATGGAGGTAGGCTTTTTGTCTTGTAGTAAAAACTCAGCATTCATCCAAAATTCTTGGAGTGTATCCAGATAAATGGGGGCGTTGGCGGTTAGGATGGGTAAGTATTTGGAGTTAAGGAAAATGTCGATGGTGGAATGAAATGGAGTGTTGTCATCTGTTTTAATCAGATAGGGGAGACAATTGTGTGTAGCTTTGGCTTGAAGATCCATTGTAATGGATTTCGAAGGTGAAAATGATTGAAGATTGATGAAGGGTTTGAGAGTGAAGAAGGCGGTTTACAGTATTTTGAATACAATGAGACAGTGTAACATCTGTTGTGGTAAAACAGGGTTTTTATAGGCTCAATGAAACTACAGATGTGGCCAAACCTCTGCTTATATGAGCAGACGTGGCAATCATCTGATGGATGTAACATCTGGTGGAGAACAACTGTTTTGGTAAACAACTGATACAAACAGCTGATGGATCCAACCGTTGGGTTTTTTTTTTTTAATATAGTATATATATATATATATATATATATATATATATATATATAGGCGGACAGTTGTTTTATCTGAATAGATGTTCTGAAACAGATTTTTCAACTAACAGTTGTTTTATCTGATCAGATGTTTTGAAACAGACTTTTTCAACCAACAGTGGATATGAATGAAACAGTGGTTGTTTTATCTGATCAGATGTTATAAACAGATTTTGCAACCAAGCAGCTATTTAAAAAATTGAATTTCTGAACCATTTTATTATATTTGTTTTAAAAACAAATTTATTTGTTTAATCCATGTTTAACATACCAATTCTGGAGATCAGATTTGTAAATGTAGATGTGTCTAAAGCTTTTGTTAACACATCTGCCAACTGATCCTCTGTTGGAACATGGTGTAAAGAAATCAAACCTTTTTCATAGCTGTCTCTGACAAAATGATGTCTTATGTCAATGTGCTTGGTAGTGGAATGAGAGACTGGATTCTTGATGATATTTTCAGCAGCTTGGCTGTCCAACATGAGTGGAGTCCTAAGTGCAGTTATCCCAAAATCCAGTAGTTGATTTTGAAGCCACATGAGTTGGGCTGTACAGCTTGCAGCAACAATGTATTCAGCTTCAGCTGTTGAAGTTGAAACAGCTGCCTGCTTTTTGCTTTGCCATGAAACTAAGGCATTCCCTAGAAATTGGCACCCTCCTGAAGTGGATTTTCTTGTGGTGTGACAGCCAGCAAAGTCACTATCTGAATAACCTAAAAGCTCAATGTTTCCATTAGCAGGATACCAGATACCAAGTGTGGGAGCACCTTTGAGGTATCTGAATATCCTTTTCACAGCAATAAGGTTTGACTTTCTGGGTGAAGCCTGGGATCTGGCACAGACACAGGTAGCAAACATAATGTCTGGCCTAGATGCAGTTAGGTACAATAAAGACCCAATCATACATCTATAATGTGTTTGATCAACCAGTTCATCCTTGTCATCAATAGTGAGCAGCTTGACTGTACTCATGGGTGTGCTACATGGCTTACAATCATTCATCTCAAATCTGGTTAATAAGTTCTTTACATATTTGTTTTGGTGAATGAATGTGCCATTTTGCAGTTGTTTCACTTGAAGACCAAGGAAACACTGAAGCTCACCCATGGCACTCATCTCAAACTCTGCTGTCATGAGTTTTCTGAACTCTTCACACATTTGGTTACATGTGGATCCAAAAATGATGTCATCCACATATATTTGAACAATCATTAAGTGTTTCCCTTTCCATTTAAGAAATAAAGTTTTGTCAATTTTACCTCTTGTGAAGCCAATGGATAAGAGAAATGTGGAAAGAGTTTCATACCAGGCCCTTGGTGCTTGTTTGAGTCCATACAAAGCTTTGTTGAGCTTGTAGACATAGTCAGGATGGAATGTGTCTTCAAAACCAGGTGGCTGACATACATAGACCTCCTCCTGAATTTTGCCATAAAGGAAGGCACATTTGATGTCCATCTGATACACCTTTATGTTGTGGTTGACAGCAAAGGCTAAAAAGAGTCTGATGGCCTCTAGTCTAGCTACAGGAGCAAAGGTCTCATCATAATCTATTCCTTCTTCTTGTCTGAAGCCTTGAACCACAAGCCTGGCTTTATTCTTGACAACAATACCCCTTTCATCAGTCTTGTTTTTGAAGACCCACTTTGTTCCTATAGGACAAACATCCTTAGGAAGTGGTACAAGCTCCCATACTTGTTGTCTTTTGAACTGAAGGAGTTCTTCTTGCATGGCTTCTACCCAACTGTTGTCTTTCAGTGCCTCTTGGTACTTGACAGGTTGTGTGAGGGATAAGAAACCTGCAAAAAGACAGATATTTGAGGATTGGCTTCTTGTGAGCACACCCTCTCTGATGTTGCCAATGATCTGGTCTGGTGGATGAGCTCTTAAGTAAATAAGATCTCCTTGATATGGAACAATGGCATTTTGAGGTGATGGACAGAGGTTTGGTGACTCTGTTGGTGTAACATCTGTTGGTACTTCTGTAGTGCCATCAGATGTTTGAAATGGTAATGGAGGAATGGGTCCAAGTGGTGTGAAACTTGACTGACTTTTGTCAACAGATGATTGACTTTTGTCAACAGATGATAGGTCAGTGGTTGTGAGGGGTGAAGCAGAGGTTTGAGGATAGGACTGGCCAACAGTGGTTGACACAGCTGTGGCAGAGTTTTGACAATTGTTTTGAACAGCTGCTTCCTCTGATGCAGAATAGACTTTGTAGTGACTGGGGATCACAACATCTGTTCTGTAATCTTGCTGTGGAGACTGTGGAATACCTGCATTGTTAGTTTTAATAGTGATATCTTCAAATTTGAATTTATCTAAATCAAATAATTCAGCAGGGTTTGCAGGGATTTTCAGAGATGAAAGTTCATTGAACTTAACATTCAAAGTTTCTTCTATTGTCTTAGTCCTTGTGTTAAACACTTTGTAGGCCTTAGCAGTAGAAGAATATCCCAGAAAATAACCACAGTCTACTTTGGCTGCAAATTTTGAAATGGAATCTTTAAGATTTAAAATGAAACATGGGCAGCCAAAGATTTTGAAGAATGAGATTAATGGTTTGATTTTGAACAAAATTTCATAAGCAGTTTTTTGATGTCTGGGGTTGATCAAAACTCTGTTTTGAACATAGCAAGCAGTGTTTACAGCTTCTGCCCAAAAGGACAGTGGCAAACCAGAATCTGCTAGCATGGTTCTTGCAGCTTCTATAAGAGTTCTATTTTTCCTCTCAACTACCCCATTTTGTTCTGGTGTTCTTGGGATGCTGAACTGCCTCACAATCCCTTTTGACACACAGAAGTCATCCAACTCCTTATTTTTAAACTCTGTTCCATTGTCACTCCTGAAGACTTTTACTGGCAAGTCATATTGCTTTTCAACCTTGGTGACAAAGTCCTTCAATATACCTGCAGTCTCATCCTTAGAGTGTAAAAAGTAAGTCCATGTAAACCTAGAAAAATCATCAACTATGACAAGACAAAATCTCTTTCTTCTTAGACTCATGATTTTAACAGGGCCAAACAAGTCCATGTGCAACAGTTGTAAGCACTGACTAGTTTTGGACTCATCAATGGATTTGTAAGAGCTTTTATGTTGTTTCCCTTTTAAGCAAGAAACACAATGCTCATCACATTTAAATTCTTTTGATGGTAAACCTCTGACAAGGCTTTGTTTTGAGAGTGTGTTGATAGTATTAAGGTTGGTATGACCCAATCTCCTATGCCACAATTCTGTCTCCTTACTGGAGGCAGCAGAAAACAGACAGACATTTGCCATAGGATTGTCCTTTAACATATCAACAACATACACATTGCCACTTCTATGAGCAACAAGCTGTGCTTTGCTCTCAGCAATAATGGTATCAATCTTTTTCACCACTTCTGGCCCAATAATCTTACAAGTTTTCTTTGTGAAAAATGAGCCATAACCTTTGTCACTCATTTGTGAAACACTCAGAAGATTAAACTTGAGATTATCAATAAGATTGACATTTTCAAACTTGAGTTTTCCTGCCTGTACAGTCCCTGAACCCAACACCTTACCTTTAGAATCATTACCAAAGGATATATCACCCCCTCCATGAGCCAAGAAGTCCAGAAGTAGGGCTCTACATCCTGTCATGTGCCTGGAACCTCCACTATCTACATACCAAAGACTATCTAAACAAGCAGAAGCTCCCTGCACATCAGTAAATGATTAGTTTTGGTGAGTGTCCAAAGCCAAATTGGCTTTGGATGGGTCCTCAGACCTTTCAGACTCAAGCTTTGGAAGGTGATCAGTGGTTTGGACCAATTTCTGAATTAAGGTCAACAACTGCTGCTGACCATTTGCCAGTGCTTGTATGTCAACACTTGGGGCAGCAGTTGTTTGATCACTTCCTGACAGATGATAATACCCATATGGATTTCTGTTCACTCTTGGTTTAGAGGGTCTTTTTGGCTCCTCATAAACATGTGGCAGACTGTGACATGGAGGTTGACCATAACCTCTTGGGTATTTGCTTGTGGGTGGAGTATCTGTTACTTGGACATCTCTAGAAGCAGATGTTTCAAGCCTTTTTGTAACAGATGTTTGGACAGGGGTGAAGGTCTGTTTGGGCTTTCCTTTTGGAGTACTAACCACAGGGTTTGCAAGAGTTTTTGCTTTGTATTCTTGTATTTTTACATCAAAATTTTTGAGATACAAGCACTCTTTGGTCTTGTGATTCTTTTTCCCACATATTGAGCATGTGGCTTTGGAATCACATTCACTTGTTCCTTTGTTGATGTCATATGCTTTTAGAAGAAAACAGTTTTTGGTGACATGATTCTTCTTTTCACAGAAATCACAAAACAAGTTAACAGTCTTTTCTTTCTTCTTCCCCTTTTCAGTCTTCTTTTCAGCAGATGTTTGAGCATCTGCTGGAGAATCTTTCAGGGGAATGACTTTTGCCAAGGGAATGACCCTTGCCTGAGGAGCTGTCTTTCCTTCAGGAGTTTTAAAATCAACAGGTTTATAATTCTCAAGAGTATCACACTCATCAGACCAAGTAGGTTTAAATTCATACTTTTCAAGTTTAGCAAAAGATGAGGAACCTTCTGGTTTTTCAAGAACAATTTTCTTACCATTTGGTTCAGTGATTTTAATCTCTTGACCCTGCAGGTTTGTTGGTACTATCTCAACAGACTTTTGATTCTTTGTGTCAGTGTTTTCAAAAGCTGGAGCAGTGGTTGCAAAACCAAAGCCAAACTTCACATGACTTTTGGTTTGTTTGTTGAGTAGCATCTCAAAACCTCTACATGATTCCACCCATTTTTTACATTCAACTTGGGTGGACTCAAGCTCACTTTTACAACTTTGATATTTTGTTATCATAGTTTGGAGCTGGTCTTTGGTTATAGTTGCTTCATGTTTTAAACTGCTAATTTCAGATTCTTTTGCAGTTAAACTTGTTTTCAAATCTTTTGTGAGTTTTTCAAATTTAACTTCATCATCCAAAATTTTCTTTCTAAGGTTTTCATTCACCTCTTTGATGTTAGCAAATGCTATTACACATTTGTCAGAACACAATTCTTTAAGAATTTGAGGAGATACCTTAGCAGCAGCCATCAAAGCACAATCACACTTGCACTCACAGTCATCAGATGCACCCCAGGGATCTGAGAGATTCACAACCTCTTCTTCAGGTTTTTCACCTGCAACAGCTTCACTAACAATATCATCAGTCACAACATCAGATTCAGTTACCACTTCCTCAGATTCAATCTCATTTACCATAGCCATGAAACAAAAATTTTCTGGTTCATTTTCAGCTTTGGCAACTAGTGCAAAATTCTCATCTGTTAGCTCATCAGGTAGACTGCTCCAATCAACAAAGCCTTGTGTAAAGAAACTCTGTTGACTGGTCTCTGCAGGAGCAGAGGATGGAGCAACAGTCGTTTGCACAGGTGTTTGAGCAACAGGTGTTTGCACATAATGAATCTGAGGAACAGTGGTTTGGACATACTGGACAGGAACAGTGTTTGAGGACTGTGCAAAATGAGCAGTGTTTTGCACATTTGGTCCAGGGGTATTATAGGAATTCTGATAAGTGTTGGTCTGTGGTCTTTGATTTGGATAGGTTATCATAGGTGTACCATGTTGACCCCTACATTCCCTAGCAAAATGACCAAACCTATGACATTTATAACACTTGATCTTTGATTTATCCAACCCAACCTTAGATCTGCCAGTCAACCCTGGAAACCTTCTCCCAGTTTTCTTGTAAAAATTATTAGTTCTTACACTGAGAAGGGCCAATTGGTGCATAATGTCCATTTCTTCCAAATCATCAGGGTCAAAGTATTTCAGGTCATCATACTCAAAGGATATATTGTCAGATGCCTGTATATCACCATCACTTGCTGTGAAAGCATAGTTTGGTGAATAAGAATCAGAGTTAAAACCAGAGTTAAAACCTGAAGTTATGTCAATAAAATGATCATAACTCTGATCCTTTGTGTTTCCAGGCACCTCATCATGACCCAAAAGTGCTGTATTCCCAAACACATAGTCATCAGACACTTTTCCAGAGTCCTGGAGCTTCTTTTTCTGGTTAAGCTCTCTTTCATAGGTCAAGAGCTTACCATGAAGCTGGGTCAGTGATAGGTCTTTAAATCCTATTGAGTTTCTCATTACAATAGCAATAGTGTCCCATTTGTCAGGTAATGATCTTAAAAACCTATGGTTCAAAGTTGAATGAGGGTAAGTAAGACCAACCAATTTTAGTTCACTAATTAAGCAATTAAATCTCTCAAACTGTTGAGTTAATGACTCTCCTTTGACATGACTGAATGTTTCATATTGTTGGTTAAGTATTTCACGGTTGTTTTCAATAACCTCCTCAGTCCCACCAAACTGCTCTTTTAGTGCATCCCACAACTCCTTTGCACTGTTACAGTGTAACAACCCAGCATATATATCATTGGGTAGAGCCATGGCCACAATACTGAAGGCCTTAGCATCTAGCTCAATTTTCTGAAAATCCTGGTCGGAGTAGTTTTCAAGTTTCTTTGGCTCAAACACTTTGGGATCTTCAGTACTCGGCACAGTCGGAACATGTGGTCCGAAGATAACCGACTTCCAACACCCAGTGTTTTGTTGAGCTAGAACATGGCTCATCCGACGTTGCCAGATATTGTATTCAGATCTGACAAGCATCGGTGGCTTGTTGTTCGTGCCAGTGTTATGTGGATCGTGATTGATAGAAGCCATTCTCTGATTTTTCAAAAAACAAAGTCTGTTTAACAACGGTTGAAGCGAAATTAAACTATTACTCTGTTTTCAATCAAACTGACAAACGATATCAATAATTGTGAGCTGATTATTAAATTGATTTGTTAGATCGAATTTAATTGACCAAGCTCTGATACCAATTGTTAGGATCTGAGTTTGTTTGTTTTGATTGTTTAACTAAATGATGGTAATAATGAAATGAAAATAGAATGAAAGTGCAGCGGAATAATAAACTGTAAATCAAAACAAGAGAGTAAATGTTTTTAGATCGAATGCTTTCATTAATTCAAAGATTACAATCGTACAAGTTACTCCCCCTCAGCCTGATCACACAGTGTTTGTCAGAGAGAATGTTTTGTGTGTGATGCCATAGAACAGTACAAGCACTGTTCTATTTATAGACTGACTCAAACCACTGATGACCTAGGCTGACGTCACCTAAGACAGTGACCTCTAACAGAATAACAAACTTAAACATCTGCTATACAAACTACTGTTACATTGAAAGCACTGATATTAAACAGTTGTTGAAGATAAACTCTGATGGGTCTTGTATCCACTGCTGGAGCCTAAGTGCTGTTGGTTCCAGCAGTGCTTTGGTCTTCAGTACTTGTATCAGCAGTTGCTCTTCATCAGACCTTTGGTCAGCAGTTGTTCTTCATCAGTTGTTTCCTCAACAGTTCTTTATATCAGCAGTTGTTGAGCAGTTGTTTGGATAGAACAGTAGTTAGGGTCAGCAGTCTTTTGGGAGAAGCAAGTTGTAAAGACTGTTTATTTAAGGATCAAATAGATAGCATATTTTGGCTTTCTAATCATCTGTTCTTCTCCAGGTCAGCAGACCCAACAATCCGAGATTCCAGATGATCAGGAACTGGAATAACTGCTTGAACATTAAGATTCTCTGCCGTCTCCAGATCATTACCCATATTTGATGAAGATGCAACAGCTGGATTTGGGTTCACTGGTGGTGATACCGTAGCATGATCTAACATAGCTTCACTGAATTCTTCATCATTGTCTTCCGACTCAGATGAATCAAGAGTTGTAGATGCTTCTTGGAAAATCTCTTCTTCAGTAACAGGAGCATTGGTATCATTAGAAGCTGCTGCTGGAGGAGTTACAGTGATCGAACGCACTAACGGTGAAGTTATTGCACTCTCACACTTGTAATATAATCGTAAAACAGCTTATTCAACCATACTTTCTAGATTGAATGACTCGAATAGTTCCTTATAGTCAAACATCCAATCGGGCCCACTTCCTTGAACATTCTGAGTGTAGCGCTGAATGTCAACATTTGCCCACTCTTCGACCTGTTTAGTTCTTTTGTTAAATACGCGTTTTATTGGTGTTGCGTATCCAACAAAGTAACCTTCTTCAACTTTTGGTCCAAATTTCTCATTAGGATTCAACATAGTGCATGGTGCCCCGAAAGGTTCTAGAAACTCTAGGTTTGGCTTTCTTCTGTTGAGTAGTTCATAAGAAGTTTTGCCAAACTTCTTCACTGTTAACACACGATTTAAAATGTAACATGCTGCACAAATGGCTTCATTCCAAAACATAACCGGAAGATTAGAATCTGCAAGCATGGTTTGCGCCGCTTCAATAAGAGTCCTGTTCTTTCTTTCTGCAACACCGTTCTGCTGTGGAGTGTATGGTGCACTGTACTCATGATGAATACCCTTTGTGTCGCGCAATGCATCCATTTGAGAATTCTTAAACTCCGTCCCGTTATCACTTCGAATTCTTTTGATTTTCAACCCATATATGTTTTCCAGACGAGTAAACAGAACATTCAGATTGTTAAATGTTTCACTCTTGTGTTGCATGCACATCACCCACGAGAATCTTGAATAGTCGTCGGTAACCACAAGACAATAAAGTTCTCCGTTGATACTCTTTCTCTTAACTGGTCCGAATAGGTCCATGTGTAAACGTTCAAGTGGAAATTCTACCGAGTTTATTTTCTTGGGTTTGTGAGACTGTTTGTGCTATTTTCCCTTTTTGCAACTCACACATTTATCATTAAGATGAAAATGCTTCACATTCACCCCTTCAACAAGTCCGTTCTTCACCAAATGATTCATCATTCTTAGGTGAATATGCCCCATCCTTCGAAGCTACATAATAGATTCTTTTTCAGTAGCCTTGGATAGAAAGCACGTGACTTGGCCCTGAGTAGTGGTTGCTTTGCTTATCTCAAGAATGTATAGATTGTTCACTCTTGGAGCTTTTAGCATGATCCACTCTTTTGGTATTACGAAACCAGGTTTCAGAATGTAGCAAGATTTATCATTAAAGTGAATAGAAAACTTCTTGTCACAAATTTGACTCACACTCAACAAATTATAATCAATTTGTTTCACATACGATATCCATTCAAAACTCACGATTCCATTACTACCACTCCCTTCCATTGTTATATACCCTCCTTTGTTCCCGGAAAACACTACATAACCTCCATTAATATTCTTGATATCAAAGAGTAGCGTCAAATTACCAGTCATGTGCCTAGAAGCTCCACTGTCGACAATCCAAAGACTGCTAACAGGGCCAGCTGGAGCTCCCTACACATTTCAAAAACAAGTTAGTTTTTAACAGGGACCCAAGCCTGTTTGGTCTTGGGTCTTTGAATGTTAACTTTCAAAGAATCCTTCTCACAAACTTTCAAGTTTGAATCAACCTTTTTCTGGTTGGTCACAACTTTCTCACTCTTACTCTCAACACTAGCAGATGATGTAGAAGCACCAGGAGAACCCTTTGGTGTCGAAGTTTGTTCAGAACATTTAAGAATCCTTATTTGAGGTTGCTTAACCTCAATAGGTGCCTTTGTGTCGTTCGAAAAAAGAAACTTTCTTGGCTACCTTATCTGACTTAACAGATACAGGTCCAACCGATGACTTTACAACAGGTTTTGGATAACCCTTTTGCTTGTTATTGGTCGAGTTCACCATAGGTTTCTATAGCTTCTTTTCCATGGCAATTAGGTTTCTGTTATCATAGACAATTGGACGGTTTTCCCTCTTTTGATAAAATCGACTTTGATTAAAAGATTGTTGTCTATGTGGGAAAAACGGTCTTTATGGAAAAAAACTGTCTATGATCTTCCACCGAATTCCTATGAGTCTGCTTACTCTCAACTTCATGCCTCTTATGTCTCACATATGGGCAGTGAGCAAGTAAATGCCCTCTCTCCCCACATTTGAAACATGCATGGTATTCCTTAAAAACATTTTTAGAGTTAGGTTTAGCGAATGATTTAACCGAGTGTTGGTCATCAACACACTTTCGTCTTAAACTCTCTAGAGCGGGCTCCTTTGAGTAAGCCGGTTCATAAAATCCGCTAACCTTCTCTTTAGGTCTCACAAATTCAGTGACATGAACCTTAGATTGTGACGAATCAGCACCATACAGTCTCCGAATCAGTTTGGGAGGAATATCATTTGTCCTTTCATGTTTAGGAAACCAAATGGTACTCTCTTGCCAGATTTTCTCCATTTTAGAATAATTGGCAAACTGTATAGGATATTCATCATCAGAGATTATCTTATCGGATCCTTCCATCCGATAGAAAACCTTCACATGTTTGTTAACTGACTCACTCTTTTCTTCTTTCTTAATTGACCGATTCATTTTGTTTTCAATTTTCTAAGGATGTGGAACCCGAGAAGGAGAGACTATCTCATTTGTTCGAATGTGATTTTCCAAAGGAATTTCAACACTCTTCTCAGGTTCCTCATCTTCAGTATCTGAATCATCAGTTACTGCAACCATACTTCATCATTCAATCCAAGTATCGGTCTCTCATTGGAGTTTGGATCACCAACACTTGAAGTGTTTGATTTGTTATCTGATGAGGAATCCGAGTTCACTGAACTCTCAGGTGTTACTAAATTTAGATTATGGTTTTTAATTAACACTGGAGCAGGAAAAGCCTTGTAGTTGGCACTACTGGATTGTGATGGTTCCTCAACGATGTGGTCCAAAACATAAGCCACATGTTTGTAACTCTCTAACTTTTTGTTGATTTTCTCCGCAAAACACTTGATTTTAGCCATTTCAAGTTTAGTTTCTTCAATTTCATTAATATAATTGTTAATGGATATTTGTTTCAAAGATAGAGTTTTAGTCAATTTTGAAACATCCTTTTTATAACCTTCAAGTGTTTTGTTGAAATCATGCTCGTCCTTGTGATAAGATTGAATGACGATTTTAGCACTCTCAAGCTGATGCTTAAGTTGCTTAACTTCATCATTTAATCTATCACAAGTACCACAATATTTATCACTATTAGAAGAGTTAGAACTTACCGATTTAGGCAGGTCTGTCATGGCCATCAATGCAAAGTGAGCTTCCTTTCCTGCAAAGAACTTGGAATAATCAAACCTTGTGAAAGCATCATCCATGCATGATTTCTTCGTCATCAGAAAATCCGCTTCAGCTAGCAACTGGTCAATATCATCATCAAGAGAATTAACGCTAACTTCTGAACCAGATTCACTGTTTGAATTCTAATAGACAGATTCTGGTTCATCAGAGACATCGGCAACGGAATCAATAATCGTCCCTGAAACCGTTTCAGCAACCGGTTCTTCAATCTTTTCTGCAACACAATCTGAAACCTCTTCAACAATCTCTTCAATCACCACTACAGACACTTTCTCAATCACAACCTCAGACACCTTCTCAGAAGCCAAATTATCATTAGCTATTGCAGGCTCCTCCAATATCATCTCTTGCGCAAAACAAGCTACATTCCCACTAGTAACTTCTTCAACACCCAATTACATATTTTGCATACAATTCCAATCAAAACCCTCATCCTTTTGTATCACCAAATCCTGGTTCTCATTTTGAGGTTTAGTGTTTGGTGTGGAAATAGGAACAATGGTTCTAGTTGGGTTAGGATTAGGTATAGTTTGGTTTTGGTTTGTAGTAGATGTTTGTCTTGGTGTGGTATTTTGTGAGGTGTTATGTCGGTTTTGGTAATTGTTTTGTTGTGGATAGTTGTTGTTGTTTTGGCTTTGATAAGTGATTTGGTTTTGTGATTGGCAATTTTGATAGTTTGAGTTAAACGGGTTTCGGTTACCTTTTTGCATTGGTTGCGTACACTCTCTTTTGAAATGACCTCGAGTTCCACAATTAAAGCAAGTTACCTTGGCTTTGTTGAAACCATAGGTAGTATTTGGTGAGGTAGCAAGATCAGTTCTTCTTGTTCTATAAACTCAGTAGCTCTCTTCATCACACTTGCAAATGCCCACTGAATGTTGATCAATTCCATCTCTTCCTTGTCAATCTTAGTCAGATTGTTGTTTCCTATCTGACTTGCCAATAGCCCGTTGTATGAAGCGACCATTTTTGAGACTAGAGCAATGTGTTGTTGAGCCACTTCTACAGTCACATTATTCATTTTGGAGGTTTCCAACACAATTGGACTTTAGCTTGAAGAAGCTTGTGTCATCATAGGAGCGACATATTGTTGTTGTTGTTGTGGTAAGCTCATAGATGATGTATAACAAGAAGCAGACATTTGTGGTTGAGTTGGTATGAATGAAGTTGGTGTGTAAGTTGGTCCTGGAGCAAGATAGTTGATTGGAGTTCTTTGAGGTTCAACAACATTTGAAACACAAGCAATATGAGGTGCAACATTAGCTCCTCCTGATGAATTAGACATAGAGGAGAATGATGTAGCATGATACAATTCCGGATTTTGTGGGAATTGTGCTCTCTTGGCTTTTCTTTTCTTCCCCATGTGACAACCGGCAAATTTCGTACAACGATTAACGTGATTCTAATCATGTTTTAGAAATAATTAACATGGTTTAAGGTTAATTATGGTTAGTTGAGCTAATATGAGTCCTACGATGTCCTTTTGAAAGTTCGTTGAAGTCTTGATGCCTTTAAAGAAAGACTTCGCGTGTTTAACGTAACGAACTGACATCAGCAAAAATTTGTCAAACTGGAATAACATAAGCTTATTCTATGAAAATACGACACGTATTTACTATCGATGCGAACGGATGTGAAATCGGCGTGATAAACGGCCAAAAACGCAGCGTTTTGGAGAACGCGGAGAGGAACTGACGTGGGATTCGAACGTCGAAACGCGTGGTCTTTAACCGTTACCGAACTTCCGGAATAATTATTTATTATAAATAATTTTATCGGTTGAATTTCGGAAGTTATCGGATCATTTAAATGAAGGATAACACAACCGAACCGATTAACGCGATTTTAACGCGTGTGCCGTTTTCACGCGTCGGGTGACGAAAATAATTATTGAATTGCTCGGTCTGGTATTATTTATGGCTACGAACAAAAACCGAGTCTAGAAACGATAACGGGCTAAAACGGAGCAGTTGGTACGCGACGTTGGGCTTGAAGCCCAATCCAAAAGCCCACCTATATAAGCTTATAACACCTCCAATTCTTCTCATTTCTCACATCACTTTCTCTCTCTAACAACCAAACTCTCTCCACTCTCTCTCTCTCTAGGATTTCCGGCGACCGGAGGCGGCCGGCAGCATTCCGGCGGCGTTCCGGCGGCTGTCCGGCGGCGTTCCGGCGGCCGTCCGGCGGCGTCCGGCGGCGTCCGGCGAGTTTCCGGCGTCCTTCCGGCGACTTTTTCCGGCGCGTGACACCCCCACCCCCACTAATTTCGACGCCCCGAACGCGATGGTGAAGGCCGTTTTCCCTAAAACGAAGCGGTTTGAACGTTGGTACCATTCCGGCGACTTTTCCGGTAAGCTCGTTTTCGAGTTTTCTTTGTACAAACGTTTAGATCGGGTCTTTGGGGGGCTCCTCACAAGTTTTCACGAAATTTCGTTCTCCGGCCATATTCCGGCGAGCTATTTCCGGTTGGTTGCGAGTTCCGGAGGGGCCGGAGTGGGTTTTGGTTGGGTTCCGGTGGCGCGCGGGTGGTCAGAAAGAGGATGCTTGGTAGCGTGGGATGGTGGTGGTGACCGGCGGTCGCAGTTCCGGCCACGGCGGTGGCGTCCGGCGGCCGCAGGTCCGGTCAGTTTTGGGTTCGGGACTCGGGGCTCGGGTCAAGGTTGTGTCCTCGGGTCAGATCGGGTGCGGGTTCACGTTAATGGTCCGGGTTTTGTTCGGGTCTCGTCAGATCTAGTCAACCCCGGTCAAACGGGTCAGATCTGGTCAACATTGCTTGCGGATCAGATTTCGAGCTCGGTTAAACACGAGTCAACTCCGGTCAAACTTTGGCTCGGTCAACGCGTCGTTCGAGACGTGTCAAGTCACGCACGCGCATATCGGTATAATTTAATCGTGTTTATTTTCGTTACATTTATAAAGCATATTATAAATATAAAACGACTAACTCGCGAACGAACCGATAAAAGTATTAACGAAAAGTATTATGAGATAATATTGGTATATTAGTCGTAACTTGCGTTGTTGTTGGACTAAATTGATGGACTATACGTATATATATATTTATATAAATAGTACGATTTATATAATAGTCACAACGTATAAAGTCTCGTGGATTAGAAATGCGGATAAATATAATGTCGTCTTTGTTTAGGGTTGATTTGGGAATTTGTGGACAACTTGTGTTGTCTGGTTTATACCAAAAACAGAGGAAACTCTGCCGAAATTTTTATAAATCCGAAGCGCGACAAGTGTGACTTTATCGTTCGTTCTTATAAATAACTTTCCAAACGTTTGACAAGTGTAGTCATATACAAAATCACGACGTTATGACAAATATTATTTGTAACAATAATAGTCTATTCCGAGAAATATTTCAAACAAATATATAGTCTTTTGTTACCAAGCGTCAAGTATGACGAGTTTTTAAAGGTTACTTGGTAACTAAAATATGTTTGTTGTCGGATTAAAAGATGTATAAACGTTCGGTTTTAATTGGAAAACCTCTTTATAAAAAGCAGAGTCTTGAGATTTGTAAGATACTCGGATTCGGGAAAAGAAATAACAAATGTTATTGAAAGGATTTTAATAACTATATTATATTTCAGCAAGGTATATTTTCCGAAAATAACTACACAAGACGACTACATTATCTGGTTTACGAGACAAGCTATGGCTCGGGATGAGTTATACGTTTCGTGATATTAGTCCAACATAGTTTGCACACGAATAGTAACAAGTGCGCGACTTGGGTATTATTTCGTATGTGAACACATGAACTATGATAAGTCACGATCGGTTCGTCGAGTTAAAGCACTTAAAGACTCGGGTTAGTACACACGAGTCAAGATAGTTGGATAAACTATCTTTTAACCGGAAAAATAAGCTAGGTTTATATATGATAGACTTTAAGGTGTCCTTTATTGGTACTTAGGGCACGAGGAAGTCGGTCAAGGCTTTGGATTTTATTTGCTAGCTAAGCATGGAAATTAAGGTGAGTTTCACGGCCCCATTTTACTGTTTTAACTGGGGGAAAGATATGTTTTGTCAAAAGTTATCACATATTGAAATGTTTTCAAAGGTTAAAATGTGGTAAGTGGCATGATGAGTACTTGAGTTTTTGGTCGCCACTCGGGGTTGGGTCCTCGCTACTGTAACCATTAATTCAGGTAAATGAAACCAAAGGAATATTTGGATAGTACTATTGGTGCCTGACGAGGCCCACCTCTGGTTGATAGCGTCAACCCGGTAAAGACAAGAGGTGCACGTATTCTGAACTTAAGTCGTTGGTTTCCGAGAAACGACTTGGAGCGGGGCATATTTATTAGTCTTGGTTTTGGTTATGGGACTCAGGGGATTGCTTATCATCATAGTTTGTAGGAGCTAGCTACTCCGTACAAAGGCCACAAAAATGTGCTGGATTTGCACAGGATGTAAAAATGTGCTGGATTTGCACAGGATGTAAAAATGTCGCATTTACGAAACTAAAACCTGTGAACTCACCAATATTTTATATATTGACGTCTTTTTAAACATATCTTTCAGGTGACTAAGTGCTGAACAGGTATGCGGCTAGTACGGTGGGATTTGGGATGTCGGACACTGGTTGGGGGTTTCATCTATTGTTACCATCGGGTTGGGACATAAACGGAAACGCCCCACTTTAAACTTAATGTATGTGATTTTAAGTAATGTTTGAAACCAGGTATCCCTTCTCGACATCTCAATATAATGATCTTTTCTAATTAAATATAGTTTGTGTTAATCTTGACTTTGATATGCTTTCGAGCGTCGCGCCACGTGTTTCCGCCATTGGCGTGGTGTGACAGAAGTGGTATCAGAGCCAAGGTTATAGCGAACTAGTGTTTTTGAAAAATCTAGACTATAACCGGTTTTGGCTCGAAAACGAAGTTTTCAAAAATAAAACACAACGAAATATTTTAGAAAAGAAAGAAAATTGTACATGGATTGTACAAGGGGAAATTCCGACCGACTAGCCATGTGTGTCAATATATAAAATGTTAGAAAATATGGATATGAAGGTTTAAATTGCGTAGAGATCCGATTTTCTAACTAGTGCTAGTTAATGCATATAAGTAGTACAGATAGCTTGCCTATAAGGAAATCGCCTCACACTTCACTTTAGTCCGCACTTTTGCATCGATTACCGATATCGACAAGCGGGAAGGACAAGCGGTGGTCTACGACGAACTCACCCGCTTACCTGCGGACGGGATGATCGGAAGGGCTAACCTTTATCGTGCTAGTGGACGTTGTCGTGTTGCTGATGTTGTGAAGGCGAAGCTAGTCTAGGTCTCTTATTGTGTGAAATCTTTGTTTTGGATCAGGAAGCTCGGAACTAGCGGGCACCAAAATTACCTGGCAACACCGATTATCATTGCGGGTGCACACGTAATAATAACTTGTGCTGCACGGTAACCTAGGTGGGCGCTAGGGCTGGGATTGGTGATCACTCCTTGCCTTGTCTATTCTTGTACTGTAGGGTCAGTCTTAGCTTTTGATTGGCCAACGGGCTAAAAGGGAAGTCTTGTTGATATCCCTTGATTTCGATCCTCGCAAACTGAATGAGCTTTCTTCAGCATTACCTCTAAGGTACGAACACGGAAGAGCTCGAACTTTTATTCATATGAGTAATCTGACGAAAACCCTCGCATCGGATAAGGACAGGAGACGAAAACTTCCTTGTATAGGAGTTTAATGCCTCCGCACAAAGTTCTTCGATGGAGCGGACATACGAGGATGCACTGCCTACCGAAGAGATGAATGCTTGGTACGATGCGTGGAACGCTAAACTTGGAAACCAGTGAAGACCGAGGGTGCGTCCCTGCAAAACCAGTGCGTTTTGAGTACGGGGACCCTATGTGGATCAGTATTGAGATTAGTTGCCCGTGTGCTGCTATGTTATTACTGTGAGTAAGTCATTCTTGATCTAGCTCATGCCCAAGTTGTCTTCGAGGGTCAGGCGTTCCTTCCCCCATTGGAGGGCAGAATCGTCCTTGCTGAGTTAATAGGCTTGATCATCTTATCTAGAAGGCATGATAGCCCCCAGATAAATCAACAATGTCGAATCGGCAAGATCCTAGTATATTTATTTAATGGGAAAATAAATATATGGTAAAGTGAGCCGAGTCGGGTGTTGAAAATGAATTATCGATCGGCAAGATCCTAGTATATTTATTTAATGGGAAAATAAATATATGGTAAAGTGAGCCGAGTCGGGTGTTGAAAATGAAATATCGATCGGCAAGATCCTAGTATATTTATTTAATGGGAAAATAAATATATGGTAAGGTGAGCCGGGTCGGGTGCCGAAAACGAAATATCGACCGACAAGACCCTAGTATAATTATTTAATGGGAAAATAATTATACGGTAAAGTGAGTCGAGTCGATGGTCGTAAAATACAATGTCGAATCGACAAGACCCTAGTATAATTATTTAATGGGAAAATAATTATACGGTAAAGTGAGTCGAGTCGATGATTGTAAAATGTAGTGTCGAGTCGACAAGATCCTAGTATAATTATTTAATGGGAAAATAATTATACGGTAAAGTGAGTCGAGTCGATGGTGGTAAAACGAAATGTCAAATCGACAAGATCCTAGTATAATTATTTAATGGGAAAATAATTATACGGTAAGGTGAGTCGAGTTGATGGTTGAGAAATGTAATATCGAATCGACAAGGTCATAGTATATTTATTTAATGGGAAAATAAATATATGGAAAGGTGAGTCGAGTCGATTACGGGAAAAATGAAATCTCGACTGACAAGATCCTAGTATGACTACTTAATGGGAAAGTAGTTATATGGTAAAGTGAGTCGAGTCGGAGATAATTTTACCCAAGTCAGTTAATATATATGGAGACATACATATATATTGAATATAGGATCACGACGTGCGTTTTGCGTCTGAATCCGTCATAATACTCGGGGAGTGAAACCACATTTCGGGAGCCGAAATCGTAAAGCGTGTGACTCGTAATTGTCAAGTGTCACGGAACGCTCTGGCTGACATCGAAATTCCCCTCGAAAATCAAATAACGGACTACTGGAAGCGGTCACGTTATTCTGTCAACTAAACTTACCCATGGGACAGCAATTCCATTGCTCATGTTGCAATATTGAACGTCTACTACCCTCGTCAGGACGACGAGACTGGTTGTCTATTTGGGGTGGCAATTGATGCGAAGTGTATTCCATCAATCCCCATAGATATTGAGACGTTGCGTCCCTGTGTCACGGTGTTTTATAAACCAAGGTTGCGAGATCCATTCGTCATGGACAATGTGACTTGTCTAATCTCTTGTCATACTTCGAAACTCTCACTGCGTGGCCTATCAGGAAGAAAGTTTGCTGGCCTCGCTTAGGTGTCGGAAAGGCATTTCAGTTGATGACTATCGGTGCTAGGGCCAAAATAACATGCAAGAGGACCCTAATGGGAAGGATGACTCGGCTGAATTGCCAGAGGCTGTATCGTTTTTTTTTATTTTATCATGGTGTCTCGATAAATCATGATCCTTCTACCTCTACTATTCTCGTTGTGACCAAAATTTTTGATACTGGAGAAGATGTAGCCTGGTTCCTAGGTCCTATGGATACTATTTACCACGCATCTAATAGCTACGACGGGTCTAAGGTTTCTGCTGAGCCTGCTGTTGTGGCAGCTATCATTGTCCTATGGCCCAAGCGAATCATGTCGTCGTTGCTGAGAGTGTAGCTCATACTGAGTGTGTTGAGGATGTTTCCATGGCCCTTGTCAAGTTTGATGTTGCTGTTGTTTCGAAGGCTCCTACTAAGATCACTGTCATTGACATGGACATCTATAAGACCCTTGCCAAGCCGCTATGATCATGTTTGTGTCACGATGGAGTTCGTTGCCATTAACTCCATTTTCTTTGAGGTTTTCGTTGAACCGCTCGTTATCATTCCCTGGCTCCTGCCAAGAATGGTTCTCAAGCTCGGGCTAAGTCTGTCAATGATACAGTTGCTATTATTCGAGTGACTTATATCGAGCATACAGTCGTTCTCCCTAAGGACGATGTCAGCCTGATAAGTCTACTAAATTATGTGGAACCCATCGTTCCCATTTCTGTTATGAAGGCGGATGCCTTTGGTGATCCAATCGTTCCTACTAATGAGCCTATGGAGTATAGGTTTGTGGCTGAGGATACGAATAAGGATTCTATCACCATAAGTGAGCTGAAACGCACCGGGGTGCGTGCTCACCGTAATGGAGCTCCTTGTAGTTATGTATAGTGGACTCGCTAGGTTGCGTGTCGTCCTGCTGTCGTGAATTCATGTTGTGGTGTTACCCCTAACGATTGTGCATTCTTGTAGTTGCACAGTTTTGCCGACTGCATATCCATGCGGTTGCGTTTCGCTGTCGACGGTGCGTTCCTGTTGTTGTGCTGCTCCTGCAGTGGTGTTGCCTTGTTGTCATGCTTCTTTGTCGTCGTGTTGTTCCTGTGCGGTGTTCCCTTGTTGATGTGTTCGTGGATGTGTTGTTGTCATGTCATGTTATTTCTACTATCGTATTGCACCGTGAACGTATTGCTACAATTGTTGGATTGACTTGATGATGTGATAACTTGTCGCTTGATTCGCTCTTGGTTCCCTTGGAATAAAGACATTACCCCAAACCCACGTAACCGTTGTTATATTGCTGAATGGTTGTGTAGTGTCGCCATTGATTATGTAGGATTTCGGGTGTCCAACGGACTTTCGGGAAGTCATAATAAGACACTCTAATCCTAGTATTAGCACATGTATCTCTCTAAAGCTCGAATCTCGTAAGTTGAGTAATTGACCGAATCACGTGTCGACCTCTTTATATGCTCGCGCGTTTCGTGAGCATTACCTCTTCAAGATCTAAGGCATCAGTGACGCCATGTCCAGCCTTGACCTTTACGCGCATTTTGGTCGACTAACCACTCTCGAATCATATCGGAAGGAAATCCCATGATCCACACACGACGGGGTGAGGCTCGTCTTCGTGATAAGGGATTTCGAATACATCTCGAACGTGAAGGAATCGAGTAAATGTGAGCGATATTATGACCCATACCTTTGGGCTAGTAAGAGTTGAAAGACTCAATTTATTATTGCTCATCCCAGTGGATTGTTTAACATCACACCTGCCAACGTGTCATGCCGATGACTATAGGAATAACAGTGTGGACCCACCCACAGCGTGTGCATTGGTGGAGTCCCCGGTACATGATTCGGAGGTCTTATGAAACCCTGAATCTAGAAGGGGCATGTAGCATTGTCTACTCTGTGAGGGTGCTACCCTACCGTGATAAAATCTTCGATCAACTCAGCCCTGCGAATGGTGTTATCCTGCTAAGGGTAGGTTTATCTTGTCTTGGTGTCGTTGCATAGATTCTTGGGATTGTGGAACCCTTTCGACCTTGGGTCGACATGGGTGTTCCCAGGTATTTTTCAGTAGCATTGCTCGCGCTAGAGCAAAATCCCCTGTCATTGACAGGCACTGTTGGAGACACCGAAGTAATATGAGCTGCCAGGTCAGTGCGTTTAGTACCTGACTAACCAAGATGAGCTCGAAAGCTTACGTGTTGCACCCATGCGTGTGACTACCCGAGTCGTTGAATGGGATGCCTTATTGGAAGGCTCAAGACTACTTCTTGTAGGGCGATCTCGGTCGTTTGTTGTTTTAAGTAGCGATTTTGGCGCATGAAGCCGCCAAGCCCAAACGTGAGATCTAGGCCAGATGCATTCATTATGACTCGATTTCACCCCTTAACTTGAAAGATCCGAAAGATGGAACCTTCGGCGAGTGAGGGATTCCAGTTTTAGGACTCCTTTCACTCAGATCACTGCATAGGATCGGATAGTCAATTCGAGGGAAAGTGTCCTGTGTTGTTCAGAATTGACTTACTAGGTTGCTAATAACGATAGGACACCAGTGCTCGTGAGGCACATATAGCAGGACAAGCACTGGGTACCCTTGTTTTGGGTAGTTACCAATGCTCTGCTTACCGTCTCGAGGAAAGCCAACGTGTTGAGATGTTGTCGAGACCCTATCCTCTGTTTGTTACGGCAACCATATTATGATGATTCATATACATCATCCTTATGTTGACCAATGTGATGAGGTGATGCGAGCCTCTAGACATTTGTGTTTTAGTCGGCTTAAATTCTCGTGTATTGTGGAATTGTACGGCCGTATGTTGAATATACACCGTCTACTGTCTGGGGAACTGAGGGGTGAAAGTGACGCAAAAACTTTCGACCACCATCAGCCCATATTAGGCGTCCTAGTACCACTAATCACAATCGCGCATACGAAAAGGTTGTAAGTTGGTGCATAGTGGATTTCGATCCATGTGAGGACGCAGGATTACCATCCGCTACTATAAACAACCTGGAGCGTCCTCGAGAATGTCAACTGCTTTGTGATCTGGTAAGATCACCCGATTAGTGAAATTCAACGAGCGAACCTAATGGTCCTGTCGCCTGAGGTGTTCGGTGGCTGTGATGGGACACAGGTAATGATCGATTGCTGTTTGGAACCTTCTCATCCCATACTCGCTTGTGGTTATAATATGTGGCATACGGATAGCCACCTATACTCTTGGAGAGTTGTGGCTAGGCACTAGGTGTCAACTTTCACAATATCGAACTTTAGCAGTTATCCTACCTCAGGGTTCGCCGAACCTTGAACGCAAGTCTGGGATACTCAATTTGGGATGAGTATGGATTACCATTCTCGAACGAGTGAATTATTGTCCTAGACGGAAGTGTCCTGTGTGATACAATTAGTGTCGGTGGCAAATCAAATTCGTGTACTTCATCGCCAGAATTTCCTATGTGATAGGAATTAACACCCTAGTGTTCGGGGTGTACTGCTCGAAGTCCTCTGGGGTGCATACGTGTACGTCTCTAGTACATTGAATGTCAGATAGAGATATACACATGATCTGGCGTGAGTTCAAGAGGTGACCAACGAATCTGGTAGATTCAAATCTGCTTGAATAAGTGGCCAAACCAATCAAGAAGTTGTACTAACAAGACGCTGTTAGCCTTAGGAACTTCGAATTGGTATAGGACTTTGCTGAGTGTTATACTCTGAGAGAGTGTTGTTAAGTACGAAAACTGTAATGGAGCGACTTCGCTTAGTACTCCAGTGACTCGGATATGTCAGTTAAAATTGGCCTTGCAACGAACAAGCTCGAACTATCGCAAGAGCTTAGTGGGACTCTTGATGAATTCCGCAGGTCTGGCTTGAGGAAGCATTGTCAATTCCTCGACCGACAGAATTCAGGTTGACGCAAAGCTCTACTATTTCGGGGAAAACCGATATTTGTGCCGGATTGCGATATCCAAGATGCTCGGTAGTGGCCGGCTCATGACATGATGTTCGTTAGAACGCTAAGCGTGAACTTGGGTTCACATAGAAAAGAGGTAATCGTGTGAGTCGCAAACATCCCGCTCTGTTCAAGGATACTAATGTATCGGATGACTTGAACTGAATTCCGGGACGGAATTCTCTTAACGGGGGGAGAATGTGACAACCGGCAAATTTCGTACAACGATTAACGTGATTCTAATCATGTTTTAGAAATAATTAACATGGTTTAAGGTTAATTATGGTTAGTTGAGCTAATATGAGTCCTACGATGTCCTTTTGAAAGTTCGTTGAAGTCTTGATGCCTTTAAAGAAAGACTTCGCGTGTTTAACGTAACGAACTGACATCAGCAAAAATTTGTCAAACTGGAATAACATAAGCTTATTCTATGAAAATACGACACGTATTTACTATCGATGCGAACGGATGTGAAATCGGCGTGATAAACGGCCAAAAACACAGCGTTTTGGAGAACGCGGAGAGGAACTGACGTGGGATTCGAACGTCGAAACGCGTGGTCTTTAACCGTTACCGAACTTTCGGAATAATTATTTATTATAAATAATGTTATCGGTTGAATTTCGGAAGTTATCGGATCATTTAAATGAAGGATAACACAACCGAACCGATTAACGCGATTTTAACGCGTGTGCCGTTTTCACGCGTCGGGTGACGAAAATAATTATTGAATTGCTCGGTCTGGTATTATTTATGGCTACGAACAAAAACCGAGTCCAGAAACGATAACGGGCTAAAACGGAGCAGTTGGTACGCGACGTTGGGCTTGAAGCCCAATCCAAAAGCCCACCTATATAAGCTTATAACACCTCCAATTCTTCTCATTTCTCACATCACTTTCTCTCTCTAACAACCAAACTCTCTCCACTCTCTCTCTCTCTAGGATTTCCGGCGACCGGAGGCGGCCGGCCGGCAGCATTCCGGCGGCGTTCTGGCGGCTGTCTGGCGGCGTTCCGGCGGCGTCCGGCGAGTTTCCGGCGAGTTTCCGGCGACCTTCCGGCGACTTTTTCCGGCGCGTGACACCCCCACCCCCACTAATTTCGACGCCCCGAACGCGATGGTGAAGGCCGTTTTCCCTAAAACGAAGCGGTTTGAACGTTGGTACCATTCCGGCGACTTTTCCGGTAAGCTCGTTTTCGAGTTTTCTTTGTACAAACGTTTAGATCGGGTCTTTGGGGGGCTCCTCACAAGTTTTCACGAAATTTCGTTCTCCGGCCATATTCCAGCGAGCTATTTCCGGTTGGTTGCGAGTTTCGGAGGGGCCGGAGTGGGTTTTGGTTGGGTTCCGGTGGCGCGCAGGTGGTCAGAAAGAGGATGCTTGGTAGCGTGGGATGGTGGTGGTGACCGGCGGTCGCAGTTCCGGCCACGGCGGTGGCGTCCGGCGGCCGCAGGTCCGGTCAGTTTTGGGTTTGGGACTCGGGGCTCGGGTCAAGGTTGTGTCCTCGGGTCAGATCGGGTGCGGGTTCACGTTAATGGTCCGGGTTTTGTTCGGGTCTCGTCAGATCTAGTCAACCCCGGTCAAACGGGTCAGATCTGGTCAACATTGCTTGCGGATCAGATTTCGAGCTCGGTTAAACACGAGTCAACTCCGGTCAAACTTTGGCTCGGTCAACGCGTCGTTCGAGACGTGTCAAGTCACGCACGCGCATATCGGTATAATTTAATCGTGTTTATTTTCGTTACATTTATAAAGCATATTATAAATATAAAACGACTAACTCGCGAACGAACCGATAAAAGTATTAACGAAAAGTATTATGAGATAATATTGGTATATTAGTCGTAACTTGCGTTGTTGTTGGACTAAATTGATGGACTATACGTATATATATATTTATATAAATAGTACGATTTATATAATAGTCACAACGTATAAAGTCTCGTGGATTAGAAATGCGGATAAATATAATGTCGTCTTTGTTTAGGGTTGATTTGGGAATTTGTGGACAACTTGTGTTGTCTGGTTTATACCAAAAACAGAGGAAACTCTGCCGAAATTTTTATAAATCCGAAGCGCGACAAGTGTGACTTTATCGTTCGTTCTTATAAATAACTTTCCAAACGTTTGACAAGTGTAGTCATATACAAAATCACGACGTTATGACAAATATTATTTGTAACAATAATAGTCTATTCCGAGAAATATTTCAAACAAATATATAGTCTTTTGTTACCAAGCGTCAAGTATGACGAGTTTTTAAAGGTTACTTGGTAACTAAAATATGTTTGTTGTCGGATTAAAAGATGTATAAACGTTCGGTTTTAATTGGAAAACCTCTTTATAAAAAGCAGAGTCTTGAGATTTGTAAGATACTCGGATTCGGGAAAAGAAATAACAAATGTTATTGAAAGGATTTTAATAACTATATTATATTTCAGCAAGGTATATTTTCCGAAAATAACTACACAAGACGACTACATTATCTGGTTTACGAGACAAGCTATGGCTCGGGATGAGTTATACGTTTCGTGATATTAGTCCAACATAGTTTGCACACGAATAGTAACAAGTGCGCGACTTGGGTATTATTTCGTATGTGAACACATGAACTATGATAAGTCACGATCGGTTCGTCGAGTTAAAGCACTTAAAGACTCGGGTTAGTACACACGAGTCAAGATAGTTGGATAAACTATCTTTTAACCGGAAAAATAAGCTAGGTTTATATATGATAGACTTTAAGGTGTCCTTTATTGGTACTTAGGGCACGAGGAAGTCGGTCAAGGCTTTGGATTTTATTTGCTAGCTAAGCATGGAAATTAAGGTGAGTTTCACGGCCCCATTTTACTGTTTTAACTGGGGGAAAGATATGTTTTGTCAAAAGTTATCACATATTGAAATGTTTTCAAAGGTTAAAATGTGGTAAGTGGCATGATGAGTACTTGAGTTTTTGGTCGCCACTCGGGGTTGGGTCCTCGCTACTGTAACCATTAATTCAGGTAAATGAAACCAAAGGAATATTTGGATAGTACTATTGGTGCCTGACGAGGCCCACCTCTGGTTGATAGCGTCAACCCGGTAAAGACAAGAGGTGCACGTATTCTGAACTTAAGTCGTTGGTTTCCGAGAAACGACTTGGAGCGGGGCATATTTATTAGTCTTGGTTTTGGTTATGGGACTCAGGGGATTGCTTATCATCATAGTTTGTAGGAGCTAGCTACTCCGTACAAAGGCCACAAAAATGTGCTGGATTTGCACAGGATGTAAAAATGTGCTGGATTTGCACAGGATGTAAAAATGTCGCATTTACGAAACTAAAACCTGTGAACTCACCAATATTTTATATATTGACGTCTTTTTAAACATATCTTTCAGGTGACTAAGTGCTGAACAGGTATGCGGCTAGTACGGTGGGATTTGGGATGTCGGACACTGGTTGGGGGTTTCATCTATTGTTACCATCGGGTTGGGACATAAACGGAAACGCCCCACTTTAAACTTAATGTATGTGATTTTAAGTAATGTTTGAAACCAGGTATCCCTTCTCGACATCTCAATATAATGATCTTTTCTAATTAAATATAGTTTGTGTTAATCTTGACTTTGATATGCTTTCGAGCGTCGCGCCACGTGTTTCCGCCATTGGCGTGGTGTGACACCCCATCTCTTTGTTCTCAAGTTTCTGTATGAACTCATTAATAGTCCAATACTGATAAGCATCCTTCTCTTTTAACACTTCAACATGTTGTCCCCAATATGGAGGCAAAGAATCAGCAAACTTATCAACAATCTCACCCATAGGAATAGTTATCTCATAGTTTGATAACTCTGACAACAAATGACAATATCTAGGAATAAGTTTCTTCAAAGTCTCATTACCCACATAGCTGAAATTCTCAAACTCCTTTCTCAACTCTTCTATACGAATCCTTCTAGTCTTGTCATTCCCGCCATGTCGATTCTTCAAACAATCCCATAATTGTTTCGAAGTAGTACATGACCCAAACTGGTGTAGAAGATCTGTAGTTATAGCTTGAGATAATTGAGAAAACGCCTTCTTCTCAACAACAAATTTCTTCTTCTCGTCATCTTTTAAATCTTCGAGAGGAATAGGTAAACTTGTGTTTTCTACCATCGGCGGACTATATCCCTTCATAATCATTTGCCACGCCTCTCCACCTTCTAATCCCATACCTTCCAAATGAATCTTGAATTTCTTCTGCCATTGATAGTATTCAGACATGTCCAACAACTTAGGAGGACGATTACCACTACCTGATGATAAGTCGTTAATCAATGTAGTAATCGCATTCGAAGTCTGATTCTGCACCGCTGCTGCTGCAACTCCCCAGAAATCATGCACTTGTTGTTGAGGATGAGTAACAGTTGGTGGTGTTGAACTTGTCATGGCAAGGTAGTTGATCAGCTGTGATGGTTGTGTGTTTGTCTTTTGAGAGGCAACTGCCCAAGGATTCATAGGAACATGTTGTTGTTGTGTTGTATCAGGTCTAGGTGTAGTAGGAAATCCCCAAATGTTGTCCATAATGCTCGAAATGTCAAAACTTAGAAAATCTCACAAAAACAGACTTCTGGTTCAACCTAATCGAGGGTTCGAATGAAGAAATTTGTCTGGTTTGACCCTAACAAATAACTCAAATGAAAATCTGTGACACAATAATCTTGATTCAACCAAAATAAAATCCTGGTTCGACCTCCCGTTTGGTCGAATGAAACACAATTGGTCGAATGTCAACACAACACACTCAGAAACACTTGGTTTGACCTAAAAATCCTTTGATTCGATCAAAAAATCACCTATTCAACCCAAATTCTCACTGGTTCGACCTAAAACTTTCTGATTCGACCTGACCCATTTGAAAAATGGTTATTCTTCAAAAATTAGTTATTTTGATCCAAATTTTTCAAAAGTTGATGGATTTTGATGATGTTAATCAGGTTTTGCTTCGGAATGTATGGAGATCAAGTTTTGTAAAAGAAAATTTGATTTTATCCGTGAAAACACCTCTAAATCAATCAATCTACATTGTCATTTAAAGTTCATGCAAGACAGAAAGTTTTAGCTGTTTTTTAGTCAAAATCTGTTCGAAATATATCAATTTGCAATTGTATGATTGAGCAAAGCTCTGATACCACTTTGTAGAGGATCAGATTGTAAGAAATCAACTACGTGATCATACAAATGAAGTAATTTAGGTGCGGAATCCCTAAATCACATGCAAAATGATAGAAAACAAATCAGAACACGATTAATTCCATTTTCATAAACATTTTCATTGATAAAACAATTGATTACACTTGTATAAGCCTTAGTTTATCAACAAAAAGACAATCAGAAAGTTCTAGACTTTACAGAGAGCACACACTCAAAACCTAGACAAAATGACCAGCAACTTAACATGCAAATGAAATCAAAACTATATATAGAGATGTTCATTCGACCCTACGTATTGTTCGAATGAACCATTCGACCTAGACACTAGCTCGATCCAAAACAGATAAACATCAAAGTCTTCATTCGACCTCCTGAAAACCTCCTTCGACCCCACGTATGGTCGAATCAATCTTCAAGTTTTCAACGTCTTTGTAATAAACGTCGTGTAATGATAATCCAAAGCGATAGTCACATTCGTGCACCTACAGAAACAACCGACAAGATCTTTCAGATCCGTGATCATTTGAAAGCTGCCCGAGACCATCAAAAGAGCTATGCTGATAACCGTCGCAAACCACTCGAATTTTAGGTTGGCGATAGGGTACTCTTAAAAGTCTCACCTTAGAAGGGTGTACCACGGTTTGGTAAACATGGAAAACTCAACCCCCGATACATAGGTCCTTTCGAAATACTTGCTAGGATTGGTCCCGTGGCATACAAGCTCAAGCTACCTAAAGAGCTCAGTGATGTTCATGACACATTCCACGTATCCAATCTAAAGAAGTGTTTATCTGACAAGTCTATGATCATTATTCCCGAAGAGATTCACATCGATGATCAACTCCACTTTATTGAGGAGTCGATCGAAGTGATTGATTGGAAAGTCCAGAAATTGAGAAAGAGCTGAACAAAACTTATCAAAGTTAGATGGAATGCAAAACGCGGACCTGGATTCACATGGGAACGTGAATACCAGATGAGATGCAAGTATCCCGCTCTTTTTCCAAAGACTGCTGAAACCAGTAAGATAGCTCGATTTCACGGACGAAATTCCAAAAATAAGGGGAAAATGTCACCAGTCAACGAATCAGGTCAAGATCCATACACATTTTACTTAACCAAGTCATCTCATATGCATACTAGACAATTTTAGCACTTACTATACCCCCCAGTCTCGTAAAGCTCGAACTAGTGCAGAAATTCAATGGATTATCCGTTTACGCATACATCATCTGAAATATCCAAGGCAATTGGCATTGAACAATCAAGCCAATCACACACTCAATAGAGGATAACCTGATATCCAATTACTACGTATAGGCAAAGCAACAATACATGTGACAATACCTAAGTGGGAAATTACACAAATCCACTCTAAATCCAAACAATTCTCAATATGTTCTATGGAAATAACACACACAAATCATGGAACATTAGCTAGAACACAAACATATATTAACATGAGTTAATATCATACAACAACACTTGTGTATCCACAATTAACGTATGTATTGATAACATGATCAATAATATTATTACAATTACACATGTTATTGACACATTAGACAACACACATACATATTTTAACACTCAAAGATCTATTCCTATGGATAACTAATGGATATCAATAATACCCCATGCACATACATATATGTGTGGTCATTCGACTATATATCAATATGTACACACATATATACACAACAATCTAAACAAGACACTTAGTTCATGAAACCCATGTGTATGTATGTATATTTGGCCAACTGCATCCAAGATCACATATATATACACAATTGAATGATTGGCCAAGTAATCTATACCTCTAAACAACCATGTGATCATAGCTAGGATTAGGACTAAACAATGGATATGTACACTTGCATATATATATATATAGAGTAAACTGCACGGATGGTCCCTGTGGTTTGCCCAAATTTAAACTCTGCTCCCTAGCCTTTCGAAATTACATGTATGGGATCTGTGGTTTGTATTTTGTTTCATCGATGGTCCTTGACTTGGATGGAGGTTAAGTTTTTCAGTTAAGTCTATGTGAAATTACTAAAATACCCCTTTTTAAAAAAACAAAAACAAAACATATTATAAACTCTAGCACCACCACACAACCATCTACCCCCTCTCTCTCTCTCTCTCTCTCTCTCTCTTCCTCCCTATGTATTTGCAGCTTATCATTAACCAACCGGGCCACCTACCTGCTGAACTAAGCCACCACCTTCATCAAGCTCCACTACCATTAGATCTGAACCCAAGTCACCCAAATACGCCACCACCACAGCTCGATCGGGCCTCCCAGAACCACGCCGCCCCAAATTGTTGCTGTTTATTGGTGTTTTCGGGCTCACAGACCTGCGCCGCCACCACCCAAGCTTGGTGGTGGGCGGCTGTCATGCTAACAGGGACGAGAGGGAGGGAGCGATTAGAGCGATTATCCAGTCCGTGTGTTTTAGCCGTCAAAATCGAGTCTCCTCCGATTCGATTTTTCTGGCAATCCATGTATGTTGCTTTTAATTTGAGTATTTTTTGCTTATAAACTTCCATTTAACGAAGAAGATGGTGTTGGGGTGACGGGATGGCAGCGGTAATGGTGTGTGTGACGATGAAGATGGTGGTGCTTGGTGGTTTCGGCGAAGGCTGTGGTGGTTGTTGATGATGATGTTGGTGATGGTTGGGTTTCGTCTTGTCTGTGTGGGTCTCGTCTTCAGCCGTTGTCGATGACCGGAAGCCAGACACATGGTCCTGGTTTCAACGTGAATCCTCCTCCTCGTCTTGTCTGGTGGTGGTGGTGGTGGGCGGAGGAGGAGGAGGAGGGGTGATGTTGGTTGTTTAAGGAGGAGGAGGAGGTGGTGGTTATATATATAAAAGGTTAAACTGCTCAGATGGTCCCTATGGGTATATTGGTCATTTTACATGACTTAACTGATAAAATTTAATGACGTTAGCTGGTAGGGACCAAAATGTTATAAAATATCAACGTTGGGGGCCATTGAAAATATATGGGGGCATACGTGAAATTTGGGCAAACCACAGGGACCATCCGTGCACTTTACTCATATATATATATGCACACATATATGCATATGTGTGTATAGAGATATAACAACTTGCAAGACACATGGAATACATTCATCATTCACCAAAATTGGAATGAAACCAACTATCCACAAGTCCCAACACAAGTCAACACCAGCCTTTATGTTTTATTTCTTCTAACCAAATTCTAGCTCATGGAGACTAGGAAATCCTTATCTTGTCTCTAACCTTCACCAATGTAGGCCTTAACCACCCTCATGAATATCTTCCTATGCATGAACCCTTCCTAAATAGCACTAACTAACAACTAACTCACTTCCCCTCTTCTTTTGTCATCGGCCACCTACAAACAATCAACACATGGCCTTAAAACCTTTTCAATGACAACCAAGTTATCCTAGAATAGGCCCTTTACCTTGCCATGTTCCAACTCCAAGAAAAGGAGGCTTGCCACAATTGTTTTGTTTTGTCTTCTATAAGCCGAAAAGGAGAAGAACACAAAGGTCGTGCATGACAACTTTCTTATACCAAAGTAGATAAATGTCACCACACATGAAAAATTTCCCATAGTTGATTGTATTCCCCATCTTGTTTCCTCAAAAGCTTCGACCGAAGATCCTTGTCACACCACGCCAATGGCGGAAACACGTGGCGCAACGCTCGAAAGCATATCAAAGTCAAGATTAACACAAACTATATTTAATTAGAAAAGATCATTCTATTAAGATGTCGAGAAGGAGTACCTTGTTTCAAACATTACATAAAACCTCAAACATTAAGTTTCAACGTGGGGTGTTTCCGTTTATGTCCCAACCCGATGGTAACAATAGATGAAACCCCCAACCAGTGTCCGACTTCCCAAATTCCACTGTACCAGCCGCATACCTGTTCAGCCCTTAGTTACCTGAAAGATATGTTTAAAAAGACGTTAATATATAAAATATTGGTGAGTTTACAGGCAAAACTTTACTTTTGGGAAATAACACATGTTGTGACCATTATAGGAGTTGCAAGTTCCTACAATCTACTTGAGCCCATATCCAAACCAAGACTAATAATAATGCCCCGCTCCAAGTCGTTTCTCGGAATCCAACGACTAAATTTCAGAATACGTGCACCCCTGGCATACGCCGATGCATAATCGACGCTATCGATTAGGGGTGGGCCTTGTCAGGCACCAATAGTACTATCCAAATATTCTTTCGGTTTCATTTCCCTGAATTAATGGTTACAGAAGAGAGGACTCAACCCCAAGTGGCGATCACTACTCAAGTTATCTCGTCACACATTTTCCCTAACATATCTTTCCCCCGAAAAACATAAAACAGTTTAAAATGGGGCCGTGAAACTCACCTTGATTTCCTTGCTTAGCTAGAAAACAAAGCCCGAAGCTTTGACCAACTTCCTCGTGCCCTATTTACCAATAACGGACACCTTAAAGTCTATTGCATATAAGCCTAGCTTGATTTCCTATTAATAGATAGCGTATTCAACTATCTAGACTCGTGTGTACTAACCCGAGTCTTTAAGTGTTTTAACTCGACGAACCGATCGTGACTTAGCATAATTCTTATGTTCACATACGACATAGTACCCAAGTCGCGCACCTGTTACTATTCGTGTGTAAACCATGTTGGACTAGTATTGCGAACGTATAATTCATCCTGAGTCTTAGCTCGCCTCGTGAATTGGATAAATGTGATTGTCTTGTTTAATTATTTTTAGGAAACATACCTTGAGGAAATACGATTTTTGTTATTGAATCCATTTAATAACATTTGTTATCTCTTATCATAAAACCCGACTGTTTTAAGGGTTTTGAAACATAATTTCTCATATATAATTTTTCCCAAATAGGCCGAGCGTTTATATGTTTAAAATCCGTACAATTTGCAATGTTTTAGTCACTAAAAACCATTGAAAGTAGACACAATTGACGCTCGGTAGATATTATATATTTGTTTTGGGAAATATTGTTCGACGTTTAACTTTAACGTCACAATAATTATTTGTTGAAAACATTTTGGTTTAGCATAAAACACGTTTGTCAAACACTTGGAAAGTGGCTTATAAAAACGCAAATCAATATCACCTCCGCGCGATTTTATAAGAATTTCGGAAGAGTTTCCTCTATTTTTGTACGATCCAGACAACACAAGTCGTCTTAAAAATTCCCAAAACAATTTACAAACACAAGACAATCAATCGACTTATCCATTCCAAGCTACACGAGACATTATATGTTCCATTACTTATATAAATTACACATATTTATATAAGTGTGTATATATATACCTATATTTATAGTCCAAGAATTTAGTCCGATATCAATATTATAAGTCGCGTTTTTATTTACAATTACCAAATACTCCGATTATACTTACCGCTTATTATTCATATCGGTTCGTTAGCGAGTTAGTCGTTTATATTTATATATTTTAGAAATATATATGGTGTAAATAATAATATAATGAAATAATCACGAGTTAGTTATACCGAAACGCTTGACCGAAGCTCACTGAGTTGATCGGGTCTTGACCGAACCCGAAATCTGACCCGTTGACCATCAGTTGACCGGGTTGACCAGATCTGCACTTGACCCACGACTAGAAAATAACGTGACTCGAGACAAACCAGATCCGACTCGAGCATCCAAAATTGACCCGGACCAAGGTTGAGTCAAACCCGAAACACACGGATCTGACCAAAAAAGCCCGGATCTGACCCGAAACGTTCGGATCTGACCCGAACACCCTAAACTCAAAACGCACGCAAGCGGCCTGATCAAAAACCAGACCAAACCACAACTGAATCGGCTCCATATCTGGCCAATAACCAACCTTTAGCCACCACCGGCCCGAGCCCGAGACCCATCGTGCACCACCGTCTCCTTCAACCAAAACCACCACCGATCGGACCACCATTTGCAACCACACCCAGACCACAACCACCACTTGACCACCTCTGCTCCAAGGACCGAACAAACCCATCAACCCAGCCAATCCACCGTTAAACCCGACACCACAGCCATCTCCTACCACCATCCAACACGTAGACAACCACTATCCTCTTCACAACTACCACTGGCTGTCACCCGCCACGAGACCACCACGAGCAACAACGTCACCACCAGACCCGTACTCAATCCTGACCACCCTCTGTACTGAACCCCATCACGAACCACAACCCAAAAACCACCCGATCTGCCCTCTTTCGCTACTGTTTCTGTCTGTTTTCAAACTTAAAACCACCGAACATCCACCAAAGTTGGTGGTGGTGGCCGATTATCTCGAGCAGCAGAGAGGGATAGAGTTTGTGAGCTGGGAGTGAAGAGAGAGGGAGGGTGATCGGTTTTAGAGAGAGAGTAGAGAGAGAGCTGAGATGTAGCGGCTGAAGAAAATGAAGGGAAAGGGAAGAAAGAGATTATTTATAGCTAGGGTTAGGGTAGGTGGGTTGTGTACCGCGTATCGAACCCGTTTAAACGTTTTAGGCTCGGTTTTATTTTTGGTGCATTAATAAATTTCAAAAGTTAGCCGGTTATGTTCGAAATTAAAAACATAACTAAACCGAGCAATTTAGTTATTATTTTCGTCATCCGGCGCGTGCTTTCAAAACACGCGTTTAAATCGCGTTAATCGATCCGGTCGTGCTATCCTATAATTAAGCGACCTGTTTACCTTCGAACTTAATGAATGACATTATTTACAATAAATAATGGTTTCGAAAGTTCAATAACGGTTAAAACCACGCATTTTGACGTCTGATTCCCTCGTCAGTTCCCCTCCGTGTTCTCTAAAACGTTGCGTTTTTAACCGTTTTTCGCGTCGATTTCACATTCGATCACGTCAATAATAAATAAGTATTGTATTTACAAGTATTATCCTTATGTTAGTCCAATTTGACAAATTTTCACTGATGTCAGTTCGTTAACGTTAATTACGCGAAGTCTTTTTTTAAAGACTTCAAGATATCCACGAACTTCGAGAAGGACATCGTAGAACTCATAACGGCTCATTATATCTTAATTAACCTTAAACCATGTTAATTACTTCGAAAACATGATTAGAATCACGTTAATCGTTGTACGGAATTTGTCGGTTGTCACAATCCTCTAGGGCAGGAATAAGAAACTTTTGCAATGTCAACTCATATCACCAACAAGAAACACATCTTTTATCTATTACACAAATCTAGAGAGGTTGACTTGCCACTTATAGTTACACACACACACACACATCAAACCACAACATACCTATACTCTCTTTTCCTCTCTTTTCTTGGCTTCGGCACCCACTAAACCACCCAAACTTGCCACCATTCGGCCAAATACCTCAACACCACAATGGACTCGCATCCGAGAAGCTTACAAGGCCACAGTTTCATCCCACCATTGGGTCTAGAGGTGTGTTTATAACCTTTCATAATGTCTAATATTTATAACATAGTTTTGGCTCTAACCCTTCACCCGAACCCCAACCCTTTTAATTTGAAACATATATGTCCATTAACAATCAAAAGCACTATGATATTGTGGTTAAAACGTACAAAAATCTAGCTTTCATGTATTCTCTTACAATTATACACGTGTATATACATGTACACCATCCACATTGTATTACAATCGACATTTGTGAAAGATCACATGCACCTGAGGTGTACAAGTGTAGATGGTGTTATATGGTTAACAATAACTTGGCATTTTTGAACCTTAACATAATATATCTACATATGCAAACATAGCTTACAAATTGTATATGTATATGCACGGTTCTAAAAGGTAAGTACATCCACATACTTGTAATCACTCTTTATACATAGATAACATGTGAGGGCCGATTATGTCACACAAAAATCGTATTTTGAGTAAAATGTTATATTAAAGTTTTAGGTTATACAAAAACATATGTTAAAATGGTTCTAACATGTGTTTATCATAACTTTGGCATTTTAATAATATAACACATGTTAAAACACTTGTTATCCCAAGAATTCACTACACACGTTGTGACACCCATTGAAATCACAGGTCATATACGTACACTTAGCTATATGTATAAAGTGTGCATAGCATTACATGTCATCATTTTCATCATAGTTGGGCCATACAGGGTTCCAACGAGTCAATCCCGAGGCACACAGTCTAACAGTAGACACACTAGTTAACACAAAGCCCCAGTTACTTGAATAATTCATGATAGATTCTAGGACATGCATGCGATTGAACAAGAATTCCAACTTGTTACCCCGACAAGAACAAAAACAAACAATGTTCACCTACATGAACTATCCACATACATTGTCCATATAAACAACAAGGGTGATTAAACTCCAATTAACTTGTGTACACGGGCTTTAGTTGAAATGCATATTCATATGTACATCCATAGAGAAGTTAATACTAAGGATTTAAAATTATATGCTTATGTGTGTGTGTGTGTGTATATATATATATATATATATATGGTATGGATCATGTACAAAGGAGGTGTTTTGTGAGAAGGGTAAGAAGCCATAGAAACTTGACACATGGCAATCTTAATTATTTGCAATAAGGGTATATTAGTCAATTAACCATTAATTATAATCCATTCATCCAACTATTTTTGGAGAATTAAGATGCATTTAGGTACATTCCCCATTTTTTTTATGGAAGATTATCTCTCCTCTTCAAGTTTTATTTATTCAACCGAAATGCACTAACATCGGCACATGGTATTTAATTCATATGGTGTTTTGCAACACAGTAACGCTTGTTTTTGTTTTTTCAATCCATGACGTTTTATAGCACAATAATGTTTTTGTATTTGTTTTTTAATCCATAGTGTTATATGTACATGTTTAATAATCTTAAAACACCAAGGAAATGCAAAACACAGTATCATATAAGCTATGAGTATAAAACACAATAAGATGATCATGATAAAACACAACATCCTTAACCAATCGAAATCAAAGAACTGTTAAACACTCCTAATTACCACGAACACAAAACATATCACAAATAGGAAACATTTAAAACACCATGTTTGAAAACTCGACTAATACACGTGAAACTTAAAACACCATCATATAACTTATGAGTATAAAACACAACAGGATGGATGATAAAACACAACATCCCCAACTAAAACCAAAAAAAACACTCCGATACAAATATACACGAGCCAAACCTTGTCGGTAAGGACGACATTCTTGATTTCCCTTTTGATTTTTCTTGTTTAATCTTGTCATTGGTTACCGTCTTTATTCTCGTTCCTAAAACAAAAAAAACACTCCGATAATTTCTTGAATTTTGTGCGATGGTAGAACTTATTTAAAAAAATTCGAATGATGATGTACATGACACTTTTGTATGTTAACCACATTCATTGTTTTTGAATTTTTGTGGCCATAAAAGGAGGAGCTTTTGTTTGGAAATGTAGGTGCCAAAAAAGGAGGAGCATGAATCAAGGGGCTATTTGACAATTGTGTAGACTTAACATTTAATTTGAGTGTGCATTTTACAATTCTACCCCTAAATCATCTTATTTGTTATTATAATTATAACAATAATTACAAGGTTGTCATGCAATTAATCTACACCCTAGAATACATTCATCTAATGGTCATAATTTCTTCTCACCCTTCTCACACATTTTAGCCTTTGTACAGGAATCTAAACCATATATATATATATATATATATATATATATATATATATATATATATATATATGTATGCGATACATATATTGTGTGTATGAATGCTTGTAACAACAAAAATCCATTCCCATACATACATACATACATGTACACGAGTACAAACACACAAGTCCCACACTGTTTTCAATTCCACACCATGACAATCTATTCCTAAGAACACTTCCTAGTTTGGCAAGCCATGGTAAGATCACTAAGAACCATGTTGTATAGCTTCCAAAGACAATCCATGACCATTCCCAAGGCCTAGATTTCGGCCCATACATTCCCAAGAACCAAATAGTATTGTTTTTGACTTATCACCACCCTATCTTGCATAAACACACCACACGCATACATACATACATATGCATACATACACTCACCATTCTTATCCAAACCTCACCAAATATCTAGACCTTATACTAACAAGGAAACAACACAAGATACATAGCTCTCCAAGACACATTGACTTGCCACAAATCTCTTCCTTTCCCCATGAATTTTTGGACCACAAGACACCACACACAAACAAACAAAGACACTAGTCAAACCCTTATATTAACATGGCCAGACATAAAACACATGAGCTTATATACCTTGTTAACCTTGCCAAAAATGTGTTGCCCCTTCCCCATGAGTATTTGGGCCGAACACCCCCTACATAACCAAACAAAGCTTCAAAGTCAACTAGTTTCACCTAGCAAGCCTTCCACCCTTGCACTCCAAGAAAGTGAGCCTTTGACCTTCCACATTTGTGAACCAATGAGCACAAGGCCATCCCCTCCCCTCTTGGCTATAAAGAGGAGCATAAGGACTCAAGTGAAGCACACCATAACACCTCTCAAACTCACTAACACTTGGAAACAATTATTCTCTTTTGTGCACCCTTTGGCCGAGAACAAGCAAGCCCAAGGAACCCCTAGCCTATCAAAACCATCAACCATCGAGACCCACAAGGCATCAACAACATCTAGGAGTCACATTGAATATAGTTAGCTTGTTTGCTTTTGTTTCCTTCGGCTACTCACACAAGATACCAAGGCCGAACCATTTTCCTTCTTTTCCTTCTATTTCGATTACATGTAGTGTCCACCCGAATGCACACACTCAAAGATGACACCATGTGTATAATAAGTTGGATAAAACCAACTTAAACACTCAAGTTTTATGTTAAAAGTTCAATGTTTTAGCTTATGTATACAAACATACATATATACGATTACATACACCTTGGAACATATATATGGACATATACGAACAAACACACATACATATAAATGTATGCGTGCGTGTAAGGGGTCAAGACCCGGCCCAAGTATAGTGAACCTCACTTAATTTTATAACATACTTCAAAGCTAGATTTATAAACGTGTGTTAAAATCATTAAAAACATGTGTTAACAAGCTTAACACAAGAGTTTTCTCGGAAACCAATGATATATACTAACATGTGTGTATATTCAAGGACAAAATACCTAAAAATGTCATTTTTATACAAAATTGTCGAAAGATATGTCCATATCTCACCCTAGACTTACATAACTAAGACACAAGTGACACTCAGTAATATTAGGTAAGTCAAGACACTTGTTTTACCAAAAACAGACTAAAGATAGTCACCTTAACAACAAGACGAACAATTTCTGACACATACAGTGTGTGACACACGTGGATAGGTGTCACAGTCGGGTGAACAGTTGAATGGTAGTTAGAACCAAACATAGACTTAAGGTTGCCTTTAAATGAACTTAGGGCATCCCATACCAGACACACCACATCAGATTTAGTTCAGTCTAGCATCCAGATACCAAGTGAGTATTTCACGGCCCCTTTTTACAGTTTTTACATTTTTTCCGGGGGAAAACATGCGTACAATTTTTAATTACAATCATGACTATTATGTGAATATGAGACATTAAGGTTCAAGATCCATTAAGCCCTCGTGTCATACATCATACCATAGCCATTAGCTATGGACACGCACGTGTGTTCATTGATTTCCAGGATCATGGCACACCAAGACGACCCTATCATTCTCTCAAATTCTGAGGAGGAGATTGTACCAGACAACCCTTCAGCCAACAATCTTCAGCAGGGTTATGAGCCCGATTCTAGCGACTCAGATGTTGAGGATGATCAGATGCAAGTTGATCACGTTGTTTCGGACGATGAGGACTTCGTGCCTGCTGGTGAGGCACAGGAGGAGGAGGAGGATGCACCCCCGCTGCAGCCAGAGCCCCGGGTGCCGTTGTCCAGGTGGGGCGCGTATGATGTACACCCCTAGAAGGGAGTGCTCCCTCCATCGGCTCCTATCGCTCTAGCCGAGGCTCTTATCCAGATTGACCCCGAGCCTCCGGCACCAGCCGATCCCCAGCCACCAGCTCCAGAGGCACCAGAGCCGCCCAGAAAGAAGCTTCTCCGAAGATCTTAGGCTCGTAGGAGGACCTATTTGCTGACTGTCGATAGATTCCTAACTTCCTCTGAGGAGGACACTGATGGTGAGGCTCCCTCTACCTTTTAGATTGGTGGTCCATCTCAGCCGCCCTCAGACACCCCATTACCTACCGGCTTTGAACCAGCTCCTGTGCACCACACTCACTACTCCGTCCATGACATGATTGGGCGTCACGACACGGAGATAGGGGTGTTGCGTGGGAGGGTCCAGGGGATTGAGGACGACTTGTATTTGACCGGTAGTACCAGGGATCCTATTCTTTACCGACTATCCGAGTTGGGTACGCGTGTGTATGAGGCTGAGCAGGGACGCGTCGCGGCAGAGGAGCGTGTTGCTGAGTTAGAGGCTAGATTGGATAACCTTGAGGCGAGGATGGTTGTTACCGTTGCAGTCTTATCTGCTGCTTTCCCACCCGTCCCCATAGGATGTTTTATGTTTCGATTTGGTAGTTAAACTAGTAAGGCGGTATGCCAGTATTATTTTGAATGCAGACATGAAACCTATTTAGTATGTTTAACTATTATTTAGAGATTCGGTATTTTGGTTTCCTATCTTGTCGTTGTGATTGTCCCATGCATTTGTGATCTTGTGTTGTCATTTGAGTTGATTGTATAGTTGTTTGTTTGGTGCATATGTTGACAATATTATACAGCGATATGTGTCTCATTATTTTAATCTTGTGTATTAGAAGAACATGCCTCCCAAAAGAACTACTCGATCGACTTCTGAGGAAGAAGCTTTTCCGACCACCTCAGCGGACCTAGCCAGGGTAATCGCAGAGGGTATCGCGCAACATGAAGCGAACCGCGCCAATTCTAGTGGCGGTTCGGGCGCTGCATGCCGACACAGAACCCAGGAACCTAAGATTGGTAAAGCTTTTGCCTATTCCTTCCTAGTCTTGATCGTATCTTATGCAGGACCAATCTTTCTGACGCTGCAGAAGTAGAGAATCCCATACGTGGGTGTTCCTACAAGATTTTCATGGCATGCAAGCCCTGGAACTTTTGTGGGTCAGAAGGAGCGATTGGTATTGTCCGATGGATTGAGAAAACGGAGTCTGTGCTCGATATTAGTGGTTGCTCGGAAGACCAGAAGATCAAGTACGTCACTTGTACCTTCCAGGACGAGGCGCTGACATGGTGGAACCTGCAAGTGCAAACCTTGGGTCGTGAAGCTGCCTACAATCTTTCTTGGTCCGAGTTGAAGTTGATGCTGATGGACAAGTATTGCCCGCGAAGTGAGCTGCAGAAGCTCGAGAAGAGAGGAGCCATGGTGGTCCCCCCCGGACCGCCCGGATCCCACGAGTCTTTTTGGTCTCATTTAACATATAATAATAGTAAAAATACTTCTATCTATATGAAATATGGATTTATTTGATTGGTTCATCAATAGTCTCATTTTATAATACCTCGGGAGCTAGTGTCAGAGACCAAATTATGGAATCTGTCCATGAATGGTACGGACATCACAGCCTATACCACTCGATTTCACGAGCTTTCTCGTCTAGTTCCATACATGGTTACCCCTGAGTATAAGCGGGTAGAACAATACATCTGGGGACTTTCTCCTAAGATTCATAGCATGGTTACCACTGCTGCTCCAGCTTCCATCTAGCATGCCATCACCCTTGCTCACAGCCTTACCGACGATGCGGTACGCATGGGATCCCTGACCCAAAAGGAATCCGACAAGGGTGAAGGCTATGGAAACAAGCGTAAGTGGTTCAACTTCAAGAAGAGGAAAGGTGCATAGGGTAATTCCAACAAGAAGCCTGAAACCGTCAAAGCTTTTGTTGCCACCGCTACTGACACTCGCAAGCCATACAATGGGCCCCACCCACTTTGCAATAAGTGCAAGTAGTGGGGACGTGCGACAATATCAAGTGCCAGAAGTGCAAGCGGATGGGACATCCCATAGTGCAGTGTCGGGGCAAAACAGTTGTGAGTTCTGACGGTAAAGTAGGATGCTTTGAGTGTGGAACTACCGACCATTTCAAGAAAGACTGCCCCGAGCTGAAGGGTCAGGCTCGTGGCAGGGCTTTTGTCATGGAGCTGATGACGCACGCGAGGATCCTAACGTTGTCACGGGTAAGTTCCTCGTAAACAATCATACTGCTTCTGTACTATTTGATACCTGTGCCGATCTAAGCTTTGTGTCAACTAACTTTAAACGGACCCTCGGATTAGAGTCATGTATGTTGCATAAACATTACTCTATAGAATTGGCCATTGGTAAGACAATTAGGTCCGAAGAAGTAGTTAAGAATTGTGCTTGAGGTTGGGAGATCATGAGTTTAGTATCGATCTTCTGCCGATCGAGTTGGGAAGTTTCGACGTTGTGGTTGGCATGGACTGGTTGTCGAAGAACCACGCAGAGGTCATCTGTTTCGCAAAAGTGGTTCGAGTTCCATTGTCCTGTGGAGAGGTTTTATCCATACAGGGGGAGTGCAGGAAGACCCAGTTACAATTGGTGTCTTGCATGAAGGCTCAAAAGTGCTTGCGGGAAGGTCATTTTGCATTCCTAGCGCTTGTGAGTGAGAAGAAGCCAGGGGAGAACAAAATCTAAGACATCCCCGTCGTGAGGGATTTTCCAGAAGCTTTTCCCGAAGATCTGCCAGGATTTCCACCCGCGAGGCAAGTCGAGTTTTGTATTGACCTCATTCCCAAAGCTGCTCCTGTAGCCCGTTCACTTTACCGCTTGGCTACGTCCGAGATGCAAGAATTGTCCACCCAGCTACAAGAGTTGCTTGACAAGGGATTCATTCGACCAAGATCATCACCATAGGGAGCTACAGTTCTGTTCGTCAAGAAGAAGGATGGATCGTTTCGTATATGCATCGACTACAAAGAGTTGAACAAGCTTACGGTGAAGAACCGTTACCCTCTTCCCAGAATAGATGGTTTGTTCGATCAGTTGCAAGGCTCCAGTTTATACTCGAAGATTGATATGAGGTCAGGCTGTCACCAATTGCATATTCACAAAGAGGACATACCCAAGACTGCTTTCAGGACGCGGTATAGCCATTTCGAGTTTCTGGTTATGCCATTTGGTTTGACGAATGCACCAACCGTGTTCATGGATCTGATGAACAGGGTGCGTAAACCTTACCTCAACAAGTTCGTGATCGTATTCATTGACGACATTCTGATTTACTCACGGACTCGAGAAGAGCATGAGCAGCATTTGAGAGTGATTTTGAATCTACTCAAGGAGGAGAAGCTGTATGCCAAGTTGTCCAAATGCGAATTCTGGATTCGTGAAGTTCTCTTCCTCGGTCATGTAGTGAACGAGAAAGGCATACATGTTGATCCAGCCAAGGTAGAGTCGATCAAAGACTGGCCTAGACCCAGTACCCCAACAGAAGTTCAACCATTTCTAGGGTTAGCTGGTTACTATCGGCGATTCACCGAGAATTTTTCAAAGATAGCCCAGTCCCTAATAGTCTTGACCCAGAAAGACAAAAAATTTGAATGGAGAGATCCATTTGATGATGATAAAATGGAAATGTTATTTATAAACGAGTCTATGTTTTCACAATCCATCAAAAATGATGAAAGATTGACAAGTCTACAAAAAAAAAAAAAAAATAATAAATAATAAAAAAAAAACTATAGCCTTGATCCAAATGAAATGTAACAATTAAGATACATAAGATCTCACAAAAGTTCTAAGCTAGAAGCCCCACATTCGTTTGGCGCGAGGGCCGATTGTAACACCCTTGTTTTAGTTCTATTGAAACTTATAACATTAGGAATGTCAAGGACGTAGAACGGTCGATGCGATCATCATTTCGTGGATCGACCTTCCAATGGTGCTACAAATCTACAGGAACTAAAGCCATGTAGCACGGTCAGTGAGACATAGATTTGTAGAATTGTAGTTAAATGACATATTTTACCACTAATTTTATTGACTCAGATCTTATATAAAGCATTAACAATATTTTGACAAATTAAGACATAGATTTGTGACATAGAATGGTCACATAATAAGCACGTCTTCTACTTTGGTGGTCAAATAAAATATTTTATTGTTGAGTTTATTGACTCGGAACTTATATATGATACATTAAAACTATTTTGACTTATTGATACAGATTTGTGACACAGAATGGTCACATACTAAGAATGGTCATATCATTCGTATAAACAAATTTTCAACTTTTTTTCTATTTCATGTACTTAAAGAGGCATTGTTAAACCCATTGAGAATCCAGAAACTCAGATCATATTTTCACAAGTGAACTTATATTCATATATCTCATTCAAGTAAGAGATTATGCCGTATTATCTCTCTAACCTTAAAGTTTTCATTTATCATTGTGAAATCTAATTTTTTTTTTTAATGAAAATAGCAATAAGCAAGATCTTTTGAAAGTAGTTAAGAAACTATAAATAATGTATCCAATAAAACAGCATAATATTTTAACAAAAAAAACATCGAAGGTGCTCTTATATCATAAAGATGACCCTAGTTCTTATAAACACAAAAAGATATCTTATACATCGTCAATTTAATATTAAAAGAAGATAATTTTATGTATTTAATAAATGAATGTTACTTTAAAGGAATAAAACCTATACTTATTATAATTCAATTGTAACCAATGATTCTTAGCCTCGTTAACAAATGCTAGTCGGGTTAAATGTGAGGTTAAAGATCAGACACTAGGTTCAAACCATGCTTGTGGCAAAAATAATGAATGTACTTGCTGGGACGGCGGGGTTCAATTCCCGATCTCTATGCTCTTTTTTGGAGAAGATGCTTATATTTAAATGCTTCTAACGGTACTTTTATTAGGTTTCACTGATTCTTTCTTGTGAGTTCTTAAGTGTACGTGCTGTCATTTGACCTCGCCGTTCTAAAAATATATATACAATTCAATTATATTTAAATGCTTCTAACGGTACTTTTATTAGGTTTTGACGGCGTTTAGTTATTGTTTAAACCCTCTCAACCAAAACTAAAGCCTAGTACACTTAAATACGAATCTATCCAAACTGTTTTTATGACTTCATTTTCCTATATGTTTATTTTCCATGGTCCATGAATAGTGCCCTTCAGCATTTGAAAAGCCTTTAAATACATATATGTTTGAACATGTTAACCAAAAATGTTCTGGTACATATGGTGTGACTGTTGTTGTGGCTGGTGTGCTGCTTGGGTTCGAGTCCTAAAACTGACTTGGACATAATGGTTGGTTAAAGATAAATAGATAATTTAAAATATAGAAAATAGAAAAATTGTTCAATCAACAATACAATATCAAAATCAAGCTTACAAAACATCAAATTTTAAACATAAGCTCACATCTAATAAAATTTAAACATAAGCAATCATACAGTAATGTTTAACAATAACACATAAGAAAAGATTAATTGACATGTAAATCTAATGATGAATTAAAATCAATTAACATGTAAACTAGTGTCATACCGTAAATTGTTGTATAACTTAATCTTACTTGACATTTGAAGTAAACAAAATTCACACGTGAATTTATACTTTATCAATTTTAAATACCCAATAAAATGGGAGATCATGGGTTCAAGTCCTACAAGGAGTATAAATTCGTTGTTAAAAAAAAAAATACCCAATAAAAATATTTCAATAAAGTCTACCAACTTTGCCACTTATATAGAAAACACTATCCTTTTAGTGAACTTTATCTAAAATGTTTAAAATTTTATAATCCAAACAAATAAATAAGCTGACGGATTTTGCTGGGCGAACAAGTAAACTAAAAAAATATATTAAATTTCAATAAAAACATGTTTTTAATAGCAAACACTCACTAATTAAATCCCTTTAAATCATAAACTACAAAATTATAGACCATTACTTTATTCTTCATTATTATCTATGATTATCCAATAAACCATCCTCCATAAAACCATCTTTAACCAATAAAATAATCATAACAAATAATTCAATCTTTTAGATACCCCACACCCAACAGTACCCATTTTTTCATTAAAAATGTGTGTCCTAATAACAAACGACTCATATTTGACAGTCACACCAACTCTCACTATCCCCGTACCCCTAACTCCGACCACCATTCCACCACCACTAATCCTCCCTATTCCCTCATACCCACATCACAAAACCATCATCCCAACCAAAAGCTTCAATCTTTATTCTTACCCACATCAATAAACAACCCATCTTTTACAAAAATCAAATCTTTTTATAATAATTTTACTAAACAAATTGAATCTTTTTACTGTTGATCACCATCAATCACCACTTATCCTCCCAATTCAGTCACACCCACCATAATAAACCACCATGTCAACCAAAAGCTTCAATCTTTATCCTTACCCACATCAAGAAACAACCAATCTTTAACAAAAATCAAATCTTTTTACTCTTATGATGGAGGCAGAGACCACCATATCCACAGTATCGGAGTCAACGGACGAGTCAACCATAAAAAAAGTTAACAAAAGGTACCACGGGTTAATGACGATACGAACAAAAGCTATTAAAGGTAAAGGAGCTTGGTATTGGGCTCATCTAGAGCCAGTTCTTATTAATAATCCGGATTCGGGTCAACCCAAATCTGTTAAACTAAGGTGCTCCCTATGCAACGCCGTTTTCTCCGCTTCTAATCCGTCAAGAACAGCCTTAGAGCATCTAAAACGTGGCACTTGCCGGAATTTCATCTCCGGCGAAAGTCCGGTACCGATCACATCCATCTCACCGGCCGGAGTTGTCACCTTAAACTCTTCGAACACGTCTTTGTCGCCAAAGGGTCAGCAAAACCATAGGAAACGGAGCAATTCCGGTGATAAAACTCGCTGGAATAATATCTCCGGCGACTTTTCCGGCGATGGGAATACGTCCTCCGGAACCCCGTCGCCGGTGACGGTGGTTGAACCGCCGGCGACGGTGGCCGGACAGTCGCCGACGGTGGACCACGGGCGACACGTGTTGCCGGAGCAACCGCACGTGATGTTGTCTGGTGGTAAAGAGGATTTGGATGCTTTAGCAATGTTGGAAGATAGTGTGAAGAAACTTAAAGCTCCTAAATTAATATCTTATCAAACATTAACAAAGTCACAAATAGATTCATCACTTGTAATGTTGGCAGATTGGGTCTATGAAAACTGTGGATCTGTCCCATTTTCAAGTTTGGAGCATTCTAAGTTTAGTACTTTCTTGAACAAACTCGGGCTGCCTTCGGTCGGTCGAATGGATTTAGCCGGGGAGCGGCTGGATTCGAGGTATAAACAGGCGAGGATCGAGTCGGAAGCGAGGATACGCGACGCGATGTTTTTTCAGGTTGCGTCGGACGGGTGGAAGTCGAATAGAGGGTTTGAGAGTTTCGATAGTTTCGACAATTTGGTGAATTTATCGGTGAATTTGCCGAATGGGACGGGGGTTTATAGACGAGCAGTGTTTATGAACGGGTATGTGTTTTCGGGTAATGCTGAGGATGTGTTGTTGGAGACAATTAGGGAGATATGTGGGAGTGATATGCAGCAGTGTGTTGGGATTGTTTCTGATAGGTTTAAGTCAAGTGCTTTAAGGAATATTGAGAACCAATATTGTTGGATGATCAATCTAACATGTCAATGTAAAGGGGTTTATGGTTTGATTAAAGATTTTAGTAAAGAACTTCCTTTGTTTGGTAATGTGAGTGATAATTGTTTTAAAGTTGCAAACTTTATAAACAATAAGTCTCATGTGAAGAATTCTTTGGTTAAATACCAGTTGCAAGAATATGGTCGGGTCGGGTTGTTGCGTGTGCCTATAAGTGGTGGGAACAAATTTGCGTTTGCGTTTGAACCGGTGTTTAATTTGGTGGAAGATGTGTTAAGCTCAGCGCGAGCGTTGCAGCTGCTTGTTCTTGATGAAAGGTACAAGATAGTTTCGTCGGAGGATCAAGTTGCAAAGGAGGTTGAAGAAATGATGAGAAATCCGCGGTTTTGGAAAGAGTTAGAAGCGGTTCATTCGTTGGTTAAGTTGATCAAAGGGATGGCGGAAGAGATTGAGAAAGAGAGGCCGCGGATAGGGCAGTGTTTGCCACTTTGGGAGGAGTTGAGATTGAAGATCAAGAATTGGTGTGTGGAGTTTCAAGTCAATGAAGGTCATGTAGACAAAGTGTTTGATAAAAGGTTTAAGAGAAACTATCATCCGGCGTGGGCTGCTGCGTTCATACTCGATCCTCTTTATTTGATCCGAGAGTCGAGTGGGAAGTATTTGCCCCCTTTTAAATACTTAACTTCTGAGCAAGAGAAAGATGTTGACAAGCTAATAACAAGGCTTGTGTCCAGAGAAGAAGCTCACATTGCTTTAATGGAGCTTATGAAGTGGAGAACTGAAGGGCTTGACCCTGTGTACGCGCAAGCGGTTCAGATGAAACAAAGAGACCCTGTTACGGGTAAAATGAGAATCGCTAATCCGCAAAGCAGTAGGCTGGTTTGGGAAACTTATTTGACAGAATTTAAACTTTTGAGTAAAGTGGCAGTGAGGTTGATCTTTCTTCATGCCACTTCTTGTGGGTTCAAATGGAATTGGTCATTCTCAAAAGGGACTCAATCGAGAAACACGATTGAGAAGACGCAGAAGTTGATCTTCATCGCTGCTCATTCGAAGCTTATGAGGCGGGGCTTATCTAACGACAAGGATAAAGACTCGTTCTTCGCGGTCGAGAATGGTGATGATGATGTGCTTAATGATGTTTTGTTTAATGCATCTTCTTTATAAAGATGTGCTTAATCTTTTTTCTTGCTTTTGATGATTGTTTTCTTGATCTTTTAGAAGATTTTTGCACCTATGATTGTTATAGAAAAGGTGACTGTTATTTTTTGGTTTGTTGATTAATTTGGAGGTTATTTAAGATCATTGTTGTAAGAATAGAAAATAAACAATCTGTAAATAAATCTTGAAAGAGTCTTGAAAATCAGAATTTTCATTTCTTAAATGCTTCCTTAATGTTGGTTACACAGAATGCATTTTTTTTCCATTTCTTGTCAATTGTTTGATGATATTTCTCTTTTTGATGCGTATTGAGGTTTATAATATAGTTATTATAATAAGTTTTATAAGAACATGTATAGTGTAGGATGAAAAATATAAGACCCTCTTTTTTGATTAGTTTAAATGGCAGCTGAGTTAGTATGAGGCTTGAATTCAAAATGAGGTGTAATGGTGGTGGAAAAATTTAAGGCTCCTGTTTTTTATTGGTTGTTTATTTAATTATTTTTTAAAATTATTCAACTAAAACTACGAAAAAAAAACAAATAATATTAAAAAAAGTTACAAATAATATTAAAAACACACAACTAATATTAATTTAAACATTACATAATCCTAAATTACTTAATAAATGAAAACATTACATAATTAAACCTAAATTTCTCCCATACGAAGAATAATTATCCCAGTCCTCTAGTGTGTACTTCGGTGAGGACACAGAATGATCACTATCACGACCGTCAGACCTACCATCCCAGCAGATGCAGGGCCATAGTTAGGAGTTGATAAATAGTATGGTTCGTCATCCAGACTCCTAGCTGCTTCGTACTCCTCCTCAGTTGGCTCCGGAGCATGAGGGTTTGGGGTGGGGTTGGGTCTCCACCAGTCGTAGCTGCCCCAATCCCATGACAACCATAGTATAATCTACAGCCCAGATGCATTCCTCATCTGTTAGAGGAGCATCTGGGGTTGGGGGAGTGTAACCTGGTAGAGGAGGAATGGGGGTTGGTCGACGACGAGGAGGAGTAGGAGTGGACACTGCCCACTGGTTGAGGAGGAGGAGGAGAGAACATTGGTTGAGGAGGAGGAGAAGAGAAGACTGGTAGACGACGTCTCCGACGAGAGTATCGCCGGAGATTGGAAGGTCCGGCAGGCTCGTTAGGAAATCCACCACCCATATCTTTGAATATTGTCTGGTTTGTAGTTGGGTTTTTATTTGATAGTGGGTATAAAAATGTGGTTTTGTAGTTGGGTTTATAGTGTAGTTTAAAAAAAATTGTCGTGTTGTGTTTGTGTGTGTATATATATATATATATATATATATATATATATATATATATATATATATATATAGGGTGTGGATAATGTGGAAACCCATTGTTAGATGGTAAACCTTGGAAACCCTATCCTAGCCATCCATTGTATTTGATCAAGGGTTAGGATTAAATGTGGAGACTTTTTGTGTAAGAAAGTAATATTATAATGGGGCAAGTACAAATAAGGGTAGTTTGGTAAAGTTACTTTAGGGTCATGTCACAACCTCTCTCCTACTTTTTCAAAGTCATGTCACACCCTCTCTCCTACCTTTTTAAAGTCAACATCACCATCTCTCTCCTCTCTCCTACTTTTTGTTTAATAAAATATTATTATAATGGGTCATGTCACACCATCTCTCTCCTCTCTCCTACTTTTTGTTTAAAAAATATTATTATAATGGGTCATGTCACACCATCTCTCTTACTTTTTGTTTAAGAAAATAGTAATATAATGGGGCAAGTACAAATAATGTGTTAATGTTGCATACGAGGGTAACATGTGTTAGTTGGTCATAAAGGGCTAACATGTGTTATCTAATATGATAAAGTTAAACCTGTTGCCCCCATATACCCGTGAGAAGATCTAACATTTGTTAGTATGAGTGGTGTGGTAACATATGTTAAACATGTATCATTTGTCAACCTTTTTGTCTTTCTTACCACTCCTGTTTTCAATTCATAAGTTTACAAAAGAAATAAGTAAACATAGCATACAAACTATTAACACACATTATTAAGACTTGTCATAATAGGTTAACACATGTTATTTGGTAACACGTGTTATTACAAAGTATCATTACAAACTATTGAACAAGAGATAAACCTACCCAAGACATTCATATGAACTGCATGTAAAGGGTAACATGTGTTAATGTTGCATGAGAGGTTAACATGTGTTATTTGGTAACATTTATTAAACTTGTATTTTATGTCAGCCCTTTTTTTGTCTTGGTTACCACTATAGTTTTTACTTCATAAGTTTACTGAGAAATAAAATATACAAACTATTAATACACGTTATTACAAAGTATCATTACAAACTATTGAACCACACAAAAACCTACCCATGACATTCAAATAAACTGCATGGAAGGTTAACATGTGTGAATGTTGCATAAGAGGTTAACATGTGTTATTTGGTAACATATGTTAAACTTATGTTTATTTTGTCAGCCTTTTTTTTTGTCTTGCTTACCCTTATAGTTTTCACTTCATAAGTTTACTGAGAACTAAAAGCACACAAACTATTAACACACGTTATTACAAAGTATCATTACAAACTATTGACCACTTTAACAAAATAAATCTTGTAACTCTATACATTGAGTACAAAAAAGAAAATGTTATTAAAAAGTTTCTCTACATATTTTTTCTCGGCTTCCTTCGACTTCGTATGTTAATGTATGTTAACCAGTGGGGGGGTCTTCATTATCAACTGCAAAACAATAGATGAGATATTAACCGGTGTGACCAACTCATCATCTAACATACTAAACAAGAGTAACACATGTTAGTCGGGGCCTAAATGTGAACATGTGTTAACTAGGGATAAATGTGTAACACTAACATACTAACAGAAGTAACACATGTTAACCTACTCAAACATTTCATCAAACACATGGAGTGCATATATCCAAAACACAAAAGTCATTATAATTACCTTCCATACATTCACCATTAACTTTAAATAGACATCCATATATCCATAACACAAAAGACCTAATAACTAACTACCTTCCATCATTCACCATTAACTTCTAACATACTAACAGAATAACACATGTTAACCCAGTCAGGCATTTCTTCAAACACATGGAGTTCATATATCCAAAACACAAAGGACATTATAATTACCTTCTGTACATTCACCATTAACTTTAAATGGACATCCATATATCCAAAACACAAAAGACATTATAACTAACTTCTCATACATTCACCATTAACTTCTAACATACTAACAGAAGTAACACATGTTAACCCAGTCAGGCATTTTATCAAACACATGGAGTGCATATATATCCAAAACACAAAAAACTTTATAATTACTTTCCATACATTCACCATTAACTTTAAATGGACATCCAAAACAAAATTGGTCTTTGGTCCTAAAACCTCATAACCCAAAATATTAATAATTTTATTTTCTAATACCCATTTCATCTTTTACTTTCATCACAACAAAAAAGATAATATCCATCACCCTTATAATCAAATTCAGTACTAATATTACCATGTAAAAAAAACCTTAAATATACCAGCATGATAATTATTATTTCTAACAAAATATGAACTTTTTATAAAAAAAAATCATATTTTTTTTCCAATCTCTATAAAGAAAAGTTGAACTTTTTATAAACAAAATTCCATTCATAACCATCAAACCCTTTCAATCCATCTTTTTGTTTTCTTATCTACAGAGAGAAATTATAGAGGAGGTTTCACCCACTGGTTGTAAACTCCATAAATTCAGATCCATACCTGTTTACGAAGAAAACTTTATGTATTTTTTCATAATTCTTCTTTGTAACCTACAACCCATCGCTTGATTTTTGAAGGTAGGATAAGTGTTTTCTCAAGGTAGGATAAGTGTTTTCTCAAGATTTTTGAAGGTAGGATAAGTGTCTTCTCTGCAACCTATAAGATCTAGACGGTGGTGGTTGTTTCAGCGGTGGCTGGACGTGGTGGCTACTAGTGGGGAAGATGATGATGGAGTTTCTATGGTGGTATAAGTATGAAAGATGATGAGAAGAGAGAGAATGAGATATTATATAAGGGGAGGGGATGATTGAAAAATTGAAAAAAAGGGGGGAAATGTTAAATGACAATTGTATCCTTTTCATTAAAATATTAATGGGGTGGTGTGGCTTAATATGGTCCATGTATTGGGTTTTTAGGGTTTTCACTATAAGGATGGTTTTCTCTAGATACTTATACTATATATATATATATATATATATATATATATATATATATATATATATATATGTTTAGGTTCTTGTACAAAGGACGTGGTGCAATATTAGTTGGTAATGAAAAATCAATCGAGCGTTATAAACATAACGCCATTGCCCAACATTGATACATAGCGCCCCCGTATCAATGTGGGGGGCGCGAATTTGCTGAAAACGTCATTTTTGACGCTCCACTATGTATGATATAATGGTTGTTGGCTAAAATATATAGGGTATAATGGTTGTTGGCTAAAATATATAGGGTGTTAAACTGTTAATAATTCTAATGTTAGAAATAGTTATTGAAGTAGTACATGTATCGGTGAGTTCATTTTAGAACCATAAATAATGTGCTAACTTTATAAGTGTATATGCATATGTGAACAAAGATGGCCGTGTGTTATTTATGTTTACATATCAGTACCTAATCTTGGTCCTTAATTTTTTTCGATCTAAGGGTCTAGATTGAGTGCCTGGTTTTCAAGTGTGATGTGTGTGTATATGTATACTAGTGAGGAACCCGTAAGTTACGACGAAGTCTACAATTTACACCGAATGTCTACAAGTAATAAAGTCAAACAAATCAGTTTATTTGATTTGTGATACCCCGCAATTTCAGGTTCTCACTTTAACTAAACTCTAGTTACGTTCCTTGCATTATACTTAACTAGGGTTAGCTAGATAGGACACACGTTGCACAGTTATAGGTTAATAACTGCATGAAGTGAACCTCGGACGTTGGTGAATAATGAACTTATGTGTCTCTGTGATATTTGACGAACTTATGGGAAAACCATACGTGATTGTGTGAACCTAAACCGAATACGTTAATAAAAATCACTAAAAGTGGAGTACGAGGTTGATTAGGGTCTTAACACATGGGGTTGCACTTGTTACGGTCCGAAATAACGAAAACGTCGAAGGATAACGCGTCGGGTGACGAAACGAGACACGCACGCGGGCCTCGGGCCTGTGAGCGGCCGCTCACAGGGCCCGAGCGGCCGCTCGAATGCGTCTGACGGGTCTAAACCGCCTTACACTCCTATTTAAGCATCCTTAACCCCCATGCAACCCCTAAACTCAACCCTAATCGCCCCCTTACTGCCCCACACGAATTATTAACCCTAAAGCTCCTGCTAAGGCTCAAGATCATCAATTGGGAAGCTCCAAAGGCGCGCGGTTGATCGAATCGAAGAGCCTAGGGTATAATCTTTGATTCCTTACACTTTTATCTTGTGTTTTTGTTATAAAAATCATGTAACAAAGTTTGTCCAGGTCTGAAAGTTTTTAATAATCATTAAAACATGAAGTTTTTGAAGATTAAACGGATCAAACATAATAATAAACGATTAGTAACATCATAGGATACTTGTTGCGCAAGTTATTGATGTTTTGGTCTTTAAAGTTGTGATCTTTGCATGATTAGTAGTAGAATCTGATCAAAATAAGTATTAGGGATGTTTGGTAATGATGATTGATGTTTGTTGATTGTTTTTATGCACACGGTAGTCGATTAAAGTATGATTTAGGCGAAACTAAAATCTGGACAGAATGATTAGACGAACTTGTAGGAGCTGTAACACGGCCTTAACAAGATGATTTTGGTATTTTCTTTGCATGGTTGAATCACACCTGGTCTTAGCTTTTCATAATGGGTAAAATCAAGTGTTTTGGACGTCGGTTGTGTCGTTTTTGGAATTTTCATTGAAAATAGGTCAGGTCAGAATTTCGGGTATCAAACTGAGTCAACTTTGAAACATCATAACTCAAGTTTTATAAAGAGTTGGGTTGTGAAATTTTTACAGAAGGTTAATATTGGAGTAATTAGAGTTTTCCAAGTGGACTCATCCCATTTGGATGAATACGCAATTTTTGGGAATTTATCTACCAAACTGACCTGTTAGGAAGGTTTTCTGAATATAGCTGTGTTAAACGAATTTTAATTATTTTTGTGCTTGGATTTAAGACAAAACAAAAATAAGGTTTGTTAAGTGAATCCCAAAAAATATTCAGTAAAAATTTGGGAGATTAACTCACTGATTTACTATTTTAAATAAATTGGTTTTGATGGCGCACAATCTGTCCTGAAAACACAGATTGTGCATTATGTGCTTATGTGATTAATTGAGGGCTTAGGTGGTATGGAATTGACATGTAACTGAAGTACACTTGTTTGAGACACATACGGAATGTAGAAATATATTGTAACCAACACATTCACCAACGAGTCCGTAGGGTTTACTATTGCATGTAGAATCGCTAGGCGTAACCTACCCACTTTTGAACGTTTAAACGCCTTGGACAAACGGGTTATATGGTGTAATGGTATTACACATATACTTACTTAGTGATGTATGTAATAGGGGAGTCGGTAGCACACCCTACTTTGGGATTTGGATTTACTTGCTTGCATACTAAGGTGAGTTTCACTACTCTTTTGCTCAAAAGCATGCGTCTCAGGTATGGGGCAACTTACTTAACGTTTTTCTAGTCCGGTTTGGGACTACTACACATCCCGGGTTTTGGGATACTATGACTCCTTGTGTGGGTCGGGTTTGCTAGTTTCACACTCTGTGTCCTTGATGAACTAAACTACACTCTATCACGGAAGTCCTTCACTATTTACCGAATGAGTTGCCGGGTTATGGCAAGCGAGTTACTAGTTGATAGCGCTATTAGGTTTGACAAACTTCACACCGTGCTGGGAGCCGGGCATGAACTACGACCTTAGATTTTATCATTGTTGATAGGCAATGATGGGAGGCAAAAACCAGCTCGCGGGGCGAGTGCATCGTTCAAATAGCAATTTGGTATATCCTTGTTTAGTTATCATGAATGGGTTAGCTACCCTTGGCATACGCTGAACTAGTGGTACTTGGTTTTTGGTTTTGGTTGTTGATTTCTACTTTTGGGTTTGGGAAAACCTAACAACTGTTTCTTGGTTTGGGAAACCTACACTTTTACTTACCTTACTTTGTGAACTCACCAACTTTATGTTGACACACGATAGCATGCTTTTGCAGGTCTCTAGGTTCGGAGCACGATAGGACATGCATCATTGTGTCATGGGTTGTGAACATTATTTAACTTATACTTTACTTTACATTCAACGGTTTTATTTTGGGCGCGTTGTTTTGCGCATGAACTTAAATGGTTATGTTTGATTTACGCTTCCGCAACTTAACTGAACTTTTTGGTAAACGCTAAACGTGATTTTCAATAACGAACTAAATGGTTTGGGCATTTAGAGTCGTTCTTATGACTTATGGCTATGGGATCCTGGAATGTCACGCGCCTCGCGGTATAAACCCCGCAGTGGAAATTTGAGGGTGTGACATGATTTATATTCACATAACAAAAAAATGAATAAATAAATCAAATTGTAGCTCATTGGTGTATATGTTATTTCACTTAGACAAAATTACAGTTTTCAACCTTTAGGTATGTCTAAAACTACAATTTTCACCTTTGTCTTTAAAAAGTCCCAAATCTAACCTATAGCTTCAGGTTTTGCTACAGTTTCAGACCTTTGTCACTAACATCGTTTAAAAATCTGGTTAAATCCCCTCACATGCAAAGCATGTGAGGGTATAATTGTCATTTCAACTGCTATTTAAAAGTCCCCCTTATTTAATATTGTTTCTCCTTGTAAACCTTTCATTCCAAACCCTGATTACAACATCGACGCATCCCAAACCCTTTCATCACAATCAAACCAACTGAATCGACATTCGATGGAACCAGATGACATTCAACCTAGAATGCAGATTCTGATATAGCCATTGATCTTATTTACGGTAAGAAACCCTAAAAATCCAACCTTGAACACTGTTACGTTTTTATAGTATGTTTGTTTAACTAAAATATTGTTTACGAAATGCAGAGACCTATCGTGAATTGTTTACCATCAATTTATATCATGGGGGTTATTTCACAGATTCTCCTGGACGTGTGTATGTTAATGAGGTGCTTAATTATTTTGACTTAATGAATGTTGATTGTTTTGGACTTCCTGAATTGGAGGTGATCAAGAGTAGGCTAGGTTACAGTAAATAGGTCCCTCATTTCTTTCACTTTATGGACCCCAATGGTGATTTAGATACAACCCTTTACCCATTAGCTGATGTTGAAGATGTGGCTAAGATGATAAGCTTTGTGAGGAAAGGTGAGCAACACATAGATGTTTACATGGAACATGGGTCATCAAATATTCAAAGGTTCTCACACTCAACTCATTATGATGTATACCCTGTGCTTTCTCTATGCTGGTCAAAGGAGTCAAATGATGAAGGACCAGTTAATGTGAATGATGAATCATTTGCTTATCATGTTAATCTTAGCAACCCTTCAATGGAACAGAATCATTCAGAGGTACAAGATAACATGAACATTAATTTAGATGACTTTGATCCTTTTAATGATATTTCTGTTCCTGAAAAAGTTAAGGATAAAAGTAGTCAACCTAGTAAAAATGATAGAAATAACAGTGATGATGATAGTGACTATGTTGGTGGTGAGGTTAGTAGTGAAGAAACTGATGATGATAGTGATGAGGACAGTGATTTTGTAGATGAGGATAATGAGATACATGAAGATGAGGTGGATATGAGAGATTTTAATTTCCATATTGATTCTGATGTAAAGGAACCAACCAATGACATTGAGAAGGATCACTTAGATGTTCTTGACAATGATAAGTTTGACAGTCTTAGTGAATCTGAAGAGAACCTTGGCAACATTAGGAAGAAAAAGTTACAGAAACTAAGAAGGTCATTTGGGAATGATAATAACTTTTATCTAGGACAAATGTTTAGCACCAAGCAAGAGGTTATGAAAGTCATTAAACGACACAATGTGGAAAGTAGAAGACAATTAAAATTGGTGAAGGATGAGTCTGATAGGATAAGAGGTTGTTGTTTTGGTGATTTAGGAACAAATGAGGTTGGTGCAAAGTTTAAAGAAGGTGGGAAAACAATACAAACTGATAAGGGAAACAAATCAAAAAACAAAAAAAGAAAAGGGGGCTGAAAAACAAAAGGGTAAACCTGTGGGGACTGAAAAGAAAAGTGAAAACATTGAAGGCACTCAACCATCAAAACATAAAGGGGGAAGGGGAAAAGGAAAGACCCTCTGAAAAGTACATGTTCTTAGGTATTATTGGTTTCATTTGATAAAGACACAGAAGCTTGGATTGTCAAGACTTTTATTGACCAACACAAATGCCTTAAAAGCAGGATCATATATCAGCATGCATATCTACTTTTCTGGCATAAGATTTAGTTGAACAAATTGAAGAATATCCATACATACATGTGAAGGCTGTGCAGGAACAATTTCAAAGAAAATATGAGGTAAGTATCTCCAAAATGAAAGCTTATAGGGCTAGATTCAAAGCTCAAACTGTGCTTCATGGTGACTATACTCTGCAATATAGTTACATCAGGGACTATTGTGATGAACTGCTTAGAACAAACCTAGGGTCAACCATTAAGTTAGATGTTGAACCTGTTTCAGATCCTGATTCACCCACTAGGCAGTTTAAGAGAATTTATGTTTGTTTGGGGAGGGATCTAATAGGGCTTGATGGTGCTTTCATGAAAGGCCCTTTCCCAAGTCAAGTGTTGACTGCAGTAGGTATTGTTAACAACAATGGCATATACCCTGTCTCTTATGCCATTGTTGAAGCGGAGAATATAAATTCCTGGACATGGTTTCTTGAATATCTTACTCATGATTTGGATATTGGAAGTAACTCAAGGTTTACATTTGTGAGTAACAGACAAAAGGTTACTCCCTAAACTTTATCTTAAATGTTACAACATATAATAATTTCATAACTAACATAACAAATGTGTCACAGGGTATTCTTGATGTAGTGGCAAGGCTATTTCCAAGGGCTAAGCATAGGTTTTGTGTTAGACATATTTATGAAAACATGAGATTAACTTTTAAAGCAAAAGCATACAAAGACATACTATGGAAGTTAGCAAGAAGCACCACTGTGGTCTACTTTGAGAAGACAATGGATGAACTGGAAAAAATGAACCCTGCAGCACATTTATGGTTATCTAAGATTGACCCTAAACACTGGTCTAGAGCTTACTTCTCAGGTAATACATTATGTGAATAAGTCATTTATTGAATAATCATGTTTTAATGTTTGCTAATGTATTAAACTAGGTATGGCCCATTTAGATGTTTTGTTAAACAACAGGTGTGAGGTGCTTAATTCTATGATTGTTGATGGAAGAGATAATCCCATAATTACTGCTTTGGAGTATATAAGGGAGTATCTAATGAGAAGGATAGTAAATGTGTTGCAAGTGATTGACAGCAGTGATGGGCCTTTGACACCCTATTTCATAGAGAAGTTTGAACAAATCAAGCAAGATGCTACTAATTGCAGGGTCAGCTGGAATGGAGGTGATTAGTTTGGGGTTGCTGGTCCTGGAAAGTGGAAGTATGTAGTTGCTATGGCACAGAAGACCTGCACTTGTAGGAACTGGGAAATTACTGGACCGCCCTGTTCACATGCAGTTGCAACAATTTGGAACATGCAAAAAAGGTGGATATACCTGAATCTTGGGTCCATCCAGTCTACCATTTGTCTACATGGAAACAGGTCTACAATTTCAAGATCTTTCCTATAAATGGTATGTCTTTGTGGCCAAGGTCAAAAGCTTTTACAACCATTACAGCACCAATCTACCATAAGCTTGTGGGTAGACCAAAAAAGAAAAGAAAGAGGGCTCAATTTGAAGATGAAGATTGCAAGAGATCTGGGAGACTATCTAAGAAGAATGTTGTGGGAATATGTGGTAAATGCAGAGGGAAAGGGCACAACAGTAGGACATGCACAGGTGTTCCATATGAGAAACAAAACTCAAAGGTGAAAGTCAAGAAACAAGTGAAATCAACTGGTGAATCCTCAAAGTCAAAGAAGAAAACATTGGACAAAGTCAAACATTCAAAAGGGAAATGTTCCACTGGTCAATCCTCCAAGTCAAAGAAGAAAACAGTTTGAAGTTTTTTATGTTTGATGTGTTTTGTGTTTCATGTATGCTACTTTAGACATGTCCTTTTGGTATTATGTTTTATGCTACTTTAATCTTGTGTTGGATGTTTAGACATGTCTCATGTTATGTTATTATCTTATGTTTGATGTTTGACTGATGTGTTATGATAATCTTATGTTTGACTGATGTGTTATGATATTATGTTTAATCTTATGTTTGATGTTTTGATGTTTGACAGTTGATATCATGCACACACTTGTTTTGGTCTGCACAGTTTGTTTGACTCTGCAGATGTTTGGGTCTGCACACACTTGTTTGGGGTCTGCATAGTTTGTTTGGGGTCTGCACAGTTTGTTTGAGTCTGCACAGTTGATATCATGCACACACTTGGGTCTACACAGTTTGGACCCATTTGAACACATTGGTTATGGACAGTTAATCAATTTGCACATGTTCATCACCTATCAATTTGAACACATTGGTTATGGACAGTTAATCAATTTGCACATGTTCATCACCTATTTGACCAATTTAATCAATCTGCACACTGTTAAAAGTTTGCACATTTGGACAGTTGACCCATTTGTCTCATACATACAAAAATTCACAACAATGCATTTCATTTCATATTGTTGATTACATAAACAGAATCATTTCATTACAACATAACCAAGACACAATTCTAAAGTAATTTAAAAACAATCAAAAAGAAAACCCAACTTAACATCAAATACTTTTTCCTTCTATTTGATTCACTTTCTTTGGATTTCAGTTTGTCCAACAACATTTCATTCAAGGATTCCAACTCCTGGTTTAAGGCTTCAAGTTCCTCTTTTGACCTTAACAGACTAGGGATGACATTCCTAGGCTCAACCCATCCAAGAAATCCAGCACATTGTGAAGCCTGCAATATAAAATTAGGAAATTTAGATGAAATACACTAAAATTTGTGGGAATTATTTACAAATGAGACATTAGGTCAAACCTTCTTAGGACAAGAGTAAAAGTGACGACCTGGGTTCTTGTTGGTCCAAGATGTTCTGATCGTAGCCTCTCTACCACATCTACAATATATCGAAGCCATGAACCTCCTCTAATCTTCTGTATTTTGATGAATTAGGGTTAGGGTTAGGGTTCTGATGAAATGATTTGAAACGAGGGTGTTTGGTTATGGTTTTATTTATATTAAATAACATTATTATAAGACCAGATGAAATGACAATTATACCCTCACATGCTTTGCATGTGAGGGGATTTAACCAGGTTTTTAAACGACGTTAGTGACAAAGGTCTGAAACTGTAGCAAAAACTAAAGCTATAGGTTAGATTTGGGACTTTTTAAAGACAAAGATGAAAATTGTAGTTTTAGACATACATAAAGGTTGAAACCTGTAGTTTTCTCTTTCAATTATTAGCAATCCTATTTAGGCCTGTAAACGAACCGAACGTTCATGAACTATTCGTGAACTGTTCGGCGGGAAGTTCGTTTATGTTCGTTTATTTAAACAAATGAAAGAACACGAACACAATTTTTTGTTCGTTTAATTAAACGAACGAACATGAACACACGTTTTGTTCGTTCATTTATGGTCAAGAACGTCCGTTTATGTACGTTCATTTATGTTCGTTTACGTTCGTTCATTTATGTTCGTTTGTTTATTTTCGTTCGTTTACTTAAACTTAACTTTATTTTTATTATTTATTTCCTTTTTTTAAGTATCTTAATTCATATGTTCTAAAAACTTAACCCTAATCCTAACATTCTAACCATATCACTTATCAGACGATATCCATACTTCATAGCCTCACATCCCTTCTTCTCCACACTCCATAGCCCTACCTTCTTCTACTTCCGGTCGACCACCTCCACAACCCCGTCTCCAGCCTCCACAGCCCAGTCTCCGGCCTCCAGCCTCAACAGCGCCGCCGTATTTCTCATCCCCGTCATTTGGTTTTGGTTGCATTGTGATGTATTAGACTTGGTTGAATTGTAATGAATCATTATTAACTTGTTTTTGTTCATTTGTGTTCATTTATATTAGTCATTTGTGCTCGTTTATGTTCATGAACTGTTCGTTTAGGTTTTAAATAATCGAACATAAACGAACACGAACACAACAAATTTCTTAATGAACGAACACGAACACAAAAATGTGTTCGATTATGTGTTCGTGTTCGTGTTCAGTTAAAGTTAAATGAACAAACACGAACACGCATGTGTTCGTGTTCGTTCGGTTCATTTACAGGCCTACTAGGTTATGTACCCGTGTGATACACGGGTTGAACAATTAAATTATATATATTATAAATATAATTAAGAAAAATTAGATTACATATTTTATTTAAAGTAAAAAAAAGTTGCCCTTACAATCGAAAAAATATTAAATATTCATCAGCCCCTAAATGATTTATTGTAAAAAATATTTTTATTCACATAAAACTTTTTTCAAACATTCCAAAATGTATCTTTCATACCATGGCTATTACCTTATAAGACTGCAGATACAACAAAAAAAAAATCAAAAAAGTAATAAAGGTAAATCTGTTTAGGCTAGGATATAAAAAAAATAAAATTAATTTAAAAGTATCTCCTCATCCGTTAAACCATCACAATTGAGTATTGTTCATTTTGGAATTTGACATCAAGTTTATTCCAAAGCCAAAGTATTTCTAACCTTGAGTGTATAATCATTTTTTTCTCTAACATCAAGATCCTTAAACATAATGACATTTATTGGTTCAATTTTACTGTATTATAAAAAAAGAACGTGTGAATTAATAGCATGAAAATAAAGATTGAAACGAATTAGTAATGAAAAGACTGTTTAGATATTGAATTTCTCTATTGAAGTAACTTGAAAAAACAAAGTCAATGAAGATTTCAAATAATGATTTTTCATATATAAAATGTATTTTATATATCAAGGTATTATAATACGAAAATAGCCAAACATATTTAGTTTTGTATTAAATCAAATATTTAATCAATGTGAATTGATTTGTTTGTTCAGAATATTGTAAGAAATATAGTTTTAAACTTAGAGTGAAAGACCGCATATTAAAAACACGTTTTTAAGGTACACGATTTAAATTTAATAACACATAAATACGTTATCTTAAAAAAATAAATAACTTTTAATAAAGATTACTTTTGTTAGTTCATAAACATTTTCAAATTATGTCTAATAATTTATTTCTAATTTTGTATTATATTAATTAATTTACATAAAACATAGAATATATATATATATTAAACTGAATTCCAGTAATTATACTAATAATTATAGTTGTAACAAATAAAAACTGAATAACTAATAATTATTAAATAAATAAACAAATTAAAATAAATGTATTGTTTAAAATAATAAAATGGGAGGCTTTGTGATGGAGTTATATGTACTCCATGTGCTGTCTTTTATTACTATAGATAGAAATCGATTAATGTTGATCGATTTATTTTATTTATTTGTTTTGAACAACATGAAAGTCTCACAAAAAAAGCTTGACTAATTGCATTGTGTTATTATTAATTTGTTTATTTGACTTTTGAATTTTAAATAATAAAATTAATATGAATTTGTTGAGCATAGTTTAACTTCTAAAACAATGACCCCCCCCCCCCCCCCAAAAAAAAACTTAATAATCATTTGTCAAATATTGTACCAAAATTAATTTTAAACTTAGAATAACAGATCAAATATTGTAAAAAGAATCATGTGTTTTCTTTTATTAATGATTTTAGTTACAACTATGATTATTAATATAATTAATAAAATTCAATTTAATAAATTTATAATATGCTTTTGCAAATCAATTATTATATTTAAATTTGAATTTATTGTATTAAATAATAAAATGAGAGAATTCATGAGGGAGTGTCATGTGTCCCTCATGTGTTTTCTTTTATTAATGATTTTAGTTACAACTATGATTATTAATATAATTAATAAAATTCATTTTAATAAATTTATAATATGCTTTTGCAAATCAATTATTATAATTAAATTTGAATTTATTGTATTAAATCTATACATATAATATTTTAAAGCCATTTTGAACACATGGCAATCTCTCACCCCCTAGCAATTCTCTCTCCTCCCACATTGTGCCACATGGCAATGTGAGAGATTTTATAAAATTTTCGTTTTTTTAATAAAAATTGAGAAAAATATATAAGCCTAAAACAAAACACGTCTTTTAACCTAATCCCCAAATCCTTCATTATTCTCGCCGCGAAGATCAAACCCTAAGCAGGCGATCTTGAGGTGATTCCACGATCAAGCATTCAGAAACATCTCCTCTCCAAGATTTCATCTCTTTCATTGTATATTAATCAATCGTTCTTCATGTCGTTGTTTTTTTATTTTTTTTGTGTTTTTCCCTGATTTGTGTGTCGATTAATGTCTGTTATATCTGTTTTGTCTGTTTTAGGGTTTATGTTTTAGGTTTCGATTTAGGTTTTAGGGTTCAATTGATGTTTTAAGTTTTGATTTATTTCGATTTATGTGTTAGGGTTTCATTATTGATGTATTGTGTGTGGAAGATTATTTGATTTTTTATGCTTTGATTGTTTGATTGTTTATGTTTCATTATTGATGTATTGTGTGTGGAAGATTATTTGATTATTTGATTCGGTTTCTAAAACAGATTTGTTCAATCTGTTTTGATGTATCGTGTACCATCCATTGCAGATCTCTCACATATCTTTAACTCTCTTCCAATATCCATGATTACAGTGACAAGGCTGCTGAGGCTACCGACACGTCACAGGGTCAGGCGCAACAAAGAAAGGAAGAGGCTTCTGGCATCCTCCAGCAGGTTCATGGTTAACCACCCCTTAGTTCTCATTCTTAGATTATTATTTTCTTGTGATAATTAACGCGTGAGATATAAATTTCCTTTTTATGTAGAGATTTGTGTATGCACAAATTTGTGTTGGAGGAGGATGTGCTAGCTGATGGAACAACATTAGCTTATTTTGCTCGTGGGGTGGTACTTTCTTATACTTATTAATTAGATACAAGTATATAACTGTAACTTTATTTCCATTTGCCACTTCTTATTTGGTATGCTTTATAATTCCATGATGCTTATAGTCTATTTTTTCCCATTGTTGGCAGAAAGTATTGGAGGGTTATAAAAAGGGTTCTGGAATCTTTTGTCATTGCTGTAACAATGAGGTACTTGCTCTGAATTTTGTCCGAAACTGTATCTTTCAAGATTTTTTACTGACTACTTCATTATCAGGTCAGCCCTTCACAGTTTGAAGCTCATGCTGGTTGGGCTCCACGTCGCAAACCATGAGTTTCCCATTTTACACTTTTACCTTGTCATATTTCTATAATGTTTCTTTATTCTTTATGCAGTGAAATCATAAGCTTTTTTTTTTTTAAATGATAGTTATTTACACATCGAATGGCGTATCTCTCCACGAGCTCTCAATAAAACTGTCAAAACAGAGGAAGCTTTCTGCAGATGATAATGATGATCTGTGCTCTATCTGCGCAGATGGTGGTGAACTTTTGTGTTGTGATAATTGCCCGAGAGCTTTTCACCCTGGTGAGATTTTTTTACTACATACTGCTATTTAGTTAATGCAATGCGTTTTTGTTTAAATTCAATGTTTGGAAATTGGCTGAACTGCAGAATGCATATCGGAGGCTGTCCCGCAGGGCACTTGGTATTGCAAATACTGCCAAAATATGTTCCAAAAAGAAAAATTTGTTGAAAGAAATGAAAATGCACGAGCTGCCGGTAGGGTTGAAGGTAGTGATCCCATTGTAGAAATAACTAACGTTGTATTCGCATTGTTGAAAATCAAATTGGAGGTTCTGGAGCTCCTGCTAAAAGAGGAGCTCCTGCGTGTGTTCTATGCAGGTGCGTATATGCTTCTATCATATATTTATTGTGTGCAAAAATTAAAATTGAATGGTGTTTATGTTTTTTTTGGTTGCTACAAATGTTGGGATATTTATATGTATTCTATTTGTTCTGCTGCAGGGCACATGATTTTAGCAAGTCTGGTTTTGGCCCGAGAACTGTCATCATATGTGACCAGGTGCTTATCTTTAACGATCTATAGTATGTGACAGTTTAATTGATATGCTGCTTCTGAATATTCTATCGGATTATAACCTTTTTTTTCAATTTCAGTGTGAGAAAGAGTACCATGTTGGCTGTTTGAAGGAACACAAAATGGACAACCTTAAGGCACGACAATTATTTTGTTGTAATCATACGCATGCTCTATATTTTTAATATCCATCAAGTTTTTATATATTTCTGGTTTTAATTACAGGCATTGCCTAAAAGAGAGTGGTTTTGCGGTGCCGATTGCAATAAGATTCATACATGTTTAGAGAACCTGGTGGCTGATGGTTTAAAAACACTTCCAGAAGCTTCTTTGGGTGTTATAAAGAAGAAACAGGTGGAACAAGGATTGGAACCCAGTGCTGAGCTGGACATCAGATGGCGGATTTTGTGTGGTAAGATGGCATCTGATGATACGCGAGTGCTGCTATCCAAAGCTGTTGCTATTTTCCATGTGAGTAATTATTAGTTACTTTTTATTTGTATATATAATCTAGACTTTGAACCTCTCTAATCAAAGGTTTTTTGCTGCAAATTTGTTTTTAGGATCGGTTTGATCCAATTGCTGATTCAACCACAAGCCGTCTTGATCTGATTCCTCACATGGTTTATGGGTAATTGATTTTGTTTTTGCTATGTAATGGTTTAAAAAATCAATGAATTGTACTAATCGAAAACTGATATCATTTCAGGAGAAGTTTGAAAGAACAGGACTATGGGGGGATGTACTGTGCTACATTGACAGTCAAGTGAGACCCCATCTCTTCATTTAAACACATCTTATTGTTTTAATCTTTAATGAATCATATTAATCGTGACACTTTCATCGTGCAGCTCTACTATTGTATCTGCTAGCATATTTTGTATCTTTGGGCAGGAAGTAGCCGAAATTCCTTTAGTAGCAACAAGTAGTGAATGCCAAGGATTGGTGAGTTAAATCGGGCAAGTTGGGTCATGTATAAAAAAGTTGTGTGGTCATTACAGAATAATAAGATTTTGCCTATGAGCTTAGACGAATTCGGGCTTAGTCCGCTCATTACACGCCTCTTTAAGGGTGAAAGATATTAGTTGCACATTTTTAGTTTACCCAACCTTTTCTTTTTATTAAAACAGTGTCACGAAATGGTTCAAAATTTCAAGTGCCAATTCATTTTGTCACTATAACTCTTTACCAGCAACAAAGTTTTCTATCAGCAACTGTTTTGACTGTTTAGTTAGTTAAATTTATGCATTTGATGGATGTGAATAAAGTACAATTCAAATTGACCCATTGTCGAACCTGGGATAGAAGCGCGTATAGAGGAAGAGTTATATAGCTGCACAAGATTAAAACTCCAACCCTGCATTAAACACAAACAAAAATCATCGAACAATGCAGACTTTAGAGCTAACTATCATAAGTTGACTATCGGAGAAACGTCTTACCCAAGAACAAGTTTGATTATCACAAGTCTCATATTATCATAAGTTGACTATCGGAGAAACTTCTTACCCAAGAACAAGTTTGATTCTCACAAGTCTCATATTATCATGGAAGCAAGAATTGATGTTATACTCATATTGTTCAAGCATAAAAAAAATCAGTATTGTGTTTTTTTGCGGAGATATAAAAGGGGCAAACATATTAGTGCACCCTAATGGTGAAATCAAGCTTGCGGATTTTGGCATGGCAAAACATGCAAGTCCCTCAACGCTCTTGTGCAAAGAAATACGATATGCAACTTGTCTCGGTAGTGGTCAAAGGAGAGAGAAAATACTAACCTTGGACTCATTTGTTTACTTTTAATCATCAGATAACAAACTGTACTTCAATGCTTTCATTCACAGGAAGTCCCTACTGGATGGCACCCGAGGTACTCTATTCTTTCTAAACGTTGTTTTTTACACATTTATATCTTTTACACATTTATATCTTTTACTCATTGTTCTTACAACCTTAAAAGTTTAAATATTTTTTCTTTACAAATTTATCTTTGATCATTTGCAGGAAGTTCAAAGAATAAAGAGCAAACACCCTGACGATGCTTGTGCGGTTATGAATGATCACGTTAAAGGCTCGCTTAAGGTCAATGGTGCTTTTAGTGCTGGCTTCCTCAAACAGGTATTTGACTATTCAATAACTAATGTTGATCAAACGTGCAGGTAACTGTAGATACACGAAGTGCGACTAGTGCTATTGAATTGTGAATTTCATTATGTTTTGCTGTTATCGGACAGTCGAAGGTGGAAATCAACTGGTCGAATGTAGATAAGTTTGGTCGAAGGGAGCTCAGAGAGGTCGAATGAAGTTTTGATTGTACATATATGTTGGTTCGCCCACATTGAATGGTCGAACCTGCACATTCGCCCAAACAAATGGTCAAATGTGCAGGTCTATATATAGGATGAATCATTTTCTAAGTTTAACTTTTGGTCATTTTTGTTTTCCTCTCTGAGTGTGTCGTCTCCCTAGGGTCTTGTTGAGTCTGTAACTGATATCTATCATTGTAAACAAGAATTTAAAGTGTTAATGATTATGTTTATCAATGAAATGAAAATGTTTGAGATGATTTGCGTGTTTTGCTAGATATATTATCATTTCGTAATCAATTCAGGGATTCCGCACCTGAATTGAACTTGTTTGATCATATTCTTTGCTTGTAGATCCGATCCTATTCACATACAAAGTGGTATCAGAGCCATAAGGATCAAACAACTACGAATTGATAATATTTTGAGTGAATTACAAGTTTTGTCCTTTAACTTTACATAAAATTGCAACGGATGTCCTTTGTGTTTAAAATTGATGACTTTTATACTTACTATTTTCAAATGTTACATGGTATGTCCTTTCGTCATAACTGAGTTACTTTTTAACGTTAAAACAGGTCACGTGAGAATCATGTGAGGGTATATCTGTAAATTCACGTTCCCCATCACCTTTCCCCCAATTTATATCTGATCGAACCCATTATAACCCTCACTATCACATATCCAAACCCTAAGATATCACGATCACACCCATCATCGTCCTTCTTCTTTCAAGTTTTAGGGTTTAGGCACAAATTCTGCAATGGATGACGAAGAAGGCTGGTACATTCGAGATGCTCCACCTAGCAATGCTGTTCTTAATCTTTATGGTAATGTCAATGCATAAACCCTATTTTTTAATTAACATTCGATTGACTTATCAAATGTTGAATTTTGCAGGTGGGGATCCTAATCTATTCACAATATGCATCCATCATGCTGGTAGATTAACATCAAGTCCTGGTCGTACGTATGTGGGAGGTAAAATAACTTATGTGGATTCGATAGACATAGATAAGTTCTCAATCCATGAACTTGATATGATGTTGGACTTGTTAGGGTATAACGGCACTGAGCCCTTGTATTACCAGTTTTTACATCCTGAAAAAAATCTTGACAATGGTCTTGAACATCTAAGTTGTGACAAAGATTGCTTGAATTTGGCTCAACATGTGTCAGGATTTAAAATCATTAATGTTTACATATCACATGGAGTGAAAAACTTTAAGGAACTATTTTCACCATCTAAGACTAAAAACATTACTATAGAAGAGATTGATCAACCTGGTCCATATGCCCTTGTTCCTTTAAAGCTAAATCTGGATTTTGGACCATCAACTAGGGTGGTGGTAGTGACTTTTTGCAGGGTGGTGACAATGGGTTTGTGCAGGGTGGTGGTAGTGACTTTGTCCAGGATAATGATGCAAATTCTAGTGGAGATGAAGATTATGATGCAAATGCTAGTGGAGATGAAGAGATGGATGAAAGTGATGGTGGTGTAGGTGAAGGAAGCGATGAAAGTGATTCTGATTATATTGTGGATGCTAACAATATGATGAATGACCATGAGGTTGACATGGCAGATTTTAGGATGAATATTGATGCTGATGTAGAAGACAATATCAACACACATGTTAATGCAGATATGAATGATGATGTTTTAGACAATGATAATTTTTATAGTGGCTCATAATCTGATGAGAATGACACAGGCCTAAGGAGGCAATATTTACACAAACTCAGAAGGGCAAATGAAAACATGGCAAACTTTTTTAAAGGCCAAGTGTTTGGAACAAAGGAAGAAGCTAAGAAGCTGATAAAGAAACATGCTGTTGAAACAAGAAGAGTTATCAAAATTATCAAAGATGATAAGGTAAGAGTTAGGGCAGTATGTCAAGGTTCTAGGCCAGATTTTGAAGTTGATGACTATGGGGTGCATGTTTCCAGCCAACCAAAATCTAAAATAAAAAAGAAAGGGGCTAATAGTTCTAAAACAAAAGACAAAGGGGCTGAGAGTTCTAAAACAAAAGGCAAAGGGGCTGAGAGTTCTAAAACAAAAGACAAAGGGGCTAACAGTTCTAAAACAAAAGATAAAGGGGTTGAGGGAAAAGGACCTTTAATTAATAAAGGTGGGAGGGGAAAAAGGACAAACCCCCATCAATATCAATGTCCTTGGACCATATTAATCTCAAAAGAAGAAGATTGTGAATCTTGGTTGGTCAGAACTTTAATTACCAACCACACATGCATTCAAACTAGAAAATTTTATGCTTGTACTTCAGCTTTTCTAGCAGAACATATGTTAGAACAAGTTGAAGAAAATCCCAATATTCCAGTGAAAGCAGTTCAGGATCAATTTCAAAGAAAGTTTGAGGTTGGGATATCTAGGATGAAGGCATATAGGGCTAAGACTTTGGCTAAGAAACATGTTGAAGGGGATTACAGAGAGCAGTATGCTTTGCTTAGGGATTATGCTAATGAGCTTCTAGATAAAAATCCTGGTAGCACTGTTAGGATTGAGATTGAACCATTTACAGATGTCAGGGCTCCAATTAGACAGGGACTTCTTCCTGCTGTTACAAAGTTGTTCCCCTATGCTGAGCATAGATACTGCCTTAGACATATTCATGAGAATATGAAGGGAAGTTTTAGAGGTAAGCTTTACAAAGATAAGTTATTTAAGTGTGCAACTGCAACAACAGTTCCAGAATTTACAACTGCAATGAATGAGTTCAAAGCATTCAACAAGAATGCACACTTATGGCTATCAAAGATTCCTCCTGTACACTGGTCTAGATCATACTTCTCTGGTATGTACTTCTAACTTTTCAAATGAATTAGCACTAACTAGAATGTACACTAAAGTATTGTCACTTTCTTCACAGGAAGGGCACTTACTGATATCTTACTTAACAATATGTGTGAGGTGTACAATGGCAAGATAGTGGAAGGAAGAGACATGCCCATCATATCTGCTCTGGAATACATCAGAGAATATTTGATGAAGAGGATTGTGACTGTGTTGGGAACTATAGATAAAACCCAATCATGCACGTGTTGTAAACCTGGATAAAAGGACTTGTAGTTGCAGAAGCTGGGAAAACACAGGTAATATGTCCATATGTGTGTTTGTATGCTTAGTTTATTATGAAGACAGTTTATAACTCCACTTGATACAGGTATACCTTGCAAACATGTTGTAGCTGCAATTTGGGTGATGGCTGCTAATGGGGGTAGAGTTGGGGCTTTGGAAAGTTGGGTTCACCCTATCTACACAATGGAAAGGTGGAAACATGTGTATTCATTCAGGATTACCAATCAATGAAAGGACTATGTGGGCAAAGACAAACATTCCTACAACCATTATACCACCCAAACATCACACCCAAGTTGGTAGACCCAAGAAAGCAAGAAAAAGATCAGAGTTTGAAGGAGAAGACATGTCCCAAACTGGCAAGCTATCCAAGAAGAACACTAAAGGAAAATGCAGCAAGTGTGGGAACAAAGGTCATAATGTGAGAACCTGCAAGGGTCAGGGTGGGGCCAGGGCAACAGCTTAGTTGTTTTCTATGGTGTTTGGTTAGTTATGTAATTATGAACATGTTGTCTTTTGAACCTGATGTTTTAGGTCTGTTTAAGTATTAAGAACCTGATGTTTTGGGTCTTTTATGTATTAAGAACCTAATGATGTTTTGGGTCTGTTTATGTATTAAGAACCTTTGATGTTTGCAGTTTATCAGTAATATTTTGCAGGTTATGACATGTTGTTTGTAGTTTGGGTCAAATGGGTTGTTTATGGAGTATGTCATTTATGTCTTATGTCTTAAACCTGCAATACATTACCAAGTGGGTCAAACAGTGGGTCAAACAACATGTGCATTTTTTATGTATTATGTCTTCCTACTGCAATACATTACCAAGTGGGTCAAAACAGTTCCCAAAATTGTGCATTTTTTGCACTTACATTAATATTGAACAATAACACATACATAATACATTACATCCTGTATTTCCACACTACATTTCCTACACTTACATTAACTTTTCTACCCTATCATTCTCCTAAAAATAGATAACATAAATAATAAAACAAATCCAACTCAAGACCAACAGCTTCTTTAATTTCATTCGATTAGCTTCAACATCTTTGTTTTTGTCTTTAAGCAACCTGTTTTCAACTTCAAGATTGGAATTTGTAGCTTCAAGATTGTTCTTAGCCTTGAGTAAACCTGGGATGATGTCCATGCATGTTTGACACTTTTTTGATTCGACCCAAGCAAAGAATCCACAGTTGCCCTAAACAATCAAAATCAGACATTAAACAAATTCGAGATTAAGGGACTGAAATTAGGGTTAACTTACCGGACCACCACAACCATAGAATCGGCGACCAGGGTTTTTGGATGTCCATGAGGTGCGGATAATTGCTTGTATCCCACAATGACAAAATACCATGGCTGCACGATCGAAGCTTTGAAGATTAGAACCCTAATTTGCAAATGAACGATAGTGAGGGTTATTAGGGTTTGCAAATGGGTTCGATCAGATATAAATTGGGGGAAAGGTGATGGGGAACGTGAATTTACAGATATACCCTCACATGATTCTCACGTCACCTGTTTTAACGTTAAAAAATAACTCAGTTATGACGAAAGGACATACCATGTAACATTTGAAAACATTAAGTATAAAAGTCATCAATTTTAAACACAAAGGACATCCGTTGCAATTTTATGTAAAGATAAAGGACAAAACTTGTAATTCACTCTAATATTTTTGTTGATTTGGACCCAATTTTGATCAAAACTTTTATGTTTTCATTGAACATTTGAATTTGGTGAATATTGATTGATTTGAACTTGTTTTCATGGATAAAATTCAAAATTCTCTTTGTTAAATTTGTTCCAAATCCAATCCGAAGCAAAACCTGCATAAGATCATCAAATTTCATCAACATTTGAAAAATTTGGATCAAAATATCTGATTTTCAAAGTATAACCGTTTTTCAAAATGAAAGGGTCGAACCTAGGGAGAAACGGTCGAGAGTGTGGTTTTTAGGTCGAACCAGGGAGTTTTTGGTCGAACGTGGAGTGTATTTTGGTCGAACCTAGAAATTTTTAGTGTGTTGTTGTTCATTCGACCAATCGGGTGGTCGAAAGTGGATTAACTTGGTCGAAAGTGAAACGAGTCTGTTATTTTCTACATTCGAGTCTTTAGAAACGGTCGAACCTGGATTAATTTTCACATTCGACCACGCGATCATTTGTAAAAGGTCGAACGTAGAATCTGTTGCCAAATTTTTCTAATCGTTTCGTGTTTTATAATTTTCAGACGATATGTGGAACTTTCCAACAACACCACGACCTAATACAACATCACAACAGCAAACAACAATGGATCCTTGTTCGGTGGCTGCTCAAAAGTCTAGTCAACCATCTCAACCAATCAACTATTTGGTGATGACTAGTTCGATTCCCCAACAAGTTGCACAACCACAACCACAACCTATGGCTGATTACTGGGGAGTTGCAGCAGCGGCGGTACACTCTCAGACTACCAATGCGATTTCGACACTTATTCATGATTTATCTTCGGGTAGTGGGAGCCGTCCACCAAAGTTGATGGAAATGGTTGATTATAACCAATGGAAGACCAAGTTCAAGATTCATTTAGAGGGAATGGGAATGGAAGGCACGGAAGCTTGGCAAATGATTGCTAAGGGGTATGTTGCTCCGGTTTTTGAGAACACTAGTGAGCCGATTCCATTAGAGAGTCTAGCTGAGGACGAGAAGAAAAAGTTTGCGGTGGAAAAGAAGGCGTTTTCACAACTGTCCCAGGCCATTAACACTGATCTTTTACATCAGTTTGGGTCGTGCACTACTTCAAAGCAATTGTGGGATATGTTAAGGAATCGTCATGATGGGAATGAGAAGACGAGGAAGCTTAGAATGGAGGAGTTGAGAAAAGAGTTTGAAAATTTTAGCTATATGGGAAATGAGACACTGAAAGAGTTGATTCCGAGTTATTGCCACCTGTTAACCGAACTTTCAAGTTATGAGATCAATATACCGATGTCTGAGCTGGTGGATAAGTTCGCTGATGCATTACCACCATACTGGAATCAACATATTGAAGTTCTCAAAGAGAAAGATGCGTACCAATATTGGACCATCAATGAGTTTATCCAGAAGCTTGAGAACAAAGAGATGGAGGAAAAGAGGAAGGCGAAAAGAGCACAAGTTCCTCAGAACCCAGAGTTATACCATGGCGGTACATTTTCATCTCTAACTAGTTCAAGTTCCAGTACTACTGTAGCTCCACACATAGCTTGTGTTTCAAGCATTGTTGAACCAACCAAAACCCCCATAAACTATCTTGCTCAAACATCATCTTATACCCTACCATCATACCCTACTACTTACTTCCCACCATTTTCACCGATGCAACAAGCTGCATGCATGCTATTATGCAAATGTGAACCAACCTCAACAACAGTCTTACATCCCTCAAATGAACCAAACCCAAATGAACCCAAGTCAACCAAATCAAAGTTCAATTGTTCTGGAAACCTCAAACTTGAACAATGTTACTGTTGAAGTTGCACAGCAACATGTAGCTTTGGTTTCTGCTATGGTCGCTTCGTATAACGGGTTAGTAGCTAGTCAAATTGGTAATAACAACTTAACTAGTGAGGACTACGCTCAAATTGACAAGGAAGAAATGGAGCTCATTGACATCCAGTGGGCATTTGCTAGTGTCATGAGGCGAGCGACTGAGTTCATAGAGAAGACGGGCAGAACTGATCTTTCTAAATCTCCAAACACCACATATGGCTTCAACAAAGACAAAGTCACATGTTTCAACTGTGGTGGGAAAGGTCACTTCAAGAGAGAATGCACACAGCCAACACAACAGGGGAATAGGAATCCTTTCAACACCAACTACCAGAACCGTCAATCACAAAACCAGGTATCATATCAAAGCCAAAGCAATTCCAATTTTCAACCACAAAATAATTACCAAAACCGCCAAAACACCTCACCAAACAATATTGTTAGACAAACCACTACAAAGAACCAGAACCAAAATCAAACACCGCACAATCCAACCAGAACTATCATTCCAATTTCTACACCTAACAGCCAAACCCAACCAGATAACCTGAACCAGGCTTTGGTAATCCAGAAAGATGAAGGATTTGATTGGACTGGTATGCAACTTGGTGTTGAGGAGATCACTACTGGTAATGTGGCGTGTGTTGCCCAGAAGATGGATTTGGAGGAACCAGTGTCTGTTGAAGATGTTTTGGAGACTGAGAAGATGTCTGATGTGAAGATTGAGGAGTTAGTTGAAGAAAGTGATGTTTGTGTTGAGAAGAAGTCGGGATTGATCCTTGACTCTGTCGCTGATGTTCCAGAACAGTGTGATTCAGCTTATTCTAACACGGAGAGCGATATTCTGAAGCTAGTCTTAATTCACTAGATGATGATATTGATCAACTTCTAGCCGAAGCTGATTTTCTGATGACTCGCAAATCGTGCATAGTGGATGATGCTTTTACCAGAATCGACTATTCTAAATTCTTTGCTGGAAAGGAAGCACACTTTGCATTGATGGCGATGACTGAACCTCCAAAACAGGTAAGTTCTGAATCTTCTTTAGATATGAACAGTGAAAAGTATTGTGGTGCATGCGATAGATTGACAGAGGATAATAAGCAACTCAGGATTCAGCTAGAGAGTGCTAAGATCAACTGTCAATCGTATAAAAAAGAAGCACGAGAATTCAATAAGGTGCTTGATGGTTATAAGAAAGACATTTCTGATCTTCAAAAGACTTTATCTTTAAAACAACTGGGCATTAACAATTATATTAATGAATTGGAAGAAACAAATCTTGAAATGGCCACCATTAAGTGCTTTGCTGAGAAAGTCAACAAGAAGCTTGAAAGCTACAAGCACATTGCATATGTTGTTGACCATATAATTGAGGAACCTTCACAGACGAGTAGTGCAAACTACAAGGCCATCCCATCTCCCGTGTTATTTGAAAATCATACTTTGCATTCAATAATACCGGAGTGTTCAGTTAAGTCTAACTCTACATCAGATGATGAGTCTAACACTTCCAGTGTGGGAGACCCTAATTCTGATATTAGACCTATCTTGGGACTAAATGATGAAGGTGTGATTGCTGAAACTGATGATTCCGACTCTGAGGAGGATAAATCTGCGAAAGTGTGTGATATTCTTGCTGAAAATCATATTATCACCAATGAACCGGTGTCACCTTCTCAGATTATCCATCCAATGGCTAATGCTCATCGAGTGAATCAGTCAGTTAAGCAGGTTAAGAAGAATGAACAATGTGACAAACCCGTCAAAGTTTTCTATCGAATGGAAGGATCCGATAAGATAATTTTTGACGAAGAATATCCAATTAAGTTTGCCAAAACATGAGAGAACAAATGATGTACCTCCAGAGGTTTTAAAGAAAATTTATTTGGATGTTCCAAAAGAACCAAAGGTTCATGTCACAGAGTTTATTAAGCCAAAGGAGAAGGCGAATAGTTTTCTTGAGCCGACTTACTCAAAGGACCCAGCTCCTGAGAGTTTAAGAAGAAGGTGTGTGGATGATCAATATCCTATCACTACATATGCTAGGTCGAATGCCAAGAACAAATTTAAGGAATACTGTGCGTGTTTTAAGTGCGGGGAGAGAGGGCATTTACTTGCTCACTGCCCGTACACGAGGCACAAAAGGCACGAGGTTGAAGTGAAGCAAAAGTATCAAAGTCCAGTCGATAATCATTGTTATCCATAAAGATGACTTGTTCCTCAACCAGCACCATTTTACAACCAAAGCAGATATTTTCATAAGAGGGATAATCATCAGATGACATATGACCATCGTAACCAGATTGCCATGGAAAAGCCTTTTAAGAAACCTGTGGTGAACACAACTATTGAGAAGCAAAAGGTACCTGTAAAACCTACAGTCAAACCAACGGTTGGACCTATCTCTGTTAAATCAGAGAAGGTAACCAAGAAAGTTTCCTTCAAGGACGAAGTAAAGAAACCGACTGAGACCCCAAAATCTCAGATCCGGATCTTGAAACGTTCGGAACAATTCTGGTCACCAAAGGGTTCTCAAGGTGCTTCATCTTCAAAAGTGAATGAGAAATCTGAGACTAAAAAGGATTTAATTGATCAGAAAAAGATCAATTCAAATTCAACTGTTTGTGAGAAAGAATCTTTGAAACTGAATTTTCAAAGACCCAAGACCAAGCAGGCTTGGGTCCCCCAAAAAATCTAATCTTTTTACTTGATATGTGTAGGGAGCTTCAGCTGGCCCTGTGAGCAGTCTTTGGATTGTTGACAGCGGAGCTTCTGGTCACATGACAGGGGATTTATCGCTACTGTTTGACATAAGAAATATCAATGGCGGATATGTAGCATTTGCTGGGAACAGAGGAGGATACATTACTATGGAGGGTAGTGTGAGTAATAGTATCGTGAGTTTTGAGAAGATATCGTACGTGAAGCAAATAGACTATAATCTGCTCAGTGTCAGTCAGATATGTGATAAGCAGTTTTCTGTATTCTTTGATGACAAATCTTGCTACATTCTCAAGCCAGGTTTCGTACTACCAAAGGAGTGGGTAATGCTTAAAGCACCGAGAGTGAACAATCTGTACATTCTCGACATGTCAAAAGCTATGACTACCCAAGGCCAAGTCACGTGTTTCCTCTCCAAGGCTACTGAAAAAGAATCTATCATGTGGCATAGGAGGATGGGACACATTCATCTTAGAAAAATGAACCATCTGGTGAAGAATGAACTTGTCGAAGGCGTGAATGTTAAACATTTCCATTTGAACGACAAGTGTGTGAGTTGCAAGAAAGGAAAGCAGCACAAGCAATCCCATAAACCAAAGAAAGTCAATTCAGTTGAACTACCACTTGAGCGTTTGCACATGGACCTGTTCGGACCAGTCAAGCGTAAAAGTCATGCTGGTGAATTGTACTATCTTGTGGTTACCGATGACTATTCCAGATTTTCATGGGTTATGTGCTTGCATCATAAGAGCGACACGTTTAACAATCTAAAGGTTCTGTTCACTCGACTAGAAAATGTCTATGGTCTGAAGATCAAGAGAATTAGGAGTGATAATGGGACGGAGTTCAAGAACGCACAGATGGATGCTCTTTGTGATGACAAAGGAATTCATCATGAATACAGTGCTCCGTATACCCCTCAACAGAACGGTGTCGCAGAACGCAAAAACAGGACTCTAATTGAAGGGGCTAGATCAATGCTTGCGGATTCCAACCTTCCAGTAATGTTCTGGAATGAAGCAATTTACGCAGCTTGTTATACTCTTAATCGTGTTTTAACAGTGAAGAAGTTTGGAAAAACTTCGTATGAGCTGTTGAACCGACGAAAGCCAAACTTAGAGTATCTAGAACCGTTTGGAGCACCGTGTACAATGCTTAATCCATCTGAGAAGTTCGCACCAAAAGCTGAAGAAGGATTCTTTGTTGGATATGCAACCCCGCTCAAACGGGTATTCAACAAACGGACTCGTTAGGTCGAGGAGTGTGCTAACGTTGAAGTTCAGCGGTATACTCAGAATGTACAAGGTAGTGGTCCAGACTGGATGTTTGATTACAAAGATTTCTTTGAATCATTCAATCTAGATAGCTTGGTTAAAGAGGCTGTATTAAGATTATACTACGAGTGTGAAAACGCAGTGACATCACCGTTGGTGCGTCCGATCACCGTAACTCCTCAAACAACTTCTAATGATACCAATGCTCCTGCAGTTGAAGAAGAAGTGTTCCAGGAAGCTTCCACAACTCTCAATTCATCAGAATCGAAAGATGGTGATGATGTTACAAGTGAAGCTGTTCCAGATATTGCTACAGAGACACCTCTAGTGAACCCAAATCCAAATGGTGCTTCAACATCAAACTTGGGTAATGATCTGGATTCAACAGAGAATTTGACTACTCAAACGGGAGTGCAAGTACCTGATTATCCAGAATCTCGGATACATAGGATTCACCCGCTCGAGCAAGTTATTGGTGATCCTGGTAGCAGTGTCATGACGAGGGGACAATTGAGGAATGCTAATTCACAAGAAAACCTTGGCGCTCTTGCTTTATATGCTAAAATTCAAAAGTCGGTTTTCAGAATGACTGGTCGTTTGCTTGTTATGTTTCGCAGGTTGAGCCATGGACATACAAGGATGCTCTTTTGGATGACGCTTGGGTAGAGGCAATGCAAGAAGAGTTATTACAATTTCAGAAACTTGGAGTGTGGACGCTGACAGATTTACCTCCAGGACGGAAAAAGATTGGAACTAAATGGGTATTTAAATGTAAGAAGGATGACAGAGGAGTGATTATTAGGAACAAAGCTCGATTAGTCGTACAAGGATTTCATCAAGTGGAAGGAATCGATTATAACGAGATTTAGGCACCGGTTGCACGCTTAGAGGCTATACGCATGTTTCTAGCGTTTGCATCTCACAAGAAATTCAAGGTGTATCAAATGGACGTTAAAAGCGCGTTTCTTTATGGTGTGGTCAAGGAGGAAGTTTACATAGGTCAACCACCAAGCTTTGAGGATCCTATTCACCGGGATAAGGTCTACGTTCTAAACAAAGCTCTCTATGGGTTGCAACAGGCTCCACGGCAATGGTATGAGGAGCTGAGCACGTATCTTCTATCCAAAGGATTCAAGCGAGGTTTGGTAGATTGCACACTGTTCACAAAACGAACAGGGGATGACTTACTTCTAGTGCAAATTTATGTTGATGATATTATATTTGGATCTACTAATGAACTTTTGTGCAGGGAATTTGAAAAAGTAATGCAGGAAAAGTTCGAAATGAGTGCGATGGGAGAGATGCATTTTTTCCTAGGCTTGCAGGTGGACCAAAGACCAACGGGATCTTTATTCACCAAACCAAATACGTTTCTGAAGTCTTGAGCCGATTCCAGATGGATGATTCAAAGCCAATGGATACCCCCTATACAACCTAATCACGGGATTGGTGTTGATGCTAAGGGGGAGCTGACTGATCCTTTTACATACAGAGCAATCGTCGGATCTCTGATGTACCTCACTGCATCCATACCAGATATAATGTTCGCCACATGTCTTTATGCACGTTATCAATCGAAGCTGAAACAAAGTCATTTAGCAGCTATCAAACGTATCCTTAGATATTTGTTGATGCACTATTATGTGGACGTCACTGTCGAATAGACTAGGGTTGAGTCATGTATTGTGTTACATGATATTGTGGTGATCCATAAGGGCATTTTATGGATATATTGCATTTGTAAATATAGACCATAATCATAAGCTAGATTCGACCATTCGAAAGGGTCGAATGTGGAAAAGTTTCACATTCGACCTCCTTAAATGGGCGAAGGTGGCTTTATGATTATGGACTATAAATAGCAATCTCATGTTATAGATTTGAGTTTATGCTTTGAATGCTCTCAAGGGGGAGGTCATGCCCGACCTCCCCCGGCCTCGAGATAGATGTTTATCCTACTGATGACAGTGTCTGTAACCGTTTCTGAATTAATACGAATCTGTGATGACTTTGTTATCGTATATTTCTGTCTCGTCTCGAATCTCCCGTCTGAAACCGAGTTGTTTTCGCTTAATTGATCCGTGGATTCGGTTTTTAACCGAATTCTCAACTGGTATCAGAGCTATGGTACCGATTTGAACGATCTAACAATCATTTGAATCAATCACAGCTCGTTTTCATGATTCACTACTAGAAAAAAGTGTCTTTCTTGACACACATTTTATGACACACGCTTATTTATGACACTCAAAAGCGTGTGTCATAAAAAATTTGTCATGATTTAAAATATATAGTTAGTTATTGACACGTTTTTTTGCGTGTCAAGAATGTAGTGTCAAGAAATAAAAAAACATGACGGTGTAAAATATTGTGTGTCATCTTTTGTTGTCATAACATGATTTCAAAAATTCTATTTCCCGCCCATAAATCCCGCCCCCTCCTCTCGAAAATATTGTATGTCATCGTCCCAACCATCATCATTCCCAAATCCTAGAATATGTTCTAAAATAAAACACATAATATCATTCCCAACCCTTATCATCATTGTCCTAACCCTATTATTGAAAGCAGAGTCAACAAACAATCGTCCAGCTTTGAAACCATCACACAATCGTAACCCTACCTAAGCGCTTTCGTATGATTCCCTCGCCTAATTGGTACTGTAGACGCTACCAGAACGGCTAGACACTACCACTTAACACCGTGACCTAAAAATCCAACCGGAGGGCCAATTCTTAATGCGTTTCTTTTATTTTCGATTTTTGCCTAATTCTTTGTGAGTATTAGCTCCTTGTCAAATTAGGGCAAAAATAATTGTCAATATGAAGAAGATCTGCATGCGTCTTATGTTTATATGATCATTGAGACCATGCGTTAGTTTTGTAGTGGGATTAGTAGGGTTTGAGGATAAATGTTCTTGAACAGATTGAAATGTAATGCGGTTGGTTAAGTATTTGGTGTAGATTTTTAGGTACAATTCATTTTTTTATAATCTTGTTTAGTTCATAATTATTTGATTTAGGGTCTATTATAGAGTTTATACTAGTTCATCTTATGTTTCCTTCTGTTCATAATCTTTTGATTTTGAAATAGATTATTGGTGGAAAATTTAATTTATGTTCTCTTCAAATCTTGAAGTAATTTTTTTTTTCATTTCAAATCTTGAAGTAATGAAAGCCATAAAAGTCGAGGCATGTAAAATAAGGTTTTTTATGTGTCATATTGTGTATAAAAACACACTGCAACTTGCAGATGATACAAGGAATGAATGGTTTGGGGAAATTTCAAACAAGCAGGCCATTATGAATTGGGTTTTGAAATGTCAACTTGCAATCTAAAGATTTTTTTTGTTGCTAATATTCTTTTAAAAATTGTATATTATGGAACTTCATTTCATTCGTTTGTTCTTCTTGAATTTTATAATGTAATTCTTTTTGTTTAAGTTCGTTTATGTTAGATATTTTGAGTCTGCTAACCCAATATTTGTTGATAGCAAACGTATGATCAGTACTAGAAAAATAGCCTTTAAGTTTGTGGTTTCTTTGAATTTGAGATAAGTTTGTTAAGTACAATAAAGAAAATTCATTCTTTTGAGATTAAAATGATAAGGTAAAAGAAAATTCATACATGGATGGGCGTGGGCTGGAACTCAAAATGAGGAGTTAAAGTTTATGTTTTTTGAATCGGAAGTTTGTGTTAGCAGGTGACTTGTAGAGATTACACTCATTCAAGACATTAGTGTGTAAAGCATCCTTTTGAGAAGGCATCTCATGAAAGCTACACTAAATTGGTAATTTCAATTCCCTTTGTGTAATTTAGATTGTAATTTATTAATCCATTGATAATATGTCCTTTTGGAGCCTTGTTTAACCAGCACATTATTCGGTGATGAGATCGGTTAACCAATATTTGAAGACATTTGACCGTCGTTTGCAATGGGTCTATAGTTTTTATAAATTTGACCGAATAATGTGCAAATCTGATCAGAGATGTTTGTTGAGGTATTTACTAAAGATATATACGTTTGTTTCTTTGTTTGTATATTAAAACCATTTTTAATACTTCATCTAATTTAGAGACACATTGGGTGCGTTTGACCCATTTGAAAGTTTAGTTTCATGATAATGAAATTTTGTTAGGCTTTGACATGAAGGAATAATTGGTTAAATTGGGGTTGGAAGTTCTTAAAAAGAATTGGATATGGTCCATAGGTTAGTGTTAAAGCCTCTCTAATTTTCTTTTGAGATTGGGCTAGTACTATTAAGAAAATAATAAATACTTTTTCCGCATATGTAGAGGCATGGATGTTAAAAAAAATCTATATAACACTTTCATAAAAGAAAGATGCTTTAACTAAACTAGGAGAGATGTAAGATAATTCAACAATTTTGTAAATCTCATAAATATTTGAAGGATTAAACTACTGATATGTTGATTCATTTTAGTTCAAAGTCTTGATCAGGTACAATTGACCTTTTATTATTACAGGGTTTTTTTATGTATCATTAGCAATTTAGCATGCTATAATGCATCTGATGAGTGTCTCTGGGGTCATGTTCTAATGGGTTCCTTGTTTATCTTTTGTTTCCTAACGCAGGCTTCCAAATGGGCACCTTACATCAACTGTTCGTCGCAGGTTGCAGATATGCGTAGCACAATATTTTCCTCTTTCATTTTGGTTTAGTCACACACTTGATAGTTTATAACCATATTTTCCATTTCACTAGGGATCATTTATTAATCATATTTTACTCTAATTTCCACTCATTCCTGTTTGTTCTTTAACTTTTAACACTTTCATCCTTTTAATTTAATTGTTGTCTCAGGCTGGGGGAGGAGTAAATGTTTACACGGATGTTGATATCGATGGCATTCGTAAAGAATGGTCAAGTTATGCCGCAACGTTCATTTTCAAGTGATCCGTAATGTTAGGTCTAGACTAACGTAATGTATTGACACAATTTTGTAACCGTTGAATACTTGTGAAAGAATTCAACAAATGTAATGGGTTTTTGGTATATATAAAATATGCATTTTATTATAAAATTTATTGATTTTGTTATTATAAATATAAATATGAATCCAGGGTTAATTAGTAATTATGCAGTAAATTTTTTTTAGGTAAAAAAAAGCATGACACGCAAAATGAAAGTCATAAGCTTGTGTCATAAATGCGTGTCAAAAACGAGTGTCATAAATGTGTGTCATGAATGCATGTCATTAATGTGTGTCATTAAAAGATGACACGCGTCTGCATGTCATATTAATTTTATGACCATGCCTATAACGACTTTCTTTTGTGTGTCATAAACACCCTTTCATGACGCGCAATGCGCGTCAAGAAAGGTGTTTTTTCTAGTAGTGATTTCAGACGTTAAAATTCAGTTTTTGATTGAAAGGTTGAAACCCTAGAAACCCTAGATTCTTAATTGAACCCAAAATCATGTGATTTCACCATGTTTTTGTGGATTCGAGGGTTAGGTTTTCATTTCCGCATCAATCTGTACAAGTTTCATCATCAAATTCGAACAATCAGAGTGTTTATGGGCTGATTTGCAGAAAATATTGAAGAAGAACACGTTTTCTGCAAACAGTCGAATGTGCAGCAGATTAGAACTTACGAGTGGTCGAACGTGTCTTGTAAACGGTCAATCGTAGGTTTTTGAAGGTCGAATCTGCTAATTTGAATTGATAAGAACGGTCGAACCTGGAAGTTTTCCACATTCGACCTCACGACTGGTCGAATGTGGAATCTTAATTTTAGTCAGGTTTAAATGAACTTGGTTCGACCCAATCATGGTACCTTCGACCATACACAGGGGTCGAATGTAGTGTTATTTCCACTTTCGCCCCTTCGACATAGAGAATGAAAAATTGGTATTTTAAGGGGTAAAAAAATTTTGAAATGGTAATTTTTGAAGATTTTTGGGAGAATGGTGATGATGTCTACATAAATTGTTGAAGAAAGGATGATGATGAAACGTTTTATTGTGGGGTAGTCATGAAAATCAACAGTATGATAATCAGATTCAAATGACTATTATGGGCCAGAAAATAGACAGATTTTATTCCGCAAGATGAAGAACAGTCAACCCAGTTCCAGTGTGATTGAAGGAACTTGTTCAAACAAATTTGTTATGTACAAACACATCAAGACTGAGATCTCAATGTTCTGAAAGTAATGAGGGATCCCAGTAGGAGTCATGTGGCACGTAGATTCAACGAAAGTTTCAAGGTTACAGTCTTGAAGAATTTCAAGAGCTGTTGGTGGTTATTGTTGGCCCTATAGAAAACTTCAGTTTCTGAAGCATTTCAAGTCCACAATTGTACCGGTAGTTCATGCTGAAAACTTCTGATTGCTTGATTCACTCGTCTACGGCTAGTATTCTTTCGAACAGATGAAGTTACTCAAGAACATTTAAAGAGAAGAGTGTGTTAATGCAATCACAGTCAGCACAGATGAAGAATTTTAAAGAAGTACAAGTGTCTGAGTGGATTGTTTTGCACATAGTCACATTTGAGATGTTTAATTGGGTACTGACAGTTAGACTTCTCCAGTTGGTGTGAAGGGTGATGCAAAGGTTAAGTGCAGATATAAGATGTGAATTAGTGGTAGTACCTACGTGTTACGTTGAATATCTGATCGGTCAGTATGGAATCCTTCTAGCAGAGGTCTTATCGGGCTAGTTGGATTGCGCGTGATGTACTTGGTCAAGATGACATTCCTAGGTACTGATGCTACGAGACTGCAGTGCATTACATTGTCAACTTCACATTGGCGTAACTAGGTGATCTGGTTGTAATTCAGCGGCTCGTTGAATTTGCAAATGATATACGTGGTCTAGTTGACTTCCTGCGTATTGATGCTGAGGGTCCGAAGTGCATTACTTGGTCAGTTCACGAAGGATATTGTATTTCTACTCAATGCAATAGTGCATGTATTGAGGGGGAGACCTGTGATTTTGACTGTTGATATGCAAGAGATTTGTGGATTCGCCAGCAACGTCCAAGGGGGAGATTGTTGATGCACTATTATGTGGACGTCACTGTCGAATAGACTAGGGTTGAGTCATGTATTGTGTTACATGAGATTGTGGTGATCCATAAGGGCATTTTATGGATCTGATGCATTTGTAAATATAGACCATAATCATAAGCTAGATTCGACCATTCGAAAGGGTCGAATGTGGAAAAGTTTCACATTCGACCTCCTTAAATGGGCGAAGGTGGCTTTATGAGTATGGACTATAAATAGCAATCTCATGTTTGGTTTTCATTTGTAGATTTGAGTTTATGCTTTGAATGCTCTCAAGGGAGAGGTCATGCCCGACCTTCCCCGGCCTCGAGATAGATGTTTATCCTACTGATGACAGTGTCTGTAACCGTTTCTGAATTAATACGAATCTGTGATGACTTTGTTATCGTATATTTCTGTCTCGTCTCGAATCTCCCATCTGAAACCGAGTTGTTTTCGCTTAATCGATCCGTGGATTCGGTTTTTAACCGGATTCTCAATATCTGAAGGGTAGTCCTTCGAGAGGACTTTGGTACCCTAATGATGATAATTTTGACCTAATAGCTTTTAGTGATGTAGATTGGGGAGGCTATGATAAAGACAGCAAATCCACAACGGCTGGATGCCGGTTTATGGGGAGCAGGCTCATGACCTGGCAATGCAAGAGACAAACTGCAGTCGCCTTATCCACATGTGAAGCAGAATACGTCTCAGCTTCAAGCTGTTGCTCACAAGTTCTCTGGATACAACAACAGATGGTGGACTACGGTTTGCAATTTCTTAAAACCCCTATTTACTGTGATAATGAGGCCGCAATTGCATTAACAAAAGATTTAGTCAATCAATCGAAAGCTAAACATATCCGGATTAAATATCATTTTATCCATGATTGTTACGCAAAAGAGTTGATTGATATGGTCAAAATCCACACTGACTATCAACGTGCAGATCTTTTTACCAAAGCTTTTGATAAATCAAGATTCGAATATCTTTTAAAAGCTAATGGTATAAAAGAAAACCAAGACTAATCATCACCTCGGTTTATCGCTTTTTAGTTTTTAGTTTTTACTGTTTTTCAGAAAAATACAAAAATCCAAAAATATGTTTTTCATTCTAGGGGGAGTTTATTTTCAGAAAAACCAAAAACATTGAAAAATTCAAAAACCCATAAAAATTAGAAAAACCCAAAATGATTTCCAGGAGAAAAAAGGGGAAATGATAGTACATCAGTGGGGATCTGACACATGCTAAAGATGTGTAATGCAATATAAGGCATGTGTTTGAGTCTGTGTGATGTGTTGATAGGCTTCGTAGACCTATTACTGCGTGCCTGATACATACATATCAAACGAATTGTTGTGTGGATGAACTCCTCATGGGCATATGGTCTTAGTACCGTAATTTCGTTTGATAGGGTATTTGTACAAAATTCAGAGGTTTCGGGTTGTTATGTTATTAGTTATCTGGGGATAGCCTCTCTGATCTTCTGTTGTAAGTCATTACGGACCTAGATCAGACAGGGTATCTTTATAAAAGAGCTGAAAAGCTAAATCCTAAAGTTACCGAATTGAGGAGCTTTCAATGTATGAAGATAATCAAAGATTATCTAATGCATCGTATCTAATCATTGATGCAAATCATGATTGATATCAGCCCTCAACCTGGTAGAGTGCACAAGTTACTTTGTAGCATTGATTTGTTGACCTGTACACCTCTGTGCCTCATACCTTGTAAATTACAAATGACGAAAGCATAATCACGCGTTACAATGAGTCTTTGTGCATTTACTTCTTGATACGGGAGTATGTCGTGTGCGTGGGAACCACAGACAATTGAGTTTATATTATAAATAACCGTATCAGTCTAAAGCACTGCACAACAGTCTGCATGTGAGCTTATGTGGACAACAATATCAGCAGTTGCCAAATCACACATTGTCTTTAATGATAATAAATCAAAAGATCAACGGTGTGATCAGTTTTCTTAATAACTGATACGATCCTCTTACCGGAAATCACAAAACATTTACTGCTTTTATCTTTACATTTCTGCTTTTATCAAAAATACAAAACTCAAAAAGATTTTAGGTGTGTTTTAACAAAAACTTTAGAAAATCCAAAAAGATTTTACATTTCTATATTCTTTTTTGATAACCGATGGTGGTTGATGGTGATTTTCTATAACTTGATGGACCAGTTGAGTTTTGTCATCTTTAAATGAGAAATAATGAATGTCGGATGCTTAAAAGATGAGAAAAATATTGAACGGGACTCGATTTTGAGATTTGGTAAAAAGTTCAAAAATTCCAAATTTCATTCGCCCCTTCGTTTGGTCGAATGTGGAATTTTGCTGCTCATTCGAACCTTTCAAACGGTCGAATGTGAGTGTTCTTATGTCTTATTGTACATTCGAACCATTTTTCTTCCTTCGAACCTTTAAATAGGGTCGAATGTGGAAAAATTTTCACATTCGCCCATGTCAATTGGTCGAATGTGGAGCCTATATATGCTGATCTGCACTTTCGATCCTCATTTCAAAAAAAAATTCAAACTTCTGTGATTAAGACCCCTTGTTGCCCGATTGTTAAAAATCATACCATTGTAATCCTCATCTCTTACTGATCATTTTAAGCTATCATTTGCAGGTTATCATCCATTATCCAGTTCAGATTCATTCATTTTGTGTTCGAATCATAAACTGACTCAAAATGTGGATTATTGATTGTTATATGGACAATTCTTGATAGGGATTCATTGTTTAAGTATTTTAGGGGGAGAATATGGCAAAATCCAGGGTTTAAACACAACAGAATAACGAATTGATGATTCAGAAAGTCCAAACCCTAGATTTTAGGATAAAACACTTAAACATTAAATAATCATAATAATTGATGATTGGAAAAGGTGTATCGTTCATGTTAGATGCCTTACAAATCAAAATAGCATGTTATGACACATTAAATCAAATTTCTGCAATTTTTGAAGATGAACAGACACGTTCGACCACTTCAAAAGGGTCGAATGTGGCTTTTTGGTCGAATGTACTAAGTTCAAACGGTCGAAAGTGGAGAAAAAGGGCGAATGTGAAATTTTTAAAAACTGATTTGTACATTCGAACCTTATTTTCCACATTCGAACCACATTTCTCACATTCTTACTTTCGATTGGTCGAATGTGGATGTACAAAATCAAAAATTTCAAATTTTGTTTATTTTTTTCCGTTTTTAACGTGTTTTCTTGTTTTGTTTTGCAGTTTAATCATGTCTGAACAACAGAGTACTGATATTCCTGCAGGATCATCAGACAAGCCAGCCGGGAAGAAACCTGAAGAGGATTTACCTTTTGAAGAGGCACACAACTGCTGTGCTTATCTAGGCGATTTGAAGAAACATATCGAATTCATCGGTATTGTTGATTTTCTGAAGAGAAGTCGTGTTGTTGTTGCTATTGCTACTCCTGTTATCATATACAGAGATCACCAAAAAGAGTTCTGGACAAATGCTAGAATGGATTATTGGAACAACGAATCTGCTACTGTGAGTAAGATTCAGGGGGAGTTAGTGATTATTTCTGAAGACGACATCAAACAAGCATTGAAGCTGACGGATGAGAAGACTGATTCGAGAGTTCTATCTTGGATTGAGCAGAGGAAGTGTTTCCTAAGAATGAAGTACAATGGACCGATTACTGATGGTTCATTACATAAAGGAAAACTGTGCTCGCAGTTCAAGTACCTTGCTCCCGTCATGTTACATTTTTTGGATCTGTGAGTGGAGGATACGATGTAATGAGAAAGAGTATTAGCTCTTTAATGGTTGCCCTGATCTTGAACAAACCATTCAATGTATCCGGAATGATACTTGAACACATGCTGGAACCATTGAGAGGATTGAAGAATAAGAAGTTTCTATTATATCCGAGATTCCTGCAAATGATCTTTGATGAAAAGTACAAGAATTTGAGAAAAGATCCTACTCAGATAGTCGTACAGGATCACATGAGTCTGAACAAACTAGTAAGAATGAAGGGATACAAGGGTGTGCCGATGAATGAAAGACCACCGATGAAGAACATGTTTGGTCTCCTGATCAATCCAAGATATGAAGATTCAGGTATTGATAAAGCCAGGAATGCCAACAATGATTCTGATGAAGACAATCCATTATGTCCTGTTGATCCTGAAGCTAAGAGGAAAAGGCAAGTTGTGAACGTTGGTGCGAAGAGTGGAAAAGGGAAAGGAAAGGAAAAAGAGGATGATACTGAACCACCAAAGAAGATATCTAGGAGAAAGAAAAGTGTTGCAAAGAAAGGTACACACTTGGTGGATGAAGAGTCGATGGACTCTGAAGAGACTCAGGTAGAAGAGTGATGGGACTCTGACAACGAGACTGTGAAGTCCACCACGCCCAAGGCCACTGTGGCTGGTGAGTCTGAAAGTCTAAACAAATCATTAGAAGAACAAAGAATGAGAAGTCCGATTGTGTTGGACGATGTTGACGAAGGTCTGGGTTTGGGAGCTGATGATTTTGGCGGATCACAAAAGACCGGAGAGAAACAGAAAAATCTAACTTACAAGAAGAAGGCTAAAGCTGTAGAGATTGAAAAGCCTATGACATCCCCAACAGCGAAGAAACATAAAACATCTGCTGCTGAGCAATCTAAACTTCCAACTGATAATTTCAATGAAGCGTTGTACATAGTCTTGAAGAAGATTAAAAACAAAAGACTCCAGTTGCTGAGGCTTCAACTCCAAAGGTTACTGTATTAGGTGATGTGATGGATGCAGTCAACCAGAAGCTGACTAATATGATGAAAATGATTAACCAGCAAGAAGCTGAGATTGAACAGCTTAGAAAGAATGATAGAAAGATGTTGGAGGTAGTCGAATCTTCACAGGAGAGCCATGAAGTATTATCAGCTAAAATCAAGCTGCTCCAGAAAGAAAATAAGAAGTTATTATTGCATGAGCAGAGAAACACTAGAAGGTATATCACCATGAGGCTTGAAAACAAGAAGTTGAGAGCAAGCAACAATAGCATGAAGAATATTATTGATGAGTTATACTCGAAATCTCCTCAATTGAAAGAAGGAGAAGAGGATAAAGAAAAAGATGAAGAGCTTGTTGATTTCGAACTATCTGAATCAGAGAAAGATGAAGAAGAAGATGAGGATCTTGAACAGGATGTCGGTGATGCTCCTGAGAAGAAGAAGAAGAAGAAGAAAGATGATGATGATAAAGATGGTTCAGGTGATAATTCTGGTGATGGTAATAGCTCTGCTGATAGTGATGATGATGATGATACTGATAAGTATAAGTATGAGAAGAGAGAAACAGGAAAAGATGCTGGAGAGTCTAGTTCAAAAGCTCCTGGTGGCAATACTGACGATGATGACATATTCTGGAACGAAAAGATCAGATCTTTATCTGAGAAAGACAAGAAATTATATCGCCAGATGTTGACTGATAGAGTCTGGACGATTGAGATGACTGGTAGATTTCCAAAGATATTTGAGTCAGATGATATGTGGTTTTAACTAGAGTATAATGATCCTGATCTGGAAGATGGAGAAGTTTCTACAGCTGTGACTAAAGAAATACTGGAAGGATTGGCTAAACAGGCTGGTAAAACTCTTGAAGAGCTGATGAGTGAGAACCAAATACCAAACATTCCTGAGAAAGAAGCAGGAAATCACTCTGATGATAGAGATGTTCCAGTGTTTGAAGAAGTTGAGATGGAGGATATTACAAGTGAGGAATATCCGGAATACTTCAAAAATGATAAAGATTCTGGATTTCCTGAATTCTCTGAAGAGTTTCTAAGTCAAGTTGAGAAACTTGCTCGTGAGAAAAGCAAGAAATTTGTTGAAGAAGTGTTTAAGAACTCAGGTTGTCAAAAGCCGAATGTTGAACAATCAGACGATCTGAAAGACTTGCTAAGGAAGCTTAAAGAAAAAGAAGCTAACCGCCCTAAGACTGAAGTTCAGGGTAGTTTCTACAAATTTCATAACGAATTGTTTAAAGGCAAAGCTCTCAGATGGAAATACTTGAGGCAGCTAAGGTGTGTCGTTGTGAAGTGGGAAAAAGGAATTCTATACTTTAACAGAATTCATGACATAAAGACACTACCTTACTGGGCTGTTCGCGATATCTGCAGACATACAATGTCAGGGGCTTCAGTAAACAACAATCTTGTTGGTTACTTTGCAGATAGCATGGCGAGAGAGAGAAGAACGAAATGGGAAGTGTTCACCCCTCAGTATCCTAAACGGATAGTTCACAAGAAGGAAAAAGATCAGATTACGGGGTTGAACAAGGTTAGTTTGAAATATAAACCACCGACTGTTTTGAAACATATACCATTGATGCCTATTCCACAACATTTCTCTAAAGACTTTATGTGGTGGTACTATGACTGGAAGACAGCAGAGGCTATTATCGTGTTGAAGGATGGGAAGAAAGACTTCAAGAAGATACCTATCTTTGACTTGATGTGGTTAATCAATTGCTCTCATGAGGATATTATCATGCTATATTACAATCCGATTTACTATGAAGAGAAAGATAGTGAGCAGGCTGCTAAATACCAACGTGTGGTATTTTTATGTTTTGCATGGGATGTCAATGCGGGTTGTGATTTTGATAAGAAGCTGGGGAAGTTTGTTCAGATTCAGAAAACTGAAAAGAAGAAACCGAAGCAAACTCATGAACCAGTCCTGACGAAAGAACAGAAGAAATTGCTACACATCAAGTTGATGAATAAGAGAATTGATGAAGATCGAAGGCTGAAGCAATTCAAGCAATAGTCGAGGGGGAGTTTGTAGATACACGAAGTGCGACTAGTGCTATTGAATTGCGAATTTCATTATGTTTTGCTGTTATCGGACGGTCGAAGGTGGAAATCAACTGGTCGAATGTAGATAAGTTTGGTCGAAAGGAGCTCAGAGAGGTTGAATGAAGTTTTGATTGTACATATATGTTGGTTCGCCCACATTGAATGGTCGAACCTGCACATTCACCCAAACAAATGGTCGAATGTGTAGGTCTATATATAGGATGAATCATTTTCTAAGGTTAACTTTTGGTCATTTTTGTTTCCCTCTCTGAGTGTGTCGTCTCCCTAGGGCCTTGTTGAGTCTGTAACTGATATCTATCATTGTAAACAAGATTTTAAAGTGTTAATGATTATGTTTATCAATGAAATGAAAATGTTTGAGATGATTTGCGTGTTTTGCTAGATATATTATCATTTCGTAATCAATTCAGGGATTCCGCACCTGAATTGAACTTGTTTGATCATATTATTTGCTTGTAGATCCGATACTATTCACATACAGTAACGCCAGTGAGATTCCGGCGAAAAGTCCAGGGAATGAACATGAGAATATTCATGTGAACGGGCAACCATACAACGCAAAGGGTGAACAAGAATTTGATGTTTGAATTTGCAGGTGATCTCTAGTGACTTGAGTTGATATCGGATTGCTCTTAATAGTGGATGACAACAAGCCTGAACGAGATATAATGTTTTGGGAAGTCTCCGTTTTCATGAGAATGTACAAAGGAAAACATTGGTTATTTAGGAAACTTGATGTGCTTCTTTTTTGGTTTTTATTTTAAGTTTATATTAAAAACCTTGGTTTCTATACAGTGAAATTGATATGAGGATAAAAAAAAATTAGTTTGCTTCATCAAAAGGGCTTCTTTCACAACAAACCTTGATTATGCAAGTAATTTATTATTTTTCTTCACAGTTGTCTCGAATGACCAAAAAATTAAGAATGCGGCTGAGTGTCACAATTTTAGAAAATTACAACTAGATGCCAAGAGATGCAAGGTCAATAATCATAATAATGGAATAGAAAATGTACCACAAGTGGGCAGGGGTGAAATTATTTATACTTGATGGTGATGAGAATCTCAAGACTAAAACAAAAAATGTGGTATATGAGAAAATATTTAGTGCTATTTGAATAAAATGTGTATTGCTTGCTTTTAAATTTGAATAAAATATTTCTACTATATTTTTTTTATACGTTTTACCGCTCAAAATAATTGTAAGTTGTTGAACCGCGTGTCAACGCGGGCAAAAGTCTAGTTAAATAATAAAATGAGAGAATTTATGAAAGAGTGTCATGTGCCCCTCATGTGTTTTCTTTTATTATATGCTGTAGAAGTGTAGATGTAGACGGTACCTGTTACCAAGCAAAAAAGAAGATGCAATTTAAGACATTGAAGTTAGAATCTGTTAGCTAAGAAACATGTTGATGGCTTGTGTAAATCATAGCAAAATAATTTAGATTTATTTAATTCGTATGTCTTTATTACACGAAAATTAATATACATAAGAAGTAAACGAAAAATGAAAAAAATAAAATAAAAAAAAGGAACACTGTAAAATCTTATCCAATTAAAAAGGAATATTGTAATTGTACATTTTAAGCATCGTCTGCATTTTATTCGTTTTGATCTTTTCATATATTTTCATCACGAATTCTAAATTTTGCATGTGCAAAATTCAATGCAGTTTTTATGTAAACTAGCGGTCTTCCAGGGGTGTGCTACGCACGCCTTGACATTTTGTCTCCTCTGAAACGCAAACTCTATATGAAACGTGACATTATTCAGAAATTATAATATTCATTTAAACCTCTAAACCTACTTGTCTACCATTACTCCTACTGTTTTCGTTGAAATAAGTCTGATCCATTCCAATTTACACTCCACTAAACAAAATTACAAACGCCAAGTAAACACATTGAAAAACAACTTTTAAATCTAAAAATTTGAACTACCAGGGCTCTGAACATTCAATCCATTCTTTACCGTTCGTCTCCCTCCTTCGATCCGGCGATTGTTTGACCCACCGGATCCTCCACCAACTTTTCTTTCCTGTTCTCCGGTCTCCGTCGCTCACCCTCCATCACTCACTCCTTCCACTCCGTCATTTCTCGCACACTCCGTTCTTCTTCTTCTTCTAATCGAGCTAGCAGAGGTAACGGTTAGTCGAGATTTCAAATCGAAACTGAAAATCGTTCGACCTCTTGAGCCTTCATTCGACCGTTTCCATCGTTCGGCTCCTCTCTTCATTCGACCGTCCGTCTCCCTCCTTGACCCCTGGTTTCTTTCGACCTGTTTTCGTTCGGCTTCTCTCTTCATTCGACCGTTCGTCTCCTTCCTTCGACCCCTGGTTTCAATCGACCTGGTTTTATTCGGCTCCTTCGACCCCTCTCTTCATTCGACCGTTTCCTTTTCCGTCGTTCGGCTCCTATTTTTTTCGGTCACCCCTGGTTTAACTCGGTTCTATGGATTGTTTTGTGGGTTTTTCCTTTGACACCACTTGCTCCTCCATTGACTACTGAAAAGATCATTTTATAATATTTATAATTATTATAATAATAATACTAGATATAATAACTTTTATAATACTATTGATAATAATAATAATAATAATAATAATAATAATAATAATAATAATAATAATAATGACTTAACTCCCCTTCTCAAAGTGGCCTTTGGGGGGCGTGAGCAACTATAGGTTGCTTTTGCTCCTCTTTCGTCCTTTTGGTGGGGTCTGTTAACTTGTCTCCATCTCATCTCGAGACGGGGGACACCTTTTTCATGTATGGTCTCTTCTAAGGTTTATTGCGGGGACTCCTCTGGGGAGGGTCTTGCTCCAACCTCGTCTAATGGAGTGTGGCTATGCCCCCTTAGAAATTTCCACGACTGTAAAGATGGCAAACCTGGGTCTTCTGGGTATAACAGGTTAATCTCACATTTACAGCAATTTCATTTTAAAGATGATAGAAAGGATTTCTTTAGAAGCGCGCTTTCCAGCGATTTTGAGATGTTTACGAATGTGGGGGAAACCCTACGGGTTTTTGGATATTGGTTGTGTGGGAGGTGTATGAAGACACATGCCCTTAGCAGGGGGTGCCATCACCCGGATGGTGTCTCCATCTTCTCGGGAAAGTCTGGCTCGAATGGGGATTTTATTGTGGGGATCCTAAGGCCTCGGGATCCTGTGTTGAGTTGTGATCCTAGGCCCCTACAAGGAGTGGTGGTGGATGTTACTCTCCTTGATCAGGTTTTCTCCATCCCGGCGCAGACCGTTAAAAGTATTCCCCCAAGTTGTCGTTTAGCATTTGCCCAGGCTTTGACGGGGGCCATTCGTAAAGTAGTGGCTTCCCCTGGGTCTGTTGAAAGCTGGGTCAAACTTTTACTCTTACCACGATGTACTCTTAGGGTGGTCGTTCCGTCTTCTAGACAGGAACGCAGGTCAGGTAATAGGAAGTCCTTGCAATGTGATAGTATTATGCGGGCCTTAGCAACATGGAAGGACGGCTCTGGTTTTGAGGATTTGGTTACGTCGCTCCTCCCAACGGGGGAAGAGGTCTTGCATGGTGGGGGAGCTCAACGGATAGGGGAAAAGGACGAGGAAGTTGACCCAAATATCAAGCAATGTCTCAGGAAAGTCAGGGATGGGCACTTCACCGCCGCTGTTAAGGTGTTGTGCTCCAGTGGGGTAGCTCCACCTGGGGAATCTACCATGCAAGCCCTTATCGACAAGCATCCCGTTGTTTCGCCGCCAACCCTACCGTCCAGCTCTCTACCCCACCCTGCATTATTAGTGAGTGAAGACTGCGTTCACAGGTGTGTGAAGTCGTTCCCGAAAGGGACATCCTGTGGGCGGGACGGCTTACGGGCACAACACCTGCTAGATGCCCTTAGCGGGGAGGGGTCGGCGACTGCTTCAGGACTGCTTTCTGCTATCACCGATGTGGTCAATCTGTGGTTAGGGGGGTTTTGTCCCGAGGTGCTCGCTGAATTTATTGCTTCAGCCCCCCTGACCCCGTTGTTGAAGCCTGATAATGGGATTCGCCCCATTGCTGTGGGTGCCATATGGAGGAGGTTGGTCTCCAAGGTAGCCATGAAGAAAGTTGGTAAAGAAGTTATTACGTACCTAGGAGACTACCAATTCGGGGTGGGAATCCCCAATGGGGCAGAGGCCGTGTTGCATAGCGCCAACAGGTTCCTCAGTTCCTTTCATGCAGACGGCTCTTTGGCCATGCTCACGGTTGATTTTTCTAACGCCTTCAACGTAGTCGACCGATCTGTTTTGTTACGGGAAGTCCATTGCCATTGCCCCTCCATTTTTCCGTGGGTCAAATTTTTGTATGCCCAGCCAGCTAGGTTATATGTTGGGGATGAACGCATTGGAGCCTTCACGGGGGTTCAGCAAGGGGACCCCTTGGGACCTTTGCTCTTTTCCCTTGCCTTACACCCCCTGGTGCGCCAGGTGCAGGAAAACTGCAACCTCCCCTTCCACGCTTGGTACTTAGATGATGGGACGATCATCGGGGACGCTGTGCAGGTCGCAAAGGCCTTGGACATTATCAGTACAGAAGGACCATCATTGGGGCTAAACCTTAATATTAGGAAAACAGAGATTTTCTGGCCAACCTGCAATGGGGTGAAGACTAGGCCAGGGCTATTCCCCAGTGATATTGGACGGCCTGAGAGAGGTGTCAAACTGCTAGGAGGGGCAGTCAGCCGTGATGCTAGCTTCATCTGTGATTTGTCTACTAAAAGGGCGTCACGGGCTGTGGATCTTATGGGGCTCCTCCCTCGTCTGCGGGATCCTCAAAGCGAGCTCCTCCTGCTCAGATCCTGTATGGGGGTCGCAAAGATGCTTTTCGGCTTGCGAACATGCCAGCCCCCCTTTGTAAGCAGCGCTGTCTCATGTTTTGATAAAGGCCTCCGGGAGGCAATTGAAGATATTATAGTTTGTGGGGGGTCATATTTTGGGGACCTCCAGTGGCGGGTCGCAACCTTACCGATGCGGCATGGTGGGTTGGGCCTCCTCTCGGCCCAGGATGTAGCTACTTATGCCTTTGTGGCGTCCAGATCTCAATCTTGGGGGTTGCAAGACCATATTTTACGTAACAGTGGGGTTGCTAACACGGATCCGAATTATGTTTGCGCTTTGGAACGCCTGCATGAATATCTCCCTGACTTTGATCTTGGCGGTTTCTCCAATAAAGACACCGCCCCCAAAAAGCCACAGAAAACCTTGGCGAATGCTCTTTATTGTCGAATCGCACGAAGTCTGGGGGAAGATTTTTGCTTGACCCCACGCCAGAAAGCCGTCATGGAATGCTTGCAGATGCCCCACGCCCAAGATTTCCTAACAGTTATCCCTATCGAAGGACTGGGGCAACAGATGTCAGCGGTGGAATATAGAGCAATCCTTAAATATCGTTTGATGATTCCCATTTTTCCGGATGACGAAACATGCCCGGTTTGCCGTAAAGCGTGTTTGGATAAATATGGGGAGCATGCCCTCCATTGTAGAGAGTTACCGGGGTTTAAGTACAGGCACGATTTCGTTCGGGACGTTTTAATGGATATTCTTAGACGGGCAGGGATCTCGGCAAAGAAAGAGGCCCCGGTCAACTTTCTTACAGACCCGGCAGAAGGGAGGTCCACTTTACGTCCGGCCGACGTGCTAGTGTTTGGTTGGGAAGGTGGGAAACACGCATGCGTGGACCTTACGGGTGTGTCCCCTTTAGCGGGTTTCAGGGAGAGTGGGTTCGTGCCGGGGCAAGCGGTACTTAGAGCAGAGTCGAACAAGGTGGCAAAGCACGCCAAAGCGTGTGAGGATAACCAACATGCTTTTGTCCCTTTAGCCTTTGACACTTTTGGCTCATTGGCACCGGAAGCAATCAGGTTTCTAACGAGAGTCCAGCGGGTCGTCCACAGCAACTTCTCGACTCCCCAGGGGCGAGGATTTGTTTTCTCTAGATTAGGATTCTCTATTCAGAAGGGGGTGGCGGCGCAGCTTGTTGCCCGCCTACCTGCTATTCTTATGTAATTTGTCCCTTTTGTTGAAATTAAATATATTTCTTAAGGGAAAAAAAAAAAAATATATGCCATTATTCAGATATCATTCAAACAACTTTCAAAATTCTTATAAAACTTAAAACCCAAATAAGCCATATGTTAAACAACTTTTAAATGGCATGCAAGCAATTTTTTAAATTCTTTTGAACTTCAAATCCAATTTAAACCATCATTCAAGAAAAAGGAATGCCATTAAAAATTATAATTGTGGCTAGTATAAGTCACACGTTTGGATCAAACCGTGACATGACTTATCACATGACAATCTGTGTAATTGATACAGTATTATTTTCTAATTTTGCCCTTTACACTGTTTGCTCCTTTGTATCTATCTCCCTCTTCGCCTCTTTCTTTCTTTATTTTAGACCTAAAATCAGCTTCCATTAATCACCATTCTGTCATTCAACCCCTTATTGTCTCTTCACATACAGACCTTCATCAAGGTTTATAGAACCCCATGTGGCCAAAGAAAATGATAAAGAGAAATTGATATGAGGATAAAAAAAAATTAGTTTGCTTCATCAAAAGGGCTTCTTTCACAACAAACCTTGATTATGCAAGTAATTTATTATTTTTCTTCACAGTTGTCTCGAATGACCAAAAAATTAAGAATGCGGCCGAGTGTCACAATTTTAGAAAATTACAACTAGATGCCAAGAGATGTAAGGTCAATAATCATAATAATGGAATAGAAAATGTACCACAAGTGGGCAGGGGTGAAATTACTTATACTTGATGGTGATGAGAATCTCAAGACTAAAACAAAAAATGTGGTATATGAGAAAATATTTAGTGCTATTTGAATAAAATGTGTATTGCTTGCTTTTAAATTTGAATAAAATATTTCTACTATATTTTTTTTATACGTTTTACCGCTCAAAATAATTGTAAGTTGTTGAACCGCGTGTCAACGCGGGCAAAAGTCTAGTTAAATAATAAAATGAGAGAATTTATGAAGGAGTGTCATGTGCCCCTCATGTGTTTTCTTTTATTATATGCTGTAGAAGTGTAGATGTAGACGGTACCTGTTACCAAGAAAAAAGAAGATGCAATTTAAGACATTGAAGTTAGAATCTGTTAGCTAAGAAACATGTTGATGGCTTGTGTAAATCATAGCAAAATAATTTAGATTTATTTAATTCGTATGTCTTTATTACACGAAAATTAATATACATAAGAAGTAAACGAAAAATGAAAAAAATAAAATAAAAAAAAAGGAACACTGTAAAATCTTATCCAATTAAAAAGGAATATTGTAATTGTACATTTTAAGCATCGTCTGCATTTTATTCGTTTTGATCTTTTCATATATTTTCATCACGAATTCTAAATTTTGCATGTGCAAAATTCAATGCAGTTTTTATGTAAACTAGCGGTCTTCCAGGGGTGTGCTACGCACGCCTTGACATTTTGTCTCCTCTGAAACGCAAACTCTATATGAAACGTGACATTATTCAGAAATTATAATATTCATTTAAACCTCTAAACCCAATATATGCCATTATTCAGATATCATTCAAACAACTTTCAAAATTCTTATAAAACTTAAAACCCAAATAAGCCATATGTTAAACAACTTTTAAATGGCATGCAAACAATTTTTTAAATTCTTTTGAACTTCAAATCCAATTTAAACCATCATTCAAGAAAAAGGAATGCCATTAAAAATAATAATTGTGGCTAGTATAAGTCACACGTTTGGATCAAACCGTGACATGACTTATCACATGACAATCTGTGTAATTGATACAGTATTATTTTCTAATTTTGCCCTTTACACTGTTTGCTCCTTTGTATCTATCTCCCTCTTCGCCTCTTTCTTTCTTTATTTTAGACCTAAAATCAGCTTCCATTAATCACCATTCTGTCATTCAACCCCTTATTGTCTCTTCACATACAGACCTTCATCAAGGTTTATAGAACCCCATGTGGCCAAAGAAAATGATAAAGAGAAAAATATTATAAAGAATTGAAAAGAAAGTGTTTGCTGTTTTGGTGAGATGCGTGCATTGTGATACACATCCTTAGCCTATTAGAAATTAAAAAAAAAAGGAGAGAGAGAAAGAGAAATTGAGAATAGCTGAACCCGGGCACATCACATAATAACACAATAGCTGAACCAACTGGGCTAGAAACGTTTTTAGTGTCATATCCAAACATAACAATATAAATACACTAAACATACCTAAAAAGAAATAAAAGAAAAGCACTATTCATCCCCATCCGTATTAATATACGGATGGGGATGAATAGTGCTTTTCTTTTATTTCTTTTTAGGTATGTTTAGTGTATTTATATTGTTATGTTTGGATATGACACTAAAAACGTTTCTAGCCCAGTTGGTTCAGCTATTGTGTTATTATGTGATGTGCTCGGGTTCAGCTATTCTCAATTTCTCTCTCTCTCTCCTTTTTTTTTAATTTCTAATAGGCTAAGGATGTGTATCACAGTGCACGCATCTCACCAAAACAGCAAACACTTTCTTTTCAATTCTTTATAATATTTTTCTCTTTATCATTTTCTTTGGCCACATGGGGTTCTATAAACTTTGATGAAGGTCTGTATGTGAAGAGACAATAAGGGGTTGAATGTTATATAGATAATATATGCTTTGATTGGTATAGGTGCTGTTCTCGTTAACTGTTTTTATGTGTTTTTACAACTAGGTCATCTTTCTTTGTTTTTTTTTTTTTTTTTTTTATCGGTCAAGGAAATCACCTCGGTACTCCGTTTCGAATCCCCATTTTCGCATCATCCCTGAGAACATAAACTCTTTCAACGTCAAGGGGTATATTTTTATTGGCCCTAAAATTCGAACCGTGTACCTCTTACTTAGGGTTATTGGCACAACTAGTTCATCTATTTTTCCAAAATGGTATCGATAGTTACTTTATATTTCTTATTAAAAAATTTAATTATTTAACATTTTAACATAACTGTTTCTAACATAAGCTAATTGGTTGATGCATAACCAAGTCCTTTAGTTATGGTCTTGGTTAGGGCTGTTCAAAACGTTCGGCGCCCATCAATCGTTCGCCGCTCGTTCACAATTTGCTCGGAAATTGCTCGCTCGATTTTCCGCTCGGTTGTAAACGAGTCGATCGACTCGGTTCGGTTTGTAAACGAGCCAAGCACGAGCAAAGGTCCGCTCGGCTCGATATAATTTTTATTTATTTATTATATATTATATATTATATATATATATATACACACACATTAATTACATTTATATTTATAGTTTTATACATGCCACTGTATGGGGTTTGGCTCAATATCTATTAATCTATTATTAATATATATAAAAGAATTGAACATTGCTGACGTAGCGTGCAATTGTGCCTTCAACCTCTCCATGAAACTGCCACGTGGCATCATAATTGAAAGATTTTAGGATTTTTGAATTATTTCTTTTTTTAATTAAATTGAGTTATTTTAGGAAAAAATAATTTAAAAATAAATTTAAAATTTTCTCCCTCATATTTCCTCCCATAATTTTTAAACGTTTATATCTTTTATATACGGGATTTTTTAAAGAAAAAAATTACACCAAATTAACGAGCGTTTTATTATCTTTCCAACAAGTACCATAGTGCTATATAAAAAACGGAGAAAAAATCGACTATTTTTTGTGGGGTTTCGTTCATACAGGAAAAAAACACACAAAGTGTTCATGTTATTCATTAATCATGTTTTTTCTTTTAAACCAGGTTTTTATCTACGATGTTGAAAATCAGCCCAATCGTCATGTTATCATTGGAATTTTACTAGGTATACTTCATCGAGAGAAGATAGGAGAAAGAATCGCGCAACACTACAACACATGGTGTCAGCTTATAGCAATGTTATTTTTTTATTTATTTAATTACAAGAGTAATAATTATTACTATTAGTATTAGTATTATTAGAATGGTTATATTTTTCAACCCCGGGACGCTCCCGGGAAGAATTGATAGTTGCTGGCGTGGCGTTCAATGGTGGCCTCAACCATCTCTTGATTATGCCACATGGCATAATGAGATGCAATGGTTACAACTTCCAACTTAAGTGTTTGTTTAGTTGATTAGGTTAGGAATTATAAAAGCCATTAGAATGTGAGAAATTAGAGAGATGTGATGAGTTTTTGAATACTTGCATCTTACATAAGTGATTCTTTAGATGATTACTGATTAGGTTTTAGATTAGGGAATATGAGTTATTACTGATTAGAAACTATGAAGATGCAATGATTGAGAGATTTTGTGGTTAGTTAACTTGAGCCATTTGCAATAGGTTATCATGTAAAATTAGATATTTCAACCCCGGGACCTTCCCGGGGTAATCAGCTAGTATGCATATATACAATTACTAGCTGATTACCCCGGGAAGGTCCCAGGATTGAAAAATCTAACATGACTTAATAAAAAATGATAAAATAAGAAAACATACCAAACGTATTGAAAAACATGAATAATTCATTATGTTTTGCGTATTCTCGCAACATAACATCTTGTGTAGAACCCTCCACTATACAGACACACATATATTTTCAAAACTAATATTATGTTGATAATCTAAGAACCGTATAAAACCCATACATCATGTTATAAATAACCATACCTTTGCAAGGATGAGGTCCAAGAGCGTTGGGCCAGATTTCGATTCATAACATTCATGCTGATATCTGCAAGACAAACAACAATAATTAAACATCGGCTCGAATATACTAACATTATTTATAATCTAAAGCCTTAAATTAAAGATCACATACCACATCTGCCGTCTTAAATTCCTAGCAGGCTCATTCATGTTGGCATCAAAGGCGTTAATCCGCCTATAGTTAAAAAAAGCCAGAAACATGTAAATAATCAGAAGCAGAATCAGATCTATACAATAACGAATCTATACATATAACCTAAATCAGAAATATGAAAAGATATCTATACATATAAACAAGGGAAATTGGATTGTATCACACTCAACTATTTGTTATTGACCGATAACGCACTGAACTTTAAACCTCTTGGATTGTGTCACCCTACGTCTAACAGCAGACTAACACCGTTAGTCATTTTGATTACGTGACATCTGTTTTAATACGTGGCATGGTTAAAAAAAACATTTTAATAACTGACATGTACTTCACCTTTATAACACAAACATAAACACACATCGACTGAGAACATTCTAACCCTAAACCCTAACTTCAATCCAATCCAATCCATAAAGAACACTATCATCATAACTTTTATTCAATCCAGTGATATGAGCTATTCTTCTACTTCTATTCGATCTGATGGCAATAGAAACCCTAAAACCTCTAGGGTAGACTTTAATGGAAATATCTATTGCCACCATGATACCCTTGTAGTCCGACGAGTTGCTGGACCAAATAGTGTTCGATATGGGCAAGAATTTTATGACTGCTCTCAATGGCCGGTAAGTCCCTTGATTGATTCATTCTTTCTTTCGGATATTGTTAAAATGTAAATGTGTGTTATTTTTTTTGGTAATTAGAGATCCGACTGCAAATTCTTCTCCTGGAAAGAAGATGTTGATAACATGTTTAAAGCATAAGGAAATGTCAGATTTAGTAGCAGCTATGAAGACATGAAGATACAAAACTTGGAGTTACAAAAATTAATGCTAGAAGGAGAGATCAAAAGGTTGAAAGAAAGGTTGTGTTTGACCAGGTCCAAATGGAAGAATCCATATGTGTTAATTGTATTAATTGTCATTTCAATATGGTAGGTTGTATTTGTGTAAGTGGTTGTAATGTATGTGAAGCAGTTGTAAACCTTTGGTCTAATCATATTATGTTAATGAAAGGCTTCATTTTGTGTTTGATCCATCAAAATTCTGTTTGTTCTTATTTATATAAGCTGACCCATTAACTGGTTTTGACCCATTAACAACAATCTGCACAAACAAGCTGACCACAACAACATGCAAATACAAGCTGACCCATTAACTGGTTTTGACCCATTTATATAAGCTGCAAATACAAGCTGACCCATTAACTGGTTTTGACCCATTAACAACAATCTGCACAAACAAGCTGACCACAACAACTTGCAAATACAAGCTGACCCATTAACTGGATTTGACCCATTTATATAAGCTGCAAATGCAAGCTGACCACATGAACAACCTGCAAATATATTACCACAAACATGACACCATACATAGTTTTACCAAAATATATTACCCATACATGACATCAGAATACATGACAACAGACATAGTTTTACCAAAATACATTAGAATACACTACTTAGGACCAAAAAAGATGTCATATGAGTTTGACCAACATTACATAAGACCACATAAGACACTACTTAGGACCAGCCTTCCACATAACCTTCCCTGTAGCCCTTGCAGTTGACTTGATTGTTTTGTATCTTGTTAATATGGTTGAGTTGATTGTTGTGTAGCGTGCTGAGATGATTGACCTTTGTCTTTTCTTGTTGTCCTCCCTTTTTTTCCTTTTAGGACCAGGTTGACCTGCAAACATAAGTTATATAATTAGGCTAAGTAATATCACATGTTAATCAATAGTTTAGGCTAAGTATTGTTCACCTGCTAGACTTTTACCCTTATCAGTGCATTTTCTCTTGTTGTGGCCCTTTGAACCACAAATACTACAAGTCATTACCACACCATGTTTTGTCAGTTTTCCTGGCTTTTTTGGATCCTCACGAGGATCCCTTTTTCTATTCTTCTTAGGCCTACCAGGTGCAACTTTGATAAATGTTATACATAATCTAAGTTATACCTTCTGTTGGTCAGATATCAATGTCCATGCTTCCCCACCATCATTTACTTCCATGCATTTTCTCAACTCATCCATAAACCACTCCCAGCTATCATTATTTTCACCTTCAACCACAGCCCATGCCAAGGGATACATTTGGTTATTAGCATCTCTCCCAACAACAGACAGCAACATACCTCCAAGAAAAGTCTTCAAGAAACACCTATCTAAGCACAATACCTTCCTACAACCAGCCAAGAATCCCCTCTTGACTCCATCAAAACAGACAAAAAGTCTGAAAAATGTTTCACATGTAGCTTCTGGATCTGCATAATCGAACCCTGGAGGAGAAGTTAAGAGTTCAAATGTTGATATTGGATTTGTTTTCCTCAAAATGTCCAAGTATGATCCAAGTTTACTATAGTGTTCCCTCATTGATCCATGTAACTTCTTATGTGCATTGGTTTTGGTCTTATAATCAAGCCACATAGAGATGATTACCTTATACTTTTGTTTCACAGCTGATTAGATCTCCTTGGCAGACCAATGGGGCTTAGCTTTAAATAGGGGTAGGAACTCATTGGCTATGAAACTATCAGTCAATTGTCTATTTTTGATCATGTTTCTTTGGCAAGTGTGCTTGTTCTTCAGTGACTTAACCATATAAGCTTCTTTCCCTATATGAAATGAACACCAAAGTGAGAATGGACACCCTTTTACACACTTGACATTTATTCGAACTTGTTGATTCTTATCACTCCGAGCTATGTAAAGATTCCTACCATTTGTCACAGCATACCTTTTCACTGCCTCTTTAAAAGCCTCCCTTGAAGCAAATCTTATTCCAACTTTCCAAATGAATTTCTTCTAGTCAGTTTTATCATCTACAACTGGAGCAACTTCTTTGTACTTCTTACCCCTTATGTCATCATCTTCACTATCACCGGGTGTGCTAACATCACCATCCGAGTCTTCATAACTACTATCACCATGTAAGTGTGCATTTACAGGTTCAATCAACTTACCAGCAGCCTCACCCTCTTCTTCAGGCACTTGTTTTATAAACTCTTCTAACAACTTCTGCTTAGACAGAACAGATTTCTGTTTTTCTTGTTTAATTGAAATAATTGACTCCCTAAACTCAACATCTTCCCTATCAGACTCATCAACAACATAACTATACTCATCATCAGAAAACTCCTCATCTGACCCATCTACTTCACCATTATTATCACTATCAGATTCACTATCATCACTCCATAATTCTTTAGCATCTATAGCCTGATTATCAGAAATGGCCTGAACAGTAGCCTCCTTAACACTAGCCTCCTTAACACTTGTGTCTTTAACAGAAACTCTTCTAGCAGTTGACCTACTATATCCCTTACTAACAGATTTTTGGGATTCAGGTGTTTGGGTTTGGGCTTGGGCTTCAGGTTTACTGGGCTTGGGACTGTTTTGGGCTTCAAGTTTACTGGGCTTGGGACTGGGTTTGGTTTCAGGTTCACGAATTGGGGCATTTTGAATAAACACTTCAAGAAGTGGTTCTGAACTGGTCATAACCTTCATCATCATTTCTACAACCTCTTTATCACTAAGAAATCGTTTTAAACCTCCATCATCAGGATTCAAACAATACAAGTGAAAATCTCTAGATTGATAACAACCAGTTTCCATACCATGATCAACTAACTAAAAAATGATTGTGTATCACTATCTAAAACAAGCAACTTGGATTGACCTCCAACATACCTAGGGTGTGGAAAACCCACTTCAAATGTACCACCATAAAAAAGCTTTACCTGAATTTCTTCTTCCATGGGAGTTGTTGAAGATTTTAGGGCTTCAATGGAGATTAGGGCTTGGATCGTGTTTGTGTGTTATGATTAGGGCATTAGGGCTTGGATCGTGTTTTGTGTATGAGTTTTTGTTAAGTGTTGTGTTTATGTTTGTGTTATAAAGGTGAAGTACACGTCAGTTATTAAAATGTTTTTCTTTTTTTTAACCATGCCACGTATTAAAATAGATGCCATGTAATCAAAATGACTAACTGTGTTAGTCTGCTGTTAGACGTAGGGTGACAGAATCCAAGAGGTTTAAAGTTCAGTGCGTTATCGGCCAATAACAAATAGTTGAGTGCGATACAATCCAATTTCCCTATAAACAACAACAGAAACATATCTATAAATTAAAAGATGATCTGAAAATTAAAAAACGCCTCGCGAATCTCAAAAACCTAAAACCGAAAAACACATACTACACAAACATAAAAGAAATCTGACTAATGAAGGCGACCCGACCATAAAGAGATTATGTAAAGTGGAAGGATGGTACCTTACTTTGGAGAGATACACAAGAGAAAACCAGAGAAACTCAGATTTGAATGAGGAGGAAATTGGGAAAAAAATTATGTTAAGTTTTATATTAGGCGGGTCATGGGATTACATAAGCATAATAAATCATACCTTTTTGATGGAGGCTAGATTATCACGATTCAAAAAAAAAAAAAAAAAGGAATGAAAAAAATTAACAATCAATGACAAAAAAAATGAACAGATAACAATCGCAAGATTGGCAGACAGAATAAATCATGTACCTTTGAGATGAAGATCGAAATCGACAGACGCAATACATAGAAGTCGATGGAGAAGAGCCGTTTGGAGACAAACCAGACAAACGAATACGTTTGGAGACAAAAAGAATTTCATCAATATTATAATACATACAGGTGTTAACATTCATCACCTCTATTAGCAACACTTTTACTCTCATCCTTATCCGATACCTTCTCAGACACCGCTAAAGTCACCCTATCAGCATCATGTGATTAATGTCTCCTACTACTCTTACTCTTCAATTCCCTAGCAACTTTTAACGAAACCTTCAACTTTGATAATTCCTTATCCCCTATATTTTTGTAACTAATCCTTTCCTTTATCATCACTACTCCCACCATTCCACCTCACTGGCCTCAACTAGAGCCCCATTCTCAAACAGTCGAACCTCAGTTATCACCAGGCAGCTAGAATATTAAAGGAAATATCCGAAATTTATGGCTGTCCGAAAACACTCGCTGCTCGTCGCTCGCTCGATGCTCGCTCAAAAACATATGCGCTCGAACAATGCTCGCTCGGTTTCCGGATCGATATTAACGAGCCGATCGGCTCTATCACACCACGCCAATGGCGGAAACACGTGGTGCAACACTCGAAAGCATGTCAAAGTCAAGATTAATACAAACCATACTTAATTAGAAAAAGATTATTTTATTTAGATGTCAAAAATAGGTACCTTGTTACAACATTTCACAAAACCACAAACAATAAGTTTCATACATGGGTTTTTCCATCTAAGTCCCAACCCAATGGAAAATGTTGATGAAAACCCAACAAGTATCCGACATCCCATATTTCCACCGCACTAGCCTCATATCTATTCAGCATTTAGTTACCTGAAAGATATGTTTAAAAAGCCGTCAATACAAAAGTATTGGTGAGTTCACAGGTTTTCATTTTTTCTTACTTACTTTCTTCAATACATAAAGTCAGTGCACGTAACATAAATAAGGTATGATGATATAGGATTCCAATCCCAATGTCGATGGCGTTCCCATGAGCCCATAACCAAAATCAGACTACTTACTTTTGCCCCGCAAGTTGTTTACATGGAAACAACTTTAGAATATCGTAACACCCCTTGGTCCATCCGAGGTGACGCTAATCAATCGGGGGTGGGTCCCCGTCAAGGACTGATAGTACTATCCCCATATTCTATGGCTACATCCCTTTGTATAAATGGTTACAGTGAACTGCGGAGACTGCACGTCCCATGTGACTTTATACCGTTACCCATGGACCCATAATATTACCTTTTCGTTCTTACTTACGAGTTACTGCACATTTTTAACAAACATATCTTTCCCCCAAGTTTAAAAACATTAAAACAGAAAAGGGGCCGTGAAACTCACCTCAAACGTATCACGAAATCAGAAAATAGTCTTTGCCAAGTCCGATGTGAGACCACCTACATGTGTCCTAATTTAATAAAGCACTAGTCTTAGAGTGCGTGTCTTACTGGCAAGTTGTCTTTCCCCAACTCCCGACACCATGTTTACATATTCGGTTTAATTAGGAATATACCCTAGTCTTAGGTCCGTTGGTGATGATTTATCCCGTTACAAGTTTCACTTAATCTTATATTGTGATTTTAGCTTCATTACATTTTGTTACAAATATTTCATGTTCAAATGGTTCCATTAGTCGTAATAGGATGTTCATATCCATTTTAGGTGTATTAGGCATTCCTTTACGTTTTTCATTCAAAAAAACTTCTAAAAATATTAAAACATACAATGTTTTTGTAACAAAATAACATCACCAACCACCCTAAAACTCATGTTTATGACCATCTTTGTAAACGTTTCATTTCATCTTTAGAAAACACACAAAACCTTGTTTACAACATTTGGTTAAAAGCACCCCAAAAACAACTTGCAAGTTAATCACATAAATAAATAAAACTTAAACAAGATGAGTTTTAAGAAACTTACTACTAGCACAAGGCTAGGAAAGTCACAAAAATGCAATATTATGATGGAGTTTAAGTGTGTCTTCCAAGGGTTAAGCTCCAAGCACTTGAACACACTTGAAAATGGGTTGGAAAGGATGATTATTATGTGTTTATTTGGTTAAAAAACAAAAGTGGTAATGTAAAAGGGTATTTTGCCGTGAGTTTTAGCGAGAGAGAAGGAGGTAATGTTTTCTTTTTGAAGTGTGAATATATTATAAGATGTTAGGATGGTATATGAAGTGAATAATTCTCATGTGTTTAAACCTTAATAATATAATAAGTATAGGCATGCATGAACAAAATCATTACATGTAGTACTTTGGAGACAATATGGTGGCTTCCACCTTTAAAAAAACGGCTAAAAGGTCTTTCATTGGTCCCATTTCTTGCAAAAAAATATCTCATAACCAATCTAGTTAGTCTCTAGCCAATCCGTTTAGGGTTTTCGGGTTTTGAACGCGTTCTTATTACGAGCTATTCCGAACATGTAATTATCCTCCAATTACCCTTAAACATAGCATAGTTTAAGTATTGGTAAGTTATTTAGACTCTTACCGGGTGAAATTATATTTTTTTACGCGCATCGGGTGCGATACGCGAATTTTATTCGCTACCTGGAGATTTTAATTTGGAGTTTTCATTTATAGTTTTTGGGTTCCAAAACATTCTATATTTCAAAAAAATACCCTTTATTTTATATCCTGGGCATTCGAGATCGTTTTTGGTTATTTAATTATTAACAGGTAATCACCAACGTCCGTTTCGGACTAGTTTATTCTTATGTGATTCCTTCGCATTTCTAATTAAATAAGGCATTCCTATGCCATCTATTGGACTCCGCTATTTTCCGAATACTCAATTATACGTGATTGATATTAATTATTGGTTAGAACAGTTAATAACATATATTAATTACGTACGGAAACGTATCGATTTTTGCCGGATGTCACATTCTCCCCCCGTTAAGAGAATTCCGTCCCGGAATTCAGTTCAAGTTATCCACTACATTAGTATCATTGAAGAGGGCGGGGTGTTTGCGCGTCACATGATCTTCTTATTTCCTAAGTGAACTCAGGTTCACCCTTAGTGTTCTATAAACACAATATCGTGACGCAACTACGACTAAGCTTCTTGGAATTGTCAAACCTTCACCTCTCTTGATTCCTTGAGTTAGTAAAGGTTAGCGTCGATCCTGGATTCAGTCTGTTACAATTTTCCATGCTCAACAACGCCCTCTCAGAGTATAACTTTCAGCGAAGACCTACTACCGATTCGAAGTTCCTAAGGCCAGCGCCTTGTTTATACAACTTCTCAACAGGTTCAGAACTCATTCAAGTAGCCTTAGATCTACCTGATTTATTGATCACCTCTTGAACGAATCAAGCCAGATTATGTGTCCAACTCCATCTATCATTCAATGTATTGGAAATGTACACTTATGCCCTCAAAAGGCTTTGAGTAGTACACCCCAAACGCTAGGGTGATAATACTATCACATAGCAAATTCTGGCGACGAAGCACACCAATCCGATGCGCCATATACATCAATCGTGTCACACGGGACACTTCCTTCAAGGACATTCAATTCGTTCGTTTTAGAATGACAAGCCATAATCATATCAAATCGAGTATCCTAGGCTTGCGTTAAGGGTTCGGCGAACCCTGAGGTATAATGACTACTACAATCCAATAATATAGTAGTTGGCAATCCAGTGTCTAGTCACAACTCTCCAAGAGTATAGGTGGCCATTTATATGCCTCATATCGGAGCTATACGCGAGTGGGAAATGAGAGGGTTCCAAACGGCGATCAACCATTACCCATGTCGCATCACGGCCAAAGGACGCCACATGCAGCATGATAATTAGATTCGCTCATTCAAATGTAACTGAACGGGTGATCTTACCGGATCACAGAACAGTCAACATTCTCGAGGGCAGTCAAGGTTGCTTGTAGTAGCGCTTGGCATTCCCGTGTCCTCACACGGACTGGAATTCCCTATGTACTGACATGCAAACTTTCACATGAGCAATTGTGGTTAATGGTACTAGGGCGCCTAGTATGGACTGACGGAGGTCGAAAGGTTTTGCATCACTTTCACTACCCAATTCCCCAAACAGCAAATGGTGTATATCCGACACACGAGTCGAATAGTTCCACAATCCTTGAGAATTACAAGGCGGCTCAAACACAATGACCGGAGGCTCACATCACCTCAGCACATTGGTCAACACGAGAATGAGGTATATGAACCATCACGAATGGTTGCCGCAACAACAGGGGATGAGGTTTCAACAACATCACGTCACATTACTCTTCACCAAAACAGGCATGCGGAACACCAATGGCTACTAAAAAATGGGTATCTAATCCTAGCCCTGTTATATGTGCCACGCGGACACCGACTGCCCACTCGGTATCAACAACCTTGTAAGTCACATCCAAACATCACAGGCCACTCACCCTCAAATCTAGCTATCGGATCCTATGCAGAGACCTGTATGGAAGGAGTCCTAGAACCGGAACTCTCAATTCGCCTATGGTTCCATCCTTCTGGGATCATTCAGGGTAACATGTGAAATCAAGCCATAAATGAACGTAGCTAACATAGATCTCACCTTTGGGGCTTAAAGGCTCCATGCACCAAACGACGCTCGAGGTAACACGACAAACAAAAATCCGGAGCCTTCACAAAAAGCATCGCTTTCAACAACTCAAGGTGCACACCTAAAGGTGTACTGAGTAAGCTTCCAGACTCATCTTGAGTAGTCAGGCACTAACTATGCGGACTCGACAAAATTCCTTACTATGATGTCTTTAATAGTATCCGTCAAGGACAAGAAATTTTTCCCTAGCGCGAGCAAGGCTACAAGAGAATATCTGGGAACACCGGTATCGACCCAAGGTCGAAATGGTTCCACTATTCCAAGAACATACGTAACAACGCCAAGACTAGATGAACCTACCATTAGAGGAATAACAACATTAGTAGAAAGGCTGAGTTGATCGACCATCTCCGAGCGGTAGGGTAACACCCTTAACGAGTAGACATATCTATATGCCTTTCCGGATTCAACGTTTCATAAAATCTCTGCAGTCTTGTACCAGGGACTCCATCAATGAACACGCTATGGGTGGGTCCACATTGGTATTTCTGTAATCATCAGAATGACACGTCAACAGAGATGGTTTAATTAATCCAGTAGAACGAGTAATAAAAAAGTGAGTATTTCGCCCTTGCTAGTCCCCAAAAGTATGGGCTATAGCATTGCTCACATTCTTGCGATGCCTTCATGTATTGAGGCACATTCAAAGTCCCTTATCACAAAGATGACTCTCGGCTCGCCATGTGGGGATCACGAGATTTCTTTCCGACATTGATTTGCACAACCAATCGTTAGTCACCAGAAATGCACGTAACAGGGTTACAGCGTCACTGATGCCTTAGTTTTAAAGAGATAATGTTCACGAAGTGCGCGGGCATAAAAAGAGGTCAACCCATGATTCAGTCAATTACCTAAATAATCACGAGATTCAGAGGAATACATGGGCTAACACTCAGACTAGTGTGTCTTAGTATGACTTCTAGAAAGTCCATTAGACACTCGAAATCCTACATAATCAATGTCAGAAATACACAATCAAATAAATAGAACAATGAGAGAAACAAGGGGTTTAAGTGATGTGTCCATCCCGAGGGAACCAAGAGCGAAGCAAACGACAAGTCATCACATCATCAAGGCAGTCCTACATCTGTAACAATACGTCCACGGAGCAACTCGATAGTAGAAATGGCACAACAATGAAAGCAACACATCTATGAAGCACATCTACAAGGGAACACCGCACGATAAAAGAGTAGCAGACGACAAGGCACCACTGCAACAAGAACTGCACGTCAACGGAGAAACACGACGCAGGGCAACACCGCAACAAGAACTGCGTGACAATGGGGAAACACAACAACATGGCTATACCACTGCAGGAGGAGCACGGCAACAGGAATGAATCGTCGACAACGTAACGCAAGCACATGGATACGCAATCGGAAAAATAGTGCAACTACAGGCATGCACAATTGTGGGGGTAACACAACAACATGATTACACAACAACATGATGACGCACAACATGGAAAATCCACAATTCACAAGAACAGAAAACTCTGTTATGGTGAGCACGCATCCCGGTGCATCTCAGCCCACTTGTGGGGGCGGAATTCGCATCCGCATCTCCGGCCTCAAACCTATCCTCCATAGGCTTAATAGTAGGAACGGTTGGATTGGCCGGCGCATCCGTAATTATAACATAATTGGGAACTATGGGTTCCACATAATTTAGCTGACTTCTCAAGCCGATATTGTTCATAGAGAGAACAACCGTAGGCTTGGTATAAGTCACTCGAACGATAGCAACAGCAACATCGATAGACTCAGCCAAAGCCTGAGAATCATCGGCAATATTAGGCTTGGAAGGAGCCCAAGGAATGATAACGAGGGGTTCAATGAAAGCCTCAAAGAAAATTGGGTTAGCAACAATAAACTCCACTGAGGCACAAACAGGGTCATAGCGGCTTGGCAAGGGTTATAGAGACGTCTATGTCAACGACAGCAACCTCAGTGGGATCCTCAAAACAGCGGCAACATCAAACTTGGCAAGAGCCATAGAAACAACAACATCGACATACTCAGCAAGAGCTACACACTTAGTAACGATAGCAGGATTTGCTAGAGCCATAGAACAATAACAGCAGCAGCAACAATAGGCTTGGCGGGAGCCTTAGGCACGTCGTACTTATTAGATGTGTGGTAAATAGTATCCATAGGACCTAGAAACCAACCATCGCCTATTCCAATATCAAAGATAGTGGTCACAACAAGAATAACAAAGAGTAGAAGCAGAAGGATCATGATTTATCGAGACACCATGATAAAATGGAAATGATACCGACTCTGACGGATCAGCCAAGTCATCCTTCTCGCTAGGGTCCTCTTCCAGGTTCTCATGGTGCAAGCATCGAGAGTCATCTGGTTGAGTGTGTTTCTGTTGGATCAGTAATGCTCTTGATGTATTGCTTGCTAGTGAACACTTATGTGTTTAGCAAGTTCAATCAGATTTGCACAGCGGAATGAGTAAGTACAGTTACTCTATCAACAGAAGTTATTACTCCCCCTTGATGTTTGAAAACTAAAGACAAGTTTAATGAGAATCTAAGTATTGAATGTAAATGGTAATAAATACTCAAACAGATTCTCAATGAATGAAATGGAAATAACAATAATAAGCTTTGAAGGATTTCAGTTTCAATTAAAATCAATGTCTAAAACAGAGGGATGAACCCATCTATTTATAGACTTTACAAATACATGAGCCTTGCTAAAAAGCAAGTCTGTAACAAGTTGCATTCTTGGAACTTGCACAAAAAGATAAAGTAATACTAAACAAATAAACTACTGAAACATAAGGCGGTGGAAAGATTCTGGTACAAGTGCTGATGAATGACAAACTACTGATGAGTAGTTTGTCTTCAGTAGTTCTTTAGTGAACTTGTCTGGTTAGACTTCAGAACTTCTGATACTTCTTCTTCAGTACTTGTTGAATCCTTTTTCAGTACTTTAGTCTTCTTTCTTCAGTAGTTCTATACTTAGAATATTTTGCAGAAGTATGAATTAGACTAAGGTTTGCAAAAGTGGTTTCCTCAATCCTTTTTGTCCTAACAATCTCCCCCTGGATTGATGAAGCCAAAACCTTTTCTAATTCCTTATTGTTTTCTTCTGTCATTCACAATCTTCCATATCTCCTTGAACATGGAATTCTTCAGTTGATTTACCTGTTCATCAGTGAGAGATCTCCTTTGAGGTTCCAAATGTTGAATTGTAAGCAAGTCCTGAGTTGATAGATTCTTCCGTTCATTCATGGACTTGTAGGCCTTGCTTGTAAGATCTCTTCTTGTCACCAATACTGAGTTGTCATCAGTAAAGGACCATCTAATGATCAGCACTATAGATTTGTCAAAATCTGAAGTATATGGAACCATGCTGGATCCCTAGGATGTTCCTGAGTGTTGGATGTTTTCTATTTATGGGACTCTCAGGTGGGATTAACTTCTGTCTTCTGTTTGCACCACATTAGATAATTTAAAAATAGGTAGATGATGTTCAGTGACTACCTTTGTGTGCAGCTTATCAGTTATAGTTTTCCGGATTTGGTAAGCAAATGTTGAAGGATCCCTAAATTGTGTTATCAGAGGTTTTTCTTCATTATCAAAGTCTCCTTGCACAACTGTGTTGCCTTCTAGCAACACCATTTTGAAATCAGTCTTTGTATTGTCCTATGGCTTTCTCTTGGTAGCTGGTCTTTGTTTAACACCAGAAGTTCTAACCACTGAAGTTGATACTTCAGAAGTTTTGAACTTCTCTGGATTAGCAGCCTTGGCAGCCTTGTATTTCTTGTATGTGTCCAGTAGTTTGTCTTCTCTCCATTTTGACACAAAGGCTTTTGAACCATAGTCATTAGCTACCAGTTCTTCAATCATTTCTGCTCTGTTGGCTTTTCTATCTTTGTCTGTTGCAAGTTTGTCAGCAACAAGTTGAGCTCTTCTGGTTAGCTCATCCATTGAGAGCCCTTTGAGTGAATAGGCTTTTGTTTTGCTGTTCTTTGTTATAAAAGACACCAGTTGTTGTCTTTTATCTTCTTCAGCAACTCTCTCTATTTCAGCTTGCCTATTCAACTTTGCTTCATAAGCTTGAAGCTTTTCATTTAAGCTTAAGTCTTCCCTTGCCTCCAAGTTGTTCCAGAAGTGTCAACTACTGAAGGATTGTCTTCAGTACTTTCAGAGTCTTCAGCAGTTTCTTCATTATGGCCTTGGGAAGTTTCAGCTTCAACTTTAGTTCCAGAAATAAGCCTTTGTTGATCTTCTTTTTGTTTTTGGGCTTTTTCTAGCAGTTGTTGTTGTTGTAGAGTCACTCTTGCCTTTATCCTGGCTTCCAGTGACTCTTTAGGTTCCTTAATCTTCTCCCCCTTTTTGGCTTCATCCACTTCTGGAAGCCTTCTAGGTTGAGAAGTTCTACCAGTAAGTTTAGCAAGCTGTCTTGAGTTGTTGTCTATTTTGTTGGACATCTCACCAAGTTTTTAGTTGATCACCTCAAATTGAGTTTTGGTTGACAACTCCAAAGCAGTTGTGAAGGATTTGAGGTGATTGGTAATGAGGGTGTTCATCAACTGGTATAGGGGACCATCTGGGCTGCATAGTTGGTTCAGGTCTATGCTGGATAACCCAGGGAATTGGGTAGGCATTTTCAATGAGGGGTGTGTTTTGGGTGATCTTCATGTTGTACAGAAGATGCCACTATAGGGGAATCAGGGATCAGGTGGACTTTAACCTGATCTGGTGTGACCAGCTCTTTGAGCTTAGAGACACAAGGTGTAGGACCTTCACTAGCAGCCGTCAATTCAAGTTTGGTGGAGTGTGAATCATCATCCAAATCAATGGAATCATCTGAATCCCTTCTTACTTCCTCAATGAGGACAGTATTAGTTATATCATGAGCCGGGCCCAACCCAGTTGTCTCATGTACCTCTTGTTCTTGGTTCAGAGGATTTCCTACCTCAGGCATTAAGCCTTCATCAGTAGTTGCCACAAATGAGGTCTTAGCAATGTTACTTCTTTCCTCAGATCCACCACTGGGTGGTATATGAGTAGTAATAGCCTCAAATGTACCTAAAGTCTCTAAGTTTGGGCTTAGAAACCCTGGTTCATCCTCATCTCTTGGGTTAGGGCTATGGACATCCACATCCATGTCAAAGTCTGAAGGTATGTCCCCTGTTTGATGTGGTTGTTGGGGGCTGACATGTTCTGATGGGATAGTCTCTTTTAGCCTAGAGAGAAGTTTGGCAATTTCTAGGGCTTCAGGTTCAGAAGTTTGTGGTATGGGTTCAGTAGTTTGGTCTAATGGTTCAGCAGTTTCAAAAAAAGAGTCAATGGGGATTGTTTTCTTAAATTTCTTTCTTTTTAATAGAATTGTGATTGGTGCTCTAGTGGGGGTTTGAGATGGATGAGACTGAGAGGATGTTTCAGTCACATCTTTATCAAGTGCAGACTGCACATTGGCAAGTTCAGGCATCTCAACTTCCTGAACTGCCTTTCTTTTAAGGCTGGTGGGTTTTTGTTTTTGCTGTTGAGGTTTCTAGGCCTTTTTGGGTGAGGGTTTGGAAGATGAGGGTTCCATGGGGACTGTTGTATGTTCCCCTTGGTCATCTTCTGGCCAGGCAGCCGGTTTATTGTGCCTAGAGTATGCTTGTGAGGTGAATGGGTTTAAAGCAGTTGTTTTACCCACAAGCACCTCTTCTCCAAGTTCTTTTATTATGCATTGCATAATAAACCTTAGATACAACAAAAACTTCTTTTTAGAATTGAGATGATGTAACACCAACTCATTAAAGAAAAGTGTTGATTCCCTGAATTTTGTTTCATTCACAATCGAATGAAAAATAGGTTGAAAAGTAGAGAGCATCTGATCATAAGATCCAGTTTTTGGACTCAAACACATTATTATGTAATGAAACAAAAGTTTATATTTTGGTTCAAAGAATTTCTTAAAAATGGTTGCATGTGAGAGAGTACCTTGGTAACCACACCTTGTCATAGTCAGATGGATTTCAGAGTTTGGAAATTGATCTGGGGCACCCACATCATCTAGACCCAGTCTAATCCACAAGGTTGCTGGTGTGATTGCCATTCTCCTCCCTTGGATGGTTGAATTGAGGGAGATCACTTGATCATTCATTGTCATTGTCTCCGCATTCGCCTAGAACTCATTTAGAGTTTCAGTGTGGATTGGAGGATCAATGGTGAGGGCAGTGAAGTATTGGGATTTAACGACTAAATCAATGATTTCGTTGTATTGGGACCAGGCTTCATGTTTCTCAAAGTAGCCTCTTTGATTGTGTCCCTGTTTCAGTATTAGAGCCATGTGGTTTTGTGTGTGTGGATCGAACAGTATTTTTGCAGGTTAAGGGTTTTAAGAGTGTTTTTGAGAAAGAAGGATGGAATTTTTCTTTTTGAAAGGATAAGTGTTGGAAAATGTGTTTATCAGAAGTTTGTAACCGCCCTAGGTCAAACTTCTGAAGTGGGAAATATCTGATTTGCCCTTAATGACAAAACTGCTGATGAAGAACAATCATCATCAGTAGTTCCCATTTTCTCTTCAGTAGTTTGTTAACAACTGATGAGAATGTTTATAAACACTTTATTCATAACTTCTGAAGATTATTTTATCAGAAGTTAATCATTTTTCAGAAAATATTCCCATACTGATGTTTTTTGTTCATCAGTAGTTTCTCTCTTTTTGTTTTTCAGAAGTTTTGGACTAAAAATAGATGTAAGTGAAAAATAAAATATGTGCAGGAAAAGTAAAAGAACACTTACAAATTTAGTATCCCAAGCATGGATACTAACTTTTGAAATGTTGATGTGTCAAGGGGTTTTGTGAATATGTCAGCTATCTGATTAGCTGTTGTCACATGCTTCACTTCAATCTTGCCTTTTTCATAGCAATCCCTGATGAAATGATACTTGATTTCAATATGTTTAGTTTTTGAGAACTGAACAGGATTTTGAATGATGCTAATGGCAGATTTGCTGTCTACAAGCAATGGTGTCTTGGTCTCTTTGATTCCATAATCAAGAAATTGATATTGGAGCCATTGTATCTGTGATGTACAACTTGCAGCTGCAATGTATTCAGTTTCAGCAGTTGAAGTTGCAACAGATGTGTGCTTCTTTGATTGCCAGAACACTAGACAGTTTCCCAAGAATTGACAACCACCAGATGTTGATTTTCTTCACATTTTGCACCCTGCATAGTCACTATCTGAAAAAGCTAATAACTTGGTATTGCTAGAAACCGGATACCAAATTCCAAGTGTAGGAGTTCATTTCAGATATCTGAAGATTCTTTTTACTGCAATTAGGTGTGATTCCCTAGGAGCTGATTGATATCTAGCACAGACACATGTTGAAAACATAATATCTGGTCTAAAAGCAATTAGATACAAAAGGGAACCTATCATACATCTATACATGGTTTGATCAACTTGTTTTCCTTGATCATCTGGTTCAACTTGTGTGGTAGGTGTCATGGGAGTGGAACATGATTTACAGTCTTGTAAAGAAAATTTGTTCAATAATTCTTTAACATATTTAGATTGATGTATAAAAGTTCCATTAGTTTGTTGTTTAATCTGCAGTCCTAAAAAGTACTGCAGTTCTCCCATTGTACTCATCTCAAATTTGATTGCATGAGTTTCTTAAATTCATCACACAATTTTGTGTTTGTTGAACCAAATATGATATCATCAACATAAATTTGAACAAGTAAGACATGATTTCCAACATTTTTAATGAAAAGAGTTTTATCAATGGATCCTCTTGTAAAGTTATTTTTGAGCAAAAAGTTAGAAAGTGTTTCATACCAGGCTCTTGGAGCCTGTTTTAGCCCATAAAGAGCTTTGTCCAGCTTGTACACCCACTCAGGATGAGAAGGATCCTCAAACCCAGGTGGCTGACAAACATACACTTCCTCTTTGATCTTTCCATACAAAAATGCACTCTTAACATCCATTTGGAAAACTTTTATTTTGTTGGAAATGGCATAGGCCAGAAATAACCTGATGGCCTCAAGCCTTGGAACTGGAGCAAAGGTCTCATCATAATCAATTCCCTCTTCTTGAGAGTAACTTTGTACCACCAGTCTTGCCTTGTTCTTAATGATCATACCATCCTCATCTTGTTTGTTCCTGAAAACCCATCTTGTGCCAATTGGTAGCTTGTTTGGTGGTAAGGGACAGATTTCCCAAACCTGTTGCTTCTTGAACTGAAGCAACTCATCTTGCATAGCTTCCACCCAATTGTTGTCTTTGAGGGCTTCTTGGTACTTCTTAGGTTCCAACTGAGAAATGAATGCTGAGAAGAAGCAAAACTTGGAAAGCTGGTTTCTTGTGAGAACACCTGATGCAATATCACCCATGATTTGTTACAATAGATGATCTTTGTGTTCAATCAGTTGCTGTAAACCACTGACAGGTGTAGGTGGCTCTTGTACTTCATCAAACAAACCACTGAGGTTTATAATATTTGGTTCAGCTGTTTGAACATCTTCAGTAGTTGTAGGTACTGAAGCAGATGTTTGAGTTTGTACATCAGCAGTTGTTGAATTAAAAGTTTGTGAAACTTCTGAAGGTTTGAAAGTTGACTTAATGACTATATTAGGATTCCATGGTGCTGGATCCTCATCATCAAACCTTTGATCACCATAATAAGTAGGTTTAGATGAAGTAACAGTCTTTCCAGGTCCAAAGTGGAAGCTGTCAAGGTTAAAGAGTTCAGCAGGATGTGCTGGAATAAGGGTGTGTTTTAACTCATTGAACTTGACATTCAGTGTTTCTTCTACTATCTTGGTTCTTGAATTAAAAACTTTGTAGGCTTTTATAGTTGAAGAATAACCAAGAAAGTAACCTGAATCAACTTTAGCAGCAAACTTTGAAATAGAGTCTTTAATGTTTAGAATGAAACATTGACATCCAAAAGCCCTGAAAAAGGAGATAAGAGGCTTTATGCCATGAAGAACCTCATAGGCAGTCTTGGAGTGTCTCTTGTTGACAAGGACTCTATTTTGAACATAACATGCAGTGTTAACTGCTTCAGCCCAGAAATACAATGGTAGGCCTGAATCAGCTAACATAGTTCTTGCTGCTTCAATTAATGTCCTGTTCTTCCTTTCTACCACACCATTTTGTTCAGGAGTTCTAGGAACACTGAATTGTCTAATATAATCCCTTTAGACAAACAGAATTCATCCAGAGTTTTGTTCCTGAACTCTGTCCCATTATCACTTCTAATGGCTTTGACATATAGAGAATATTGTTTCTCTACTTGTAGAATGAAGAACTTGATGATTTCAGCTGCCTCATCCTTGGAGAATAAGAAGAATACCCATGTGAATCTTGAATAGTCATCAATGATGACCAAGCAGTACTTCTTTTTACCAAGGCTCATGATTTTACTGGCCCAAATAAGTCCATATGGAGTAGTTGAAGACATGCAGTTGTTTTTTATTCTTCAATAGACTTATAGGAGGACTTATGCTGCTTTCCCTTTAAACAGGATACACAGTGTTCTTGACACTGGTATACTTTCAAGGGTAGACCTCTGACCAAGCCCATTTTTGTGACTTTATTTATGGTTTTAAAGTTCACATGGCCAAGTCTCCTGTGACAGAGATCAGTCTCTAAAGTTGATGCCTTTGAGAAGAAACAGGTAGTGTTGTTCAGTACTTTGTCCTTTTCAATGTCCACTGCATAGACATTGCCACATCTTTTGGCTATCAACAAAGAATGATCTTCAATGATCTTCTCTATCAACTTCTGGCCTTCTGGTGATATGATCTTGCATGCTGTCTTTGTGAAAAAGGAAGAATATCCTTTATCACACATTTGTGACACACTCAGCAAGTTGTACTCAAGGTTTTCAACCAGATTGACCTTGTCAAACTGTATTTTGCCAGAAGAGACATTGCCATGTCCCAGCACATATCCCTTGGCATTGTTCCCAAAGGATTCAGATCCTTCTCTTTGACTGATAAAGTTGTTTATCAGGTATCTGCATCCTGTCATGTGCATTGAGCCTCCACTGTCCACATACCAAATGCTATTTAAGCCTCTGGAGACCCTCTGCACAAAGTAGCAAATTAGTTAGATTTAGGAACCCAAGCCAGTTTGGCTTTGGGTTTGCTCTTGAGAACATTAACAGTTTGTTCTTGACCAGGTTGAGGAATCCATGTCTTTTTGGCAATGGATTTTTCATTAAGAGCAATGGTGGTATCCTTTTGAGGACCACCATCAACCTTGCTCATCAATAGGTGTACCATATACATGAGATATTTAATCTCAGCAGTTTGTGAAACTGCTGATGATGTAGGTCTAACTACTGAAAGAGAATTTTGAGAAAAAGATTTTTGTTGAGATTTCATCTTTTTCTGAGAAAAGGTGTTTGCTGGTTGTTGTTTCTTGGGAGAAAAAGTTTCTTCAAAATCATTTTTGATTTGTTTTCCCACAACCAGTTGTGAAATTTTCTTGTTGTACTGAATTCCTTTTCTATATCTACAAAATTCTGTCTTGTGGTTAAACAAACCACAAATTCACATTCTTTTGCCTTTTCTTTTTCATTTGAAGGCAATTTTCTGACTGTTTTGATTTGTTTTAGGTCATCAGTAGTTTTCAGGTTCTCAACTCCTGATGTAGATGAAACTACTGATGGCTTAAAGTCAGATTTTATCAGTACTTCTGAAGAACTTTCTTTGTGAGTTTTTAGAAAGTTTTCATGAAAAGATGTGCATTCTTTCTCTTTAGAAGTTTCACCTGAAACAATTTTTCTTCCATCTTCAGTAGTTTTGGGGGAAGAATCTGTTGGTGTTTCAGTGTGATTGTACCCTATGCCAAACCTAACATTTGAAGCACTTTTTTTGTTAAGTAGCAGTTGGTACCCTTTACAAGATTCTACCCATTTTTCACAAGTAACCTTGGTGTCAGCAAGCACTTTTCTGACATTTCCTAGGTCATCTATCATGATTTTAAGTTGTGCTTGGGTTTCAATAGCATTATTAGTTAATTTAGAATTTTCTTTTGCCTTTGCAGCAAGTTTTCTTTCTAAATCACATTTCATCTGAGTGAATTTTCTCTCAGAGTCATTTGCTTTGCCTTGTAAATGCACATTGGTCTCTCTTATGAGAGCAAAAGATTCTTTACATGAAGTGGAACAAAGTTTTGTTAAAGATTCTTTTGATACATGAGACAGGGCAGATTTTGAGGTGCAGGCCTCAAATGCCATTAAGGCAAAATTATTTCTGCCATTGTCAGGTTCTCCCCAGTTGATGTCAAACATTTTGATGTCTGCATCAGGATTACACTCAGTAGTGTCAAAAGGAAGACTGCTCCAGTCAACATAACCTGAGGTGAACAAGCTTTGTTGTGAGGGTTGCTGAGTCTGTGGAGGTTGTTGAGCAGCTGGAATGGGAGGGATTGATTGTTGGCTCTGCATCTGTTGAGCAGGCATCTGTACATATTGTACTTGTGGAGCTTGTGCCTGTACAAAATGTGCACTCCCCTGTGTTCCATTATTCCTATTATAACTACGGTTAAACTGATTTCCAGACTGAGATTGGTTGTAGCTAGAGCTTCTACACTCTCTAGCAAAGTGTCCCAACTTCTGACACTTGTGACATCTAAGTTTAGACTTGTCAAAACCAATTTTTGTAGAACTGTTTAGTCCTGGAAATTTTCTTCCTAACCTTTTATAAAATTTGTTTGTTTTAATACTTAACATGGCCAGTTGGTGTATGATGTCCATTTCTTCTAAGTCATCATTGCTGAAATTTTTTAAATCATCCATGATAAAACACATGTTATCAGCAGTTTGACTATATTCATCATTGTCATAACCTGGGAATGATCTTTCTGATGAGATCCAAGCAGTTATGTCAATGTGGTCAAAAGATCCAAAACTATTTGAACAAGTAGGTGAATCTTGTCCCAATAGTGTTGTACTACCTAATAGATAGTCATCAGCAAGTTTTACCAGAACTTTGCAGTTTCTTCTTTTGATCGATTTCTCTTTCAAAAGTTAGCAATCTCCCATGAAATTTTGTAAGAGTGAGGGAGCTAAAGTCTGGTGAGGATCTAAGGACTATAGAATATGTTTCCCATTTTTTAGGTAAAGACCATAAAAATCTATGAAGCATAGATACAGTTGTGTAGCTCTTACCATTTAATTTTAGCTCAGATATCCATGAGGAGAATCTTTCAAATTGTTGAGTTAACGTTTCCCCATTTATATGAGCAAAAGTTTCATATTGTTGAGCCAGGATTTCTCTGGTGTTGGCAATCACCTCTTCAGTTCCTCCAAACTGTTCTTTTAGGCAGTCCCAAAGCCCTTTGGCACTATCACAATGTAATAGTCCAGAGTAGATTTCATTTGGGAGTGCCATTGCCAACATAGAGAAAGCTTTAGCATCAGGCTCAAGTTTTAGGAAATCATCATCTGTATAGTCCTTTGGGTCTTTTGGTATTTCTACTTTAGTTTCAAGATTAATATTTACTGGTTTGTGAGGACCATACATCACAGATTTCTAGCAACCAGTGTTGGTCTGTGATAATGTATGTGCCATTCTCCTTTGCCAGATATTGTATTCATTTCTAACTAGCATAGCAGGTTTATTGGCAGAACCAGTATTATGTGGATCCATTTTAAAGAGTATTGATTTGTCAAATATCTCTTAAAGTGATGGATGTTGATAAAAAGTGAACTTTTAATCCTTTATTGAATATCAATGAGAGCCCATGTCTGATTCTCAATGTGTTAGATTGATATGTGATCAGATAAACCAGAGCTCTGATACCAATTGTTGGATCAGTAATGCTCTTGATGTACTGCTTACTAGTGAACACTTATGTGTTTAGCAAGTTCAATCAGATTTGCACAACGGAATGAGTAAGTAAAGTTACTCTATCAACAGAAGTTATTACTCCCCCTTGATGTTTGAAAACTAAAGACAAGTTTAATGAGAATCTAAGTATTGAATGTGAACGGTAATAAATATTCAAACAGATTCTCAATGAATGAAATGGAAATAATAATAATAAGCTTTGAAGGAACTCATTGGTGATCAATTTTATAGTTCAGTGCGTTGGTGATCAATTTTATAGTTCAGTGCGTTATCGGCTAATAACAAATAGTTGAGTGTGATACAATCCAATTTCCCTATAAACAACAACAGAAACATATCTATAAATTAAAAGATGATCCGAAAATTAAAAAACGCCTCGTGAATCTCAAAAACCTAAAACCGAAAAACACATACTACACAAACATAAAAGAAAGCCGACTAATGAAGGCGACCCGAACATAAAGAGATTATGTAAAGTGGAAGGATGATACCTTACTTTGGAGAGATACACAAGGGAAAACCGGAGAAACTCAGATTGAATGAGGAGGAAACTGGGAAAAAAATTATGTTAAGTTTTATATTAGGCGGGTCATGGGATTACATAAGCATAATAAATCATACCTTTTTGATGGAGGCTGGATTATCACGATTCAAAAAAAAAAAAAGAACGAAAAAAATTAACAATCAATGACAAAAAAAATGAACAGATAACAATCGCAAGATTGGCAGACAGAATAAATCATGTACCTTTGAGATGAAGATCGAAATCGACAGAAACAATACATAGAAGTCGATGGAGAAGAGCCGTTTGGAGACAAACCAGACAAACGAATATGTTTGGAGACAAAAATAATTTCATCAATATTATAATACATACCGGTGTTAACATTCATCACCTCTATTAGCAACACTTTTACTCTCATCCTTATCCGGTACCTTCTCAGACACCGCTAAAGTCACCCTATCAGCATCATGTGGTTAATGTCTCCTACTAATCCTTTCCTTTATCATCACTACTCCCACCATTCCACCTCACTGGCCTCAACTAGAGCCCCATTCTCAAACAATCGAACCTTAGTTATCACCAGGCAGCTAGAATATTAAAGGAAATATCCCAAATTTATGGTTGCCCGAAAACACTCGCTGCTCGTCGTTCGCTCGATGCTCGGATCGATTATTAACGAGCCGATCGGCTCTATCACACCACGCCAATGGCGGAAACACATGGCGCAACACTCAAAAGCATATCAAAGTCAAGATTAATACAAACCATACTTAATTAGAAAAAGATTATTTTATTTAGATGTCTAAAATAGGTACCTTGTTACAACATTTCATAAAACCACAAACAATAAGTTTCGTACATGGGTTTTTCCATCTAAGTCCCAACCCAATGGAAAATGTTGATGAAAACCCGATAAGTATCCGACATTCCATATTTCCACCGCACTAGCCTCATATCTATTCAGCACATAGTTACCTGAAAGATATGTTTAAAAAGACGCCAATACAAAAGTATTGGTGAGTTCACAGGTTTTCATTTTTTCTTACTTACTTTCTTCATTACATAAAGTCAGTGCACGTAACATAAATAAGGTATGACGATATAGGATTCCAATCCCAATGTCGATGGCGTTCCCATGAGCCCATAACCAAAATCAGACTACTTACTTTTGCCCCGCAAGTTGTTTACATGGAAACAACAACAAATTTCGAATATCGTAACACCCCTTGGTCCATCCGAGTTGACGCTAATCAACCGGGGGTGGGTCCCCGTCAAGGACCGATAGTACTATCCCCATATTCTATGGCTACATCCCTTTGTATAAATGGTTACAGTAAACTGCGGAGACTGCACGTCCCATGTGACTTTATACCGTTACCCATGGACCCATAATATTACCTTTTCGTTCTTACTTACGAGTTACTGCACATTTTTAACAAACATATCTTTTCCCCAAGTTTAAAAACATTAAAACAGAAAAGGGGCCGTGAAACTCACCTCAAACGTGTCACGAAATCAGAAAATAGTCTTTGCCAAGTCCGATGTGAGACCACCTACATGTGTCCTAATTTAATAAAGCACTGGTCTCAGAGTGCGTGTCTTACTCGCAAGTTGTCTTTCCCCAACTCCCGACACCATGTTTACATATTCAGTTTAATTAGGAATATACCCTAGTCTTAGGTCCGTTGGTGATGATTTATCCCGTTACAAGTTTCACTTAATCTTATATTGTTATTTTACCTTCATTACATTTTGTTACAAATATTTCATGTTCAAATGGTTCCATTAGTCGTAATAGGATGTTCATATCCATTTTAGGTGGATTAGGCATTCCTTTACGTTTTTCATTCAAAACAACTTCTAAAAATATTAAAACATACAATGTTTTTGTAACAAAATAACATCACCAACCACCCTAAAACTCATGTTTATGACCATCTTTGTAAACGTTTCATTTCATCTTTAGAAAACACACAAAACCTTGTTTACAACATTTGGTTAAAAGCACCCCAAAAACAACTTGCAAGTTAATCACATAAATAAATAAAACTTAAACAAGATGAGTTTTAAGAAACTTACTACTAGCACAAGGCTAGGGAAGTCACAAAAATACAATATTATGATGGAGTTTAAGTGTGTCTTCCAAGGGTTAAGCTCCAAGCACTTGAACACACTTGAAAATGGGTTGGAAAGGATGATTATTATGTGTTTATTTGCTTAAAAAAACAAAAGTGGTAATGTAAAAGGGTGTTTTGCCGTGAGTTTTAGCGAGAGAGAGGGAGGTAATGTTTTCTTTTTGAAGTGTGAATATATTATAAGATGTTAGGATGGTATATGAAGTGAATAATTCTCATGTGTTTAAACATTAATAATATAATAAGTATAGGCATGCATGAACAAAATCATTACATGTAGTACTTTGGAGACAATATGGTGGCTTAAGCCACCTTTAAAAAACGGCTAAAAGGTCTTTCATTGGTCCCATTTCTTGCAAAAAAATATCTCATAACCAATCTATTAGTCTCTAGCCAAACCGTTTAGGGTTTTCGGGTTTTGAACGCGTTCTTATTACGAGCTATTCCGGACATGTAATTATCCTCCAATTACCCTTAAACTTAGCATAGTTTAAGTATTGGTAAGTTATTTAGACTCTTATCGGGTGAAATTATATTTTTTTACGCGCATCGGGTGCGATACGCGAATTTTATTCGCTACCAGAAGATTTTAATTTGGAGTTTTCATTTTTAGTTTTTGGGTTCCAAAACATTCTATATTTCAAAAAAAATACCCTTTATTTTATATCCTGGGCATTCGAGATTGTTTTTGGTTATTTAATTATTAACAGGTAATCACCAACGTCCGTTTCGGACTAGTTTATTCTTATGTGATTCCTTCGCATTTCTAATTAAACTAAGGCATTCCTATGCCATATATTGGACTCCGCTATTTTCCGAATACTCAATTATACGTGATTGATATTAATTATTGCTTAGAACAGTTAATAACATATATTAATTACGTACGGAAACGTATCGATTTTTGCCAGATGTCACATTCTCCCCCGTTAAGAGAATTTCGTCCCGGAATTCAGTTCAAGTTATCCACTACATTAGTATCATTGAAGAGGGCGAGGTGTTTGCGCGTCACATGATCTTCCTATTTCCTAAGTGAACTCAGGTTCACCCTTAGTGTTCTATAAACACAATATCGTGACGCAACTACGACTAAGCTTCTTGAAATTGTCAAACCTTCACCTCTCTCAATTCCTTGAGTTAGTAAAGGTTAGCGTCGATCCTGGATTCAGTCGGTTGAGGAATTGGCAACTCTTCCCCAGACTTGACGTGCAGGATTCATCAAGAGTCCCACAAAGCTATCGCGATAGCTCGAACTTATTCATCGCAAGGCCAATTCTGACCGATATCTCCGTGTCACCGGAGTTTCAAGAATTTGGTCTGTTACAATTTTCCATGCTCAACAACGCCCTCTCAGAGTATAACTTTCAGCGAAGACCTACTACCGATTCGAAGTTCCTAAGGCCAGCGCCTTGTATATACAACTTCTCAACAGGTTCGGAACTCATTCAAGTAGCCTTAGATCTACCTGATTTATTGATCACCTCTTGAACGACTCAAGCCAGATTATGTGTCCAACTCCATCTATCATTCAATGTATTGGAAATGTACACTTATGACCTCAAAAGGCTTTGAGTAGTACACCCCGCACGCTAGGGTGATAATTCTATCACATAGCAAATTCTGGCGACGAAGCACACCAATCCGATGCGCCACAGACATCAATCGTGTCACACGGGACACTTCCGTCAAGAACATTCAATTCATTCGTTTTAGAATGACAAGCCATACTCATATCAAATCGAGTATCCTAGGCTTGCGTTAAGGGTTCGGCGAACCCTGAGGTATAATGACTACTACAATCCGATACTATAGTTGTTGGCAATCTAGTGTCTAGTCACGACTCTCCAAGAGTATAGGTGGCCATTTATATGCCTCATATCGAAGCTATACGCGAGTGGGAAATAAGAGGGTTCCAAACGGCGATGAACCATTACCCATGTCACATCACGGCCAAAGGACGCCACATGTAGCATGATAATTAGATTCGCTCATTCAAATGTAACTGAATGGGTGATCTTACCAGATCACAGAACAGTCAACATTCTCGAGGGCAGTCAAGGTTGCTTGTAGTAGCGCTTGGCATTCCCGTTTCTTCACACGGACTGGAATCCCCTATGTACTGACTTGCAAACTTTCACATGAGCAATTGTGGTTAATGGTACTAGGGCGCCTAGTATGGGCTGACGGAGGTCGAAAGGTTTTGCGTCACTTTCACCACTCAGTTCCCCCAAACAGCAAATGGTGTATATCCGACACACAAGTCGAATAGTTCCACAATCCTTGATAATTATAAGTCGACTCAAACACAATGACCGGAGGTTCACATCACCTCAGCACATTGGTCAACACGAGAACGAGGTATATGAACCATCACGAATGGTTGCCGCAACAACAGGGGATGAGGTTTCAACAACATCACGTCACATTACTCTTCGCCAAAACAGGCATGCGGAACACCAATGGCTACTCAAAAATGGGTATCTAATCCTAGCCCTGTTATATGTGCCACGTGGACACAGACTGCCCACTCGGTATCAACAACCTCGTAAGTTACATCCGAACATCACAGGCCACTCACCCTCGAATCTAGCTATCGGATCCTATGCAGAGACCTGTATGGAAGGAGTCCTAGAACCGGAACTCTCAATTCGCCTATGGTTCCATCCTTCTGGGATCATTCGGGGTAATATGTGAAATCAAGCCATAGATGAACGTAGCTGACATAGATCTCACCTTTGGGGCTTAAAGGCTCCATGCACCAAACGACGCTCGAGGTAACACGACAAACAAAAATCCGGAGCCTTCACAAAAAGCATCGCTTATAACAACTCAAGGTGCACACCTAAAGGTGTACTGAGTAAGCTTCCAGACTCATCTTGAGTAGTCAGGCACTAACTATGCGGACTCGACAAAATTCCTTACTATGATGTCTTTAATAGTATCCGTAAAGGACAAGAAATTTTTCCCTAGCGCGAGCAAGGCTACAAGAGAATATCTGGGAACACCGGTATCGACCCAAGGTCGAAATGGTTCCACTATTCCAAGAACATACGTAACAACGCCAAGACTAGATGAACCTACCATTAGAGGAATAACAACATTAGTAGAAAGGCTGAGTTGATCGACCATCTCTGAGCGGTAGGGTAACACCCATAACGAGTAGACATATCTATATGCCTTTCCGGATTCAACGTTTCATAAAATCTCTGCAGTCTTGTATCAGGGACTCCATCAATGAACACGCTATGGGTGGGTCCACATTGGTATTTCTGTAATCATCAGAATAACACGTCTACAGAGATGGTTTAATTAATCCAGTAGGACAAGTAATAAAAAAGTGAGTATTTCGCCCTTGCTAGTCCCCAAAAGTATGGGCTATAGCATTGCTCACATTCTTGCGATGCCTTCATGTATTGAGGCACATTCAAAGTCCCTTATCACAAAGATGAGTCTCGGCTCGCCATGTGGGGATCACGAGATTTCTTTCTGACATTGATTTGCACAGCCAATCGTTAGTCACCAGAAATGCATGTAACAGGGTTACAGCGTCACTGATGCCTTAGTTTTAAAGAGATAATGTTCACGAAGTGCACGGGCATAAAAAGAGGTCAACCCATGATTTGGTCAATTACCTAAATAATCACGAGATTCAGAGGAATACATGGGCTAACACTCAGACTAGTGTGTCTTAGTATGACTTCTAGAAAGTGCATTAGACACCGGAAATCCTACATAATCAATGTCCAAAATACACAATCAAATAAATAGAACAATGAGAGAAACAAGGGGTTTAAGTGATATGTCCATCCCGAGGGAACCAAGAGCGAAGCAAACGACAAGTCATCACATCATCAAGGCAGTCCTACAACTGTAACAATACGTCCACGGACCAACTCGATAGTAGAAATGACACAGCAATGAAAGCAACACATCTACGAAGCACATCTACAAGGGAACACCGCACGATAAAAGAGTAGCATGACGATAAGGCAACACCGCAACAAGAACTGCACGTCAACGGAGAAACACGACACAGGGCAACACCGCGACAAGAACTGCGTGACAATGGGGAAACACAACAACATGGCTATACAATTGCAGGAGGAGCACGGCAACAGGAATGAATGGTCGACAACGTAACGCAAGCACATGGATACGCAATCGGAAAAATAGTGCAACTACAGGCATGCATAATTGTGGGGGTAACACAACAACATGATTACACAACAACATGATGACGCACAACATGGAAAATCCACAATTCACAAGAACAGAAAACTCTGTTATAGAGAGCACGCATCCCGGTGCATCTCAGCTCACTTGTGGGGGCGAAATTCGCATCCGCATCTCCGGCCTCAAACCTATCCTCCATAGGCTCAATAGTAGGAACGGTTGGATTGGCCGGCGCATCCGTCATCAAAACATAATTGGGAACTCTGGGTTCCACATAATTTAGCTGACTTCTCAAGCCGATATTGTTCATAGAGAGAACAACCGTAGGCTTGGTATAAGTCACTCGAACGATAGCAACAGCAACATCGATAGACTCAGTCAAAGCCTGAGAACCATCGGCAATATTAGGCTTGGCAGGAGCCCAAGGAATGATAACAAGGGGTTCAATGAAAGCCTCAAAGAAAATGGGGTTAGCAACAATAAACTCCACTGGGGCACAAACAGGGTCATAGCGGCTTGGCAAGGGTTATAGAGACGTCTATGTCAACGACAACAACCTCAGTGGGATCCTCAAAACAGCAGCAACATAAAACTTGGCAAGAGCCATAGAAACAACAACATCGACATACTCAGCAAGAGCTACACACTTAGTAACGATAGCAGGATTCGCTAGAGCCATAGAACAATAACAGCAGCAGCAACAATAGGCTCGGCGGGAGCCTTAGGCACGTCGTACTTATTATATGTGTGGTAAATAGTATCCATAGGACCTAGAAACCAACCATCGCCTATTCCAATATCAAAGATAGTGGTCACAACAAGAATAACAAAGAGTAGAGGCAGAAGGATCATGATTTATCGAGACACCATGATAAAATGGAAATGATACCAACTCTGACGGATCTGCCAAATCATCCTTCTCTCTAGGGTCCTCTTCCAGGTTCTCATGGTGCAAGCATCGACAGTCATCTGGTTGAGTGTGTTTCTGTTGGATCAGTAATGCTCTTGATGTATTGCTTGCTAGTGAACACTTTTGTGTTTAGCAAGTTCAATCAGATTTGCACAGCGGAATGAGTAAGTAAAGTTCCTTATCAACAGGAGTTATTACTCCCCCTTGATGTTTGAAAACTAAAGACAAGTTTAATGAGAATCTAAGTATTGAATGTGAATGGTAATAAATACTCAAACAGATTCTCAATGAATGAAATGGAAATAACAATAATAAGCTTTGAAGGATTTCAGTTTCAATTAAAATCGATGTCTAAAACAGAGGGATGAACCCATCTATTTATAGACTTTACAAATACATGAACCTTGCCAAAAAGCAAGTCTGTAACAAGTTGCATTCTTGGAACTTGCACAAAAAGATAAAGTAATACTAAACAAATAAACTACTGAAACATAAGGCGGTGGAAAGATTCTGGTACAAGTGTTGATGAATGACAAACTACTGATGAGTAGTTTGTCTTCAGTAATTCTTTAGTGAACTTGTCTGGTTAGACTTCAGAACTTCTGATACTTCTTCTTCAGTACTTGTTGAATCCTTCTTCAGTACTTTAGTCTTCTTTCTTCAGTACTTCTATACTTAGAATATTTTGCAGAAGTATGAATTAGACTAAGGTTTGCAAAAGTGGTTTCCTCAATCCTTTTTGTCCTAACAATCTCCCCCTGGATTGATGAAGCCAAAACCTTTTCTAATTCCTTATTGTTTTCTTCTGTCATTCACAATCTTCCATATCTCCTTGAACATGGAATTCTTCAATTGATTTAGTTGTTCATCAGTGAGAGATCCCCTTTGAGGTTCCAATTGTTGAATTGTAAGCAAGTCCTGAGTTGATAGATTCTTCCGTTCATTCATGGACTTGTAGGCCTTGCTTGTAAGATCTCTTCTTGTCACCAATACTGAGTTGTCATCAGTATAGGAAACCATGCTAGATCCCTGGGATGTTCTTGAGTGTTGGATGTTTTCTATTTCTGTAACTCTCAGGTGGGATTCACTTCTGTCTTCTGTTTGCACCACATTAGGTAATTTAAAAGTAGGTAGATGATGTTCAGTGACTACCTTTGTGTGCAGCTTATCAGTTATAGTTTTCTGGATTTGGTAAGCAAATGTTGAAGGATCCCTAAATTGTGTTATCAGAGGTTTTTCTTCAATATCAAAGTCTCCTTGCACAACTGTGTTGCCTTCTAGCAACACCATTTTGAAATCAGTCTTTGTATTGTCCTATGGCTTTCTCTTGGTAGCTTGTCTTTGTTTAACACCAGAAGTTCTAACCACTGAATTTGATACTTCAGAAGTTTTGAACTTCTTTGGATTAGCCAAGTCATCCTTCTCGCTAGGGTCCACTTCCAGGTTCTCATGGTGCAAGCATCGACAGTCATCTGGTTAAGTGTGTTTCTGTTGGATCAGTAATGCTCTTGATGTATTTCTTGCTAGTGAACACTTATGTGTTTAGCAAGTTCAATCAGATTTGCACAGCGGAATGAGTAAGTAAGTTATTCTATCAACAAGAGTTATTACTCCCCTTGATGTTTGAAAACTAAAGACAATTTTAATGAGAATCTGAGTATTGAATGTGAATGGTAATAAATACTCAAACAGATTCTCAATGAATGAAATGGAAATAACAATAATAAGCTTTGAAGGATTTCAGTTTCAATTAAAATCAATGTCTAAAACAAAAGGATAAACCCATCTATTTATAGACTCTACAAATACATGAACCTTGCCAAAAAGCAAGTCTGTAACAAGTTGCATTCTTGGAACTTGCACAAAAAGATAAAGTAATACTAAACAAATAAACTACTGAAACATAAGGCGGTGGAAAGATTGTGGTACAAGTGCTGATTAATGACAAACTACTGATGAGTAGTTTGTCTTCAGTAGTTCTTCAGTGAACTTGTCTGGTTAGACTTCAGAACTTCTGATACTTCTTCTTCAGTACTTGTTGAATCCTTCTTCAGTACTTTAGTCTTCTTTCTTCAGTAGTTCTATACTTAGAATATTTTGCAGAAGCATGAATTAGACTAAGGTTTGCAAAAGTGGTTTCCTCAATCCTTTTTGTCCTAACAATCTCCCCCTGGATTGATGAAGCCAAATCCTTTTCTAATTCCTTATTGTTTTCTTCTGTCATTCACAATCTTCCATATCTCCTTGAACATGGAATTCTTCAGTTGATTTTGCTTTTCATCAGTGAGAGATCCCCTTTGAGGTTCCAAATGTTGAATTGTAAGCAAGTCCTGAGTTGATAGATTCTTCCGCTCATTCATGGACTTGTAGGCCTTGCTTGTAAGATCTCTTCTTGTCACCAATACTGAGTTGTCATCAGTAAAGGACCATCTGATGATCAGCACTTTAGATTTGTCAAAATCTGAAGTATAGGGAACCATGCTGGATCCCTGGGATGTTCCTGAGTGTTGGATGTTTTCTATTTCTGTGACTCTCAGGTGGGATTCACTTCTGTCTTCTGTTTGCACCACATTAGGTAATTTAAAAGTAGGTAGATGATGTTCAGTGACTACCTTTGTGTGCAGCTTATCAGCTATAGTTTTCTGGATTTGGTAAGCAAATGTTGAAGGATCCCTAAATTGTGTTATCAGAGGTTTTTCTTCAATATCAAAGTCTCCTTGCACAACTGTGTTGCCTTCTAGAAACACCATTTTGAAATCAGTCTTTGTATTGTCCTATGGCTTTCTCTTGGTAGCTGGTCTTTGTTTAACACCAGAAGTTCTAACCACTGAAGTTGATACTTCAGAAGTTTTGAACTTCTCTGGATTAGCAGCCTTGGCAGCCTTGTATTTCTTGTATGTGTCCAGTAGTTTGTCTTCTCTCCATTTTGACACAGAGGCTTTTGAACCATAGTCATTAGCTACCAGTTCTTCAATCATTTCTGCTCTCTTGGCTTTTCTATCTTTGTCTGTTGCAAGTTTGTCAGCAACAAGTTGAGCTCTTCTGGTTAGCTCATCCATTGAGAGCCCTTTGAGTTAATAGGCTTTTGTTTTGCTGTTCTTTGTTATAAAAGACACCAGTTGTTGTCTTTTGTCTTCTTCAGCAACTCTCTCTATTTCAGCTTGCCTATTCAACTCTGCTTCATAAGCTTGAAGCTTTTCATTTAAGCTTAAGTCTTCCCTTGCCTCCAAGTTGTTCCAGATCTCTTCTTCCTTAGCCTTTCTTTGGGCTGCAAAAAAACTCTTCTCTAGTAGTTCTTTGGACATTGAAATTGGAGAAGGGTTCAGCACAGTCATTGTTGTTGTTGTTGTAGGCCTTGGAATAGGAGTTGGTTGTTGTTGTTCAGTTGGTTTGGAAGGCTCTTCAGCTGTTTGTATGTTGGAAGTGTTAACTGCTGAAGTGTTAACAGAGGTGTCAACTACTGAAGGATTGTGTTCAGTACTTTCAGAGTCTTCAGCAGTTTCTTCATTATGGCCTTGGGAAGTTTCAGCTTCAACTTTAGTTCCAGAAATAATCCTTTGTTGATCTTCTTTTTGTTTTTGGGCTTTTTCTAGCAGTTGTTGTTGTTGTAGAGTCACTCTTGCCTTTATCCTGGCTTCCAGTGACTCTTTAGGTTCCTTAATCTTCTCCCCCTTTTTGGCCTCATCCACTTTTGGAAGCCTGCTAGGTTGAGAAACCAGTGAGTTTAGCAAGCTGTCTTGAGTTGTTGTCTATTTTGTTGGACATCTCACCAAGTTTTTTGTTGATCACCTCAAATTGAGTTTTGGTTGACAACTCCAAAGCAGTTGTGAAGGATTTGAGGTGATTGGTAATGAGGGTGTTCATCAACTGGTATAGGGGACCATCTGGGCTGCATAGTTGGTTCAGGTCTATGCTGGATAACCCAGGGAATTGGGTAGGCATTTTCAGTGAGGGGTGTGTTTTTGGGTGATCTTCATGTTGTACAGAAGATGCCACTATAGGGGAATTAGGGATCAAGTGGACTTTAACCTGATCTGGTGTGACCAGCTTTTTGAGCTTAGAGACACAAGGTGCAGGACCTTCACTAGCAGCCGTCAATTCAAGTTTGGTGGAGTGTGAATCATCATCGAAATCAATGGAATCATCTGAATCCCTGCTTACTTCCTCAATGAGGACAGTATCAGTTAAATCATAAGCTGGGCCCAACCCAGTTGTCTCATGTACCTCTTGTTCTTGGTTCAGAGGATTTCCTACCTCAGGCATTAAGCCTTTATCAGTAGTTGCCACAAATGAGGACTTAGCAATGTTACTTCTTTCCTCAGATCCACCACCGGGTGATATATGAGTAGTAACGGCCTCAAATGTACTTAAAGTCTCTAAGTTTGGGCTTAGAAACCCTGGTTCATCCTCATCTCTTGGGTTAGGGCTATGGACATCCACATCCATGTCAAAGTCTGAAGGTATGTCCCCTGTTTGATGTGGTTGTTGGGGACTGACATGTTCTGATGGGATAGTCTCTTTTAGCCCATAGAGAAGTTTGGCAATTTCTAGGGCTTCGGGTTCAGAAGTTTGTGGTATGGGTTCAGTAGTTTGGTCTAATGGTTCAGCAGTTTCAAATGAAGAGTCAATGGGGATTGTTTTCTTAAATTTCTTTCGTTTGAATAGAATTGTGATTGGTGCTCTAGTGGGGGTTTGAGATGGATGAGACTGAGAGGATGTTTCAGTCACATCTTTATCAAGTGCAGACTGCACATTGGCAAGTTCAGGCATCTCAACTTCCTGAACTGCCTTTCTTTTAAGGCTGGTGGGTTTTTGTTTTTGCTGTTTAGGTTTCTTGTCCTTTTTGGGTGAGGGTTTGGAAGATGAGGGTTCCATGGGGACTGTTGTATGTTCCCCTTGGTCATCTTCTGGCCAGGCAGCCGGTTTATTGTGCCTAGAGTATGCTTGTGAGGTTAATGGGTTTAAAATAGTTGTTTTACCCACAAGCACCTCTTCTCCAAGTTCTTTTATTATGCATTTCATAATAAACCTTGGATACAACAAAAACTTCTTTTTAGAATTGAGATGATGTAACACCAACTCATTAAAGAAAAGTGCTGATTCCCGGAATTTTGTTTCATTCACAATCGAATGAAAAATAGGTTGAAAAGTAGAGGGCCTCTGATCATAAGATCTAGTTTTTGGACTCAAACACATTATTATGTAATGAAACAAAAGTTTATATTTTGGTTCAAAGAATTTCTTAAAAATGGTTTCATGTGAGAGAGTACCTTGGTAACCACACTTTGTCATGGTCATATGGATTTCAGAGTTTGGAAATTGATCTGGGGCACCCACATCATCTAGACCCAGTCTAATCCACAAGGTTGCTGGTGTGATTGCGATTCTCCTCCCTTGGATGGTTGAATTGAGGGAGATCACTTGATCATTCATTGTCACCGTCTCCGCATTCGCCCAGAACTCATTTAGAGTTTCAGTGTGGATTGGAGGATCAATGGTGAGGGCAGTGAAGTATTAGGATTTAACGACTAAATCAATGATTTCGTTGTTTTGGGACCAGGCTTCATGTTTCTCAAAGTAGCTTCTTTGATTGTGTCCCTATTTCAGTATTAGAGCCATGTGGTTTTGTGTGTGTGTGGATCGAACAGTATTTTTGCAGGTTAAGGGTTTTGAGAGTGTTTTTGAGAAAGAAGGAGGGAATTTTTCTTTTTGAAAGGATAAGTGTTGGAAAAGGTGTTTATCAGAAGTTTGTAACCGCCCTAGATCAAAATTCTGAAGTGGGAAATGTCTGGTTGTAGCTAGAGCTTCTACACTCTCTAGAAAAGTGTCCCAACTTCTAACACTTGTGACATCTAAGTTTAGACTTGTCAAAACCAATTTTTGTAGAACTGTTTAGTCCTGGAAATTTCCTTCCTGACCTTTTATAAAATTTGCTTGTTTTAATACTTAACATGGCCAGTTGGTGTAAGATGTCCATTTCTTCTAAGTCATCATTGCTGAAATTTTTTAAATCATCCATGATAAAACACATGTTATCAGCAGTTTGACTATATTCATCATTGTCATAACATGGGAATGATCTTTCTGATGAGATCCCAGCAGTTATGTCAATGTGGTCAAAAGATCCAAAACTATTTGAACAACTAGGTGAATCTTGTCCCAATAGTGCTGTACTACCTAATTGATAGTCATCAGCAGTTTTACCATAACTTTGCAGTTTCTTCTTTTGATCGATTTCTCTTTCAAAAGTTAGCAATCTCCCATGAAATTTTGTAAGAGTGAGGGAGCTAAAGTCTGGTGAGGATCTGAGGACTATAGAATATGTTTCCCATTTTTCAGGTAAAGACCTTAAAAATCTATGAAGCATAGATACAGTTGTGTAGGTCTTACCATTTAATTTTAGCTCAGATATCCATGAGGAGAATCTTTCAAATTGTTGAGTTAACGTTTCCCCATTTATATGAGCAAAAGTTTCATATTGTTGAGCCAGGATTTCTCTGGTGTTGGCAATCACCTCTTCAGTTCCTCCAAACTGTTCTTTTAGGCAGTCCCAAAGCTCTTTGGCACTATCACAATGTAATAGTCCAGAGTAGATTTCATTTGGGAATGCCATTGCCAACATAGAGAAAGCTTTAGCATCAGGCTCAAGTTTTAGGAAATCATCATCTGTATAGTCCTTTGGGTCTTTTGGTATTTCTACTTTAGTTTCAATATTAATATTTACTGGTTTGTGAGGACCATATATCACAGATTTCCAGCAACCAGTGTGGGTCTGTGATAATGTATGTACCGTTCTCCTTTGCCAGATATTGTATTCATTTCTAACTAGCATAGAAGGTTTATTGGCAGAACCAGTATTATGTGGATCCATTTTAAAGATTATTGATTTGTCAAATATCTCTTAAAGTGATGGATGTTGATAAAAAGTGAACTTTTAATCCTTATTGAATATCAATGAGAGCATGTGTCTGATTCTCAATGTGTTAGATTGATATATGATCAGATAAACCAGAGCTCTGATACCAATTGTTGGATCAGTAATGCTCTTGATGTATTGCTTGCTAGTGAACACTTTTGTGTTTAGCAAGTTCAATCAGATTTGCACAGCGGAATAAGTAAGTAAAGTTACTCTATCAACAGGAGTTATTACTCCCCTTGATGTTTGAAAACTAAAGACAAGTTTAATGAGAATCTAAGTATTGAATGTGAATGGTAATAAATACTCAAACAGATTCAAAATGAATGAAATGGAAATAATAATAATAATAATAAGCTTTGAAGGAACTCATTGGTGATCAATTTTATAGTTCAGTGCGTTGGTGATCAAATTTATAGTTCAGTGCGTTATCGGCCAATAACAAATAGTTGAGTGCGATACAATCCAATTTCCCTAAAAACAACAACAGAAACATATCTATAAATTAAAAGATGATCCGAAAATTAAAAAACGCCTCGCGAATCTCAAAAACCTAAAACCGAAAAACACATACTACACAAACATAAAAGAAATCTGACTAATGAAGGCGACCCGACCATAAATAGATTATGTAAAGTGGAAGGATGATACCTTACTTTGGAGAGATACACAAGAGAAAACTGGAGAAACTCAGATTTGAATGAGGAGGAAACTGGGAAAAAAATTATGTTAAGTTTTATATTAGGCGGGTCATGGGATTACATAGGCATAATAAATCATACCTTTTTGATGGAGGCTGGATTATCACGATTCAAAAAAAAGAACGAAAAAAATTAACAATCAATGACAAAAAAATGAACAGATAACAATCGCAAGATTGGCAGACAGAATAAATCATGTACCTTTGAGATGAAGATCGAAATCGACAGACGCAATACATAGAAGTCGATGGAGAAGAGCCGTTTGGAGACAAACCAGACAAACGAATACGTTTGGAGACAAAAAGAATTTCATCAATATTATAATACATACAGGTGTTAACATTCATCACCTCTATTAGCAACACTTTTACTCTCATCCTTATCCAATAACTTCTCAGACACCGCTAAAGTCACCCTATCAGCATCATGTGATTAATGTCTCCTACTACTCTTACTCTTCAATTCCCTAGCAACTTTTTACGAAACCTTCAACTTCGATAATTCCTTATCCCCTATATTTTTGTAACTAATCCTTTCCTTTATCATCACTACTCACACCATTCCACCTAACTGGCCTCAACTAGAGCCCCATTCTCAAACAGTCGAACCTCAGTTTTCACCAGGCAGCTAGAATATTAAAGGAAATATCCCAAATTCATGGTTGTCCGAAAACACTCGCTGCTCGTCGCTCGCTCGATGCTCACTTAAAAACATGTGCGCTCGAACAATGCTCGCTCGGCTTCCGGATCGATTATTAACGAGCCGATCGGCTCTATCACACCACGCCAATGGCGGAAACACGTGGCGCAACACTCGAAAGTATATCAAAGTCAAGAATAATACAAACCATACTTAATTAGAAAAAGATTATTTTATTTAGATGTCAAAAATAGGTACCTTGTTACAACATTTCACAAAACCACAAACAATAAGTTTCGTACATGGGTTTTTCCATCTAAGTCCCAACCCAATGGAAAATGTTGATGAAAACCCGACAAGTATCCGACATCCCATATTTCCACCGCACTAGCCTCATATCTATTCCGCACTAAGTTACCTAAAAGATATGTTTAAAAAGACGTCAATACAAAAGTATTGGTGAGTTCACAGGTTTTCATTTTTGCTTACTTACTTTCTTCATTACATAAAGTCAGTGCACGTAACATAAATAAGGTATGACGATATAGGATTCCAATCCCAATGTCGATGGCGTTCCCATGAGCCCATAACCAAAATCAGACTACTTACTTTTGCCCCGCAAGTTGTTTACATGGAAACAACAACAAATTTAGAATATCGTAACACCCCTTGGTCCATCCGAGTTGACGCTAATCAACTGGGGGTGGGTCCCCGTCAAGGACCAATAGTACTATCCCCATATTCTATGGCTACATCCTTTTGTATAAATGGTTACAGTGAACTGCGGAGACTGCACGTCCCATGTGACTTTATACCGTTACCCATGGACCCATAATATTACCTTTTCGTTCTTACTTACGAGTTACTGCACATTTTTAACAAACATATCTTCCCCCCCCCCCAAGTTTAAAAACATTAAAACAGAAAAGGTGTCGTGAAACTCACCTCAAACGTGTCACGAAATCAGAAAATAGTCTTTGTCAAGTCCGATGTGAGACCACCTACATGTGTCCTAATTTAATAAAGCACTGGTCTCAGAGTGCGTGTCTTACTGGCAAGTTGTCTTTCCCCAACTCCCGACACCATGTTTACATATTCGGTTTAATTAGGAATATACCCTAGTCTTAGGTCCGTTGGTGATGATTTATCCCGTTACAAGTTTCACTTAATCTTATATTGTGATTTTAGCTTCATTACATTTTGTTACAAATATTTCATGTTCAAATGGTTCCACTAGTCGTAATAGGATGTTCATATACATTTTAGGTGTATTAGGCATTCCTTTACGTTTTTCATTCAAAACAACTTCTAAAAATATTAAAACATACAATGTTTTTGTAACAAAATAACATAACCAACCACCTTAAAACTCATGTTTATGACTATCTTTGTAAACGTTTCATTTCATCTTTAGAAAACACACAAAACCTTGTTTACAACATTTGGTTAAAAGCACCCCAAAAACAACTTGCAAGTTAATCACATAAATAAATAAAACTTAAACAAGATGAGTTTTAAGAAACTTACTACTAGCACAAGGCTAGGGAAGTCACAAAAATACAATATTATGATGGAGTTTAAGTGTGTCTTCGAAGGGTTAAGCTCCAAGCACTTGAACACACTTGAAAATGGGTTGGAAAGGATTATTATGTGTTTATTTGCTTAAAAAACAAAAGTGGTAATGTAAAAGGGTGTTTTGCCATGAGTTTTAGCGAGAGAGAGGGAGGTAATGTTTTCTTTTTGAAGTGTGAATATATTATAAGATGTTAGGATGGTATATGAAGTGAATAATTCTCATGTGTTTAAACCTTAATAATATAATAAGTATAGGCATGCATGAACAAAATCATTACATGTATTACTTTGGAGACAATATGGTGGCTTAAGACACCTTTAAAAAAACGGCTAAAAGGTCTTTCATTGGTCCCATTTCTTGCAAAAAAATATCTCATAACCAATCTAGTTAGTCTCTAGCCAAACCGTTTAGGGTTTTCGGGTTTTGAACGCGTTCTTATTACGAGCTATTCCGGACATGTAATTATCCTCCAATTACCCTTAAACATAGCATAGTTTAAGTATTGGTAAGTTATTTAGACTCTTACCGGGTGAAATTATATTTTTTTACGCGCATCGGGTGCGATACGCGAATTTTATTCGCTACCGGGAGATTTTAATTTGGAGTTCTCATTTATAGTTTTTGGGTTCCAAAACATTCTATATTTCAAAAAAATACCCTTTATTTTATATCCTGGGCATTCGAGATCGTTTTTTGTTATTTAATTATTAACAGGTAATCACCAACGTCCGTTTCGGACTAGTTTATTCTTATATGATTCCTTCACATTTCTAAATAAACTAAGGCATTCCTATGCCATCTATTGGACTCCGCTATTTTCTGAATACTCAATTATACGTGATTGATATTAATTATTGCTTAGAACAGTTAATAACATATATTAATTACGTACGAAAACGTATCGATTTTTGCCGGATGTCACATTCTCCCCCCGTTAAGAGAATTCCGTCCCTAAATTCAGTTCAAGTTATCCACTACATTAGTATCATTGAAGAGGGCGGGGTTTTTGCGCGTCACATGATCTTCTTATTTCCTAAGTGAATTCAGGTTCACCCTTAGTGTTCTATAAACACAATATCGTGACACAACTACGACTAAGCTTCTTGGAATTGTCAAACCTTCACCTCTCTCAATTCCTTGAGTTAGTAAAGCTTAGCGTCGATCCTGGATTCAGTCGGTTGAGGAATTGGCAACGCTTCCCCAGACTTGACATGCAGGATTCATCAAGAGTCCCACTAATCTCTCGCGATAGATCGAACTTATTCATCGCAAGGCCAATTCTGACCGATATCTCCGTGTCACCGGAGATTCAAGAATTTGGTCTGTTACAATTTTCCATGCTCAACAACGCCCTCTCAGAGTATAACTTTCAGCGAAGACCTACTACCGATTCGAAGTTCCTAAGGCCAGCGCCTTGTTTATACAACTTCTCAACAGGTTCGGAACTCATTCAAGTAGCCTTAGATCTACCTGATTTATTGATCACCTCTTGAATGACTCAAGCCAGATTATGTGTCCAACTCCATCTATCATTCAATGTATTGGAAATGTACACGTATGCCCTCAAAAGGCTTTGAGTAGTACACCCCGAACGCTAGGGTGATAATTCTATCACATAGCAAATTCTGGCGACGAAGCACACCAATCTGATGCGCCACAGACATCAATCGTGTCACACGGGACCCTTCCGTCAAGGACATTCAATTCGTTCGTTTTAGAATGACAAGCCATACTCATATCAAATCGAGTATCCCAGGCTTGCGTTTAGGGTTCGGCGAACCCTGAGGTATAATGACTACTACAATCCGATACTATAGTAGTTGGCAATCTAGTGTCTAGTCACGACTCTCCAAGAGTATAGGTGGCCATTTATATGCCTCATATCGGAGCTATACACGAGTGGGAAATGAGAAGGTTCCAAATGGCGATCAACCATTACCCATGTCACATCACGGCCAAAGGACGCCACAGGCAGCATGATAATTAGATTCGCTCATTCAAATGTAACTGAACGGGTGATCTTACCAGATCACAGAATAGTCAACATTCTCGAGGGCAGTCAAGGTTGCTTGTAGTAGCGCTTGGCATTCCCGTGTCCTCACACGGACTGGAATCCCCTATGTACTGACTTGCAAACTTTCACATGAGCAATTGTGGTTAATGGTACTAGGGCGCCTAGTATGGACTGACGGAGGTCGAAAGGTTTTGCGTCACTTTCACCACTCAGTTCCCCAAACAACAAATGGTGTATATCCGACACACGAGTAGAATAGTTCCACAATCCTTGAGAATTACAAGTCGACTCAAACACAATGACCAGAGGCTCACGTCACCTCAGAACATTGGTCAACACGAGAATGAGGTATATGAACCATCACGAATGGTTGCTGCAACAACAGGGGATGAGGTTTCAACAACATCTCGTCACATTACTCTTCGCCAAAACAGGCATGCGGAACACCAGTGGCTACTCAAAAATAGGTATCTAATCCTAGCCCTGTTATATCTGCCACGCGGACACCGGCTGCCCACTCGGTATCAACAACCTCGTAAGTCACATCCGAACATCACAGGCCACTCACCCTCGAATCTAGCTATCGGATCCTATGCAGAGACCTGTATGGAAGGAGTCCTAGAACTGGAACTCTCAATTCGCCGAGGGTTCCATCCTTCTGGGATCATTCGGGGTAATATGTGAAATCAAGCCATAGATGAACGTAGCTGACATAGATCTCACCTTTGGGGCTTAACGGCTCCATGCACCAAACGACGCTCGAGGTAACACGACAAACAAAAATCCGGAGCCTTCACAAAAAGCATCGCTTTCAACAACTCAAGGTGCACACCTAAAGGTGTACTGAGTAAGCTTCCAGACTCATCTTGAGTAGTCCGGCACTAACTATGCGGACTCGACAAAATCCTTACTATGATGTCTCCAATAGTATCCGTCATGGACAAGAAATTTTTCCCCAACGCGAGCAAGGCTATAAGAGAATATCTGGGAACACCGGTATCAACCCAAGGTCGAAATGGTTCCACTATTCCAAGAACATACGTAACAACGCCAAGACTAGATGAACCTACCATTAGAGGAATAACAACATTAGTAGAAAGGCTGAGTTGATCGACCATCTCCGAGCGGTAGGGTAACACCCTTAATGAGTAGACATATCTATATGCCTTTCCGGATTCAACGTTTCTGTTGCTCAAGTGCGCACGGCCCGTATATCTTGTATATATATACAGTGAAATTTTTTTTAACAAGTCATTAACTGTTGCAAACCCTAATTTCTTTTACCCAAAACATATCATCATCATCATCCTCACCGTTCATCTTCATCATTATCACACATTAATCACAATTAATCATCTTCAATCCATCTATCTCCTCTCCTTTGTTGTTAATCTACACTACTGATTAAGGTAGATAATGTGCACTGATTGATTTATTGTGTTGATTACAGGGATTATAGGTATGTTTAAAACAAGATCTGTCGTGGGTTTGAAGTTTTTGAACCTTGGAATGTATTAAGAAGATTGAGTACTTATTGTTGAACACTGCATACTTGTCTCTTGAAGACTGCGCACTTGCTTCATACATTTCCATACATCAGAAACCCTAGAACATTGTGCACTTGTGCTGCGCGTTTAAATCTTAAATGAAGGTTTAAGTATCTGCGTACTTGTCTAGTACGCAGATTGGCTTGTCTTGACTAGGGGTTACCATGCCCGAGTCTTGATTGACCTGCGCACTTGTGATATCGTGTATCATTGATCAGGTCCCTGCGTACTAACCTAAGTGCTCAATCAAGTGTGTGAGTACTTGGCCGAGTACTTGACTGAGTACTTAGCTCATAAGTCTTTGACTCGACATGCGCACTTACAGGACCTGCGTACTTGAACATTAAACCTAATATGACCATTAACTTGACTTCCAAGACCATTGATCGGACTGTGTATTTAGATTTGTTCACCCGTACACTTAAACATGGACGTTAATGATCATAAACTGGAAAATCAAATGTACCTTGCACACTGATTAAAACAAATCAATCAAACACAATCTAATGACTGTCCAAAACACCACACATGAAAAACTTAAAAAAAAAAAAAAACAAGATAATCACCCACCCTGGAAAGGGTGTGCATTGGGAGCCACCGCCCCGGGGGAGCTCACCCGGGGTGGGTGATTATCTTGTTATTTGTTTATTACATTCAATGAAAGTTCTCTTTGTTCAATCCAATATCTATCTATCTTTCTTATATTAGTTGTTTTTTCTTGGCTTAAATTCACCCGTCTCTATTTTTATATCAATTCAAGGCTTAAACAAGATCATTTGGGAATATCAATTGGTATCAGAGCTCCCACCCCGGGTGAGCTCCCCCGGGGTGGTGGCTCCCAATGCACACCCTTTCTATGGTGTCTAGTGTCCTATTTATAGATCTTGATTAAATAGACGGTGTCTTTGTGAAGTGTGTTATCGAGCGACTTTAGGATTAGCATTGAATATGTTTAGCAACTTTATATTGTAACAATTTTAGTAGTTTTCCAAGCAAGTGGCGGCTTGCTTGGAGGACAAGGCTCATGATCTATAAATAGGACACTAGACACCACAGAAAGGGTGTTCATTGGGAGCCACCACCCCGGGGGAGCTCACCCGGGGTGGGTGATTATCTTGTTATTTGTTTATTACATTCAATGAAAGTTCTCTTTGTTCAATCCAATATCTATCTATCTTTCTTATATTAGTTGTTTGTTCTTGGCTCAAATTCACCCGTCTCTATTTTTATATCAATTCAAGGCTTAAACAAGATCATTTGGGAATATCAATTGGTATCAGAGCCACGGTTGGCTCGTTTGAGGCTTGTTTTGATTGGATCTTCAACCGAAACCTGTCGGAGACGTAAAACAGTTGCTGAATATGGTGTTTAAATGAATTTTCAGTTCACGTGTGGATGAATTTTGCGCACTTATGCTTATCACTTCAATACTGCACACTTATGCTTGAATGTTGAGTACTTGTTCGTGGATGAATTTTGAGCACTTATGCTTCATTTTTTAGCACTTATGCTTCATTTTTAAGCACTTATGCTTCATTTTTGAATTCTGCATAAAACAGTTGCTATATGGAGTTTAAATGAATATCAATTGGTACGTGTGGTTAAATTTTGCGTACTTGTGCTTCAATTTTGAGCACTTATATGAAGAAATAAGATGGCGGCTGATGAGCATTTGTGACTCCTAGGGTTTACAATGATTGGATCACGATTATTCTTTTTGGGAGTTGTGCATGATTGTCTTATTCTAGCAGAGCTGTACGGATGCTGCATACTTGTGTGTGTCATCCCTGAGCACTTAGTCAAGTACTCAGCCAAGTGCTCACACACTGGGCTGAGCACTTAGTCAAGTACTCAGCCAAGTGCTCACACAGTGGGCTGAGCACTTAGTCAAGTACTCAGCCAAGTACTCACACAGTGGGCTGAGCACTTAGACAAGTACTCAGCCAAGTGCTTGCACTTAAAGCCTGGTGAATCTGACGCAAAACGAACACGCAACCTTCTGATCATCTGGGATGTACGCAGGTGCGTACTTATTCTGACAGAGTTGAGCACTTAGACTATGAAGCTGTTTACACTATTTCAATCATTCGGAGGTTTGAACCTTTATCTCATGCCAATTATAGTAGAGATAATCAATCGAGCGTAAAGCTTACACGGAGTGGAAGTTGCTGATTGAGTTTTAGTCTCGCATTAATTAGGAGGGTCTATATTTGTGGGGGAAAACAACAATGAAAGATTTTGGGTGTTTAGCCGATTTGTGAAGATTCGAAGTCAGTGTCAGATATAATTTTGAGGATCATATGAAGAATTGATAGCATCATTCTCGGGGGAATATTGTTGGATCAAATTAGAGAATGATGTTATCAATTACAAACGACCTTGATGAAGATAGACGGTGCCTTTGTGAAGTGTGTTATCGAGCGACTTTAGGATTAGCATTGAATATGTTTAGCAACTTTATATTGTAACGATTTTAGTAGTTTTCCAAGCAAGTGGCGGCTTGCTTGGAGGACAAGGCTCAGGATCTAAAATAGGACACTAGACACCATAGAAGGGGGTGCATTGGGAGCCACCACCCCGGGGGAGCTCACCCGGGGTGGGTGATTATCTTGTTATTTGTTTATTACATTCAATGAAAGTTCTCTTTGTTCAATCCAATATCTATCTATGTTTCTTATATTAGTTGTTTGTTCTTGGCTCAAATTCACCCGTCTCTATTTTTATATCAATTCAAGGCTTAAACAAGATCATTTGGGAATATCAATTGGTATCAGAGCCACGGTTGGCTCGTTTGAGGCTTGTTTTGATTGGATCTTCAACCGAAACCCGCCGGAGACGTAAATCAGTTGCTGAATATGGTGTTTAAATGAATTTTCAGTTCACGTGTGGATGAATTTTGCGCACTTATGCTTATCACTTCAATACAACGCACTTATGCTGGAATGTTGAGTACTTGTTCGTGGATGAATTTTGAGCACTTATGCTTCATTTTTTAGCACTTATGCTTCATTTTTGAGCACTTATGCTTAATTTTTGAATTCTGCATAAAACAGTTGCTATATGGTGTTTAAATGAATATCAATTGGTACGTGTGGTTAGATTTTGCGTACTTGTGCTTCAATTTTGAGCACTTATATGAAGAAATAAGATGGCGGCTGATGAGCATTTGTGACTCCTAGGGTTTACAATGATAGGATCATGATTATTCTTTTTGGTAGTTGTGCATGATTGTCTTATTCTAGCAGAGCTGTACGGATGCTGCATACTTATTTGTGTCATCCCTGAGCTCTTAGTCAAGTACTCAGCCAAGTGCTCACACAGTGGGCTGAGCACTTAGTCAAGTACTCAGCCAAGTGCTCACACAGTGGGCTGAGCACTTAGACAAGTACTCAGCCAAGTGCTCGCACTTAAAGCCTGGTGAATCTGACGCAAAACGAACACGCAACCTCAAGATCATTTGGGAATATCAGTTTCATAAAATCTCTGCAGTCGTGTACCAGGGACTCCATCAATGAACACGCTATGGGTGGGTCCACATTGGTATTTCTGTAATCATCAGAATGACACGTCAACAGAGATGGTTTAATTAATCCAGTAGGACGAGTAATAAAAAAGTGAGTATTTCGCCCTTGCTAGTCCCCAAAAGTATGGGCTATAGCATTGCTCACATTCTTGCGATGCCTTCATGTATTGAGGCACATTCAAAGTCCCTTATCACAAAGATGAGTTTCGCCTCGCCATGTGGGGATCACGAGATTTCTTTCCGACATTGATTTGCACAGCCAATCGTTAGTCACCAGAAATGCACATAACAGGGTTACAGCGTCACTGATGCTTAGTTTTAAAGAGATAATGTTCACGAAGTGCGCGGGCATAAAAAGAGGTCAACCCATCCCGAGGGAACCAAGAGCAAAGCAAACGACAAGTCATCACATCATCAAGGCAGTCCTACAACTGTAACAATACGTCCACGGACCAACTCGATAGTAGAAATGACATAGCAATGAAAGCAACACATCTACGAAGCACATCTACAAGGGAACACCGCACGATAAAAGAGTAGCATGACGATAAGGCAACACCGCAACAAGAACTGCACGTCAACGAAGAAACACGACGCAGGGCAATACCGCAACAAGAACTGCGTGGCAACGGGGAAACACAACAACATGGCTATACCACTGCAGGAGGAGCACGGCAACAGGAATGAATCGTCGACAACGTAACGCAAGCACATGGATACGCAATCGGAAAAATAGTGCAACTACAGGCATGCACAATTGTGGGGGTAACACAACAACATGATTACACAACAACATGATGACGCACAACATGGAAAATCGACAATTCACAAGAACAGAAAACTCTGTTATAGTGAGCACGCATCCCGGTGCATCTCAGCTCACTTGTGGGGGCGGAATTCGCATCCGCATCTCCGGCCTCAAACCTATCCTCCATAGGCTCAATAGTAGGAACGGTTGGATTGGCCGGCGCATCCGTCATCATAACATAATTGGGAACTATGGGTTCCACATAATTTAGCTGACTTCTCAAGCCGATATTGTTCATAGAGAGAACAACCATAGGCTTGGTAGGAGCCCAAGGAATGATAACTAGGGGTTCAATTAAAGCCTCAAAGAAAATGGGGTTAGCAACAATAAACTCCACTGAGGCACAAACAGGGTCATAGCGGCTTGGCAAGGGTTATAGAGGCGTCTATATCAACGACAGCAACCTCAGTGGGATCCTCAAAATAGCAGCAACATCAAACTTGGCAAGAGCCATAGAAACAACAACATCGACATACTCAGCAAGAGCTACACGCTTAGTAACGATAGCAGGATTCGCAAGAGCCATAGAACAATAACAGCAGCAGCAACAATAGGCTCGGCGGGAGCCTTAGGCACGTCGTACTTATTAGATGTGTGGTAAATAGTATCCATAGGACCTAGAAACCAACCATCGCCTATTCCAATATCAAAGATAGTGGTCATAACGAGAGTAACAAAGAGTAGAGGCAGAAAGATCATGATTTATCGAGACACCATGATAAAATGGAAATGATACCGACTCTGACAGATCAGCCAAGTCATCCTTCTCGCTAGGGTCCTCTTCCAGGTTCTCATGGTGCAAGCATCGACAGTCATCTGGTTGAGTGCGTTTCTGTTGGATCAGTAATGCTCTTGATGTATTGCTTGCTAGTGAACACTTATGTGTTTAGCAAGTTCAATCAGATTTGAACAGCGGAATGAGTAAGTAAGTTACTCTATCAACAGGAGTTATTACTCCCCTTGATGTTTGAAAACTAAAGACAATTTTAATGAGAATCTGAGTATTGAATGTGAATGGTAATAAATACTCAAACAGATTCTCAATGAATGAAATGGAAATAACAATAATAAGCTTTGAAGGATTTCAGTTTCAATTAAAATCAATGTCTAAAACAAAGGGATGAACCCATCTATTTATAGACTCTACAAATACATGAACCTTGCCAAAAAGCAAGTCTGTAACAAGTTGCAACAAGTTGCATTCTTGGAACTTGCACAAAAAGATAAAGTAATACTAAACAAATAAACTACTGAAACATAAGGCGGTGGAAAGATTCTGGTACAAGTGCTGATGAATGACAAACTACTGATGAGTAGTTTGTCTTCAGTAGTTCTTCAGTGAACTTGTCTGGTTAGACTTCAGAACTTCTGATACTTCTTCTTCAGTACTTGTTGAATCCTTCTTCAGTACTTTAGTCTTTTTTCTTCAGTAGTTCTATACTTAGAATATTTTGCAGAAGTATGAATTAGACTAAGGTTTGCAAAAGTGGTTTCCTCAATCCTTTTTGTCCTAACAATCTCCCCCTGGATTGATGAAGCCAAATCCTTTTCTAATTCCTTATTGTTTTCTTCTATCATTCACAATCTTCCATATCTCCTTGAACATGGAATTCTTCAGTTGATTTTGCTGTTCATCAGTGAGAGATCCCCTTTGAGGTTCCAAATGTTGAATTGTAAGCAAGTCCTGAGTTGATAGATTCTTCCGTTCATTCATGGACTTGTAGGCCTTGCTTGTAAGATCTCTTCTTGTCACCAATACTGAGTTGTCATCAGTAAAGGACCATCTGATGATCAGCACTTTAGATTTGTCAAAATCTGAAGTATAGGGAACCATGCTGGATCCCTGGGATGTTCCTGAGTGTTGGATGTTTTCTATTTCTGTGACTCTCAGGTGGGATTCACTTCTGTCTTCTGTTTGCACCACATTAGGTAATTTAAAAGTAGGTAGATGATGTTCAGTGACTACCTTTGTGTGCAGCTTATCAGCTATAGTTTTCTGGATTTGGTAAGCAAATGTTGAAGGATCCCTAAATTGTGTTATCAGAGGTTTTTCTTCAATATCAAAGTCTCCTTGCACAACTGTGTTGCCTTCTAGCAACACCATTTTGAAATCAGTCTTTGTATTGTCCTATGGCTTTCTCTTGGTAGCTGGTCTTTGTTTAACACCAGAAGTTCTAACCACTGAAGTTGATACTTCAGAAATTTTGAACTTCTCTGGATTAGCAGCCTTGGCAGCCTTGTATTTCTTGTATATGTCCAGTAGTTTGTCTTCTCTCCATTTTGACACAGAGGCTTTTGAACCATAGTCATTAGCTACCAGTTCTTCAATCATTTCTGCTCTCTTGGCTTTTCTATCTTTGTCTGTTGCAAGTTTGTCAGCAACAAGTTGAGCTCTTCTGGTTACCTCATCCATTGAGAGCTCTTTGAGTGAATAGGTTTTTGTTTTGCTGTTCTTTGTTATAAAAGACACCAGTTGTTGTCTTTTGTCTTCTTCAGCAACTCTCTATTTCAGCTTGCCTATTCAACTCTGCTTCATAAGCTTGAAGCTTTTCATTTAAGCTTAAGTCTTCCCTTGCCTCCAAGTTGTTCCAGATCTCTTTTTCCTTAGCCTTTCTTTGGGCTGCAAAAAAACTCTTCTCGAGTAGTTCTTTGGACATTGAAATTGGAGAAGGGTTCAGCACAGTCATTGTTGTTGTTGTAGGCCTTGGAATAGGAGTTGGTTATTGTTGTTCAGTTGGTTTGGAAGGCTCTTCAGCTGTTTGTATGTTGGAAGTGTTAACTGCTGAAGTGTTGACAGAAGTGTCAACTACTGAAGGATTGTCTTCAGTACTTTCAGAGTCTTCAGCAGTTTCTTCATTATGGCCTTGGGAAGTTTCAGCTTCAACTTTAGTTCCAGAAATAAGCCTTTGTTGATCTTCTTTTTGTTTTTGGGCTTTTTCTAGCAGTTGTTGTTGTTGTAGAGTCACTCTTGCCTTTATCCTGGCTTCTAGTGACTCTTTAGGTTCCTTAATCTTCTCCCCCTTTTTGGCTTCATCCACTTCTGGAAGCCTGCTAGGTTGAGAAGTTCTACCAGTGAGTTTAGCAAGCTGTCTTGAGTTGTTGTCTATTTTGTTGGACATCTCACCAAGTTTTTTGTTGATCACCTCAAATTGAGTTTTGGTTAACAACTCCAAAGCAGTTGTCAAGGATTTGAGGTGATTGGTAATGAGGGTGTTCATCAACTGGTATAGGGGACCATCTGGGCTGCATAGTTAGTTCAGGTCTATGCTGGATAACCCAGGGAATTGGGTAGGCATTTTCAGTGAGGGGTGTGTTTTTGGGTGATCTTCATGTTGTACAGAAGATGCCACTATAGGGGAATCAAGGATCAAGTGGACTTTAACCTGATCTGGTGTGACCAGCTCTTTGAGCTTAGAGACACAAGGTGCAGGACCTTCACTAGCAGCCGTCAATTCAAGTTTGGTGGAGTGTGAATCATCATCCAAATCAATGGAATCATCTGAATCCCTGCTTACTTCCTCAATGAGGACGGTATCAGTAATATCATGAGCTGGGCCCAACTCAGTTGTCTCATGTACCTCTTGTTCTTGGTTCAGAGGATTTCCTATCTCAGGCATTAAGCCATCATCAGTAGTTGCCACAAATGAGGTCTTAGCAATGTTACTTCTTTCCTCAGATCCACCACTGGGTGGTATATGAGTAGTAACAGCCTCAAATGTACCTAAAGTCTCTAAGTTTGGGCTTAGTAACCCTGGTTCATCCTCATCTCTTGGGTTAAGGCTATGGACATCCACATCCATGTCAAAGTCTGAAGGTATGTCCCCTGTTTGATGTGGTTGTTGGGGACTGACATGTTCTGATGGGATAGTCTCTTTTAGCCCAGAGAGAAGTTTGGCAATTTCTAGGGCTTCAGGTTCAGAAGTTTGTGGTATGGGTTTAGTAGTTTGGTCTAATGGTTCAGCAGTTTCAAAAGAAGAGTCAATGGGGATTGTTTTCTTAAATTTCTTTCTTTTGAATAGAATTGTGATTGGTGCTCTAGTGGGGGTTTGAGATGGATGAGACTGAGAGGATGTTTCAGTCACATCTTTATCAAGTGCAGACTGCACATTGGCAAGTTCAGGCATCTCAACTTCCTGAACTGCCTTTCATTTAAGGCTGGTGGGTTTTTGTTTTTGCTGTTTAGGTTTCTTGGCCTTTTTGGGTGATGGTTTGGAAGATGAGGGTTCCATGGGGACTGTTGTATGTTCCCCTTGGTCATCTTCTGGCCCGGCAGCCGGTTTATTATGCCTAGAGTATGCTTGTGAGGTTAATGGGTTTAAAGCAGTTGTTTTACCCACAGCACCTCTTCTCCAAGTTCTTTTATTATGCATTGCATAATAAACCTTGGATACAACAAAAACTTCTTTTTAGAATTGGATGATGTAACACCAACTCATTAAAGAAAAGTGCCAATGCCCTGAATTTTGTTTCATTCATAATCGAATGAAAAATAGGGTTAAAAGTAGAGGGCATCTGATCATAAGATCCAGTTTTTGGACTCAAACACATTATTATGTAATGAAACAAAAGTTTATATTTTGGTTCAAAGAATTTCTTAAAAATGGTTGCATGTGAGAGAGTACCTTGGTAACCACACTTTGTCATGGTCAGATGGATTTCAGAGTTTGGAAATTGATCTGGGGCACCCACATCATCTAGACCCAGTCTAATCCACAAGGTTGCTGGTGTGATTGCCATTCTCCTTCCTTGGATGGCTGAATCGAGGAAGATCACTTGATCATTCACTGTCACCGTCCTCGCATTCGCCCAGAACTCATTTAGAGTTTCAGTGTGGATTGGAGGATCAATGGTGAGGGCAGTGAAGTATTGGGATTTAATGACTAAATCAATGATTTCGTCGTATTGGGACCAGGCTTCATGTTTCTCAAAGTAGCCTCTTTGATTGTGTCCCTGTTTCAGTATTAGAGCCATGTGGTTTTGTGTGTGTGTGGATCGAACAGTATTTTTGCAGGTTAAGGGTTTTGAGAGTGTTTTTTAGAGAGAAGGAGGGAATTTTGCTTTTTGAAAGGATAAGTGTTGGAAAAGGTGTTTATCAGAAGTTTGTAACCGCCCTAGGTCAAACTTCTGAAGTGGGAAATGTCTAATTTGCCCTTAATGACAAAACTGCTGATGAAGAACAATCATCATCAGTAGTTCCCATTTTCTCTTCAGTAGTTTGTTAACAACTGATGAGAATGTTTATAAACACTTTATTCATAACTTCTGAAGATTATTTTATCAGAAGTTAACCATTTTTCAGAAAATATTCCCATACTGATGTTTTTGTTCATCAGTAGTTTCTCTCTTTTTGTTTTTCAGAAGTTTTGGACTAAAAACAGATGTAAGTGAAAAATAAAATATGTGCAGGAAAAATAAAAGAACACTTACAAATTTAGCATCCCAAGCATGGATACTAACTTCTGAAATGTTGATGTGTCAAGGGGTTTTGTGAATATGTCAGCTATCTGATTAGCTGTTGTCACATGCTTCACTTCAATCTTGCCTTTTTCATAGCAATCCCTGATGAAATGATACCTGATTTCAATATGTTTAGTTTTTGAGAACTGAACAGGATTTTGAATGATGCTAATGGCAGATTTGCTGTCTACAAGCAATGGGGTCTTGGTCTCTTTGATTCCATAATCAAGAAGTTGATATTGGAGCCATTGTATCTGTGATGTACAACTTGCAGCTGCAATGTATTCAGCTTCAGCAGTTGAAGTTGCAACAGATGTTTGCTTCTTTGATTGCTAGGACACTAGACAGTTTCCTAAGAATTGACAACCACCAGATGTTGATTTTCTTGACATTTTGCACCCTGCATAGTCACTATCTGAAAAAGCTGATAACTTGGTATTGCTAGAAGCCGGATACCAAATTCCAAGTGTAGGAGTTCCTTTTAGATATCTGAAGATTCTTTTGACTGCAATTAGGTGTGATTCCCTAGGAGCTGATTGATATCTAGCACAGACACATGTTGAAAACATAATATCTGGTCTAGAAGCAGTTAGATACAAAAGGGAACCTATCATACATCTATACATGGTTTGATCAACCTGTTTTCCTTGATCATCTGGTTCAACTTGGGAGGTAGGTGTCATGGGAGTGGAACATGATTTACAGTCTTGTAAAGAAAATTTGTTCAATAATATTTTAACATATTTAGATTGATGTATAAAAGTTCCATTAGTTTGTTGTTTAATCTGCAGTCCTAAAAAGTACTGCAGTTCTCCCATTGTACTCATCTCAAATTTTGATTGCATGAGTTTCTTAAATTCATCACACAATTTTGTGTTTGTTGAACCAAATATGATATCATCAACATAAATTTGAACAAGTAAGACATGATTTCAAACATTTTTAATGAAAGAGTTTTATCAATGGATCCTCTTGTAAAGTTATTTTTGAGCAAAAAGTTAGAAAGTGTTTCATACCAGGCTCTTGGAGCCTGTTTTAGCCCATAAAGAGCTTTATCCAGCTTGTACACCCTCTCAGGATGAGAAGGATCCTCAAACCCAGGTGGCTGACAAACATACACTTCCTCTTTGATCTTTCCATACAAAAATGCACTCTTAACATCCATTTGAAAAACTTTTATTTTGTTGGAAATGGCATAGGCCAGAAATAACATGATGGCCTCAAGCCTTGCAACTGGAGCAGAGGTCTCATCATAATCAATTCCCTCTTCTTGAGAGTAACCTTGTACCATCAGTCTTGCCTTGTTCTTAATGATCATACCAGCCTCATCTTGTTTGTTCCTGAAAACCCATCTTGTGCCAATTGGTAGCATGTTTGGTGGTAAGGGACAGATTTCCCAAACCTGTTGCTTCTTGAATTGAAGCAACTCATCTTGCATAGCTTCCACCCAATTGTTGTCTTTGAGGGCTTCTTGGTACTTCTTAGGTTCCAACTGAGAAATGAATGCTGAGAAGAAGCAAAAGTTGGAAAGCTGGTTTCTTGTGAGAACACCTGATGCAATATCACCCATGATTTGTTCCAATGGATGATCTTTGTGTTCAATCTGTTGTTGTAAACCACTGACAGGTGTAGGTGGCTCTTGTACTTCATCAAACAAACCACTGAGGTTTATAATGTCTGGTTCAGCTGTTTGAACATCTTCAGTAGTTGTAGGAGCTGAAGCAGATGTTTGAGTTTGTACATCAGCAGTTGTTGAATCAGAAGTTTGTAAAACTTCTGAAGGCTTGAAAGTTGACTTAATGACTGTTTTAGGAGACCATGGTGCTGGATCCTCATCATCAAACCTCTGATCACCATAATAAGTAGGTTTAGATAAAGTGACAGTCTTTTCAGGTCCAAAATGGAAGCTGTCAAGGTCAAAGAGTTCAGCAGGATGTGCTGGAATAAGAGTTTGTTTTAACTCATTGAACTTGACATTCAGTATTTCTTCTACTATCTTGGTTCTTGAATTAAAAACCTTGTAGGCTTTTCTAGTGGAAGAATAACCAAGAAAGTAACCTGAATCAACTTTAGCAGCAAACTTTGAAATAGAGTCTTTAATGTTTAGAATGAAACATTGACATCCAAAAGCCCTGAAGAAGGAGATAAGGGGCTTTATGCCATGAAGAACTTCATAGGCAGTCTTGGAGTGTCTCTTGTTGACAAGGACTCTATTTTGAACATAACATGCAGTGTTAACTGCTTCAGCCCATAAATACAATGGTAGGCCTGAATCAGCTAACATAGTTCTTGCTGCTTCAATTAATGTCCTGTTCTTCCTTTCTACCACACCATTTTGTTCAGGAGTTCTGGGAACACTGAATTGTCTAATAATCCCTTTAGACAAACAGAATTCATCCAGAGTTTTGTTCCTGAACTCTGTCCCATTATCACTTCTAATAGCTTTGACAGATAGAGAATATTGTTTCTCTACTTGTAGAATGAAGAACTTGATGATTTCAGCTGCCTCATCCTTGGAGAATAAGAAGAATACCCATGTGAATCTTGAATAGTCATCAATGATGACCAAGCAGTACTTCTTTTTACCAAGGCTCATGATTTTACTGGCCCAAATAAGTCCATATGGAGTAGTTGAAGGCATGCAGTTGTTTTTTATTCTTCAATAGACTTATAAGAGGACTTATGCTGCTTTCCCTTTAAACAGGATACACAGTGTTCTTGACACTGGTATACTTTCAAGGGTAGACCTCTAACCAAGCCCATTTTTGTGACTTTATTTATGGTTTTAAAGTTCACATGGCCAAGTCTCATGTGCCAGAGATCAGTCTCTAAAGTTGATTCCTTTGAGAAGAAATAGGCAGTGTTGTTCAGTACTTTGTCCTTTTCAATGTCCACTGCATAGACATTGCCACATCTTTTGGCTATCAACAAAGTATGATCTTCTCTATCAACTTCTGGCCTTCTGGTGATATGATCTTGCATGCTGTCTTTGTGAAAAAGGAAGAATATCCTTTATCACACATTTGTGACACACTCAGCAAGTTGTACTCAAGGTTTTCAAACAGATTGTCCTTGTCAAACTGTATTTTGCCAGAAGAGACATTGCCATGTCCCAGCACATATCCCTTGGCATTGTTCCCAAAGGATTCAGATCCTTCTCTTTGACTGATAAAGTTGTTTATCAGGTATCTGCATCCTGTCATGTGCATTGAGCCTCCACTGTCCACATACCAAATGCTATTTAAGCCTCTAGAGACCCTCTGCACAAAGTAGCAAATTAGTTAGATTTAGGAACCCAAGCCAGTTTGGCTTTGGGTTTGCTCTTGAGAACATTAACATTTTGTTCTTGACCAGGTTGAGGAATCCATGTCTTTTTGGCAATGGATTTTTCATTAAGAGCAATGGTGGTATCCTTTTGAGGACCACCATCAACCTTGCTCATCAGTAGTTGTACCATATACATGAGATCTTTAATCTCAGCAGTTTGTGAAACTGCTGATGATGTAGGTCTAACTACTGAAAGAGAATTTTGAGAAAAAGATTTTTGTTGAGATTTCATCTTTTTCTGAGAAAAGGTGTTTGCTGGTTGCTGTTTCTTGGGAGAAAAAGTTTCTTCAAAATCATTTTTGATTTGTTTTCCCACAACCAGTTGTGAAATTTCACATTCTTTTGCCTTTTTTTTTTCATTTGAAGGCAAATTTCTGACTGTTTTGATTTGTTTTAGGTCATCAGTAGTTTTCAGGTTCTCAACTCCTGATGTAGATGAAACTACTGATGGCTTAAAGTCAGATTTTATCAGTACTTCTGAAGAACTTTCTTTGTGAGTTTTTAGAAAGTTTTCATGAAAAGATGTGCATTCTTTCTCTTCAGAAGTTTCACCTGAAACAATTTTTCTCCCATCTTCAGTAGTTTTGGGGGAAAAATTTATTGGTGTTTCAGTGTGATTGTACCCTATGCCAAACCTAACATTTGAAGCACTTTGTTTGTTAAGTAGCAGTTGGTACCCTTTACAAGATTCTACCCATTTTTCACAAGTAACCTTGGTGTCAGCAAGCTCTTTTCTGACATTTCCTAGGTCATCTATCATGATTTTAAGTTGTGCTTGGGTTTCAATAGCATTATTAGTTAATTTAGAATTTTCTTTTGCCTTTGCAGCAAGTTTTCTTTCTAAATCACATTACATCTGAGTGAATTTTCTCTCAGAGTCATTTGCTTTGCCTTGTAAATGCACATTGGTCTCTCTTATGAGAGCAAAAGATTCTTTACATGAAGTGGAACAAAGTTTTGTTAAAGATTCTTTTGATACCTGAGACAGGGCAGATTTTGAGGTGCAGCCCTCAAATGCCATTAAGGCAAAATTCTTTCTACCATTGTTAGGTTCTCCCTAGTTGATGTCAAACATTTTGATGTCTGCATCAGGATTACACTCAGTAGTGTCAAAAGGAAGATTGCTCCAGTCAACATACCCTGAGGTAAACAAGCTTTGTTGTGAGGGTTGCTGAGTTTGTGGAGGTTATTGAGCAGCTGGAATGGGAGGGATTGAGTGTTGGCTCTGCATCTGTTGAGCAGGCATCTGTACATATTGTACTTGTGGCACATATTGGATTTGTGGAGCTTGTGCCTGTACAAAATGTGCACTCCCCTGTGTTCCATTATTCCTATTATAACTACGATTAAACTGATTTCCAGACTGAGATTGGTTGTAGCTAGAGCTTCTACACTCTCTAGCAAAGTGTCCCAACTTCTGACACTTGTGACATCTAAGTTTAGACTTGTCAAAACCAATTTTTGTAGAACTGTTTAGTCTTGGAAATTTCCTTCCCGACCTTTTATAAAATTTGTTTGTTTTAATACTTAACATGGTCAGTTGGTGTAAGATGTCCATTTCTTCTAAGTCGTCATTGCTGAAATTTTTTAAATCATCCATGATAAAACACATGTTATCAGCAGTTTGACTATATTCATCATTGTCATAACCTGGGAATGATCTTTCTGATGAGATCCCAGCAGTTATGTCAATGTGGTCAAAAGATCCAAAACTATTTGAACAAGTAGGTGAATCTTGTCCCAATAGTGCTGTACTACCTGGTAGATAGTCATCAACAGTTTTACCAGAACTTTGTAGTTTCTTCTTTTGATCGATTTCTCTTTCAAAAGTTAGCAATCTCCCATGCAATTTTGTAAGAGTGAGGGAGCTAAAGTCTGGTGAGGATCTGAGGACTATAGAATATGTTTCCCATTTTTTAGGTAAAGACCTTAAAAATCTACGAAGCATAGATACAGTTGTGTAGGTCTTACCATTTAATTTTAGCTCAGATATCAATGAGGAGAATCTTTCAAATTGTTGAGTTAAAGTTTTCCCCTTTATATGAGCAAAAGTTTCATATTGTTGAGCCAGGATTTCTCTGGTGTTGGCAATCACCTCTTCAGTTCCTCCAAACTGTTCTTTTAGGCAGTCCCAAAGCTCTTTGGCACTATCATAATGTAGTAGTCCAAAGTAGATTTAATTTGGGAGTGCCATTGCCAACATAGAGAAAGCTTTAGCATCACGCTCAAGTTTTAGAAAATCATCATCTGTATAGTCCTTTGGGTCTTTTGGTATTTCTACTTTAGTTTCAAGATTAATATTTATTGGTTTGTGAGGACCATATATTACAGATTTCCAGCAACCAGTGTTGGTTTGTGATAATGTATGTGCCATTCTCCTTTGCCAGATATTGTATTCATTTCTAACTAGCATAGCAGGTTTATTGGCAGAACCAGTATTATGTGGATCCATTTTAAAGAGTATTGATTTGTCAAATATCTCTTAAAGTGATGGATGTTGATAAAAAGTGAACTTTTAATCCTTTATTGAATATCAATGAGAGCTTGTGTCTGATTCTCAATGTGTTAGATTGATATGTGATCAGATAAACCAGAGCTCTGATACCAATTGTTGGATCAGTAATGCTCTTGATGTATTGCTTGCTAGTGAACACTTATGTGTTTAGCAAGTTCAATCAGATTTGCACAGCGGAATGAGTAAGTAAAGTTACTCTATCAACAGGAGTTATTACTCCCCCTTGATGTTTGAAAACTAAAGACAAGTTTAATGAGAATCTAAGTATTGAATGTGAATGGTAATAAATACTCAAACAGATTCTCAATGAATGAAATGAAAATAACAATAATAAGCTTTGAAGGATTTCAGTTTCAATTAAAATCAATGTCTAAAACAGAGGGATGAACCCATCTATTTATAGACTTTACAAATACATGAACCTTGCCAAAAAGCAAGTCTATAACAAGTTGCATTCTTGAAACTTGCACAAAAAGATAAAGTAATACTAAACAAATAAACTACTGAAACATAAGGCGGTGGAAAGATTCTGGTACAAGTGCTGATGAATGACAAACTACTGATGAGTAGTTTGTCTTCAGTAGTTCTTCAGTGAACTTGTCTGGTTAGACTTCAGAACTTCTGATACTTCTTCTTCAGTACTTGTTGAATCCTTCTTCAGTACATTAGTCTTCTTTCTTCAGTAGTTCTATACTTAGAATATTTTGCAGAAGTATGAATTAGACTAAGGTTTGCAAAAGTGGTTTCCTCAATCCTTTTTGTCCTAACAGTTTCCATCATCCAAGCGAAGCCGATGGACTTTCTTCCTGATAGGCCACGCAGTGAGAGTAATGAGACACGACAAGAGATTAGACAGGTCACATTGTCCATAACGCATGGACCTCGTAATCTAAGTTTACAAACCGCCGAGATGAGGGGACGCAATGTCTCAATATCTATGGGGACTGATGGAAAACACTTCGCATCAATTGTCGCCCAAATAGATAAATACTCTCATTGTCGCGATGACGGTGGCTAACATTCAACATTGCAATAGGAGTAATGGAATAGTCATTCATTGGATAAATTCAATTTAACCGAATCACGTGACTACTCACAGTGGTCAGTCATTTGAGTTTCGAGGGGATTTTAATTTCAGTAGAAGGCGTCTTGCAACATTTGACAATTACGGAACACGCACTTTACGATTACGGCTCCTGAAGTGTAGTTCCGCTCCCCAGGATTTATGACAGATTCAGACATAGCACACACTTCGAATATACCCGGGCGTTCACTAACTAAACCGAGACCACCAATATTCCTTGAAAAACAAACAGGTGGGTGCATGTAGAGGAGTCATATGATGACCTTTGCATCTCAAGAAGGTAGCATGAGATAAGCATCAACTGATAAGTCTACCCCGAATTATCTTTCGGAATACGATCCAGCACTATCGCAAGGGGCAATGAACCACACGTGAACACCCAATACATCGAGCTGTGGCTTCCTATGGGTTAATCGTATGCATTTCCGAGTGAGTCCATAGCCAAACGTAGGCTGGGGTTTGCTTTTCCACTACACGCCATCAATATAACACTGGCAAACGCTGCCTCGATGGTGATCAGTGGCCGAAATTTTTGACTTCGTCCAAAATTAGCAAAACCCTATGACTTGTAGATGTACGATACAGCCGGCTAATTTCACAATCAGTCTTAAACTACCTAGGAACAACCAACACTGTCGATTCATGCGAGGGCTATCGAGCCTTCTACATAAGAATGATCAGGCCTCTTAACTCAGCAAGGTCGGTTATGTCCATTGATTAGAGAACGAACGCCCAGCCCTCGAAGACAACTTGGGCACGTGTTAGATCGAGCATGACTTACTCACAATAACAACACAGCAGCACACGGGCCACGAGTCTTATAACTGATCCAGACAGAGTCCCGTGCTCAAAACGCACTGGTTTTGCAGGGACACACCCTAGGTATTCACTAGGTTCTAGGTTTAGCATTCCACACATCGTACCACACATTCATCTCTTCGGTAGGCGGTGCATCCTTGTACGCCCGCTCCTTTGGGGTAACCTTGAGGGGAAGGCATCCAACTTCTATACAAGGAAGTTTTCGTCTCCCGTCTCTATCCGATGCGAAGGCCTACGTCAAATTACTCATATAAATGGACTTTCGAGCTCTTCCATGTTCGAACCTTAGAGGTATTGTTGAAGAAAGTTCGTTGGGTTTGCTAGGATCAAAATCAAGGGATATTGACAAGAACTCCCTTTGAACCCATTGGCCAATCAAAAGACGAGTCTAAACCTAAGGAAACAAGAGCAAACAAGGAAAGGAGTGATCACCAACCTCGGTCCTTGGGCCCACCAAGGTTACCATGCACCCCAAATTATTATTACGTGTGCACCCGTAATCATAATCTGCGTTGCCAGGTAATCTCAATGCCCGCTAGTTCCGAGCTTCCTGATCCAAAAACAAGGGATTCTCACAACGAATGACTTAGTCTAGTTTCGCCTCCACATCATAACAACACGGCGACATCCATTAGCGCAATAGAGATGAGTCCTTCCGATCATCCTGTCCACAGGTACGCGAGTGAGTTCATCGTAGACCACAGCGTCCTTCAAACTTGTTGGTACCGGTGATCGATGCAAGAGTGTGGACTAAGGTGAAGCGTGACACGACATCCTTACTGGCAAAATATCCGTACTACGTATATGTATTAACTAATCTTAGAAAATAGGATTCCTACACAACATAAACATTCCCATCCATATTTTCTAATACTTCATATATTGACACACATGGCTAGTCGGTTGGGATTTCCCCTTGTACATCCCATGTACAAATTTCTTTCTTTTCTAAAAATATTTTGTTGTGTTTTAGTTTTAAAACTTTGTTTTCGAGCCGAAACCGGTTATAGTCTAGATTTTTCATAAATGCTAGTTCACTATAACCTTGGCTCTGATACCACTTCTGTCACACCACGCCAATGGCGAAAACACGTGGCGCAACACCCGAAAGCATATCAAAGTCAAGATTAACACAAACCATACTTAATTAGAAAAAGATTATTTTATTTAGATGTCGAAAATAGGTACCTTGTTACAACATTTCACAAAACCACAAACAATAAGTTTCGTACATGGGTTTTTCCATCTAAGTCACAACCCAATGGAAAATGTTGATGAAAACCCGACAAGTATCCGACATCCCATATTTCCACCGCACTAGCCTCATATCTATTCAGCACTTAGTTACCTGAAAGATATGTTTAAAACGGCGTCAATACAAAAGTATTGGTGAGTTCACAGGTTTTCATTTTTGCTTACTTACTTTCTTCATTACATAAAGTCAGTGCACGTAACATAAATAAGGTATGACGATATAGGATTCCAATCCCAATGTCGATGGCGTTCCCATGAGCCCATAACCAAAACTAGACTACTTACTTTTGCCCCGCAAGTTGTTTACATGGAAACAACAACAAATTTAGAATATCGTAACACCCCTTGGTCCATCCGAGTTGACGCTAATCAACCAGAGGTGGGTCCCCGTCAAGGACCGATAGTACTATCCCCATATTCTATGGCTACATCCCTTTGTATAAATGGTTACAGTGAACTGCGGAGACTGCACGTCCCATGTGACTTTATACCGTTACCCATGGACCCATAATATTACCTTTTCGTTCTTACTTACGAGTTACTACACATTTTTAACAAACATATCTTTCCCCCAAGTTTAAAAACATTAAAACAGAAAAGGGGCCGTGAAACTCACCTCAAACGTGTCACGAAATCAGAAAATAGTCTTTGCCAAGTCTGATGTGAGACCACCTACACGTGTCCTAATTTAATAAAGCACTGGTCTCAGAGTGCGTGTCTTACTGGCAAGTTGTCTTTCCCCAACTCCCGACACCATGTTTACATATTCGGTTTAATTAGAAATATACCCTAGTCTTAGGTTCGTTGGTGATGATTTATCCTGTTACAAGTTTCACTTAATCTTATAATATAAAGTTGATATTAATTGCCAAGCTAGTTGGTTTCATCATCGCGAACATCGGTCATTGCCCGTTCCCTTACAAGTCGTGATCTTTAAACATATTTATCAATATGTATTTACTAACTTGTATTAATATTCCATTTTATCTTCCGACTTGACTCACTTTTATTATATATTTATTTCCCATAAAAATAAATATACAATGACCTTGTCGAACGAGATTCATTTCATGTTAAGTATTGACTTTTCCCATAAGTATACATATACTTATAATAACATACTTAACTTATTTTTATTTCTTACAAATTCTCTCATTTTACTTCCAACACTTAGGAAAGTGTTCATATATATTTTTCACCCTTTATCATCCTTATATATATTTTGTTCACAAAATATATACATATTTTCTTGCTTGGAATAATTAGTCCGTAATCGCCGCAATAACGTATACTTGTATCTTATAGGAAGTTATACTTGTATACTTATCCGTCCGATTTACACTTTGTTTGTTTTACACTTTGCCCGATAGCTCGTCGCATTAACATACTTTCGTCTCCCCGATTCCTAACTTATATATACATTTTGTAGGAAAACAAATTTCTTTCCGTTTTACATATTTCCTACTTTCGAATATATATATATATATATATATATATATATATATATATATATATACACTTGAAAATATATTATCTTGGATGTTTTATTCCTAAAAATTCTTACAACACTTTTACATCCCCAAAATGTAAAAATGTTCATTTTTATGTAAAACATCCCAAGTTATTTAAATTACTATTTTTCTTATAAAAATGTTAGTGTTTATATTTTCCAACACTTATGGTAAATTTATATTTTTATAAAATACTTTTTATAAAAATATCATTCTTACAAATAAAAAAAATTGTGTAAGTTTCCTCGCCTTTACCAAAGCACCCCTTTTAGAATCTAACTTTTCATTCTTAACCTTTTACTTTCCAAAGTTACATTTTTCAACATAAAGTTTCCAAAATCACATTTTACACCCATGGACCTTCCAAAGTTTCTTTTCAAACCTCTAACTTTACAAAGATTATATATTCTTCCCAAGACATACAAAAATGACAATTTCTGCCAAGACTAGTAAACTTGAACACGTCAAAATTTACAATAAGTGATCTTTTCACTATCCAACACTTTTATTAGTCTTATATGGTCATTTTAAGTGTTCTAACATTTTTATTCAAGTCTTGGAGTCCATTTGTTCATACTTGTATTTTTAAAGTCTACAACTTTATTTTTGTGATTTTAGCTTCATTACATTTTATTACAAATATTTCATGTTCAAATGGTTCCATTAGTCATAATAGGATGTTCATATCCATTTTTAGGTGTATTAGGCATTCCTTTACGTTTTTATTCAAAACAACTTCTAAAAATATTAAAACATACAATGTTTTTGTAACAAAATAACATCACCAACCACCCTAAAACTCATGTTTATGACCATCTTTGTAAGCATTTCATTTCATTTTTAGAAAACACACAAAACCTTGTTTACAACATTTGGTTAAAGGCACCCCAAAAACAACTTGCAAGTTAATCACATAAATAAATAAAACTTAAACAAGATGAGTTTTAAGAAACTTACTACTAGCACAAGGCTAGGGAAGTCACAAAAATACAATATTATGATGGAGTTTAAGTGTGTCTTCCAAGGGTTAAGCTCCAAGCACTTGAACACACTTGAAAATGGGTTGGAAATGATGATTATTATGTGTTTATTTGCTTAAAAAACAAAAGTGGTAATGTAAAAGGGTGTTTTGCCGTGAGTTTTAGTGAGAGAGAGAGGGAGGTGATGTTTTCTTTTTAAAGTGTGAATATATTATAAGATGTTAGGATGGTATATGAAGTGAATAATCATCATGTGTTTAAACCTTACTAATATAATAAGTATAAGCATAGCATGAACAAAACCATTACATGTAGTACTTTGGAGACAATATGGTGGCTTAAGCCACCTTTAAAAAAACGGCTAAAAGGTCTTTCATGGGTCCCATTTCTTGCAAAAAAATATCTCATAACCAATCTAGTTAGTTTCTAGCCAAACCGTTTAGGGTTTTCTGGTTTTGACTCTTACCGGGTGAAATTATATTTTTTTTACGCGCATCGGGTGCGATACGCGAATTTTATTCGCTATCGGGAGATTTTAATTTGGAGTTTTCATTTATAGTTTTTGGGTTCCAAAACATTCTATATTTCATAAAAATACCCTTTATTTTATATCCTGGGCATTCGAGATCATTTTTGGTTATTTAATTATTAACAAGTAATCATCAACGTCCGTTTCGGACTAGTTTATTCTTATGCGATTCCTTCGCATTTCTAATTAAACTAAGGCATTCCTATGCCATCTATTGGACTCCGCTATTTTCCGAATACTCAATTATACGTAATTGATATTAATTATTGCTTAGAACAGTTAATAACATATATTAATTACGTACGTAAACGTATCGATTTTTGCCGGATGTCACATTCTCCCCCTGTTAAGAGAATTCCGTCCCGGAATTCAGTTCAAGTTATCCACTACATTAGTATCATTGAAGAGGGTGGGGTGTTTGCGCGTCGCACACTCTTCTTATTTCCTAAGTGAACTCAGGTTCACCCTTAGTGTTCTATGAACACAATATCGTGACCCAACTACGACTAAGCTTCTTGGAATTGTCAAACCTTCACCTCTCTCGATTCCTTGAGTTAGTAAAGGTTAGCGTCGATCCTGGATTCAGTCTGTTACAATTTTCCATGCTCAACAACGCCCTCTCAGAGTATAACTTTCAGCGAAGACCTACTACCGATTCGAAGTTCCTAAGGCCAGCGCCTTGTTTATACAACTTCTTAACAGGTTCGGAACTCATTCAAGCAGCCTTAGATCTACCTGATTTATTGATCACCTCTTGAACGACTCAAGCCAGATTATGTGTCCAACTCCATCTATCATTCAATGTATTGGAGATGTACACTTATGCCCTCTAAAGGCTTTGAGTAGTACACCCCGAACGCTGGGATGATAATTCTATCACATAGCAAATTCTGGCGACGAAGCACACAAATCCGATGCGCCACAGACATCAATCGTGTCACACAGGACACTTCCGTCAAGGACATTCAATTCGTTCGTTTTAGAATGACAAGCCATACTTATATCAAATCGAGTATCCCAGGCTTGCGTTAAGGGTTCGGCAAACCCTGAGGTAGAATGACTACTACAATCCGATACTATAGTAGTTGGCAATCCAGTGTCTAGTCACGACTCTCCAAGAGTATAGATGGCCATTTATATGCCTCATATCGGAGCTATACGCGAGTGGGAAATGAGAGGGTTCCAAACGGCGATCAACCATTACCCGTGTCACATCACGGCCAAAGGACGCCACAGGCAGCATGATAATTAGATTCGCTCATTCAAATTTCACTGAAATGGGTGATAATAAAGTCATACCGTCCCTTCTCTCACCTACCATGCTAAATCATGCTAAATCGGGCTAAAGTTTTGCTAAGGTACATGTCTCTTTTTATTTTCACCTAATATTGTATATGTGGATTATACAAGCGAAATTGAAGTGTAATGTTCATGTGATGGCACCGTTTTTTAATTTCCAGAAAGAACTGTAAATCGGTATTTGGTCCCATGTTTATCCCATCTTTTTTCTGTCCTATGTGTATTTACATTAAATAATTCAAAATTGGTTTCAAGTCCCATGGTTTCATAAGTCTGAGAGCCTTGCTTATTTCATTCTTTGACCAAATCATCCCAAGTGGTGTTCTTTAAAGTATTTTTTTTTAAGCAAGGTCATACTATAGTCATTTGTAACATTATATCCAATAGGATTGACAAGTTACTCATACCATAGTCATTCTATACATGTTCATAAAAGTGTTTTCAATTACTATTACCAACTGAAAATATATATGTGACGCTACCCATGTTTTTACGACATATATAATTGATTTTTTAGTATCAACCAAGAATTAGTTTAAATTTTATCTATACGATGCAGGTTACTACAGATTCGGGATGGACCAAAAGGAGATAAAACTTACATAATTAAATCTTATGGCTGGTATTGATAATACTTTTTGGATGTTTAACCCGTGCTGTCGATCCATCTGACCCGTTTGTAGATTGATGTTTGTTAGTCACGCTTTTATGTTTGTATCCAAAACGTAATGTAAAACTTTCAGACTATTTGAACATGTACACATTTAGCGTGATCCGTCGCAATGCGAGAGTAGCATACTTATTTTCATTTGTATAGTATGATTTGATTTAAAACATGATTCTTGATGCTTTGATCGTGATGTTGAATGCATTATCATGTTTTTTCAGCAAGAGGTTTATTAATGAATTTAGACTTTTATTACATACCATTATATGACTGTAATATCCTTGTTTTGTGCAAACAATTTGTTTTTTTAGAAAAGTTACTAAAGGTTCAAAAAATGTTCCAAGTTAATTGGTTGATACATCAGCATTTTGACAGGGTAACCAGGTCGAAAAAATCACATTTTTGTTATGAATAAGTTATTGTATTATTATTAAGAGGGTGTTTGGGATTGAGTTTCAAAACAACTTATTAGCTTTTCCAAAAAGGCAATAAGTCAATAAGTTGTTTATGTAACCTAAAACTACTTTCTGTTTTGACTTTAAGCTTTTGACTTTTAGCTTTGGCTTTTAAGGGTGAAAAAACTGTTTTTAAAAAGTTAGAAATCTTGGCTTTTGGCTTTTGGAAAAAAAATTACAAATTTGTCACCCATACAACCAATATTCATAATAAGTTAAGCGAAACACTTAAAAAAAAGACAATCTATTGACTTTTTGACGTTTCTCATCCCAAAAGCTAATCCAAACACTTTTTTTTTTAAAACTCATTTTCAAAAAGTCATAAGCCAATAAGCACTTCAAAAGCACTTTTACATTTCCAAATTCAATCCCAAACACCCTCTAGATATGTTATTTTTTTTACAATTATAATGTACTTTCTTAAAAAAAAAAAAAAAAACAATTATTAGGACATGTTAACATTGGAATGCATGTTAGCCTTTTTTACACACATGTTTAAGCTTTTTGACGCATATGACCAGGTTTTTTAGAACAATTTTGTATAATTTAATCTGTCATTCATAATTTACCAGTGTACAATTTAAATTACCCTTTCAACAAATGGGTCAAGATGATATCAGTCACGATAAAAATACAATTGGAATATAACGAAAATAAACATTAACTATGTCTAATAACCAAAATAAACATGTCTATGGGCTAAATTCTAGGGGTATCTTCTGTTGAAAAGGCTAAGCTGTAGTTCAAAATAAGCTACATTAAGCTTTATTTGAAAACGGCTAAAGTTTTGGGTTAAATTGAAAACGGCTAAATTTTAGGTGTTAGAATTATAATGAATTCTATGTTGAAAGACTAACTTTAGGGAGCTTTAGGGTGAAACTGAAGACGGCTAAACTTTAGGGGCTTTGATTTATTTTGCATATTTTTATTAAAACGACTAAAATTAAGGGACTTTTAGGGTTAAATTGAAAACCCCCAACTTGAAATGGATAAAGTTTAGGGGTTTCAAATTAAAAACGTCTCTACTTTAGGAGTTAGATTAATTTTGGATTACTTATTTACTTTAGGAGTTAGATTAATTTTGGATTTTTTTTTATTTAGAATTTTTTTACATATTTTCCCCTGCTAAGGCTCCTAATTACATATTTACCCAGGCCTAAAAATCAATTACATATTTCCCTCTGGGAGGGAGAAATATGTAATTGACTTGCAACTTGTGTATGCCTTAGGAGGGGGAAATATGTAATTGACTTTTTAAGTTGGGTAAATATGTAATATCTAAATGACCCTTTTATTTAAATAGCTAAACTTTAGGAGCTTTAGGGGTTAAAATTAAAATGGCTAAAGTTTAGTGGCTTTATATTAAAAACCCATTTCAAATATGGTAGGTGTATCAACGAATACACTATAAACTAAAAGGCTACATATTAGCCGGTTCAAGCTTGAAGTGGCTAAATTTTAGCGTATAACAATGTTTATTTTGGTAATCAGATGTATTCAATGTTTATTTCAGTGATTTTTCCAAATACAATGGCATTGGAGCAAGTTGTCAATTTTAGACAAGATGAAGTATACACCTCAAACATTGTTAATCCAAAGGATTGATAAACTCACAGAAAACGACTTGCGTTCTAAATTATTGCCGCCGCAGCATCGCGCGGGTTTCCTACTAGTATATATATATATATATATGTGTGTGTGTGTGTGTGTGTGTGTGTGTGAGAGAGTTAATGGAACTAATATGCCTACATATATATATATATATATATATATATATATATATATGCATGGACATTATTTTGGACAAGACACACAAACCACCCAATGCATACATATCCACACACACACATAAACACACATCGTAACACACACACATCCCTACATTCCTATTCACATTCCAATTACCCATGTGTGTCACCAAAATGGAAAGATAGACAACCTCGAGACTAGTTCTTACACTAGTTGACTTCCCGAAACTCCATGTTTCTTTCCCTAGGATCGACTACTATGCACAAGACACAAAAAACATGGAAGTTGAACACATGCTCACAAAAACTTAGGTAAATCACCATATTAGAGTCTTAACAAACAACCACATGAACCCATGACATTTTTACTTCCAAAATCCTCTAAAAACCTATGTAAACTTTTGGCCAACAAGTCCCAAGGAGAAGGCATGTGCAACCAAGTCAACACCTTGCCAAAAATGTCACAACACCTTTACAAAACCCATTCCTAGGAAATTTGACTTTCCACAACATAGAATACGATCTTCCACACTTATCCACTCACTCATTTGTGTACATATACAACCGAATGGACTTAGAAACATCCCACCACACTTTTGAAACCTTAACACCTGAAAATAATAACCTTCCATTCCTTTAAACCTTTAGCCGAATCCAAACACCTTCATCGAGCCAAGACACGATTGCAAGCCTTCATCCGGACATCAATAAGTGTTGTTTCGGTCGTTTGAAAGAGGATTGGGCTGGGAATTCATCATAGCTATCTTGTTTTCTCTTAATTCTAGCCGAGGTATACCACAACCCCCTTTTACTTGTTCTTTGATCGATACCATGGTTCATCCGAACGAACACCTTCGGCCACACACTTGATCACGTGTGGGAAGGATCACCCAAGGTTAAACACTTGTGTTTTGTATCAAAAACCCATCGTACACTCAGATAATTGACCTAAACCTACGAATACATATACATGCATATACATAGTTGAATCATGTAGGTACACGGCTGAATGTATGGAAATACATGCACACATACTCGAATGAACACCTATAAATGCATACGAGTGTGTGTGAGGTCGAGATGGATCCACGGGAATTGATTTTGAACTCAAAACATAATGTATGTAAAATGGTAGTTAGTAAGAAACATATGTTAATGGCCGAGAAACATATGTTAAACAAGCTTTAACACAAAAATCGTTGGTAAACATATGTTAATAATTAAGATGCATGTATTAACACGGGCAAAACACACATACAGGTTATTTTTTATGTAAAGTGGCCAAAAACATGTTAAGTGTCACTTTCGAGTACAAATAACTAGCACACATGTAACACATGATAACACATGGGGAAAACCAAGACAACTATTTTGCCACTAATGGCTAACTATGGTTACAATAACGACAAAAACAAGCTTTTCCAACACATACAGTGTGTGACACATAGGAACGGACGAACAAAACACAGTCCATAAACACACAAGTCGGGTGAACAATTGCATGATACATAGTACACCATATAGACTTAAGTTGTCCTTATCTGAATCTAGGGCACTTTTGTTCAGACATTCCCACGTCAGATTCAGTCCAGTCTTAGCAGTCGGACATCAGGTGAGTTCTCATGGCCCCATTTTTACTGTTTCATACTTTGAGGGGGGGGACATGCGTACAAGTTCAATTGCATTTTTTACTATTATATGATCATGAGACAAAAAGGTTCAGAGTACTCATAAGCCCTCGTGTCATACATTTTACTGTAACAATTAGCTATGGAACTTAGCCATGAAACACTAGAATAGATTTATTAAGTTGACACCCCCACTCTTGGTTAGTCACTATACCCGGATGACAGATATCAAAAGAGTGCTTGTATTTCACATTGCATTCATTGTCTTTAGTGTACAATGGGCGAGGCACAACATTCTTCAAGGTTTGGTTACGGGCTCATGACAGTCACATAATGATAATTGTCCTAGCTAGGCAATGATCCAGTCACCCATGGTTTAAATAGAACTCAAAACCCGTGACCTCACCAACTTAATTGTTGACATATTTAATTTGCATGTTTTTCAGGCAATTAATTGAGCATCATGGAACTTGGAGTCGCGCACGAGCATCTCGGGGATATCATGAACCTTGTTTTGATTAAATGATTTTAAATAATGACATTTTAACTATGGTTTTTAAGACAATGTTTTAATGGTTTTTGCTAAACAATGAAGTCTTTTAATATATCACTTACTTTGTGAAATTGATGCTTGCGTGACTTGTGTGCTTGAAAATCTTTCGATGTTACATATCGCATTTCTGCCTTGGCGAGGTGTGACAGTTACAGTATACTAAATAACACGAGGGCTTTATGAGTACTCTAAACATATAGTCTCGTGAACACATAAGGTCTAATAGGAAATCATTCTAAAACTATGTAAATATTGCATGTCTTTCCCCAAAATAAAAATAGTAAAAAGGGACTATGAAATTCACCTCAAATCCGTGCAAAAGCTAGAAAAGTAAAGCCCAAGATACTAAGATCGGACCTACGTGTGTCCTAAGTACAAAAGACACATTAGGTCCATATTCGATGGTTTATTGTGTAAGTTGTTCACCCAACTTATGAAGCGTGTTCTTAAATGTTCTTGTTTATAGGAAATCTTGTTAACTCGACGAACCATTTGTGACTTGTGTTTTTAAATTAAGTGTTGAGATACATTTATATTAAAAAAAATGTGCACACTCTTAACATTTTATCTTTTGGCATTATTCTTATACATAACACGCACATATCTATGTTTATACATGCACTCATGTACACATCACACATATACATGCACATATACATATGTTCATATATATATATATGTATATACTGTACTCACACACACATACACACATCTAGATTCATATCATGGTTTACTCATACACATACATATTTATACACGGTACACACTCACATACATACATATCTATATATAGATACACGGTACACACACATATACATACATATCTATATAGATATACATGGTACACATACAAATCTATATATATTTACATGACACACACATAACACACGCACACATTAACATACATACAAGCATTCACATATAACTTGCCTTAATCTTATTAGTTTATTAGTTCTTAGTTTGTTAAAAGGCGATTTATTAACTTGGGTGAACAATCTAGTTTAGAAATACAGATAATAACAAAGTTAGGTTGAGTTTGCATACCACTTAGTCTTGGAATGGATGTTTGCGACTTGCAAATGGATGTCGAGTGGGTGGTTTAGTGAGCTGAGAGTTAGAGAGGTTTGTGTGAGTTTTAAATGTAGTATGGAATGATGGTGGGGGTGAGGTGGATATATATAGCTGATAGAGAGGAAGAGAGATGGCCAAGAAGGGTAAGTCAACTTCCATGAGTCTTGGTGCCAAAAGGAATATTTCCATTTCTTGTTTAGTATCTTAATCCTCAATCTTTTCATAATGTGACCCAAAAAGGATTGATTTAGACTAATAATCCTATCTTTTTTGTGTTGTGTGATTGGGGAACATTGTCAAAAGGATGGAGGTGACTAGTGGTGGTGTATTGGCCGAAGAAAAAGAAGGAGAAAAGGGGAAAGGAAGTGGCGGCAATGTGGTGATGTGATGGTGTGGTTATTTTGGGATATCATCTTCCATGAATCTTAGTGTTGTTCAAGGGTCACACCATATATATGTAAGGTTAATCACTTAATATTACCTGTCAGTTTAGGATGTGATACAAAGTTGATATGGGATGATCTCTTGGGGGAGGTAGTCAAAAATGGTGGTGACAAGGGGAAGGAAGGCGAAGGTTATGGGGTGGCACAAAGGGTGAGGCATCTTAGGTTAATATCGTGTATTGATGGGAGGTTTCCATGACATGGGAGAGCATGTTTCTTGTAACTCTCATTCCAACACCTATATACACATGCATGCGCTTGCATGCATGCTTGGGATTTGGGGAGTGGCTAGTTATAGTTAATCAATTAGAATGGGATCATGGTTGATTAAAACAAATTGTCATATTAGTGAAATTACATATCTAAATGACATGACTAAAGGTGATTATTCCTTGGATAATGTGGGCTGATTTCTTTAAGGTTGTAGGAGGTTTATTATGGCAAGTCAACTTGTATTGGATTAAGATTTGTTAAAGTAATTTCCTTATTACAGAAAGATGTTGTTGATTTGATTAGTGATAGGTGTAACTTGGGATTTGATGATTCACTTGTTAGATTTCCTAGTATAATATGTATATATATATATATATATGCATATACATACCAAGCATGCATGAATGTACCTGTATAATTGGTTTTAATAATATATATTATTAAAACCATTTATACAGGTACATTCACGTGTATTCAAACTTTCTAAGTTTATTGAATCTTTAGCTTTTGGTTATTATGTTGTTTTCCATATATAAGCTAAACAAACATATATGCTTTTCCATTTAGACATTGAGTTTGATTTATTTGAAATAATAGTCCATCATCGTTCATAGTCATGAGTCAATCATGTGAAATTAATAACTACTAAAGTCACTAATTTGTATGAATGGGCTTTGCTAGGCTCACAGGCAACATAATTTGATAGAATAATGTCTAATGCATGTGATCAAAATAAAGACTCATCTAGTAAGTGTATGGATTTGATCTGGTAAATTGACGGGTGTCACAATAAGCCATGGGCTCATTGCATGCCTCTATAGAAGCTGATAAATGCAAACACCAACATGTTTAGGCATTGTGAAATTAATAAAGACACAAACATATTTTTACTTATGTGTCGTCATTTTGCAACAGTATAACAGTTTTGTAAGACTCGTATAATTATGCTACAAAACGTACACATCAGTCGCTCTGAACAGGAACCAAGTAGATCCGAATTCCATTCTTCATCTTGGTGTGATCCCCTAGTAGAGAGTAAATATCGTTTGCTTGTAATTGAAGAATTGCTTTTGCAAGAAACTTATATCATGTTTTAATAAATATAATGAAGTAACCTTGTAAGAAAAATAATCAAACATCAAGACAACCAAATCACCATTAGCAATGGCGATGGGTTTGTGGCAACTTTCATTGTTAACAATAATAATGTGCCAAGATTTACACACGTTTTAAATGTGCATTTACACCCATTTTTTTTAACCAAAATCATGCTTTTATCATAGCCTATCATGATTAACTCATTCTTAATTGATAATTGCAGGTTTTGTGGTCAGCGAGTGAAAAGGGGAGAAAAACGGCACGAAAGGCGAAGAATTGAAGACTTAGAGAGTAGCAGCACAGTCGTGCACCTACCCCTGGTCAATAAGTCAACAGTTCCAAGTCAACAGGAAGAGAAAAGTCAACATGCACGGGCACGCACGGGCATGCACCTATGGTGCACAGCAAGTCACAAAAGTTTGCGTATCTAACCAAGCCTAACAAGATTGTTAGCCACGTGGTTGTGCATGGGCGTGCACTTCAACAACCCCGACAGAATCTGCACCAAGGACTTTACACTGCTCCCAGATGATTTGTTCTGGCATGTAGGGCCTGCCAGGCAGCCTATAAATAGAGGCCTCCACTTTTCATTTTGGCATCCCATTATGTCCTTCCTATACCTTCTCCCATGAATTTTCTGCCCTCTTTGACTCTTGAAAGTGGCATTTGGAGCTTGGGATCACTCCAAAAACACTTAGGTTTAGAGAGAAACCACCATAATCACTCAAATCACCAAGAAATCTCTATACAACCCTCACCATGATTTTTACTCAAATCAAACCTTGTGGGCCTGTTGTATCACCTATGCTAGGCTAGATTTATCTTGGTGGTACTAGGGTGATGACTGAACTTGGTATGGAATAAATTTCTAGTAGAAAAGTTTAACATACAATTTTTAGTTTTCCAAAATTTATTTATTTAATATATATAATAAATAATTCAAGTTTATTCTATTTTATTTATAAAATTCTATAAAAATATCAAAACAATTATATAAATTTCCACAAAAATTATTCTAAGTTTATATAACATTAAACTTTTCTGAAATGATTTTTATTTCTGAAAAATCATTTATTTAATATTTTTAATCAATTTTTGTTAGTTTTAATCATAAATAAATCATAATAAATTCATTTTTCAATATTTTTGCACCAAAATTTTATATAAATTATTTCTATTTATTTGGAACAGAAATACAATTTTTAATTTAATAATTCTTTAATTTAATATTTTTAAATATTAAAGTTATATTTTGACAATTTGAAATAAATAGATTTAATATTCTATTTTTAAGAAAATAATTTTATAAAAAATATTTTCATACTTAAAACTTTATATTGTGATCATCTTTAATTTAAAATTTACAAAAAGACTTTTGTTTAGTTATTTATCAAATTTCTCTTATTTATTAGACATTTTATTTATTAATCAAGCGAACACTTATCCCCAATTCGAAACCCTAGAAAATATTTGTAGACTAGAAAGACTTAGACATATTTATTACCTTAATTATAGGGTAATACTTGGCATCGTTGGGCAACACATATTCTTTTTTCACGAGACATAACATTTTGCTAAGGTGAGTTTTACATAGCCCCTTTTCTATTTCACTATTTTTGGGGTGAAACATGTTACAACATTCTATATACAATTCAATCATAAAGTGTCTATGTGTTTTTCTATGTTGCAATATGTCTTAAAAATGACTAGGGTAAGCACAATATTCTAGCATAATCATTAACATTGATCAGCCGACTGTATACAATGATAGATCTATTGGACTGACAATCCCACCCGGATACGTACCTCCTACATAGGTAGCGTGGGTGATTGTTATCGCATAACATAATCGAGTGAACCATGAGCGTATGGGATGGACCACAATATTCTAGTCACAAGGGTTGATTATGCGCTCGATTTACTGCTAGTATGTTTTCACATATGGACTAGACTTGCCATGACACTTGAATTGTACAAGCTTTATTCGATTATCAAAACCTATGTAATTCTCACCAACTTTTGTTGACCCAAAAATATTTTCAAAATTAACATGTTTCAGGTAACAATGAAGCTGAGGCTTAGAGTATGCATGAGGAAATACTATGAAGTTTTTTTGAAGTTATTTGAAGTTATTTGCTTTATTTGATATCATGTATTTGGGATTTCTAGACATCATTTCATTTTGGATATTTATGTTATGAATAAATTATTTAAAATTTCAATATATACCATGTGCTACTGAAACAATCATCAATACGTGACATCCCGATGTTTCCGCCATCGGTTGGGGTGTTACAGGTGTGGAGAACGATAATGAAAGCACCATTGTTATAAGCCGATTTGAGATGGCTAATCTCCCAATAGACCCTGTAAAATGGGTTAGGATCCAAGAATAAGAGATAGATTGAGACTTTACTAATTTTTCTTCTTCTTTTAATTCATCAATGACACTTCTTAAATACAAAGAAAGGAAACTAAACATGATTAGAACATGGATCGCTAATCAACCTACTAATATAAAAACAAGGAAACATTAGTAAAACAAAACATGTAGTAACCATAAATACGTAAATAGCTTATAGGTAACCCACGATGTGCATGCATGGGTTGATGCACGTATATATCAAGGAACTATTATGAAATAGTAAATACTACACTTTTAAGGGGTAGCATGTTTTTTTATAAAACGAGATGCCACCTTCCAGGTGGAGTTTTTCTTTTTCTTTTGGTAGTGAGTCAACTGATCGTGAACAAAGAAAAACAAAAAGGGCAACGATTTTAAAGGAGAAGGCGATTCATAATCTATATATAAGACTAGAGGGTGTGGGTTCGGGGAGCTAGGTGGCACCCTCCTCCAACGGGGAACACCCCCATGCCCAAAGATCGGTGTAACCGGGGAAATATCCACGTCCTCCCTGTTCTAAAATTTAAACGTTATTTTGACGGTTGAAACCCATTTAAAAATAACATTAATATTAATAATTTTTCAAATTTTTCAACCTATTTATACCCAATATTTTAAACAAAACATCACAGCTATTTAAATCTTCTAAAATTTACAATTTTACACTCTTTCCATCTTTTAAATTTTATAAATTTCTCTACATTAACACAATCAAATCTTCCTTAATTTTATACAATCATACATTAGCCATGAGTTCATCGTCATCTGAGAAAAACGCGGTAAACTTTTTCGTGGGCACGATGATGGAGACAACGAAAATTATCTTGGAGATGGAGGAAGACAGCGAGGATGAAGGAACTTCGGTACCGAGAACAAGGAGCGTTGCGCTAAATAGAGATTGTGAGGGTATATTACAATTTTTTATTGTGTGTTATTTTATAATTCAAATTTATTAATCTTATTATAATTTAGGCAAAATTACAATTTTTGTCCTTTATAAAATCCAAAACTATGGACTAGGTCCTTTAAAACTTTTAGTTTCAGTCTTTGTCCTTTATATGAAAAGTTGCCACGATTTTAGTCCTTTACACTTAACCAAGTTAAAGAAAGTCAGTTAACTCACCCCACGTGCAATGCACATGAGGGTATAAACGTAATTTCACCCCCTTTTTAATCCCATATAACCCTGATCTCTGTAAAACTCGATTCAGTTTTATAACCCCCCAAAGTTTACTAACTTCTTCCTCTGTGAAAACCCTAAGATGGATGAACTTCAACCTCGCTTTTTGATTCGTAAACTATTACAACAATCTGATGTTAAATCATTATGCGGTATGATCTTCGACCTCGATTCAGTTTTTTTTTTTTTTAAATATTAAGATTGGTTTTCTAATCTTTGAATACCTTTCCTGCAGTTGGTTATCGACATTTGTCCAACTATTTAGTGTTTCAGACTCTACAACTGCATATGAGACTGGGTATATTCAATTATTTGGGTCAAGACCAACTGCAATTAGTAACTGACCAGAGAATGGGCCTTTAAGGAATGCCCCATCCAATCTCAACAGATCCATCCCAATTTCCTTAAATCCATGTTTCAAAGAAACTAGACATATGTAGACTCTTTTAAACCTTCTATGATTAGACTTTGGATCTGTTTGTGGTACAACATCTAGTTTAACTGTAGTACCAGGATTTGTTCTCATCCATTCTTCAAGATAATCGCTTAACATTCCATACTGTGAAATGAAATCTCCATGAATCTGTTCCATAGCTATTTTCTAGGCCCTAAAAGCTTTCATATAAGATATGCCAACCTCAAACTTCCTTTGGAACTGCCCCTGAACTGCTTTCACTGTGATCTTAGGGTTTTCATGTAGTTGTTCAATGAGCTGTTGAGATAGAAAGGTAGCTGTGAAAGCATAAATGGACCTGCTTTGGAGACATTTGTGTTCAGTATCTAATGTTCTCATAACCCAAGATCCAGAAGTTTTGTCCTTTGAAAGTAATACCGCCCAGGGGCATTTATGACAATTTGTTGGTGCCTTTTTCCCTCTACCACCAACTTGTTTCAACCATGGTCCTTTACTTCCACTTGCTTCTGCCTTATTAGTACCACTCACTTGGTTCTTATCAATTCCCACACCTAACATTTTTTTTCAAAGTAGGTCCCACCATCTTAACTCCCCCCCCCCCCCCAACACACTGCCCTAACCTTATCATTGTCATCCTTTACAATCCTAATTTGTCACCTAGTTTCAACATCATATATTTTTATCATTTTTTTAACTTCTTCCGTTGTCCCAAACACTTGTCCTTCATAGAATATGGAATTTTTGGCCTTTTCTTTTCGAATCATCCTCGGCTTTCTTTTCCTAGAACTTTCTTTTGACCCATCATATTCAATACCCCTATCATACTCATCATTATTAACCATCAAGCTTAAGTTTTAGGAAATCTTCTTATGTGTAGTCTTTTGGTTCTCTGACTTTTTCTATTTTAGTTTATGGATCAATAATCACTAGTTTATGGGTCCATACATGACAGACTTCCAACAACCAGTGTTTTGCTGTGATAAAGTATGTGCCATCCTCCTTTGCCAGATATTGTATTCATTTCTTACTAGTATAGGAGGCTTGTTAGCAGATCCAGTATTATGAGGATCCATTTTTAAGAAGATTGATTGATTAGCAATTTCTTAAAGGGATGGATTGAAAAATAAAATGAACTATATACTTTGATTGAATATCAATAACAGCCTGTGTCTGATCCCAATTTGTTAGATTGATATTTATCAGATAAACCAGATGCTCTGATACCAATTGTTGGATCTATATGTGTTCAACAAGTTCTTATGAACAATTTAATACATGAATGTAAATGCAGCGGAATAGTAATTGTTCTAAGTTAATTATTCACTTTTAAGATCAGTAAATCCCCCCCCCCCTCAATCGATAAACCAAAATAGAACAAGTGTTATATGAGAAGAAAAATAGTAAATGATAAAACAGTTGTGTTTTTCTAAAAGGTTCTCATATATTAGAAAGTGGAATTTGTCTATGTGTGTCTATAATAGATGGTGTGAACCCATCTATTTATAGACAATAGTAAACGTACATAGGAAGTATAAATATAATACTAAATTACTACAACAGGCTGTAGTATTGGAACTTGTACAAAAATATCTATAAAGTAGATAAATACTAATATTATAATAGAACTACTGAAGTTAGACGGTGGGAAGCTTCTACTGAAATTGTTGAAGAGTAAACAACGTCTGATGAGTTAATCATCAAAGTTGTTCATCAAATGTTTGTCTGGTTCATCATCAGGTCTTTATTCTTCAGTACTTTCAGCTTCAACTTCAGTACTTTCTCTACTGGACTTCAGTACTTTGTCTGTTCAAAATGCAGAGAGGATATTAGACTAAGGTTGAAATGCTTATCAATTCTCTTTGACCCAACATTCATACATCTGTCTTGGAAATTTTGAAAACACACCACCATGATGCAACGTGATGGAAAACAAATGCCGACAACCAACTGCAAGCAAGGTATTCGAAGATTAGAAAACCAATCTTAATACCCTAAAAAATCTGAATGTAGGTCAAAGATCATACCGTATAATGCTTCAACATCACATTGTTGTAATAGTTTACGAATCAAAAAACGAGGTCGAAGTTCATCCATCTTAGGGTTTTCACAGATGACGAAGATAGTAAAATTTGGGGGTTTTAAAACTGAATTGAGTTTTACAGAGATCAGGGTTATATGGGATTAAAAAGGGGGTGAAATTACATTTATACCCTCACGTGCATTGCACGTGGGGTGAGTTAACTGACTTCTTTAACTTGGTTAAGTGTAAAGGACTAAAATCGTGGCAACTTTTTATATAAAGGACAAAGACTGAAACTAAAAGTTTTAAAGGACCCAATCCAGAGTTTTGGCTTTTATAAAGGACAAAATTTGTAATTTTGTATATAATTTATTTTTCAAAATTTCTTTAAGGTGCACATGATTATTTGGTGGGTGATTATTTTGCTGAAAACTGTGTATACACTGAGAACAATTTATGCGTTGCTTTCGAATAAGTCACCGATTATTCCAACGAATTGCTAATGACTTGGCTAAGTTTGATGAGTTTTTCACACTAAGATTGAATGATGGAGGGAAAATGGGTTTTATCACGCTACAAAAATGCACTTCTGTAATTCGACAAATGGCATACGACACTTCTAGTGATTCATGGGATGAATATTTGATCGGATGTCGTGGTCCGGTCAAAAATAAGATTTATATGTCTACCTTATCACCTTAAACTATGTAGTTAGTGGTAACATGGTGTCGATCCACGAAGAGTTTGTGGTCGGTGTTAATATTTTATAGTTGATTGAAACTATTTATGAAGGTGTCTAATTGATTATGAAACTTGCTATTGTATTCATTTAAAATGATGTGAAGAGATTTTGATTGTTTTAGTAAAACTAGAAATTAAATTGCAATGAAAGTAATTGATAGAAATGAGTTGTAAACAATGATAAATAAGAAATTCACACCCGGGTTTCAACAATTTATTACTAAGGCTCTAGCAAATGGGTCAATTATAACTATTGCAAATGATGTTCGCGGGTTGGTCGTCTCATTAGGTTTAGGTATCAAGAATCATCAAAATCTATGATGGACGATAATATACTTTATAACTCTAGAACATACAACCCTAGATTTGTGTTAAAGCAAAGAATCATGTTCATGACACTAGAAATTGGCACAAGATCAATTAACTAAAATGACTTCAACATAAGATTAATCACAATTCAATACAATTGTTCGACATTCAAAAGCAAATACAAGATAGAAAATACCCAATGTTTAGAACCCTAGAATCAATGTTTACACCCGGATATGAATAAATGTTTAGCCAAGCATGGTCATAGAATTCATCAATTGTTGTGTTCTTCGGTCTTCAATCTTTAAGAGGATGATGGAAAATGATTAATTGATGAGTTGGGATGATTAGAGGTGATTCCCAATGATGAAGATCCCCTTTTCTGGTCAAAAAGAATTGAGTTTTATTGATCCCAATAGTAACCCCATCATAACTTATGCAATTAAAAGCTAGACTTTGAAATCAGCAGCATTTGGCATAACCTACGCCAGTTTTGGCGTAGACTACGCCAGCCTCTTTTTTCCTTAGCCAATTCCTGCTGCCCTATGCCAAACCGTAGCTAAAATTTCGGTTTCCTTGTTTTCTTCATAACTTTTTCGTTTCATCTCCGTTTTACTCCATTTTTGCAGCTACGTCTTCGGTTTTCAATCCTCTTTCATGACATACATAAATATATTAATTTCCACTCCATATAAGTTCTCAAAAACACGTTAAATCTTCCTTCTTTGCTCCCGGTTGCTCGTTTCTTGCACCCGGTTCCTCCAAGCTTCAATCCAATGCATCATTTAACTCCTAAAATGCACTCTAAACCTATCAAGTCCTGTAAAACATAAATCATATCAAAGTAGATAATTCAGGACTCAAATACACATCAAAAAGTCAAACTTAAGCACTAAAATTTGAGGCTTTTCAACCACGCATCAATATTTAAGGATGTCTGTTAGAATGTGTCAAGAGTTTTTGTTTCAAATTAGTAAAGATATCGTGAAGCTATATAGCATGGTTTATCTGTGTAGGCTGATAAAGAGGGACATCGAGAAGCTATATTCATTCCATGAAGAGAGAAAATTTTTCTGGCATGCTAAGAAGTATCGATTTTACACATTGGCCATGACGTAATTGCCCTAGTGTTCAATGTCTAGTAGTTGATTCTCGTATCATATCATTTTAGGTTATTTTTCTTTTAAAAAAATCAATTTTAATGCTTTAGAAGATTGTTTGTGTTTATTAAATGGTTTAATTATGGTTGTGGTTTTCTAGCTGACTTAGACTAACCGAGGACTTCGGTTATATCTTTGGTGGAAGGTAATAACCGAACCATGAACACTCTAGTAGTGTCCGTGTTTCCCGTCGTTATATAGAGAGCAAATTAAAAGAAAAAAAAGTTCATGGCTAAAATCGTCCCTAAGATTTGGCCATTTTTGCCACATCCGTTCAAAATAGTTTTTTTTTACATCTGGATCCTTCAGGTTTACGTTTTATTGCCTAAATCGTCCATGACACTAACTTAGTTATTTTTTATCGTTAACTTTGGGTATATGTGTCTTTTTGTCTGCCCCTTTTGAAACCTCTTCTTTTTCAACAGCCACCACCTAACCCACCACCTCCAACTCCACCCTAAAACAACCACGACCACACCACCTCCACCCTGAAACAACCACCGCCGCAACACCTCCACCCTGAAACAACCACCGTCGCAACACCTCTAACCTAAAACAACCACAACCACAGCACCCGATTTCGGCCGGTTCATCACCTCATACCCTCCCCTGTTCCTCTCATAATCACCACTGGATTTCGGCCTATTAACAAACCTGGTCTGCTGCTGTAACGTCGACGATGACGGAAACAATGATGGTTAGGGAGATCCGGTTCGACCTATGGGACGAAGAGATTGAATCCGGTTGGATAGGCAACTAAAATAATAATACTATAATAATATTACAATTACCATTATTATGATTTTGAGGTATCTATCGATAATTACCGTCGATTTTTTTGGACGACAATGAAAAAACTTGCTTTTCATTTTTTGCTTTGGATTTCGGAGATCAGTGGGAAAGAAAGCAATGAAAATTATCTTGTCTTATTTTTTCTTTGGAATTTTGTGTACTTACAGAGTTTTTCGTATATAAACATCCATTGGTGAAAGAGACCTTTCCAGGAGGGTGGAGGGATTGGAGACAGTGGAGTTGAAGTCCGATAATCTAGGGTTCTAAAACGGGGGTATGTGCTTAAAAAAAAGAGGGGTAAGGCAAAAAGTCATAAATACCCTCCAATTTAACGTTAATATTTAACTGGGTTAGCGTCAGGGACGATTTTTGCAACAAAACGTAAACCTAAAGAATCCATATGTAAAAAAAAAAAAAAAAAAAAAAAAAAAAAAACACTATTTTGAACGAACGTGACAAAAATAACCAAATCTCAAGGATGATTCTGGTTATTAACTAAGGACAAAAAATAAATAAATAAAAAAGATGTAATGTGTCTAAAACCACAACAATTCATAATCCAAACTAATTTTTACATGTGTCTTCTTTGTTGTTTTAAACGGTCAACAACGTTGACGGTGGAGAGGCGGCGACGCGGAGGTGCTACGGCGGTAGAACGACGTTTCTTTCACGTCAAATTATTAATTTAAAACACTAAACATAATATGACGTGTATAACATCTAAACCAACAAACAAACTAATGACGTGTACACTTTCAAACCACAACCACCACCCACATTTTCCCTCCACTTTCTTCTTCTTATAATACCTCTTAACTCTCCATCAACTGTATTCTCATCTTACGTCATCAATGGCTGTCCAGTTAGGCAGAATCAGGGTCCTCAAAGATGGATTACGTCAGCTTCCTCAACAGACATCTTTGTCTCCTAAAGCAGGTCCTGTTGTGTACTGGATGTTTAGAGATCAACGGTTGAGAGACAACTGGGCGTTGATCCATGCCGTTGATCAAGCCAACCGGCTCAATGTGCCGGTGGCGGTTGCGTTTAATTTGTTTGATCAGTTTTTAGGAGCAAAAGCTCGTCAGTTGGGGTTTATGCTTAGAGGGTTGCAGCAGCTTCATCATGAGATTGAGGAAACTCTTCATATACCTTTCTTTTTGTTTCAGGTGAGTAACGTTTGAACGGGTCGTGTTCGCGGGTTGAAGGGTTCAATTAGAACACAAAACGGATCTTAAAATCATGTTAGACTAGGGATGGGAAATTTCGGACTGAATGCCGGTACTATTTTGGTATATGGGGCGGTATTTGGTTTTGAATTTAGCTCAATTTGGTATCAATATTATATGGTATGGTAGTAAAGGTTTGGGAATTTTAATGGTACCATAACATAACGGTATAGACTGAACATATACGTCATGCTATTTAGTTTTGGTTTTAGCTAAATTTCGGTATAGGTAGTATACGGTTTGGTCTAGTACTAGTTGTCTTTCTCATCCCTATGTCAGACTGAACACGACATGAATACGAATACTCACAAGTTGTCACGAACACGACTCATTGTACATGAAATGTCTTCTAATTATTTTTACATATTAATACTCAAAAATTACTATTTTACATATACTCTAAATTGTATATAGACAATTACTTTTTATTATAGAGTCTTATATCCATTTCTCTTTTAGGACATAAAGGTTAAACGGGTCAACATCCAAACCCACCAGCTTGATAAAACACGACCCGTTTAGCTAAATGTGTTCACAGGTTCGACCCAAATCTGACCCGAACCCTTTTATACTAAACACAAACTTGTGAATTTTGTTTTAAGCTTGTGTCAAAATTTGCACGCCTATGATTTTTTTATAAAATTCATATTAAACCACAAAAACTAGAAGTTTGTAATGATCTGTTACTGTATGTTGTTTTTAGAGCCTGATTCATGTTAAGAACATGTATGTTTGATCCAGGGAGAAGCAGTTGACACAATTCCAAGTTTTCTTAAAGAATGTGGAGCTTCACTTTTGGTAACCGATTTTTCGCCTCTGAGGCAAGTTCGGGGCTGGAAAGAAGAAATAAGCAAGAGGGTATCGGATTCTGTAGCGATTCATGAAGTTGATGCACACAACATAGTGCCCTTGTGGATGACATCAGATAAGCTAGAAGATTATGCTAGAACCATTAGACCAAAGATCAATAACTTGCTTCCTGAGTATTTGATCGAATTTCCAACGATAAAGCCTCAAACAAAGAGTTGGGGTAGTAGTAACAGATCTATTGATTGGGATAAACTTATTGAACATGTTACAAGGTAAGATATTGTTTGATTTTTGTTGAGTTTTGCATTCGGGTTGGAACTTATTTGGCCCGATATGAACTGCAGGGAAGGAGATGAAGTTCCTGAGGTTGAGTGGTGTAAACCAGGAGAAAGTGTTGCATTGGAAACTTTAAAGGACTTCTCAACAACTAGATTGATGAACTATGCTGCAGATCGGAATATCCCAACGAAGACCAATGCGACTTCTGGGCTTTCGCCATATTTGCATTTTGGGCAGATATCGGCCCAGCGTTGTGCCCTGGAGGCTCGTAGATTTCGCAAAGATTATCAACAGGTTAGAACTTGGTGGTGTAAGAAATAGAAGCCTTATTTTGCTACTGTTATTTGGAATTCTTTTCTAATATCAGTTTTATGATCTTTTTATTTATTTATTTATTTATTTGCCGTGGAATGAAGGGAGTCGACAAGTTTCTAGATGAACTGATCGTGTGGAGGGAGCTAGCTGATAATTTCTGCTACTACGAGCCTCATTATGATTCGTTTCTGGGTGCGTGTGGCTGGGGTCGTGCAACATTGATGGACCATGCTTTCGACAAACGCGCACATATATACACGTGAGTTCGTTAGTATTGTCAACTTTTTAACACTTTGGTTGATCACTTACATATGAAGTATGCAGGCTGGAGCATCTGGAGAAGGCACAGACTACAGATCCTGTAAAATACTTTGATCGATCTTAGAAACATTGTTAATTAAGCTGTTATGTTGACCTCTCCTTATATATCTATTGTTGGTCTTACTTACAGCTTTGGAATGCTTCTCAGTTAGAGATGGTTCATCATGGAAAGATGCACGGTTATATGCGGTAAATAGCAATCGTTTCTTGTATAGTTTCTTTTGTAAATTTGAACAATGTGCTGTCTCTAATTGGTATAACATGATAACAGAATGTATTGGGCTAAAAAGATCCTCGAATGGACGAGTAGCCCGCAAGAAGCTGTTGAAATAGCAGTCTATCTAAATGACAAGGTACTTGATAAATCATCAATTCTGTTTAAGGGTCTTTGCACAAATCTTGATGTGGTCATTTTGACCCGTTTTCTTATAAGCGTGTCAATTTGGTAATGTTTTAACTTTTAACCCTAACGGGTTAAATGGATTGAATAAAAAAAATACCTAATATGGGTTACATGGGTTATTCAACATGTATAAAAATGAATCAATATTATTTTGATGTAGTTTTTGTAATCGTATTAACTCATTAGTTATTCAAAACGAACACACATGTTTTTCAAGTCATCTAATCAACCCGACCCGTTTCCTCAAGTATCAAATAGATATCATTTTAATCCAAACGCGTATTAACCCGCCCATTTTACCACCACTACTGAAATTTGACTATTTTGCAAATGGCTTTGTTCGCAGTATCATATTGATGGGAGAGATCCAAACGGATATGCTGGCATAATGTGGTCCATTTGTGGCGTACACGACAATGTATGTATTTTGTTACATGCTTATAATTATTTGTTTAATGTATATAATCTAGAATTTATTAATTTTACATCATTTTTCTTCTTTGTACATTCTTTATTTCGTTGCAGGGTTTTCAAGAGAGACCGGTTTATGGGAAAATAAGAAGCATGACCTATGCAGGTTGCAGTAGGAAATTCGACGTCGATGGATACATTGCGTATGTGAAGAAGTTAGTAAGAGATGTCAAGAAACCAAAAGGGGAAATCTTGGCAAATAGCTTAGCTCGACTAAAAGACACTTAATATCCGAGTTAATGTGATTTGCAAATTAGTTATTGAAATTATTTTTTACATTGAAAAAGGTAAATCAGTATTCACACGACAGACAATTTGTACCATTGACATACATCTATGAGCTATGTATACCTCAAGAAATATTAATAATCAGTTTGCATTTGTTTTTATTTTTGTTTGATAATCTTTTAATTATAGTTTAGATGAGTTATCAAGCCCTTTTTTTTACAACCCTCATGCAGGGCCGGCTCAACCATTTTAGAGGCCTAAAGCGAAACAAAAATTCGGGGCCTGTTCATATTTTTTTTGGATTTGTGCTTTTAGTTTTTGTATAGCATGGAAACTACTAAAAGTAAATTTATACACGAAACTTATAATATCCAGTGGATTTACAAACTAAAATATTCAAGAAGTTGGGTATTGAAACCTCATAACAAAACCACCGCATCTAATGAAAATATAAGGGCATTCACATCCCCTTCACCAAATCTCATCCATCAAATTACACTAAAAATCACTACTTCACCCATAAATCTTCTCTCTCCTAATTAAAATAATAATACTTTTTCATACTTTTATCATTACATTTTCTTTCTCCTCACTCACAACTACTTACAAAAATATAAAAATATATATAGGGGTGAACAATAGCTTTTCATATTTAGGGTGAAACAGTGCTTCCACCAAATATTCTCTCCTATCCACTCACAACCACTTACACTCACCCCATATAATTTTTTATTTTTTTTTTAACGGTAATCACTTTTTATATATATAAAAAGAGCCAGCAAGGGACTGAAAATACAAAAAAGGAGGAAAGGAAAAGACGGAACAAAATTTGTTATTGTTATAAATATATTATATTGTGGTTATCAATGCCTAAATTAGATTAGGCTTGTTCCCCAAGAATTCTCATTCCTATTTATACCCATTGTATCTTATTTGTAATACACACTTGATGAATGGAAAATTCTAGATCTCTCTCCCTATTCTTCTTCTCATATTACTTTGCTATTAGGCTAGTTTCACAACACGTTATCAGCACGACTTGCTTTCTAGAGTTGAATCATATTATTGTATGTGTTGTTGCTTCACGAGGAAAGACGAGTGCTCTCACCAACCTCTTGTATGGTACATTCTTTCACATTTTTCACGTTAATAAATCGTTGTATACATATATTTATCTTCACATCATAAATCAAATTCATGTGATTACCTAAAAAATAAAAGGTTAGATGATTAAATTCAAAACTGTTATAATTTTAAGATTAATTGGTTTATATTCTTAATTGACAAAGAGATATGAATTACTCGATTTACATTAATATCTTAAATATTCCAAGCTACGTTATGTTTTATTAATTTTTTGCAAATCCAAATTTATGTTAGTTTAGAGGATATACCATCTAATTGTTTCTTTCTTTTAATTGGGATTTTTGATTCTCTAAAACATGTAAATTCATATTTAGTTATGCATCATATTGGTATTTGCTATTTTAGTTATTATATTGGTTCTGTTATAACATCATCATATGTAAATTCTTGACACGTAATCTATGATAGTTTTGACACAATTTTGAGCTCGTTTCATGTTTAGATTCACGTCATATTTGATATTTTGTTTTTGAATATGAATTGAAGTATTTAAATAATTTAGATGGTTTTTTTTTTTTTTTGTATATACATAGAATAAAGAGATCAAGTTATTAATCAATTACTTTGTTTTCAAGCCTCGAAAAATAATTGATTACTAGATTACTATTTTGATTTCCGTAATTGCGAAGTTATATGTGGCGTGACATTCGATTTTAAACTTTCTTCAAATTGGCAACAAGATGTTGATAATTGAACATCATATTATCATATATTATTTGGTTTTAGTGATAGGTTTCTATATCATATCAGATTTGTTCTCAATAGATATATATGATCAATTGTATAAGATTCGAATATTTTGAATGTTTGCGTTGTAAAGCATGGATATATTTGCTTGTGTTTCAAAATAGAGTGACATATATTTATGTGTAAGACATGCATATGATTGGTTATTGGTTATGTCATGATAATATTATATATTTGCTTGTATGAGATGAAAATGTTATTTCATAAAATTATTATTAGAACTCATTGTATATAGTGACATGTTATAACATCAAGTTGTATAATTTAACTTCAAGTGTACCATGTATTCTATAAGTTATTTTCTATTATATAGATATTGTTAAACAGAATACTTAAACCAAAGTTGTGGTTTATTATCAATCTTATAAAAGAGCATAACCATGTTTAGACTTGACAAAAAAAATGTCATACTTTTGGCGTCTCATTATCAAGTTATGAGAGGTTATAAGATTTTAGACCGGTAATATTATATGACCCAGACATTGAATTACTTCTTATTAGTATTATGTGAAGAGAAGTTTATTTATAAGGGAGGTTAGATAAAACAAGTTTTGTTTGTCAAACCTCAAATATGCTCTCAAAGTAGCAATATCAGAATAACAGTATGAAAGGTCTAAGGTGATTTTATACCCATATGTCCGAGAAAATAATGATGGACCTTGAAAATTATTTTGTTTAACGGTCATTTAAATTTTCATGATCTTGGACATAATTGAGAAAATTGCGGTGATGGTTATGTTGATAATGAGATCGACCATCAGAAGTTATAATGATGGTCATGATGTGATCAACCATCAATGACTATAATGATAGCCAAGTTAATAACGAGATAGATCATAAAAAATGCAATAATGATCATGTTACTAATGAGATTGATCACCACATGTGGCAAATAAAAGGAGTGATTATATAACATGATGGTTTGAACATTGAAGTTACAATATATTCTTTCATATCATATGTTTTGTATCACATACGTGCAAGTAATACATATTCGATCATAAACTAGAAGTTTAGTTTATGAATCATAATTATTTAATTAGTTGGCATGACCGGTAAGACCACACCGAGTCGATGATGTGAACATAATGAAGAACTTAAAGATTCTTCAATCTGGTACATAGCATGTAATGTTTGCTCTTTAAGCAAAACTATATATTTGCCATATAAAGTAGGTGAGTATCACTATATATTTTGGACGTGATTAAAGGATACGCATATCCTAACATGATACCATTTAGTATTTAAAATCGATGCATCGTCTAAATGGTTATCAAGTTTGCAACCTGAAGTTTGCTTGATTTATGGCTTAGCTAATAAGATAGCAAGCATATCATTCTAGATTGGCATATTTAATAAATTCCCAAGATAATAATGATCATTGGAATAAGTGTTGAATTTCATATAGCTTATGCTCATACATATATTGCTTTCATTGAGATGATCACTAAACGTCTATTATTGATTGCAATGTCGATGATCATGAAAGCAAAAGTTCATGCTTACATTTGATTTTACATGCAGTAACATTTATTCACATCAAGCCAATACATGGTAATAGTTTCTCCCCATTATAGTTGGTTTTTGGTCAGAAACCAAATATTGCCCATCTAAGATTTTTGTTGTGCGACATATATTGAAATTGATCCATCACGACGTACGGAGATGGGACCCTAAAAGGTGATTGGGAATATATGATGATTTATAGAGTCTTGAACAAGAGATTTATTTACATCTCAGTTAATTGATATCCATTTCAATGGATTAACATTCCCAACATCAGGGGGAGATAAAAGGCAGTTGGAAATAGAAATGAGTTAAAATGAAATATCATTGATCCTCGTACTAAACAATGTGAACCAAAAGTTCAAAGGATAATTCATTCACGGAGATTAGCGAATTAATTACCAGGCGCATTAACTGGCCTAAATATGATGAATAGCTAATCAAGTCACATATACCAACTGCTAATGCTCCATTTAAGATGAGTGTCCAAGAAGGATAATCGTATATTTGCAATAAGCCTACTGCACGCCTAAAGCGTGGTAGACTAGTCGATTCCAAAGAATAAAAATCCTCGAGAAATTGGAGCAAGTAAGAAAGATGGTCAAGTCGAGGTTATAGTAAAAAGGTCTCCTGAAGAGACATTAGACATGATGGTTCCAGAAGAACCCCAGGTACCTGAAAATAAAAAGATCTCGTTATATAGTATCATGTCTACGAAATGTATGGAATCGAAATAAAATCGACGTCGTTATAAATTTTATGTAATGTAGCGCTTGAAATGAGGATCAAGATTTAAGACCTGCCTATGAATGAATACAAAGAAATGATTGGCCAAAATGGAAAGACGCAAATACGGCAGATTTGAATTCTCTATTGAAAAGAAAAGTTTTTGGATCAGTAGTCCATACAACAAAAGTTGTAAAACATATAGATACGAAAATATCTTTTGTGCAAATCAACATTTGAAAAGAAAATGATATAAGGTAAAATTGGGGGCACAAGAATTTCGCAAAGACCCATAATTGATTATGAGGAGACGCATTCTCCAGTGGTGGATACAACAATTTTTCATTATGTTATTAGTCTGGTAAAGCAAAGAGAGAATTGAAATGCGTCTAATAAATATCATGATTCACTTGACACCGAAAGTTTACATGAAAATACATGATGAAGGATTTAATGTGTCAAAATCTTGTAACGTAAGTTCTTGAGAATGTTATGATCGGAATAAATAGATTCAATTCTGAATACGTTGTGTTTGTTATATGATGGAATTGAATACAAGTGGAACTCCTCATGAGTATCCTAAAGCAACCGAGTGCTTTAAAAGGTAATATGAAACATCGTAGGATGTAATTATTGTGCACCAATCCACCACAAGTAATAAACTGAACCTGGTGATTATGATAATTCAATGTATAAGAATGGTACAATATATATTGGAGAAATAGATGTTATTGTTCTTCCAATTGAAGAGTGAATGCACCTGCGTAATTGGTCAAGATGGAAAAGTCCTTGATAGATTGATGATGCCTGCAGCATTGATATCAATACCTTAAGAAGTATTATGTAAAGGTAATATAATGGACTAAAATAAGGGGGTTGAGTGTTGTAAAACTCATGAGATATCCTAATAAAGAGCAACATAAGCTTGATAGTATTATCCAGCTTTTATCAAAAGTTCTCTCTTAAAAGTTCATTCGCAGTTTACAGTAATGATGTCTAAGCATTATCAAGAGACTCTGTAGAACTTTTAAAGGGGTGATTTTTTTTGAAAGTTCTTGACATAGCGCACTTGTTTCTTAACCCACAATTCGAGTATATGTGTAATGATATGTTTAGCAATCCATCAAAGTATATATTGAAAAGATGGTGGGACATTTTACAGTGAACATAGCTCATACTTAAAGTGCATTAAAGGTTGTCCAATTACTTGATATGGAAGATTATTCATTTCATCTCCTACCAAAGTAGAGATTTTCATTCTAAAAGTACCATAGTTAAATGCACATGGGCATAAGTGTCTTACTAGGTATTCATGATTATTATATCTTCCACATAAACTTATTATCATAATATATAGCCTATGTCAAGCAGGAAGACACCAGAATGAGTTAAAACAAATATTTCAGGTATGAGCGATATTTGATTATATTTCACTAACCCATGAAAACAAGTTTGGTTAGTCTTGTAGATGCAGGGAATATAACACATCACATTGTTGATCTTGTGACTTTTATTTACGAGAAGAGGAGACATTAGTTTTACAAACAGAGTTCAACTTAAAGAATTGCACTTACGAGAGCAGGGACTAAAAGTTTGGAATGAATATCATGCATCAACGTTCGAATTAAAGATTTTTATGTCAAGTGATCAAGACGCAAATCATTGACTATAAAAGATTTGAGCAAATTCTACGGAGATCTACACCAGTCACTTAGAGAATAGATGTTCGTATGAGGGGGAGCATTATATAAGTTGCACTCTTTTTCCCTTCACTAAGTTTTATCCCATTGGGTTTTCTTAGTAAGGTTTTTAATGAGGCAACATCATTAGGGGGAGACAATACGCGCTGCACTCTTTTTCCCTTAGCTATGGTTTTGTCCCGCTGGGTTTTCCTGGCAAGGTTTTTAACGAGGCAGCATCTCCAAGCGTATGAAGTTGATAACCAAGGGGGAGTGTTATAAATATATTATATTGTGGTTATCAATGCCTAAATTAGATTAGGCTTGTTCCCCAAGAATTCTCATTCCTATTTATACCCATTGTATCTTATTTGTAATACACACTTGATGAATGGAAAATTCTAGATCTCTCTCCCTATTCTTCTTCTCATATTACTTTGCTATTAGGCTAGTTTCACAACAGTTATTGAAATTTGAAACTCAAATAGATGCCAAAAAAATGTTTTTATTTTTGTATTGGATTTTCTATGTTCTGTTGGGATTTGAACCCAAATTTAAGAACAGAACGTGACCACCAGACTACAATCAAATTTTTAGTATTTCTTTTCAAAAAGATTTAATATTCACAGTACACGTGTTTTTTTATTTTATAAAATGGACCCTAAAAATTTAGGGGGCCAAAGCCCTATCTTGTTTTCATGATTATAGAAATCAAAAGCAATCTAAATTAAGGTTCTAGTACGAAACTTTATAGGGCGTTTGGGATTGAATTTGGAAATTACTTGATGGTTTTTTGAAAAGTTAATTCAACACATTGTTAGCAGACCAACCTCTTTAATTAATATATTAACACCTTAGCCTGTTTGTTTAAACAAACGAAACATGTCAACTTGAACACAATCTTTTAATAAAACAAGTCAATATATACATACACGGCTATTAATCATAATTTTTCATCTCTACTGCTTTGATAGACCCCTCTCACCAAATGTTTGAAACCCATTCAAGGTGTTAGACCCCTTCAGCATTGGACCAGCCGGCCTGACAACCGAGGGTCAGACTAGAAAACCAAGTGGTTGAACCGAAAATTTGGCCGGTCAGGCCAAAAATTGATTAAATTTTTCTCGCTTTTACCATTTTTTATAATATTTACGACGTCATCCGGGTTTTACATTCTATCCGAACGATCCGATAAATCGATAATTGAACCATTAAAAAGACCGGTTGAAAACATTGCTGTACAGCCATTCATGAGCATTGCATGAATATTGGGAAACACTCAAACACATATACCGACCTAGTAGTAACCTTTTGTCCAAGGTAGTTAGGCGTTACATCATTTAATATTATTTATTAAGTGTAACGTGTACAACATCTAGACCACAAAAGTTAATAACGTGTACAGTTTCAAACCACAACCCCCACCCCTCATTTTCCCTCCATTTTCTTCTTCCAACTCAACCGCCATATCTTCATACCAAACCAACCATAATATTTTCCAATGGCCACTTCATCCTTAATAGAGTCTACCACCCTCCAACTAGGCAGGGTCAGGGTACTTAAAGAGGGTATACATCAGCCATCGTCTTTGTTGCCTAAACATGGTCCCGTTGTGTACTGGATGTTTAGAGATCAACGGTTGAGAGACAACTGGGCTTTGATCCATGCCGTTGATCAAGCCAACCGGCTCAACGTGCCGGTGGCGGTTGCGTTTAATTTGTTTGATCAGTTCTTAGGTGCTAAAGCTCGTCAGTTGGGGTTTATGCTTAGAGGGTTGCAGCAACTTCATCATGAGATTCAAGAGACTCTTCATATACCCTTCTTCTTGTTTCAGGTGAGTAACATTTCTTTTTAATTGTGGTTTTGTTGCAAAAAAAAAAAAATGATTATTACAAGTAGGGATGACTTAGGCACGGTTTCTCATCAATCCCAATATATGTCCGTTGGGTAATTACCCGTCAGGTATAAGGTATATATGTTTAAAATACCTTTCTTACCATTTTTATTTTGTACAATTTATTAGACGAGAAAATTAGCACTGGCGAAGCTTGACCCGAAGGTTCGGGGGGTCGGAAGTCACTAGTTTCGGGGGGTTGAAAACCAGTTTTAGGGGGTCGAAACCCTATATTTACAAAAATTTCTATACGAATACTATATAATCGGAACTTCTGCACGAAAATTCGGGGGGTCGGGCGCCCCCTCCCGCCCCAACTAAGCCTCGCCACTGAAAATTAGAATTATGAAAACTAAAAGTTAGTGAACTAGGGGGTGTTTGTCAACCTCTGCGCTAGTAAGTGTTAAAAATCATTAAGAGGTCAGACTGATTTAGAGACTTTGAACCATTAAGTGTTGAGCCTATGTGGTGGTGTTTGGTGGTGGTGGGTTGAGGAGGTGGTGCGTGAGTGGTCGGTGAGGGTTATGAGCACATGTGAAGGGACAAAGGAGTAAAAATTTTATTCAGCCTCATTTTGAAACTTAATGGTTAAGAGACTTGCTGCCTGATTTAGAGATGTTCTTCTCGTGGACCAAACACACACTTAATGCTAACTGATTCAGAGATAAACTCCTAATGGAATTATTAAGTTGTTACCAAACAACCACTTAGTAGATTTATTTCTTAAGAATAAATGAAAATAAAAATAATAAAGAAAATGTTTATGGTATGGTTCATGTATGTTTCGGTAATCGCGTTGAATATCACCTGATACCATAGCTGTCCCATACCTGCGAAAATTTAAAAAAATGGTCCTATACCCAATCCCCAAATACCCATATTTTGGTTTCGGGTTTTGCGTGTTAGGAAGATACTGTTTTGTGCAGGGAGAAGCCATTGATACCATTCCCAACTTTCTACAAGAATGTGGAGCTTCACTTTTGGTTACAGATTTTTCGCCTCTAAGGCAAGTTCGGGGCTGGAAAGAAGAAATAATGAAACGGGTGCCTGATAATGTATCGATTCATGAAGTTGATGCACACAACATAGTACCCACATGGGTGGCATCAAATAAGTTAGAATATGGCGCTAGAACGATCAGGCGAAAGATTAATAACCTGCTTCCTGACTATCTGATCGAATTTCCAACGTTAAAGCCTCCAGTTAAGAACTGGCCTGCCACAGATAGAACCATTGATTGGGAGATACTTATTGAAAATGTGACAAGGTAACATTTTAATCTGATACGGTTTGATTAAATATGAACATATTTAATCGTTGTGTATGATCAGGAAAGGAGCGGAAGTTCCTGAGATTGAGTGGTGTGAACCAGGAGAAGCGGCTGCAAAGGAAACTTTGATGGGAGTTAAGAATGGTTTCTTAACCACTAGATTAAAAAATTACTCTACAGATCGGAATAATCCATTGAAGGTCAATGGACTTTCTGGCCTGTCTCCGTATTTGCATTTTGGACAGATTTCAGCCCAGCGTTGCGCTCTAGAGGCGCGTAAACTACGCAAAGTTAATCCACAGGTATGTGGTGTTTGGAGATATCTTTTGATAGTGTGTTTTTTGATTTATTTTCTAATATCAAAACCGTAACTTTTTGTGTGAAATGAAGGCAGTTGATGCATTCTTGGAGGAACTGATCATACGCAGGGAACTATCTGACAACTTCTGCTATTACCAGCCTCATTACGATTCGTTGGAGGGTGCATTGGACTGGGCTCGTGTTACACTCATGGAACATGCTTTAGACAAACGTGAACATATATACACGTGAGTACATTGTTTTTTGATCCTTTCTTTTCGAGTTTGAATGATTGATCATTGACATATGATGCATCATATGCAGGAAGGAGCAGTTGGAGAAGGCACAGACTGCAGATCAGGTAAACTATTACATTTTCTTGATCGATCTTGAGCAGTCTTTTTTTTTATACTTCTTGGCAAGTTTGTGTACTTATATATGGATTGTTGTTCTTGCTTTCAGCTTTGGAATGCTTCTCAGTTAGAGATGGTTCATTATGGAAAGATGCATGGTTTTATGCGGTAAGTAGCTTTTTTCTATGCTTCATTAGGGAATGTGGATAGGCTTCTAAAAGCTTAATGTTTTCATATTGTGGATCCCATTTATATGGATTATTGAAAAGAGGATTCATAATGTGACCTTCAGCGGCCCATCATACCAACAAATACTGTCTGCTTTACTAACGCCTCACCTACGTGAGGCTCTCATCCCTTGTGGACCTAACTGTCTTAGAGCACGTTTGTTAAAACCAAGTTTAAGTGCAAACTTCCCGGGAGGCCACCCATTTTGAATTGCTCACACACACACACACACACTAAACTATAGATTTCTCTTCTCATCCACAGACAATAAGTCCCAGTATCTCTACCTTTAGATGGACTATGTAAGATTTGTCTAAAGTACCACTCATAATATGGAAAATACACACTCTTTTGTATAAAATCAGTCTAAGAAAGTATAAAATGGAGACGAATTTGGCATGTATAGATGCTTATGATTAAGTTTTGTTTCTAATTGGTATCAACATGATTAACAGAATGTATTGGGCAAAAAAGATCCTCGAATGGACGAGTAGCCCACAAGAAGCTCTTGAAATAGCCATCTATTTGAACGACAAGGTACTTTATAAATCATCGACTCAACTTCTATTTCTCGGTCTTTGCTGAATTTGACTGTTATGTAAATGACTTCAATTTGTTCACAGTATCATATAGATGGGAGAGATCCAAATGGATATGTTGGCTGTATGTGGTCAATTTGTGGTGTACATGACCAGGTCTGTATCTCTTAGGTCTTTCTGCTTAATTATTTATTTATATAAAGAATGTTCATAATTCATCGGCTTACTTATCATTTCCACGTTTCTGCATTCTTCATCTTTTTTAGGGCTGGAAAGAGCGACCCGTGTTTGGGAAGATAAGGTACATGAATTATGCAGGCTGCAAGAGGAAATTTGATGTTGATGGATATATTGCATATGTGAAGAGGTTAGTAGGAGGTATCAAAAAACGAAAAGGCGAAACCTTGCTTGATGGTAAAGCCAAACAGGTTATGAATATTCAAAACTTGCATACCAAGTAACCAACTTGGTTCTAATATTCAATCTAACACCCAAGTTACTGCAAGTCTGTAATACACATTTCAATTACTGGATTTTTTTGGTTACTTCAAATTTTTGGTATTGTTTTAGTATAACAATCAAAACACCAAAATATATATAATATTTATTTACTTCAACTTTACAATTTTTTTTAAAATGGTTTTATTTTTCTAAATGCAAGTGTTACATCAATGATCTATAACTTAATTAGTAGAAATAAATTAAATGAATAGTGTTGGGAAAAAAAAACCAGATTTCAAGATCATCCAACGACTTCAGTTTCTGCAACTTCAGTTTCATTCTCATTCTTGTTCTCGTTTTCGTCCACAATTGGAGTCAGTGACTTCAGTTTCTGCATAAAGGGAATAAAGTCATAGATACCATCTAACAAATAAAACTAAATAAATGGATATATAAAATATCACACGCTACCTCAACAAACTGGGCAGGATTGTCAAGACTAGATGAACCTAGAATGATTTCTCTCCTCAAGTTTGTTGTTAACTTGTGACAAACTCGCAGCTGAAAGAAATGAAAATATCAAAAATATTTGTTTTTTTTTCCAACAAAACATATAGCTATACTTACCTCTGATCTAGTAGCCCCACCGACAATAAAAACAAAAATACGTTTGCCCATCTTCTGATACTCAGTAATAGCATGCCTAAGAATCGACTCACTGCACAGGATGATTCAAAGCTTACATCTCTTTTAGTAACAATAATACAATAATGACACACACACAAAGACACATACCTTGAAGAGCCATCTACAGAATGGCGGGGCCTAGCCCACGATGATCGCCTGGATCGCTTTGAGTGAGCACAAGGAGTATCAAGAACACGCGCTGACACAGAATGTGAAGCTCCATGAAAAGTTGGACTTGGGTCATTCATACATGGGTATTCATTCACCGGTAGTTCATTTTTGCTAAGTTTTTCAATCAGTTCCTGAAAAATTATTATTCACTAAATTTTTTAATAATGGTATAAGATGTTTAGTTAAAGATTAGTCTCTCACACTGTACCTCAATCATGGGATAAAAGCGTGTTAACTGCCAGGTAGTTTCTTCATCGGGACGATCTTTTCTAAGACCATGCTTTGTCTAAATTCATATTCAAAAACAAAAGTCAACAAACCATAGAGTTAGTTTGACTTTAACTGGTTAACTTCTAGAAATTCATAATCCATGTAATAATAATAATAACAACAACAAATCTAAAAAATTTAATACAAAAAAGTGTATGTGTGTCGGCCGTGCCAGATCTGGCATGTTCTGACCCCTGTTAGAGATGTGATTCTACAGCTTGTACAGCTGGGAAATCTCTATTAGAGGCTCAATCTTAGTTATTTACATGTTATTACCTTCCTAGTATACTTTCTATTTCATGTATGTATATGTTTGATGTTAACGTTGAATAGTAAACATAGTATTAGTATTACTCCATCATTTTATAGTATCATAACTTGGCTTGAAACTCGCAGTAAAGCTACCCTCTGCCAGCTCCTCCTGTCCAGATCCTTTTCCTGCTTCTATTTTAAAACTTTGTGGCTATTTAGTTTTGCTAATTGTTCCACCATCCATATCTGTCTGTGTTCATGTCACCGGAACGCTAGTCCACTGCCAGGAGTTCTCATCAGGACCCTAAACCTGCTGTAACAGTCCATAACGCTATGTCAACAAGTGTCCCGAGAAATCAACTGTTGAGCAACTCTTAATTTGCTGCAGAACAGTCTCCTGTCAAACTATTTTTCGCCGTGTGTGTGTTACTTCTGAAAACGCAACAGATCCGCTTAAGCTTTTTTTCTGTTCAAGGGTGTTTTCTTGCTGGAAGTTGCCACAAATCTTGTTGGTGTTTTTTTTGTAATGTTGTATTGGTTATGCTATTCATAAGCAATACCACTCACATGCAAATAACACCCTGGTTTCTTGTTCACCCGATTAGAGACCGAGTTATGGGGACACCCCCTCCCCCCTAACAAATCTTGACATGATTAACTTCTCAGCTCCAACTTGAGAAGTGTTGTCTACAGCTGTGAAATAGCTATTAAAGGCTCGGTCTTAGTTAGTTACATTTAATACCTTCCTAGTATAGTTTTGTAAACACAGAAATACTCCATTTATCAGCGATTTTAGACCCAAACCCGACCGGTGCATTTTGCCATCTCTACATGGAAAGATATGTACCTTATGATCAAATATTAAAGTTTCTGGTGCTGCCTCGAGAAATCTCATATTGTAAACAGCATTCATGTCATCAGGAGATAGGTTTGCCAACTGAAAAGCCAAAGAAATGTCAAATAATCTACAAATTATAACATAAAAGTTAATGATAAAGAAAATTGTTACCTCCATTAACTTGGTAAGTTCTTCACTCTCAACTTTCTCAGGATGTGTTGCTACATAGATCATTAATAATCTCACCTTGTATTCATATGTTACATCCTGCATGAATATGCAACCTAAAAAAGTGAGAATATGGAGCCATAACAGATACACACACACGTTCATAATATTTTCTCACCATTTGTTCTTCTAGGAAATTAATGACATCCTTGGTTCCTGCATCTCCAAACACAAGGTCCTGCTCTAGTTGCCCTAAATCTTTAAGCGCTGTCTCCCGAATAATACCATTAATCTTACCAGCAATCTATTTCAATCAAACCAGGCATTTCTTTGTTATATATGCGTAAAATGCTTATTAATTTAATTTTTTATTTTGTTTGAAAAGAATTGACATTTTTAAGTAATATGAAAATTTTTAAAGACTTACAGCAAGATGGAGGGATAGTCTGTCCATTTGTTCATTATATTGTGGCAAGGCTTGAACCATCTTTTGCATGTCACGAGTAGTTATCTGACCACCCTCTCTACATGGCACAAAAGAAACATTATCAAAGAATTATATAATGTCCGGTTTCAAAAATAGGGATCTGTAAGCTGACCTTGAACCTTGATGCATCTGTGCGGCTTTATTTTTTAACACAAAGTTTGTCATTTTGTCATGCAACCGTTCACTAGCCTAACAAGTGGCGATCAGCGATTAGAAAACTTATGTTATTCTTTTTTTATCTTAAAAAAATGGAGTAGAATGCTGAGAACACATACATCTGCTATGTGTGAATGACGGAGCTCTGACCATATGGGGTCATGTTCCTCAAGAAGGACCTCTTTCTTTTCAAAATCACCTGTTTTGCTTGTAACCTAAGCAGTATAATTACTTGACATGTAATAGCAAAAGGACAAACCTAGTCAAACATTTCTTATTAGAGTGGCAGTGTCAACCCATTACTTTTGAACGGGTCAATTGGGTTAATTTTTAAGCTTAAACTGGTCGAATAGTTTGAAATTTTCCTGAAGTGTATCTTTTAATGCATGCAACGTCTTAGCTCTTGTTATGCCAAGATTCTGATTAATGTTGTCATAACTTTGTTTTTGCAATCATATAATTAAGTAGAACTAGACAAAAGTTATTAGGTCATCCAAACCTGACCCATACTAAAAAAGTGACCTATTTCGACCTGAACCCTGTTACCCAACCCATCCAAATCGCCACCTCTAGTTCTTAACGACAAGTGTCGACTAACCTCATGAACATATTTATTCCCATCCATTTCTAGTAAATCATGGCACATGGCATCATATGTCCATTCATGAATAATAGGCGCAATCTAGAAGGAAAGGTATTGAGGACCAATTAAATATGGAAAAAAATAATAAATAAAAATAAAACTAGCCTATTCAGCGAAAAGAAACCTGGTCTATTGATCTATCTAAGATCAGCAAGTCACATGTTTCAATCTGTGGAAAGTTGGGTACAGTTTTATGTTTCATAAGGCAATTCCAAACAGCAGCAGCAAGTTTTGTAGGGATCAAATCACAAAATGTTGTCATTGTGGTAGGATCAAGTGATTTGGCAGCTCGGTAACGTACAAATGGAAACTCCTGAAGAATAAGAACTTATAAGCTATAAATTTAATAAATAAAAAAAGTAAATAAAACAGATTACATACCAACATTGAAGCAAAAACGGTTGCGATGCGGTTGGCCATTGCAGTCAAACATTCATCTCGATTTCGGCTAATTTCTTCGTCCCCATAAAGTTCTTCCAATGCCTTCCCATGATCAGTGATAAAACACTATGTGGATAACTTTAACTAGTCAAAATCAGTTTAATTATATATGTGCATTAAGAACTACAAGCAAAACATCAGTATTTGTGCCAAGGCAATCAAAGTCACAAATAATTAACTGAAAGTAAGTTTATTAACGAATGAAAGCAGTTTATATAATCAACATTATATACCTGGCTATCAATGGCAAAGTACTCCAAGTTCATCTGCAAATTCCCCTAAAAGGTTAATATAGTGACAAATTTATTTATTATGCAGAAAAAAAAAAACAATTTATGGGAAAGTTTTAACCTCCTTTACTGCACGCAAGCGGGGTTTTATCGTTGGCTCCTTTTTTAGCTCAGCAATTAATTCGTTCGGAACAGACGAACTGAAGAAAATGTAGGCACTAAAGGAGAAGAAAGCTTAAAGTAAGGAACTCTGAAACAATTTTTTTAAAATTTTCAAAACTGAAAGAGAAACCAATTGCAAAATAGGGAAAAATAGTATTTCAATAACATACTCTTTATATAGAGGTGATTTTCCAGCCATGTCAGATAAAAGCATGGCAATACTGCATTTCAACAAAAGCATGAAAACTGAACTAAATATTATTGAATGTCAATTGTTGATATAATAGTATTTACTTCTCTTTTGTTGGCTGGATGTAATATACTGCATCCAAATTTGGCAGTGGCTGTCTTCGCTTGTTTATGTCTTCCACCACTGCAGGGAAAAAACAAACAAGTTCACTCCCTTCTATCGAACACAAAATGATCATGAGGCATGTGACAATATCATTGTTACTCATCATTAAGTCATAATTAAGAATTATGGAGGTTAAGAGATAATGCAATGATGGCTTTGCTTCAGTTGATAGAATAAACATGCTAGCCAGTATGTCAGATTAAGAAACAAAGGAATTCACATTTTCTCTGATTGACCTTTGCATCTTACATGAAATTCCTTCTTCGGTTAATTCAGCCATCTTGCATGAATGTGACATGACTCTAACAGTAACTTTATCCATTATGAGTACCTAAAAAAGTGTGTGTCAGATACCAACAAATAGGAAAAAGATGAAGACAACCTATTCAATGAGCGATTGAGCGTAAAACAAAGACTGTCATAATATATTACAATTTCCATGGTTTAAAATAATGACAATTGGATATCACCATAACTACAAGTCGTGATATATACCTTCCAGTTTGATTTTGAGTCGGATCCTTTTGCTGTTCTGATCATTTCATACAATAATCCTGCAAAGCGTATGAAATGTAATGATTAAGTTAGATAAGATATCATCAGTACTTAAGCAAATGACCAGGAAAACAGCAACTGTTTGACTGTTTTGCAATATAAGCACTATACTATTTTTCACGCCTGGTCAGTAACTCAATATCAGCTCTGCCTATATGCATACAAATAAAGGCCAAATGCACTAAAATATATAAAGTTGGTGTCACATTTTATTTCTAAAGGTTAGTTTCATCCATGTGTTGTAGTGGACAGCAGACCGTTCTGTTAAACAGATGTATCTAAAAGTTGTGGTTCACATTTTTAGCACTAATAAAACCCCAAAATGAGCTCTTTTGGTCTAAAAAGGTACCAAACTAAATGACCAGGGTAAGTTTTACCTTTATACTTTTACTACCATAACTTTTCATAAAGAAATCAAGATCACCTTAAGTCCTCAACTATAGTATAGGTTCAAATCATACTGGACGCGATATTTTTCCAAATATTTTTTAGATTTCGAGATCCAAACTTTTAAGGCATGTTTCTTCAACTATCTTCCACGGTTTTTGGTTCGCTAGATCAAACGAGCATCCAGTAATGTCTATTCATTAATGACCCGCGCACATCAAATAACAAAAAATCCAATTCGTTTCAGGTATACCTAAATGCAATCTAAACTAAGTCACACATCAAATTATAATCCGTAAACAGTTCCCCAAATTCTAAGGTTAGAAGCAAAAGGCTGACTTATGTCACATACAGCTAGTATTCGCATAACCGACTCATCTTCTCCAACGTCAAATCAAAATTACACTAAAACCTATAACTAGAAAAACGCCATTATCGATCTCAAACAAAGATCAAACACTACCTCGTCCACTTAATCAACCTAATCACAACCACAGTTAAGCCATAATACACACATAAAAGACTAGTCTGATGGGCGAGAGAGCCCGTTTAGACTACAAACCTCACATGTGTTGCCTAAACAACCAATGTGGACAAATCCCGTACCGTTGCATCCGTAACATAAATAGATACACAAATCATATGAGTGAGATTGAATATAAAACTCACGATCATGACCGATTTGTTTGAATTTTCTATCTCCTTGACACGACGTATCTGAATCCGACATCGACATATTTGATCGAAGGGAATTATGATGATAACAGATGGTATGGTATCAAACAGTGGATTAATGGTGGAAGAATATAAAGAGAATGGAGGTTAATTAATGCGGTAGAAATGTGTGACCCGGTGGGTAACCCGAATTGTACCAGAAATTTCGTTAATGTTTTCAGTTTTGAATAACCGTTACAGGTCGGTGGCTGTGTAATGTTGGAAGTTTATTTATTTATTGAACTAGGTGTATCCGACGCAAAAACCGTGCTAATAGCGTTGTAAGATCGACGCGTACAACTGTGTTACGTAGTAACGAAAAAACGGCTAAAACCAGGAAAATCGTAAACAAAGAACACAAAATATTAACACCAAATGACTTACATAACGTTAAAACATAGCGGGAAAATAAGTCAGCAAAAAAGGGGAAAACAAAAGAGTTGAAAAAAAGGGCGTCGCCAAAATGAGAAATAAAGTAATTAAAAAGTTGGTGGTCAAAACGGGGAAAAAAGAACTTAACAAAAAAGACTAATAAAAATAGTCGTGGCAAAAATGAAATAAAAAAAACTTAACGAAAAAGTTGGTGGTCAAAACGCAAAAAGAAAAAGCAAAAAGTTGGTGGTTCAAATAGAAAAAAAAGAGGTATAACAAAAAAGAACAAAAGAAAAGGTTTGTAACCAAAACGTAATAAAAAAAACTTATAAAAAAAAACTTGGTGGCCAAAACACAAAAAAAAAAAAAAAAAAAAAAACTTATAAAAAAACTTATAAAAAAAAGCAAAAAAAAAAGGGGCGAAAACGAAATTTAAGAAGTGGACTATTTCTTTTTTTTGTAAAACAACTTTCATTAAAACAAAGACCTCAAAGGGTCCTCAAAGCAAGGACCCCCGGGCAACAAACGGATTACATCACATCCAAAGGATAAGAACACCACTGTTTCCAATCGACATGTTTAATTCTAGTTCTATGACGAAACCAAAAGAAAGACGTCAACTTGATGCTTTCCATCACTTATATCGGCCTTCGAGACTTGTTGGAGAAAATTCTATCGTTTCTTTCGATCCATATCAGCCACAAGCTAGTGTATATGATACCACGGAGCACAAACTTTTTAGAATTCGGAAGGGAATCAATATCAGCGAGCTTCACAATATCCGCAACATCAAAGATAAAAATAGGACTCAAGCGACACCAAGCACTTAGTCTATTCCAAATTTCTGAAGCAAATAAGCATCCTGAGAAAAGGTGCATAGCAGTTTCCGAAACCGTTTGGCAAAAAACACAAAAATGTTGCTGAATATGGACACCTCTCTTCAATAATTCTGAACTTGTAGGAAGCCGGTTACGAAGGAGCCGAATGAGAAGCTTTATACAGGACCTTTTTAGCCGACCGAACAGAAAAAATATTACTAGAATCTCCCTTCCAACACCATTTATCTATACCTCCCATCAACTGAAACCCAAAAAGATCATCTAGAAGTTGGAACAACTCGGATATCTCGTCTTGGGTAGACGGGTCAGACCTCCAATCCCAGCTGGACGTAAGTGTACCATTAACCATCTTCAGCCGATTACAAACATTAACCCATTTGTTGCGTTCAAGTCTGAAAAGGTTAGGATAAGTGATCTTTAAAGGTTCCTCCCTTAACCATATATCACTCCAAAATGAAATGGTATACCCATCTCCAACAGTCCCGGTGAAATAATTCTGTAACGATAAGCCATTTGGAAGTCTTTTATCAGCGATTTTGACAATATTTTTCCACGTTCTACTAGCCGTTGAAGAGCATGGAAGAGAATGCCAAGTGCGGGACGATCCGTTGCAAGCTAACACAATCTTTTTCCATAAAGTATTCAATTCAGTTTTGAAACGCCACGACCACTTTAATAGGAGAGCTTCGTTCACATGTTGTAGGTTTGAGACGCCTAGCCCGCCCTCCTCTTTTGTCAATGTGATGACGTCCCAAGCAACCCACGCAATTTTCCTTTCACTATTACATCCGGCCCATAGAAAATGTCGCATGATGGCTTCTATTTTATCAATCACCGTTTTTGGGGCTTTATACAACGATAAATAATATATAGGTAAGCTTTCAAGGACCGATTTGATGAGAATTAATCGACCACCAATAGAAAGACACCTAGCTTTCCAAGTAGCAAGCCTGTTTTTTATCACGTCTACAACCGGATTCCAATTACAAATTCGAGACATAGAAGCGCCCACTTGAATCCCAAGATAAACAAACGGAAAGGACCCCCTTCGACAACCCAACACTTCCATCATCTCATCTACCTCCTCGTCATCAGTGCCAATCCCATACAGGTTAGATTTAGAAATATTTATACGAAGGCCTGAACATAGGTGGAAAATACGAAGAATCCTGGCCGTGCTTTGGAGGTTTGGTTTAGACCATTCCCCCAGAATTAATGCGCCATCTGCATAAAAAAGATGTGTAATGTCTGACTCGATTTCAGTCAAGCGGATCCCTTTAAGTTCCCCCAACTCCTTCGCTTTCTTTAACAAACAAGATAACGCCTCCATGACAAGGAGAAAAAGAAAAAGGAGATATGGGATCACCCTGCCTCAAACCCTTTTCACAATTAAATTCAAAGGTTGGAGAGCCATTAACAAGAACAGAAGCTCTATTAGAAATAAGAATACCCTGGATCCACGTACACCAAATATCTAGAAAGCCCATTTGCTCCATAACCGAAATTAAGAAATTCCAGTTAACATTATCATATGCCTTCTCAAAATCGATTTTTAATACAAAAGCCTTTCTCCTTTTTTTTAAGCCAATCAAAAAGCTCGTTAATCATAAGGGCGCCGTCAAGAATAAAACGACCAGAAATAAACGCCGATTGAGATTCCGAGATCACCTGACCTATAACTTTTTTAAGGCGATTAGCTTAGATTTTAGAAATAACCTTACTAATCATCCCAATAAGAGTTATCGGTCTATAATCTCTAAGGCCCAAAGGAGTTTTAACCTTAGGAATAAGAGTGATGAACGATGAAGCACATCCCGAGTTAATGAAACCAGAGTCGTAAAAATCTGTCAGAATGCGAACGAAATCGTTCTCTAATAAATCCCAAAAACGCTTGACAAAAACGGAAGTTGAACCCATCGGGGCCCGGCGCCTTATTCGAACCACACTCAAACGCCGCTTCTTTAATCTCTTGTATAGAAAAAGGGGAAATTAACGTCACCTTGTCGTCCTGTGAAATGGTCTTCAAACCTGGACAATTGAGCCGTGGGCGAGTGTGAAAGTCTTCCTTAAAATGCTTTCTAAAAAATCCCAAGACTTCTTTTTTAACCAAAGCAGGTTTAGACACCCATTCCCCTTCAATGGTTAACCCGGGAATCCCGTTTCTGGCTTTCCTTCCATTTACGTTGTGCTATTAATATATATATATATATATATATATATATATATATATATAATTTGTTGGAATTTTATGGTTTTTCTTTTAAAAACTATAGCCGTATGTATTTACCCGCGCGTTGTCGTGGGACGCAATTTAAATTTCGTACTTACCTTTATCAAATAAACGCTAACTTCATTTTCAATGTATTTATACTGTCACGTTGACAAAACTATGAAAACGAATACGGTATCGATACCAATATTAAGACGGTACTGGTTCGTTTCTCAACGATAAATGAAAAATATCACTATATTAGTTGCGAAAGTACCGGTTCGGTACGAGTACCCCATACCAAACGTTGATCCCCAAAATGGAAAAAAAAAACTCAGTACCCGGTACCAAATAAAAAGGGCTTAAAAAACACTGGTGCACGTTAGCAAATTAGGGGCGGTGCATGTTATAAAAAAGGAAAACTTACAGAAATCGTCCTTTATGTTTACCTCTTTTTTTCAGTAGATGTCCTTTAACTTCAAAATTGATGAAAATCGTCCTTTATGTTGTAAAATCTTGCAGGTCTCGTCCTTTAGGCCTAACTTGGTTAGTTTTTTTGATTAAGTTTTATCACGTGCATAACATGTGAGGGCATAATTGTCATTTTACCCTCTCATTTCATCTACCCTTTTATAAACCCATCCCTAACTAGTACTACCCTCGTTCCCAGTTTCCTTAACCCATCCCAGTTATTCCTTTTCAATTAATCGCATCTCCTCAATTCATTCTTCAAACATTAAAATCATTTGAACATATTTTTTTTGGGGTAATCTGCCTTTTCAAGGTGGCAGCGACAGTCGTTGGTGGGACACCGTCCCCTCTCTTTCTCCTCTCTCTCTCTCTCTCTCTCTCTCTCTCTCTCTCTCTCTCTCTCTTTCTTGTTTTGGTCACCATCTCCGGCGAGACAACCACCACAGGCCTAGTTTTAACTTTTATGGTGGACGGATTTATGGGGTTTTGTTGGTGCAGGTGGTGGTCGATGGGTTGTTGATTGCAGGTTGTGGTGTTGGGGGTTGTTCGTGGAGGTTGGAGACAGCCATGGCTACGAAGCAAATGAGCAGCGAAGTCTATATATTTGTGTTCGTGGAGGTTGGAGTTGCTGTTTGTTGACAGGTGTGTGAATATATTTAATTATATAAATATAAATAATAAAGGGTGAAGTGTTAAAAACGTGGTCTGGTTGTGCTACAATTGTTGGTGGGGAGGTGATGGTGTGAATTTGGGCGTTTTGTTGTTGATCTTCTTTGTAAGGATTGTTTATTGGTTTTGGGTATTATAACTGTCATTTTGTCTTCAAGTTATCCGGTGGGCGTGGTGGTAGTGGTTAGGTTAGGTGGTGGTGGTCGGGGGAGGTGCGGTGGGAGATGTTGATGGCGACAGGTGGTGGGTGGGTGAGAAAGAAAGAAAGCAGGTTGTGGTGGTAGTGGCAGGTTGGTGATAGAGGTGGTGGTGCGGTGGTGGTTACTGGTGATAAAGATGATAGAGATGAGGGCATAACTGTCATTTTGCCCTCATGTGGGTCCACATGGTAAAACTTAACCAAAAAACTAACCAAGTTAGGCCTAAAGGACGAGACCTGCAAGATTTTACAACATAAAGGACGATTTTCATCAGTTTTGAAGTTAAAGGACATCTACTGAAAAAAGAGGTAAACATAAAAGAAGGGCATAAGTGAGATATGGACTCTGCTATATCAATCCTTGCCGCTAACACCTCGCATTTAAAGCTCAAGTAATTAATTCTTTGTTGAATTGAAAGGTTAGGTGTTGATAACAACTCCTCGACATTAGATAATTTCCCTTCGATTCGAGCGAGTTGCAATTCCTCCTTGCTTTGATATGTAATCTTTACACATTCTTCTTCATATGGAGGAAATTCGTATTGATTTTGAGGGTAACCTGGAGAATAACAACTAAATAAAAACTACTCCTTAGCTACAACTGACTGCAGTATAGGAAGTAGGGTTGTCGAACCACGAGGAGTATGTGGTTAGTGTTAATAGCAATTTTATTAATTAAACTAATTAATTAAAAATAATATCTTATGAAGTAAAATGTTGTTGTGCTTGAAAAAAGTTGATTAAGTGATTTGAATAGAAAACAATAAGAATAAAGAAGTAACCCCCTCTAAACTTCAGGTTTTAGGTTTTACACAGTTTTCAGTTTATAGATTGGGAACCACATAGACATAGTTCTGGAAATTAGTTAACTAGCTAGTAGCACAGGTTCTTGTCATCAAACCCTATTATCTACCCAATTGTAAGCGTCAAGTCAACCCTCTTTATGTCACCCAACCCGCTACTAAGTTTTGTCATCAACCGAACAAGTTGTAAAGAAAGGACTCAAAACACAAATCAATTGTTTCAATTAACTAATGCATCAATAATGTTTTAATTGTTTGTCATCACAAGCAAAACATAATCCAATACTGAAAATAAATAGAAAAAAAAAATGCAAAACCTAATTGAACCGTTCGTTTAGAGGAAGTCAGAAAAGATTTAGCCTTGCATCTTGATCATTGCAGCTTCTTCCTCTATTTTTTTCTTCATGCGATCTCCTTCTCTATGCCTGTTGTGCGTGACAGCTTCCAAGAGCCGTCCGAATAATAATGATTCCGTCAAAAAATATGATCTCCCATATAAATTGCGTTCCCCTCTATCTTACCACAATCATCACCATTTTCTTCTATTAGTGGGCCTTAGCCCATTTTACGTTTACTTAATTTTTTATTTTATTATTATTATTATTATTATTATTATTATTATTCCATGTTCGTTGTCAAATGTACGCGACTTGATCATTTTTCTTTGTATTAAGCTCATATCTCACGAACACCTACAAAACACATGTACACCAAAAATAATTAAGACCGACTAAAAGTACACAACAAAAAACTAAAATATATACAAAACTATCATATTAACAAGATGTTTTCACCAACACATCACACCCCCACACTTATCTTTTTTCGTCTCGAAAAAATTATATATATATTTTGCTCAAGACATTATCACAGACTAGCACCCCAATCGCCCCATCATACCTTAGCTAAGATCCAAAGTCATACCCCATTTATTGATCAGCATTAGATGTGTTAATTCAGCAGGCTACCATGATGCACAATTTGAAAACAGAACTCACCCAACTAAGTCTAACATGCTTTCAGTTTTTATTCTCATGCAACACACCCCTCACAATTTTCACTCCACTCGGTTTAATATATGGACTAGCATGTAATGCGCTAGTATTATTCACTCAAAACCAAATATGCAACTCTGTTATCATAGGCTTGTATAACAATCACACCTCAACTATAGACAATGCACATATCTAAAGGACTTACGGGTTTTGGGCTTCGGGTAAAGGTAGGATAGATTTGGCTAACAATTGGTTTAAAAACAAAGGTTTCAACATGCTTGAATGATCATCCTTATTCACTAAGCACCATAAATACAATAATCACACAACTTTGGGCATATTTGACCCATAACACATACTTCTATTTTTTTCTTTTTTTGTTTTGTTTTTTTTTCACACATATATTTTTTTCTCTAATACATAAACACAATCACTTAACACTTTGGATGTCATCAACACTTGGTAAAGGTACTGGTTTATTCGGGTGATTATGTGGTTTAACAACGAAAGGATATAAAGCTCAAAGTTGGCTACTAATGGTAATATTATTGGGTAAACCGGATAACACAAAACAAAAAAGGGGTATCAAAAGAAAAAGGGAATCCTAAATCGCCTTTGTCATGTACGTGCATATCTAGTCTACAACCTTAGCATGTATCAAATCACACAAGTTCTGCAACAGAGAAACATCTGGCCTACTCTCAACAAACGAAAATGTATATAAATCAATCTATCATCTAGTAGGCTCAAGATCGCACAAAAGTGGGGAAATGGGTTACCGATGTGTGCATGTATTTATTACCAATAGCTTGTTAAACCTAGTCAGGCAATTCTAAACTTTTTTTTTCTTAAAAACACCTGCTGAAAACGGTTCATATTACTTTTCCACAAATTAGACCATGACTAAGGATCTACTGCCAAAACAATCAAGAACAACTAGTATGTACTTAAATAACTGCTTTATGTCTTATTAGAATGCTTTTTTTAGGAACAATTTTCAAGACATTTTCATTTTTTTTAGATTTTTTAAGACTAAAAAATAAATAAAAATAAATTTTCCCACCCCCACACTTGAACGACACATTGTCCTCAATGTGAACTAGGGAATAAAATAAAGTAGAAAAAAAATGTACAACAATAATAAAAGGAACGGACTCCCCTGGATATAGGCAGTGCGTGTATGAGTTTCTGGAGTCCCTCCCAATCGAGCCGTATAGCATTTCATTCGCGGCCGATAAATAAACCTGAAAACTCAGACTCAAAAGAAAAATAAAAACATAAAATTTTGGGATGCCTGATACACCGATGATATACAGCTTTACCCCGCCTGAATGGAGATTGAGTACAGGCGAAGTTATCTGATTGCAAGTTAAACTCCAAACATTCCCAAAAATCAAAAGAGACTAAAAAAACTAAAAATAAAAGGAAAAAAAATAAAACAAAATATATAAATATACAAAATGTACAAGAATCATACCTGATGTTCATTCATGGTGGTCTCAAAGAACATTTGCCTACCGAATTTCCACAGTATGCTCGGTAGTTTACATGCCAAATAAACAGATGTTTAAAGATTGACATGTGAATTGGGCGCTTTTCGTCGTTGTGGAAGAACCATCTCACTCGCCTGTGCCCGATGTCTTGTAATCTCACATTCCTAATATTTGTCCTTGGATCTTCATCCCGAACCTTGTTTATGAGGGTAATCAGTGCGGGATGAGAGTTGTGAGAATCTTGAAAAAGACTTGTGACACCTGCATCAATAACAACAACAACCTTTTCTACTTGTAACTCTTCAACAAGTGAAGGATTTGGTGTGGTATTAGTCTCCACGACCTCATTCTTAACTTGAGAGTAGTCTCTGATATCATTAGGTAAGGGAGATATGGACTCTGCTATATCAATCCTTGCCGCTAACACCTCGCATTTAAAGCTCAAGTAATTAATTCTTTGTTGAATTGAAAGGTTAGGTGTTGATAACAACTCCTCGACATTAGATAATTTCCCTTCGATTCGAGCGAGTTGCAATTCCTCCTTGCTTTGATATGTAATCTTTACACATTCTTCTTCATATGGAGGAAATTCGTATTGATTTTGAGGGTAACCTGGAGAATAACAACTAAATAAAAACTACTCCTTAGCTACAACTGACTGCAGTATAGGAAGTAGGGTTGTCGAACCACGAGGAGTATGTGGTTAGTGTTAATAGCAATTTTATTAATTAAACTAATTAATTAAAAATAATATCTTATGAAGTAAAATGTTGTTGTGCTTGAAAAAAGTTGATTAAGTGATTTGAATAGAAAACAATAAGAATAAAGAAGTAACCCCCTCTAAACTTCAGGTTTTAGGTTTTACACAGTTTTCAGTTTATAGATTGGGAACCACATAGACATAGTTCTGGAAATTAGTTAACTAGCTAGTAGCACAGGTTCTTGTCATCAAACCCTATTATCTACCCAATTGTAAGCGTCAAGTCAACCCTCTTTATGTCACCCAACCCGCTACTAAGTTTTGTCATCAACCGAACAAGTTGTAAAGAAAGGACTCAAAACACAAATCAATTGTTTCAATTAACTAATGCATCAATAATGTTTTAATTGTTTGTCATCACAAGCAAAACATAATCCAATACTGAAAATAAATAGAAAAAAAAAATGCAAAACCTAATTGAACCGTTCGTTTAGAGGAAGTCAGAAAAGATTTAGCCTTGCATCTTGATCATTGCAGCTTCTTCCTCTATTTTTTTCTTCATGCGATCTCCTTCTCTATGCCTGTTGTGCGTGACAGCTTCCAAGAGCCGTCCGAATAATAATGATTCCGTCAAAAAATATGATCTCCCATATAAATTGCGTTCCCCTCTATCTTACCACAATCATCACCATTTTCTTCTATTAGTGGGCCTTAGCCCATTTTACGTTTACTTAATTTTTTATTTTATTATTATTATTATTATTATTATTATTATTATTATTATTCCATGTTCGCTGTCAAATGTACGCGACTTGATCATTTTTCTTTGTATTAAGCTCATATCTCACGAACACCTACAAAACACATGTACACCAAAAATAATTAAGACCGACTAAAAGTACACAACAAAAGACTAAAATATATACAAAACTATCATATTAACAATGTGTTTTCACCAACACATCAGGTAGTAGAAAACCAAGGGGCATCGAAATCGAAGATGACCCCTCCGAAGAGGGTAGGCTCAACCATCACTTAACACAATATCCACACATCTATTAATATATATAAAAGAATTGAATATTGCTGACGTGGCGTGCAATGGTGCCTTCATCCTCTCCATGAAACTGCCACGTGGCATCATGATTGAAAGATTTTAATGTTTTTTGAATTATTTCCTTTTTTAATTAAAAAAAAGATAAAATAAAACCCTAAATTTATCTCTCTATCTCTCAATTCTCAATTACTAAAATTAAATTAAGTTATTTTAAGAAAAAAGAATTTAAAAACAAATTTAAATTTTTCTCTCTTATGTTCCTCCCATAATTTTTAAACGTTAATATCTTTTATATTCGAGATTTTTTAAATAAAAAAATTACACCAAATTAACGAGCGTTTTATTATCTTTCCAACGAGTACCATAGTGCTATATAAAAAATAGAGAAAAAACCAACTATTTTTTGTGGGGTTATGTTCATACAGAAAAAAAAAACACAAAGTGTTCAGGTTATTCATTAATCATGTTTTTTTCTTTTAAACCAGGTTCTTATCTACGATGTTGAAATTCAGCCCAATCGTCATGCTATCATTGGAATTTTACTCTTCTAAAGATGGATAGATATACTTCATCAAGAGAAGTTAGGAGAACGAATCACGCAACACTGCAACACATGGTGTCACCTTATAACAAAGGTTATTTTTTTATTTATTTAATTACAAGAGTAATAATTATTACTATTAGTATTAATATTATTAGAATTGTTATATTTTTCAACCCCCATCATGAATTCTACATCTATATAAGTCAAAGTCAAATTGTAACATATTTTAAATTACGTGAAGATTATTATATGTTGAAGGTTATCTTTTTAATACTGTATTATGTTTAATATGGTTTATGCTTTTTATTTTTTTTAACTTTTTAAATAAATGTTTTTTTAATTAAGATTGATTATGTTTAAATTATTTACGCTTTTCGTGATTTGAGTTTTCTTCTTTTATCATTTTTTATTAAATCATATTAAATTTTTCAACCCCGGGACCTTCCCGGGGTCATCAGCTAGTAAATGATAATGGGAATCGAGCTTGCATAACTAGTAGTATCGTGTTAAAGCTAAAGTAATATAAAAGCCTCCCGTTATGAAAGTCTAGAAACCTCTTGCGTTGGTTACCGCAATAATAATAATTACAATAATAATAATAATAATAATATCATAGTACTCGTCTCTGGAACGTACTTTCATTTTCATCTACACCCAAACACGTTACCTCTTCCTCACAATAATCCCTAAACCGTGGTGTTCATCATCCAAAAACGTTGAATCTTCAACGCAGGTACATATCATCTAGGGTTAATTTTTATAATTCCATTTACAACACTTATTAATCTTTTTTTAATCTATGTCTGTAAGTCGGTTTCATGACGCAATTTTTCCTTCAATTTTATGTGATTATACTGATCAGCTTGAAGGAGTGATGTGTTGTTAATGATCAATTTGTTTGTTTAGTTAGGTAAAGTGAATACACATCTGGTTAGGTTAAGAAGCTGGATCATCATGATTAAGTTTCGGTTACTTTGTAAGCTAGTGTTTGGTTTTAAAAGCGAGGTCTAAAACCAAGGCGCAAAGCGTAAAAGCGGGTGAGATTTTCGTACCTGAGGCGCAAGAGAAATATATAATTTTTCTTTTATATATTTAGCTTTCCCTACTTAAAGTATAGCTATAGATAAGCCGAAAAACCCAAAGTTACAACATGTTGCTGCATAAAAACACACTGGGTACTAGAGGTGTGTGACTTGGTTCGGAGAAAACCCCAAAATATGCGCCTTTTGGCGGTTCTTGGGGTTACACTAGGCATTGAGCGAAATGCGATGGACCTTGAGCCTTGATGTGCCTCAGCGTGACTTAGGGGCTGTTTGGTTGATTAAGTGCTAAATCATTAAGAGATTTGAATGGTTAAGAGTAGGGGTGCAAACGAGCCGAGCCGAGCCCGAGCTCGACCAGGCTCGAACTCGAGCTCGATTAAGTTATAAGAGCTCGAGCTCGAGCTCGGCTCGATTCGAGCTTTGTTTTCAAAGCTCGAGCTCGGCTCGTTTATAATTTCTCAAGCTCGAGCTCGGCTCGGGCTCGGCTCGTTTAGTATTTATTAGTTAATATATTAGATAAAAATAATATAAATAATTGTTCATTTAGGCTCGTGAGCTCGATAAGTGAAGCTCGGGCTCGGGGCTCGTTTACTAAACAACTTTAAATGAATGATAAATATTATTAAATATTAAAAAAACTAATATTATACTAGGCTCGATAAGGCTCGACGAGCCTAACGAGTTTCACATGTCAGGCTCGAGCTCGAGCTCGATAAATAAACGAGCTTTGTTTTAGACTCAAGCTCGGCTCGAGCTCGATAAAGCTCGGCTCGTTTCGAGCTTTTTATCGAGCCGAGCTCGAGTAGCTCGCGAGCTGCTCGGCTCGTTTGCACCCCTAGTTAAGAGACTCTGAATGATTAAGTGCCGAATGATTCAGTTGTGCGCCACGTCTGAATGGTTCAGCTCTTAATCATTCCGTTCAGAGCCTTTTTTAGGTTGAAACAAACAGTCTCAGTCTGAATGCTAATTGCTAAACCATTCAGAGCCTCATTAAGAGGCTATCAAACCTTAGGTGTGCTTTTTAAAACCAAGAGGTGGTGCTGATTGGGGATTGGTAATTTGATATAAGATGAATGCTTATGCTCATAGTTCAAATTTTACTTTCGCACTTCAATTTCTAGTTAGACAGATTCAATTTAGGAGAAAAAAGGAAACCCGTCAAGGAACATAAGAATTTGGAGAGACGCAGCTAAGCTGAGGCGCCTCAAACACAGCAAGGTGCAGAAAGTGCCTGAACCCGCCAGAACTGGAAAAAAAAAACCCGCCAGAACTAGTTTCAATTGGTCTGGACCAACCAAAACCGTCGTAAAGCAGCGAAAAACAAGTGTAAGTTGCCAAAAATTGCCTGGACCGGACTAAAACCAGGACTGTACCAGCCTAAAATTGATTCGCGCCTTGCTTGTCTCGGGTGTGCGCTTTTTTGTGACTAGACGATGTGCGAACCCTTTGTGCCTTAATGCCCTTGAACTTTTAACTGCCTAGATTTGAAATTTGTTAAAAGATTACATTTTTCCACCTGCTTTTTTTGTTTATTCTAAATTACTCTTTTCCAATAGTGACCCGAAGGAAAACCATGAGAGATAAAGGGTATATAAAGTTAGAAAACAAGGATGTGAGATATGCCCATTTGCATTGGGTATCCTTTTGTGAACTTTTGCAGTTTATAAATGACATGTGTTTAGAATTGGGGCCATCAATGGACGTTACTTGGTGTTAATTAGATGCTGTTGTGCATATGTGTGCATATTCTTTTTTTCAAGATTATGGATTCGTAATCATAAATTCATAATGCAGCATTCCATTGCATGTTTGCGTCATATACATTTCTAACATGATTGATTGGGTCCGTATTTGGTTCACAGTCTGTTAAAGTTATTGGATTTTCTCTTTTTAAGTTTTTTGGATTTTTCAGGGAGGTAGTTAAAGTTTGAAGGAAAAAAAATGCAAGGTGGGAGAGGAAGAGGTAATCCTTTCTTTGGTTTTGGTGACCCTTTTGGTAGTTTTGGTGGTATACCTGATCTTTTTGGAGGAAGGGACCCGTTTGATGACCCTTTCTTCACTCGCCCATTTGGTGGAATATTCTCGTCTGGCCCTTTGGGGAGTCCATTCATGGACTTGAATCCATTTGGATCAAGCTTCTTTGGTCCAAGAGCAAACCCTTTTATGGTTGAACAAGGACCTATAATTCATGAAACCAGACCTATGTTGCCAAATAATTCAAGGGGACCAATTATAGAAGAACTGAACTCTGATGATGAAAAAGAGCAACCTGATGCCGAAGACGGTAAGACCAATAATTCTGGAGAGCGTGTTAGGTCTAACACACAACCTTATATTCTGCATCCTGATGATGACTTTGAAGGTAAAGTGTGTGTGTGTGTGTTTTTTACTTATTGCCTCTATGAGTACAGCCATAAATTTCTTCCATGTGTTTAATATTGGTCTTAATTGGTGATAGCACGTGTTGAAAGTAGAGAGCCAAGGCATCAATTTAGGAATGAGTTAAGTATGATGAATGATACACCCTCAAACCAGCATAGCTTCACCTATCAAAGCTCTACCGTTACATATGGGGGTTCTAATGGAGCATATTATACTTCCTCAATGACCAAAAGGGAAGGCAGTGATGGAGTGAGTAAATAACACGTCCTCTTTTTTATAGTTCTTGATATTGCCTTTGACTCTAATGGCATGCTATTTTGACTTTCAGTTAAGACTTGAGGAATATAAAGAAGCAGATTCAGTTACTGGCCAGGCAGCTCATAGGCTGACAAGGGGAATTCATGACAAGGTAAGTTGCTTAAGCTGTCCTACATTGTGGCTACAATTTTTATTATGCGTGCTTTGCGGGCTAATAAGTCTATATCTTTGTGCATCTCACTCGATGAACAAAACTGTTCGTGATGGTAGGGGCATATGGTTTCAAGGAATCTAAAGTCTGATGGTCAGGTGGATACAATGCAAGTGTTGCACAACATCAATGAAGGTATTTTTATACATTACACTTACAATGCAGTCAAAAGGATGTGCAACCGTGAGTGTTAATTTTCTTTGGGTTTGGGTGTGTCTCAGATGAACTTGATGGCTTTGAAGAGGTTTGGAAAGGAAAAGCTAGGAAACATCTTCCAGGCTGGACTGCCGGATCTAGTACTCACGAAGGTATGAATTGCCGTTATTATCTAAAAATCTGTACATGTTAATCGCACTATTTTAGTGGTTGAGATTGTGGGGTGACAAGATTGTAATTAATAGGGAAGTAAAAAATGGCTGAAGAGGTCAAAAACTGAACAACCTTCACTGTTAACGTGTTCTATTAAATCTAGCTCTACCAAAATTTTATACACAAATAACTTTTATGAAGTGTGTTATTTTATTTCAAAAATTCTTCATTAAAGCCAAGAATGCTTTTATTTTAATTTTGAGTATATTGCTACTTTTAAAAAGAGAACTGGTTCTTTTTTAAAAGCGTTGATACACCGTTGATCATAATGGTTCGTCTACACTGGTTACAAACGGCGTCTACATGGTCCAATTACAAAGGTGTGCACCAACCGTTACAACGGTATGAAAAAAAAAGCATTACAAATGATACGTAAAAATGCGATTACCCCTCGCCTAAACAGCACCTGTAATTGTAAATGCAAATACCTCTCGCCTATATTACACGTGTCGCCTCCAAGCTCACTTGGCACGAAAAAACCACTTTGTACAAAAACTGCCTCTATATATTAATATATCCTCCAATTGGTGCTTTAGGGTTAGGTGAGCCAAGAAGGGCACTGCCATCAACTGAGGAATTAAGGAACCATGTAAGTTCCTCTGGCTCACATGTGGGTGTGAGGAGGAGATTAGATGGTGGGGACCATGGTCAGATATCAAAGATGAGGAGAGTCTAGGTCAATGGGTTCTCGTAGGGTAAGTTGCAGTCGCGCTTCAAGATGATGTATACGCACGGCACGAATATGGATTATATGAGGTTATATTTTGACTACATGATTATTGCTAACATGAATGAAGAATAAAAACCCTTTCGACTGTTACCACTGTTGGGTTGTAACATCAGACTGTGTTTGGTCCCAGGAGTTGTATACAGTTGTTTATTGCTAAATTCGGACATGTATGTTAAGTCTTATATTATATCTTGTTTTTTTCTTTAAACTTTGTCTTATAACATACATCCGTTTGATTGATAACTGACCCATAACCGACAAAATTGCCACAAACATGACTGACACCATGGTGTTAGTTAAGCATGCTACGACCGACCAATGTAGCTAAACTGAACTGAAATTCATATTGAACTTTTAGGCTGCCGTCGTGTCCTGTGATGAGTTGTATATGAGGCCTAGGATCATTGCTTGCAATTGTATGTAGCGTGTATGTGTATGAGTTGCTTGCCAGCCAATGTCTTCAATTTTGCAACTAAAAAAACCTATATTATTAGTGTTATAATTTGTTTTTTTCTATGATACATTTAATATGCTCACTATCAATAAAATCAAAACAGAGAACAAAAAGCATTATTGACCCACCCAAAATATTCAATTTACTTGCACATATCTAAAAAATAAACAATATTTTACAAACAAAAACAAGTTACAATTTACATGAGAATCATGGGATGATGCTTATTGCTGATGTACAAAGTTAACAAGCTAACAGGAAGCTGTTGATAATAAATAACAAAAATATCTACTAAAAAATGCAATAAATTTGTGACCATGATCTCAGAAAATCCTTCAAGTAGGAGAGGTGGAAGAGGGTCGCCATCTTTCATGGTGGTGCCGCCATGTGGCTGGTTGTCTGGATTGTTACTTTCAGGAACAAGTGGCGGCTGACTGTCATTGCTGGAAGGGCCATCAGGGTTTGACTTTGACCCGTCCCCATTTGGAGCACCATCAGTATCTTCTTTATTATCTTTTGGTTCACCAGAGCCGCCATCATCGTCGCTAGCCTTTGGAATTCCGGGAACCAGATCTTCCCAAGCTTCTACACCAACACGTCTCAGGTGTAACTGGCACCATGTTTATTACAACTTTTAGAGACGTTTTGTTGAACTATCATGTCTTATAGTTATTCGTACAAATAGTAATACATGTTTACCTTTAGATGAAGATTAATTTCATCTGGGCGTGAAAGAAATGGAAAATCACCATCACTTTTGATTCCGGCTCTTCTTGCACCAGCAAACCTTTTGCTTACTTCATCTTTCAGTTGTTGTGGCATTGCACATTTGTCGTTTGTCTTTAGAAACAAAATAAAAATAAGTGCATTTGTAATGAAAATTCCAATCAAGATCTTTGTACCGATGGATGAATACTGCTATAAGTTATGGAAGCATACATCAATAATAGTGATCAAAGAATCTGAAAGCAAAAGTGGTCCAATCGATGCGTCATTGCTTGTTAGAGCCAACCTTGAAGCCAAATCCTCCCTTGAGAGGGTCTCAACCTGCATGTTTTGCAACTTTTCAACTTATCTATAATAGGCTAAGCTAAAAGATCCAACAAAACATGTTAAATGGGTCAAAAGTATTGCAGCTACACACTATTAAAAAGAGTTAAAAGATTGTAAATTAAAATTCTCACCTGTGCAACAACAAAGTCCACAGAATCAGCAATAAATGGTTCATGTGGACCGCTCATGATTCCTGTTAAGACGTATCGTTTCAGCAGAAATGAAGGAGTCCAACAAACACTGCAACAAGATGGAAATGAGTTGATATATATATTTTTTTGTACTTATTTGTTTTAGAGGTAACACAACCGGCAGGTCAAGTGAGTTGTTAACGGGTCAAATGGGTCAAGTCAAGTTGCGCTGGACCTGCAAAACTTCTATAATCCATTTTTATTTTTACTTTTTGATTAACTATGTTCATTGGACATAATTACAGTTTACCGTATTTGTACACTAATAACAAAACTTTTATAAATAACGTGATTGGAGGTTTTGTGTATCTAGACACGCTTTTGATGACTTGTGACCATGTTTGACCCGTAATATTTTAGTTAAATAATTTAGCTTCGCCTGTTTGACCCGTTACTCCATGAGAGATAAAACGTAATCCAAACCATCTCATTTATAAGAAAACTTGTAAAAACATCTTAAGTGGTTCGAGTTTAATAGATTATATCATATGGGGTACATACACAGGAGCCCAAGGCATGGCAGCTGCAAAATATTTGGTCTCCAAAAACGTATTTGAGAGTACCAATGACTTTACTCGTCGTGGTCTGTACTGCGCAAAAAGAAGTGCTAAAAACCCCCCTAAGGATGTGCCATAAAGATGTATCTGTTATCAAAAGAATTTTAAAATAATAATATAATGACAATAATACAGCAAAGCCAATAGTATATTCGTGTTGTTAAACTATATGTTTAACATATACAGTAGCTGGAAATCTTACACGATGGACATCGATAACATCCAAAAACTTCTCAAACGCTTGAACCCACTCATGGTTGTTCCATACGTGAGGAATGTCAACAGAAATCACTCGATAACCCTGATAAAGAAAAAAAAAATAACATTTGATGCTTTTGCAGTGTTCAGATTTGTGTTTTATCCTAATTTGATGGAAGATACAAACATTAACAAAGTTGCTATCTCAACTAATAAACTCTAGTCCAATCGTTAAAGAAACATAACAAACACATGTCCAAGGAAACAAGTGGTAATGCATTTTTTTTCGGATCATCATATATGCCTAAACTTTACATATCCTTAAAACTTATTTTAAGTTGAATAAATCCTCAACGGAAATGCAATCACTAGGGACTTACCTTCATTGAGAGAGCCATGATTTGTTTGTAATACACATCGGCAGTGCCAGGAATACATATCAATGGAAGCACTACTTTAGGACCAAAGTCATAATATCTCCATTGCTTTGTGCCAATCTGAAAAACAAATGTTAAAACTATAAGTTTTACTAAATGGGAAAGTAAACAAGAAATCATTTAAAAGTTGGTATGAGTCTTTTGAGTGAGACCTAGTTTTCCACCAAACATAGGGCATCCAATTTGATACAATGTTGTAAAACAAGCTATAGGCAGCTGAGTACTCGCTGAGTGATCGCCACAAGGTACAGTGCCGCCTAATTACTTAGGAATCAATCAAAGGCAGCCAATCTCAGCTATAATTGGATTTAGTTGGTCAACTCATGATTGGTTTGAGTTAAAAAAAAAAAAAAACACACACAATTTCTATGTCTATAATATTAGTGAATGAATATCAGTTTTGAATTTCTTTACATGTATCTTTTTTTATTTATATTGACATTCACGTATTTTGTTACTTATAAAAATTTGACATATCTATAATTTCCCGAAAATTAATTTCTTTATAAGTTACCATGTCCGAGTTCTCCCCTAGTACTTGCAACTCCATCATGTGAGTGATTGGGGACTTGTACAACCATGATTTGATATAAACATAACATTAGCATTTTATATTTATTGTGTAAGGTTACCTCCCTGTCTATGATTGACATATATCCTATTAAAAGTTAAGAAACATATCCTATTGTAAGTGAACCCACATCAAAATTATGTTTCAGTGAGACAAATCATTGAACTTAACCTATCCTATGCATAATAAAGAATAAGGTAAATCAAACCCATAAACAGATAAACTGTTAAAAATATCAAGGTATGTATATTGTCCAGTTTGATTCTTGTATGTTATATGGTTTCTAAGACATGTTATTTTTTGTTACATATTTATAAATGCGTATGGAGCTGGATATAGAGCTATTGGACTGAAGATTGGACTTCTGATCGTGGGCTTCTGATATGGGCTTCTAGCTTCTGGATGGTGGACTGTTCGTGGGCTTATGGATAGAAGAATCTTTGGCCTAGCCCAGTGGCTCAGTCTCTCAATTAAACATATTTATAATCTCTTCACGTGTGTTTCTTCCGGATCATTCTCAACCGTTGAGATCATGATCCGTGTGAAGGAATGTTATCGTGTGGCTGAGATCTATTGATATGTGCTTTCTTATTAGAAGCTTCTTTGGCTTCTATAAAAGGCTTATCTCAGTCTCTCGTTACTTCTTTAACCAGTTTTGTTACTTTTTCCTTTCTCTTTCATTTAGATCTATTAGGATTTTCATTCTCCTGATCAGATACGCCTTATATTTGTTATTGTGAAGAGTTTGTTTATTATAGATCAGTAGATAGGTTAAGAGTTTTGGGTGTAAAGTTGTTTGTCAAGATTTGCTGTTGTTCTTCAGATCTTTGAAGGTTGCATCTGGTTCATCTTTGTATTTGGGTTATTTTGTGGTTAATAAAGTATTTAAGTCGTTTCTTTCTTTCCTGTGTCATTCCATGTTTTGTAACATGGTATCAGAGCCATGGTTGAGCTCTTGAGTCTCTGATTGTGTCTGGTTGATATACTCTCAGATCTAGGGTTTTTGTTTGTGTAGATCTAAATCTTGGGGCTTCCGCTGGGTTCTGTTGGATCAGTATATTGCTCTTTTGTATGAACTTGCTAGTTGACACTTAAGTGTTTAGCAAGTTCTTGATGAGTGATAGCACAGCGGAATGTTTATAAGTTTAAAGCTACACTTATCAACAGGAGTTATTACTCCCCCTGGATTCAAGAACTAATAAATGATAAGTGTTTATTGAGAATCTAAGTATTGAATAAGAATGAAACACTTCGAAAGATTCTCAATAAACATGAAATGGAAATAACAATAATAAGTGTTGAAGGATTTCTGTATTAAAAATCAATGTCTAAAACAGAGGGATGAACCCTTCTATTTATAGACTTTACAAATACATGAACCTTGCCAAAAGCAAGTTTAGAAACAAGTTGCAGTCTTGGAACTTGTACATAAAGCAAAAAGAAACATTAAAGTAATAAACTACTGATACAAAAAGGCGGTGGAAAAGATCTTCATGTAAGTGCTGATGAATGACAAACTACTGATGAGTAGTTTGTCTTCAGTAGTTCTTCAGTAGAAGTGTCTGGTTTGAACTTCAGAACTTCTGATGACTTTTCTTCTTCAGCACTTCTGAATCTCTTCTTCAGCAGTTTGATCCTTCTTCTTCAGCAGTTCTATACTTAGAATATTTTGACAGAAGTGAATTAGACTAAGGTTTGCAAAAGTGGTTTCACCAATCCTTTTTGTCCTAACAATCTCCCCCTGGATTGATGAAGCCAAAACCTTACTAATTCCTTATTGTTCTTTTCTGTCCTTCACAATTTTCCATATTCCTTTGAATATGGAATTCTTGAGCTGGTTGAGCTGTTCATCAGTAAGAGACCCTTTTTGTGGTTCTAAGTGTTGGATTGTAAGCAGGTCTTTGGTTGATAGTTTCTTCAGATCATTCATCGACCTATAGCCCTGCTTGTCTGATCTCTTCTTGTCACAAGTACTGAGTTTCTATCAGTAAAGGACCATCTGATGATTGGTTCTTTAGACTTGTCAAAGTCTTAAGTGTAGGGAACCATTGTGGTACCCTGGGTTTCTCCTGAGTGTTGGATGTTTTCAACTTCAGTGACTCTCAGGTGGGATTCACTTCCCTGCTGTTGTTCCATCACATTAGGTATCTGAAATGTTGGCAAATGATGTTCAGTTACTACCTTAGTGTGCAGTTTGTCTGTGATGGTCTTCTGGATTTGATATGCAAAGGTGGAAGGATCCCTGAATTGTGTGATCAGAGGCTTTTCTTCTATATCAAAATCAGAATGGACTACTGTACTACCTTCTAGTAGTACCATTCTGAAATCAGTCTCACATTCTCCTCTGATTTCTTTCTTTGTGTAGCTGGTCTTCTTTGAACACCAGAAGTTCTAACTACTGAAGTGAAAACTTCAGCAGTTTGAAACTTCTCTGGATTTGCAGCCCTTGCAGCCTTATATTTTCTATATGTGTCCACCAATCTTTTTTCTTTCCATTTGGACACTGAGGCTTTTGAACCATAAACATTAGCTACCAGTTCTTCTATCATCTGAGCTCTCTTGGCCTTTGTGTCTTTACTTGTTGCAAGTTTATCTGCAATAAGTTGAGCTCTTCTTGTCAGCTCTTCCATAGAGAGTCTCTTCAATGTGTGGGCTTTGATTTTGCTGTTCTTTGTAATGTAAGACATCAGTTGATGTCTTTTATCTTCTTCAGCAATCTGGTCTAGGCTAGCCTGCCTTTGGAGTTCAGCTTCATAAGCCTGAAGTTTTTCTTCATGGCTTAGATCCAAGTCATCCCTTTCTTCCAGTGTTTTCCAGATCTGATCTTCTCTAGCCTTCTTTTGGGCTGCCACTAAACTCTTCTCAAGTAGTTCTGGTGATTGAGAGATTGGAGAAGGGTTTAGCACAGTCATTGTGGAAACTGTTGTAATAGGCCTAGTAGGAACAGAAGTTGGTTGAATAGGAGCAGTTGATCTGGAAGGGTCAGCAGTTTTAGCTTTCGAAGTGTTAACCTCTGATGGGTTGACAACAACTGAAGGTTTGTCAACTACTGAAGGATTGTCTTCAGTACTTTCTGATTCTTTATCAGAAGTTTGGCCATCAGAGGTTTCTTCATTGTGCCCTTGGGATTCATCAGTCTTTTCAGCATCTTCTACTTCTTGAATAGAGATACCAAATTGTTGGGCCAGTTTCTCTTTTCTGGCTTGATCTTTTTGATCTCTTGCTAGGATAGCCACTCTTGCCTTTCTTCTGGCTTCAAGTGTATCCATAGGTACCTTGATTTTCTCCCCCTTTTTGGCTTCATCAGCTTTTGAAGTTGAAGCTTGGGAGAACTGACCTGTAAGATGAGCAATCTGTTTGCTGTTGTAGTCAATCTTGTTGGACAGATCATTCATCTTCGTATGTATCACTCTAAATTGGTTCTTCATGGACAGCTCCAAGTTAGCTGTGTATGTTTGGAAGTGATTCTTGATGAGGGTGCTCATCATGTGGTATAAGGGACCATCTGGGCTGCATAGCTGGTTCATGTCTATGCTTGTCTGCCCAGGGAATTGGGTAGGCATTTGTAGTGAGGGGTGTGTTTTTGGGTGATCTTCTTGTTGTACAGAAGATGCCACTCTAGGGGAATCATGGATTGAGTGGGCTTTAACCTGAGATGGTGTGACTAGCTTCTTGAGCTTAGATACACCATGTGCAGGACCTTCACTTGTAGCCGTCAATTCAGTAGTTTGGTGTTTTGAAACATCATCCAAATCAATGGAATCATCTGAATCCCTGATTACATCCTCAATGAGGACTGTATCAGTTACATCATGAGCTGAGCCCAACTCAGTTGTCTCATGTACCTCTTTTTCTTGGTTCAGAGGATTTCCTACCTCAGGCATTAAGCCTTCATCAGTAGTTGCCACAGTTGAGGTCTTAGCTATGTTACTTCTGTCCTCAGGTCCACCACTGGGTGGTAAATGAGTAGTAGCAGCCTCAAAAGTACCAAAAGTTTCTAAGTTTGGGCTTAGAGACTCTGGTTCATCCTCATATCTTTGGTTAGGGCTTTGAGTGTCCACATCCATGTCAATTTCTGATGCTATGTTCCCTGTTTTATGTGGTTGATGGGGACTGACATGTGTAGATGGGACTTTCTCTTTTAGCCCAGAGAGAAGTTTGGCTATTTCAATGTCTGGTTCAGAAATTTGGGGTGCTGGTTCAGTAGTTTGGGCAGTGGGTTCAGCAGTTTCAAAAGAAGAATCAATTGGAATAGTTTTCTTAAGTCTTTTTCTTTTGAAAAGGATTGTAATTGGTGCTCTTGGTGGGGTTTGAGATGGATGAGACTGAGAGGATGTTTCAGTCACATCTTTAAGAAGTGCAGATTGCACAATAGTTTGTTCAGGCATCTCAACCTCCTGAACAGCTTTTCTTTTAGGTTTGGTGGGTTTTTGTTTTTATACCTTGGGTTTCTTGGCCTTTGGTGGAGTAGGTTTGGAAGATGAGGGTTCCATGGGGACTGGTTCTGGTTCCCCTTGGTCATCTTCTGGCCAGGCAGCCTGTTTGTTGTGCCTTGAGTATGCTTGTGAGGTTAAGGGTTTTAAAATTTCAGTTTTACCCACAAGCACCTCATTACCCAGTTCATTTATTATGCATTGCATAATGAACCTTGGATATAACAAAAACTTTTTCTTAGTGTTATTGTGATGTAACACCAACTCATTAAAGAAAAGTTTTGATGCCCTGAAATTTGTTTCATTCACAATGGAATGAAAAATTGGTTGAAAGGTTGAGGGCATCTGGTCATAAGACCCTGTTTTAGGACTCAAGCACATAATTATATAATGAAACAAAAGTTTATATTTTGGTTCAAAATACTTTTTAAAGATAGTAGCTTGTGAGAGAGTACCTTGATAACCACACTCAGTCATGGTTGCAGAGTTGTCAAACTTTTCAGGGGCATTCACATCATTCAACCCCAGTCTGTTTGCAAGTATGGCCGGTGTGATGGCCATTTGTCTCCCTTTAATTGTTGAGTTGAGAGAGATAACTTCATCATCCACCATCACTGTCTCAGCATTAGCCCAGTTATCATTGAGAGTTTCAGGATGTATTGGTGGGTCTATTGTGAGAGCGGTGAAATATTGGGATTTGACGACGAGATCAATGATCTCATCATATTGGGACCAACCTTCTTGTTTTTCTAAGTAGGCTCTGAGATTGTGTCCCTGTTTAAGAACTAAAGCCATGTGGTTTTGTGTGTGTGTATGAATCGAACAGTGTTTATGTTGCAGGTTCAGGGGTTTGAGAGCTTTCTTGAGAGAGAAGGAGGGAATTTTTGTTTTTGAATGGATAAGTGTTGAAAAAAGATATTTATCAGAAGTTTTTAACCGCTTGGATCTTCTTTATTAGAAGTCTTAAACCGACTAGGTCAAACTTCTGATGATGGGAAAAGTCTGATTTGCCCTTTTTGACTAAACCGCTGATGAAGAATTTTACTCATCAGTAGTTCCCACTTTCTCTTCAGCAGTTTTGAACAGCTGATGAGAAATACTTTATAAATACTTTATTCATAACTTCTGAAGGTTGTTTTATCAGAAGTTAATCACTTTTCAGAAAATATCCCCATACTGATGTTTTGTTCATCAGTAGTTTCTCTCTTTACAGTTGTGTAGGTCTGACCATTTAGCTTTAGCTCAGATATTAATGAGGAAAATCTTTCAAATTGCTGTGTTAAAGTTTCCCCATTAATGTGAGCAAAAGTTTCATATTGTTGAGCCAAGATTTCTCTGGTGTTGGCAATCACCTCTTCAGTTCCTCCAAACTGTTCTTTTAGGCAGTCCCAAAGCTCTTTGGCACTATCACAATGTAATAGGCCAGAGTAGATTTCATTTGGGAGTGCCATTGCCAACATAGAGAAAGCTTTTGCATCAAGCTCAAGTTTTAGGAAATCATCATCAGTATAGTCTTTTGGTTCTTTTGGAATCTCTTCCTTAGTTTCAAGATTTATATTTACTGGTTTAGGAGGACCATATATCACAGATCTCCAACAACCTGTGTTGGTCTGTGATAAGGTATGTGCCATTCTCTTTTGCCATATGTAATATTCATTTCTTACAAGCATGGCAGGTTTAGTGGCAGAACCAGTATTATGAGGATCCATTTTAAAGAGTATTGATTTGTCAAATATCTCTTAAAGTGATGGATGTTGATAAAAGTGAGCTTATAATCCTTTTATTGAATATCAATAAGAGCCTGTGTCTGATTCTCAATGTGTTAGATTGATATGTGATCAGATAAACTAGTGCTCTGATACCAACTGTTGGATTAGTATATTGCTCTTTTGTATGAACTTGCTAGTTGACACTTAAGTGTTTAGCAAGTTCTTGATGAGTGATAGCACAGCGGAATGTTTATAAGTTTAAAGCTACACTTATCAACAGGAGTTATTACTCCCTCTGGATTCAAGAACTAATAAATGATAAGTGTTTATTGAGAATCTAAGTATTGAATAAGAATGAAACACTTTGACAGATTCTCAATAAACATGAAATGGAAATAACAATAATAAGTGTTGAAGGATTTCTGTATTAAAAATCAATGTCTAAAACAGAGGGATGAACCCTTCTATTTATAGACTTTACAAATACATGAACCTTGCCAAAAGCAAGTTCGAAAACAAGTTGCAACAAGTTGCAGTCTTGGAACTTGTACATAAAGCAAAAAGAAACATTAAAGTAATAAACTACTGATACAAAAAGGCGGTGGAAAAGATCTTCATGTAAGTGCTGATGAATGACAAACTACTGATGAGTAGTTTGTCTTCAGTAGTTCTTCAGTAGAAGTGTCTGGTTTGAACTTCAGAACTTCTGATGACTTTTCTTCTTCAGCACTTCTGAATCTCTTCTTTAGCAGTTTGATCATTCTTCTTCAGCAGTTCTATACTTAGAATATTTTGACAGAAGTGAATTAGACTAAGGTTTGCAAAAGTGGTTTCACCAATCCTTTTTGTCCTAACAGGTTCTAACTTGGGTCCCCATCTTGGTGAGATTATTCCTGTTCTTTCTATACTGTGTATTGTAGTTTAGTTGTGAGTCTAGAGGCTACTTGACCGGGTTAGGGGGACCGGTAATTGAGCCGACAACTTGCTTTAATTGTTCTTGTTGTTGATTGTTTGCGGTGGTTTATTTGATAAGTAGTGTCATTAATACTTGTGGTGTCAAATTAGTTTTAAAGGATTAGAAGACTCCTGTATTATGCTTGTCCTGGCACCCTTTGAGTGATGAACCAGGAATCTGGCCTCTGATACAGCTTCGTCTTGTGTGTGTTTAGTTTACTGTGTGATTTGTGATTGACTTGTCTAGTTGATTGTTTGGTGGTGTTACTTCATTGTGTGTATTAAATTACCTAAATGGAAGGTGATCAACCAATACCACAACCCTTACCTGGACCTGAAGATCCTCCTGTTACTCTAATTAGTAAACTAGATGCAAGTGATCCTTTGTATTTGCATCCTAGTTGTAACACCCCAACCGATGGCGGAATCATCGAGGTGTCACGTAGTGACGATTGTTCAAAAGCACATGGTACTAAAATGTAAATATATTATTGAATAATCCAAATTGTCTACATGGAAACAAAAAATACAAAGTCTGAATGAAACATGAATATTGAAATAACTTATTAAAAATCAAGCACTAAAAGTCCCATGCTATAGTACTAGATCAAACTGCACCTGAAACATGTACAAAATAGGTTTGGTCAACATAAGAAATGTTGGTGAGCATTCCTAGTTTTAATACATATAGTGAGTTGAAAAAGGTATACAATTCAAGTGCAAGCTACAGTGCAAATATGTAAACTATGTATCATACAAATGAGCGAAATCAATCCTATGACTGTATAATGTACTAATTGAACGGCGGTGTACTTATCCAATAAATGGATAAAAACTTAACAATGACCACGGATTCTCCGATGAAAAAGGGGGAGAATCAACCTAGGCGGGTAGTCAATCCAATAGCGCTATCCAATGTTAAGGTCGGCTTGTACCATGTTAATGATTTCACTAAGTACAAATGTATTTTACATGTATTGTCTAAGCGTAAAGCACGTTTAAAGCAAATGCATATAGTACTAGAATTGTATTGTAAAAATGTAAACTTGTATTTGTAATTTGTAATAGTGTACATGTAACACCCCAAAAATGAATAAAAGTAAAAAGGGGATAAGAAATACTCACAGTTCGCGTAAATAACTTGAACTCTACCGAACAACGTGATTTGAATTGAGATTATCCCAAAGGATTAACCTAAAGAATTTGATAATGTGTAAGGGAAATAATTTTAGGATAAATGTATTTCTAGGGTTCCTAATTTGGGGATATGTAATTGTTTAATTATTAATTAAGTAAATTGTTAATAAGTGAGAGAAATTCGGTAAATAATTTAAATAAAAGACTATTGTAGATTTTTGATTTAGAATGATCATATTATAGAGTTTTAAGTATAAAAATAATTTTTATAAAATTATTTCCTCAAGACTTAAATATTTAGTATATTTATTCTTATTTGTCAAAGATATGATTTTAATATCTAAAAATATTAAAATTAAATAAATTTCAAATTAAAATTTATATTTCTGTTCTATATGAATAGAAATAATTTATGTAAAATTTTGGGATAAAAATATTGAAAAATGAATTTATTATGATTTATTTATATTTTAAAATAACAAAAATCAATTAAAAAATATAAAACGAACGATTTTTCTGGAATAAAAATTATTTCTGAAATGTTTATTACTATACAAGTTTAGAATAATTTTTTTGGAATTTTATAAAATCGTTTAGGTATTTTTATAGAATTTTAAAATTTTAAATGAATAAACTTGTAATATTTATAATATATATTAAATAAATTATTTTGCAAAAACTAAAAGTTGGATAATAAACTTTATCCCCAGAATAACTTAAAATAAATTTTATAGAATTTTTAAGCCATGTTTAGTATTTAAAATCTATTTTTAAAAAATCATATTGATTATATAAGTATAAAAGGGTTTTAAAAAAAATGGTTTGCATGTGCTAGTACTCGAACCCGAGTCCTGGCCGGTTCAATGCTCTTAATATCACAAGCCAGACCAGCTGGTCTGACCCTGAGAACGAGTTAGATACAGATTTAATTACTTATAAAGGTTATCTGGTTCATGTTTATAATTGATTTGAAAAAAGAAAAATAAGATCACGCTTGTGGGAATCGAACCCTGGCCTACGGCCGGTTCAGGTTTTAAGCATAAGCACTTTACCAACTGATCTGTGGATCAGTTGGTTAACATTTTTGTTCTGAAATGTATTTAAGGGTTTGTCTGCAGATAGGTTTATCCCCAATTCGATACAATAAGAACCCTAACTTTCTAATAAATCAAAAAACACGATAATAACTAAATTAACCATAGCGTTTTTGAAGCAAAAGGGCCGATTAACATAACCCACAAAAAAAATTGGACTTACAATGCGATTAAAGGTGCGATTGGCCGAGTCAACAGAAAAGTCAACTGGAGCAGAAATCGTGGGTTTTGGAAGAGTTTTAGGAGGAACTGAGTATGAGGGTTTGATGTTCGGCGATTAGAGCTTGAAAAGAAGGCCTCAATTTATACTAATCGTTCGGTCTTGTAATTATAGAAGTTTTGACCCGTGTGTTAATGTTAAACGCGTAAAATCATATGTTTGGAAGGTTTTAAATGTTAATTGGCGTGATTAACAAGCAGGTTAGGTCGGTATAATCATTCCATAAATGAACTGCTTAATAAAAACACGGATTGGATGTATAATTGGAAGGTTGGGCTCGCAGTTGACTTTCCCTAAGTCAACTGCACGTTGAAAGATATTATAAATAAACTTGCGTCTGATGTTTATTACCAAAACAGGTAGTAGCCCAGCTGGTTAAGGTGTATGTGATGTGTTTGGGCTGGTTTGGGACGCGGGTTCAAACCCCGTCCCAAACATTTATTTTTTGGGCAATTATTTCAAAGGTTTTATATTAATATATGTTTATAGTATGATTATATGGGTCTAAAAGTGTCACAAAATATTTTTTTAGAGCGTACAGAAATGATAAAATACCACGTTTTATTAATTTGAAGTCTCACACGTACATAGAACAATACGAAATGTTAAAATAAATACGAAAAGTGATGGATGTCACAGCATCCCCTACTTTTAGAAATTTCGTCCCGAAATTCCTTCAAGTGGTAGTCTCTGGAAAAAGATGAGGATACTTAGACATCATTTGGTCCTTATGCTCCCAAGTAAACTCTGGGCCTCGTTTGGACTCCCAACGAACTTTGACAATTGGAATTCGGCTTCGCTTAAGTGTCTTGACATCTCGATCCATAATCTCCACAGGTTTTTCTATGAAGCGCATCGACTCGTCAATCTGGATATCCTCTAAAGGAACATGGAGGTTATCTTCAGCCAAACACTTCTTTAGATTAGAAACGTGAAACGTTGGATGGACGTTGCTGAGCTCTGGTGGTAAATCGAGCTTGTAAGCCACCTTCCCAATTCGCTCAAGGATCTTAAAAGGGCCTACAAACCGAGGTGCAAGTTTCCCTTTCTTTCCAAATCGAAATATACCCTTCCAAGGTGAAACCTTGAGAAGTACCATGTCTCCGACTTGAAATTCTAGAGGCTTGCGTCTTTGATCGGCATAACTTTTCTGTCTACTTCGAGCAACTTGCAAATTCTCACGAATGAGAAGAATTTTGTCTGTCGTTTCCTGTATTAGCTCGGGACCGGTGATTTGTGTTTCACCAACCTCGCTCCAACAAACAGGGGAACGACATTTGCGACCATAAAGTGCCTCAAATGGTGCCATGTTAATACTGGAATGGTAGCTGTTATTATACGAGAACTCAACCAAAGGTAAGTGCGTGTCCCAATTGCCACCAAAGTCGATGATGCACGCTCTAAGCATATCCTCTAATGTTTGGATGGTTCGTTCAGTTTGACCATCCGTCTATGGGTGATAGGCCGTGCTAAGTTTCAGTTGAGTACCAAGTGCGGATTGAAATGTTTGCCAAAAGCGAGAAGTAAACCAACTATCACAATCGGAAATAATGTCCAGAGGAATACCATGACGACTGACAATCTCATTGATATAAATCTTAGCCAGTTTCTCAGCTGTGTACGTCTCACGAATGGGTAGGAAGTGAGCAGATTTGGTCAATCGATCGGCGATGACTCAAATACTGTCATGACCACGAGTGGTGCGTGGAAGTTTAGTAATGAAGTCCATAGCAATGTTCTCCCACTTCCACACTGGAGTTTCTGGTTGCACAAGTAAGCCAGATGGACGTTGGTGCTCAGCTTTGACTTTGGAGCAAGTAAGGCATTTAGCCACATAAAGAGCTATGTCCTTTTTCATACCGGGCCACCAATACAAGGTACGCAGATCCTGATACATCTTATCTGCACCAGGGTGAATGGAGTAACGAGACTTATGAGACTCGTCCATGAGGAAAGTACGAAGATTGTCACGATTAGGAATCCAAAGACGGTTCATGAAGTAAAGTAAACCATGTTTGGTTTCCAACTGATTTTCGGCTCCACATGACATTTCGTCATACATGTTGCCTTCAGTAACAGAGACATGTTGGGCTTCCATGATGCGGAGTTTGATATCAGACTGGACCTGGGCACAATAAAGCTGGGCATGATCTTTACGACTTAGGGCATCGGCTACAACATTCGCCTTGCCAGGATGGTAGCGAATCTCGCAGTAGTAGTCGTTTAACAACTCGACCCATCGTCGTTGACGTATATTCAGATCTTTCTGGTTGAAAATGTGTTGAAGACTCTTGTGGTCGGTGAAAATCACACATTTTGTACCATATAAATAATGCCTCCAAATCTTAAGTGCGAAAACGACCGCTCCGAGTTCAAGATCATGGGTAGTATAATTTTTCTCATGGGTTTTCAGTTGTCGCGATGCATATGCTATAACCTTGCCTCGTTGCATGAGAACACAACCAAGACCTTGGTTAGAGGCATCGCAATAAACCACGAAATCCTCATTGCCGTCAGGTAAAGTGAGGATTGGAGCATCACACAGTTTCTGCTTCAATGTTTGGAATGCTTCTTCCTGACTAGGTCCCCATACATATGGCTTGTCTTTATGGGTTAAAGAAGTGAGAGGTAAGGCAATCTTGGAGAAGTTGAGAATGAAACGACGATAATAACCCGCTAGCCCAAGGAAAGAACGAACTTCAGTAGGAGACTTAGGTGTAACCCAACTTTTAACGGCCTCAATCTTAGCTGGGTCCACGTGTATTCCCTTATCACTGATAATGTGTCCCAAAAATTGAACTTCCTTACGCCAAAATTCACACTTGGAAAATTTGGCATACAGTTGTTCATTCTTCAAAAGACTCAAAATTTGTCTAAGGTGTTGTTCGTGAGCTGATTTGGTTTTGGAGTAAATGAGAATATCATCAATGAAAACGATTACGAATTTATCCAAGAAGGGTTTGCACACACGATTCATGAGATCCATGAAGACAGCGGGTGCATTGGTTAGTCCAAAAGGCATAACCATGAACTCGTAATGACCATAACGTGTACGAAAAGATGTCTTTGGAATATCGTCTTCATGAACTCGAAGTTGATGATATCCAGAATGAAGATCGATCTTTGAAAAACAAGTCGAACCTTGAAGTTGGTCGAAGAGATCATCAATGCGGGGTAATGGATAACGGTTTTTAATGGTGAATTTATTAAGCTCACGATAGTCGATACACATTCGGAAAGATCCATCCTTCTTCTTTACAAATAAGACTGGAGCTCCCCAAGGTGATGAACTGGGACGAATGAAACCCTTGTCTGCCAACTCTTGAAGTTGACTCACAAGTTCTTGCATCTCAGAAGGTGCAAGACGATATGGAGATTTTGCAACGGGTGTGGTACCAGGTACAAGGTCAATTCGAAATTCAACAGGACGCACCGGTGGGAGTCCAGGTAAGTCATCAGGAAAGACTTCTGGAAATTCACGAACAACAGGAACATCTTGGATACTCTTGTCTTTATCTTTCTTTTCCACGACATGGACCAAGAAAGCCACGTATTTCTTACGTAGATATTTTTGTGCTTGAGTGCAGGACATGAGTTTAAGACCACTGGATGGTTTTTCACCATAAACCCGTAAAAAGTCACCCGATGTGAGAGGAAACCAAATAAATTTTTCAAAACAGACAACTTCAGCATGGTGTTTAGAAAGCCAATCCATACCCACGATGACATCAAAACTACCCAGTTTCATAGGTATGAGATCAATGGAGAAATCATGCTCGTTGAGACTAAGAGTACAACCCTGAATGATGGAATCGATTGAGATGGGGTTTCCATCCGCGACCTCGACAGTGAAAGGCGCTCCTAATCTAGAGCGAGTGTGAGATAGTAAAGGTTCGAATGCTAATGACACAAAACTTTTATCCGCACCAGTATCAAATAAAATCGAAGCATAATGACCATCAAGTAAAAACGTACCATTCACCACATCATTTGTTTCCTGGGCTTCTGCTGCATTGATGTTGAAAGCCCTACCACGAGCCACTGGGTTTGTTGTACGGTTTGCTGGGACAAGAGCTGGACACTGAATTCTGAGGTGGTTTGGATCACCACAATTGAAACAGGCTCGACCATATGTTATGGGTTGTGGGTTTTGGCGAGCTGGTTGAGGGTTAGCTGGCTGAGGGTTAACTGGTTGAGAGTTGATTGGTTGAGGTCTAAACACTGAACGACATGTGGTAGTTACATGACCATACCTACCACAGGTGGTATAGTGGCGACAGGTAAAGTTTGAGGGGTGATGGTACTGACAGGTAGCACATTTGGGTAAGTTTCCCCCATAAGCTTTCTTGACAGGAGGAGCCTGGGTTACTAGGGCTACAACGACATAGTTTTTACTCCTGAACTTCCGCTTCCTAGAGTTGGAACCGGTATTGTCTACAGCGACTCTTGATGATTCAGTAGTAGGGGTGGGGGTCTTCTCAGCTGGTTTCTTAGTTCCTTTCCTAACCAGATTTCCCTTTTTCACGTGCTTGTCAGTCAAGGAGGCTGCAAGCTGGATGGCTTCTTCCACCGTAGTGGGTTTGCTTCCAGTGACTACATCTTGAATCAGGTCAGGTAATCCCTCGATATATTTTTCGATTGCTCAAGACACCGAGGTAACCATGTGTGGAACCAATATGCTGAGTTCATGATATCGAGTGTTGTACGCAAGATTCTCACCACTATGATGTTTCAGCCCATGGAACTCTTCCTCTAGTTTCTTGATTTCGTTCCTAGGGCAGAATTTGGCGATCATGAGTTCCTTAACCTCAGCCCAAGACAAAGATAAAGCAACATCAGCACCTCGATTGTGCTTTTCGCCATTCCACCAAGTTAGCGCCCCCTTTTGAAGGACACTGGTAGCATAGCGAACGCGGAGTTCATCAGGACACTCGCTGTTCACAAAGGTGCTCTCCATACTTTCAAACCATTGGAGGAGGCCAGTAGCACCCTCCTCACCAGTGAATTTTGTGGGGTTGCAGGAGTTAAAGTGTTTGAAAGTGCACCGAAATTGAGTCGCACCCTCTGTGTTGGTACTGTTACTATTCTGGGTTAACTCACTGACAAGATTTGGGATTACTGCAGCAATTTCCTGAGCGACTAGAGATGCGAGGCGACGTTCAGAACGTTGTCCAGAAGCACGAACAGTGCGTTGGCTAGCATCACGGAGCATGCGGCGAGCAGACATCTACAAGGCAGTCAATGAATAATCATGAGATTATAAAATGTAAGTGTATAATTGTACAAATGATTATGAAAGTATGAACTTGTAAGCAATATATGAAAATCATGAGATATTGTATATGAAACAAGAGTGTATTTTTGAAAAACTTGCATAAAATGCTTGGATTGCCCTTGTCTAGCTGTAAAGCCCAACAAGAATGTTGACTTTTCAAAGGAATTGAACCCAATGGTGATCAAAGAGGACATGCTTTAGCCTATAAGTGGACACTCACTTCAGGAATCCCCAGGTAAGCATAACAGGTCCGTTATTGGATTTATGCGCTATGCTTGCACTACTAGAAAAAAGCCCTTTCTTGACACGCAATGCGTGTCAAGAAAGGGGTCTGATGACAGGGAAAAAAATGTCAAGGATGGCGGTGTCATAAATTTAACATGACATATTTTTGCGTGTCAACTGTTTATGACACACATTTATGACAGCATTTATTGACACGCGTTATGACACTTTTTAATTACACATTTTTATGACAGTTTTTAACGACACATTTTATGACAGAATTTTATGAAGTTCTTTGTGTGTCATAATTTTTTAATCTAAAAAAATTCCTGTAAAATTACATATTTACCCTCCTAGATTTATTACCATTTTATTATATGCAAAATAATTAGCAAACTAATAACAAAAACATCATTTCATTATATAATCCATATTTATCTAATTACAAACTAATCCGAGACAACGTTTAACTATAAAAATATATTGTATCGACATCACATTGCCTTCAAACAAGTTTCAATCATTTGAAAATAAATGTCGCGGCGTAGTAGCCTAACCATTCTTCGCGTACGACATCCATGTCCTCATCCCCGTAATGATCCGCCCTTCCCCCAACCTGAGACAACAATAAAATTAATACATTAAAGTGAATAAAATGATTTAAATACATCAAACAACTTCTTTGAGGCTTCATTGAACAAAGTTGGTTAAATTCTGTGATAACAGAAAACACAAATAAAATGATTTTTAAATACTAAAACTGTAACATTACTAAGAGAAAATAAGTCGCATGTTTATCATTTTCCCGTTGTCCCCTTTTCTTGATAAGGATTCAAGGAAGCCACTTGATGAACCCTTTTAGTGATTCATATTGGTGCAGTAGGAGCTAGGGGTGTTCATGGTTCAGTTTAAAACCGAGAAACCGACCAAACCGTTTATCAGTTTGGTTTCACGATCGGTTTGGTTTGGTTTTTAATTTTAATGGTTCGGTTTCGGTTTTCAATAATAAAAAACCGTTACTAACGATTTGTTCATGGTTCGGTTTAAAACCGTCAAAACCGGACCGCAAATACCCCTAGTAGGAGCCATATTTCAATTTAGAATACAATAAATTAGTTAAATAGAAACAAAGCAAATTTGCATCTGGTTAACATATCTAAAAGGACCATACTTCAAATTTTGACCATATTTAAAATTGTGTTTATTTTTATAACATACAATGAAACATAACTGTGTGATAAGTGCACGTTGTGTGGATGTTGTTTCTAAGTTGATAGCTAATGAAATCAACACCAAAAGGATAAAGTACCTTTCAATACCATGACCATGGCAGAAAGCAACCCTCTTGCAATCTTGCTATGCTAGTACATCTTTTTAAGTTGATATCACAACCTGCAGTCACAATAAGGCAAAAAGCAATCATATACAACAATCATCAAAACTAATTGATAAGATTATTACATGGTTGTCTAACCAAACCTTACTTAAACAATCTGATTAAAATATCTATTCTTTAAGGTTGCAAAAATCACTACCCAAAAAACGCCAAAACAAACTTAAAAATATTTCCATTTTCATCAATAAAAGAGCTATCTGACTTCCACTAGTGTTCCCAGATCAAAATTAATAGCAAACATAACATGTACTGATGAACATCTGTAACGCCCATAGTTCTCCAGCTCCTTGTCAAGTTCATCAGCAGACTTTTCTACCGCTGGGTTCCTCCCTCGACCACGCCCAACACTACCACAATGTCCATTCAGTGTGGCGCCACCACGGCTGTTCTATTGCACATTATTATACCGTTTAAGCGCTTAAAATGCATCGCTTCTTCGAGCAAACATTACCTCAGCTGTTTCATTTGGTCGGCCACTTTTTTCATAATGAATTGCATATTGTTTCAGCTCCCCAATCTCAGAAAACAATTCCCTTATATCTTCATTTGTCACACCACTGTCCACGGCGGGCCGCCCTGCCACGACCCCTAACTCTCTCCGCAGTGGGTCTGCTTTTATTCATATCATCAAGTGACATATCCAATTTAGTTATATAACATTCTTCTAAAAAACTTCAAGGGAACAAAACTAATCCTTAGCACCTTGAAAAACTAATTCTTAACAGACAGCAAAACAAGTAAGACACTAGTAAAATGGAAGCAATTGAACCATGAATTACATAACTATATATGAGGTAAAATATTAGTACCTTATAGACACTAGTTAAATTCCACAACCCTAGTTCACAAAAAAACTTTGAATCTTGGCTTAAAAAAGCATTGCATCGAATAACTTGCCCTGTAGTAGTCGACATACTTTTAGTTTCTTGTTACTTGATCCAACAGAACGCAGACGACTCCCACTCTTAAGCAGATCCCAAACATCACTGGTCTTGTTCATGGGTACCTGAGATAGCCCATGAATTTCTTGGGTACCTTCGCTGAAGTGTTGTCAAGTGAATCGAAACACATCTTGTGTAACCTATTAGCCCTAAAATGTGAGAAATATATAACCAAATATCATTAGAAACATATAACCAAGATGACCAAAAAAGAGAGGAAAAATCTGTCACTATATCCATCAGAAGTTCAAAACTCTTATGTGTTACATATTTCTATAGGTAGGGTCATATAATAATAGAACAGTGAGATGATGTATAATTCAATTAATATTTATTAAATTCTGTGAACTAGTTACACTATAAACAAATTGAGAGTTGATCAAAGTTGGTATATTATTTGGTTTTGCTGGCGTATTATACCATCTATTGAACCAACATTTGATGAAAATGCCTGAACTTAACCACTTAAGGTCGGAACATGAACCGAAAACTGGACTTATCCGAACCGTGTAGGTCCCAAAGAGCATCAAGAACCACATACGAAGGGAGAATCGATCTGGAAAACTCAGAACAAAGAACCAAACTGGTTGGATCGCGGTCAAGTTGCTCGGTTTTGTTGGTCTCACCGATTCTTGAACACCCCCCCCCCCAACCAAAAATGAGTTCAAGAGCTCTCAAAATTGTTGTTGCGAATAGATGGAAATTTCATTTAATCTACGAAATAACTTATACAACTGCACCGATTAAAGATTACAAAACTCTAGCAACAACTTGTACAATTTCTCTGGATTAAAATGGTCCATTTTTGCTAGAACAACTCAAATTCAAGGTGCCCATCAGAAGACCCATTGTAATTAAACACATAATCTACATAACAGTCAACAGCATTGCTTTCATATCCAATTAGTAACACAAAATAACAATAATAACATAATAATAACAAAACGAACAAGAGACATAAACAATACCCTCCATCTTCTAAGGCTATGAACTGAAGCACTTGTAGTCCTAACAATATCAACAGGATCCGAAGGCGAATCGTAATCCTCCTCGAACGTCGCCACAGCCAAACTCCACATCATTCTTGTGCCGCCTGTACGGCGACGCACTGCCGCTCATCGCTGTAAATCTATAAAACTAGTTGATGTTACTGTCGTAGGAGAGATGACACTGTAACATGCCTTTCGATCACCATATTAATATCAACATATGAAAAAAAGTAAATGAGGCTAAAATACCTAAAATAGGTCACAATGTAACCACAATTCCACATTTACAGAAAGACTGAATCACACAAGCAGAGATCCAAAGCATATTACACAAATAATAAACCGAATTAAGCACAAATGAAGTTAAAACAACAAAAGTGACACTGTAATCTGCCACAAAACCTGGAGAAAACTAAACAGCTTGGATGCAGGTCCAGGAACAAACCGAACGCAAAAACACGAACCGGAAAACAACTTCAAGCTAAACAAAATCCAAAATAATACTCTACACAAACAGTAAGATGCCTTTCAACCACCATATTAATATCAACATGTAAAAACAAACTAATTGAGCCTAAAATAGGTCACAAACTCACAATGTAACCATAATATAACAACAAACTAACAAGGAGAGATCCAAAGCAAATTACACAAATAAGTGAATAACAGCATAAAACCTCACAGCACAACACATCTAACCAAAATTAAGCACAAATTAAGTTCAAACAACAAATGTGAGACTATAATATCCAAAACTGACCCTATATATAGAAGGAATTGGAACTTACCACGAGCACAAACAGGTCAGAATTTATCCTCGAGACAGGAGCCGAAGAGGTGTAATGTGGATTCCTAGATGAACGAGCCGATGAGCAGGAACGAGCAGGAGAAGAACGAGGTGTATAACGAGCAGGAGCAGGAGCAGAACGAGAGTTAGGGTTAAGCCATTATCTTCGTTGATTTTGGGTAATGGTGCTGGGGTGGATGGTGGGTTTAACTGGTATGAGGTTGATGATGGTGAGGGTTTTTGGGAACGAGCAGAACGATTTGATAGGAACGATCAGAATGATTTTGGGTTTAACTGGTATGAGATTGATGATGATGGTGAGGGTTTTTACAGAACGAGCAGATTCTCTTATCTTTGCTCCCGTGATAATCGTTCAGATGGATGAAGTAACTAATATTATAGGAACGATTTGATAGAACGATTTTTAGGAACGATTTGAGTTTGAGAGAGGGGTTTGATTTGAGAGAGAGAATCAGGGAAGACTCATGGAAAAGCACTGGGGGGTGAAATGTTTTGAGATTTTAGGTGACATAAAACCATGACACGCGATATCAAAACCATCATGTTTTTTATTTTATGACGGAAAATTATTGACACGCATAAAAAACGTCAAGAAATTATCATTTTTTTCTTTCAAAAGATGACATTTTTTTTATGACATGCACTTTTGCATGTCATTAAATATGGTATGTCATAAAAAAGTGTCAAGGAAGGCCATTTTTCTAGTAGTGTTGCCTATGCCAGAAAACCCAGTGTACAGGCATCCACCCTTCCAGATTGCACGTGTTCCATCACACTCATTAAAGCTCAACAACTTTGAAGGAGCAAAATAAGAGTAGGCATTATGCCTAAGAGTGTCTTCATGAAAGGTACTGCTCCCGCTCCAAGATGATGTAGTCTTTCCACTCCTTGTAGGACACCATCTCTATGCACCATGATGAAAGATGAAGAGAAATGGAGAAGAAGGGAAAGATAGAGGGAGGAAAGTAGAGGGAAATGAGGGGAATGGTAAATAAGGAAATATTGTACCTGAAAGTTGAAGTTCGGTTATAGTCTAGGCCAATTTATCTAATAACATAGTTCCCTATAACCATGGCTCTGATACCAATCAGTAACACCCCAACCGATGGCGGAATCATCGAGGTGTCACGTAGTGACGATTGTTCAAAAGCATATGGTACTAAAATGTAAATATATTATTGAATAATCCAAATTGTCTTACATGGAAACGAAAAATAAAAAGTCTGAATGAAACATGAATATTGAAATAACTTATTAAAAATCAAGCACTAAAAGTCCCATGCTATAGTACAAGATCAAACTGCACCTGAAACATGTACAAAATAGGTTTGGTCAACATAAGAAATGTTGGTGAGCATTCCTAGTTTTAATACATATAGTAAGTTGAAAAAGGTATACAATTCAAGTGCAAGCTACAGTGCAAATATGTAAACTATGTATCATACAAATGAGCGAAATCAATCCTGTGACTGTATAATGTACTAAATGAACGGCGGTGTACTTATCCAATAAATGGATAAAAACTTAACAATGACCACGGATTCTCCGATGAAAAAGGGGGAGAATCAACCTAGGCGGGTTGTCAATCCAATAGCGCTATCCAATGTTAAGGTCGGCTTGTACCATGTTAATGATTTCACTAAGTACAAATGTATTTTATATGTATTGTCTAAGCGTAAAGCACGTTGTAAGTAAATGCACATAGTACTAGAATTGTATTGTATTAATGTAAACTTGTATTTGTAATTTGTAATAGTGTACATGTAACACCCAAAAAATGAATAAAAGTAAAAAGGGGATAAGAAATACTCACAGTTCGCGTAAATAACTTGAACTCTACCGAACAACGTGATTTGAATTGAGATTATCCCAAAGGATTAACCTAAAGAATTTAATAATGTGTAAGGGAAATAATTCTAGGATGCATGTATTTCTAGGGTTCCTAATTTAGGGATATGTAATTGTTTAATTATTAATTAAGTAAATTGTTAATAAGTGAGAGAAATTCGGTAAATAATTTAAATAAAAGACTATTGTAGATTTTTGATTTAGAATGATCATATTATAGAGTTTTAAGTATAAAAATAATTTTTATAAAATTATTTCCTCAAGAATTAAATATTTAGTATATTTATTCTTATTTGTCAAAGATATGATTTTAATATCTAAAAATATTAAAATTAAAGAAATTTCAAATTAAAATTTATATTTCTGTTCTATATGAACAGAAATAATTTATGTAAAATTTTGGGATAAAAATATTGAAAAATGAATTTATTATGATTTATTTATGGTTTAAAATAACAAAAATCAATTAAAAAATATAAAACGAACGATTTTTATGGAATAAAAATTATTTCTGAAATGTTTATTGCTATACAAGTTTAGAATAATTTTTGTGGAATTTTATAAAATCGTTTATGTATTTTTATAGAATTTTAAATTTTTAAATGAATAAACTTGTAATATTTATAATATATATTAAATAAATTATTTTTGAAAAACTAAAAGTTGGATAATAAACTTTATCCTCAGAATAACTTAAAATAAATTTTATAGAATTTTTAAGCCATGTTTAGTATTTAAAATCTATTTTTAAAAAATAATATTGATTATATAAGTATAAAAGGGTTTTAAAAAAAATGGTTTGCATGTGCTAGGACTCGAACCCGAGTCCTGGCCGGTTCAATGCTCTTAATATCACAAGCCAGACCAGCTGGTCTGACCCTGAGAACGAGTTAGATACAGATTTAATTACTTATAAAGGTTATCTGGTTCATGTTTATAATTGATTTGAAAAAAGAAAAATAAGATCATGCTTGTGGGAATCGAACCCTGGCCTACAGCCGGTTCAGGTTTTAAGCATAAACACTTTACCAACTGATCTGTGGATCAGTTGGTTAACATTTTTGTTCTGAAATGTATTTAAGGGTTTGTCTGCAGATAGGTTTATCCCCAATTCGATACAATAAGAACCCTAACTTTCTAATAAATCAAAAAAGCGCGATAATAACTAAATTAACCATAGGGTTTTTGAAGCAAAAGGGCCGATTAACATAACCCACAAAAAAAATTGGACTTACAATGTGATTAAAGGTGCGATTGGCCGAGTCAACAGAAAAGTCAACTGGAGCAGAAATCGTGGGTTTTAGAAGAGTTTTAGGAGGAACTGAGTATGAGGGTTTGATGTTCGGAGATTAGAGCTTGAAAAGAAGGCCTCAATTTATACTAATCGTTCGGTCTTGTAATTATAGAAGTTTTGACCCGTGTGTTAATGTTAAACGCGTAAAATCATATGTTTGGAAGGTTTTAAATGTTAATTGGCGTGATTAACAAGCAGGTTAGGTCGGTATAATCATTCCATAAACGAACTGCTTAATAAAAACATGGATTTGATGTATAATTGGAAGGTTGGGCTCGCAGTTGACTTTCCCTAAGTCAACTGCACGTTGAAAGATATTATAAATAAACTTGCGTCTGATGTTTATTACCAAAACAGGTAGTAGCCCAGCTGGTTAAGGTGTATGTGATGTGTTTGGGCCGGTTTGGGACGCGGGTTCGAACCCCGTCCCAAACATTTATTTTTTGGGCAATTATTTCAAAGGTTTTATATTAATATATGTTTATAGTATGATTATATGGGTCTAAAAGTGTCACAAAATATTTTTTTAGAGCGTACGGAAATGATAAAATGCCACGTTTTATTAATTTGAAGTCTCACACGTACATAGAACAATACGAAATGTTAAAATAAATACGAAAAGTGACGGATGTCACACTAGTGATTCTGCAAACCTTAATATCATAACAATTAAACAAAAAGGGACTGAAAACTATACTGTTTGGGCTAATTCCCTTCAATTAGCCTTACAGGTTAAGAACAAATGGGGATTCATAGATAAAACTTGTATTAGATCTTTAGAAAATGATGTTCTTAAAAGGCAATGGGATAGGTGTAATTCAATTGTGTTAACTTAGGATTCTAAATTCCATTAGTGAAGATTTATATATGGGCCATGTTTTCTCTAAACTTGCCTGTGATGTATGGAATGAATTAAAAGAGACCTATGATAAAATTGATGGGTCTGTGGTGTTTGACTTGTATCAAAAGATAAACTGATCATTTAGTCAAAATGGATCCTCCGTAGCTGAATACTATCATAAACTTAACATAATGTAGAAACAAATGGATCAAATTTTGCAATTACCTGCATGTTCATGTAATGCTTCTAAGGAATTCAATGATTTCAGTAATCTAATAAAATTGATGCAATTCTTAATGGGGTTAGATAGTGTTTATCAAAGTGTGAGAACTAGTTTGTTAATAAAAGACACTTTACCTACTGTGAATGAGGCTTTTGCTGTCATTTCTAGAGAAGAATCTCATAGAAATGCCAGCAGCTTAGGTAAGAGAACACAATCTCTTGCCTTATTTTCTAAAACTTCTTCACCTCCTGAGTTTAAAAGAAACAATAAGGTTTCAAATCAAAACCTAAAGTGTACTCAATGTAATAAAATTGGTCACACTGTTGATTAATGCTTTGAGGTTATTGGATACCTTTCTTGGTTTAGACCAAGAGGGGGACAAGGGAAAAAGGTAGTTGCTAATAACAGTGTTTCTGATGGATCTGATACTGTTATTAATTCTCTTACACCTGATCAAATAAGTAGACTTTTGAGTTTATTAGGTGATAAAACTGAGGGTCAAACAAGTTGCAATGTTGCAGGTAACTTGTCAAGTCCTTTCTGTGCTAATGTGATGCTCAAACCTGTGTTCTGTTTTGTTAGTGAGTTCTACAAAAAGGGGTTTTTAGGGTGGATAACAGATTCTGGGGCAAACCAACATATGGTCAAAACTAATGAAAACTTAACTGACTGTTTTAATGTTTCTGACTTAAATATAAGAGTTAAACATCCTAATGGGACTGATGCTTTGGTAACTAAAATAGGAAATATTAAATTAGCTGAAAAGGTTGAGTTAAAAGATGTCTTTGTTGTTCCAGAATACAATGTAAACTTAATATTTGTTCACAAATTAGCTAGGGATAACAAGTTATTTGTTGGTTTTGATGAAAATCATTGTTATATTCAGGACTTAATCACCAAGAAAAACCCGGTGACTGGTAGTCAAGTGGATGGCTTGTACTACTGTGGTAGTTCTGTGATGTCTGGCAAGGTGTGTTATAATAGTTTTGTGTTGTTCAACCTGTGGCATGATAGATTAGGACATCCATCTAATAATGCTCTTAACATGTTTAAACAAAAGTTGAATTTGGGTAACTTGAATTTAAACACACCATGTGAAGTTTGCCAAAAGGCTAAATAGCATAGGGATCCATTTCCCTTAAGTGACCATAAGACTAAGGCCTTAGGAGACTTAATACACATTGATGTATGGGGTCCTTATAGAGTTGCAAGTAGAGAAGGATTCAAGTATTTTCTTACAATAGTTGATGACTTCTCTAGGGCTGTGTGGGTGTGTATGATGAATTGTAAACAAGAAGTTTTTTTTAACTTACAAGATTTTGTTGCTATTATAGAAACTCAGTTTAAAACTAATATTAAAATAATAAGAAGTGACAATGGCAGTGAATTTGTTAATAATCAGGTAAACAATTTGTTTAAAACTAAAGGTATCCTTCATCAAACATCTTGCACATATACACCCCAATAGAATGGGGTGGTTGAAAGAAAGCATAGGCATCTCCTTAATGTTGCTAGGGCACTTTTGTTTCAAAGTAATGTTCCTATAAGGTTTTGGTCTGACTGTGTGTTAACTGCTGCTTATCTTGTAAATAGGACACCTTCTTCAGTACTAGATGGGAAGACTCCATATGAGGTAGTTTATAATTTTGAACCCTTTCTTGATTAGTTGAGACTCTTTGGCTGTTTATGTTTTTCCACAAACCTTAATGTGTCTGATAAGTTAGCTAGTAGAGCAGAAAAATGTGTTTTCATTGGTTACTCTAGTGAGAAAAAGGATATAAGGTTTTTGGGCTTGAAACTAAAACTGATTTTTATTCTAGAGATGTAAAATTTTTTGAGAGTGTGTTTCCATTTAAAGAAAATCAAGTTTATGATTCCATAAATGATCTTTCTCAAACTGATGTAACACGCTTAAACTTTTTTGAAAAATATGATCAGCCTGAGTCTCAACCTCCCAATGATGACAGAAAGGGAACAAGTGATGTTGATTCAGAGACACACAGGTCTCAGCAATCAGCATCTAAGCAATTAGGGTTAGAAGGCATGGCTGAGTCACAGCAGCCCAGCCCTAGTACCAGTAGGTCTGATAGGGTTGAGTGTGATTTATCTGATAATGAGAACATCCAAAACAAATCTGAGGGAGGTATACTTGATCAGGATATAAGACAAACTACCTCAAGAAGATCTGCTAGGGAGTCTGTCCTACCTAGAAACTTGAATGACTATGTCCTAGATAATAAGGTGAAATATGGCATTAATAGGGTTGTTAACTATAGTCACTTGTCTTCCAACTTTAGATGCTTTGTGTCAACTTTAAATAAGAGTAATGAACCAACTTCATTTAGTGAAGCTGCTACTGATCCAAATTGGGTAGCAGCCATGAATGATGAAGTTGAGGCTCTTCATAGGAATGACACATGGGATCTTGTAGAACTTCCTAAAGGAAGAAGTGTTGTTGGATGTAAGTGGATATACAAGATAAAGTATAAGTCCACTGGTGAAATAGAGAGATATAAGGCTAGGTTAGTAGCTAAGGGCTTTAGCCAAAAACAGGGGATTGATTTCGAAGAAACTTTCTCCCCTGTGGTTAAACTTGTTACTGTTAGGAGTATTATCTCTATTGCAGTTCATAACAACTGGAACTTGTATTAGTTGGATGTGAACAATGCATTTTTGTATGGAGATTTAAATGAGGATGTGTACATGTCTCTTCCTGGTGGTTATTTCTCAAAAAATGAAAACAGAGTCTGTAAATTAAAAAAAATCATTATATAGGCTTAAACAAGCCCCCAGAATGTGGAATGAAAAATTGGTTACTTTTTATTAGAATTAGGGTTTAGTCAAAGTAAATGTGACTATTCCTTGTTTTTTTAAAATACTAATTCTGTTACTGTGTATCTACTGGTTTATGTAGATGATATAGTGATTATTGGTAACTGTTTTGATGAAATAACCAAAATAAAGGAAAGTTTGAGGTCTAAGTTTCTAATAAAAGACTTGGGTGATTTAAAATATTTTCTAGGTACAGAAGTTGTTAGGACAAACAAGGGAGTGTGTTTGTCTCAAAGGAAATATTGCTTAGAACTTCTTGCTGAGTTTGGTCTGACTGGGTCAAAACTAGTCAATACTCCTATTGAGCAAAATCATGCTTTAACTGCTATTTGTAAACAGAATAGTGTTGCACTAAATAATATCACTGGATACCAGAAATTGGTAGGAAAATTAATCTATTTGGCTCATACTAGGCCTGACATTGCATATGCTGTGCATTTTCTTAGCCAATACATGCATAAGCCTTTGAAGGGGCATCTTAAGATAGCTTTGAGGCTGTTAAGATACTTGAAAAAATCTCCAGGAAAAGGTATTTTAATATCTAAAAGTTCTTCACTAGACCTAGTGGCCTTCTTAGATTCTGATTGGGCTAAGTGCCTAGAGACTAGGAAATCTGTCACTGGTTTCTGTATTTTCCTAGAAAATTCTTTGATTTCTTGGAAAAGTAAGAAACAGTCAACAATTTCCAGGTCCTCAGCTGAGGCTGAGTTCAGATCTATGTGTGCCACTACTTGTGAATTAATGTGGTTGCTTAATATGCTTGGAGAGTTAGGTGTTAAGATAAGTGTTCTAGTGTCTTTACGCTGTGATAACACAGCTGCATTATCTATAGCAGCTAACCCAGTTTTCCATGAGAAAACAAAACATTTTGAACTGGATTTATACTTCTTGAGAGATCAAAACTGTTAGTGTTGTTTCAAGTGAACAATTAGCTGACATTATGACCAAAGGGTTGTTTCCTAATCAACATGATGAATTGTGCAAAAGACTATTTCTGTTTGACCCATTTCAAGAATCAAGCTGAGAGGGGGTGTTAAAAATATCAAGGTATGTATATTGTCCAGTTTGATTCTTGTATGTTATATGGTTTCTAAGACATGTTATTTTTTGTTACATATTTATAAATGCATATGGAGCTGGATATAGAGCTATTGGACTGAAGATTGGACTTCTGATCGTGGGCTTCTGATATGGGCTTCTAGCTTCTGGATGGTGGACTGTTCGTGGGCTTATGGATAGAAGAATCTTTGGCCTAGCCCAGTGGCCCAGTCTCTCAATTAAACATATTTATAATCTCTTCACGTGTGTTTCTTCCGGACCATTCTCAACCGTTGAGATCATGATCCGTGTGAAAGATTGTTATCGTGTGGCTGAGATCTATTAATATGTGCTTTCTTATTAGAAGCTTCTTTAGCTTCTATAAAAGGCTTATCTCAGTCTCTCGTTACTTCTTTAACCAGTTTTGTTACTTTTACCTTTCTCTTTCATCTAGATCTATTAGGGTTTTCATTCTCCTGATGAGATACGTCTTGTATCTGTTATTGTGAAGAGTTTGTTTGTTATAGATCAGTAGATAGGTTAAGAGTTTTGGGTGTAAAGTTGTTTGTCAAGATCTGCTGTTTTTCTTCAGATCTTTGAAGGTTGTATCTGGTTCATCTTTGTATTTGGGTTATTTTGTGGTTAATAAAGTCTTTAAGTCGTTTCTTTCTTTCCTGTGTCATTCCATGTTTTGTAACATAAACTTACAGGGATCTTGTGAAGAGGAACCTGGGACTTGAAGTAGATGTAATCACCAGGGGCTGAAAACCCACCTTTCATTGCTGGTTTGGTTTTAATGATATGATTTTAAAGAAAGTTAATAACCTTCTTTGCTACACATTAACACATGGGTTTGGTCTCTGTGTTTTCTTGTTGGGTGTTTCATATGATTGATGGAAGAAAAAGCTCAACCACGTGATTGGTTATGAGTCAATCGAAGAGCAGGCTGACAGATAAGTCTACAACCTGACTTGCACAATTTAGATACATGGTTGACTCTAAAATCAATGTGTATGTATCATGAAAGTGGTAGGATTTTTTTTAATAGCCAACAAATTCTTAAGAACTTTTTTTCAAGGGTCTTAAGACCCCTTTCATTTAGCATAGCCAAACATGTAATGGGGCCCTGATTCACCAGTCACCTCCGTCCGTCCGAAAGTATGACAACGAATAAATCATGGGAAGCAAAAATGATGCGAGTACTTAAGCAAACTCGTTTTAATAGTACTTAAGTTCCATATTTTGGTGCGAGTTCCATCTTTAGGAATGATTCTTCTCAATTATGAATTGTAAGTTATATAATCTTCAATTTTGGCCAAATTAGGTCAAAATTACAATAAACACATGGCATGTTCAATTTTTAAAGTGCTTATGTACTCAAAATTAGTCATTCCAATTATTTGTAAGTATCAAATATTATTTTCCTAAGCCTATAAACACCAAAGTCTCTTTATTGCCAATTCTTTAGTTTATACATCCCTTTGATTTAAAGATTCTCAACAAGTCCAAATCATTAAATGAGATATAATTTCTAACCATTTTAGACTCTAAAATGAGAGTGACTCTAAAATTTAGAGTCACTCTCATTGTAGTTTTCTATAAAACTGCTCATGGATCCATAAACAATTCAAACCCTCAAAATCGAAGATTTAGCTACAAAGACACTTGCTCATTGTAATTGTTGTTGTTTTTTTTCTAAATTAGGAACGTATGAATGATAATGTGTTTACTCACTATTAGTGTTTTGATAACCGGACTGGATTATTCAGTTGATCACCTTAAGTATCTTAAGCTTGTCTATTGAAATAGTTGTCTCAAATTTAGCATTTACACTTACAACCTTAATGCTTTGATTTGGTCCATCTTTGTTACTATTGAGCACAATTCATAAAAATACGTCAAAATGAGCATTCATTGTTATACTACAAAATTTAAATTTTCATATAAAATAAATTTCAAGATTTGGATGTTGCATTGAATTGGACTTTTTCACCTTGAACTTTGATATACGATTGTTTTACTGTTTTTAAGTGGCGAAACGCTATACATATGTTAATGAAGTTCAAATAGTCGATAGACAAGAGATCATCCATACAAGAATCGACTTGAAGGTAAGGAAAAGTAAAGGGAGTTATTATTGAAGTTCTAATGTATTTAGGAAGGAAAAGGAAGAAGTTATGCCACAAATTGGTGGTGCTTGTGAAAGAGTCATGTAAACACCATCACAATGCCAATGTAGCAACGAAGTTCGAGGAATTTTGAGCTCACATCACCTCACATATATGTGTAAATTTCAAAGATAAAGAGGTATGGAAAATTAGGGTTGCACAACCCTCTATGGCCTGTATAGCACTCCACGGGCCGTAGAGGGTATCAGTGCAATAAATTTGGTCTGAGAAAACAAACCTCAACGGGCCGTAGAGCCCTCCACGGGCGTGGAGGGATGTTTGGTAGTGAGCATTAAACCTTAAACGGGTCGTATAGGGCCCCACGACCCGTATTTGAGTACGAGGTACGAGGTAATCAACGAACAGAAGGAACTTGTAGTGTGTCACACTAAAAAAGCAAACTTCTACGCTCGTGAAGGACTTTGTTGTTTGGTGCATTTAAATCCTGTACAGCCCACAAGGATCTATACGAGTCGTATAGGTCCATATTTATCTCCCATGCCAAGCACCATTTTTAGACAACAAAAACAAAAAAAATCTTTACGGAATACCAAGCTATCACGATGTCTTCGAGACACCTCCGTGATGTTTCTGGTGAATGGTGGTACTCGTCTAACATATCTTACGTATCGAAAAGCGATTTCGGGCCCGTGGTTGAACGTGGTGAGGAGGGGGTTAGATCCGTTGTTCAATGTAGTGACGGGAAAGCGCTGCCCGATTTAAACCAGGAGTACGTAGAAGAACCAGAGTCATTTGACGTGCCACCAAGCCATCCACAGTACACATACGGGACTTACCATTTGCACGAGGAGGGTGATTGCTGTTTCAAGGATTCACACGAGGAAGGTGTTAAGGACTTCCAGGAAGGTGATAACGGTCGCGAGGAATCTAACCCAGATGTTTCGTTTGAAACAAGGCAGGTGTGTTTATGTATTTACACTTGTTTATAATTTAGAACGGTGTATATTTAGCTTCGTACATATTTAGACTCGTATATATTTTGCCCCGTACATAATTTTGGTTAAATGTGTTTTAGGGTTTGTGGGATTTGGACTCGTATATATTTTGCCTCGTACATAATTTTGGTTAAATGTGTTTTAGGGTTTGGTGAGATCTGATTTGCGAATAAATGTTGTTAATATTTATTGTATATCGTAGTTTAGTTGTTATTATAATGTCGAAAATTTAAATTGTTAACATATATATTATTCAAAAATAATTTTTAGTTGTTATTTTAATGTAAAAAAAACAGGAGGAGGTGCAAAAGAAGAGGTTAGCATTATTATTATTATTATTATTATTATTATTATTATTATTATTATTATTATTATTATTATTATTATTATTATTATTATGTTTACTACGCTTGTTTATATTATATTTATCTTTTGGTTTATAATAACAAACAACAAAAAACAACGCTTTATATAAACAACAAAAAAACATGGAATAACATGTAAAAAAACAACATTAAAAAAAACAACAAAAATACACCATTTTATCCAACCCGTCTCACACACCTATCCAACTCTCCAAACCACCTCATTCTAGCCAAAGTGAAGCTGAAAAAAATCTAGGAGCTCTACGGGTTGTATTGCCCTCCACGACTCGTAGAGGAGTTTGTCTTTTCAGACTAAACACCCTGCATTGCAGGGTGTTCAGTCTGAACCTCGTACTTGTACCCTTTCACGGGTCGTAGAGATCTCTACAAGTTGTGGATGGGTCATTTTTAACCTTCTACGGGCCGTGGAGCACTCTACGACCAATGTAGGGTTGTGCAAATAAAATGCAACCTTGTGTTAATAACCGGGGCCAAGATAAAATGCTCTCTAGAGTAAGGGTGTTTACGGCCTGACTCCGCGAATTTGATAAAGTTATAGGTGTGGTTTTGAGAAACGACAAATCAAAATGTTATGTTTGTAGGCCAAAATGGTTCGGTTTGGCAATTTGACCATTTTAATATCAAGATCATTAGTTTACGTTACATTTTTAGAAATCACAAATTAATTCATTAAAACTATACCAAAAAAAGAGAAAAAAAAAAAGAATAAGGTAACGCCCAAAGTACTTTACATGGACGGTTCCAAGCTCCAAATTGTGAACTTTGTCAAACCAAGTTGAACCGAGTCATAGAAATTACAATTTTTTTTTTTTTTTTTTTTTGAGAAAATGCTTTCATTAATAAACGCTAAAACCGGCCCTCAAAACGGGGACCGAAGGCTCAATCCGCTACAACAAACAAAGGAAAACAACACTAATCTTTCCAACCAAACTTATTACATTTGAATCTACTCTTAACCCAAATAAACGAAAAGGCCTTCACACTAGCCACGATCTTCTCCACACTAGGCCGGTTACCATTGAAAACCATATCATTTCTATCCTTCCATAATGCCCACATTGTAATCACAATAATCCCATGAACTAAGGTTTTCATCTTCTTGCAACCCTTCACCGACTTATGCATTTCTAAAAGGTCTTTAATCTCAAACGCATAAATCGGATCTAACCGGCACCACCTCCCAATCCAATCCCAAACATTTGTAGCAATAATACAATCCACAAGAACATGCATCACTGTCCCATCATTGTAATTACACCAAGTGCAAGTACTATCCGGAATAGCTACATTTCTCCTAATAAGAGCCATCTTAGTTAGTAATCTATTCATTTCCGCGCGCCAAGCCATGATCAAACACTTCAAAGGCACCCATGATGCCCATTTAAAAATAAAATTGTTACCAAAATCCGATCGTTGTATTAACATTTGAGTTTTCGCTCTAGTGGAGAAACCCGGTTCATTTGCAACAGCCCAATACCACTCATCCTGACCCTATATAGCTTCCTCCTCAGTTAGCAGACCACATAGCGTAACCCACTGCACCAACTCGTCTGTTGTAGACATATTTTCGATCCAATCAGCTTCAATCACCCTCTTATTATACATAACCTTAGTTCGCTCCGAGACCCAGCACTTTTTATTAGTCTCCAACCTGTAAAGCAGCGGAAACTTAATTTTTAAAGCGCAATCACCTAACCAAACGTCCAGCCAGAACCTGATAGAATCACCGCAACCCACTTTCGCTCTTATAAACGTGTACAACATCACTCCATTAACTTTTAAGCCGGCTGCCAGTTTGACGATCGCCTTCCAATTTCCGGATGCATACTTGTTAACCGGAAGCATCTCCCACATATTATTACTTTTGTGACAAACCTCAATCACCCTTCTCCATAATGATTCTTTATTAGAGCAAAATCTCCACACCCATTTAAAAATTAGAGCTTCATTAACATCCTCTAATCTTTTAATACCCAAGCCTCCATATTTCTTCGGAGTAGTAACTCAAGACCAACTAACCCAATTAATTTTGTTACCAACATTCGAGCCCGACCATAAGAACTTTTTCATGATTCTTTCGAGACTATCCAAAACTTTTCGAGGCGTTTTATACAAAGAAAAGTAATAGATAGGAAGGCTTTCAAGAACCGCTTTGATAAGCGTCACCCGCCCACCAATAGATAAGAGCTTCGCTTTCCAAAGAACTAACCTTGATTCAAATACCTCAATCACCTTCTGCCAACTAGAGGCTCTATTCATATTCGTGCCTACTTTAATACCCAAGTACTCGAATGGTAAAACATCCCGCTACGTTATGGCCAAATTATCCGTTTCCTCGTCACAAGTACCAACACCATACAAGTTAGACTTGTTAATATTAATTTTCAATCCCGAGCAAATATGAAAAACTCTCAAAATTCTAGCCAAATTTTGAACATTCCTACTCGACCATTCCCCTAGAATAAGAGCATCATCGGTATATAACATATGAGAAAGGACCAAACCATCTTTATCAATCTTAACACCATCAAATTCTCCTACCAAAATAGCTTTATTAATCACAAAGGATAGCGCTTCCATAACTATCAAGAACAAAAACGGCGACAGAGGATCCCCTTGCCTAAGCCCTTTATGACATTGAAACTCAAACGTAGGCGACCCGTTTACCAACAAAGCTGATCGTGTCGACTATAGAATCCCCAACACCCACATACACCACCGCGTAGGAAACTGTATTTGTTCTAGAATAGATATTAAAAAACCCCAATTTACATTGTCATACGCCTTCTCGAAGCCAATTTTTAATAAAAACGCCTTTTTCGATTTACGCTTCAACCAAGCAAGAACTTCGTTTAATACTAGGGGACCATCCAAAATGTACCTATCCTTTAAAAATGCCGATTGCGACTCCGATATCACCTCTCCCATAACCCTTTTTATTCTCAAAGCCAATAGTTTGGAAATCACCTTATTAATTATACCAATCAAATAAATCGGGCGATACTCTTTCATGTTCGTAGGGTTCTTGCATTTAGGAACCAACGTAATAAAAGAAATACCACATTCCGGGAATAGAAAACCAGTATCAAAGAATTCCGAACATACCTTGAAAAAATCTTCTTCCAAAACATCCTAAAATGGTAGATAAAATTAAAGACCCTTGTAGGAGTTAGCTAGTTTAAAAGCATAATGATATTTTGAGGGGGCTAATTGTAATTTATGTTTTGAAAGTTTGGCAGTAGTATTATTGGTGAAATGCTACTTCTAAGTATAAATCATTTGATAAAATTAAAGACCCTTGTAGGAGTTCTCCTACAAGCATTTCATTAAACTAAAATTTGAGTTAATTGAACTAGGTTATTCGAATTTTAAACTTTTGAAGTTGCATTCGAATTAGTTCTGGATTTTAGTTAATTCGTTCCATTTTTTTATTAAATCACTTATATTAATTAGGGGTGTTCTTCGGGTTATTTTTTCAGGTTTCGGGTTTTTTGTTGACAAAAAGTGACCTGATAACCGAACCATTTAAAGTTTGGGTTGAGGTTATTCGGGTTCGGATTAGTTCGGGTTGAGTTGTTTGGTTTTCGGGTTTATACGTAATATGAAAAATGCTTTTTTTTTCTTGCAAAAATATCATGAAAATTCATCGTGATACTAAGAAAAATATTATCATAATTCAAACATTATTTAACGACATAATATAATAGTGTTTAAAATTACTAAAACTTATGTTTAAGATGCCAAAAAATCTAAACTTAAACACATCTATAAAAAAAAGACATTACATGTTAAGGTTTTTATTCGGGTTTTTCGGGTTGGGTTGTTCGGGTTTTTTGTTGGGAAAATTTAACCTGATAACCGATCCATTTAAGGTTCAGGTTGGTCGGGTTTGAGTTATTCGGATTTTTCGGGTATTGTTTTATTCGGGTTCAGGTAGCCTCGAATTCGGGTCGGGTTTCGGATAAAAAGAACACCCCTAATATTAATAAAGGGCAAATTACATAAGGATAGCAGATAGGCGGGCAACAAACTGCGTCGTCATCCCCTTCTGAATAGAAAACTCTAATATATTGAAAACAAAGTCTCGCCCATGAGGGGTTGAAATAGCCACCTCACTTTTCGTTCGGGCATCAGGGGTATAGTCTCACAGCGGTCAAGAAGTCAACCTTGAACATAGCCCAAAAAGGATGGGTTTACACGCCTTTGCCTTAAATATATATATATATATATATATATATATATATATATATATATATATATATATATATATATATAGCTAATTTTTACCCAATCTAGTAATGTATGCTTTCTTGTTAGTGTCCAGTATCTATGCTTTGCACTCTTTGCCCACAAAGTGTTTGATAGAATGTGAAAGTGACAAATTGTGAGAAAATTGCATCCTGCCATTGCTCTGTAGCTAGACAATCATGGTGAAAAACTGAAAGACAAGAAGACAACATATCAAAAACTTTTGTCATAGAACTTGTTTGTACATCAGTCAAAAGAATGCAACAACTTCATTTGTTACTCATCTAATTTACTCTTTTTAAGATTAATGTCTTATATGGAATAGCCTAGGATACTTTTCAGGCCTAGGCCTTTTTTATTTTCGGTCCGGTTCATAGAAATTTAGTTATATTCAGCATTGGACCGACCCAAACCCGAAAAAGGGAAAAATCCATAACCAAGGACCTACTTATATGCATATTACTGGTTTTGGTTTAGGTCCGGTTCTCTGGTCTTTTCGGGTCACCCTGAATTCTTCTCACCCCTGGGTTCACTCGTTTACTTATCGGATAAAACTCATAAAATAATTTTGCAAGAACTAGTATGGATCTATATGGTTTTCGTGAAACTGAGAGAATGACCAAATGGGATGAATTCGAATTTAGGGTTAGGACCAGGAACTTACTCGTGGCAGTTATATTTTTTAAATCACAAAATGCCTCCAAAAAGAAGTCAATTTCCGAAACCACCCTCATCCCTCTAAACTCAACCAAAACCGAGCTAAAACCAGGTATTTAGGTGCTCTTAGAGTCAAGGGCGAAGGTTAGTTGGGGCCAGGGCACCCCTTGGACTCTATTGTTTTTTTGCTCATTAGTGTAAATTTATATATTTCGTCTGAAAATTATACTTATTGAATCCGACCTCTAGTACTCTACTGTTTCAAAGGTCCCTTGACTTTGGGTCCAACGAAAAGAAATTTCAAGCTCCGCAAATGATTAGGTGAGAAAATACAGGTAAGCCTGCAACAACGAGACAAATTAAATCTCCAACGTAGAATCAATCTGTCCCCCACCAATCACCCTCAACTTCACACGTGAACCCTCCATGAATATCACTTCATCTCAAAACTATAATATAAATTAAATGAAATTAACTTCAATAATAAAAGCATAATATAGGAAAAATAATAAGTTGTGATTATTAAATTATCGTAAAAGAAATTTGCAATGTTCTTTTTGGTTCACTTCAGATTTCATTTCACCTTTGTTTATTACAAGTATTTGACGGCATTGATTTCTTTGTGGCTTCGACAATAGGATGATGGTGACTTCCCGATGTTAGTCGTGGTGGTTGGGGCGACGATGATGTTGATACATTATCATCATCATTTTATGTGTTATTAGTACCAATCCGTTGTTTTGGGTCTGCTGACCTGGAGAAGAACAGATGATTGAAAAGCCAAAATATGCTAATAGTTGATTCCACAAATAAACAGTCTTTACAACATATTCCTCCCAAAAGACTGCTGACCCTAATAACTGTTCCATCCAAACAACTGCTGTTACAACTGCTGATACAAAGGACTGCTAGAGAACAACTGCTGACCAAAGGTCTGATGAAGAAACAACTGCTGATCAAGCACTGAAGACTAAAGGTCTGTTGGAGTCAACAACACTTTGACTCCAACAGATGTTGCAAGACCATCAGAGTTTTCCCTTAACAGTAGTTTACCTTACAGTGTTTTGTAATATAACAGTAGATTGTATAGGGTAGATGTTTTATGTTGTTATTCTGTTAGAGGTCACTATCTTAGGTGATGTCAGCTCATGTCACCAGTGGTTTAGGTTTGTCTATAAATAGAACAGTGCTTGTACTGTTCTATTAGATCACACACAAACATTCTCTCAGACAAACAATCACTGTGTGATCAGGCTGAGGGGGAGTATTTGTACTGATTGTAATCTTTCAATAAATGAAAGCATTTGATCATTGATAACAATTATTCCTGTTGTTTTGATTATAGTTTATTATTCCGCTGCACTTTCCATATATACTTACATCATTTATTTCTCATCTTATTCTAAATACATCAAAACAATCAAACTCAGATCCTAACAATTGGTATCAGAGCTTGGTCAATTAAATTCGATCTAACAAATCAATTTAATATAAACAGATCAGCTCACAATTATTGATATCGTTTGTCTGTTGGATTGAAAACAGAGTAATAGTTTAATTTCGATTCAACCGTTTTTAAACAGACTTTGTTTTTTTTTTTAAATCAGAGAATGGCTTCAATCAATCACGATCCACATAACACTGGCACGAACAACAAGCCACCGATGCTTGTCAGATCTGAATACAATATCTGGCAACGTCGGATGAGCCATGTTCTAGCTCAACAGAACACTAGGTGTTGGAAGTCGCTTATCTTCGGACCACATGTTCCGATGGTGCCGAGTACTGAAGATCCCAAGGTTTAGGAGCCAAAGAAACTTGAAAACTACTCCGACCAGGATTTTCAGAAAATTGAGTTAGATGCTAAGGCCTTCAGTATTGTGGCCATGGCTCTACCCAATGATATATATGCTGGGCTGTTATACTGTAACAGTGCAAAGGAGTTGTGGGATGCACTGAAAGAACAATTTGGTGGGACTGAAGAGGTTATTGAAAACAATCGTGAAATACTTAACCAACAATATGAAACATTCAGTCATGTCAAGGGAGAGTCATTAACTCAACAATTTGAGAGGTTTAATTGTCTTATTAGTGAACTAAAACTAGTTGGTCTTACTTACCCTAATTCAACTTTGAACCATAGGTTTTTAAGATCATTACCAGACAAATGGGACACTATTGCTATTGTTATGAGAAACTCAATTGGATTTAAGGACCTATCACTGACCCAGCTTCATGGTAAGCTCTTGACCTATGAGAGAGAGCTTAACCAGAAAAAGAAGCTCCAGGACTCTGGAAAAGTGTCTGATGATTATGTATTTGGGAATACAGCACTTTTGGGTCATGATGAGGTGCTTGGAAATACTAAGGATCAGAGTTTTGATCATTTCATTGACATAACTTCAGGTTTTAACTCAGGTTTTAACTCTGATTCTTATTCACCAAACTATGCTTTCACATCAAGTGGTGGTGATATCCAGGCATCTGATAACATATCCTTTGAGTATGATGACCTGAAATACTTTGACCCTGATGATTTGGAGGAAATGGACATTATCCACCAATTGGCCCTTCTCAGTGTAAGAACTAACAATTTTTACAAGAAAACTGGGAGAAGGTTTCCAGGGTTAACTGGCAGATCAAAGGTTGGGTTGGATAAATCAAAGATAAAGTGTTATAAATGTCATAGACTTGGTCATTTTGCTAGGGAATGTAGGAGTCAACATGGTACACCTATAATCACCTATCCAAATCAAAGACCTCAGACCAACACTTATCAAAATTCCTATAATACCCCTGGACCAAATGTGCAAAACACTGCTCATTTTGCACAGTCCTCAAGCACTGTTCCTGTCCAGTATGTCCAAACCACTGTTCCTCAGATCCACTATGTGCAAACACCTGTTGCTCAAGCACCTGTGCAAACGACTGTTGCTCCATCCTCTGCTCATGCAGAGACCAGTCAATAGAGCTTCTTTACACAAGGCTTTGTTGATTGGAGCAGTCTACCAGATGAGTTAACAAATGAAAATTTTGCATTAGTTGCCAAAGCTGAAAATGAACCAGAAAACTTTTGTTTCATGGCTATGGTAGAAGAGGTTGAATCTGAGGAGGTGGTGACTGAATCTAATGTTGTGACTGATGATATTGTTGATGAAGTTGTTACAGGAGAAAAACCTGAAGAAGAGATTGTGAACCTCTCAGATCCCTGGGGTGCATCTGATGATTGTGAGTGCAAGTGTGATTGTGCATTGATGGCTGCTGCTAAGGTATCTCCTCAAATTCTTAAGGATTTATGTTCTGACAGATGTGTGATAGCATTTGCTAACATCAAAGAGGTGAATGAAAACCTTAGAAAGAAAATTTTAGATGATGAAGTTAAATTTGAGAAACTTTCAAAAGAATTAAAAACAAATTTAACTGAAAAAGAATCTGAAATAAGCAGCTTAAAACATGAAGCAACCATAACCAAAGACTAGCTCCAAACTATGATAACAAAATATCAGAGTTGTAAAAGTGAGCTTGAGTCCACCCAAGTTGAATGTCAGAAATGGGTGGAATCATGTAGAGGATTTGAGATGCTACTCAATAAACAAACCAAAAGTCATGTGAAGTTTGGTTTTGGTTTTGGTTTTGAAACCACTGCTCCAGCTTTTGAAAACACTGACAAAAGGGATCAAAAGTCTGTTGAGATAGTACCAACAAACTTGCAGGGTCAAGAGATTAAAATCACTGAACCAAATGGTAAGAAAATTGTTCTTGAAAAACCAGAAGGTTCCTCATCATTCACTGAACTTGAAAAGTATGAATTGAAACCTACTTGGTCTGATGAGTGTGGTACTCTTGAGAATTTTAAACCTGTCAATTTTAAAACACCTGAAGGAAAGACAGCTCCTCAGGCAAAAATCATTCCCTTGAAAAACCTTCCAGCAGATGCTCAAACATCTGCTGAAAAGAAGGCTGAAAAGGGGAAGAAGAAAGAAAAGACTGTCCACTTGTTCTGTGATTTCTGTGAAAAGAAGAATCATGTCACTAAAAACTGTTTTCTTCTAAAAGCATATGACATTAACAAAGGAACAAGTGTATGTGACTCCAAAGCCACATGTTCAATATGTGGGAAAAAGAATCACAAAACCAAAGAGTGCTTGTATCTCAAAAATTTTGATGTGAAAATACAAGAGTACAAAGCTAAAACTCTTGCAAATCCTGGGGTAAGTACTTCAAAAGGAAAGCCTAAACAGACCTTCACTCCTGTCCAAACATCTGTTACTAAAAGTCTTGAAACATCTGCTCCTAGGGATGCCCAAGTAACAGATGCTCCTCCCACAAGCAAGTACCCAAGAGGATATGGACAACCACCATGTCATAGTCTGTCACATGTTTATGAGGAGCCAAAAAGACCCTCTAAACCTAGAGTGAACAGAAATCCCTATGGGTATTATCATTTGTCTGGAAGTGATCAAACAACTGTTGCTCCAAGTGTTGACATTCAAGCACTGGCAAATGGTCAGCAGCAGTTGTTGAACTTGATTCAAAACTTAGTTCAAAGCACTGATCATCTTCCAAAGCTTGATTCTGAAAAGTCTGAGGACCCATCCAAAGCCAACTTGGCTTTGGACACTTACCAAAACTAATCCATTACTGCTGTGCAGGGAGCTTCTGCTTGTTTAGATAGTCTTTGGTATGTCGATAGTGGAGGCTCCAGGCACATGACAGGATGTAGAGCCCTTCTTCTGGACTTCTTAGCTCATGGAGGGGGTGATATATCCTTTGGTAATGACTCAAAAGGTAAGGTGTTGGGGTCAGGGACTGTACAAGCTGGGAAACTCAAGTTTGAAAATGTCAATCTTATTGATAATCTCAAGTTTAATCTTCTGAGTGTTTCACAAATGAGTGACAAAGGTTATGGCTCATTCTTCACAAAGAAAACTTGCAAGATTATTAGGCCAGAAGTGGTGAAAAGATTGATACCATCATTGCTGAGAGCAAAGCACAACTTGTTGCTCATAGAAGTGGCAATGTGTATGTTGTTGATATGTTAAAGGACAATCCTATGGCAAATGTCTGTTTGTTTTCTACTGCCTCCACAAAGGAGACAAAATTGTGGCATGGGAGACTGGGTCATACCAACCTTAACACTATCAACACACTCTCTAAACAAAGTCTTGTCAGAGGCTTACCATCAAAAGAATTCAAATGTGATGAGTATTGTGTTTCATGTTTAAAAGGGAAACAACATAAAAGCTCTTACAAATCCATTGATGAGTCCAAAACCAGTCAATGTCTACAATTGTTGCACATGGACTTGTTTGGCCCTGTTAAAATCATGAGTCTAAGAAGAAAAAGATTTTGTCTTGTCATAGTTGATGATTTTTCTAGGTTTACATGGACTTACTTTTTACATTCTAAGGATGAGACTGCAGGTATATTGAAGGACTTTGTCACCAAAGTTGAAAAACAATATGACTTGCCAGTAAAAGTCTTCAGGAGTGACAATGGAACATAGTTTAAAAATAAGGAGTTGGATGATTTCTGTGTGTCAAAAGGGATTGTGAGGCAGTACAGCATCCCAAGAACCCCAGAGCAAAATGGGGTGGTTGAAAGGAAAAATAGAACTCTTATAGAAGCTGCAAGAACCATGCTAGCAGATTCTGGTTTGCCATTGTCCTTCTGGGCAGAAGCTGTAAACACTGCTTGCTATGTTCAAAACAGAGTTTTGATCAACCCTAGACATCAAAAAACTGCTTATGAAATTTTGTTCAAAATCAAACCATTAATTTCATTTTTCAAAATCTTTGGCTGCCCATGTTTCATCTTAAATCTCAAAGATTCCATTTCAAAATTTGCAGCCAAAGTAGATTGTGGCTATTTTCTGGGATATTCTTCTACTGCCAAGGCTTATAAAGTGTTTAACACAAAGACCAAGACAATAGAAGAAACTCTGAATGTAAAGTTCAATGAACTTTCATCCCTAAAAATCCCAGCAAATCCTGCTGAACTATTTGATTTAGATAAATTCAAATGTGAAGATATCACTGTTAAAACTAACAATGCAGGTATTCCACAGTCTCCACAACAAGATTGCAGAACAGATGTTGTGATCCCCAGTCACTATAAAATCTATTCTGCATCAGAGGAAGCAGTTGTTCAAAACAATTGTCAAAACTCTGTCACAGCTGAGTCAACCACTGTTGGCCAGTCTTACCCTCAAACCACTGCTTCACCTCTCACATCCACTGAACAATCATCTGTTGACAAAAGTCAAACATCTGTTGACAAAAGTCAGTCTAGTTTTACACCACTTGGACCCATTCCCCCACTTCCATTCCAAACATCTGATGGCACTACAGAAGTGCAAACAGATGTTACATCAACAGAGTCACCAAACCTCTGTCCTTCACCTCAAAATGCCATTATACCATATCAGGGAGATCTTATCTACCTAAGAGCTCATCCACCAGACCAGATCATTGGCAACATTAGAGAAGGTGTGCTCACAAGAAGCCAATCCTCCAATATCTGTCTTTTTGCAGGGTTCCTATCTCTCACACAACCTGTCAAGTACCAAGAGGCACTGAAAGACAACAGTTGGGTAGAAGCTATGCAAGAAGAGCTCCTTCAGTTTAAAAGACAACAAGTATGGGAACTTGTACCACTGCCTAAAGATGTTTGTCCAATTGGCACAAAGTGGGTCTTTAAAAACAAAACTGATGAAAGGGGTATTGTTGTCAAGAATAAAGCCAGGCTAGTGGTTCAAGGCTTCAGACAAGAAGAAGGAATAGACTATGATGAAACCTTTGCTCCTGTAGCAATAATAGAAGCCATCAGACTCTTTCTAGCCTTTGCTGTCAACCACAACATCAAGGTGTATCAGATGGATATCAAATGTGCCTTCCTTTATGGCAAAATTCAGGAGGAAGTCTATGTATGTCAACCACCTAGTTTTGAAGACACATTCCATCCTGATCATGTCTACAAGCTCAATAAAGCTTTATATGGACTCAAACAAGCACCAAGGGCCTGGTATGAAACTCTTTCCACTTTTCTCTTATCCATTGGCTTCACAAGAGGTAAAAATGATAAAACCTTATTTTTGAAATGGAAAGGGAAAGACTTAATGATTGTTCAAATATATGTGGATGACATCATTTTTGGATCCACATGTAACAAAATGTGTGAAGAGTTCAGGAAACTCATGACAGCAGAGTTTGAAATGAGTGCCATGGGTGAACTTCAGTGTTTCCTCGGTCTCCAAGTGAAACAACTGCAAAATGGCACATTCATCCATCAAAATAAATATGTAAAGAATTTGCTAACTAGATTTGAGATGAATGACTGCAAGCCATGTAGTACACCCATGAGTACAGTCAAGCTACTCACTATTGATGACAAGGATGAACTGGTTGATCAAACACATTATAGATGCATGATTGGGTCTTTATTGTACCTAACTGCATCTAGGCCAGACATTATGTTTGCTACTTGTGTCTGTGCAAGATCCCAGGCTTCACCTAGAAAGTCAAACCTTATTGTTGTGAAAAGGATATTCAGATACCTAAAAGGTGCTCCCACACTTGGTATCTGGTACCCTGCTAATGGAAACATTGAGCTTTCAGGTTATTCAGATAGTGATTTTGCTGGCTGTCACTCCCCAAGAAAATCCACATCAGGAGGGTGCCAATTTCTAGGGAATGCCTTAGTATCTTGGCAAAGCAAAAAGCAGGCAGCTGTTTCCACCTCAACAGCTGAGGCTGAATACATTGCTGCTGCAAGCTGTACAGCCCAACTCATGTGGCTTCAAAATCAATTGCTGGATTTTGGGATAACTGCATTACAGACTCCACTTATGTTGGATAGTCAAGCTGCTGAAAATATCATCAAAAATCCAGTCTCTCACTCCACTACCAAACACATTGACATCAGACATCATTTTGTCAGAGATAGCTATGAAAAAGGTTTGATTTCTCTGCACCATGTTCCAACAGAGGATCAGTTGGCAGATGTGTTGACAAAAGCTTTAGACACATCTACCTTTACAAATCTGATTTCTAGAATTGGTATGCTAAACATGGATTAAACAACAAAATGTTTTTAATAAAAGCATTAAAATGTTTTCAGAAAATCAAAATTCATCCTTAAAAATAGCTTTTTGGTTGAAAAATCTGTTTCAAACTTCTGTTCATATAAAACAACCACTGTTTCATTCATTTTATCCACTGTTGGTTGAAAAATTTGTTTCAAACCTCTGATCAGATAAAACAACTGTTTTATTATCCATATATATATATATATATATATATATATATATATATATATATATTTACAATAATGATAAAAAAACAACTGCTGTTTGCATCAGTTGTTTGCATCAGCTGTTTGCCAAAAACAGCTGTTCCCCACCAGATGTTTTAACCATCAGTTGTTTGCCACGTCTGCTCTTACAAGCAGAGTTTTGGCCACATCAGCGGTTTCACCAGAGCCTATAAAAACCCTGTTTTATCACAACAGTCGTTACACTGTCTCATTGTATTCAAAATACTGAAACCGCCTTCTTCATTCTCAAACCCTCAATCAAATTTCATTCATTCTCAACTTCGGAATCCATTACAATGGACCTTCAAGCTAAAGCCACCCACAATTACCTTCCATATCTGGTTAAAACAGATGAAAATACTCCATTTCATTCCACCATCGACATCATTCTAAAATCCAAATACCTGACAATCTTAACCGCTGACGCCCCCATCTATCTTGATACTCTCCAAGAATTCTGGTTGAATGCTGAGTTTTTGCTTCAAGACAAAAAGCCTACTTCCATTATCTCAAAAATTGGTGAAACAAGTATCGTCATTACCCCTCAACTGATATCCACAACCTTCTCACTTAATGACCTGTCAGGTAAAGACTCTTTCCCTAAAACAGAGCTTCACACAGAGTTTCAGGAAAGGGGGTATGATGCTCAGATGACTGGGTCTACACTTTTCAAAAAGTTTTTCCCACCAGTCATGAAATTTTTCTTCCATACCCTCCTTCTCTGTGTCTCCGCTAAGTCCACCTCCTTTAATGAAATCCCATTGAGGATTCAGTACTTGGGCTATGCTATGTTGTCAGATTCTGACTTCAATCTATCCCAGGGACTGTTTATGGATTTAGTGTCAAATGTGAAAGACATAAAGTCTGGGTCAAACAATGCTTTCCTAATTTACCCAAGAATCTTAAGTGTAATTCTACAAAAGATTTTACCAGAAAAAGTTTTCAAAAAGGGTTAATCGATGCAAATGAAGAGTCTAACTGATGAAACTTTCACAAGAATGCTGGGTGCAAACACCCAAGAAAAAGCATCAAAAGTGTCAAAGGTTTCAAAAACAAAAACAAAGAGGACTAAGACAACAACTGTTGTCCAAACCTCTGTTGTTGAGCCCACTGCTCCTGGTGATCATGGCACTACATCCAGTGCTGTGAAACCCTCACCAGCCATCTCCAAAAGAAAACGTCCATCCACAAAAACCACCACTCCACCTCAAAAGAGACTTCTGGAAGATGAGATACCAGAAGATAACTCTGTTGCAACACAAAAGCAACTAGAAACCACTGTTGTTACTTCCTCACAACAGTTGGAAATATCTCAACCTGACCAAACTCCTCATACATCCTCCTAAAAGGATCATGTTGTAAGCCAAGGGGAACCACATCATGATACATTTGAGTCACTTGGCCAAATGTTCACAAGCCCTTCTCCCAGGGCTAATTCTCTTTTTACTCCTCCACCCTCACCATCACATGTTCAATAGACCATGCAACCTCTGTTTGAGGCTATTGACAAAACTCAGGAAAATCCCAGTTCCTCTCTTTCACCTGTCAATGAGAGTATACCTCCACAAGTGACTGGGACTGAGGAAATTCAATCAGCCATCCCACAAACAGATGAGGAGGTTACACCCCTAGAGTTCAATGCAACTCTAGGTGAGTTTTCAAGTGGAGCAGCCACTACTGATGTAGAGACCATTGTCTCACATCAGGACAGTGGTTACATAGCTAAGACTCCCTTGAAGGCAACAACTGATGAGGCCACTATAGTGTCCCCAAAATCAGTTGGAAGTCCCCAGAACCAAGACAAAGGGGCATCTGGTTCTCATCCTTTGGATTCACCTCCTAGGACTGAATCAGTTAAAACTACCACTGGTAGGAATTCAGATGATCCTATTAACTTAGGTGATGGATTAAAATACCAAGAATTGACGGCTAGAGTTCAAACCATTGAAACCTCTGTTGCTGACATAAAATCTGATGTCAAGCTAATATTGGAATCCTTAGCTACTCTTTCCAAGAGTCAACCATCCACATCTGATATTGCTAGTGAGCTATGGAAATCTATTTCCCCCATCATCATAGCTCACAGAAAACTAGCAGATCAGAATCATGAAACCTACATGGCTGAGATCAGAAACATGGTAGATGCAAGGTACAAAGATACTCATGCAGACATTCAAGCCATCAAAGACCATCTGCTGAAGACCACTGGCTCTGCCCCTACCACCATTCTCAGGGATGAAGATGATGATGCATTCACAGCTAATGATGCCAAAAAGGGGGAGAGTGGCAGAGATAGGTTGCCAAAGCTAGATCCCTTTGGTTGTCCACCTTCTCAAAAAGGTAAATCAAAGTCTGCCAACACACCAGGGTCTACTCAAACAGCACCACAACAGCAACAACAAACTCAAACTGCACCACAACAACAACAAACCAGCAAAGATAAAGCAGTAGACAACTCTGCAAATAAAGAAGCTGAAAAGGTTGCTGAAGACAAACAAAAGAGGGCTGACACTTTGGAAGCCAAAGCAGAGTTGTTGGTACAACTAAAAAGGGAACAACAGCAGGAAGTTGAAGATGTGGGATCCTCAAAAAGGAAGAAGATGCCTGCTAAACATGTCAGACAACCACCATCTAAACTGAAAACCACTGCTGCTAAAACCTCTGTTGATAAAGCCACTGCTGACAAAACCACTGCTGCCACCCAAACCACTGATAAAACCACAACACTTGAACCTACAACAACACCTGAACCTACAACCACCAAACCCACATCTGAACCTACAATCACATCACCACCCAAATCCCAAACATCTGCTGGTCCTACTAAGGTGGCAACAGATGTTGACACAACCACTGCTTCCACACCACCCTCACCAAAAATCTTGTACAAAAGGAAGAGGAAATCAACCTTTGTTGTACAGGATGAAAACATACATACATCACCACACACCACCTCAACCACACAATCCACACCTATATCAGCCATTCCACTCTCATCATTTTCACCACACACATCACAATTCAGATCCCATAGACCACCACCAACCATTACACCATTGGCTGTTCAGTATCCTCTTGAACTTGATCTACTCAAGGGGGAAATGCAATTCTTCTATAATACTGAACATCCATCTGATAGATCTTTCCCTTCTCTTCCACATTTCCCTGTTCCCTTAAACATTGACACATATCTTAAATATAAGGCTGAACAGGCAGATGTTATCATAAAAGAGAAATGCAAAGGGAAGGATGACAGAACTGCTTAGGGCATCCATTCAGCAGAACTTAGCAAATTGAGAAGGATTGAAGATTTTGCTAAGACCCTGAGCAATGCCATGTCTGCCATGCCTCTCAGTAGTGACATGGAAAAGGAGGTTAGGGAATCCCTTCTTGAACAGATCTTGGCAACCATGCCTTATAAAGCAAACAAGAAACAGTTTGCAGGCTGGACCACTCATGCACTGAGGGAAGAACTCTTAAGAATAGAATAGTTGGCCAAGAATCCCCAAGCTAAAGTCTCTGCCCCTGATTTTGGTAAAGGCAGAGATCCAGCCAGAGCCTTGAAGTTTAAGAGGATGAGACAAGAAATAGTGGCTGCTGATTATGGGGAGATGAGGTCTGTTGCAAGATGGTTTGAGCTAAGGCTGGTTGAAACATACAAGAGACTAGAAGAAAACAGGAAGAAAGATCCCAGCCTACCTAGAAAACCTGTCTACACTGATGAACCACTGATGAAGAGACCTCAACAGGCTTTTACCCTTGACAGCTTACTGGACACTTCTGATCTATCAGCTGCTGCAAGAAGACAGTTCAAGAAACAGAAAGAAATGTATGAAGAAGATCAGAAGAAGTTTGCTCATACTTTCATTAAAGAGGGCCTCTTCAATCAAGTGCACTTTTTCTCAGATCCCACTACTGACAAGCTCAGAGAACTCATTGGGAGACCTCCATCACCAAACTCATCAAGAATAAAGGTGCATCTCAGCAAATCCACTGACTCAAAAATTATAAAATGGAAAGTCAATAAAGACAACCATGAATTGACTCTGCTCAGGTCAGATGGAAAAGTTCAAAAGATAAGCATGGATGATGCATATAGCCTGTGTGCAAATGATCTCCAAACACTGCTGAATCTTGAGCTTGAAAGAGATGTAGAAGATCTATTTGCCTTGGACTTTGAACTTCAATTCAAAGGACAAATCAGAGAAAGTCTGATGAGAAATAAAGATCAAGAATAAAGCTTAGTTTTGGCATCATCTGTTCTAGGGGGAGATTGTTGGGTCTGCTGACCTGGAGAAGAACAGATGATTGAAAAGCCAAAATATGCTAATAGTTGATTCCACAAATAAACAGTCTTTACAACATATTCCTCCCAAAAGACTGCTGACCCTAACAATTGTTCCATCCAAACAACTGCTGATACAAAGGACTGCTAGAGAACAACTGATAGAGAACAACTGCTGACCAAAGGTCTGATGAAGAAACAACTGCTGATCAAGCACTGAAGACTAAAGGTCTGTTGGAGTCAACAACACTTTGACTCCAACAGATGTTGCAAGACCATCAGAGTTTTCCCTTAACAATAGTTTACCTTACAGTGTTTTGTAATATAACAGTAGATTGTGTAGGGCAGATGTTTTATGTTGTTATTCTGTTAGAGGTCACTATCTTAGGTGACGTCAGCTCATGTCACCAGTGGTTTAGGTTTGTCTATAAATAGAACAGTGCTTGTAATGTTCTATTAGATCACACACAAACATTCTCTCAGACAAACAATCACTGTGTGATCAGGCTGAGGGGGAGTATTTGTACTGATTGTAATCTTTCAATAAATGAAAGCATTTGATCATTGATAACAATTATTCCTGTTGTTTTGATTATAGTTTATTATTCCGCTGCACTTTCCATATATACTTACATCATTCATTTCTCATCTTATTCTAAATACATCAAAACAATCAAACTCAGATCCTAACACGTTGTCGCCACCACAATTACCCACCAGCAAAGTTACTACTAATAAAATGTCACACCCCAACAACGCACAACGGAAGGCTAGTCATGAGGTAACGGAAGTTGTTACCGCAAAGTTTAGCAAATCACTTGTGAATACGCATGGACATCTTGTAACCACCCTCTAGCCCAACACATTTAAGTTTCCGGTCTAAGAAAGTTTAAAAACATGTCATAGCCAAGGTGAAGCGAAAGTACATAAACATTGTTTTACAATTTATTTAAATTAAAAACATCGATTTCATAGCTTTAAGGTCCCAACATTATGTTCATTCGTAGTGCCTGCTAAACCTACTCTCTCTAACTCCCTACGCATTAGTACCTGAAAAACATGCTTAAAAACATCAACAAAATGTTGGCGAGTTCACAGGTTTAAAAGTGATAAACAAACTTTCAAGTTTAACGAAAACGTACGATAAGTAATACTAAAAGAGAACCAAGTAGACTAGCTAGGTCCAACAAGTATGATGTATTCAAAGGCTCCTAATCAAACCATAACTTTCTTCCCGGAGTGACCTCCCCAAGAGGAACATTTTGAAGATTACGTTCTTTCCCGGGCGACCTTGTCTAATGTAGGAAATGGGGCGTCAACCCAATAGATCTACTAACATAAACTACGGCTCTAACTAAGAGCTAATGATTAAAAAGTGCAGGGAAAGTGTCCGCCCGAAGGGGACTGGTGTCACGTCTTACGTAGCACCGAGGCACCGACCTAAGGCCATCAAGTGTTCTACAATTCTAGTCTAACTTTATCATACAAGCATGTTAATCCCCCGATTGTAAAAACGTTCAAAAACATTTTAAAGGAAAAGGGGTCGTGAAACTCACCTCAATGCAGCAAATCACAAACTCTTCCAATCCAAGTCACACTCTTTTGCCAAACTATGCCCTAAATATTTATAGGGTCGTTTAGCAATCAATCTAAGTCTAAGCAAGTAATTCACCAAACCTTCTTAACCTAGTTTATCAAAAGATTCATATTCTTATTACCCTTTACCCAATAGACCCAATGGTGACTTTGACGATTGGTTAAATTTTAGATTTCGCATGCATACATACAACAATAAACCACCCATTCCGTGGGTCCTTTCATACACATCCATCCATAGCTCATTTCATGTTACACATTACACAACATATCACAATCAACCCATCATACTATACTACTCGTCCTCTGTCATATGAACTCAATAACACACATTCGAGCAATTCTCATGTCAAGCAAACTTCCAATGCATCATGTTAACCTATGAATATCCTATAAGCTCAATTTAGACCTTAGAATACACATATTAACCACGAAACAAGTCTAATTAGCTATTCAAAACTATCCACAAAATGTAACTATTCTATGCCTCAAAATTCGTGTTTTGGTGACTTTCACGACATAGTTTTGCAATGTAAACGTTTGTTGTTAAGGTAAACATACTATGTACCTTAAATAATGACTTTTATACTCATTTTGGCACTAACCAAGCTGTTTTACATCAGACCTGGAATTGGGAGTCCCAAATGCGTACAAATTGTCGAAAACATACGTTTTTGCGCATCTTTCGCAAATATACCTAGGGTTTTAACTTAGGTCATTCATATTCACTTAATCACACTTTGTTTTGAATCAAAATAAACTACAAAAACCTGCTCTAAATCAGTTTCAGAATAATCGCTTCACAAGCTCGTATTTTGGCGTTTTAAGCCGAAAAACATGTTTTGATTGTACATGCAAGGCCTCCCAAGCATGTAGATCTTAATAAAAATTGTTTTGCACTATATCAAGCTTATGAAAACTCTTAAAACTTTATCACAATCAGATCTGGAAATAAGTGCAATATTACTCAAAACTTAACATAAATCATTGCATGCACATAAACCCACCAATCAAACAAGCTACTTTTTACTAGACTCATCCTTATGTCATTTATTTAAATAATCAAGAACATCAAAACTTCATTTTAATTCAGATTCAAAGTCTTTTAGAAAATCCTCTTGCATGTCATAAAAATCAAAAGATCTAAGCATATCTAACCATCTATTGAACAAAACAATCTATTCCACACACACACACACGTATATATACGATTTTTATATATATATATACAACTCACACACACACATATTTACATTACCATTTTCCATTTTTCTCATCCCCTTTGTTTGTTTTATCAAAACCATTTCAAAATCTTTGATTGTTTGGTGAAAGCCTGAACAAAACAGAAAATAATATGAATCTTTTGTAAAGTTTCTATTCAATAATCTTACCTCAAAAGCTCTTGAAAACAAGGGTTTCTTGCTCTAAAATCCTTGGATTCTTGAAAGATTTTGCTTCTAAATCACTAAAAACACTTCATGACTTGATGATTCATGCTTGTTTTGTGAAAGATTAAACCAAAAACGATGATAATAGGGGGGGGGGGGGGTAGGGGGTTTACGGTTTTGGGGAGAGAGAGAGGAGAAAATGAAGAGTCTTGTGTGTGTAGGTGATGGTGTAATGTGCATAAGTAAGTGTGTTGGAGTGTGTATTTATACTAGGACTTGTAATAATAATAATAACCATTATAAATTTTAAGCTTAATAATAATATTAAGGGGTGGGTGGCGATTGGTTAGGGGGGGGGGGTTGGGTATTACATATTTTTTTTATAAAATCCTATAACATAATACACCCCTCTCACAATTTATAAAAACCCCTATATATTAAATAATCAAGGTTTTTACCCATTTGGCCACTCATGGTATTCCCTAATTAAAAACATTCATTTTTAGCTAATTTACTTATATTAGAGGTTTCCCTACCGTATCGGGTCTCAGTTTCGCGTTTCAACTCTAAATCGCGCAACTAATGGACACAGACGATTTTAAAAAACCACTAACTATAATCTCTACTAGTTCTAATAATATTTCCATCCCTAAAATATTATTTCATGCTAGACCAAGCATTACGGGTCAAAATTAGACCTTCTAAAGTTAACCGGGTAGTTATCAATGCTCAATACGGGTAACTTATGACTAAACGATACGAAAATTCCTAAGATTCCCAATAAACCTTTAAACATATTCGTTATTCGTACTCTGCTAATACCTTCCCAAAGATATCTAATTATCACAAATTGAATCTAATACACGGTCTCTGATATTATATTAGTAGTCATTATATTGTACCGGTAATATCTGGATTTTTACTTATTGTAACATAAAACTTTAAGTTTTATATATTCTTTTTTTGAACGGCCAACGAATCAATTTCCGAGCACTCTCGAAGTTTTATATATTCTAGATATTTGACTATTCACTTTACATTGGTGTCATTCATTTGTAAACAATCCGTAAGAGGATATAGCATAGTACATACTAAATGAAGAATGTCATTTATCAGTCAACATCTTCATCTTCACCTCTTGTATTGATTTGTAATATCGAGAATACTAACATCGACTAGTGTAATACCTTAGCAATTTCCTACATCACTCATGTTCAAGAGAGATTTTTTTTTTGTTTATAAAGAATGACTTGCCTATTAAATCAATAATAATGCATTTTAGGTTTATTTGGCTGTGAAAGACATGAAAATGCCACAAATAAGTATGCTCAGGTGAGAGTAGTATCAGGATGAATAACTTTAGAGAAATCTCTATTAGAGCAACCAAAATTCCAAATACAAATTCGTGAATTTCTGGATGGGCAACTCAACTAAAACAAAACAAACAATATTGGCGGTACGAGGAGCCGTAGGTTACCAATAGTATAAGAGCCACTTCTGTGTCGTTTGGGATAGTGGGGCAAACCTCATCAAGAATGATGAGACCGGGGGGGGGGGGGGGGGGGTGATTGTAACAATACCAAGAAAATTAGTATGGACCAGTATGACACCCTAGGCAAATCCAACATCACCCATGGTTTGGAAATATTATTGGTTCATAAAGAATGTCTCATCTCTTAATTGCTAACACGTAGTGTACTTAGGGGTTGTTTGGTAAGCCTCTTAATGAAACTCTGAATCATACAACGCTAAATGATTCAGCATTCAGCGTGTTTGTTTCAGCTTCTGAATGGAATGGTTAAGGCTGAATCATTAAGATTTGAGATGTTGCTGAACCATTAAGCACTGAACTAGGCTGAACCTTAATGGGGCTCTCCTACCAATGTGGGACAAGAATACTAATCGTTAAGAGGCCCAACTTAATGATTCAGCACTTAACAATTCAGACCTCTTAACCATTCAGCACTTAATTAACCAAACAGCCCCTTAGTTGGTTGTGGATCATATAAAAAAACTATATACTTAAACGTGCTCAGATAAAAGCAATACTAGCATTCGTGAACTTTGGGAAATCTCCACCATTGCAACCAAAAAAACAAATTTGTGAATTCTTGAATGTATTTATTGTATAAGAGGGTCGGATGCCACATTGGATTCATATTGTCAATTTGTATTTTTATTTTGGTTTTGATGACGTGGGTACCCAAACCCCCACGTTTAAACATTTTTAAGAAGCTATCAGGCTCGGGCCAGGAAGCTGAAAAGCCAGAAGCTGGTGTAAAGAAGCTACCTGCGCCGGCTCCTCAGCTCCCTAGCACAGGACCTACCTTCCAGGAGGTCAATAATAAAGGTGGGTCCAACATTTATGGGCCAGCCCAGCCCATTACTACAAAGCCCATTAGGGTTTGGGGTTTCACCCTCTATAAATAGAGGGGTTACACCCTCACTCAAATCCATCCGATTTTGTCTTGGTCTCCACTCAAGACATCTCACTCACTTTCTCTCTCTCTCTAGAAACATTCTCTCACTAACTAATCTACCTAGCTCCCATAGAGGAGCCTACGAGCTGCTAAAGTATCACATCAGCAGCTCATGAACTCTCCATAATTACACACAATAAAGCTGTTAAGCTCCCCTGCTGAACTCGCGAGCTCCCCTAACGGAGCCCTGGAGCTGCCATATCTGCAGTCTTCATATCCATGGTTCTAATAACCAACTTTCAGCCATCGAGTTAAGCAGCCCGAAATCACCTCGGCTGCTAACTAACCGCCAGGTTTCAACCACCACCTCCTCTCATACTTCGTATCCCTCATTTACTCCTTTATATTTACTTTTATGTACACTTCTTGGGATAAATCACTAATGTTGAGCGTCGGAGGGTGGTCCAGAGACCCCGATCTCTGGATCCCTTCTAACGAGTTGTTCGTGGTGCAGGTACATGCTCGGAAGGTGCTAGGTCCAACCCGAAAAGACATCCATACTATCTCCATGCCTTATTCTTGTTGTTTCAACAAGTGACGCCCACCGTGGTGACTAGAGAAGCTCACAAATGCATCATTGAAAAGTTTTTGTGACCTCCATAACACACCAATCAGAAAATGTGGCAACTCGCAAAGCCAAGAAGCACGGTTCCTACGTCTTCACAAAATCCAAACTTATCTAGCCTTATCAAGTACCGTGCCCATGATAACATGTGGCATAAGTAAGGCAACCGTATAAAGATTATATCTCACAAGGAGGACCATCTGCCCAAAGCCGTCATGATCTAAACGAGCTATCTCAATTACACGAGCTTGGCCCTTTGTCCTATCTCTCTCATAGGATAAAAAAAAAAACTTTAGCTTGCACACAAAAAACAAAGATGTTCGCAAATGACATGGCACATAAGGAAGTTAACCGCCTAAACATGTTCGCGAAAGCATTCAATGTTGAACAGTAGACAATGTCACTTGTTGTCACATGTTCAAAGAAACATTTATTCGGTTCCAAAGCAATGGCTTACTTGAAATAAGAATGAACTTCCTCAAACACCTAGTTTAAAGCTTCATATATACGGATCTTTGAATCCCAAAAGCTTGATATGTCTAGAGGCTTAGGAAGCTCATAAGTGAGAATTTCAAAATCGAATGGTTAGATACCAAGTCATAAGCACCCATGACTATGTCATGACTACTCATGACTGGGGGCTGATAGTACGGGTACCTAATTTTGAACAAATCAAGAAGTTTAGAAACCAAAAAGGCGAGGAACTAAAAAGTAGAGATGCCTATTAGCTACACATGTCAAGGCTCCTGCCCTAAAAGCTAAAATGGTCACAAGCACATTGTGACATCATCGGTAGGAGTAAAGAAGCCTCGAACAAAATCATGGTCTAAATAAGGCATATGCTTCTCTAGTGGAGGAACGTTGCTTATTGCAGCTAAGCAACAACGAACCTATCAAGCAAGCTAAAGAACAACACATCGTCTTTTCAATTGCTCCTTTCCAGGTGACTCCGCTTATGTAAAAGATATAACAATACTTACCTTGCACATGATTATCTACAAAGAACGAGGCATAAACAAAATCGGCAAGATCAAGGTTAACTAAAGCAGCTTGCTCAATCATTGAAGCAACCTGCTAAAACCTCCATACATCTTGCCGACACTGCAAGAGAATAACACTTAGCCGATATATGGAAAAGTTTAAACACCTCGTTAAGGGAACCTCATAAAAAGAAGGTTCTATAAAAGACGAGCCTATATGCCTAAACTAATCCTATCAAGTGTGCAACATCCGATAGATGGTTAATACTCACAAAGCCTACGAGGCTTAGAAACATAATAAGCCACAAGAAATATTAAAGCTATTTGTGGAACACCAAATGGCTTACTAAAACAAGCAAAGAAGCTTCAAACAATGGATAGGGCAACAAAACAAATGATCAAACAAGGGAGCATTGCTACTCGTGCCTACCTAAGAAGCACGCAAGCAAATTGCCAATGCAACGATTCAACTTGGTGACACCAAGGATCGTGGCAAACAACTTCTAGTAATCATGAACGTGACAAATTACCACAACGTTAGAACTCCACAAAATAATAGAGTTGGGTGAATCTTTATTCGCACTTGCCCTACGGCAGCAGCCAGCTGTCAGGAGCATAGAAGCTGCTCATAAGAGTATAGAAGTTGCCAATAGGAAGCATGACAGTAGCCTTCCAGAAATTGTTCACTATAGCAAGGAAGCAACATGAAAGAGGTAGTCCGCCATAGCATCAAAAAGCGTTGGTTAGGAGATATTTTTGCCATATGGTAGCACCTTGCTAAAGAATTGTTCAATGAGTCCCAAAACCTCAACACTCGAAGCCATGAGACTTCACCACCCATGAGGTAGGTGAACATCTATCCTTGAACTTTTACTTACTAACTCTCCTTCAACCAAACACCACGCTGATGCACCATGCCATTAAACAAGCTCGACCTCTATCTCATGCGCTTTAAAGTGTCCGATGATTAAGAGAATTTTACTAAATTATGGAAAAGCTTATTTTTACTACCTTCTCTATTGAATCAACTCATACGAAAGGTCAATCAAAGATCACCATATACTCTATTCTAAACAATGTGGTTGAAGGCGTAAGAGTATCTCGAATGTCACCAAACTTACACATAAACATCGTCCAAAATATTATGAGATATCTTTGTCTCCTTCAAAAGTTGATCACGGGTTCAAGTGTAAAGTTCCCTGACCTTGCATGAAGCTCTTCAAGCATCATCTAAAACCAAGAAAACTAACCATCATATCCTAAAAGGCAATTGTCTTAGCACATACGAAGCTTACTATCGTCAACAAAGAAGACTACCTTCTTACATGACAAGCTAATCTCCTTACATAAAAAGCTTCCATAAGGAAGCTAACCTTCTCATACAAGGAGTTGTCCATTCTTAACTAAGTAGCTTCCATTCTTACATAGGAAGTTAACATTTTTACATAAGAAGCTGCCATTCTTACCTAAGAAGTTGCCCTTCTTACACAAGAAGCTGCCATTCTTACGTAAAGAAGTTGCCCTTCTTACACAAGAAGATAACCTTCTTACTCAAGAGGCTATTATTCTTACATAAAAAGACTTATGGAACTACAAAAGAATCTCCCTAACATTTCCTCATGACATTTCGTCTCTTTGACATATGGTGAACACAAAGAGAGGAACTTTAGAGGGAAGCTTATCATATAAAAAATCCACATTATTTTAAGTGCATAGTATTAATATGCATGTATTATTGCATTACCCCAACTCATGGAAAAACTAACAAGGATATGCTCTTCAAAGACGTACTCCACAAGACATTGATCCATGAAAGTTGGTCAAATACCACAACATGCATACGAAATCCATGATATAGCCTACTCTAAGGCAACCTCAGTTACCATAACATCTTGATATTCTATCAATGAATCCAATTCATACTCGAAAAGCGTTATCTAGACAATGTAGTTTCTAAGTTGCAAGCTAACGGAACGAATGAAACTCTTTCGTTCAACCACAACCACTTGTCACTTATCTTATCAAAGGGTGAGCCCCTCCTAACCAGGCTCCATGGGATCCGGCGCTATACCTACCCATGAAACGGGGATGAGCTCCTAGGCCACAACTGCTCAATAGGTAACAAGGATAATGACCTTCCTGTATACAGGGTGAGTTCCTAATACAATCCACAACTCCATGGGACAAGTCCTTTAGATGGAATACCTAAACCCATGAAAGAGGGTGAGCTCCTCACACCAAGACAGCTCATACATGTTCATAACAGGTTACAAGCAAGCCGATAGGATAAGCATTACATCGGTTCTCTAGCTTAGTAGCCTGGGATCAAAACGAACATTTCATATAGATAACCGTTGAGAAAGGTTAGAAACAAGCTGATAGGATAAGCATTGCATCGGTTCTCTAGCTTAGTAGCCTGGGATGGGTGACTGCAGCATCCACCTCATGGCAAAAGGTTAAAGACATTGCAAACACTATAAACGACAAGTAAAAGATCCAAGACAACCAAACATTAAACTTAAATAAAGCATCACCCCTAGAGGGGGAGCATTCCCATTGAGGAAGGGAAGGGAAGTTCCTTGGTCATATAGTCGGAAAGCAAAGCATCAAACCATAATAGGATTATAAAGGCATTTGCATAGCAAGACTCATGCATAGCTTACATAAGCTTACATGACAAGGTCTTCAGAAATCATAACGCATTAGCTCACTAGAAGAGCAACAAATTCGTTATCAAAGTTAGCCCGCTATATTGGCTTGGGAGTGCTCTCAACCATAATAGTAGGGGAAGCATCCTTGCCAACAAAGACGTCATTAAGGCATGGGCAAGTTGGTGAGAATTACATAGGTTTTGATAATCGAATAAATATGTTGTGCAATTCATGTGTCATGGCAAGTCTAGTCCATATGTGAAAACATACTAGAAGTAAATCGAGTGCATAATCAACCCTTGTGACTGTTATAATGTGGTACATCCCATACGCTCATGGTTTACTCGAATATGTTATGCGATAACAAACACCCACGCTACCTTTGTAGGAGGCACGTATCCGGGTGGGATTGTCAGTCCAATAGATCTATCAATGTATACCGTTGGCTGATCAATGTTAATGATTATGCTAGAATTGTGCTTACCCTAGTCATGTTCAAAACATAATGCAACATAGAAAAACACATAGACACATTGATGATTGAATTGCATAAATGATGTTGTAACATGTTTCACCCCAAAAATGGTGATAAATAGAAAAGGGGCTATGTAAAACTCACCTGAAATTCACTGTGTAAATACTAGCAAGTAGCAACAAGTCTGAACTTGGATTAATTGAACTCTTGTGTCCTATTACAAATAAAGGACGTCTTAAATTCTAATGCAAATAAGCTTGTTTCGCATCTTAGTTGTAAAGATAGTTGATCCAACTACCTAGACTCGTATTGTGAACAATACGTGTCTTAATGAGTGTATGACTTAACGAACCGATAGGAACTTGGTTTTGTTTTTCGAAAATATATGTGTACGTATAGCTATTTGAAATAGAAACTTTAATATATATTTCAAGGTCGCGTCTTGAAGTTATTGTTAAAGATATATTTTGTATAACGAGATAATATTTACGTAGCTTGACTCGAATGTTACTTCGACTCGTATCTTGGGTAGCATATATTTGTACTTATTAATAAATATAAATATTTCTGTTTTTGGCGACGTACGATTTGAAATTAGAATTTATTTGTAAAAACATAATCTTGTCTACACATAATTATAAACTTGGAATGCCTATTCGTTTCTTATATTTTATAAAAATTTAGGCAGAGTCTCCTCTGTTTTTGTAATAAACCAGACAACTCAAGTTGTCTATATTTTCCCAAAACTCAATAGTCAAATTTCACAACACGCAACAGTATTTAACTAAGTTATTTTACTCGACGAATGGTTTAACTTAAAACGCTATAATAATGAGAAACTATACATTTCGACAAGTGATATGTTTACATATGTAGTTTAACATTTAATTATCCTCGCGACATTAAGTATATTATAAGTTAGTTATTTTTCCGTTCCTTCGAGTCACTAATAAAATAGCTTTTAGTCGCAATCGGTTCGGTTCGCTTACACTTTTAGAATAAGTGTTTATATACAATATACACAAAAAAATAAAAATAAATAAATAAATAAATAAAAATAAACTAAGATCGTGGCGCGCGTTATACCTTCCCGCGAACAACTCTCGAATCGATACGCATTCGTCTAGAACTAGAGTTTGACCAACTTCGACAGTTGACTGGAGTTGACCAGCTTTGACCAGATCTTGACCAGTTTGACTTCTGTTGACCAACCGATGTTGACTGCGTTTTACCAATTCGACTCGTGTTACAAAAGACTTGATCTTATCCGAATGGCTTGGACTAAAAACGAAGACGAGCCATGACCAAGACTAATCCAATATCAAAGCCAACCCAGAATTAAACTACAAGAACGAAACCACGCGGCTAAAACAAGGCTTACCCGAAAAGAACTATGTCGTACCCGTGACTATATCCGGTCATGGTAACAGGTCTGAACTTACCCGTCTCTATTGAACCAGCTGAAATGGGATCCGAACATCAAACTACACGAGAATGAACTCAACATCAACGAACCATACGTGAACCTAACTTGTGCCTCTGTATTGTTGTCACTGCTCTAGAGAGAATGAGAAACTGATCAGTGGCGGCGGCGGCCGCTGCTGCATCTAGGGTGAGAGGGAGCAGGGGTGTCGAGGTGAGATGGAGAGAGGAGAGGAGGATGTAGGCGGTGAAATCAGAGGTTCGGGTGGTGGTGATTGTTGGCGGCGATGGTGGTCAGCGGCTGACGGGTTCAATCGGAACCCTAGTCCGGTCACTGGACTGTAACGAGAGGGAAGGTGGGGAGTTCGTGAGGTTCATGGGATTCGGATTGGTGGCTCCTCCCTGCTGCCGCCGCTGAGCATCTAGAGAGGGGAAGATATGTGTGTTTATTGATGGCTCAAGGTGAAAGGAAGATGGGGATGGGGTGGTTGTAGCGTGAGTGTGGGTGTGGGTGTGTGGAAAGGAGTGTGCAGAATTGAAGGAGGAGAAGCTTGGGTGTAGGCTAGGGTTTTAACTTGAAGATGAAAATGAAGAAGAAGGAGTTTAGGTGTTTAAATAGGTAGAGTTAGATAGGTGGGTTAAGTGGATGTCAACCGCGTATGCGAGCCAGTTACTGACTCGGTCTCGTTTATTTCCTTTATCATGACACTAAAAATATTACGCGATTTTTTTTATAAACCAATTTAAAACGAGTATTTAGACTATACATTTGTTATATATATTTATAGTCGTGTTTAAAATTTAAATGGATAGGTGCCATTAACCGATACACTATCACTTACAACGCATTATTGTTATTTTAGTTAGCGAAATGATTTATTATAGCCATTCCCAAATAATAATTCATTCTCTCATTAACGATATATTATTGTTAACGAATTAACGCATCGTCTTATGAATAAAATATTATTATTATATTATTCGAGAACGCTGGGCGTTACATGAAAACCCGAACCCGACCTGAACCTGGTATATAGGGTATGGCTTTTCACGAAAATACCCTACCCAAACCCAACCCGATTATTTCGTAATACCCGGTTATACCCTACCCGGTCATACCCGAACCCGGGTACATAACCGAACCCGGGTATTCAAAAAACCCGGTTTTGTACACCTCTAATTGGGAGGTTAGGACTGGACAGCCCATAGGCACATATGTGAGGCCAGCCCCCTGATTTAAACTCATCGGGTTTCTTCACAAAGGGACATAACACCGGTTTACGGAATCTCTCTATGTTCCCACGGGAAATATAGCGTCAACTGTCACTTGATAGATGTTGCACCACCATAAAAACCGAGATTCTCAAGCATAATGCACAATGGGGCGAAAACCCATGTTAACTTGGATTTAAACTTACGACCAAGGCTTAGTTCTTATTTTCATTGACTTTGACACTTCACCAAATAGTAGGAAAAAAATAGAAACTTACATAGTCAAGATGTCTCAAACTAGTTATAAAACAACATAATTATGATCAAGCTTAAATAACACGCTTAAAGGAGTTTAAATCCAAGCAATTAAGCCCCCACCGGCCCACCTTCGCAAGGTTAAGTTATTAACTTGACCACTTTCCACCATTTTTGACCTCTTTTCACCATAAAAGTACTACTTTTTCTTTATCTTAGTGAGTTAGTTCCCAACATTATCCTCTAATCAAGAACAGACAATGCATTTCAATACTTTTTTAATGGCCAATAAATAGATGTCATGATAGGTACCCATAAATTGGTTACAAAAGCACCCTATACGTATATGGTTGAAGACATGTCTTAGGTGCCCGCTCACATGTAGCGTTTGGTAGCTAGAACCCACCAAGCCACCAGTTCCTGAGAAAACCCGATCCCCACCTACTCAAAGGCACGACAGTAAATAATCAGTAAAACCCGTTATAATCAAGAATTAAACCTGACACCTCAAAAAGACTATCAATCTTTTTCATACCACTCCACCACAACACAAAGGTGGGAAAACTACATTTCAATATTACCCTACATGGCTACATTTCTTCAACTAGTTAATAAACATATGAAAGTATTATTTTCTTTAGTAGCATCACGTTATAAATAAATAACATAAAATATTACCTTTTACAAAATTTTAAATATCATAGTTCTATGTATAGAACTAGCTGATTACCTCGGGAGGGTCTCGGGGTTGAAAAATCTAATTTTACGTGATAACCTATTGCAAATGGCTCAAGTTAACTAACCACAAAATCTCTCAATCATTGCATGTTCATAGTATTCTAATCAGTAATAACTCATATTCCCCACAAAATCTAATTTTACGTGATAACATGAACACTTTGTGTGTTTTTTTCCTGTATGAACGAAACCCCACAAAAAATAGTCGATTTTTTCTCCGTTTTTTATATAGCACTATGGTACTCGTTGGAAAGATAATAAAACGCCCGTTAATTTGGTGTAAATTTTTTTCTTTAAAAAATCTCGTATATAAAAGATATAAACGTTTAAAAATTATGGGAGGAAATATGAGAGAGAAAATTTTAAATTTATTTTTAAATTCTTTTTTCCTAAAATAATTCGATTTAATTAAAAAATGAAACAATTTAAAAACACCAAAAACTCTCCATTATGATGTCACGTGGCACTCTCAAGTGAAAGTTGAGACCTCTATTGCACGCCACGTCGGCTTATACGTTTTCTTTTATATATATAGATAGATTAGACATACAATGCGACCCCCACTGATTATCGACAAGATGATGCATCGAACAGTGATGAATATGAAATTTATTCTTAGAACATTTAACACTAGCAATGAGATCACGTAACGCTCCTTTGCATCGGTGCATATCCCCCCTTTTCCTGGACCTCTAACCCCCCTCTCCTCCCTCATTCAAAGTCTCTCGTTTTCACCTCCCATTGCCAACATGCTTTTTGCTTTGAGAATGCAAGAAGTTCTTCGTCCTGCTACTCCACCTCAGCGTCATATCACCTCATCCGATGTCAATTAAATTTTCAGTGCAATTGATCTTTTTTTGAAAGACAAACAAAGTTGTCACGGGCTTCTGTGGGAACCCTTTTATGACGAATTTAGGATACCCATGGGGCACCCGGTCTTTCAGGTCTACTAATCTAGGGAAAACCCGATCAGCCACCCACCCAGACAGGACAGTGAATAACCGGAAAAACCTGATATCCTTCAAGGGTCGAACTTGTGACCATTAAGTCTCAAATCACCTATCATTAGACCTTTATACCACTCCACTAGAAGATGGGTGGTTAGTGCAATTGATCTTAAAACATGCGTTACACGTGCTTTTATAACTTTTACTTTATATTTACCGCTGTCTAAAATTCTTTTACATTATTAACATGTGAACAAAGAGAGATTTTTACTAGTAATTTTTTATCGCTGTCTAAAATTCTCTTACATTATTAACTTTTACTTTATATTTACCGCTGGCTACCCGTTTCTTGACCAGGGTCCAGCGGGTTATTCACAGTAGTGTCTCGGCTCCGGGTGGACATGGTTATGTTTTTAGTAGATTAGGATTTGCTATCCAGAAAGGGGTGGCGGCGCAGCTTGTTGCCCGTCTGCCCGCTATCTTAATGTAATTTTCTTTGTCCTGGAATGAATTTGATTTTATCAAAAAAAAAAAAAAAAAAAAAAAATCCAAAAAGAAATGCAAAATCTTTTTAATTCTTCTTAATAATAATAATAATATACAAGTGCCAAAAAATAAAAAACCAGTTTTAATATAAAACTATGAAAACCTTGTAATTTACTTTTACATTTTGTTTTAAATATGATACACCCCAATCTTTTTTTTCTAATGAACATTGTATCTGTCAAATAAAATATGTACGTATGTTGTATGGTGTTGATATTATTCTTGATGAACTCATGAATCTAGCAATTTACTCGCACATAAAATATGCATGTATGTTACATGGTTTTCAGTGACGGATCTAGAAAAAAAATTAGAAGCAACGATTAAAAAAAATTCACCGTAGTTTCAGACAATGTTAACGAAACAAAAATAAAACATGATAATAGATAAAGTTAAACACATACCTAATCGATTTCGCCTCTTCGGTTATTGAAAGCTTGAAATCGAGTCATTACGTCATCTTCTTTTACTTTATCAAAAGTTTTTCTTTCGACCGCACAAACTAAAGCATTGTTCAAATAGTTCTCACTCATTCTATTGCGTAAATGATCCGTCTTGATAAGCTTCATTTTAGACAAAAACACCTCTCAACGGTTGCGGTTGCAACCGGCAAAATCAATACTAACTTCAATACCCGATAAACAAAGGAAAACATTGTTTTCCGGTTTCCACCATTACATGAGCAAGGTCACACATTTCATTTAATTTTGTAAATTTATCATCTTCCTTTAATGTGTGATAAAATACTGAAAGACACCCTCTTTCCTCTTCACTAAAATCATTCGGATACATCACAGAAAATGCTACGATATTAGGGGCAGGGAGCGGACGAACGTTAAGGGTTTCAAGTTTCAACTTTGGTTTGGGTATTTGCAGAAGAAGGAAAAGAGTAGAGGTCGAGACACGTTTTCTTTTCTTTTCTTTTCTTTTTTTTTTCTTTTTTTTTTTTTAGCTCTTGGAGCCTTAGGGGGTTGAGGTGGGTGGATTTAGAATTTAAACCATTGACATTTAGTATAACTTGGATAATATTTTCTGAAAGACAGGACGCAAAATTTATTGGAGTCACGTATAATATATTTTGGGGTAACGTAAAATTATTTTAGTGGTAACGTAAAATTTGTTTGTACTACACGCGTAAAATTTGGATTCATTATGAATTTTTATTTTGGTTTCTTATTACGTTTGATCTCTATACCACGCTTTATAGAAACATACTTTTATGGGAAAATCACGGGAATACCCATTGATCGAGGCATTTCACCAAAATGACCATCTCAGCCATGTTTGGAGAGACGGTTCCCAAATCCCGAGGTGGTGGAATGGACTCTGGAGACGCCACCGAGAAGACCCAATCGTTTAACGCCACGTGTCTTCAGAGCCGTCACCGAGACGTCTCCCTCTTGCCGGAGACATCAAAAAAGGATACCTCTCTGTGACGTCTCACCTTGCCGGTGATGTCTCTGTGAGGTCTCCACCTTTTTCTTATTCATCTGATTGTGGATCTTGGTGGCGGCGTTGTGTTGGTTGTTGCTGTGATGGTCAGAAGTGGTGGTGGGTTTGTTGCTGTGGATGTGGAGATGGTGGTGGTGGTTCTTGTGGATGTGGATGGTGGTGACCGGTGGTTGGTAGTTGTTGTGGAGGTGGATGGTGGTGACCGGTGGTGAACTCCGGTGAACTCCGATTGTTGTTGAAACGTCAAGTATTTTTATCTTCAAGGGCCGTGCAAAAAAAAAAAAATACTTTTTATTTCCCGAACCTCAAGACCTGTAATTTGAAAAGCAATGCAGACGTCAAGTAGGAATCCTAGGAAAATGTGTATTGAGTTTTTAATTATATTTTTAACACGTGTCACTCATCTATTGGTCCACCACTAAAGCCTTATAGAGATGTCTCGAGACCTGTGAGCCGACTCTCCCAAAAGATAAGAGGTGACTAGTTTGATGAAATACCTTAATCAATGGCTATTCTCGTGTTTCCCACTTTTATTCTCTGAACTTGGTATCCCCTACAACTTTAGGGCATGTGTAGTGGGCCGTTTTTTGGCGTTTTAATCCTCTATAGCGCCCCTTAACACTGCCCCGCGGGGTGCTATAGGGCGTTTTCGGCTAGTGGCGTTTTGTACATAACGAGCGTTGTGGGAGAAGATTATTATTATTATTATTATTATTATTATTATTATTATTATTATTATTATTATTATTATTATTATTATTATTATTATTATTATTACAGTGCCGGCCTCTTGTCTTGTTGAATAGAATGGGTTAGAAATAATTTTAGTTGCAGGTTAAGTTTGTAGATGGAGATAGAGATAAATTAGTGTATGTATAGATAGTTGAATGTGTGTAAGAATATATTATATAAATAACATGTAATTTTCATTAAAAATAAAAAAAAGGACATGTGGGCCCAATTGTTTGTAAATTTGTGTGGTCTTGCCGTAATAAATATTAATATTTTTAAAGGCATAATATTAAATTTTAAGTAATGTTTTTAGAAAGACATTAATTAGATTATTAATTTTGTAGTTTGAAGATGAATGAGTATTAGTTTGTATTGTATCTGGAGAGCCAGGTTAAATTCCCACTTGCTGCAGTTGAGGTGGGAGGTTTTCAGGCTTTGTTTGTTTCCTACCCTGGAGTGCCCGGTTCGAATCCCACGTCGGCTGGACTATGCTCATGTATAGCCTTGAGCGAGATGCCGTTCAAAAAAAAAAGTTTGTATTGTATTTTTTTTTTTTAAATTTGTAACTTTTTTCTTTAATTTTATGTAATCCGATTATTATTAATATTTTTTTTATAAAAAGAGTAATTAATAATTGTTTTTTAATTTGTTTATAAAGAATAATAACAAAGAATAAATAAAAAGCAATAATTAACCAATGATTACCCAATCATTTATAAAGCCCCATAACCCCCCTTCCCACCACACCCTCTTTTTCTATAAAGCCCCATAACCCCCTTCTATTTTTTTTTCGAACGGCAACACGCTTTATATATATATATATATATATATATATATATATATATATATATATATATATATATATATATATAAAGAGCCAGCAAGAAGCTGAAAGTACAAAACAAAAAACCACCAAAACAGCAAAAAACAAAGACGAGCACAATTACAAACATTCGGACACATCAAAGGATAACCAATTTTCCCAATTCGGCTTTGGGATGTTTGAGCGATTGCAAACCCAAACGAAAGCGTCCTCCTTTATGAGCTCCACAATTTTGTTGACGTTAATGAAGTTGCCGTCGAAAACCTTTGCATTTCTCGCAAGCCAGAGTCTCCATACCGTGGCGCAAATAACAACATACACGAGCCGCCTCCACCTTTTAGATCCAGGACAATCAGCAAGCTTCTTTAGTAGACCACCAACATCCTCAATGTTCACAGGATAGGGAACCCGAATCCATACGAGAACATTCCACCAAATCGCCCTAGCAAACAAGCAATTTAGAAAAGCATGATTAGTGTCTTCCGTACCATAACCACATCGAGCACAGGTAGGTTGGATGTTTGCAACTCCTCTACGTATCAATTCTGTGTTCACAGCCACTTTTCCTATAGTAATTCTCCATAGCAGGATGTTGCGTTTAGTAGGGACCCAAGGATCCCAACTGCAAAGCTGATCCGAGGTCTGCTCAATATTTGCGAGGCCAATATCTGACCTAACGTCTTTAACCAGGAATCCCACTCCATCACTGTTGCACCATCTCCAAACATCACTGTTTTCGCCCAATTTCACCTGCTGTAACCGCCTTAGAAGCTCACCATATTGATCCCATTGATTTCTGTTTTTGAAATTACCTCTCCATTTCCAAACCCACTGATTATTTGATTGTAATTTGATCACACAATCAGCAATGTGAGCATCTTTATTATCAGCCAAACGATACAGTTCTGGATAAACTTCGGCAAGGGGCGCATCCGATAACCCGCAATCTTTCCAAAACTTGGTTTTGTTTCCGTTTCCTAATGTGACTTTTAATTTCTCACGCATCCGAACACCAAATTTTGACAAGGCATGATCAACGCCACTCCACTAACATCTTTCCACACACCCGGTATCGTCTTTCTAGTAGGAATAACATTACATTTTAAGTGAGACTTATGAATGGCAGATATCACCTCAACCCACAGTTGGTTCGGCTGATTTCTAAACCTCCACCACCACTTGGCGATCATAGCCAAGTTGAATTCTTCGACACTCCCTAACCCGAAGCCTCCTTTTTTCTTTGGGTTGCACATTTTACTCCAACGAATCCATCTCACCTTCGTATTCCTACCGTAGTTCCCCATACGAAATCTCTCCTTATGCCTTGTAGCTTCTTGATAATCCCCTTTGGAGCTAAGAAAATGGAAAGGAAATATGACGGTAAGTTGCCTAGAACCGCTTTAGCGAGAGTCGCTCTTCCTGCCAAGGAAAGTTGTTTTGCTTTCCAAGAGGACAATTTTTTGTTGAATTTATCAATCACCGGCAGCCAATGTTTCGCTCGTTTCATGTTTTCGCCGATCGGTATCCCAAGGTAAGTAAAAGGAAAATCCCCAGCTTTGCACTTAAGTAAATTAGCCATTCGATTCACCTCCACATCATCGACACCTACCCCAAACAATTGGCATTTTTGGTGGTTTATATTCAACCCAGAAACCAAGCTGAAGCATCGGAGAAGATGGCTCAGGGTCCTAACATTATGAACTGACCAGTCCCTAACAAATAGGACATCATCCGCATAACTCAAGTGGGATATCACCGGACCACCGTTAAGCAATTCGAAGCCATGAAAAAGACCCAAAGTCACCGCACGCTTCATGAACATTATGAGCACTTCCATGGCTATGATAAACAAGAACGGGGAGAGAGGGTTGCCTTGTCTAAGCCCTCTTTTAAAAGGAAATTCGCCGGTCGGGGTCCCGTTAACAAGGACCGAACCCCTACCCGACTTAAGACAACTCTTTATCCAATTAATCCAGGTCTCGTGGAATCCCATAAACTCCATAACACGAAATAGGAACTTCCAATTCAGAGAGTCATAAGCTCTCCGAAAGTCAACTTTAAAAACAAGCATCTTTCGCTTCACCTTCTTTGCCCAGGATACTAATTCGCTAATAATAAGAGGGTTATCGAGTATATACCTTCCTTCGACAAAAGCTGCTTGTGTCGGGCTGATTAAGGAAGGCATGACTTTCTTGAGTCTTGACATAAGGGTTTTTGCCAATATTTTGTACATCGATCCAACCCCCTTTTCATTACTTTTTAATATTTTAATACCCATAACCCCCCACTACTACACATGAACTTAATCTAAAACATTTTATCTGAAAAAGATATGTTACAAAAGTAGATAACTTTAAGCCACATAAGACCATAAAACATACTCGGTACAATAACTAGTATGCTTGTTATAACTATACTTGTATGATTTCTAGTAACAAACATTTGAATGAGTAACTTTAAGCCACATACGACCGGTATATTCAACATTCGCAGTTATGCTAGCATCGAACTCAAAACCCGACCTGAAATTACCATTCTATTCCCTGCCGTTGACATCTTATGTCAAATTCTATTCAAATAATGACTCAAAAGGAATTCAATAAAGGGTATTGTTAAACATACCAAGTTAGTCAAACTTTTTACTCATATTAAATTTTATTGGCTTTTCAATGCACACTTCTTCAATCAATTTATTAAATTTTTTTTTTTTTTTGAAAACACACAATTTATTAAATAAGTTAGTTGGATTAAAGTCATGGGCGGACTTACACATAGTCCAAGGGGTGCGGGCGCCCACCTTGAAAAAAAAAAAATTAGTGTTATATACGCGCGTTAATCCCGTCCGCACCCCATGAAAATTTTCAGTCGCACCCCTTGAACTTTTGAAACCGACCTCAAGAAAAAAAAATATAATTATAGGTCAAGAGTTAGCCCATTTTATTAGTTAGTAGCCTAATATCAAGAATGAGCCCAAGGCCAAACTTTATAATCTATACTATCTTATAATACATTTCACAAGGACCTCTTAAAATTTAAGTTTTACAAGCATAATTTCTTAGAGTACAAAACACAATGCATATTTTAACTACCTTTGAGGGCAAATATGTCTTTTATACAATACTTACACATTTCCCCCCTCAACTTTGCTCAACTTTTTTTTATTTAAATAACAATTACATTTTTCACCCTTATTTTAACCACCTACCCTCACGATTTTTAAACGTCCATATTTTTTTTATACGTTAATATTTTTCCTAATATTATTACACCGTATAAACGAACATTTTTTTCTCTTTAATTTGAGTATAGTTTTACTATGTTTTTTTTTTTAATTTAAAAATGATATGTTATGGTTAAGGAATAACCGAAACGAAACAAACAAAAATGAACCGAAATCATCTATACTATATTATAATACATTTCTAATTTACCTCTTAAATTTAAGTTTTACAGTATAATTGCTTAAAGTACGACACACAATGCACATGTTAACTAAATGTTGTTTCCCGTCGCAACGTGCGGGCACCTAACTAGTAAGCTAACATGTGTTTTAATATTGATTAAAATGAAAAAAAAAAACAAAAACAAACCTAAAGCCAGGAGAACACTAAACAAAGAAACACACAAAAAAAAAGTTGTTCGACTCCCTCCCTGGTTCTGATCGGCGATCGCTAAACAAAGAAGAGGAACCTGTGACGTTGACCCGTCATAATTCACAAACAATTGAACAAATCCAACAAAACTCCAAAAGGTAATTAGGTAAATGTGATTATGTGAATATTATTACATGACTAGATGAGAAATATTATTATGGGTTTTTATATTTTAACTTTGGTTCTGTTTTAGATGAGCAATATTATTATGGAACGTTTAATTTTCGTACTTTTGGGCTTTTGGTTTCCTTTAGTTGATTATAATTTTAGTTCTATTATTTTTGGTATACGAATCGACCGAACCCGACCCGAACCGACCCGGGTCACCTGATGGATTCACGACCTATATATGTTTTATTATTCCGCACCCCATAAAAAAAATTTCTGGGTCCGCCACTGATTAAAGTTATTATTTTTTTTTTGAAAAGCACATAAGTAATCTTCTTATAAATAGCAACTTGTATAATGACTATAGCCACAACCACAAACTTTTATTATAATTTCTTGTAGATGTCGATTTCTAGAGAAAACAACTCAATCGTAGGAGGTGATTCTTTTATGAGGACACCCGAATTTGTCACTAATCAGGTACCAACTTTTATAGTATTGTTTCATGTTCATGTAGGAGGTATTTCAACTTTTATTTTGTATTCACAAAGTTTTATGAGAAAAATATAACTTCGTTTAAAAAATATAATTTGGTCAAAGGAATATAACTTCGTCAACTTTTATTTTGCATTCACATAGTTTTATGAGAAAAATACCAACTTTTATTGTATATGAATTAATATATTTGAATGCATATAATAAATAAAAATAATATAACTTCATGTTTGGCATTCACAAAATTTTAATAACTGTGTTTTTTTTTTTTTTTTTTTTGGTTTTTGTTAATTTCGTCAAAAGAAAAAAATATATATTTAGATAAATATATTATTTTACACGGTAAATATAAAACTACTTATAAATGTTAACACAAATAAAATTTATTTTTAGGCATTTGGGTCTCGTGAAGCATTGGTGGATTGGGTACAAAAGTTGGGATACTCACTTGGTGTTGTCGTCGTGAAAAAAAGATCAAATAAAAGACCATGTGGTTTCATGTATAATGTTGTGTTCCAATGTGATCGTAGCGGTGAATATAAAGTTAAAGATTCAAGTAAAGTTACCGGCACCAAAAAAACTAATTGTCCATTCGAATTAGAAGGAACATATTCAAATGTATATGATTGCTGGACCTTAAGGGTGATATGTGATGAACATAACCATCAACATGTACTGTATATGGAGGGTCATCCATATGTAAAGCGACTTTCCAAAGATGAATTTAATTTGGTTGTAGATTTGACAAGGATGAATGTGGCGCCACGTGATATTCTAGCAATAGTTAAGAAGCGGAATTTAAGTAATGTGTCTACACTCAGGACTATTTACAACGCACGCAACAAAATTCGCATGGTCGATCAAGTAGGCAAATCTCCAATGCAGGTTCTCTTGTCCATTTTGCACTCTAATGGTTATGTTTATGAAATTACTACAACCGGGTGTAACGAGTTAGAAAATTTATTCTTCGTTCATCCGACATCTTTTGATATTTGGCGTGCATTTCCACACGTGTTGCTTATAGATGTCACCTACAAAACGAACCACTATAATATTCCTTTCCTTCAGGTTGTTGGTGTAACTTCAACTAGCAATACGTTTTCCATAGCTTTTGCCTTTATGCATAATGAAAAGACAATTAACTATGCATGGGTCTTAAACTGTTTAAAGTTGACACTAGACAAGTGCATGTATCCACGTGTTATAGTCACAGATAGAGAGCTGGCACTAGTGAATGCATGCAAAGAAGTTTTTCCGGATGCTGCTCGTTTGCTTTGTCGGTGGCACATTGAGCAGAACCTCTTTAAGAAATGCAGGCAATCTTTTAGGTCATTAAAGGCTTGGGAAAATTTTCTTTCGTTATGGAAGTTACTAGAAAATTCTACAACGTTGGCATCTTACAAAGAAAATTACAAGCAACTGGAATCAATGTTGATAAAATATCCACGTATGTCTTCTATATTCACGTACAAGTGTGTATATATTTCTTATATATATGGGAAGAAAAATGAAAGATATATTCGGCCCAAGTGAAACCGACATCCAGTTGAAAGAAAAACTCGTGGACGACCAAGCTTGAAGAAAGCGCAGCAAAAAAGGTGTGACAAAAAGGAGCCAGCCAGACATAGCTCATTCGAATTTGACTTAAACAAGGAACCGGTGATAGAGTGGAACGAGATCCCAAATGAGCCGGCCAGACATAGTTCATACGTAATAGACTTGAATGAAGTACCACTCATGAATGGTTTAGATATGCTGGTTGATATTCCAAAAGTGTTACATCCATACATAACAAATATACAAAATGTTAAAGGCGATGGAAATTGTGGATATCGAGCGCTAGCTGTTTGCCTTGGACTTGATGAAGATAGATATTATGAGTACATACGACAAATGATGAGAGAAGAGTTACAAAGTCGATATGATATCTACGCCAACATTTTTGTTAGGGATGTAAATTCATTGTATCCAGACTTATGCCTCTTTGGGTCACCTTGTCTAGAAGTACACTGAATGAAAATGCCTGAGGCAGGTGTTCTGATTGCTAATAAGTTTGGTGTAATCGTCCATTCTTTAAGCATGTCAGGCAGTACAACTATTTTCCCATTTTGGAGTGGTTCAGAAGAGATTCAACATCACAGAGCTCTTACAATTGCCCTAGTTAATGATGAGAACCATTATGTCATGGTGGAATTACAAGGAGGGTACCCAATGCCTACTATCACGCCTTATTGGAATTTTCGCAACATTAGCCAGTCTGCAACTAAACGGGAAACCATGTATAGGTCGCGTCTAGAACTGTATACTCAATTTTGTCACCGTGAAAGTGGTTTTGTTGATCTAGTTGACTAAGTATTTTAATGTTTGCATGTTTACTTTTTTTTATTAGAGACTCGTATCGTTTATTTATAATAAACTTTTGCACTTTCGTATTTATTTATATTTTTTTATGAAAGATTAATTTATTTTTTATTAACTTTGGTATTAATATTATTAATAATAGTACAACAAAATATAAAATTGTAAATAAAAAAAAAGATAGGAGATATTAATATAAATAATAAATAATAGTATAATAATGTAAATGTCTATCTATCATTAAATGCTTACATATCATTAAATGTCTACTTATCATTAAATGTTGACTAAATTGGTATATTAATCCTTTTACTTGATATATTTAACACAAGCCTAATAAAATAAAAATATATATATATATATTAACATCTAATAATTTATTGTCACATAAACCTTACAGAAACCCATTAATGTCTAGTTTACTACTGCGGGGACAATACATAGAGTATAGTTAATTTACCAACTGCGGCCCTCCCTCCCTACTTGATTGATTATTACTCATAACTCATTCCATTCTCGTTTCCATCACAATCAACTTCCAAATCCATGCAATTTTCCACTTTTTAATCTCCTTTTTTCTCCTCCTCCTTCTCCTTCTCCTCCGATGCGTCGGAAGATATGTTGTTGCCATCCGGAGGTGCTGGATCACCTCCTGAACTTGACGAACAATCCGAACCTGAAAATTTGAAACGAATTTGTTAAACAATTTAGATCTCAAACAGTATAGTGAGATTCTTTTTATATCAGTAAATGCCCGGCCACCCGCATCACCTTGACAAATGGATCACCGTTTCACCTGAAAAAAGAACATGATGACCCGACCCATTCATAATTGAAAAAACCCTATGGCTCAACTTGGAACAAAATTTTTGTCCTAGAGGAGACTCTAATGAACCCATTTGGACAGTCATATGGCTTCATGGGCGGAGCTTATTAAGGGATGTGGTGCCCTTCGCCCTCACCATTTTTTGGCTCCCCTATTTTCGTCCGAAAATTTTGTATTACTTTAGTAATACCCAACCAATTTAATTTTATTTTTCGTAAATTTGGGTCTGGTCCACCATCTAAAATTTCAAGCATCAACTCCCACTCCACCAAAAACCTTGGTATGAGATTGTTGAAATAAATAGCTTTAATAATTCTTAAACTGTTTAAGATCCATTAAACCTTTTTTATAAAAAAAGTTTTATATTTAAAAATAAAATAAAATTAGGAGTGTAGCCTTCATAATTTCTCTTTGGACATGAGAAATAAAGTACTTAGACCAGTCATGCTTAACATAAATTCAATTTGTGTTACCTCTAGAAGCTTTGAAAGATCGTTTGCAGTGCAGAATAGCACTCTGGATACCATCCTGTTGCTGCAGCAACGAATCATCACGACGGTTTGACAATACTACACCGGGAGGAGCCGCGGCCACCGCCGTAAAACCCGACCTGCTTTTTCTCAACTGCTTACACACCACACGAAGTCCTGCCGGTATATTACCTTGTTTCAGCGCCTTAACATTATTATTATTATTATTAACTAACGCTGGTTCAGACACCTCTAATTTAGACTCCTTTTCTATTGTGCCATTTGTCATCAAAGAGTCCTTACATTCATCCGTCTCATGTTCTAATTTCGCCTTCCTAACTGCCGTTCCGTATCGCTTTGAAACGCGTACGTATAGCGGCTTAACTTTTTTCAAGTACCTTTGCATCGTCTCTTTCGAAAACTTCTTGTCGTCTGAAGAAGCGGAAACCGATTCGACGTCGTTTTGCAGCTTCTTTTGAGCTTTTGAACCGTTACGGCTTTCTTCCTTGCAATTCGAATCGGTATTTTCAATTGAGTCAGCGTTGGAACTTAAGTTCTTGAACTTCAACATCATAACTCGAAACTTCGTTGCAGGTTTTAGCAAGGAAGGACGAGAGAGAGATTTTGGCTTAATATTTTTCTCAATTTGTTCAACCGGAACAAAGCCGTCATTAAAAAATAGCTCATCAGACGGAGAGACTGAAACCGAAATGTTCACATCTTCCGTACTCTCACCACTTGAACCATCAGAACAATCATCTTCATCTTTATCTTCTTCACAATAATTGTTTTCTGCAGCTTCTTTCTGTTCTTGTTCTTCTTCAGCTTCGTCTTCTTCTATTGGTAAACTAAACTCCAAATCAAAAAACGGTCCGTTGTCGTCGTTGTCATCTTCTTCGTCTCCGCTTTCAGACGGCTGAGTTGTGACGGCGGTAACAATGGTGGTGGTGGCGGTGGCGGTGGAAGTGCTGACGTCAGCATTGGTAGTTGCATGACCGGCATTAGTTGTTGTTGTTGTTGTTGATGTTCTCCAGTATTTGAGTAAGCTGAAAGCTTCCATTGTAAGGAGAGCCAGAATATGAAGGAAATGATGGTAAGAAGATGAAGGATTGCAGGACAGTAGGTGTGTATGTGTGATATTAGTATTATTTTGTTTGATACTTTGATGGTGTGATGAAGTACAAAAGAAGAGTGAAGTATGGGTCATTTTTTTTTTTCTTTTTCCACTTTTTACTGTTCCAAAGAGTGGGATTATAAATTATCTGTTTTTTCTATTTTTTACAATTGAAAGCGTGAGGCCATAAATTACAATTTATCAGAACTGTCAGCTAAATGTGTCCCAGAGTAGAGAGTACTCCTACAAGTATAATAAGATGAATAAAGATTATCAAGGTTTTATTTGTGATCATTTTTTTAGGAAAGGGGCTGAATTGATTACGGATACCCTACCATTAGTATGGTAACACCGTCATTATTTATGTTGAGGGTTGTTCTGTGAACCGTTTTCTATTTCTATCTAACGGGCTAACAACCATGAATTTTTTATTTCTTTAGTTAATATAATTAAATTTTTTATTATTACTGTCATTTTTATTAGTCAAACCACATTTTATTATTGTTTTTTATTTAAATCGTGTGTTTTAAAATTAATAAAAATAAATTAAAACAAAATTAAATAAAAAAGATAAACAAAAACATAAACATAACTCTTTAATATTAAACATTAATAAAAATACATTAAAAGATAAAAAATAATGCTTAAAGTTGGCGCATGAGTTGCCATACTTGAACATGGTCAAACGTGCCGCGGTAACGACCCGCATAGGTCACCTGGGTCATCTCCACAGCCAACTCCGGCCCAATGCCCGGGTGCTGGCTCATGGTGCGCTCATAGCAGGTGGTCCACCGATCACATTTGTTAATGAGATCGATCCATTTTTTGCAGACTATCGATTGTGTTGACGTTTTGGTCGACTTGTTGGTTGAAGTTAGCTAAAATACGGTCCCAGAACCGTATGTCCCTGCCCCCTAAGCCTTGGCGGCGTTGGCGTTGCAAGGATGGGTCGTTTTGTACATCTTTAACGCACACAGCTAGAACCATTTCTTCATTTTTGATTCAGCGCGTCATTTTGAAGAGTGTGGGTGTTGTTGATGTTGAAGTGTGTTTTCACCACCGTCGTATAGTGATTTTTTTTTTTAAATTAAAACTAATTCATTCCAGGACAAAAGAAAATTACATTAAGATAGCGGGCAGGCGGGCAACAAGCTGCGCCGCCACCCCTTTCTGGATAGCAAATCCTAATCTACTAAAAACATAACCATGTCCACCCGGAGCCGAGACACTACTGTGAATAACCCGCTGGACCCTGGTCAGGAAACGGGTAGCCTCCGGTGCCAATGAGCCAAAGGTATCAAAAGCCAAAGGTACAAAAACGTGTTGGTTCTCCTCGCAGGCTTTAGCATGTTTGTCTACCTTCTTTGCCTCGGCTTTCCGGACCGCTTGCCCTGCAACAAAGCCACTATCCCTCAACCCAACTAGGGGAGATACACCCGTCAGGTCAACACAAGCATGCTTCCCCCCGGCCCACCCAAAGACAAGGAGATCTGCTGGTCGTAGGGTGGATCTCCCTTCTGCTGGATCCGAGAGGAAGTTTACAGGGGCCTCCTTCTTGGCTGAGATCCCAGCCCGTCTTAAAATGTCCCACAGAATGTCTCGAACCCAATCATGCCGATATTTAAAACCGGGCAACTCCTTACAATGAACCGCGTGTTCCCCGTATTCATCCAGGCATGCCTTACGGCACATCGGACAGATGTCATCCTCCTGGTACATTGGGATCATCAGTCGATATTTAAGAATAGCCCTGTATTCAATAGCGGACATGCTTTGGCCTAAACCTTCGATCGGGATAACAGTTAGGAAATCTTGGGCGTGGGGGGTTTGCAGGCATTCAATAACTGCCCTCTGACGGGGGGACATACCAAAAACTTCACCCAGGTTCTGAGCGATTTTGCCATAAAGGGCATTCGCCAAAGTTTTCTGAGGCTTTGGGGGGGGGGGGGTGTCCTTGTTAGAAAAACCGCCAATATCAAAACCTGGGAGATAGTCATTTAGCTTTTCGAGGGCCTGCACGTAGTCCAAGTTTGCGCCGAAAACCCCGCTATTTCGTAGGATGTGGTCTTGAAGGTTCCAGGACTGAGCTCGTGACGCCACAAACGCATACATGCCGACATCCTTCGCAGAGAGGAGCCCTAATCCTCCCACACGCATCGGCAAAGACGCCATCCGCCATTGTAGGTCACCAAAGAAAGGCCCCCCACATACCACTATGTCTTCAATGGCTTCCCGTAAACCCTTGTCAAAACATGATACTGCTTCATCCATCATGGAGGGTTGGCAGGTCCGTAACCCAAAAAGCAACTTAGCAACCCCCATACATGAACTGAGCAGGAGGAGTTCACTCTGGGGATCCCTAAGGCAGGGCAAGAGTTGCATGAGTTCAACAGCGCGCGATGCCCTCCGCCTTGCCAATCCGCGGATAAAATAAGGGTCACGGCTAACAGCCCCTCCGAGGAGCTTCACCTCTTTTTCTGGCCTACCAATCCCGTTGGGAAAAAGCCCCTCCTAAAGTTTCACCCCATTACAAGACGGCCAAAAAACCTCTGTTTTCTTAATATTAAGCTGAAGCCCCAAGGATGGCCCCTCTAGCCGGATAATGTCTAAGGCTTTAGCAACTTCGGTGGCCTCACCAATAATCGTCCCATCGTCCAGGTACCACGCACGAAATGGGAGTTTACAAATTTCTTGTACCCGGAGAACCATAGGGTGTAAAGCAAGGGCGAAAAGGAGGGGACCTAAAGGGTCCCCCTGCTGAACCCCCGTGGTGGCCCCTATACAGTCATTACCAACATACAACCTAGCTGGCTGGGCATATAGGAACTGGACCCATGAATAGATAGACGGGCAACGTTGATGGACCTCTCGAAGAAGGGCAGTGCGGTCGATCATATTAAAGGCGTTCGAAAAATCTACCGTGAGCATAGCCAAGGACCCGTCCGCATGGAAGGAGCTTAAGAACCTGTTTGCGCTGTGAAGCACCGCCTCCGCCCCATTGGGTGTTCCCACCTCAAATTGAAAGTCCCCAAGGTACTTAGCCATTTCCTTCCCAACCTTCCTCATAGCCACTTTAGAAACTAATCTGCGCCAAATGGCCCCTACGGCAATGGGCCGAATCCCGTTATCAGGTTTCAATAAAGGGGTGAGGGGGGCCGAAGAAATAAATTCAGCTAGAACCCTTGGGCACAAACCCCCTAGCCAAAGGTTGACGACTTCAGTAATAGCTGAGAGCAACCCCGTGGAAGTCACTGACCCTTCTCCAGTAAGAGCGTCTAGCAAATGTTGGGCCCTCAAACCGTCCCTCCCACAAGAAGTCCCTTTAGGGAAAGACCGGAGACATCCAAGCACACAATCCATATCCACAATAAGGGCGGGCATGACGTCAGAGTTGGCGGGCAGGGACGGAGGAGGCATCACCGGATGTTTGTCAATAAGGGCGTTCATGGTAGATTCCCCAAAAGGAGCAACCCCACTGGAACACAACACCTTGACAGCAGCTGTGAAGTGACCATCCCTAACTTTTCTTAGGCATTGTTTGACATTGGGGCTCTCTTCAGAAGGCTTAATCCCCCTTACACCCTGGGTAAAGAAAACACCCTCCCCCGCACTATCAAAAAGGGAAGAAACTAAATCTGAAAACCCAGAACCGTCTTTCCACAAGGAAAGCGCTTGCAGGATGCTACTACATTGCAAGGATTTCCTATTCCCAGACCCCCGCTCCTGCCTAGTGGACGGTTTCACCACCCGCAGAGTACACCTCGGCAATAAAAGCAATTTGACCCAACCTTCTACAGACCCTGGAGAGGCCACCACCTTTCGTAAGGCACCTGTCAAAACTTGGGCGAACGCCAATCGACAGCTTGGCGGAATGCTTTTGACAGTTTGAATGGGCAGAGAGAAAACGTTTTCAAGGAGGGATAAATCCCCGACAACCCCTCCTGAAGGACCTGGTTCCATATCAGTAGCCGCACGCCGAGGTTTCTGAATCCCCACAATGAAATCTTCCACATCCCCTGTATTCACAGAAAAGGAGAAGACATCATCAACGCCGTGGTTACACCTTTTGCTAAGAGCATGCATCACCATGCACCTCCCACATAGCCATTTGGCCCCATCTTGAAGGGCGCCCCCAACATCCATAAACAGGTCCAGATCTTGAGACATGGCATCTCGCAATGACGCCTTCCGATTTTCTGTCTTGAAATGCAGACTCTGCATGTGCTCGAGAAGGCGGAAAAACCCCGAAAACCCCGGTTTATGGCGGTAAAATTGAAGTTTCTGACGGTTAGATGAGAACGGTTTTAATGTACATAAATATATTTGACCGTGTTGGGTGGAACGGTTTATGGAAATTAAATCTGTGCTGACCGTTAGGTGGTAGATTTTAAAAAACCGTGTGAATTTAAAAAAAAATGTTTAGATTTGTATTTAAATGAAAACAAAAAAAAGAATGAGTGGAGTGCTGCTTCCAAAAAAGTGTTTTGGTGAAGTAAATAAGTGAAGTGATGTGGCAGTGCATAATTGGTTAAAATCAGTGAAGTGAAAAAATAAAACTATAAGCACCCCTCCCCCATATGGCTAAGGGATGTGGTTTCTCCTATTCTCTTTCTCGCCATTGTCCACATCAGCGTCACGTTATATTCTCTATCCCATTTTTAAATGAGGGAAATGGTTTCTCCTTCCCCTTTGTTTTTTATTATTTTATTTAATCTATTTATTATATATTTTATATTTTAAAAAAATACATTAAAACTAAAAAATATATCACACACACACACACACACTCTAATCTTCTTCAAATTCTCACCCCACTCTATCTTTAAAACCAAACGCACACACACAAACACATACATCTTCGGCGCTCGTCCTATCTCCAACGCTCGTACAATCTCCAGACAAAAACTGTGACACCCGTCAAATTTTCAGGTCAAGATTCGTACAAGCCCTTTTAAACGATGTCATTTTATGTGTGCATTAGAAATTTTTCATGTAACAACCCGACCCAGGGGGTGTCAGTTGGGATGCAGTTGATACCAAAATTGTACAACGGAAGCAACCCACGACTATTATAAATGTTTATACAATCTGTTGGGTCTGCTGAACCGAAGAAGAACAGATGAAGTGAAAAGCCAAAAGAGAAAATTACACAGATTGTCCTTTAGTTTTACCTGAAATTGCAGCCTATGTCCTTTTTTCGAATTTTTGACGCCTTATGTCCTTTGTTTTATACACTTGTTACACCGTTTGTCCTTTAAGCACAACCACGTTAAAAAAGTCTGTTAAGTAGATCACGTGCCCCTCACGTGAGGGGCAATATTGTCTTTTCATCAAACCATTTGAACGTTTATAATCCCTGTGAATTCCATAACACACAGAACACCTAACCAAAACCATCATCTTCATCACACTTAACCCTAACGATTCCCGCCCAAAATTACACAAAGAGGAAGACGACAATGGATTTCAATAGTCGGGCACTAAGCCCTGATGTGAGAGATGAACGCTTTTACATACGAGACGATCTAGAACAGGAAGATATTGATGGTATCTATGGTAAGTAAGTGTGTGTTAAAGTTTTAATTTTTTGATATTAAATTTGAGCATAATGTAATGTAAGTTCACTGGTTGTTAACAGGCACATATGATGGGTTATTTTCTATTGAATTGCATCATGGAGGACACTTCACACAGGGACAGGGCAATGGCAGAGAGTATTTGGAAGGGAAGGTTAGCCTTGTTGATCTGCGTAATCAACATTATTTCTGTGTTAACACACTAGATCAAATAGTAGAGAAGCTAGATTATTCTGTTGAAATGGTTAGGTTTTATCATTATGTTGAGCCAAATGGGGACTTAGATACTGGTCTTAGAACATTAGGCAACGATGTTGATGTTGGGAAATTTGTGAAGTTTGTATGGAATAACAGTAGCATGGTGATGAAGGTTTATGTTGAATTTGGGTATACAAATTCAAGTTTGTATGGAATAACATGGAATAACATGGATGAATTTGGTGAATGTATAACTCAACCAACACCCCTTGCAGTTGAATTACCTACAAAGATTTATGATGCTGCTTTTAGTGAGGATTTTGATCCTTTCTTTGGATATAGGTCTAATGTTGATAAGAAGATAGACAATGATAAACCTAAAGATAAGAAGATAGACAATGATAAACATAAAAATAAGAAGATAGACAATGATAAACATAAGAATGTTGGAAAAAATGATGACATTAGTATGGATGATGTAGATGAAAGTCAGGAAAAAGACAGTGACAGTGATGATAGTGATTTTGATGGTGAGGATACTTGTAAGGATGATGTGGAAGTGGACATGGGGGATTTTAAACTTAACATTGATATAGGGCATGATGAGAATAATAATGAGGGACCATCTGAGGGAGTTGAGGATGATGTATTGTGCAATGATTTTGATAGTGGCAGTGAGTCTGATGATGATGCATCAAGGGTTAGGAAGAAAATACTTAGGGATTTAAGGAAGGCTAATGAGAACAGCAGTAACTTCTATTGTGGCCAGATTTTTGGAAGTAAAATGGAGGCCAAAGAGTTGATTAAACTGCATGCAGTTGAAACTAGAAGGGAACTTAGGATTGTGAAGGATGATTTAGTTAGGGTGAGGGCAATTTGCAGAGGGAATATGCCTAATTTTCATGTTGATGCAGTTGGCATTCATAACCATGCTGACATAGGTGCTAAGTCAAAGTCAAGCATTAAAGGGAAGGGTAAAGTCAATGTAAAAGTCAAAGGAGCTAAGGTGAAATCTGATAAAACTAAAGGAGTTGGTGTAAAAAGTAAAGGGGAAAAGGACAAACAAGTTAATGTTGGTGGAAGAGGGAATAAGTCTAACCCCAATAAAGTGTGTTGTCCATGGAGCATTCTTGTTACCAAAGAGGGAGTTGCAGAAACTTGGAGGGTGAGAACTGTTGGGAATTATGGTATCGTATACACAGCGGAAGCGGTTTATATATTTAACAAAACGGATTATATATACAATATATATAATAGCCGATTTTATATATAAATTGTTAATTAATTTTATTAATCCGATTAATAAAATATTCCCAATCAGGATCTCAGTTAAACACGTATAAACAAATAAATAATAAAACAACCATAGGGGGTTTAGTGATCAACCTTTGACGACTACACCGGAATTGTAACACGCGGGTTACAACGAATCCTCGCTAGTAGGAAGTTCACAGCCGAGCACGAACCAACCGGGAAACAACACTTGCAAGAGGAAGGTGGTGGCTTGTGGTGGTTGATGGCCGAACAAAAAAAGGAAAAAGGCGGCGACCTTCTTTTCTTTGGTGGCGGCCGCAAAAAGCCAAGAAGAGGAGGCAAGGGTTTGTTGTTTTATCAAAAGTGTGCATTAGGGTTTACTCCTTAACCCTCCTTTTATAAGACAACAACTTGCAATAAACCCCCTTGCTAAATATCTTAATACTCCTTAATATTAATCTTATTAACATTAAGTCCCTCAAGATACTCCTTAATATTAATCTTATTAATATTAAATCCCTCAAGACTAAAACAATTATTATTTCAGAAATAATAATCCACCAACGCGTGAACTTATCTGATTCGTGTACCAACGTGTAACTCTTCGGATCGTACTGGTTCGGGTTACGTTGATCTCGACTTTTAATTACATCGGACATCCTATATATCCAACAATCTCCCACTTGGACGATTTTAATTAAATGAGTCAACGTGCGCAGAGTTGGACGCCTAGCTGCATCGCATTGCACCCAAACCAGTATGACACTTTACAGTCGTCAACTAGTTCTTTGAGTTCAAGTAACGCTTTACTTAACCAAATACTATAGCCCTGATAATTATATCAATAAGTCCCTTCTGTATAGACATCCGTTGATCATAAGACATGGATCATTCATTCTTATATAGTGATCAACTATTCTCTATTCTCGTCTCTAATTCAAAGTGGTCTAACGAACTACCTTAGTCCGAGCGTGGCCACGCGTTTATACCAGTTTGAGTTTTACGAGGGCGCCAGAATGTCTAGACTTCTAATTCTATAGAAGTACAGAATTCCATCAGCGTCATACAACTCCCACTTAATCTTGGATTTCTCCCAACGCTACCCTTATAGCTACCCATGTTTCAGGATAGTGTAAGATAACATCAAAGATAGTCCTTGATCAATGTAGTTTAATATGTGCCTTAGGAAAAAGGACAGATTGAACATATCAATATCAAAACATCTCATGACATAGATCCATGGAGATCGTTTTGAAGCGAGTTACATCCAATATCATTCCCTAATGATATCTGTGAATTATGATTCTCAAACCATTGAGTTATTCATCTCATGAATACAATCATCTCAATTCACAATAGTCTTACATTCAAATTCATTCCCATGTAATTTGATCGACTACGGATATTTAGAATACTCTTATTCAAGGATTTAAACATGTGAATAAATGAACACAGTTAATAAATATTAAATTTGCATTTAACCCATTAAATCAAATAAACATTCAACATAACTGTCATAGTTCAAAATAAAACATCAATACTAACTACAGATCATGCCCACTGTCTAGCAACTCTAAGCCCTATCTTTCCAGCATGCTCCTCATGTTTAACTTGAGGTAAAGGCTTAGTAAAGGGGTCAACTAGATTCAGATCTGTATGAACTTTGTTTAATACAATGTCTCCACGTCTTATTATCTCTCTAATATAGTGGAATTTCTTGAGTATATGCCTTGTGGTCTAATGTGACCTTGGTTCCTTTGCAAGAGCAATGGCACCAGTGTTGTCACACAGTATCTCGTTTGGTTTCTTTATGCTAGGCATAACATCGAGATCACCAATGAACTTCTTCATCCAGGCAGCCTCTTTTGCAGCATCCGATGCAGCATTGTATTCTAATTCACAGGTGGATTAAGCAACCACACTTTGCTTAGAGCTGTTCCAAGTAACAGCCCCACCATTCAGAATGAAAACATATCCCGTCTGTGACCTTGAATCATCACGATCAGTCTGGAAGCTTGCATCAGTATAACACTTAACTGGCAGCTCCTCATCCAGTCCTCCATATATTAAGAACATGTCTTTAGTCCTTCTCAAGTACTTAAGAATGTTCTTCACTGCAGCCCAGTGACTCTCTCCTGGGTTCTGTTGATATCTACTCGTCATGCTAAGAGCATACGAGACATCAGGTCTAGTACATAACATGGCATACATGATAGAACCAATCGCAGAAGTGTATGGAACACCTTCCATTTTCTTCTTTTCCTCTTCAGTGTTTGCACACTGCTTGTTATTAAGAATGGTTCCATGTGCCATGGGCAAGAGCCCCCTTTTTGAGTCTTGCATTGAGAAGCGTCATAAGACCTTATCAATATATGTACTTTGACTCAAACCCAATAACCGCTTTGATCTATCTCTATAAATCTTTATTCCCAGAATATAAGCGGCTTCACCAAGATCTTTCATTGCGAAACATTTACCCAACCAGGTCTTAACATCTTTAAGCATAGGGATATTGTTTCCAATTATTAGTATGTCATCTACATACAGTATAAGAAAAATGATATAGCTCCCACTAGGTTTCTTGTAAACACACGGTTCATCTTCGTTCTTGATAAAACCAAACTCTTTGATTTTCTGATCAAAACGGAGATTCCAGCTGCGAGATGCTTGCTTTAATCCATAGATGGATTTATTCAGCTCGCACACCTTATTAGGATTCTTTGGATCGACAAAACCTTCAGGTTGAACCATATAGACATCTTCCAGTAAGTGTCCATTAAGGAACGCGGTTTTGACATCCATCTGCCATATCTCATAGTCATAATATGCAGCAATGGCAAGTAGAATTCTAATAGACTTAAGCATGGCTACTGGCGAGAAAGTTTCCTCATAATCAATTCCTTGAATCTGAGTAAAACCTTTCGCTACAAGCCTTGCTTTGTAGGTTTGCACATTCCCATCCATGTTAGTCTTCTTCTTGAAGATCCATTTGTTTCCCACAGTCCGACATTCGGTAGGAAGATCAACCAAATCCCAGACTTGGTTATCATACATGGATTGCATCTCTGCATTCATGGCTTCTTGCCATTTCTTGGATTCTAAATCCAAGATTGCAGCTTTGTAAGTAGTAGGCTCAGCTTCATCAATTATGAAGATATCGTCATACCTTACCGGTGCACGACGATCCCTAATACTTTTCCGAACACTAGGTGTTTCTGTTGTTTCTTGAGTTCTCTCAGGCTCAACTTCAACAACTGGATCAGTTACATCTGGTTCTGTCTGAACAGCTGGTTCAGTCACTTGTGATTCTCGAATTTCTTCAAGATCCACATGGTTATCTCCAATCCCTCGCGCCAGAAGCTCTTCCTCTAAGAAAGTGCCTCTGCGTTTGGTGAAAATCTTATTTTCAATGGGGTGGTAGAATAGGTAACCGATCTTCTTACCGTATCCAACGAAAACCACTTTTTCGCCTCCGGGATCTAGTTTATCCGAAGATTCTAGAGTGACATAAGCATTACATCCCAGACTTTAAGGTAGGATACATGAGGTTTCTTTCCATGCCATATCTCATAAGGCGTTTTATCAACCCTTTTCGTTGGAGCTATATTCACAAGTCTTGCGGCAATTTCCAAAGCATAACTCCAAAAGGATTTTGGAAGGTTTGTTCGACACATCATTGATCGAATGATATCTAATAGAGTTCGATTTCTCCGGTCAGACACACCATTATGTTGCGGTGTTCCAGGTGGAGTGAGTTGTGAAACTATGTCACAATCCTTTAGATGCTTGATGAATTCCTGACTAAGATATTTACCGCCTCGATCTGATCGAAGCATTTTAATAGTTCTATTTAGCTGATTTTCTACTTCGTTTTGGTACTCCTTGAACTTTTCAAGAGTTTCATGTTTATGTTTTATAAGATAAACATAACCATATCTACTGAAATCATCAGTAAATGTAACAAAGTATCTTTCCCCATGTCTTGACATTGTTCTGAATGGACCACATATATCGGTATGTACAAGTCCTAACAGATCATTAGCTCTTTCTCCAACATTTGAAAAAGGTGCTTTTGTTAACTTTCCACTTAAGCATGATTCGCATTTTCCAAACGACTCTGAACCCTTGGAATCCAGGACTCCTACGGTCTTGAGTTGTTTAACACGATTCTCGCTAATGTGACCAAGTCTACAATGCCACATATACGTATCATTAAAGTCCAACTTATTACGTTTATGGGAGATGTTGCATAATATGTTATCGTTTTGGATTTCTATCTCATAGATCCCATTGTTAGGTTTTGCATCAAAGTAAAATACATCGTTAAAATAAGCAGAAATAAATTCACCATTAAAACGATAATCAAAACCTTGTCTACGCAAAGCATGAAATGAAACAATATTTCTAGTCACACTAGGAATGTAATAAACATTGTTCAAAACAAGTTCTAAACCAGAAGGTAGTAAAAGAACATATTCTCCTATTGCCTTCACCGCAACTCTTTGTCCATTGCCAACATGGACCTCCAAGTCGCCTTGTTTCAGCTTTCTAATCTTTCTTAGTCCTTGCAAAACATTACAAATGTGGAAACCACATCCTGTGTCAAACACCCATGTTTTGCTAGGAAAAGCAAAGATTTCAATAACATATATACTTGAGGACTCTCCTCCTGAAGCCTTAGCTTGCTTCAGCTCAGCTAAATACTTAGCACAGTTCCTCTTCCAGTGTCCAGTTTCATCACAATGAAAACACTTGGCATCTTTCCGAGGTTTCTTATTGGCAACAAATTTGCATTTGCCCTTCCCTTTGCCTTGATTGCCCATTTTCTTGGTGTTAGGCTTCTTAACTTGACCCTCCTTGATCACTAGCACTGGTCCAGTCTTGCTAGGTATGTTCACCTCAGCAGTTTTGAGCATCTGATGCAGTTCTGCAAGTGTCTTTTCCATCTCGTTCATATTGTAGTTCATAATGAACTGGTCATATGACTTGGGCAATGAGTTTAGGATAATATCCCCAGCTAACTCATCGCTCAAGGGGGATTCCAGACGAGCCAAGTGATCAACATATGCCTTCATTTTTAGCACACGAGCGCTAACTGGCGTTTCTAGAACATACAACTTGTTCTCCGCCTTGAGAACAATTTTCAAGTTGCGGTGCCAGTCCATGAAGTTGGAGTGGTTAAGTTTGTCCTTCTCTAAGATGGACTTGAGAGAGAATTGGGAGGCGGAATTGTTTTCAGTTGACATCTACAAAGTTCAAAATCTAATTTATTAGTATTTTATGTTTTAAGTATCCTAATTATTTTATGACCCAAAAAGCAAAATTAATTAGGATGAGATCCCGATTCATCAATACACAATGAACTGGCTTAGCACTGTCCACTGGCATGATTAGGTAGGTAAACAACGATTGTTAATTGTGTCCACTACACAACTCTCCTTTTTGGGGTTATCGCTAAAAGCGATGTATGTTTAACCCCAACTATGCCCACTTGTCAAACAAGCGATGTTTGGTCCTTTACTGTTAACTGTAACACCGGCCTATGTTACACAGGAACCGCGATGATTACCTTCACTCATGATCAACGCCCAGATGCAGGGTTAGCACTAACATTTGGGTTCGATATAGAATGGAGTGTTAACTCGTTAAGGGTGGCATGAAACATCAATTTAAAATTGGGATTTAATTTTAATATTTACCATAAATATATTGAATGACTCGTTAGCATGATGTGAGTCACACAACAGTTTATAAAATCCAATTTTATATTATTCGTGATAATTGAAACTCCTTTCAACACTCGACACGGTATAGTTTTAAATACCCTATTTAAACTACGTTGGTCGTATTATCGCGAATAGACTTGTTTTAATATTAATAAAACTCTTTTTATTAAATATGCTTTTCGGTTTTTATAAAACTTGTTTTAATAAAACCGTTGCCATGATTGTGAAAATTTTATTTATTTTGGGTTATCTAAATTATTTACAATAAATAAACCACAACCACAAAACATAATAATAAAATTAAACGAATCGAGCCCCTAATAGGTCGCCCGTTTCGTTTTAGCCAGAAACGAAACGAACTAGTCAAAAGGGTTTCAAAACAATTTTGATATAGCTCCCACTTGACCCGAGATCTCTATCTTCATGGAACCTGTTCGCCTTTTTATCTTCGTCTTGATCTTGTACTTGAAGGATTACAACAATAAATTTGAAAATACAATAAAATCAAATCTATTCTAATCCTATCTATTACACCGGATCCAATATCCGTAATAAAAAAAAATACAAATCAATAAAGAAATAAAACCATCACAAACACAACCATGACAAGGGTCAAATACCTAGGGCTCGATTCACATCACAATCCATGAACAACTAAAAGCTTTTGATCTTTTGTCAAAATAAACAATTTTTGACAAATAAAACATAAATCAAAATTATAACTTTACCATCTTTACGCGCGTAACCGTGGCTTTGATACCACTGTTGGGAATCATGGTATCGTATACACAGCGGAAGCGGTTTATATATTTAACAAAACGGATTATATATACAATATATATAATAGCCGATTTTATATATAAATTTTTAATTAATTTTATTAATCCGATTAATAAAATATTCCCAATCAGGATCTCAGTTAAATGCGTATAAACAAATAAATAATAAAACAACCATAGGGGGTTTAGTGATCAACCTTTGACGACTACACCGGAATTGTAACACGCGGGTTACAACGAATCCTCGCTAGTAGGAAGTTCACAACCGAGCACGAACCAACCGGGAAACAACACTTGCAAGAGGAAGGTGGTGGCTTGTGGTGGTTGATGGCCGAACAAAAAAAGGAAAAAGGCGGCGGCCTTCTTTTCTTTGGTGGCGGCCGCAAAAAGCCAAGAAGAGGAGGCAAGGGTTTATTGTTTTATCAAAAGTGTGCATTAGGGTTTACTCCTTAACCCTCCTTTTATAAGACAACAACTTGCAATAAACCCCCTTGCTAGATATCTTAATACTCCTTAATATTAATCTTATTAACATTAAGTCCCTCAAGATACTCCTTAATATTAATCTTATTAATATTAAATCCCTCAAGACTAAAACAATTATTATTTCATAAATAATAATCCACCAACGCGTGAACTTATCTGATTCGTGTACTAACGTGTAACTCTTCGGATCGTACCGGTTCGGGTTACGTTGATCTCGACTTTTAATTACATCGGACATCCTATATATCCAACAAGAACTCTTGTCACTCAACACAAGTGTCTTCAAAGTAGATCTGTTTATCATTGCACCTCTACCTTTCTTAGCAAACAGATGATGCAACAGATTGAGGAAAACCCTAACATACCTATTAAGGCAGTTCAAGAGCAATTTCAGAGGAAGTTTGAGATTGGGATATCAAAGATGAAAGCCTTTAGAGCTAAAACAAAAGCCCTTACAAAGCTACATGGTGATTATCAAGCACAATACAGTGTCTTGAGGGATTATTGTGGTGAACTGATGAACACCAATCCAGGTACAACAGTTCATATTGAAGTAGAACCATGTGCAGATCCAAATTCAGAAACAAGGAAGTTCAAGAGGATTTACATTTGTTTGGGGTCACTAAAGAAGGGGTTCAAGGCTATTAGTAGACCTTTATTGGGTCTTGATGGTGCTTTTGTTAAGGGTCCATACCCAGGTCAGGTGTTGTCTGCTGTGGGTGTTGACCCTAATAATGGGATATACCCCTTAGCATATGCAGTTGTGGAGGCTGAGAGTTTGAACTCTTGGACATGGTTCCTAGAATGCCTAGCTGATGACATTGATTTGCAGACTGACTCATACTTCACCTTCATTAGTGACAGACAAAAGGCGAGTCCCTTATTTACTTTATTACTTTGTTTAGGGTATTACATATTACTGAATACATAAAATGTTGCAAATTGTTTAGGGTATTATTCCTACAATAGAGAAACTGTTTCCATATGCTGAACATAGGTTTTGCCTCAGACATATTCATGAGAATATGAAACTGAGGTTCAAGGGTAAAGCATACAAGGATCATCTGTGGAAGCTGGCCTCATCATCAACAGTTCAATATTTTGAGCAAAATATGAAAGATTTGAAAGATTTTAATGTTGAAGCAATGCAGTGGTTGTCTGCCATCCCACCAAAACACTGGTCCAAATCACATTTCACTGGTAAGTTTTCTGATTTATTCTTTTCCATTGTCCTTTAAACAGTTACATTAATGTTTTTCCTTATTCATATTATAGGGAGGGCAATATCAGATGTGCTATTGAACAACATGTGTGAAAGCTTTAATTCCCAGCTGGTAGATGCAAGAGACAAGCCAATTATTACTATGTTGGAGTACATTAGAGAGTATCTAATGAGAAGGATTGTGAATGTGCTTCACCTGATGGACAATGCTGATGGACCATTAACACCTAAAGCTACCATAAAGTTTGAAGAAATTAAGGAGCAAGCCAATAGGTGCAGTGTGTTGTGGAATGGGGAAGATCATTATCAGGTTAGGGGGCCAACAGGTTTTGGTGCTGTGGTGGATTTGAGAAAGAGAGAATGCACTTGCAGGAAGTATGAGATCACTGGGATGCCATGCAAACATATTGTGGCTGCAATCTGGAACAAGAACATGTATAGTGGTAGGGAAACAGAACTGCCAGAGACATATGTTCATCCTGTCTATACAGTTGCTAGGTGGAAGGAGGTCTACAACTATAAGATTTATCCTATCAATGGAAGGACAATGTGGCCTAAGTCTAATGTCCCAACTACTCTAACTGCACCCTACCATCATAAGCCCATTGGCAGGCCAAAGAAGGTTAGAAAGAAGTCTTCTGTTGAATTGGAGGATGCAACAAAAGGGGGAAAGTTGTCAAAAATAGGGATCCCTAAGAAATGCAAAAAATGTTTGAATGTGGGGCACAATAGTAGGACCTGCAAGGGACAAGTTCAGCCTTAGTGTGTTGTTGTGTTGACTTTAATTTGGTGTCTTATGTTTTGTTGACTTTAATTACTATATTATGTTTTGTAATGATCTGGTATGTTGACTTTAATTTGGTATGGTATGTTGACTTTAATGTTTATGTTTTAATGAAGTATGTTATGGTTTTAATCTGTTATGGTTTGATGTTTGTTTGACTGAATTCGGTCAATGGTTGTTGTTGTTTCTGATCTGAATACAGCTTTTGACCCATTTGAAAACAGATCTGAATACAGGTTTTCTTAATGCTTGTTGTTGTCCAGTTTTGACCCATTTGAAAACTGATATCAACACACAGCTTGGTTAATGCTTGTTGTTGTCCAGGTTTTGACCCATTTGAAAACTGATCTGAACACACAGCTTGGTTAATGCTTGTTGTTGTCCAGTTTTGACCCATATACCATAAACTGATCTGAACACACAGCTTGGTTAATGCTTGTTGTTCTCCAGTTTTGACCCATATACCATAAACTATGACAATCAAAATTCTGACAATACATAACCATTTCATAACAAGATTTCTTACATTTCATAACCAAAATAGCTTACATTTCATAACCATCGACTTTCATGCCTAACTATTCAAGAACAATAAACTACATCATGCCTAACTATTCAAGAACAATAAACTACAATAACAAAAAAAAAACGAAGAAAATCCAACTAATCCAAAGCTTGATTCTCAGTTTCCTTGATTCCTCTTGACTTTCATGAAGCTTTCGAAGCAAATTAGCAGTCTGAAAGTTAGACTCTACATATTGCGTCTGTTCACACCAACCAATAAAACCACAACCGATTGGACAACAATAGAATCTTCTACCTGGGTTTTTTGCTGTTGTTGATGTTCGAATCATCGCCAGCATTCCACACCTACAATACACCATCGTTGCCAAGCCCTAAATTTTTTATTGTGATAAAAAACCCTAATTTTTGATCTGATATAAAACCCCTAATTTTTTTCGAACGTTATAAGGTGGCAGGGATATGATGCTTTGATGAAAAGACAATATTGCCCCTCATGTGAGGGGCACGTGATCTACTTAACAGACTTTTTTTAACGTGGTTGGGCTTAAAGGACAAACGGTGTAACAAGTGTATAAAACAAAGGACATAAGGCGTCAAAAATTCAAAAAAAGGACATAGGCTGCAATTTCAGGTAAAACTAAAGGACAATCTGTGTAATTTTCTCAAGCCAAAACATACTAAACAGGTGATCCACAATAAAACAGTATTTTGCACACAAGATCCTCCCAAAAGACTGTTGACACTAACAACTGTTATTACCTAACAACTGCTGTACAAACTGCTGTCTACAAGATCTGTTGAAGAAACGTCTGTTGAGCCAAAGGTCTAAAGATACAAGGTCTGTTGGAGCCAACAGCACTTAGGCTCCAACAGTTTATACAAGCATCAGAGTTTATCCCATGAGTTGTTTAATCATCAGAGTTTTCCTATGTAACAGTGTTTGTATAGGGCAGATGTTTTATGTTGTTATATCTGTTAGATGTCACTATCTTAGATGATGTCAGCCTTAGGTCATCAGAGTTTTAGTTTGTTTATAATTAGAACAGTGCCTGTACTGTTCTATTCATCACTCCAAAACATTCTCTAGTACAAACAAAGCTGTGAGTGATCGGGCTGAGGAGGAGATTGTAAACTTGTACTGTAATCTGTGATGGCTTATGAAAAGTACTTGGTAAAAGCAATTGTCTCATTTGTTATGATTTAAAGTTTATATTTCCGCTGCACTTTCCATTATTATTCATCTTCATTACTATTTCATTTACTAAACTTCATAACAAATCAAACTCAAATCCTAACAATTGGTATCAGAGCTTGGTCAATTAAATTCGATCTAATCAATCAATTTAATATTAACAGATCAGCTCAAATTTATTTATATCCCTTTGTTTGTAGGATTGAAAACTGAGTAAAAGTTTATTTACGTTCAAAGTTTTTTTAACACACTCTGTTTTACAAACAATCAGAGAATGGCTTTAATCAATCACGATCCACACAAAACTGGCACGAACAACAAGCCACCGATGCTTGTCAGATCTGAATACAATATCTGGCAACGTCGGATGAGCCATGTTCTAGCTCAACAGAACACTGGGTGCTGGAAGTCGGTAATCTCCGGACCACATGTTCCGATGGTGCCGAGTACCGAAGATCCCAAGGTTCAAGAGTCAAAGAAACTAGAAAACTACTCCGAGCAAGATTTTCAGAAAATTGAGTCAGATGCCAAAGCCTTCAGTATTGTGGCCACAACTCTACCAAATGATATCTATGCTGGGCTGTTACACAAGCACTGAGGAGGTTATTTAAAACAACCGTGAAGTATTAAATCAACAATATGAAACATTCAGTCATGTGAAGGAAGAGTCATTAACTCAACAATTTGAGAGGTTTAATTGTTTAATTAGTGAACTAAAACTGGTGGGTCTAACTTATCCAAACTCAACATTGAACCATGGGTTTTTAAGATCACTACCAGATAAATGGGACACCATTGCAATTGTTATGAGAAACTCAATTGGTTTTAAGGACTTATCTCTAACCCAGCTTCATGGTAAGCTCTTGACCTATGAGAGAGAGCTTAACCAGAAAAAGAAGCTTTAGGATTCTGGAAAAGTGTCTGATGATTATGTGTTTGGTAATACAACACTTTTGGGTCAGGATGAGATGCCTGGTAGCAGTAAGGATCAGAGTTATGATCATTTTATTTGACAAAATGTCTGGTTTTAACTCTGATTCTTATTCACCCAACTATGATTTTGCAGCAAGTGGTGATATCCAGGAATCTGACAACATCTCTTTTGAGTATAATGACCTTAAATATTTTGATCCCGTAGACTTGGAAGAAATGGACATTTTCCACCAACTGGCTCTGCTCAGTGCTAGAACTAACAATTTTTATAACAAAACTGGCAGAAGATATCGAGGTTTATATGGTGGGTCAAAAGTATGGTTGAATAAATCTAAAATTAAGTGTTATAAATATCATAGAATGGGGCATTTTGCTAGGGAATGCAGGAGTCAAAATGGAACACCTATGATTACCTATCCAAATCAAAGGCCTTAGACAAACACTTATCAGTTTTCCCAAAATACCCTTGGACCAAATGTGCAAAACACTGTTCACTTTGCACAGTCCTCATCCCTTGTTCCTGTCCACTATGTCCAAACCACTGTTTGGTATCCAGCAGCTAGTATCTTGTCACATCAAGTAAGTTTTATAAACATGAAGCATGCATTCACCCCAAAATAGCAAAATATAAAAAGTGTCACACCCCAACCAATGGCGGAATACATCGAGGCTCGACTTGTGATAGATTGTTCAAAGACTTCATAACAATAAATTGTGATAGTATATTAAAATAGATTTCGTTCGTATCTAAGATTCAACAAGTATTCAATTTGTTCATGAGAAAATACAGTAACACAAACATGAAGTAAGATATAGATTGTTTCATTTGTTTCTAAGGCCGAATCCTAAGTGATATTTCTTGTTCCATCTCATCAAGCATTTTCCTGCAACATGTATAAAATATCCGTCAACACATAAAGTATTGGTGAGCATACTAGTTTTTGAATACATACATAGTAATAAAATGTTTTACTCAAATCATCATGCTATAGTTTTGCAGATACAGAATCATACAAAAGGCATAATCAACACTTGTTTGCTCTGCTTGACCTAACACCGAAGTGGTAGGCCGGTAAAACTTAACATGACCCAGTTAGGGGGCGGTGTGCTACTCCTATAGCGCTATACATGTAAGGTGGGTTGTATGCTAAGTGGCATTTGTATCTTAGAATTTGATTTCTAGCTTGGCATAGCATATAAGCATGTTTAGTAGATTGAGCATGTGAATATGAAAGCGTTTAGTGTATTTGCATAGGATACATGTTGAGCCCCAAAAGTGATAAAGAGAAAATGGGGACAAGTATGAACTCACCTGAATTACATTGCGTAAGTACTAGCAAGAAGCAACAAGTCTAAACTTGGATTAATTGAACTCTTGTATCCTATTACAAATAAATGATGCCTTAAATTCTAATGCAAATAAGCTTGTTTCGTTTCTTGGTTGAAAAGATAGTTTATTCAACTACCTAGACTCGTATTGAACTAATACGTGTCTTAAAGTAAGTATGACTTAACGAACCGATAAGAACTTGGTTTTGTTTCTCGAAAGCATATGTGTATGAATAGTTACTATGAATATATACTTTAATGTAGTATTCGAGGTCGCGTTGATTTAATTATACAAATTTATAGATTTGAATGTCGATATGTTTCTTATATTTTATAAAAATTTGGGCAGAGTTTCCTCTGTTTTTGTATAAAACCAGACAACTCAAGTTGTCTATATTATCGCAAAACATCAAATGTACAATACGACACATGGTTTAACTTTTGTCACACCCTCAAATTTCCACCTGCGGAGTTCAACCGCGAGGCGTGTGACACACCAGGATCCAAGTCAACGGTCACAATAAACGACGTCTAAATGTAAAAACGTACGTAACAAAACCATGCATAAGTTTAAAACCGACATACAAACAGTGCGGAAGCATTTAAAGTTTACAAAAGTCATGCATAAATAAAACATAAGTTCAAAAGTTCATAATTTCAAAACGTGCAGATGAGACCCTAGACGCGAGACGACTCCAGTGCGACCACGTGCGCCTATCCGACAGCTGCTACCTTAGCGACCTGAGAAAACATGCTAAAAGAGTCAACATATAATGCTGGTGAGTTCACAGGTTTTAATTAAACGTTTACAGTGATCCTTCAAAAATGTTACCATCACAATTACTACTATGCTAATGAGAACGCCAAACCAGGCGCAGAATGAGAACGCCAACTACCGGCGCAGAATGAGAACGCCAACCACCGGCGCAGAATGAGATACTCATACGGGTGAAACCATTACTGACTGAGCCGAGTGTTACCCTGTTTTGTTAGAGACAATATGCACCCGCCCGGCCTCCAGCCGTCGAGTGGGGTTTGTCAGTCCCCAATAGCGCTATCCATATTTCCCGCCATATACCCATGTTAGTGGTTTCTAGGGATTTTCAATGATCCGTATAGTACGATAAGTGAGCCATAGTATAATGTGATAAAGAGTCATAAGTCATAAAAGAGTTTGTAAGCATGTTTCTCACCCCGAAAGTAAAAACTGTAAAATGTGGGGCCGTGAACTCACCTTAAGTTGCGTATTCCGTTTAAGAGTAAACCGTATGCGTGATATGAGTAAACCGTCTGTGAGATATGATAGCCCCAACTATTGGCGACCTATCATAAGATATGTGTCAAGTTAGACTAACAACCCATCGGGTTCATTAGTCCCTAAGTCCAGTCCATGACCATTATGTGTCCGAAAAGCATGTTTAACCGACAACCAGACAACGTAAGACAAGACTCGACATCCCATTGGTGACCCGACATTCCACGTGTTAGATAAATACAAAACATCATGCCACATATGCAATTAAACACTTAATACGCGCAACAGTTCACGTAGTCTAGCATAAGATCCGATTAACGCATAAACAGGTCCGAACACGTGTTACTAAGTCATTGGGTGAATCCCGGGGTTCCTATCATGTTCCTAGGCGTCAAATCATGTTCCGGGATGTTAAAATATACATACAGCAGCATTACACGCGATTAGGAATCAAACTAGCAATTAGGAAAAGTCAACATGTGAGTAGGGCTGGTCAACAGGCGATTACAAGGGCTAATCGCCTGTTTATACACGAGTAGGCCTCTCATATAGGCGAGTAGGCCTCCAATCGCCTATAACATAGGCGATTAGGATCCCTAATCGCCTATAGTGCAGCTGATATGGTTTTTCGCGCGCCGAACACTCCAAATCAGATCCGAAACATGTAAAAACATCCAATAATCATCCTAACACATTAACAAACATATTCCAAGCAAAACCCCTAAGTTTTTATCATTCTAACAGTCCCGAATGCGAGCGCTTTCCCAAAATGGCAACTTAGCATGTAAACATCACATCAACATGCAAGAACTTGCCCTAAATAGCAATTATTCAGATTTAACCACATAATCACGTTGTCCGATAGCATCCTACTGTTCTAGCATCATCCTAGAGCAAACCCTAACATCACACAATCAACAACACACCTCATATCATCCTTAATCATCTAAAATCCTTCAAATGGGTCAAAATATCAAATATCAACAATACACCACCAAAACCATCCAAACTCCTAGGACATCATCATACTAACTTATCTCAGCAATAAACATCAAAATAACATAAGAACAACCATGATTCAATCCTAAAAATCCTATCTTTAAACATATATAACACATATAACACATGTAAAGGTGTGGGTTTGTTTAAAAACGGTTTTAAATGGATTTTCAAAGATAAAAACATTTATAAGTCAGGTCTGGACGTTTAGGGAGTAAAACATAATCATTTAAAGGTTTGGGTTTGAAGAACACACCTTGTAATCAAGAGGTAATGATGGGATAAGCTTGAAAATGGTGGTTTTGATGCAAAAACGAGTTCCAGAGGGTGTGTGGGTGTTGGGTTATGTTATGGGACGGCTAGGGTTGCACAAATGATGTTTTGGAGGTCAAGGGTGGTATTTATAGGCGTTTTTGGTCGTCCAGCACGTTACACGCGAGTATGCAGACTTATACGCGATTAGGGAGCCTAATCGCATGACTGTTCATGCGATTGGGGCCTAATCGCATGAACAGTGATGTGATTAGCCCCCTACTCGCTAGTACTCCCTCCTACTCGCCCCTATACAGGCGATTGGGCAAGCCTAATCGCCTGTAACCCCTGTGTTGGTGTGTTTTGCGCGTTAAACCCCGTTTTAACACATGTTAGCACATATTCACATACCGACAAGTCACATAATGATTGTAAACATATAATACATGATAAATGACACGTTCCCGCCCGATCACCAATTCCCGGGACCCGAGACTTGCGTATGTTAAAACTCTAATGATGTGCGACTCGACTCGACCGACCTTGTTATGTGTAACGTATGCGCGACTCGCTAAGGTAGACTTACTAAGTTTTCAAAAGTTAGTTACCGAAAGTTGCCGGGTGTCACATCATCCCCCTGTTGAAAGAATTTTCGTCCCGAAAATTTCCCGAAGTCGAGGAGAGAAAACAAATAAGAAGAAAAATTTTCCGGGTCGTCACATCATCCCCCTGTTGAAAGGAATCTCGTCCCGAGATTCTTTCGGTTTCAACAGTAATGAGTGTCGACCTCTGTGCCCAAGTAACGTTTCCCCAAAATACAACGAGTGAAGGTCATAAACCAAATGTGCCAGTAACAACCGGGAAACCACTTTCCCCAAATACGAGTATGAGACAAGAGACCCCCCGATGAAAGCCTACTGGAGCCTACTATGATCGGTATAACTAATCCACCGGTACCGTCCAAGTAGCATCCCCAAAGGACCCTCATCGACCCAAAGAATGAGAAACAGCGACCAAACCACAAAGAAAACACCCGAAACACGAACGCACAACAATGCGGATAAAAGTATGACCAAAGCGTAACAAGAGATAAGAGAGAATACGTACGGGTAACAGTGTCTGGGTCCACCTGGTTCTCCCTAGCACCAATCACATAAGCATGAGCACGAGTCCACCGGCCACCGCCTTCCTTGTCCCCATCCTTCCCCGCAGTCTCTGTGCCCCCTTGAGTCAACTTGGGACAGCTTCGCTTGAAGTGCCCCGCTTCCCCACAATGGAAGCAACCCTGGTTCCCCTGTGGAGCAGGGGTAGTAATAGCAGCAGTCTGAGTCGTCCTGGAAAGGTTGACCCTACAATCCTTGGCAAAATGCCCCGGCTTCTGACAACGCTCACAACGAAAGCTCTCATAAGTACCATAGTGATGAAACCCACAACGTGCACACTTAGGGCTTTTCCCAGCATAGCCCCCCTGTTTCTGGTCCGATGCTGACCCAGAAGCTTCAGCCTTCTTCGCTGCCGGTTGTCTCTGGGTTCCCGATGAACCCTTATCCACGCTATCCCACTTCCTCTTGTTCTCAGCCGGCGCCTTCACAGATGAGCCCCTAGGAGGCAAGACACCCTCAGAAATCTTCAAGTTGGTCATCTTAGTAGCTGACCGCACAGCCTCTGACATAGTAGTAGGATCCCTAGCAGACACCAATCCCGCAATCTCTGGCACCAAACCCGCAAGATACTGCTCTATCCTCCTATACTCTGGTGTAGACAAACCTGGACACATCACAGCTAGCTCGTTGTGCCTGATCGTGTACTCCTCAACCTCAGAACCAACCATCTTAAGATTCCCATATTCCTGTTCCAACCTCTTAATCTCCTCACGCGGGCAATACTCATCCTTCAACCTACGCACAAAATCCGCCCAAGGCATGGCGTTGGCCTCCCCAAGACCAAGTGTCTGTGTGACGCAGTTCCACCACGTCAAGGCGGCCCCTACAAAAGTCCCCGAAGCAAACTTCACCCAATCCACCGCTGGAGTCTCACATAAAGCAAACACCGACTCCGTCTTCTCCAACCACCTGAGTAACTCTACAGCCCCCTCTGTACCCTGGAAGCTGAGAGGCTGACAATCCTTAAACCGCTTATAGGCAACACCTGCCTGAACTGGAGGAGCAGCAGCACCCATGAAAGTCTGCTGGGCAGCCTGAAAAGCAGCTAGTGCAACACCCAACTGTTGCTGCATCATCTCATTGAGTTCCTCATGTGTCATAGTAATGTTACCACCACCTCTACCCCCACCACGGCGTCCACCTCCGCCACCACGGCGTCCACCTGCACGTCCACCAGCGCGACCAGACATGTTCTGCCAAAACATGAGACGAGACACTCAGTACTACAAACAAACCAAGCTGCAAATGACCAGACGAACTCAGAATGCGGTCCCAGCATGACCGTTAGTCCGAACGCAAAGTCCACCAAGATTTTCATGCATTTCGATTTGTGATTTCGTGTGCACCCGAAATAACAAATCGCTCTACATGGTCCCCTAGGCGTGCTTCGAGCTAGAACTTCAAGTCACCCGATAACCACATCTCAGAATGATATACTAACTCAAAAGATCGATAAATAAGTCCCCTCGGCTGTAACCCAGAGATGAAAATAAAGTGAAGCTAAAAATAGCCAAGAATGAGATAAGTAATGTGACACTGTTTGGTAAGGAGACCGACACCCCGACAAGGTTAGTATGTTTGCCCAAAAGACACGACTCAAATGTATGTGACCGTCTAGTGTGTGTGACTCGGCTATAGTCTAGACTCTACATGCAGTCCTAGTTCACTATAACCATTGGCTCTGATACCAATCTGTCACACCCTCAAATTTCCACCTGCGGAGTTCAACCGCGAGGCGTGTGACACACCAGGATCCAAGTCAACGGTCACAATAAACGACGTCTAAATGTAAAAACGTACGTAACAAAACCATGCATAAGTTTAAAACCGACATACAAACAGTGCGGAAGCATTTAAAGTTTACAAAAGTCATGCATAAATAAAACATAAGTTCAAAAGTTCATAATTTCAAAACGTGCAGATGAGACCCTAGACGCGAGACGACTCCAGTGCGACCACGTGCGCCTATCCGACAGCTGCTACCTTAGCGACCTGAGAAAACATGCTAAAAGAGTCAACATATAATGCTGGTGAGTTCACAGGTTTTAATTAAACGTTTACAGTGATCCTTCAAAAATGTTACCATCACAATTACTACTATGCTAATGAGAACGCCAAACCAGGCGCAGAATGAGAACGCCAACTACCGGCGCAGAATGAGAACGCCAACCACCGGCGCAGAATGAGATACTCATACGGGTGAAACCATTACTGACTGAGCCGAGTGTTACCCTGTTTTGTTAGAGACAATATGCACCCGCCCGGCCTCCAGCCGTCGAGTGGGGTTTGTCAGTCCCCAATAGCGCTATCCATATTTCCCGCCATATACCCATGTTAGTGGTTTCTAGGGATTTTCAATGATCCGTATAGTACGATAAGTGAGCCATAGTATAATGTGATAAAGAGTCATAAGTCATAAAAGAGTTTGTAAGCATGTTTCTCACCCCGAAAGTAAAAACTGTAAAATGTGGGGCCGTGAACTCACCTTAAGTTGCGTATTCCGTTTAAGAGTAAACCGTATGCGTGATATGAGTAAACCGTCTGTGAGATATGATAGCCCCAACTATTGGCGACCTATCATAAGATATGTGTCAAGTTAGACTAACAACCCATCGGGTTCATTAGTCCCTAAGTCCAGTCCATGACCATTATGTGTCCGAAAAGCATGTTTAACCGACAACCAGACAACGTAAGACAAGACTCGACATCCCATTGGTGACCCGACATTCCACGTGTTAGATAAATACAAAACATCATGCCACATATGCAATTAAACACTTAATACGCGCAACAGTTCACGTAGTCTAGCATAAGATCCGATTAACGCATAAACAGGTCCGAACACGTGTTACTAAGTCATTGGGTGAATCCCGGGGTTCCTATCATGTTCCTAGGCGTCAAATCATGTTCCGGGATGTTAAAATATACATACAGCAGCATTACACGCGATTAGGAATCAAACTAGCAATTAGGAAAAGTCAACATGTGAGTAGGGCTGGTCAACAGGCGATTACAAGGGCTAATCGCCTGTTTATACACGAGTAGGCCTCTCATATAGGCGAGTAGGCCTCCAATCGCCTATAACATAGGCGATTAGGATCCCTAATCGCCTATAGTGCAGCTGATATGGTTTTTCGCGCGCCGAACACTCCAAATCAGATCCGAAACATGTAAAAACATCCAATAATCATCCTAACACATTAACAAACATATTCCAAGCAAAACCCCTAAGTTTTTATCATTCTAACAGTCCCGAATGCGAGCGCTTTCCCAAAATGGCAACTTAGCATGTAAACATCACATCAACATGCAAGAACTTGCCCTAAATAGCAATTATTCAGATTTAACCACATAATCACGTTGTCCGATAGCATCCTACTGTTCTAGCATCATCCTAGAGCAAACCCTAACATCACACAATCAACAACACACCTCATATCATCCTTAATCATCTAAAATCCTTCAAATGGGTCAAAATATCAAATATCAACAATACACCACCAAAACCATCCAAACTCCTAGGACATCATCATACTAACTTATCTCAGCAATAAACATCAAAATAACATAAGAACAACCATGATTCAATCCTAAAAATCCTATCTTTAAACATATATAACACATATAACACATGTAAAGGTGTGGGTTTGTTTAAAAACGGTTTTAAATGGATTTTCAAAGATAAAAACATTTATAAGTCAGGTCTGGACGTTTAGGGAGTAAAACATAATCATTTAAAGGTTTGGGTTTGAAGAACACACCTTGTAATCAAGAGGTAATGATGGGATAAGCTTGAAAATGGTGGTTTTGATGCAAAAACGAGTTCCAGAGGGTGTGTGGGTGTTGGGTTATGTTATGGGACGGCTAGGGTTGCACAAATGATGTTTTGGAGGTCAAGGGTGGTATTTATAGGCGTTTTTGGTCGTCCAGCACGTTACACGCGAGTATGCAGACTTATACGCGATTAGGGAGCCTAATCGCATGACTGTTCATGCGATTGGGGCCTAATCGCATGAACAGTGATGTGATTAGCCCCCTACTCGCTAGTACTCCCTCCTACTCGCCCCTATACAGGCGATTAGGCAAGCCTAATCGCCTGTAACCCCTGTGTTGGTGTGTTTTGCGCGTTAAACCCCGTTTTAACACATGTTAGCACATATTCACATACCGACAAGTCACATAATGATTGTAAACATATAATACATGATAAATGACACGTTCCCGCCCGATCACCAATTCCCGAGACCCGAGACTTGCGTATGTTAAAACTCTAATGATGTGCGACTCGACTCGACCGACCTTGTTATGTGTAACGTATGCGCGACTCGCTAAGGTAGACTTACTAAGTTTTCAAAAGTTAGTTACCGAAAGTTGCCGGGTGTCACAACTTTCAAAAGCTATAATAAGCGAGTAAATTATACTTTTCGACAAGTAACATTTATATATTATAGTTCAACATTTGGCAGTCGTAATAGTAATTCGTATGAAGTATAAGTTAATCGCTATTTGATTTGTCTAAGCTAATAATAAAATAGTTTTCGTTACAACTCGGTTCAGTTCGTGTACACTTTTAGAGTAAGTATTTATATACAATATACACGAAAAGAATAAACTAGAGTCGTGGCGTGCGTTATACCTTCCCTACATGCTCACGAAGGGAACGAAACGACACACAAACTGTCTCGGTTTCGTGTTGACCAACTTTGACTGCGACCAGGTGTTTGAATAGAGTTTACCCGAAGATTGTTTTTGTTTAACTTCTATTGACCCAAGCAGAAAGCAAGCCAACCTGAACCAACAAACGACCGGACTAAACCCAGCCTTAGCCGACACAGCAGCTCCATCATCGAGTACAGGTGGCGGCGCCGCGGCTACCAATCACCAAGGTCATCATCGGAACCCAATACTCGACGCCCTATCCGAACTATAACCACCACCAAATCAGACCAAACCTGACTCGGGACTGAACTCTACTAAACCCAGCTCGAGCCTCAAACAACGAGCACCATAACCACAACAGAACCACCACTAAACCGACCATTATATGATCGCTGCTATTTTGTCTCTTTGTGCATCACGACTGGTAACCATCAGCTATGCCCATTTCGGGTGGTGTTTCCTTGTGTTTGTCGATGCTGCTTATCTAGGGAGGAAGATGATAGGTTCAAAAATATGATGGTGGTTATCTATTGTGTGTGTAAGAGTATTTGTGTGAAAAAGAAAACAGAGAGAGAAAAAGATGAGGGCAGGGAAAAATGGAGGAGAAAAGAATAAGGGGGCCAGGGTTTGTGAGTTTCAAATGAGGAGGAGAAGGGGAAAGATATGTTATATAGTTAGGGTTTTGGTGTAGGTTAGGTGGAAAGTTATTGCTTAAACGAACCGACTCGGGTCTCGTTTATGGATTTTGCTCGTTTAAATGCTTAGATAATTATTTCACAAATCATATTTTTTTAGATCAAATTAAAACGAGTGTTTAGAGTACACATTAGCCATATGTATATATGTTAATAATAGGCATATATATAGTCGTGTGAACATTCATAAGAATTACTACTACTACTACTACTACTACTAATAATAATAATAATAAAACAATAAAACACACACATTGTGTGTGTGTCGTATGAATGATCATGAGATCATTTTCCTACACCAACCAAACCCTAAAACTCATGAATCATGCCCAAATCCAAGCCAAATCAAGGGGCTTTTCAGTGCATAAACAAGAAACGGGTCATCTAGGGCCTAAAGAACATCAAGGTACCTTTTATTTGGTAGAAATTGATGTTAAATTCGTTTATGATCTTGATGAAATTCTAGGGTTTTAATAAAAACGTGAATTTCATAGTCTCTATGTTCTTCTAGGTGTTAGTAAACATCAATGAGACTATAAAAATGTGGTGAAACATAACAGGTTGTTGATTCATGAGAAATCATGATTATGTGTTATGAGAAAGTAGTGGATTTTTACCCTAATCATGAACTACACTAGTATGTGGAATAATCTTGCAATTTCTATGTGATTAGTATCATGAATGTGTGCTAATTGTTGAAATGATCATGTGCCAATGGTTAGCTAAGCCATGGTGGAATCTAGAAAGTCTTGAACACCTAGAATTAACATGATGAAAATGGTGCATATGAGGTGTTCGATAAAATGCTTGAATGAGGAAATAAATGTGTAATACATGTATGAAAATGAATACTTGAAATGTGATGTTGAGCTAGAGGTAAAATGAATACATGAATGCCATGGATAATGAAAGAAAACCATATTATGTATTCTAACAAAAACAAGGTTTGACATGTTCCTAAGTTAGGTACGAGAACTAGGGAGCAAGCGGGTCAAACGGATGCAAACTCAATGCGTATGGAAACAAGAATGGATATGGGGTAAGTTTTACTTACATTATTAGACTATGGCATGGATTAAGTGTTGTATATATTGGTATTAAATCTTGAGTGTGTACTAAAGACAAACCCCGAGGGGTGAAATTCATTAAGTGGGTAGATTTATGTGGACTCACAATAAATCAAGGTTTATGAGATTAATTGAAACCATGAGTGGTGACCGAATGGTGAAATTCATCAAACGGGTCAATTAATAATGATATGTAAGAAATGACGTTTTAATCCAAAATGGGTCACTGAAATCATTTGAATGAAGTCGTTAAGTATGTTGTTAAATGGGTCAAGTTTGTGACACTTGAACCATAGATAAAAGCTTGGATAACTTAGTATTATGAACTATGCGTCTAAATGGGTCAAATGGTGATGTCCTCACCATGTGAGTCCAATACTTGATGCTTGTATTTCAAGCATCAAAATTCATGAGGTTAAACGGATCAAATGGCAAAGTTTTACCATTTGAGTTTTGAGAAATTAATGTGTATATTTAGAAAGCACGCAGGTAAATGCACAAGCGCATGCACGCTTGATGCTAAGAATCATGGAGGATAAGCACAAGGTATGGATATGGGTCAAGGTCACCCGGTAAGTCCGTAGCTAATTAAACGCCTTCAGGAAAAGCAACATGGGTACTAAAACTACCCACATGAAGTGTGGGTGCACATCAAGTAAGTTATTTCCATAACTATGTCTAATGCGCGCTATGGCGCTTAGAATAGACTAAATTAGAACAATCTTGGGAAATGGTAGAAATCTAAGTCCGGAAGGACTTAGAGGTTTGTAAACAAGTCAATGAGTCAAAAGCAATGGGTTGAATCAAAAGTCTCGCAATGGGTGGCTAAATTTAAGGATTTGGCTATAAATAGGCATTTTGATCAAAAGATCAGAAAACGTATTTGATTATCATTTCCTTTGATTTAATTGGGGTTCGAGTTCGATCGAACGTGGATTCCACAACAATTGCAATTTCATCGGCCACTAAGATTTAGTCACCAACACCCATCATTTGCACTCCTCTGTCAACCATTATTCCGGCCACCGTCTACGGCGGCGGCTGCAGAATCTTGAACTCATCCAACACCAAACCTCTTACTGTTTCATATCCAACTTTTTATAATAATAATTATTACCAAAAAATAAGAAAACAATTGTTCGTAATAGAGTGGCATATCTGTAAGAGAAAAGTTCCAACGGTCATACACCGGCCGATTCGTACAAGTTCCAACGGTCCTTTTTCTCTTGCCGTAACCGGCCCTTTTCCCTGCCGATCACCTTGTTAGCAGGTCAATTGTTCGTCTATTTGCAGGTACCCCCGACGACAGTTCCGTTTCCGGTTCGACTATGACCAGGCTCAACTTCTACGACGCCATCGGCTTCTGTCTAAAATTTTGAGGTCTCGGTACTTCCATCAAGTTCGCCAACCGTCAATTGCTCTACCAGACTACTGTCCAGATGCCTTCCTTCTTGTATTTTACTAACCAGGTGCCTTCCTTCTTGCACTTTATTATAATACTCAACATTTTACTATACAACTACAATATATTGTATCATATTTTTATCAAACGATATTCTAATAGCATAGCGTGAGAAGATATATTTGTGTGAATTTTGGGTGTGATTTGTGGGTGGAAGTGTTTTTTTTCTACCTACAGTGAGCGTGTTCTGTGGCCTATCTTTTGTGTGCACTTGTGATTGTGTGATTAATTGTAACTATAGACGCCACAAGTAATGACTTTTCCTTGAGATCGTGTCCACGAAGGAGGGGTGCAGGTAAGGGGAAATATAGGGGGTGTACGTGGCGTTTCACTTCTTGGAATGTAGGAACCTTAAACAGTAAGTTGCTGGAGTTGGTAGATGTACTTAAAAGGCGTAGGATTCAGATTGCATGCCTTCAGGAGACTAGGTGGAAAGGGCATAGAGGGGCTGAATGCAACGGGTATAAGTTGTATTCAGGATTCGATGGGGTTAAGAACGGGGAGGGTTTTCTAGTGACTAAGGAACTGCACAGTAGTGTGGTGGAAGTGATAAGACATAGTGATAGAATTATGGTCTTGAGGATAGTACTAGGTGGTAAAGTAGCGTCTGTGATTAGCGCCTACGCGCCTCAAGTTGGACTTGGGGTTCAGGAAAGAAGAGGCTTCTGGGAAGGTCTAGACGTAGTAGTGAGAGCTATACCTAGGGAGGAGAGAATATCGGGGGGGGGGGGGATTTTAATGAGCACGTAGGTAAGGATAATGATGGCTATCAGTTAGTCCATGGGGGTTTTTGTTTTGGTTATAGGAATGATCCTGGAAGGGATCTTCTAGAATTTGCGGTGGCCTACGAACTCGGTGTCTTAAACTCCTTTTTCAGGAAAAGAGATTCGCATTTGGTCACTTTTAATAGTGGGGGTCGTAACACGCAAATTGACTACCTCCTGATGAGGCGAGAAGATCGAAGATGTTGGAGAGACTGCAAAGTTCTTCATGGAGAGACGATAGTGTCTCAACACCTCTTGTCAGTGGCTGATATAGTTCTAGATTCAAAGTTGATTGAAAAGGAAAGGAAATCTCAACTTAGGATCCGATGGGGAAATTTGAAAGGTGATAACATTACAGTGTTTAGAGAGAAGATCAGTGCAAGGATATCACCCTCTCTAGGTGGAGACGCAAATCGACTGTGGGAGGACATGGCAACTACCATTTCACATGTGGCGATTGAGACTCTAGGTGTCATTGTAGGAAAGAAAAGTGGGCGCAAGGAAAGCTGGTGGTGGTGTGACGATGTGTAGACCAAAGTAAGAATTAAGAAAGAGAGGCTCATGGATCTTATGAGGTGTACAATCGAGGTGGATCGAGTGAGGTTGAGGGAGGAATTTAAAAAGGCCAGGAGGGAGGCGAAAAAGGCAGTGGCAGATGCGAAGAGCGCAGCCTTTAAGCGGATGTATGATTGTCTAGAAACAAAGGAAGGGCAACATGATATGTATAAGATTGCCAAAGCAAGAGAGCGTAGGAGGTAGGATCTAGGATTAGTGAAGTTCATTAAGGGTTTGGATGGGCATGTTTTGGTAAATGATAAGGACATTAAGTTGAGATGGCAGACTTACTTCCACGATCTTTTCAATGGGGGGAGGATCTACCAACAACAAAGCGAAAATCATACTTGTGAGCGTTGGATTTTAGTTAAAACAGGATTATACGATCATACAAGTCACAAAACTAGGTGCGGAAACCCTAGATCTGAACAAATTGATAAAACACAAATCACGACACAATCAAGATCATTTTCAATAACATTTCATAGATTAACTTTCATTCAAAAAGCATTTACAATGAGTTTATGTTAATCTAGATCACACAGATAATCTCTCAAAAACACCTATGAACCTGATCTGAACCTGGACACAAATGACAACTCTCTTACATTATCAAAAACTCAAAATCTATATATAGGCACTGCACATTCGCCCGTTTTCACTGGTCGAATGTGAGTGTTTTCCACATTCGCCCACTACAAGTGGTCTAATGTGTCTTCTGATCTTGTCCAGTCTTCCTTCGTCCAGTCCAAATCTACCTTCGTCCATTCTTGTTTACCTTCGCCCAGTTATATCTACATTCGCCCTAACTATAGTCACCTTCGGCCATCACTAACATATGTTAATTATTGTATATCCAATCCTTAGTCGCAAAACGCATCAACAATACTCCTTAAAGGTGACGTCTGAGTAACTGCGCCTGCCAGGGCATTACACAAGAAGAGGTGATGACACAACTTAGGAAGATGGGAAGGGCTAAGGCAGTTGGTCCAGACAACATACCGGTCGAGGTGTGGAAGAGTTTAGGAGATGAAGGAGCTCAATGGCTAACTACTTTGTTTAACCTTATTTTTGAATCTGGAAGAATGCCAGACCAGTGGAGGAGCAGTGTCGTAGTGCCTCTATATAAGAACAAGGGAGACTCCCAAAGTTGTGAAAATTATAGAGGGATTAAGTTACTAAGTCATACTATGAAATTATGGGAGAGGGTTATTGAGGCTAGAATTAGAAAAGAAACTCAGGTTACTATAAACCAATTTGGTTTCATGCCAGGGCGGTCAACTACAGAAGCAATTCACATTTTAAGGAGGCTGATGGAAAAGTATAGGGAGAAGAAGCGTGATTTACACATGGTGTTCATTGATCTCGAAAAGGCATACGATAGTGTGCAACGTAAACTGATTTGGGATACTTTGGTGAGTAGAGGGGTCCCGGGGAAGTATATAGACTTAATTAGGGATATGTACGATAAGATTGAAACTAGTGTCCGTACGCCGATAGGGGACTCAGACTTCTTCCCTGTGGAGGTAGGACTCCACCAAGGGTCAACATTGAGCCCGTTCCTTTTTGCAGTTGTCTTGGATGAGTTGTCCAAGTCAATTCAAGAAACAGTCCCGTGGTGCATGCTTTTTGCTGATGATATTGTGTTAGACTGTTAGTGGCGGAGACTAAAGAAGGCTTGAATGTCAGGTTAGAGGAGTGGCGATCAACTTTGGAGTGCAACGGTTTAAGGGTTAGTCGCTCTAAGACTGAGTATCTTCATTGTGATTTCAGTGGTGCGGGTGATGATGACCACACTCAGATCACCATTGAGGGTCACGTTGTCCCTCGGACGACTAAGTTCAAGTACTTAGGATCGTTTATACAAAAGGATGGGGAGATTGATAGTGACGTAGCTCACCGCATACAGGCTGGTTGGTGTAGGTGGAGAGTTGCCACTGCCATACTGTGCGATAGAAGGTTCCCAACTAAATTAAAAGGAAAATTTTATAGGGTTGCTGTTAGACCTGCTATGTTATCTGGAACAGATTGTTGGGCCATCAAGAAGGCACATGCTCACAAGATGGAGGTAGCCGAGATGAGGATGCTGAGATGGATGTGTGGTCAAACGAGGTTAGACCGAATTAGAAATGAGGTTTTTAGGGAGAGGTTAGGAGTGGCTAGTATCACTAATAAGATTAAAGAAGGGAGATTGAGATGGTTTGGACATGTGAGGAGGAGGCAGACGTCGGCTCCAGTTAGAGTTGTGGAAACCGTCGATGTGGAGGGGAAGAGGAGTAGGGGTAGACCCAAATTAACTTGGGACGAACAAATTAGGCATGATTTACTAGATTTGCACCTCTCCGAGGACATGGTCCATGATAGGAGTTCGTGGAGACGTAAGATTAAGGCTAATGACCTTTAGGGTGTGTCATACAATAGTATCCTCAGATAGGTTTTACATGCCTAGATAACCATATACATTAGGGAGTTTATGCATTTGATTTTATTCTATCTATATGTTCATTTTTTCATATGCTTATGTTACGCTATGTTACTATATCGTCACTGCTTGTGTTATTTGGCAACTTTTTATAGGTTTTATTTTAGCTATGTCTGTATGTTTTTTGTTTGTTCCCGAGTTGAGGGTCTCTCTGGAAGCAGCCTCTCTATTCGCAGTGATAGAGGTAAGGTATGCCTACATCTCACCCTCCCCAGACCCTATCAATAGCTTGTTATTTGTGGGATTTACTGGGTATGTTTGATTGATTGACTAAAGATTAAATCTAAGAACCAAGTCATAATGACACAAAACGGACAATGCTTTTAGTTGAACACGTGTCCAATGATATGACAATATGATTTCTATGCCTTTGGTGTGATTAAGAAGTGTGTTGTATAGTCCAAGGCCTTAACGGGTCGATTTAGGTAGAAGTCGACATAGACATTCAAAACTAGAAACTGGGTCTTGGTGACATAAACTGGATGATGTTTTTGTTAAACAAGTGCCCAATGAGTCAACAATATGAATGCTATGCTTTTTGAATGGCCAAAAGTGCTTTGTATAGCCCGTTGCCTTAACGGGTCGATTTGGGTAAAAACAGTCTTAACCGAACCGAAGTGTAAATTGAGGGTGAATTTGGTTTCGGACAAATGTTTGGAATTGAAAATAGGATATGAGAATAGGCCCTAAGTGTAGGGACTTTAACTTAGCCAAAAATGGGTGAAAAATCTTGAAAAGGTTGGAAATTTGGCTAAGGCATGTAATACAACAAAGCTGCAAGAATTCTGTGAAAAACACCACGTCGCGCTACGTGACGGGGAGAGGCTATTTTGGTCGCGCTACGCGACGAGCATCAGGATCCAAATTTTCTCATTTTTACCATTTCCATCCAATCCTATTCAATACTATACATATTTAATGGGTTATATGTCTTGTAAAACCCTTAGGTAAGAATAATTTGAAGTCGGAGCAAAGATCAAGTCGCGAGAAGAACTGAACACACCCGAACGCTCAACTAGCTTCCTCATTTGAAATTCCCGATTAAAACGCAAGCTTTAGTACATGTTTTTAGTAATTCTAATTATAAAATTTGTTGGGACCTATAATTTAGAAATCACAATGAGTTAGATTTCATAAATATCAAAGTTCGAAATCGGGAGTGTTATTCATTAAGACCAAAGCCCGTATGTTTTAATGTTAATCGCGTGTTTATGGGTTAGGATCTTACAGTTTATATATAGGGTGTACCGCAGCTAACCCTCCACACCTTTGGTATTTTGAATTTGTGCTGGCCATCTACCAAAAATCCTAAATAGAATTTCATCTCACTTTAACGTAACTATAAATTCATGATTATGTTTCGGACCGCAATCGTCAATTTACCTTACATTGGGGTGTTATGTCTTTCTATGACACTAACTCGAAATAAAACGATGGATATGACGTAAAAGTGTCCTAACTCTAAGAGCTAGTCATTTTATTTGTGAAACAAACACGTAGATATGCGACGACTTGATAACATAATGATGATGTATGCAGGTAGGCAAGCAAGTATTAACGAAACAAAGCATGTATATGAATTTAAGCACGTATGAATTTAGACATGGGCTACAACCAACATTGGTTGTCTGGAAGGCTACATCCCAACGAGATGTATTCCTACAATTGTTGTAAGTGTAATCCATGAAGTAATGTTAATGCATTTATTGAAATAGAAAGGGATCGTTTACTTTTGTTTAAAGGAGATTCAACATGAGTACTAGGATGTTTTGAGCTTTAGGTATAAGCGAGTTCAAATATGTGTGTAGAATGTTTTTATGACGATTTATATGCATTAAGTGAAAAAATTAAGTTTATAGAATATTACAAGTATTATAGAAACTCCATTTTCAATATCATGGGAAAATCTAGTTTTACGCATAATCAAGTCTTAGGCTTCATGGATAAACAAGTTTCATGTATGATCAAGTTTGCAAGTAGCTTAGAACATCATTGACTTTCAAGTATCAGGTTTCATAGATTATGAAAAGATGTATGTGTAACACCCTAAAATTTCTAAACCGTATTTTATGATAATATAAGCATACGAGGCTTTTAACTAGAAAATGCTTGACAAAAGATAGGAGGGGCCATATTTGCCAAATGACCAAACTTGAGTTTGATTAATATTAAAAACAAAATATGGAGATGAACTCCATATCCCCAAATTCGTTCATAACACACACACATACACCAAACCCTAAAGAAACTCAAGAACAAGCCTAAATCAAGGTGGAATCAAGGGGCTTTTGATTTCATTCGCCCTAAAATGAATCATCCAAGCATAATACACACCAAGGTAACCTTTTGTTTAGCTAATTTTAATGGTATGTTCATGCTTGGTTATGATGAAAAATCATGGGTTGTTATAAAAACGAAAATTAAAGGTTTGCAAAGGTTACTCTAGTATGAGGAGACCATAATACATGATAATTTGTGTGTGTTAAGCAAAATCCTTATGAGATGATTATATCTTTGCAAATTCATGTTATAAGATGAATTGGGTTTCTTGGTGGATTGGTAGGAACCACCTTTAAAGCATGAAATACTAGCTTTTTTTAATACTTATCAATGATAAACTATGATTTAGATGTTTATTGGAATGCTAGTAATGTTAATCTTGGTTAAGGATGGATCCATGAGGTCCTTAAGTCCTAGAATTAAAGTTAGGAAAAATCATGCCTACCAAGTGTTTGATAAAGACTAGGTTCTAACAACCTAAGTGATCGTTCACCTCATAGGTGCGAATACAAGAAACTTTGGATAGCGGGGATCTCGGAATGAGGTAAAGAGGAAGCACGCATAAGGTAAGTCACTCGATGGCTTAAATCTCAATATATCCCTAATATGTTTATATGCTTAGTTATACCTTTGTATGTATATTTGAAACTAGTCATTGGAATGTCACAAAAGAAGCTTAAATGAGATTCATAATTCATAAAAAACGGCCTTATAGGAAGTTTGTCAATATCCCAATTAGGCTAACGGGTCAATTGGGTGAAACACTAGTTAAAGAAGGACCTAAACCGAGGGTCAACTTTATGCCAATATCGATTGTCGTTAATTGCTTGAGTATATTAGTAGAGTTTATGTTAGTAATCTCAAGCTAGTCTAGAAGCAAAAGGGGCGCGAGCTAAGGTAAGTCCTTCTAGGACTCAAATCTTGTACTCATACCATTGTGATATTGAGTTGCTAGGCAACCACTCCCCAAGTGATAAGTGACCGGTGAATCCGTTATACCAATGGGCAATGTAGACCGGGTGCTTGAAATTGCGCATAAATGGCCCACGGGGCCATAGACGCTAAAGTAGCGCCACAACGGCATATTGCCCAAGGGAAATCTTGAAAACTACCTCTAGTCATGAGGGATAAATCAAAATCAGGTCATGATTCGATTGGGGAGAGAGTTAGGATGAATGGGGATACTAAAAGGTAACGAGGACAAGTTCCCGATAAAACCCATGTGTCCAAGCTAAGTCCAAACCCGCCATTGGTAAGTGTTGGGTGAGCTAGAACTGGATAGTTAGCTAATCTCCCAGGTGTGAACCTTGACTATGTCTTTAGATTAGCATATGTCTAGCTTTGGTCTTGGTTTTAGGCGAATACTTCTAAACTGGTCGATTTGGATAAAAACAACATATGCATGTAATAACCGAAAAGGGACCTTGATCAATGACATCTTATAAGCATGATATAATGGTGTCAAATAAGTCCCCAAGTGTCCCTAGGAAGGGCCTTAAACATGGGTTCAAAAGGATCCAAATCCCCTTTAAAAACTAGTCAAGATGTTAGTTTCACAATTTTTTTTGTGCAGCAGCATGCGCCTAGGACGCCCAGACATGCGCCTAGGACTTCCGACTGATAGACTCCGGACGCCCAAGACCTTCTGGAGACGCCCATCAGGACGCTGGGCAACGTCCTGGACGCCCAGAAGTGCGTCTAGGACGCTCAGCCTATTTTTGTATGATTTTCTTTGTTTTGTGGCCGTAAGCTACGGCCGGTCTTTTTCCTACGCCTTAGGTTGGTTGTTTTATTCAATTACTTGACTAAATTAACACACATTCATGGGTTTGTTTTTCATATTCAACCCTAGGTATATAACTCGGAGGATGGATGATGATCAAGCTCATTTTGTGAAGAACCGAACGTTGCATCGTATTAGCTTCCGCATAGACTCTTGATTTTGGGTGTAAAACTTAAGCCCATTGGGTTGAAATCATTGTGAATAACCTAGTACTTATGTCAAGTGTTTCAAAGTCGTGTTTTGTACATATTTGTTAACGTCTTAACATGGTTTTTGGTAATCGTATCACATGTTTAACCCGTATTTTATTCGTTAAACGCAAGACAACGGGTTAGGGTCTTACAGTATGTGTATCGAAACATATCAAGTAATGTGATATAAGTATAATTGTATCTTAGAAGGTGTATCTAGAAATGTATCCAACTGTTGAGAGGACACATAGACCTCTACTAGTTGTTGGGTAGCAAAAGTGTCAAGATGCAGATGTAAACGTACATGTAGAGGTAGTTCCGATCATATCGTACACAGATAAACGTATACGGACAATTAGGATGGGAAACCATTTTTGAGTTTATTGAAAATGAAATAGTCATTCCCTTGGCAAGAGTAATTAATGATCAGGTATGCTTTGTAGGAGATGGAGGTGTAGAATGTGTTAGATAATATTAACAATATGTAAGTCAATGATTGTAGATATGGAGGACATAGATAATTAAGTGGATGATGGTAAGGAATGTTGGTAATGAGAAATGAGATTTTGGTTGATAAGTATTCAAATTTAATGGGGAATGATGTATATTGAATATAGTTGAAATTTAACCATTGGTTGTGGAAAATGAAAATATTGTTGGAAAATAGTTTAGCTCAATAAACTTGCAAATTTATAGACATGTGGGTATAGACTAGTTGACATGAAATCAAGTTTATGGAAATGATCGGTTTTACAAAATAAATAAATAAATTGTAGACGTTTGCTTGCGAAAAGAACTTATGATTCTTATTATAACCCATATATGAGAAGGTCAAGTTTCATATGTTGTCAAAAATTTTCAATTGTAAACTAGGTATGAACTAGGTAAATAAAATGACTTCAGTTTCATGAAAGAAAAATTCATATTCAAAATTTTTTTTAGCATTATGAAATCACACATAACGAAAATAATTGTGTACCTATTTCGAACAAGATTTTTTTTAGAAAATGTTAGGATCTGAGTTTGATTGTTTTGATTTGTTTATATAAAAGATGTGATGAACGAAGTGAATATAAATGGAAAGTGCAGCGGAATGATAAACTATAAATCAAAACAAGAGAATAATTGTTTTTAATCGAATGCTTTCATTAATTGAAAGATTACAATATTACAAGTACTCCCCCTTAGCCTGATCACTCTGTGATTGTTTGTCTGAGAGAATGTTTCGAGTGATAAATAGAACAATACAAGCACTGTTCTATTTATAGACAAATCTAAACCACGGATGATCTCAGCTGGCGTCACCTAAGATAGTGACCTCTAACAGAATAACAACATAAAACATCTGTTAAATACAAACTACTGTTACATTGTAAAACACTGAAAGGTAAACTACTGTTGAGGAAAACTCTGATGGTCTTGTATCATCTGTTGGAGCTTAAGTGTTGTTGGCTCCAACAGACCTTTAGTCTTCAGCACTTTAGTCAGCAGTTGTTCTTCATCAGACCTTTAATCAGCAGTTGTTTATCTAGCAGTCCTTTGTAGCAGTTGTTTCCAACAGTTGTTGAGTACAGCAGATGTTAGGGTCAACAGCCTTTGGGAGAAGTATCTTGTAAATGCTGGTTATTTCTAAGGATCAAAGTGTTACGAACGTTTCATGCTTGTCATATATATTTTATTTCTTAAAATATATATATGTATATTTTCATCTTGCCGTAATGGTATTTTTCTCATATGTCCGTTTGTCCGTTTTTCGCTAGTTCATGTAACTAAGTCCGTTAGCTTTTTCCACATTTTCTTCCAATATGCGTTCTATGGAAATATTATTCGTACTTCCAATTCCGAACGTATATTTCTTGGAAAAATATACTTTTGTATTTTTTTAGTTTGACTCGTTAACTTGTATCTCAAAAATGTTTCTGATACTCTTATATTCCCATTTATATAAAAGTATCCATTTTTGTACAAGTTTTTCCCAAGTCTTTACTAATATTTTATAAAACCTTATTTTTATAAGATCCTTATGTTAACTTATCCTCTTATTTTTATAAAACTTCTATTTTTATAAAAATACCTCTTTTAATTTATACATAAGTAAGTTTCTCATGTTTATCAAAACTACACTTGGAAAAACTATTATTTACGTTTTTGACACTGAACTTTCCGTTAATGCATTTTTGGACCAAAGTTTCTAAAATACATATTTTAGTCCCTCAACTTTCTAAGTTACAATATTAGTCCCTTAACTTATACTTGTTGCATTTTTCATCTTATCCTTCAAGGTTAGCATTTTTCTTCCAACTTAGTGGACTTTGAAGAATCATTTTCTTAATGCTTGATTATTTTTACTTCATTCCACTTCTAATAATCTTATAATCCATCCTAGATGCTATTAACATGTGTGTTTCATATTTTTATCCAAAATATCAACTTTTCACTCATCCAAGTGAGTAGACTTTGAACATGGAACTTTTCACCTATGATCATCTAACCCATTTTAATATATTTTTGACATTAGCTAGTCATCTTATGATGATTAAAATCATCTTTTATCATATTCAAGTCCTTTTCAAAAATCATATTCCAATCATCATCCAACTCAAGTGTATGTTCATATTATTACATTTTCTCAAAATATCACATTTATTAATATTAGTCCAAGATTTATTCATGTTATTATTCTTCCATTTTTATCTTAGCAAGACACATTATTTCAAAACCATATTTCCCATCAATGTACAACTTGCTCATACATGCACATAATATGAACATTAACAATCAAAACAAGGTAAAACTTACTACTAGCTCAAGGCTAGGGAAGACAAGAACCTTGGATTGGATGGGGTTTTAGTGTGTTCTTCCAAAGGGTTAAGCTCCAAGCTCTTGAAACACACAATGGGGTTTTGAAGGATAATGATCTAGAGGTGATTTGGAAGTGTAAAAATTGTAAGAATGATGTTGGTGTGGGGGTGTAATGCCACGGCTACAAGAAGAAGAAGAAGAAGAAGTTTTGGGGATTTTTGTTTCAAGTATTCTCAAGTGGCTTATAACATTCTCTTTCAAATCTTCCAAAGATCACTTAATATCTTTGTCTTGGATTATGGGAGATTGCAAGGATTATGTAAGATCACAAACAAAATCCATGGGATATTATAGAGGGTGTTTGGAGCCGTGAGTTAGAGAGAGAGAGTGGAGGATTTGGTGATTTTTATTGTCCAATGCTTGATCATGCAATCTCATGATTAATATCTTGATAATTGGATATTTAAGAAGATGAAGAGTTTAATGAGATGATTAAAAGATTTTTACCCATTTGAGTGGGCCATAGGCCGGCCCCAAGGGGGTGTTGGTGGGGTCCACTTTGCTAAATAATATCCTTAATTAGTTAAGTTAATCTTGTGCGGGTACCGTCCGGGTATTCTTGGGTTTTTATTCGCGTGTCACCCGAATATTAAAATACCCTTAATATTCCTTAAATATAGTCCAGTTTAATTACTGATAAATTATTTTGGCTTTTGTCGGGTGAAATTACGTGTTACGCGCGTATCGGGTGCGGTACGCGCACTTTATTCGTTACCGGGAGATTTGTACAATAAGTTTTCACGTATGGCTTTGGGTTTCCAAAACTCATTATATTTTGTGAAATTATCATTTATTATATATCCCAGGTGTCCGGGGTTCGTTTCGCTTATTAAGTTTTTACCGGGTAATCGCCAGTGTCCATACCGGATAGATTTGCTTGCGCATGATCCTATCATGTTTTGTCATTAAACTTATGCATTCCTATGCATTATTTGGGAATTGCTATCTTTCTAAGGCCTCAGTTAAATAATCAACACATAATTACGTTTAATTACGTTAATCGCGTTTAATTAATTAGTACGGAATTACCTTAATTTTGCCGGTTGTTACATCTGTCTAATGTAAAAGCCTGTTGAGGTCTCTTCATCAAAGGTTCATCGGGGTAGACAGATTTTCTGGGCAAGGTAGGGTCTTTCTTCCTGTTTTCTTCCAATTTCTTGTAAGTTTCAATCAGCCTCAACTCTGACCATCTTGCAACAGACTTCATCTCCCCATAGTCTGCAACCATAATCTCTTGTCTCATTCTTCTGAATTTTAAGGCTATGGCTGGATCTCTGCCTTTACTGAAATCTGGGGCAGAGACCTTAGCTAGGGGATTCTTGGCCATGTCCTCAATTCTTATGAGTTCTTCTCTGAGAGCATGAGTGGTCCAGCGTGCAAACTGTTTCTTGTTTGCTTTGTAGGGCATGGTTGACAAGATTTGTTCAAGAAGTGATCCCTAACCTCCCTTTCCATGTCACTGCTGAGAGGCATGGCAGACATGGAGTTGCTCAGGGTCTTAGCAAAATCTTCAATCCTTCTCAGTTTACTAAGCTCTGCTGAATGGATGCCCTGAACACTCCTGTCATCTTTCCCTTTGCATTCTCTTTGATGATGGCATCTGCCTGTTCAGCCTTGTATTTAAGATATGTGTCTATGTTTAGGGGAACAGGACAATTTGGAAGAGATGGGAAACATCTTTCAGATGGTTGTTCAGTATTGTAGAAGGATTGCATTTCCCCCTTGAGTAGATCAAGTTCAAGGGATACTGAACAACCAATGGTGTAATGGTTGGTGGTGGTCTATGGGATGTAAATTGTGAGGTGTGTAGTGAGAATGATGAAAGTGGAATGGCATATATGGGTGTAGATTGTGTGGTTGAAGTAGTAGGTGGTGATGTGTGAATGTTTTCATCCTGTACAACAAAGGTAGATTTTCTCTTCCTTCTGTACAAGATTTTTGGTGATGGTGGTGTTGCAGCAGTGGTTGTGTTAACATCTGTTGGCACTTTTATAGAACTAGCAGATGTTTGGGATTTAGGTGGTGGAGTGGTTGTAGGTGGTGTGTTGGTGGTTGTGGTAGTAGGTTCAGTGGCTGGTTTGGTGGTTGTAGTGATAGGTTCAGATGTGGTGGTGGTATTAGTGGTTTTGGTGGCAGCAGTGGTTTTAGCAGCAAGTTTGGATGGTGGTTGTCTGACATGTTTGGCAGGCATTTTCTTCCTTTTAGAGGAACCCACATCTTCAACTTCCTGCTGTTGTTCCTTTTCCAATTGTACCAAAAAATCTGCTTTATCTTCCAAGGTGTCAGCCCTCTTTTGCTTTTCCTCAGCAGCCTTTTTAGCTTTTTCATTAGCAGAGGTATCAACTTCCTTTGCTTTGCTGGTTTTGGCAGTTTCAGTAGCAACAGCGGTTTGAACAGTTGGTTATTGTTGTTGTTGTGGTGATGTGTGGGTAGACCCTGGTTTGTTGGCAGACTTTGATTTTCCCTTTTGTGAGGGTGGACAACCAAAGGGATCTAGCTTTGGCAATCTATCTCTGCCACTCTCCCCCTTTTTGGCATCATCAGCAGTGAAGTCATCATCATCTTCATCTCTGAGAATTGTGGTAGGGGCAGAGCCAGTGGTCTTCAGCAGATGGTCTTTAATGGCTTTAATATCAGCTTGGGTATCTTTGTACCTAGCATCCACCATATTTTTTATTTCAGCCATGTAAGTTTCATGAGTCTGATCTGCTAATTTTCTGTGAGCTATGATGATGGGGGAAACAGACTTCCATAGCTCACTAGCAATATCTTTAGTGGATGGTTGACTCTTGGTAAGAGTAGCCAATGATCCCAATATTGTCTTGATATCTGATTTGATATCAGCAATAGAGGTTTCAATGGACTGTACTCTGGCCGTCAATTCTTGGTATTTTAACCCATCACCTAAGTTAATAGGATCATCTGAATTCCTACCAGTGGTAGTTGTAACTGGTTCAGTCCTAGGAGGTGAGTCCAAAGGATGAGAACCAGATGCCCCTTTTTCTTGGTTCTAGGGACTTCCAACTGATTTTGGGGACACCATAGTGGGCTCATCAGTTGTTGCCTTCAAGGAAGTCTTAGCTATGTAACCACTGTCCTGTTGTGAGACAATGGTCTCTACATCAGTAGTGGCTGCTTCACTTGAAAACTCACCTAGAGTTTCATTGAACTCTAGGGGTGTAACCTCCTCTTCTGTTTGTGGGATGGCTGATTGATTTTCCTCAGTCCCAGTCACTTGTGGAGGTATACTCTCATTGATGGGTAAAGGAGAGGAACTGGGATTTTCCTGAGTTTTATCAATAGCCTCAAACAGAGGTTGCATGGTTTGAGGGACATGTTTTGGTGAAGGTGGAGGAGTGAAAAGAGAATTAGCCCTGGGAGAGGGGCTTGTGAACATATGGCCAAGTGACTCATATGTATCATGATGTGTTTCCCTTTGGCTTACAACATGATCCTTTTGTGAGGATTTATGAGGAGTTTGTTCAGGTTGAGATATATCCATCTGTTGTGAGGAAGTAACAACAGTGGTTTCTTGTTGCTTTTGTGTTGCAACAGGGTTTTCCTCTGGTATCTCATCTTCCATAAGCCCCCTTTTGGGTTTAGTGGTGGTTTTTGTGGATGGACGTTTTCTTTTGGAGGTGACTGGTGTGGGTTTCACAGCACTGAATGTAGTACCATGATCACCAGGAGCAGTGGGCTCAACAACAGAGGTTTGGACAACAGTTGTTGTCTTGGTCCTCTTTGTTTGTGTTTTTGAAATTTTTGACACTTTTGACACTTTTTCTTGGGTAGTTGAACCCAACATTCTTGTGAAAGTTTCATCAGTTAGACTCTTCATTTGAACAGACTCACCCTTTTTAAAATATTTATCTAGTAAAACCTTTTGAAGGATTACACTCAAAATTCTTGGGTAAATCAGAAAAGAATTATTAGACCCAGACTTTATGGCTTTCACATTTGATACTAAGTCCATAAACAGTCCCTGGGATAAATTGAAGTCAGAGTCTGACAACATAGCATAACCCAAGTACTGAATCCTCAATGGGATTTCATTAAAGGAAGTGGACTTAGCAGAGACATATAGAGGAGGGTATGAAAGAAAAATTTCATGACTGGTGGGAAAAACTTTTTGAAAAGTGTTGACCCAGTCATTTGTGCATCATAACCTCTTTCCTGGAACTCTGTGTGAAGCTCTGCCTTAGGGAAAGAGTCTTTACCTGACAGGTCATTGAGAGAGAAGGTTGTGGATATCAGTTCAGGGGTAGTGGCAATACTTGTTTCTCCAATTTTTGAGATAATGGATGTAGGCTTTTTGTCTTGAAAAAGAAACTCAGCATTCAACCAAAATTCTTGGAGGGTATCGAGATGAATAGGACCATCAGCGGTTAGGATTGTCAGGTATTTGGAGTTTAAGATGATGTCGATGGTGGAATGGAATGGAACGTTTTCATCTGTTTTTACCAGATGTGGGAGATAATTGTGGGTGGCTTTTGCTTGAAGATCCATTGTAATGGATTCCGAGTGTGAGAGTGAGTGGAATTGGAGTAAGGGTTTGAGGATGAAGAAGGCGGTTTCAGTATTTTGAATACAATGAGACAGTGTAACGACTGTTGTGGTAAAACAGGGTTTTTTATAGGCTCTGGTGAAACCGCTGATGTGGCCAAAACTCTGCTTTTGGGAGCAGACGTGGCAAACATCTGATGGCCAAACATTTGGTGGTATACAGCTATTGCCAAAGGTCTGATGCAAACAGCTGTTGTTTTACCAAAATGCTGATGCTAACAGCACTTGGGTTTTTTTATTATAGATAGATATATGTATATATATATATATATATAATGAAACGGTTGTTTTATCTGATCAGAGGTTTGAAACAGATTTTTCAACCAATTAGTGGTTGTTTTATCTGATCAGATGTTTGAAACATATTTTTCAACTAACAGTGGATAGAGTGGATGAAACAGTGGTTGTTTTATCCTTAACAGATTTTTCAACCAAAATGCTATTTTTAAGGATGAATTTTGATTTTTTGAAACATTTTAATGTTTTTATTTAAAACATTTTTGTTGTTTAGTCCATGTTTAGCATACCAATTCTAGAAATCAGATTTGTGAAGGTAGATGTGTCTAAAACTTTTGTCAACACATCTGCCAACTGATCCTCTGTTGGAACATGGTGTATAGAAATCAAACCTTTTTCATAGCTATCTCTGACAAAATGATGTCTGATGTCTATGTGCTTTGTGGTTGAGTGAGAAACTAAATTTTTGATGATATTTTCAGCAGCTTGACTGTCCAACATGAGTGGAGTCTTTAGTGCAGTTATCCCAAAATCCAGCAGTTGATTTTGAAGCCACATGAGTTGGGTTGTATAGCTTGCAGCAACAATGTATTCAGCCTCAGCTGTTGAAGTTGAAACAGCTGCTTGCTTTTTGCTTTGCCAAGAGACTAAGGCATTCCCTAGAAACTGGCACCCTCCTGATGTAGACTTCCATGTGGTGTGGCAGCCAACAAACTCACTGTCTAAATAACCTGAAAGCTCAATGTTTCCATTAGCAGGATACCAGATACCAAGTGTGGGAGCACCTTTTAGGTATCTGAATATCCTTTTCACAGCAATAAGGTTTGACTTTCTGGGTGAAGCCTGGGATCTTGTACAAACACAAGTGGCAAACATAATGTATGGCCTGGATGCAGTTAAGTACAATAAAGACCCAATCATGCATCTGTAATGTGTCTGGTCAACCAGTTCATCCTTGTCATCAATAGTGAGTAGCTTGACTGTACTCATGGGTGTACTACATGGCTTACAGTCATTCATCTCAAATCTAGTTAACAAATTTTTTACATATTTGTTTTGATGAATGAATGTGCCATTTTGCAGCTGCTTCACTTGTAGACCAAGGAAGCACTGAAGTTCACCCATAGCACTCATTTCAAACTCTGCTGTCATGAGTTCCCTAAACTCTTCACACATTTTGTTACATGTGGATCCAAAAATGATGTCATCCACATATATTTGAACAATCATTAAATCTCCCCCTCTCCATTTTAAAAATAAGGTTTTATCAATTTTACCTCTTGTGAAACCAATGGATAAGAGAAAGGTGGAAAGAGTCTCATACCAGGCCCTAGGTGCTTGCTTGAGTCCATACAAGGCTTTGTTAAGCTTGTAGACATAATCATGATGGAATGTGTCTTCAAAACCAGGTGGTTGACATACATAGACCTCCTCCTGAATTTTGCCATATAGGAATGCACATTTGATGTCCATCTGATACACCTTGATGTTGTGGTTGACAGCAAAGGCTAGGAAGAGTCTGATAGCTTCTAACCTAGCTATAGGAGCAAAGGTTTCATCATAGTCTATCCCTTCTTCTTGTCGAAAGCCTTGAACCACAAGCTTGGCCTTATTCTTGACAACTATACCCCTTTCATCAGTTTTGTTTTTGAAGACCCACTTTGTGCCAATTGGATAAACAACCTTAGGCAGTGGTACAAGTTCCCATACTTGTTGTCTTTTAAACTGAAGGAACTCTTCCTGCATGACTTCTACCCAACTGTTGTCTTTTAGTGCTTCTTGGTACTTGACAGGTTGTGTGAGTGATAGAAAGCCTGCAAAAAGACGGATCTTTGAGGATTGGCTTCTTGTTAGCACGCCCTCTCTAATGTTGCCAATGATTTGATCTGGTGGATGAGCTCTTAGGTAGATTAGATCTCCCTGATATGGTATGATGGCATTTTGAGGTGAAGGACAGAGGTTTGGTGACTCTGTTGTTGTAACATCTGTTTGCACTTCTGTAGTGCCAACAGATGTTTGAAATGGAGGTGGGGGAATGGTTCCAAGTAGTGTAAAACTGGACTGACTTTTGTCAACAGAGGTTTGACTTTTGTCAACAGATGATTGAGCAGTGGATGTAATAGGTGAAGCAGTGGTTTGAGGGTAAGACTGGCCAACAGTGGCTGACTAAGCTGTGACAGAGTTTTGACAGGTGTTTTGAACAGCTGCTTCCTCTGATGCAGAATAGACTTTATAGTGATTTGGAATCACAACATCTGTTCTGTAGTCTTGTTGTGGAGATTGTGAAATACCTGCACTGTTAATTTTGACAGTAATATCTTCAAATTTGAATTTATCTAAATCAAACAACTCAACAGGATTTGCTGGGATTTTTAAGGATGAAAGTTCATTGAACTTTACATTCAGAGTTTCTTCTATTGTTCTGGTCCTTGTGTTAAACACTTTATAGGCCTTGGCAGTAGAAGAATATCCCAGAAAATATCCACAATCTACTTTGGCTTCAAATTTTGAAATGGAATCTTTAAGATTTAAAATGAAAGATGGGCAGCCAAAGATTTTGAAAAATGAGATTAATGGTTTGATTTTGAACAAAATTTCATAAGCAGTCTTTTGATGTCTTGGGTTGATCAAAACTCTGTTTTGAACATAACAAGCAGTGTTTACAGCTTCTGCCCAGAAGGACAGTGGCAAACCAGAATCTGCTAGCATGGTTCTTGCAACTTCAATGAGAGTTCTATTTTTTTCTCTCAACCACCCCATTTTGTTCTGGTGTTCTTGGGATGTTGTACTGCCTCACAATCCCTTTTGACACACAGAAATCATCCAACTCCTTATTTTTAAACTCTGTTCCATTGTCACTTCTAAAGACTTATACTGGCAAGTCATATTGTTTTTCAACTTTGGTGACAAAGTCCTTCAAGATACCTGCAGTCTCATCCTTAGAGTGTAAAAAGTAAGTCCATGTAAACCTAGAAAAAATCAACTATGACAAGACAAAATCTCTTTCTTCTTAGACTCATGATTTTAACTGGGCCAAACAAGTCCATGTGCAACAGTTGTAGACATTGACTTGTTTTGGACTCATCAATGGATTTGTAAGAGCTTTTATGTTGTTTTCCTTTTAAGCAGGAAACACAATGCTCATCACATTTGAATTCTTTTGATGGTAAACCTCTAACAAGGCTTTGTTTGGAGAGTGAGTTGATAGTTTGAAGGTTGGTATGACCCAGTCTCCTATGCCACAATTCTATCTCCTTTGTGGAGGCAGCAGAAAACAGACATACATTTTCCATAGGATTGTCCTTCAACATATCAACTACATACACATTGCCACTCCTATGAGCAACAAGTTGTGCTTTGCTCTCAGCAATGATGGTGTCAATCTTTTTCACCACTTCTGGCCCAATAATCTTACAAGTTTTCTTAGTGAAGAATGAGCCATAACCTTTGTCACTCATCTGTGATACACTAAGAAGATTAAATTTAAGATTATCAATAAGATTGACATTTTCAAACTTGAGTTTCCCAGCCTGAACAGTCCCTGAACCCAACACCTTACCTTTTAAATCATTACCAAAGGATATATCACCCCCTCCATGAGCTAAGAAGTCCAGAATAAGGGCTCTACATCCTGTCATGTGCCTGGAGCCTCCACTATCTACATACCAAAGGCTATCTAAGCATGCAGAAGCTCCCTGCACATCAGTAAATGATTAGTTTTGGTGAGTGTCCAAAGCCAGGTTGGCTTTGGATGGATCCATAGACTTTTCAGCCTCAAGCTTGGGAAGGTGATCAGTGGTTTGAACTAGTTTTTTAATCAAGTTCAACAACTGTTGTTGACCATTTTCCAGTGCTTGAATGTCAACACTTGGTGCAACAGTTGTTTCATCACTTCCTGACAGATGATAGTACCCATAGGGATTTCTGTTCACTCTTGGTTTAGAAGGCCTCTTGGGTTCTTCATAAACATGTGACAGACTATGACATGGTGGTTGTCCATATCCTCTTGGGTACTTGCTTGTGGGTGGAGCATCTGTTACTTGGACATCCCTGGAAGCAGATGTTTCTAACTTTTTGGTAACAGATGTTTGAACTGGAGCAAAAGTCTATTTGGGCTTTCCTTTTAAAGTACTCACCACTTGACTTGCAAGAGTTTTAGCCTTGTATTCTTGTATTTTGACATCAAAATTTTTAAGATACAGAGACACTCTTTGGTTTTGTGGTTCTTTTTACCACATATTGAGCATGTGGTCTTAGAATCACATACACTTGTTCCTTTGTTGATATCATATGCTTTTAGAAGAAAATAGTTTTTAGTGACATGATTCTTCTTTTCACAGAAATCACAGAACAAGTGAACAGACTTTTCTTTCTTTTTCCCTTTTTCAGTCTTCTTTTCAACAGATGCTTGATCATCTGCTGGAAGATCTATCAGGGGAATGACCTTTGCCTGTGGTGCTTTCTTACCATCAGGGGTTTTGAATTCAACTGGTTTGAAGTTCTCAAGAGTACCACACTCATCAGACCAAGTAGGTTTAAATTCATATTTTTCAAGTTCAGTGAATGATGAGGAACCTTCTGGTTTTTCAAGAACAATTTTCTTGCCATTGGGTTCAGTGATTTTAATCACTTGACCCTTCAAATTAGTTGGTACTACCTCAACTAACTTTTGATCCCTTTTGTCAGTGTTTTCAAAAGCTGGAGCAGTGGTTTCAAAACCAAACCCAAACTTCACATGACTTTTGGTTTGTTTGTTAAGGAGCATCTCAAAACCTTTACATGATTCCACCCATTTTTCACATTCAACTTGGGTGGCCTCAAGCTCACTATTGCAACTATGATATTTAGTTATCATAGTTTGGAGCTGGTCTTTGATTATAGTTGCTTCATGTTTTAAGCTGCTTATTTCAGATTCTTTTTCAATCAAATTTGATTTTAATTCTTTTGAAATTTTCTCAAATTTAACTTCATCATCTAAAATTTTCTTTCTAAGGTTTTCATTTACCTCTTTAATGTTAGCAAATGCTATTACACATTTTTTAGAACACAAATCTTTAAGGATTTGAGGAGATACCTTAGCAGCAGCCATCAATGCACAATCACACTTGCACTCACAATCATCAGATGCACCCCAGGGATCTAAGAGATTCACAACCTCTTCTTCAGATTTTTCACCTGCAACTACCTCATCAACAATATCATCAGTCATAACAACAGATTCAGTTACCACCTCCTCAGAATCAACCTCTTCTACCATAGCCATGAAACAGAAATTTTCTGGTTCATTTTCAGCTTTGGCAACTAGTGCAAAATTTTCATCTGTCAACTCATCTGGTAGACTGCTCCAATCAATAAAGCCTTGTGTGAAGAAACTCTATTGACAAGTCTCTACAGGAGCAGAGGGTGGAGCAGCAGTCATTGGCACATGTGCCTGAGCAACAGGTGTTTGCACATAGTGGATCTGAGGAACAGTGGTTTGGACATACTGGACAGGAACAGTGTTTGAGGACTGTGCAAAATGGGCAGTGTTTTGCACATTTGGTCCAGGGGTATTATGGGAAACTTGATAAGTGTTGGTCTGTGGCCTTTGATTTGGATAGGTAATCATAGGTGTACCATGTTGACTCCTACATTCCCTAACAAAATGACCAAGTCTATGACATTTATAACACTTTATCTTTGATTTATCCAACCCCACTTTTGACCTGCCAGTTAACCTTGTAGATGCAATTGTGCGACTAGTGCTTCAGATTGAACAACAAACTTGTTTTTGTGATTTGTCGTTGGTGCGAAGGAGAGTTTTTGTAGGTACGAAGGAAGAATAGAAGGTGCGAAGGAAGAAGCTGTGGACGAATGTGAATATAGTTTATTGTATAGCTTGGTTCGACCAGACAGTTTGGGCAAACCTGCACATTCGCATGATCAAAATGGGCGAATGTGCAGTCTATAAATAGACAAGCTTGATTTTTGAATGTAACTTTTTGTCATTATTATTCCCTCCACTTTCTGATATTCCCTCTAGTGTTTTGTTTAGTTCTTTTCACGTTCTCACCCTGTTTGTAATCATCTTTCAACGTGTAATCGAGTTGTTAATTAATGAAAAGCTTTTGAAAATGATGATTTGCTTGTTTTGATCTGTTTAACTATTATTTTGTGATTGTTTTAGGGATTCCGCACCTAAAACTAACTTGTTTGATCATTCTTTGTTGTTATACGATCCATTCACGCACATACAAAGTGGTATCAGAGCCATTCTGGATCAAACAACCACAAATTAATAGTTTCTCAGTTGATTTGGACCTAATTTTAGTCAAAAAGTTTATGTTTTCATTGAACAAACTAATGTGATAAGATTTTGATTGATTACAACTTGATTTCAAGGTTAAATTGGATAATTCTCTTCATTAAAGTTGTTCCAAATCAATTTCGATTCAAAACCTGATTTAGATCATCAAAATCCATCAACATTTGATAAACATGATCAAAATTAACGGATTTTCAAAGAATAACCGTTTTTGAATTCACAGGGGTCGAAAGAGAGAGAGTGGTCGAAAGTGGAATTTTATTTGGTCGAAAGAGGGATTTTGTGGTCGAAGGAGGTGTTTTAGTGGTCGAACGTAGACTTTCATTGCTTATTTTGTTCATTCGCCCAGTGGTGTCACCTTCGATTGATCGAACGGTCGAAGGAAGAGGAAAACGGTCGAACGAGAGAAGAAAGCGGTCGAAAGAGATTTTGTGATTTGAGTCCACATTCGTATCAATCAAAACGGTCGAAGGAGAAGATTATTTCTCATTCGCACGTTCGATCATACGAAAGAGTATCCTGTTTTTAAAACATTTCTAATCTTTTCGTGGTCAAGCACCACAACAGCAGACAACACAAGATCCATGGTCGGTTGCAGCCCAGAAGACTAGTCCACCATCCCAGCCAATCAATTACATGGCTATGACTAGTTCGGCTCCTCAACAAGTTGTTCAACCATTACAACAACCTATTGACAACTATTGGGGAGTAGCAGCAGCTGCAGTTCATTCGCAGACGACCAATCCCATATCCACACTTATTCATGATCTATCCTCAGGAAGCGGCAATCGTCCACAAAAGCTAATAGACATGAAGGTGTACAACACATGGAAGACGAAGTTTAAGATCCATGTGGAAGGACAAGGACTTGAGGGAGCTGAGGCATGGCAGATGATAGTCAAGGGTTATGTTGCTCCTATTCTGGAGAATACTGGAGAACCGATACCTTTGGAGAATTTGGCGGATGATGAGAAAAAGAGGTTTGCGATAGAGAAGAAGGCATTTTCTCAGCTATCTCAGGCGATCAACACTGATTTGCTGCATCAGTTTGGATCGTGTACAACATCCAAACAATTGTGGGATATGCTGAGAAATCGACATGATGGTAATGAGAAGACAAGGAAGCTGAGAATGGAAGAGCTTCGGAAAGAATTTGAGAATTTTAGCTACATGGGCAATGAAACTCTAAAAGAGTTGGTTCCACGGTATTGCCATTTGCTCACAGAACTGTCGAGCTATGAGATCAGCATACCAATGTCAGAATTGGTGGATAAATTTGCTGATGCTTTACCACCATACTGGAACCAACATATTAAAGTGTTGAAGGAAAAGGATGCATACCAGTATTGGACTATCAACGAGTTCATTCAAAAGCTGGAAAACAAAGAAATGGAGGAGAAGAGAAAAGCCAAGAGAGCTCAGATTCCACAGAATCCAGATCTGTATGTAAGTGGTACATCTAACTCTCTTTCTGCTTCAAGCACTACTTCAAATGTTGCTCCTCACATTGCATGTGTATCCAATGTTGTTGAACCCACAAAAGCACCAATCAACTACCTTGCCCAAACTTCATCTTATACACCATCATACACACCTCAATCTTATCCAACACCAAACTTTATTCCACCTTTTTCACCATTACAACAAGCAGCCTGCTACACAGCAAGTCAACCTCAACAACAACAACAATATACTCCTCACATGAATCAGATGCAGATTACTCAAGCACAATCAAGTCAAAGCCCGATTGTGTTAGAGACCTCGAATCTTAACAATGTGACTGTTGAAATTGCTTAACAGCATGTTGCTTTGGTATCTGCTATGGTTGCATCATATAACGGTTTGGTTGCGAGTCAGATTGGAAATAACAATCTCACCAATAAGGACTACGCACAAATCGATAAAGAGGAGATGGAGCTTATGGACATTCAGTGGGCTTTTGCAAGCATAATGAGGAGAGCCACTGACTTTATTCAAAAGACTGGAAGAACTGACCTCTCAACTTCTCCGAACACCACATACGGCTTCAACAAAGCCAAAGTTACATGTTTCAATTGTGGTGAGAAGGGTCACTTTAAGAGAGAGTGCACACAGCCTGCACAGCAAGGTAATCGAAACCCGTTCAATTCAACCTACCAAAACAGACAAAACCAAAACCAAAATCAAGTTTCATACAACAGTCCCAACATCTCAAGCTTTCAACCCCAAAACAATTACCAGAACCGTCAACAAAATACCAACACTAGACAATCCACAACTCAAAACCAACCTCAACAAAATCCAAACCGAACCATTGTTCCTATCTCTACACCTAACACTCAAAACCAAAACCAAACTGACAATCAAAACCAAGCACTTGTAATTCAGAAAGATGAAGGTTTTGATTGGACGGGTATGCAATTGGGGGTGGAGGAGATTACTGCTGGAAACGTGGCTTGTGTGGCACAAAAGATGAGTTTAGATGAGAATGAGGAGACTGAAGTGGAGGTTGTGATTGAGAAAGTGTCGGAGTTGAAAATAGAGGAAGTGAATGAGGATATGATTGCTGAGAGTGAAGACAAGAAATCTGGGATGATTCTTGATTCTGTCACGGATGTTGGAGAGCACTACGATTCAGCTTATTCGGATATGGAGAGTGATTCTGATTCGGAAGCTAGTGTGAATTCACTAGATGATGACATTGATCAACTGCTAGCTGAAGCTGATTTCCTGATGACCCGCAAGTCATGTATGGTGGATGATGCATGCACCAAGATTGACTACTCCAAATTCTTCGCAGGCAAGGAAGCTCACTTCGCTTTGATGGCAATGACAGAACCTCCTAAACCGGTAAGTTCTGAATCTCAATCTAAAGTGTGTGTTAAATGTGTTAAATGTGCTGATTTTGAAAAACTGACAGATGAAAATAAGCTTCTCAAGGTCCAACTTGAGAGTGCCAAAATAAACTGTCAGATTTATCAAAAAGATTTAAAAGATTTCAACAAGGTTCTTGATGGTTATAAAAAGGATGTGTCTGAACTTAAAAAGACTTTATCAATTAAACAACTTGCCATTAATAACTATATTAATGAAATGGCACCAAGTTAGAAATGGCAACCATCAAGTGCTTCGCTGAAAAAGTGAACAAGAAGTTAGAGAGTTACAAGCACATAGCATATGTAGTTGACCATATCATAGAAGAACCCTCCCAGTCGAATAGTGCAAACTATAAGGCGGTCCCATCTCCGGTGTTGTTTGAGAACCATAATTTACATGCAATACCACCGGAGACTTTAGTCAATTCTGACTCCACATCAGAAAACGAGCCCAACACTTCTAGTGTCGGAGACCCGTATTCTGATGTGAGACCTGTATTGGGAAACAATGAGGGTGTGGTCGCTGCTGATGATTCAGATGAAGAAGATGAACAATCTGAGACGGTTGAAAATGAAAGTGATATCCATGATGAAAATCATATAATCACTACTGAGCCAGTCTCACCATCTCAGATCGTTCATCCCATGGCAAATGCTCATCGTAAGAATGTTGTTAAGAAAACTGAAAAATCTGTTGGTAAGAGTGTTGAAAAGAAAGAGGTAAAGAAAATTGAGAAAAATGTGAGTAAACCGGTTGAAAAGAAAACTGAAACTAAATCTGAGAAAAATGTGGTGAAACCGGATGAAAAGAAAAATGAGATTAAATCTGAGAAATCTAATGATATAAGCAACGAATCGTGTGACAAACCTGTCAAAATTTTCTATCGGATGCAAGGCTCCGATAAGATTTTATCTGATGATGAATATCCGATTAAATTTGTCAATTATTCCAAAATCGAAAAGATCTGGCAGGAAAGTACGATTTGGTTTCCAAAATTTGAACGAACCAATGACATTCCTCCAGAAATTTTAGAGAAAACTTATTCGGATAAAGATGCCAAGGTCAATGTCACACAATTTGTTATGCCAGTTGATAAAGCTAATAGTTTCATTGAACCGACTTACTCGAAGGAACCAGCTCCTGAGAGTTTAAGGAAACAATGCATGGTTGATCGATATCCCATTGCTAGTTTTTCCAAGTCGCCGATCAAAGAAAACTATGAAGAATATCGTGCGTGTTATAAGTGCGGGGAAAGGGGACATTTACTTGCCGCCTGCCCGTACGTACGACACAAGAGGCACGAGGTGGAGATGAGGCAACATCATGATTATCCGGTTGACAACTACGGTTATCCACAAAGACGGTATTTCCCTCAGCAAGCACCGTATTATAATCAAAACAATTTTTACAACAAGAGGGAAAACCGTCCGATGACGTATGATAAACGCAACCGGATAACCACTGAGAAATCTGTTAAGAAACCTGTGATGAACTCAACTGCTGATAACAAAAAGGTTGCTCCTAAACCTAATGGAAAACAAGCAGTTGGACCTGTCTCTGTTAAATCAGAGAAGGTAACCAAGAAGGTTGCATTTAAAGATGAAGTAAAGAAACCGGCTGAGACTTCAAAATCTCAGATCCGGATCTTGAAAAGATCTGAGCAATCCTGGTCATCTAAGGAATCTGAAGGAGCCTCAACTTCACAGAATGAGAAGAGTGAGAAAAAGAAAGTTGTGAGTGAAAAGAAAGGGGTTGAGTTAACCCAAGATGTTTGTGAATCGAAAGAATCTTTGAAACAACCCGTTCAAAGACCCAAGACCAAACAGGCTTGGGTCCCCCGAAAGATCTAACTGCTTTACTTTATATGTGCAGGGAGCTCCAGCTGGCCCTGTTAGCAGCCTATGGATTGTTGACAGTGGAGCTTCTGGTCACATGACAGGGGACCTCACGCTACTCTTTGATATCAAAAACATAAACGGAGGTTATGTAGCATTTGCTGGAAATAAAGGAGGCTACATTACGATGGAGGGTAGTGTAAGCAATGGGGTCGTGACATTTGAGCGGATATCATACGTGAAACAGATAGATTACAATCTGCTCAGTGTTAGTCAAATCTGTGATAAACAATTTTTTGTGTATTTTGACGACAAATCTTGCTATATCTTGAAACCGGGGTTTGAACTTCCAAAAGAGTGGGTGATGCTAAAGGCACCGAGAGTAAACAACTTGTATATTCTCGATATGTCCAAAGCAATGACCACCTATGGCCAAGTCACGTGTTTCCTCTCTAAGGCTACAGAAAAAGAATCTATAATGCGGCACAGGAGAATGGGACACATTCATTTGCGAAAGATGAACCAGTTAGTGAAGAATGAACTTGTCACGGGAGTTAATGTGAAACATTTCCATTTGAATGACAAGTGTGTTAGTTGCAAAAGGGGAAAGCAGCACAAACAGGCCCATAGACCAAAGAAAGTCAATTCCGTTGAACTACCGCTTGAGCGTTTGCATATGGATTTATTCGGTCCAGTCAGACGTAAAAGTCATGTCGGGGAGTTGTACTGTCTTGTGGTGACTGACGATTATTCAAGATTTTCATGGGTCATGTGCTTGCATTAGAAAAGCGACACTTTTGACAATCTGAAGGTTCTGTTTACACGTCTGGAGAATATATATGGTCTGAAGATCAAACGTATCCGGAGTGACAATGGGACGGAGTTCAAAAACGCTCAGATGGAGGATCTTTGTGCAAACAAGGGAATTCATCATGAATATAGCGCTCCGTATACACCCCAGCAGAACGGTGTCGCAGAAAGAAAGAACAGGACTCTAATCGAGACGGTGAGAACTATGCTTGCGGATTCAAATCTTCCGGTCATGTTCTGGAAGGAAGCTATTTACGCAGCATGTTATACTCTAAACCGTGTTTTAACAGTAAAGAAGTTTGGCAAAACTTCTTATGAGCTGTTGAACCGACGCAAGCCGAATCTGGAGTATCTAGAACCATTTGGTGCCCCGTGTACAATGCTGAATCCTTCGGAGAAGTTCGCGCCAAAGGCTGAAGAAGGTTATTTTGTTGGATATGCAACTCCACTAAAACGGGTATTCAACAAAAGAACTAGAAAAGTCGAGGTGTGGGCTAACGTCGAAGTACAAAGATACACACAAAATGTACAGGGTGGAGGTCCAGATTGGATGTTTGATTACAAAGACTTCTTTGAATCATTCAATCTAGATAGCATGGTTGAAGAAGCTGTACTTCGCTTATATTACGAGGTCGAAAACGCCGTAACTTCACCATTAGTGCGTCCGATCACGGTAAATCCTCAAGAAGCTTCTAATGATACTACTGCTCCTGTGATGGAAGAAGAGATGTTCCAAGAAGCTTCTACAACGCTTAATTCATCAGATTTAGAAGATGAAGACGATGATGCAACACGTGAAGCTATTCTGGACAATGCTACAGTGACACCACCAGTGAACCCAACTAATACTGATGCTTCAACATCGAATGTGGGTAATGATCTGGTTTCTACAGAGAATTTGACAACTCAAACGGGAGTACAAGTACCTGATTATCCGGAATCTCGGATACATCGGATACACCTGCTTGAACAGGTTATTGGTGATCCAGGTAGCAGCGTGATGACAAGAGGGCAGTTGAGAAATGCTCAAGCACCAGAAAATATTGGCAACCTTGCTTTATATGCCAAAATACAGAAATCTGGTTTTCAAAATGACTGGTCTTTCGCTTGTTATGTTTCGCAGGTCGAACCGCGGACGTACAAGGAAGCTCTTTTGGATGATGCCTGGATGGAAGCAATGCAGGAAGAGTTGTTACAATTCCAGAAACTCGGTGTATGGACGCTGACAGATTTGCCCCCGGGAAGGAAGAAAATTGGAACCAAATGGGTGTTTAAGTGCAAGAAGGATGATAGAGGAGTCATAGTGAGAAACAAAGCTCGTTTGGTCGTTCAAGGTTTTCATCAGGTTGAGGGAATCGACTACAATGAAATCTATGCACCGGTTGCACGCTTGGAAGCTATCCGAATGTTCCTAGCGTTTGCATCATGGAAGAAATTTAAGGTGTATCAGATGGATGTAAAGAGCGCATTTCTTTACGGTGTGGTCAAAGAGGAAGTTTACGTAGGTCAACCGCCAGGCTTTGAGGACCCTATTCACCGGGATAAGGTTTATGTTTTGAACAAAGCTCTCTACGGGTTGCACCAGGCTCCGAGACAATGGTATGAGGAGCTGAGCACGTATCTTCTCTCGAAAGGATTCAAACGCGGACTGGTAGACTGCATACTGTTCACGAAACGAGCAGGAGATGACTTGCTTCTTGTACAAATTTATGTTGATGATATTATTTTCAGGTCAACTAACGAACTTCTGTGCAGGGAATTTGAAAAGGTTATGCAGGAAAAGTTCGAAATGAGCGCAATGGGAGAAATGCAGTTTTTCCTAGGCTTGCAGGTGGAACAAAGACCAACGGGGATCTTTATTCACCAGACGAAATACGTTTCTGAAGTCTTGAGCCGATTCCAGATGGATGATTCGAAGCCGATGGATACCCCGATACAACCTAATCACGGGATTGGAGTTGACCTTAAGGGGGAGCTGACTGATCCATTTACATACAGAGCAATCGTCGGATCTCTGATGTATCTCACCGCGTCTAGACCTGATATAATGTTTGCGACATGTCTTTGTGCGCGATATCAATCGAAGCCGAAACAGAGTCATCTTGCAGTTGTCAAGCGTATCCTTAGATATCTGAAGGGTTGTCCATCGAAAGGACTTTGGTACCCTCATGATGATAATTTTGACCTAATCGCTTTTAGTGATGCAGATTGGGGCAGCTGTGACAAAGACAGCAAATCCACAACGGCTGGATGTCAGTTTATGGGAAGCAGGCTCGTGACCTGGCAATGCAAGAAACAAACCGCAGTTGCACTATCCACATGTGAAGCAGAATACGTTTCAGCATCGAGCTACTGCTCACAGGTTCTTTGGATCCAACAACAGATGGTGGATTACGGTTTGCAATTTCTTAAAACCCCTATTTACTGTGATAATGAGGCCGCAATCGCATTAACAAAAGACTTAGTAAATCACTCAAAGGCTAAACATATCCGGATTAAATATCATTTTATCCGTGATTGTTATGCTAAAGAGTTGATCGATATGGTCAAAATCCACACTGATTACCAACGCGCAGATCTTTTTACCAAAGCTTTTGACAAATCCAGATTTGATTTTCTTTTAAAAGCTAATGGTATTAAAGAAAAACAGGACTGATCACCACCTCAGTCTATCACCTTTTAGTTTAAATTTTTACTGCTTTTCAGAAAAATTTCAAAAAACCAAAAACATTGAAAAATTTTAAAATCCATAAAAATTAGAAAATTTCTTTGCTGACTGCTATATCTTCTTCCCTTAGATTAATGCCGTCAGATTTCTGTGAACAAACGATATCTGGGCAGTCACATATTTGAAATTCTCCAGCTTATCCTTGGGAACAGTAAATTCGAAAATCTATAAAAATCAGAAAAATCAAAAATGATTTCCTGGAGTATAAAGGGAAATGATAGTACATCAGTGGGGATCTGACACATTCTAAATAATGTACTGCTATATAGGGCGTGTGTCTGAGTCTGTGCGATGTGCTGATAGGCTTCGTAGACCTATTACTGCGTGCCTGATACATACATATCAAACAAATTGATGTGTGGATGAACTCCTCATGGGCATATGGTCTTAGTATCGTAATTTCGTTTGATAGGGTATTTGTACAAAACTCGGAGGTTTAGGGTCGTTATGTTATTAGTTGTCTGGGGATAGCCTCTCTGATCTTCTGCTGTAAGTCATTACGGACCTAGATCAGATAGGGTGTCTTTATAAAAGAGCTTTGTGCCAAATCCTAAAGTTACCGAATTGAGGAACTTTCCATGCTATATGATGATCAAAGATTATCTATTACATCGTATTAATCACTGATGCAAATCATGATTAATATCAGTCCTCAACCTGGTATAGTGCATATGTTACTTTGCTGCATTAATTTGCTGACCTGTATACCTCTATGCATTATATCTTGTACAATTACAGACGACAAAAGCATAATCACGCTTTACAATGAGTCTTTGTGCATTTACTTCTTGATACGGGGGTATGTCGTGTGCGTGGGAACCCGAAACAATTGCGTTTATACTATAAATATCAGTATCAGTTTAAAGCATTGCACAAAAGTCTGCATGTGAGTTTATGTGGATCACAATATCAGCAGTTGCCAGATCACACATTGTCTTTAATGATAATATTTCAAAAAGATCAATGGTGTGATCAGATTTCTCGAAAACTGATATGATCCCTTTACCGGAAATCCCAAAAACATTTACAGTTTTTCATTTACATTTCTGCATTTTATTTTCTCGTCAAAAATTACAAAACTCAAAAAGATTTTAGGTGTGTTTTAGCATAAACTTTAGAAAATCCAAAAAGACTTTTCATTTCCATCTCATTTTTGATAACTGATGGTGGTTGATGTCGATTTTCTAAACCTTGATACACCATTTGAGCTTTGTAACTTTTTAAATGTGAAAATGTGATTGTTGGATGCTTAAAAGTTGGAAAATAATTGGATCGGGACTCATTTTTTTTAGATTTGGAAAATTTATCAAAAATCCCATTTCTCATTCGCCCATTCGGTTGGTCGAATGTGGGATTTTCATGTTCCTTCGTATGTTTTAAACGGACGAAGGAGAGTGTTCTTGAACATATGTTTCATTCGAACCCTTTTGGCTCATTCGAACCTTTCACTAGTGTCGAAGGAGACAAAAGTTTCTCCTTCGTACGTATAGAATGGGCGAAGGAGTATGCCTATATATACCTATCTGTCTTATTCGAACCCCATTCAAAAAATTTTCAGAATTTTCATCTTAACCTCACCTTGTTGCTTTGATATTTTGAACCTTATCATTGTGTTCGTCTTCAATCACTGATCATTTTCCACTATCATATACAGGTTAACATCAAGGATTGAAGGATTTAATCACTGTTTTCTGTTCGGACCCTAACTACTTAAACTGTTAATAATCCATTACATTGTGACAATTGCTGATTAGGTTTCATTACATATGTGTTTTAGGGGGAGAATAACTTTAAACCACGGATTCAAAACCAACAGGTTGATCAATTGATCATCTGTTGTGTTTAGAACCCTAGTTTCAATTGAAAACACATATATAATGATTAATTGATGAATTTGTTAGTATTGAATGATTAATCGGCATTGTTAGGATCTGTTTCAATCAAAAGAACATGATCAGAAACCCTTAATTTCAAAATAAAAAATTTAAAATAAGAACAGTCACCTTCGACCCTTTCGAATGGGCGAAGGAGATAATCAACCGGTCGAATGAAGAAAGTTTGGTCGAATGAAACTTTTTATCAAAATCAATACATTCGTACCATCAAAACTTCTCATTCGTACCTTATGGATTTCTCATTCGTACTCCCGTTTGGGCGAATGAGGATGTTTATTACCAAAACTTTCAAGTTTGAATTTTTGACGATTTTTAACATGTGTTTTTTTTATTGTTTTGCAGATTTAACGATGTCCGAGCAGGAAAAGACGACTGAACAAGCTGGATCATCCTCACAGCCTGCCAAGACTGTTTCTGAAGAGCTTTTAGCCTTCGAGAATGCGCATAACTGCTGTGCGTATCTCGGAGAGGTTAAAAAGCATACGGAGTTTATCGGAATCATAGAATTCTTGAAGAGATGCAGGGTGATAGATGCTATTGCTACACCGACGATTATTTACAGAGATATGATGCAAGAATTCTGGTCGGGAGCGAAGCTCTATTTCTGGAAATGCGAGTCATGTTTGACGAGCAAGATCCAAGGACAAAGAGTTATTGTTTCCGAGGAGGATCTAAGAGAAGCGTTGAACTTAGATGATGAGCCGACAGATCCTAAGGAGTTCAGTTTTATGGATCAGCGAAAGTGCTTTCTCAGAATGAAATACAATGGACCAATCACTGACGGTTCATTACATAAGGGAAAACTGTGCCCTCAATTCAAATATCTGGCACACGTTTTGATACATGTCTTCGGATCTGCAGCTGGAGGATATGACTTGATGCGAAAGAGTATCAGTTCTATGATGGTTGCCTTGATGTTGAACAAACCGTTCAATGTTTCAGGCATGCTGATGCAACATTTGCTAGAGCCTGTGAACGGCACGAGGAATCTGAAGTTTCTATTATATCCTCGTTTCCTCCAGATGGTGTTTGACAACAAGTATAAGGAATTGAAAAGAGATCCTAAGCACATAGTTGTTCAGGAACATATGTCGCTTAATACACTTGCTAGAATGAAGGCGTATAAGGGATTGTCAGTCAATGAACGTCCTCCAGTAAGGCGTTTATTTGGACATCTAGCAAGAGTTGATTATACAGATCCAGGTGAAGGGCTTGTGAGACATGCAAACAGTGATTCTGATCCTGATGACCCATTATATCCCGTTGATCCTGATGCGAAACGCAAAAGACAGGTTGTGAATGTCGGTGCCAAAAGTGGAAAGATCAAGAAGAAAGAGATAAGGTTAGAGGTTGCAACTGAACCTGAAAAGAAGAAAGGCACACCGAGAAGACATAAGAGCATGGCAAAGAAAGGGTTACACTTAGTTGGTGAGGCGTCGGTTGATTCTGAAGAGACGCAGGAAGATGAACGTTGGGATTCAGATGCTGAGACAGTAAAGACCGCCTCGCCCAAGGCCACTGAGGCTGGTGTGTCTACTAGTCAGAATATTGAAGATCAAGGGAATAAGAGTCCTATTCCTGTTGATGAAGATGAATTGATTATGAACGTAGATGAAGCTTTTTCTGGTTCTCCTGTACAAGCTGATAAGCCAAAGAAGAAGAAACAAGAGAAACCTAGTATCAAAAGAAAGAAGGAGATTGAATCGCTGATAGCTGGTAAGAAACTACCACCGGCTTCTAGTTCTCAGTCACCGGTTACTGCACCAGCACAGAAGAAGCAAAAGATTGCTACAACATCGAGCACACAACAGAGTGAAGATATACCTGTTGATCAGTTTAACGAAGCATTGGATAATGTGCTTAAGAAGATTAGAAAAGGCAAACTGCCTAATGTTGTTGAACCACCTATGAAGAAGAAGGTTTCGGTGGATAGTGATATAATGAGTGCTGTGAATCAGAGATTGTCTGAGATGATGAATATAATCAACAAACAGCAAACTGAGATCGAGCAATTGAAGACAAATGATCAAAAGATGCTGGAAGTCGTAGTCACATCACATGATGATAATGAAGTTTTGAAGAAAACTATCAAGAGGTTGAAAAGAGAGAATAAGAAGTTGCTGAAGCACGAGCAACGAAACACCAGAAGAATTATCGTCTTGAAAGAGGAGAACAAACAGTTGAAGAAGAGTAACAAGCATATGGATGATTTGATCAAAAACTTGTACTCTCAAGCTCCTCAACTTCAAGCTGGTGAAGTAGAAAAGGAAAGAGAAGAAGAACAGGTCGATTTTGAACCATCTGACGAAGAAGAAGATGAAGAACTTGATGAAGATGCAGGAAATGATACTAAGAAGAAGAAGAAGAAAGATGATGGGGATGATGGAGGTTCAGATGTAACAACCGGCAAAATTAAGGTAATTCCGTACTATTAATTAAACGCAATTAACGTAATTAAACGTAATTATGTGCTGATTATTTAACTAAGGCCTTAGAAAGATAGAAGTTCCCAAATAATGCATAAGAATGCATAAGTTTAATAGCAAAGCATGATAGGATCATGCGCAAGCAAATCTATCCGGTATGGACACTGGCGATTACCCGGTAAAAATTAAATAAGCGAAACGAACTCCGGACACCCGGAATATAAAATAAATAATATTTTCACAAAATATAATGAGTTTTGGAAACCCAAAGCCATACGTGAAAGCTTATCGTACAAATCTCCCGGTAACGAATAAGGTGCGCGTACCGCACCCGATACGCGCGTAGCACGTAATTTCACCCGGCAAAAGCCGAAATAAATTATCAGTAATTTAATAGGGCAAAATTTAAGGAATATTAATGGTATTTTAATATTCGGGAGACACTGTAACCTCACGAATTTTCCCATTTATTTTGCATTAAAGTATTTCCTGATCCATGATATAAAGTCTAATTTATTTCTAAGTATTCTTATCTTTATCCGTGCACTCTATTTTTCTAAGTTCCTTTTATCATTGTACTTAAAAAAAAAAAAAAAATCTTCAATCATGACATATGTCCTATCCTAATTCTATTTATAAAATCGTCATTTTATAAGACGGTGTTTTTTTTTTTCTAATTCAAACTAATGATTTTTTTATTTCTTATTTAAAACTAATCATTTTTCCAATTACATTTATAATCTCAAACAAGGAAGATATAAATTCATATATATATATATCAAAGTCCTAGTCAAAGTCCTAGTCAAAGTCTTAGTCAAATAGTCAATTCATCATAAAACCTTACTTTATGGTGTTGACCAATTTTAATAGCTAATTGAATCCAAAACTAGTATAAAAACCCACCTATGACCCATTATACTTTGCACCTCTAAATCGATTGTTTCAATCCGATTAAACTTTCCCTCATACCTTTATTCTATAGTCTATTACTTCTACAATTGAAGCTTTGATTATAAGCTCTTGTAATTGGCAACTTTGGGACTACACATATTCTATTTCTCGAGACTTAATACTTTGCTAAGGTGAGTTTACGTAACCATGTTTATGCGATTCTTTATACTTGCAACAATTATTTAAGCAATTCAACATGCATGTCTAGTAGTAAACTTTATTGCCTCATGAATTAGTCAATAGTTTCAACGAGTTTCAACGAGTTTCAACATTTACATAATCATTAGCTATGGCCAAGCCGACGATACTCAATAATAGATCTATTGGATTGACAACCCCACCCGGATACGTGTACCTCCTACATAGGTAACGTGGGTGATTGTTATCGTTCAACATATTACTAAGGTGAACCGTAGATGACGGGATGGACCTAAACTAGTCGGAGGTTTGATTATGTCAACATATTATACTATTCATGTAGACTTAAATTTACGATAGACATACGAATTGCTAAACTTTTATACTTAAACTATATGCTTAACATGGATTATGTATTCTCACCAACTTCTAGTTGACCCCCCCCCCATTTTTCCAAACTCAACAGGAAATACTGATGCATGAAGTCTAGAGCTAGCATGAGGAGATATTTGAAGTTTTAAGCTTTGTTTGATTATTTGATGTAGACTTTAATGTAATTCAATATTGTAATGTAATAAAGGATTATTTAAACATATGTATTATCATGAGCTACTGAACAATCATCAATACGTGACATCCCGATGTTTCCGCCATCGGTTGGGGTGTTACAGATTGGTATCAGAGCCATGGTTTTAGGGAATTAGGTTATTAGAAAAAAAAAATCTAGTCTATAACCATAGGATTTTAATCAGTACTTGCTCCTTTTACTTGCAACTTTTACTTGCTATTCTCTATCTCACTCCTACTTCTTATCCCTACTTCAACCCCTACAAGAAGATTGCTCTCCATCACAAGATCTACTCTTAGACTAATATGACAATCCTCAGGTTTAGCCTGAACCACCTTGAGATCTCGTCGAAGTTCTAGATTTTAATAACGAACACGTGCAATCTGGAAGGGTGAACGCCTGTATTCTGAGTTTTCTGTCTAGGACTGGCATTGCGCATATATCCCAATCAGACGATGGACCCGGATGCCTACCTGGGAATTCTCGGGATGAGTGTTCACTTATAGGCTAAAGCATGTCTTCACTATGTTATTAGAATCTAGAAGTTTTGATAAGTCAACGTTTTCGTTTATTCGTTTTAATTAATGAATAAATGATTACACTCACCTTCCTTAAACTAAGCTCAAAATTCTCAAAATTTTACAGCTTAAATCAATCTCATTTCATAACCATCCATGGATTTCACAATCACACTTCACCTTACCATCTTAGCCACTTTTTAAATATTTAACACCCTACTCAAATCATATAATCTCCATACTATAAAATAAACTCTTTATCAACTATCTTCACATTCACTATCTCTCACAACTTTGATTCTGCTTCAAGAATTTTTCATCATCCTCTCAAGAACTAAATTCATATCCTTCACCTTCTCACACATGAGCTAGTTACCCATGATAACCAAACTATTGAAACTTGATTGTGTGTTGCATCAAACATAATCCTTAGTTATACATGAGGATTCGACTATTTGCCTTATTTGAACATTTGAAACTAGAATTCATGGAATATAAGCTATTTACTATAGACACACCTAGAGTCATTAACCTTATCTAGGGCAACTCTATTACAACTCGTATGCTATACTTGATACTTGATTGCTTACATGTACATATTATCAATTTGCAATTCATGTGTGTAATAATTGGTACACTTAATCAAACAACTGATAGAGGATGAAGTACTTGCTCAACAGTTAGTAGAGTACAAAATAACCTACTCAACGATTGGTAGAGGTCATCATGCCTACTCAACAGTCGGTAGAGGCCCTACAACCTGCTCAACGACTGGTAGAGGCTATCATACCTGCTCAACAATCGGTAGAGGTTCCTACTCACTGACTGGTAGAAGTCTTTTTCCTGCTCAACAGTTGGACTCATTTTTGGATACATGGTTAATCATATTATTTTACATGTGTGTCTAGAGTTATAGAAGGACACAAAACCCTAATGTAAGGTAAATTGGTGATTGCGGTCCGGAACGTAATCATGAATTTACAGGTACGTTAAGGTAGTGTGAAATTCTATCAAGGTTTTCGGTAGTTGACCAATTATAAACCTTAGTTATCTGGTAGTTCATTTAGTCTTTCAATAGTCCATCAACTCATTCCTTTTAGGACTCCTAAAACTTAAGATTCTTATTCTCCTTGCTATTTCAGATGAACCTAATCCAACCCTTAAAACTCACACATAACAAACCTCTTATCCAAATTATTCGAAAGCAGATTATTCTATAAATTCATGTCGTGCCTTAACCCAAAATTTTCAAAACTACGGCTGCCTTAATTTCTACCCAACCATCCTCAAACCTGTGTTTTTAAATAACTTCGGGACGAAGTTTCCAAAAGTAGGGGAGACTGTAACCTCACGAATTTTCCCATTTATTTTGCATTAAAGTATTTCCCGATCAATGATATAAAGTCTAATTTATTTCTAAGTATTCTTATCTTTATCCGTGCACTCTATTTTTCTAAGTTCCTTTTATCATTGTACTTAAAAAAAAAAAATCTTCAATCATGACATATGTCCTATCCTAATTCTATTTATAAAATCGTCATTTTATAAGACGGTGTTTTTTTTTTTTTCTAATTCAAACTAATGATTTTTTTATTTCTTATTTAAAACTAATCATTTTTCCAATTACATTTATAATCTCAAACAAGGAAGATATAAATTCATATATATATATATATCAAAGTCCTAGTCAAAGTCCTAGTCAAAGTCTTAGTCAAATAGTCAATTCATCATAAAACCTTACTTTATGGTGTTGACCAATTTTAATAGCTAATTGAATCCAAAACTAGTATAAAAACCCACCTATGACCCATTATACTTTGCACCTCTAAATCGATTGTTTCAATCCGATTAAACTTTCCCTCATACCTTTCTTCTATAGTCTATTACTTCTACAATTGAAGCTTTGATTATAAGCTCTTGTAATTGGCAACTTTGGGACTACACATATTCTATTTCTCGAGACTTAATACTTTGCTAAGGTGAGTTTACGTAACCATGTTTATGCGATTCTTTATACTTGCAACAATTATTTAAGCAATTCAACATGCATGTCTAGTAGTAAACTTTATTGCCTCATGAATTAGTCAACAGTTTCAACGAGTTTCAACATTTACATAATCATTAGCTATGGCCAAGCCGACGATACTCAATAATAGATCTATTGGATTGACAACCCCACCCGGATACGTGTACCTCCTACATAGGTAACGTGGGTGATTGTTATCGTTCAACATATTACTAAGGTGAACCGTAGATGACGGGATGGACCTAAACTAGTCGGAGGTTTGATTATGTCAACATATTATACTATTCATGTAGACTTAAATTTACGATAGACATACGAATTGCTAAACTTTTATACTTAAACTATATGCTTAACATGGATTATGTATTCTCACCAACTTCTAGTTGACCCCCCCCCCCATTTTTCCAAACTCAACAGGAAATACTGATGCATGAAGTCTAGAGCTAGCATGAGGAGATATTTGAAGTTTTAAGCTTTGTTTGATTATTTGATGTAGACTTTAATGTAATTCAATATTGTAATGTAATAAAGGATTATTTAAACATATGTATTATCATGAGCTACTGAACAATCATCAATACGTGACATCCCGATGTTTCCGCCATCGGTTGGGGTGAGGTTAAAAACCCAAGAATACCCGGGCGGTACCCGAAAGAGATTAACTTAAACATAATATGGGATAATATTTAGCAAAGTGGACCCCACCAAACACCCCATAGGGGCCGGCCATGGCCCACCCAAGAAGCAAAACTCTTAATAATCCCCTTTAACCCTTCACCTCCTTTAAAACCCAATGATTAGTGAGATACCCAATGATATTAATGCATGGATTAACATTGGATGAAAATTGACAAATCCCTCACTCTCTCTCTCTAATCTCACGGCCCAAACACCCTCTATAATCTCCCATTTGATCTTGCTTGTAATCTTACATAATATCTTCATAATCTTTCCATCCAATCCAAGCAAGATTGCATAATCTTGGAAGATTTGAAGGTGAGATTATAACCCACTTGAAGAGCACTTAAACAAAATCACAAAAATCTTCTTCTTCCTCCTCCTTGTGGCCGTAAGTTTGCACCTCTACATTAACATTTCTCCTTCAATTTTTATACTTCCAAATCATCTCTAAATCATCATCCTTCAAAACCCTCTTTGTGTGTTCAAGAGCTTGGAGCTTAACCCACTTGGAAGAACACATTAAACCTCACCCAAGTCCAAGATTTTTGTCTTCCTTAGCCTTGAGCTAGTAGTAAGTATTACATTGTTTTTATTCTTAAATGTTCATGTTTTGTGCTATTGGAAGCAAGTTGTACATTAATGGGTAATAAAATGGATTTTATTAAGTTAATGTGTTTTGTTAGAATAAAAATGGATTAACAACAATATGGATAAATCTTGGATTTAATATTATCAATATGATATTTGAGGAAAATGAAGAAATATGAACATACTCTTGAGTTAGATGATGATTGGGACATGATTTTTGAAAAAGACTTGAATGTGATCAAAGATGATTTTAATCATCATAAGATGATAAGTTAATGACAAAAATGGATTAAAATGGGTTAAATAACCATAGATGAAAAAGTTCCATATTCAAAGTCCACTCACTTGAATGAGTGAAAAATTGATGTTTTGGATAAAAGTATGGAACAAACATGTTAATGACATCTAGGATGGATTATAAGATCATTAAAAGTGAAATGAAGTAAAAACAACCAAGCATCAAGAAAATGGATCTTCAAAGTCCACTAATTTGGGTGAAAAATGCTAACTTTGGAAGTTAGAGTAGAAAAATGCAACATTTGAAAGTTAAGGGACTAATGTTGTAACTTTGAAAGTTAGAGGACTAAAATGAATATCTTAGAAACTATTAGTCCAAAAATGCAAAAATGGAAAGTTTGATGTCAAAAGTATAAGTAATAATTTTCCAAGGTTGATTTGGTAAATACTAGTAACATACTTGGGTATTTTGTATAAAAAGTGTATTTTTATAAAAGTGGAAGTTATGAAAATATGGACTTGTATTAACACAAGGATTTTTTATAAAAAGAGAGATTTTAATAAAAATGTTGAACAAAGATTGAAACTTGAAAAACTTATACAAAAATGGATACTTTTATATAAATGGGAATATAAAAGTATCGGAAACATTTTTGGGTTACAAGTTGGACAAGTTGGGCTAAAACCTACAAAGTATATTTTTCCAAGGAAATAAACGTTCGGAATCGGAAGTAGGAATAACACTTCCATAAGAACGCACAATGGAAACAAATATGAAAAACACTAACTAACGCACTTAGTTACATGAGCTAACGTAAACGGACATATGAGAAAAATGCCATTGCGGCAAGATGAAAATAAATATATATAGTTTAAGAGATAAAATATATATAACAAGGGTGAAACACGCGAAACACTTTCCTAAGTGTAGAAAGAATATTCGTGGGAAAGGAAAACACAACGTAACGAATTAAAAACGCTAAACGACACATGAACTTAACAAGTAGTATCCACGCGATGGTATATGTACATATGCTCGTTTTCGACGAAATTCTAGTATATCTATTTGAATGGGAAAATAGATATGCGAGAAGGAAAAACGAGACGAGTAGGTGAAATATACCTATGAACGTGTGAGTGACCGACAAGATCCTAGTACATTTATTTAAATGGGAAAATAAATGTACGGTATGGTGAGTCTAGTCGGGCGTTAGAAATATGTTACCAAACGACAAGAACTTAGCATATTTATTTGAATGGGAAAATAAATATGTGGCAAAGTGAGTCGGGTCGGGTAATAAGAAATCACATTATATCGAGCGAAACGATCCTAAGTATAATTATTTAAATGGGAAAATAATTATACGTTGGGTAGAGTCGCGTCGAGTATAATATTGTACAAGTCACAAAGAATATTAATAAGAATAATATATGACTTGTAAGGAAAGGGTAATCCATCGCCATTGAACCTAGGATACGAAACTATTAAACGGGAATTGGGATGAAGACGTGGTCGGGAAGTTGGGTGTACAACTTGCCAAGGCACATACACCATAGGTGTAGTGACTTATACGCCTAGAACATTTGTAGGTGCGGGATCACAAACTTTACTATTTTCTTCTTTGAGCCGAGCACAGTTACAGGTGAGTCTCACGGCCCCATTTCTAAACTATTTAACGTTTTTACGGGGGAAAGATATGTTGGGATTTGTATGACGGGTTGGATACTTGAGTTAAGATCGCCACTCGGGGTTGAGACCTCCCCACTATAATCATTAATTCAGGAAAGAGAAACCAACGGAATATTTGGATAGTACTATTGGTGCCTGACAAGGCCCACCCCTAATCGATAGCGTCGATTATGCATCGGCGTATGCCTGGGGTGCATGTATTCTGAAATCAAGTCATAGGAATACCGAGTAACGACTTGGGGCGGGGGCATTGTTAATTGTCTTGGTTTGGTTATAGGCTCAAGTAAATTGTAGGACCTTGCAACTCCTATAAATGTCATAACAAGAATATTCCCACTTAATAAAGTTTTATTAAATCAAAACCTGTGAACTCACCAATATTTATATATTGACGATTTTCAAACATATCTTTCATGTAATTGATTGATGAAGGTTAACATGGCAAGCAGGGTCGGGGGAATCTCCAAGTCGGGCGTTGGAATGTCATGAAGGGGTCTCGTCTCTTTATTCCTTGGACTTCGGGATAAAGGGAGGAGCCTCCTTATTAATTTCAAAAACAATTTATGATTATGTACGAATAATTTGACATGATTATCGGCGTTGAATAAATGCCCGTTTGTTTAATTATTATTGTGGTTTGCATTAATCTTGGCTTAATACTCTTGAACCGTCGAGCCACGTGTTTCCGCCATAGGCGTGGTGTGACAGAAAGTGGTATCAGAGCCAAGGTTATAGCGAATTTGCATTTTTAAAATCTAAACTATAACCGTATTTGGTTCAAAAGTCAAAAGCTTTCAAAATAAATGCGAAACGCAATAAAATAATTTTTCCAACGACCATTTGGGTATGTGGAGATTCCGACCAAGCTAGCCATGAGTAAGAATACGTGTTATTTTAGTATTAGAAGGTTAGGAAGAGTGCGTAGATGTGTGCCTTAACTGTCTAACGAATAATACTTAAATATTAGTACGGTTCTTTTGCCAGGATGTCAGACGCAGGGAGCGTAGCACCGAGCTACGACAGTAGCATTCAGATCATCCCAGCACCGCCAGCAGAGCCGATCGAGGTTGTGGTACTCGATCCTGAGGATGACGACATGGAGGTTGACGCCGCCATAGAGGGCGCAGACGGAGACAGCTCCGACGAGACGGACCCGAGCGAGGACACAGCGTGGGCCCCCGCTGGAGGCGACGTGGCCGCCGTAGCCGACCTACCGATGGCCGAGGCACCACAGGCTGACTTGCCTCTAGTGCCATTCCAGGCAGCACCACTGCCAGCACTTCCCCTCCGAGCCGTCAGGGACTTCCCTGTAGGCTGTGCAGGTCCTTCGAGGCCTGTCCCCACGCAGTCGGAGACCGTTGAGTCTCCATACGACCGACACGCACCTGTCGATCGCGAGCCCTTACCCACCCCACTTATCCCCGTTCCCTCGGGCATGAGGCTCGTGCCCGTTTGCCGAGGACACAACGGGTGGATCTCGGATGACTCCGATGATGAGTCGACCGCATCGGTAGAGCACATCGTTGTGCCGATCCCACCAGCAGACCAAGAGGAGCACGTCGCTCCGATGATAGGGCATGCCACCACTTCCCCAGCCGCCCTACCCGCCATACCCGAGCCCGTACCACAGGATGGGCCAGCTTCTACTGGGCACATCCTTGAGGGCAGCTCAGCCCGTAGTTCTGAGCTGCACCGAGCAGGTTTGGCAGCTCACGCCACTGCTAGCCCTCCCACCCCTACCACTGTGATATCCGCTCCAGAGTGGGTCGCTGTCACCCAGCCCCTCATGGTCCCACTCGCCGAGCTTATAGTCCCCTCACCAGTATCCATGACACTACCCATCACCACCTTTCCCACACTACCACCTCTACCAGAGATGTTCCCTACACCACCACCTGCACCATTCACTATGGATGCAGGAGTCCCTTTTCTGATACCCCCATTTGCACCGTATACTCTAGGTGCGGGAGACCCGTACCAGGTACCACCCTATTACTTCACCGGATTACCGGGCTTTGCCCCACCCTTCACACCCCTACCCATACCCGATATCGTCGGCCCATCCCAGCCGACGTATACTGACATCCCCGGGCCGTCGCAGCCCCACGGGATGGCCCCACTGTCAGGACCAACATGGTCCACGGTGATCTCATTGGAGAGAGATTTCCAGACTCTCACCGACACGGTGCAGCGCACCGTGAGTCAGATGGAGCAGCAGGCCCAGCTCATGTGGGCCAGGATCATCGATGCCAGGGATGCACTGGCACATTATGCTGAGGAGTTGCTGAGCATGGACGCTCATTGTGGGATTACGGGCGACGCACACTTTGCGCATCGCCAATTCTTGTACGATCGCATTATGGCGATTAGTATGACCATTAGCATGTGCGCACCCCAGTATCAGTACCCGCCGCCGCCGCCACCACAGTAGCGATACATCAGAGACACTTGGGGGATCACTTACGGACATACTAGTAGTAGTAGTAGTGGTAGTATGATAGCACAGTATGGGTTATAGCATCCATTTGCATTTTTGCCTAGCCGAGCGGGATTGTGCCGGTATATGACATTATATTTCTAGTATATTTCAAAGGAGCAATGTATGAGGAATGTATCCTCGGTTTTTGTTATTATGAACAAATCATTGTACTCATGGTATTGAAATTAATGAAAATTTTGTTATGGTAAAATATGTGTTATGATTGTCTACGATTATTATTACCTGTTCCGTTTATATTGTGATTGTGTGTTGTTGTATGGTGATTATTGTGTTCGTGTGTTGTGATGTTATTTATACCTTATGTATGACGATATTGTATGAATGATCGCCAAATTAACCTTTGATAATGATTATTGAAGAAAAATGGCACCAGCCACCCGAAGCAACAGTGGAAACGAAAGACTACCCACGACACCCGAGGAGCTTGAAGCCCTAGTTTCGGGACGCATCGCCCAAGCTCTCGCGGAACACAATGCCACGCGCACCGAAAGGTCGCGAGATCGAACAGGGAGCGACCGACGCGAAACCTCCCCTACCGGTAAGAAGATTTCGAGTATATGCAACAGGAGTTTTCGTAAAACTCCTACCTCATAATAACATGTTACTTTATTATTGCAGAAACGGCCTCGCGAGAGCGTGGCTGCACGTTCAAAGCTTTTCTGGACTGCAAACCGCTCAACTTCAGCGGCACTGAAGGTTCTGTCGGACTAGTCAAGTGGTTCGAGAAAACCGAAGCGGTGATTCGTATCAGCAGCTGTACCCCGCGACAGGCTGTCATGTACGCCACTAACCTGTTTCTGGACCAAGCTCTAACATGGTGGAACAACCAAGTGCAAACACTGGGAGACGATGCTGCTTACTCCTTGTCATGGTTGGAGTTGAAGGAACTAATGATCGCCGAGTACTGCCCGGCAAGTGAAGTGCAGAAGCTAGAGACTGAGTTCTGGAACCTCACCATGGTTGGATCAGACGTAGCTGGGTACACGTCCTGGTTTCATGATCTCTCCCGGTTAGTGCCTCGCTTGGTCACCCCGGAAAGCAAGAAGGTGGAAAGATACCTATTCGGACTGGCACCACAGATACGCGGCATGGTCACTGCTTCCAAACCTACAACCATGCGCGAAGCTATCGACCTCGCCTTAAGCCTCACTGAAGACGCCATCCGAATGGGCACTCTAATCCGAAAAGTATCAGGATTGAAGCTTACTAAGTCCAGCAGTGTTAAGGGTAAGAATCTGGGTACAAGTTCAGCCGTTGGGTCAAGCGAACAGGGAAATAAGCCAAGGTTTGGGAAGCGTAAGCGCGATGAGAGGAAAAAGGATGGATCATCAGGAGGTTCAGGAAAGAAAGGGAAAGGGTATGTGGCCACTGGACGTGGAAACAATGGAAAGCAAGGTTACCAGGGCAAGAACGAAGTGATCTGCGGTAAGTGCCGTCGTTCTGGGCACAAGACAGAAGACTGCAGGTCAGGAGCGCCAAAGAACGGAGGAGCGAGGCCCTGTTTCTCATGTGGATCGCTCGATCATTGGAAGAGGGATTGCCCCAAACTCAATAACCAAGCCCGTGGGCGGGCATTCGTGATTGGTGCCGGTGATGCACGACAAGACCCTAATGTGGTCACTGGTACGTTCCCTCTAAATGGTCATTATGCTTCAGTATTGTTCGATACTGGCGCCGATTTTAGCTTCGTATCTGTCGAATTTAAAAGATTACTTGGACTAAAAACTAGTAAGCTAGACACAACATACTCTATAGAACTGGCTAACGGTAAGACTATAGAAACTCGAGAAGTAGCGAAGGATTGTAAGTTGAATCTCTGTGGTCACGAGTTTGGCATTGATCTATTGCCAGTCGTGCTGGGTAGCTTTGACATAGTTGTTGGCATGGATTGGCTATCCGCACACCGCGCCGTCGTTGTGTGCAATGACAAAGTAATTCAAGTTCCCCTCGCAAGCGGTGAAACCCTATCGATCCAAGGGGAAAGGCGTGGGACGCCGTTACGAATTATTACCAGCATGAAGGCCCGAAAGTGTTTAAGGAAAGGTCTTGTCGCATTCTTGGCGCACGTAGTGGATAAGAAGGCCGACGAGCGGAAGTTAGAAGACATTCCAATAGCCAGAGACTTTCCAGATGTGTTCCCAGAAGATTTGCCGGGATTGCCACCGCCCCGACAAGTCGAGTTCCGCATCGACCTTGTTCCAGGAGCTGCACCCGTAGCGCGATCGCCATATCGCCTAGCTCCCTCTGAGATGCAGGAACTGTCTGGCCAACTGCAGGAGTTGTTGGACAAAGGTTTCATAAGACCAAGCTTCTCACCCTGGGGAGCTCCCGTCTTATTTGTAAAGAAGAAGGATGGCACTTTTCGAATGTGCATCGACTATCGGGAACTGAACAAGCTAACCGTTAAGAATCGCTATCCTCTTCCCAGGATCGACGATTTGTTTGATCAACTTCAAGGATCCAGTTTCTACTCCAAGATTGATCTAAGGTCCGGCTATCATCAGTTGCGTATCCAAGAAGAAGACGTGCCAAAAACAGCATTCAGGACTCGTTATGGGCACTATGAGTTCCTGGTTATGCCATTCGGTCTAACCAACGCACCAGCTGTTTTCATGGATTTGATGAACCGCGTATGTAAGCCATACTTGGACAAATTTGTCATCGTCTTCATTGATGATATCTTGATCTACTCACGCACTAAGGAAGAACACGAGGATCATCTTCGATTAATCCTCGAGGTACTACGCAAAGAGAAGCTCTATGCCAAGTTCTCGAAATGTGACTTTTGGATTCGAGAGGTTCACTTCTTAGGCCACGTAGTGAATGAAAAGGGTATACATGTCGATCCCGCCAAGGTCGAAGCAATCAAGAATTGGGACGCCCCTAGAACTCCTACTGAAGTACGACAATTTCTTGGCCTTGCGGGTTACTACAGAAGGTTCATCGAGAACTTTTCTAAGATAGCACAGTCTTTAACCATGCTAACCCAAAAGGATAAGAAGTTCGAATGGACGGAAAAGCAGGAAGTAGCATTTCAATTGCTAAAGGATAAGTTATGTGGCGCCCCGATACTATCACTCCCCGATGGTACGGAAGACTTCGTGGTTTACTGTGACGCCTCTCACCAGGGATTGGGTTGTGTATTAATGCAACGAGAGAAGGTCATAGCCTATGCTTCCAGACAGCTAAAGCTTCACGAGAAGAATTACACCACACATGATCTGGAATTGGGAGCCGTGGTATTCGCGCTCAAGATATGGAGACATTATCTATACGGAACCAAGTGTACAATCTTCACTGATCATAAAAGTTTGCAGCACATCTTTGACCAAAAGGAATTGAACATGCGACAACGGCGATGGGTCGAGTTATTGAACGATTACGATTGTGAGATAAAGTACCATCCCGGGAAGGCGAACGTTGTAGCCGACGCCTTGAGTCGCAAGGAACTGGTTAAGCCATTGCGTGTCCGAGCCTTGGGTCTAACCATCCACACGAACCTGACTGACCGGATTCGTGAAGCTCAAACTAACGCTCTTAAACCCGAGAATGTCAAAGGTGAATGATTGCGGAAGATGGTTGATTCACTAGAGCCAAAAGCGGATCAAGCCCTGTATTTCATGAATAGAATTTGGGTACCAGTGTATGGTGGATTGCGTGAACTAGTATTAGCCGAAGCCCACAGTTCGCGATATTCGGTTCACCCTGGAGCAGACAAAATGTTCCATGATTTGAAGGAATTTTACTGGTGGCCAAATTTCAAAAGAGATATAGCGGCGTATGTTGCGCGATGCTTGACTTGCGCGAAGGTCAAGGCCGAGCATCAGAGACCATCCGGTTTGCTCCAGCAACCGGAAATACCAGAATGGAAATGGGAACGGATTACTATGGATTTCATTACCAAGTTACCCAAGACAACAAGCGGCCATGACATGATCTGGGTGATCGTTGATTGATTGACAAAATCTGCACACTTCCTCCCGATTCGCGAAACGGATAAGTTGGAGAAACTGACCCGTTTGTACATTAAGGAAGTTGTGTCGAAGCACGGTGTACCTATTTCCATCATCTCCGATCGAGATAGTCGTTTCACCTCAAGATTTTGGGAAAGTTTAAATGAAGCCCTCGGTACTCGCCTTGATATGAGTACCGCATATCATCCACAAACCGATGGTCAGAGTGAACGGACCATCCAGACTTTGGAAGATATGTTACGGGCATGCGCAATTGATTTCAGCGGAAATTGGGATACACACTTGCCACTGGTAGAGTTTTCGTATAACAACAGTTACCACACGAGCATTCAAGCTGCACCTTTTGAAGCTCTATATGGACGCAAGTGTAGATCGCCTCTATGTTGGGCTGAAGTTGGTGAAAAGCAACTTACCGGGCCCGAAATTGTTCAAGAGACAACGGATAAGGTCTTTCTGATAAGAGAACGTCTCAAAGCGGCACGTGACCGGCAGAAAAGCTACGCTGATATGAGGCGAAAGCCTTTGGAATTTCAAGTCGGAGACAGGGTCCTACTAAAAGTGTCACCTTGGAAAGGTGTCGCGCGCTTTGGGAAGCGCGGAAAACTAAACCCACGATATGTTGGACCATTCGAAATCCTGTCTAGAGTAGGCCCCGTAGCATACAAGCTCAAGTTGCCACAAGAACTTAACGGTGTACATGACACGTTCCACGTGTCGAACTTGAAAAAGTGCTTATCCGACGAAACTCTCATCATCCCCGCAGACGAAATCCACATTGACGACAAGTTACACTTCGTCGAAGAACCAATCAAAGTAACCGATTGGAAGGTCCAAAAGTTAAGACGCAGTAAGATCAGATTGGTCAAAGTGCGTTGGAATGCCAAGCGTGGACCGGAGTTCACGTGGGAAAGGCTGGACCGGATGAAGCAAAAATATCCCGCCCTATTCGAGAAGACCCATATACCGGAGAGCTCGAAGTGAATTCCGAGACGGAATTCTCTTAACGGGGGGGAGAATGTAACAACCGGCAAAATTAAGGTAATTCCGTACTATTAATTAAACGCAATTAACGTAATTAAACGTAATTATGTGCTGATTATTTAACTAAGGCCTTAGAAAGATAGAAGTTCCCAAATAATGCATAAGAATGCATAATTTTAATAGCAAAGCATGATAGGATCATGCGCAAGCAAATCTATCCGGTATGGACACTGGCGATTACCCGGTAAAAATTAAATAAGCGAAACGAACTCCGGACACCCGGAATATAAAATAAATAATATTTTCACAAAATATAATGAGTTTTGGAAACCCAAAGCCATACGTGAAAGCTTATCGTACAAATCTCCCGGTAACGAATAAGGTGCGCGTACTGCACCCGATACGCGCGTAGCACGTAATTTCACCCGGCAAAAGCCGAAATAAATTATCAGTAATTTAACAGGGCAAAATTTAAGGAATATTAATGGTATTTTAATATTCGGGAGACACGAGGTTAAAAACCCAAGAATACCCGGGCGGTACCCGAAAGAGATTAACTTAAACATAATATGGGATAATATTTAGCAAAGTGGACCCCACCAAACACCCCATAGGGGCCGGCCATGGCCCACCCAAGAAGCAAAACTCTTAATAATCCCCTTTAACCCTTCACCTCCTTTAAAACCCAATGATTAGTGAGATACCCAATGATATTAATGCATGGATTAACATTGGATGAAAATTGACAAATCCCTCACTCTCTCTCTCTAATCTCACGGCCCTAACACCCTCTATAATCTCCCATTTGATCTTGCTTGTAATCTTACATAATATCTTCATAATCTTTCCATCCAATCCAAGCAAGATTGCATAATCTTGGAAGATTTGAAGGTGAGATTATAACCCACTTGAAGAGCACTTAAACAAAATCACAAAAATCTTCTTCTTCCTCCTCCTTGTGGCCGTAAGTTTGCACCTCTACATTAACATTTCTCCTTCAATTTTTATACTTCCAAATCATCTCTAAATCATCATCCTTCAAAACCCTCTTTGTGTGTTCAAGAGCTTGGAGCTTAACCCACTTGGAAGAACACATTAAACCTCACCCAAGTCCAAGATTTTTGTCTTCCCTAGCCTTGAGCTAGTAGTAAGTATTACATTGTTTTTATTCTTAAATGTTCATGTTTTGTGCTATTGGAAGCAAGTTGTACATTAATGGGTAATAAAATGGATTTTATTAAGTTAATGTGTTTTGTTAGAATAAAAATGGATGAACAACAATATGGATAAATCTTGGATTTAATATTATCAATATGATATTTGAGGAAAATGAAGAAATATGAACATACTCTTGAGTTAGATGATGATTGGGACATGATTTTTGAAAAAGACTTGAATGTGATCAAAGATGATTTTAATCATCATAAGATGATAAGTTAATGACAAAAATGGATTAAAATGGGTTAAATAACCATAGATGAAAAAGTTCCATATTCAAAGTCCACTCACTTGAATGAGTGAAAAATTGATGTTTTGGATAAAAGTATGGAACAAACATGTTAATGACATCTAGGATGGATTATAAGATCATTAAAAGTGAAATGAAGTAAAAACAACCAAGCATCAAGAAAATGGATCTTCAAAGTCCACTAATTTGGGTGAAAAATGCTAACTTTGGAAGTTAGAGTAGAAAAATGCAACATTTGAAAGTTAAGGGACTAATATTGTAACTTTGAAAGTTAGAGGACTAAAATGAATATCTTAGAAACTATTAGTCCAAAAATGCAAAAATGGAAAGTTTGATGTCAAAAGTATAAGTAATAATTTTCCAAGGTTGATTTGGTAAATACTAGTAACATACTTGGGTATTTTGTATAAAAAGTGTATTTTTATAAAAGTGGAAGTTATGAAAATATGGACTTGTATTAACACAAGGATTTTTTATAAAAATAGAGATTTTAATAAAAATGTTGAACAAAGATTGAAACTTGAAAAACTTATACAAAAATGGATACTTTTATATAAATGGGAATATAAAAGTATCGGAAAACATTTTTGGGTTACAAGTTGGACAAGTTGGGCTAAAACCTACAAAGTATATTTTTCCAAGGAAATAAACGTTCGGAATCGGAAGTAGGAATAACACTTCCATAAGAACGCACAATGGAAACAAATATGAAAAACACTAACTAACGCACTTAGTTACATGAGCTAACGTAAACGGACATATGAGAAAAATGCCATTGCGGCAAGATGAAAATAAATATATATAGTTTAAGAGATAAAATATATATAACAAGGGTGAAACACGCGAAACACTTTCCTAAGTGTAGAAAGAATATTCGTGGGAAAGGAAAACACAACGTAACGAATTAAAAACGCTAAACGACACATGAACTTAACAAGTAGTATCCACGCGATGGTATATGTACATATGCTCGTTTTCGACGAAATTCTAGTATATCTATTTGAATGGGAAAATAGATATGCGAGAAGGAAAAACGAGACGAGTAGGTGAAATATACCTATGAACGTGTGAGTGACCGACAAGATCCTAGTACATTTATTTAAATGGGAAAATAAATGTACGGTATGGTGAGTCTAGTCGGGCGTTAGAAATATGTTACCAAACGACAAGAACTTAGCATATTTATTTGAATGGGAAAATAAATATGTGGCAAAGTGAGTCGGGTCGGGTAATAAGAAATCACATTATATCGAGCGAAACGATCCTAAGTATAATTATTTAAATGGGAAAATAATTATACGTTGGGTAGAGTCGCGTCGAGTATAATATTGTACAAGTCACAAAGAATATTAATAAGAATAATATATGACTTGTAAGGAAAGGGTAATCCATCGCCATTGAACCTAGGATACGAAACTATTAAACGGGAATTGGGATGAAGACGTGGTCGGGAAGTTGGGTGTACAACTTGCCAAGGCACATACACCATAGGTGTAGTGACTTATACGCCTAGAACATTTGTAGGTGCGGGATCACAAACTTTACTATTTTCTTCTTTGAGCCGAGCACAGTTACAGGTGAGTCTCACGGCCCCATTTCTAAACTATTTAACGTTTTTACGGGGGAAAGATATGTTGGGATTTGTATGACGGGTTGGATACTTGAGTTAAGATCGCCACTCGGGGTTGAGACCTCCCCACTATAATCATTAATTCAGGAAAGAGAAACCAAAGGAATATTTGGATAGTACTATTGGTGCCTGACAAGGCCCACCCCTAATCGATAGCGTCGATTATGCATCGGCGTATGCCTGGGGTGCATGTATTCTGAAATCAAGTCGTAGGAATACCGAGTAACGACTTGGGGCGGGGGCATTGTTAATTGTCTTGGTTTGGTTATAGGCTCAAGTAAATTGTAGGACCTTGCAACTCCTATAAATGTCATAACAAGAATATTCCCACTTAATAAAGTTTTATTAAATCAAAACCTGTGAACTCACCAATATTTATATATTGACGATTTTCAAACATATCTTTCAGGTAATTGATTGATGAAGGTTAACATGGCAAGCAGGGTCGGGGGAATCTCCAAGTCGGGCGTTGGAATGTCATGAAGGGGTCTCGTCTCTTTATTCCTTGGACTTCGGGATAAAGGGAGGTGCCTCCTTATTAATTTCAAAAACAATTTATGATTATGTACGAATAATTTGACATGATTATCGGCGTTGAATAAATGCCCGTTTGTTTAATTATTATTGTGGTTTGCATTAATCTTGGCTTAATACTCTTGAACCGTCGCGCCACGTGTTTCCGCCATAGGCGTGGTGTGACATCAGATGATGGTTCGAGTGATGGAAACAGCTCTGCTTTCGATAGTAGTGATGATGATGATGATGATGATGATAACGCTGACAAGTTTACATATGAAAAGCGTAATTCAAGTAAGGGTGGAGAGTCGAGCTCTAAGACTCCAGGAGAGAATGTGGATGACGATATCTTCTGGAATGAGAAACTGCAGTCGTTATCTGAAGACGACAAGAACATGTATCGCTAGATGCTCACGGATCGAGTCTGGACGATTGACATGACAAGCAGATTTCCGGAGATATTTGAATCGAGCAATAAACTATTTGAGTTGGAGTTTGATGACCCTGATCTTGAAGATGGAGAGGTTTCGGCGGCGATTTCAAAAGAGATACTTGAGGGTTTAGCTAAACAGGTAGGGAAAACTTTGGAAGAATTGCTTGCTGATAATTTCATTCCAAAGATACCTGAGAAGGAAGCCGGGAACCATTCTGATGACCGTGATGTTCCTGCGTTTGAGGATGTTGAAATGGAAGACATAACGAGTGAGGAGTATCCACAATACTTCAAGACTAATCAAGATTGTGGATTTCCTGGATTCTCAGATGAATTGCTAAACCAAGCTGAGAAACTGGCGAAAGAGAAGAGTAAAGCATTTGAAGATGAAATCTTCAAAGGGCATGACAAACCACGGTTCGAGCAGTCGGAGAGTTTGAAGGAATTCTTGAGGAAATTGAAAGAAAAAGAAAACAATCGTCCGAAAGCTGAAATTCAAGGAAGCTTTTACAAACTTCATAGTGGTATTTTCAAAGGTCGTGCATTGGCTTGGAAGTTTGTTAAAGAATTGAGATGTATAGCAGTGAAGTAGGAGAAGTGGATCTTATATTTCAATAAGTTTCATCATTTGAAGACTCTTCCCTATTGGGCAATCCGTGATATTTGCCGTCAACGTTTAACGGGAGCGTCAAATAGTCAGATCACCTACTTTGCTGAGAAGATGACAAGAGAAAGCCGAACCAAGTGGGATTTGTTTGAACCACAATATCCGAAACGAATTGTTCACAAAAAGGATATTGATCAGATTACAGGTATGCCCAAGGTGACGTTAAAGTACAAACCACCACGAGTGTTGAAAAAGATTCCTTTGTTGCCAATCCCACAACACTTCGCTAAAGATTTCATTTGGTGGTATTACGATTGGAAGATAGCAGAGGCTGTGATTGTATTGAAAGACGGAGAGAAGAACTACAAGAAAATACACATTTTTGATCCCATGTGGTTAATCAATTGTTCACATGAGGATATAATAATGTTGTTTTACAATCCGATCTATTCTAATGCGAAGGATGCTGAGCAAGCAGGAAAGTACCAACGTGTGGTATTTCTGTGCTTTGCGTATGACATTAATGCTGGTTGTGACTATGGCGAGAAGCTCGGAAAGTTTGTTGAGAAGCAAAAGGTGCCCGAATTGAAAAAGCCAAAGCAAAAGCAATTTCAGGAACCGGTGTTGACTAAAGAACAAAAGATTCAACGACATATCAAACTGATGAATATTATAATGGACGAACAACGTCGACAACAATCCAAGCAATAGTCGAGGGGGAGTTTGTAGATGCAATTGTGCGACTAGTGCTTCGGATTGAACAACAAACTTGTTTTTGTGATTTGTCGTTGGTGCGAAGGAGAGTTTTTGTAGGTACGAAGGAAGAATAGAAGGTGCGAAGGAAGAAGCTGTGGACGAATGTGAATATAGTTTATTGTATAGCTTGGTTCGACCAGACAGTTTGGGCGAACCTGCACATTCGCATGATCAAAATGGGCGAATGTGCAGTCTATAAATAGACAAGCTTGAGTTTTGAATGTAACTTTTTGTCATTATTATTCCCTCCACTTTCTGATATTCTCTCTAGTGTTTTGTTTAGCTCTTTTCACGTTCTCACCCTGTTTGTAATCATCTTTCAACGTGTAATCGAGTTGTTAATTAATGAAAAGCTTTTGAAAATGATGATTTGCTTGTTTTGATCTGTTTAACTATTATTTTGTGATTGTTTTAGGGATTCCGCACCTAAAACTAACTTGTTTGATCATTCTTTGTTGTTATACGATCCATTCACGCACACACAAACCTTGGAAACATTCTCCCAGTTTTCTTGTAAAAATTGTTAGTTCATACACTAAGAAGGGCCAATTGGTGCATAATGTCCATTTCTTCCAAATCATCAGGGTCAAAGTATTTTAAGTCATCATACTCAAAGGATATGTTATCAGATGCCTGGATATCACCACCACTTGCTGTAAAAGCGTAGTTTGGTGAATAAGAATCAGAGTTAAAACCTAAGTTAAAACCTGAAGTTATGTCAATGAAATGATCATAACTCTGATCCTTACTATTACCAGGCACCTCATCATGACCCAGAAGTGCTGTATTACCAAATACATAGTCATCAGACACTTTTCCAGAGTCCTGGAGCTTCTTTTTCTGGTTAAGCTCTCTCTCATAGGTCAAGAGCTTACCATGAAGCTGGGTCAGTGATAGGTCCTTGAATCCAATTGAGTTTCTCATAACTATAGCAATAGTGTCCCATTTATCTGGTAGTGATCTTAAAACCTATGGTTCAAAGTTGAATGAGGGTAAGTTAGACCAACCAGTTTTAGTTCACGAATGAGACAGTTAAACCTCTCAAATTGTTGAGTTAATGACTCTCCCTTAACATGACTGAATGTTTCATATTGTTGGTTAAGCATTTCACGGTTGTTTTCAATAACCTCTTCAGTCCCACCAAACTGTTCTTTCAGTGCATCCCACAACTCCTTTGCACTGTTACAGTGTAACAGCCCAGCATAGATATCATTTGGTAGAGCCATGGCTACAATATCGAAGGCCTTGGCATCTAACTCAATCTTTTGGAAATCATGTTCGGAGTAGTTTTCAAGTTTCTTAGGCTTCTGAACCTTGGGATCTTCGGTACTCGGCACCATCAGAACATGTGGTCCGAAGATAACCGACTTCCAACACCCAGTGTTCTGTTGAGCTAGAACATGGCTCGTTCGACGTTGCCAGATATTGTATTCAGATCTGACAAGCATCGGTGGCTTGTTGTTCGTGCCAGTGTTGTGTGGATCGTGATTGATTGAAGCCATTCTCTGATTTTTCGAAAACAAAGTCTGTTTACAAACGGTTGAATCGAAAATAAACTATTACTCTGTTTTCAATCTGACAAACAAACGATATCAATAATTGTGAGTTGATCTGTTTATATTAAATTGATTGGTTAGATCGAATTTAATTGACCAAGCTCTGATACCAATTGTTAGGATCTGAGTTTGATTGTTTTGATTTGTTTATATAAAAGATGTGATGAACGAAGTGAATATAAATGGAAAGTGCAGCGGAATGATAAACTATAAATCAAAACAAGAGAATAATTGTTTTTAATCGAATGCTTTCATTAATTGAAAGATTACAATATTACAAGTACTCCCCCTCAGCCTGATCACTCTATGGTTGTTTGTCTGAGAGAATGTTTCGAGTGATAAATAGAACAGTACAAGCACTGTTCTATTTATAGACAAATCTAAACCACTGATGATCTCAGCTGACGTCACCTAAGACAGTGACCTCTAACAGAATAACAACATAAAACATCTGTTAAATACAAACTACTGTTACATTGTAAAACACTGTAAGGTAAACTGCTGTTGAGGAAAACTCTGATGGTCTTGTATCATCTGTTGGAGCCTAAGTGTTGTTGGCTCCAACAGACCTTTAGTCTTCAGCACTTTAGTCAGCAGTTTTTCTTCATCAGACCTTTAGTCAGCAGTTGTTCTCTAGCAGTTGTTTATCTAGCAGCCCTTTGCAGCAGCAGTTGTTTCCAACAGTTGTTAAGTACAGCAGATGTTAGGGTCAACAGCCTTTGGGATAAGTATCTAGTAAATGCTGTTTATTTCTAAGGATCAACTGAGTAGTATATTTTGGCTTTCCAATCATCTGTTCTTCTCCAGGTCAGCAGACGCAACAGAAAATACAAGGGAGATTTAGAACGGTAACAAGAAAATACGAAAGATAATGAAATTGTAAAGTGTAGGTTAATATTTGTTAAAAGTGTTGAGTATGTTATGAAGAGATTCATATGGGTTGAATCAAATATACCATATGTAGGATAACGTAAAATAATAATTGGCATTATGTTTCTGCAAATTAGATGTCAACAATTGTTAGAAGGTATAGAATAATAATTGGATTATTAATTCATTTTAAAATTAATTTGGTATAATGTAAAGTAGAGAAGAATAGAATGTGAAATATGATAATATCAGTAAAAATTTTTACATAAAGTTAAGGTTTTTGATGTATAAATATTTTGGAATTTTTATAATAATAATAATTTATAATACTCGAAATATTTATTTGATATTTTATTTGAACACAATGTCATAAATGCGAAAAATTGGGTTTGTTTAAAATATAACTTTTTATAAAATCGATTGCCAATCGATGTATAAGGTTGGAGAAAACTTTGTAAAGTGCAAAATTGAAAATACTTAATAAAACACTTTAATATGAAACCAAATTTATTATAAAATATTTGATTAAAATATTTGAAGATATTAAAAATTAAATATTTTCAAAAATGATGATGTTTACCGATACTTTTGAGAATTTCAAAACTAGGATTAAGCAGAAGTGGGAGAGATTGATGTAACACATCTAATAAAATGGACTTGAAGTTGGTTGTAGAACGTAAAAGAGATTTACAAGGTTTGGATTGTTCCGGAATAGATTTACGACTAACCAAAGTGTTCGAAAATTCTTTTGAGTTTGGGAATCATGCTTTGGCCTAATAGGTAGAATACTCTAGCCGAGATTTCGGTTAACGGCATTCACCCTTCCAGTTACTACATGTCCCTTATCAGTCGAAAGTTTGAGACCTTGGAGAGATTTAAAGAAATACAAAAAATCGAGGAATGTGACTAATCATCAAGGTAGGGGGAATCACTCCTAGCTTGATGATAAAGTTGCTATGATAATGTATAGGAATGAAGCGCTACCAAGATAAAGGAAATCACTTTTAACTTGGTAGTAGAGCTTCTACAAAATGAGGGAATATGAAACTAGTCATCAAGGTGTGGATATCACTCCTAACTTGATGGTTTCGTTTTCAAAATGTGGATTGATGCTTATTCATAAAGTAAAGAAAGTTAATCCCAACTCTTTGGTGAGGTTCCACTAGAGTGAGATGAGTGAAATTACCATCAAGGTAAGGAAATCACTCCTATATCGATGGTGAAATTTCAAAGAAATTTAGAAAAATAAGGGATTGAAAGTTGTCACCAAAGTAAGGGAATCACTCATATTTCGGCGAGATTCTTTCGTTTGTGAAATACGAGTCTTTGTTTTTGTAACATACTTTTGCCTTAGGAAAGGCATGTATATGTAGGTATAGGAAGAAAATAAGTATGAAAATAAAGTAGTTTAAGCATGATAAAAGAATTAGTCAAATAAAGGTTCCTAACTATAGACTAGGTCAATCATGGCAATTTTCCTAATTCCCTATAGTTATGGCTCTGATACCAATCTGTCACACCCCAACCGATGGCGGAATACATCGAGACACGACTTGTGATAGATTGTTCAAAGACTTCATAACACTAAATTGCGACAATATATTAAAATAGATTTCGTTTGTATCTAAGATTCAACAAGTATACAATTTGTTCATGAGAAAACACATTAACACAAACATGAAGTAAGATATAGATTGTTTCGTTTGTTTCTAAGGTCGAATCCTAAGTGATATTTCTTGTTCCATCTCATCAAGCATTTTCCTGCAACATGTATAAAATATCCGTCAACACATAAAGTATTGGTGAGCATACTAGTTTTTGAATACATACATAGTAATAAAATGTTTTACTCAAATCATCATGCTATAGTTTTGTACATACAGAATAATACAAAAGGCATAATCAACACTTGTTTGCATTGCTTGACCTAACACCGAAGTGATAGGCCGGTAAAACTTAACATGACCCAGTTAGGGGGCGGTGTGCTACTCCTATAGCGCTATACATGTAAGGTGGTTTGTATGCTAAGCGACATTTGTATCTTAGAATTTGATTTCTAGCATGGCATAGCATATAAGCATGTTTAGTAGATTGAGCATGTGAATATGAAAGCGTTTAGTGTATTTGCATAGGATACATGTTGAGCCCCAAAAGTGATAAAGAAAAATGGGGACAAGTATGAGCTCACCTGAATTTCATTGCATAAGTATTGGCAAGTAGCAACAAGTCTGAACTTGGATTAATTGAACTCTTGTATCCTATTACAAATAAATGATGCCTTAAATTCTAATGCAAATAAGCTTGTTTCATTTCTTGGTTGTAAAGATAGTTTATTCAACTACCTAGACTCGTATTGAACTAATACGTGTCTTAAAGTGTGTATGACTTAACGAACCGATAAGAACTTGGTTTTGTTTCTTGAAAGTATATGTGTTATGTGTTTGACTAGTTACTATTAATATATACTTTAATGAAGTATTCGAGGTTGCGTTGATTTAATTATACAAATGTATAGATTTGAATGCCTGATATGTTTATGATATTTTATAAAAATTTGGGCAGAGTTTCCTCTGTTTTTCTATAAAACCAGACAACTCAAGTTGTCTATATTTTCCCAAAACATCAAATGTACAAATATACGACACATGGTTTAACTTTCAAAAGCTATAATGTGACAACCTGCACCCTTCACTTTTCATAAATGTGCATAATTGGTTCCTCGACTATTTCAAAATTTTCATTTTTAACCCTCGTATTTTAATAGGACCAAAATTCACAATTTAATAAAACTTATAATTTTTATAAGTAAAAGTATGCACGTGTTATACTCACATCTACACCCGAGCACGTATGTTTCAGACCTTGATACTCAAAGCCCTTAATATTCGGTCCTAAAACAACTTAGAAACAGAAGGAAACAAGCCTATAACTTAAAAAAGATTAAATTAGAAAAATTATTTTTTTTAGCCCTCACGGTCCGCTAAGACAGTCAAACAGTCAAATTCCTAGTCAAAGTCCTAGTCAAAGTCCCAGTCAAAGTCCTAGTCAAATTCCTAGTCAAATTCCTAGTCAAATTCCTAGTGAAAGTCCTAGTCAAATAGTCAATTCATCTTAAAACCTTACTTTATTGTGTTGACCAATTTTAAAGCCTAATTGAATCCAAAACTAGTATAAAACCCCACCTATGACCCATTACACTTGGCACCTCTAAATCGATTGTTTCAAATCGATTAAACTCTCCCTCATACCTTTCTTCTAGAGTATATTACTTCTACATTTGAAGCTTTGATTATAAGCTCTTGTAATTGGCGAATTGGAAGCTTGATAATTTTTCCTATTCGGTTTCTTTTCTTCTAAATTGGACTAGTTTCGTTGTTGAATCTTTGGATTGCTCGCATTTTCACGCTCGCTTAGTCATCTAGTCATTTGGCGAAAGTGAGTATTTCCTATCCCTTTTTTTTGCTTTTATTCACTTTTGGGGTGTTACATGTACACTTATACAAATTACAAATACAAGTTCACATTTTTACAATACAATTCTAGTACTATGTGCATTTGCTTACAAACGTGCTTTATGCTTAGACATTACATGTAGAATACATTTGTACTTAGTGAATCATTAACATTGTACAAGCCGACCTTAACATTGGATAGCGCTATTGGATTGACAACCCGCCTAGGTTGATTCTCCCCCTTTTTCATCGGAGAATCCGTGGTCATTGTTAAGTTATTATCCATTTATTGGATAAGTACACCGCCGTTCATTTAGTACATTATACAGTCACAGGATTGATTTCGCTCATTTGTATGATACATAGTTTACATAAATGCACTGTAGCTTGCACTTGAATTGTATAACATTTTTCCAACTTACTATATGTATTAAAACTAGCAATGCTCACCAACATTTCTTATGTTGACAAAACCTATTTTGTACATGTTTCAGGTGCAGTTTGACCTTAGTTCCATAGCATTGGATTTTAGTGCTTGCTTTTAATAAGTTATTTCAATTTTCATGTTTCGTTCAGACTTTTGTATTTTTCTCATTTCATCTATGTAAGACAATTTAAATTATTCAATAATATATTTACATTTTAGTACCATGCGCTTTTGAACAATCGTCACTACGTGACACCTCGATGTTTCCGTCATCGGTTGGGGTGTTACAGATTGGTATCAGAGCCATGGTTATAGGGAATTAGGTTATTAGAATGCCTTTTAGCCTAGTCTATAACCAAGCTTACATTCACGAGTCCTCTCGTGTTTATTTCTCTTTATCCTATTATTTTCTTTCAAGATATTTTCGCTATGATTCTTTCTCGTTATTCTTTCGGCGTGTTGTTTAAAGAAGAAGATACTCGTATTTCACAAACGAAACGATATCACCAAGTTAGGAGTGACATCTATACCTTGGTGATTAGTTTCACTCCTCTATATGTTATTTATCTTAGGAATATATCTTTGAGATAGGAGTGACATCCACACCTCAAAGAGTATTTCTTTCAAAATGGAACTTAACCACTAAGCTGGGAGTGATATCCTTAACTTAGTGATTGGTTTCATTCCACAATCGTTTTCAATTTTGAAATACATCTTTGAGTTAGGAGTGAAATCCAAATATCAAGGATCTATTTTTTGCATCTCGTTTTTAATCTCGCTAAAGTTTTGGAATTCACTAGTGATGGGGCACGTGCAATCTGGAAGGGTGAGCGCCTGTATCCTGCGTTTTCTGTCTACGCCTGGTATTTTGTATAAATCCCAATTAGACGAGGGACCCGTATACCTACCTGAGAACTCTTGGGATGAACATTCACTTATAGGCTAAAGTACGCCCCCATAAGTCACTATGAAATTTCAAATACTTGAGTTGGTCAAAGTTTCCTATAGAAACAATTCCAATGTTTTATATCATTGATATTTATGTTTGTTTATCATTTGAAGATTCCATTTAATCACTTGATGTTTCATATGCCATTATTCATTGATCATTCGCTTTTGAATCCCTTATCATCATTACTAAAACTTTTGTTCGATATATTATCGCATTAAAGGTTACACTATTACACTTATGCTCATGATTCTTACACTATAAGGTATTACTCATTTTGCGTTAAAACATTTTTACCCACGACTTAAGTTTTAAAGTCTGTGTTTAACTTTGATCACATCCTGATTTTAGGAATGTTGTGTCATCATACAATTAAAAATGAACATGGTTTTTTTCCAAACTTAATATTTCAACCTGTTTTATACCTTCATGTTTACAAACTTACTTGATCGAAGTCACAGTATATCCTCATATACCTAATACTAATATTGCTGCATCCAGTCTCCTAAGCCATAGCCAACTACCATTAGTTAGAACTTCTTAGTCAGACTCTCATACATAAATGCCTATCTACACGATACGCACTAGTACACTACTCTCTAAAACGATTAATTTGACAACTTATTCTATAAGTCTTTTCACAAAGCCTATTCGCCAAATTAGAACACACTTTTCATACACCTTGTGCCTTGAAACAAATAGCCCACTATGAGCCCAAAGAGATGCCTTAACGATCCTGCAAATAAATGATCTTTCAATGTATAAATTTCGTAAAAGTTTGAAAATTTAAAAGGTTTCAAGTTTACCCAGTCTTAACGGGTAACACTTCGATTTTCTCAACATTTCATAACTATTAAAAATTATCGACTTTTCAACCCACAAGTTAAAGAAATGTTTAAATACATAAAATTTTATTTTCCAAAATTCGTCAAGGCATATGGGATCATTCACAACCTTCACATCATTTTAAATCTTGGTCTTTCGAAACACATTAAATTTACACACACTTCATGAAATGGTTTCATCTTGCATTTTATAAACTTGCATTGCATATTTTACAAATCAAATATAAATCTGCATGTTTTCATATAACGTATCCAATATATGTTTTTGGGAGGAATTTGCAACTAATAATATACCTTATAACACTTTTCAAACTCGACTTCTCGTAAACTCATGAAAATGTGTACCTACGAAATCTTTTCAAGTGAACCTGTTTTGAACTTAAAACATTCTTCGGTTTCCAAAAAGTTATCCTCATACCAGTAGACTATACGTCTGTTATGCGCACTTTCATTTACAATAAATTTCATTATTTTTTTACACCATTCTATTTATAGTTACGTTCGTACATTATCTTATTATTTTTATTCTTTTGTTGGTAGTTATTTTCACGTGTTATTCGCAACTATTCTCGCACTAGTTATTAGTAGTTATTCTTACAACACTAGTTTTGAGCATTAATTTAACTCGTTTACTTTCATTTTGTGCAAATTGTGCGATTTACTCGATTTACGTTATGCTATTCTTTCAATCGAAATTTTATGCTATACTTATATACTTACATGAACGCATATTTGGTATGCATATTTTTTTTTTGTTGTGAGCAAATCCATGTTATACTTTACATTATTTTGTTCATCATCATGACCAATGAACATACTAATTGATAGCTCGTATGAGATCTAAGCCAGTTCCCATGTATGACTCGGTTCAGAGTATTCCTCTAACCCAAGGGGAACGGTGTAATCCTCAGAGTTTATCAATATGGTTGTTTAGAGCCCAATGATGTGAACAAAAATTTACTAGTTAAGGGTGAACCCGAAAGGTGAAGAACCTCTAATCATGTCTTATACTTACACATTAATCTCATTACGGTTAAAAGGTGAACCTGAAAGGGGAAGAACCTCTAACCGCATCTTATACTTGAGCAGTATCTACTACTTAACACGTTTTGGTTGCACGCATTGTTTCTTGTATTACTTATGTTAGTGTTATGGAAAAGCATAACACCCTAGTGTAAGGTAAATCGATGATTACGGTCCGGAACGCAATCATGGATTTACAGGTACATGGGGGTGGTGTGTGATTCTACTTAGGCTATTGGTAGACAATCAGTACGAGTCCAAAGTATTAGTATTGTGGTGGGTTAGCTGCGGTACACCCTATATATAAGCACGAGCGATACTGCGAGAGTGGACTAGGAGTCTGACCAAGAACCTACCCATTACTATCTCTTTATTAGATCGTTGACTAATAGCTAGCATTTTCGATAAGAATGTTCTTACACGAGCTTCAATCAACTTCCTAGAGTTTTTCTCTGGACCATCCACACAGAAAACAATCAACTTCTGTTAGTCGAAATCCTGTTGCACGTCCTTAATAAAGTTCGGTCAGAAACTTCTCTAAAGTAATGGAAGCTACTATAACACTGCCCTGCCCTAACTAGTTACATACTTTTCCCAAACCTTGCTAATTATAAACTCTTAATTCTCTAACCTTGGGTCAAACTTTAAGTATTTTCAAACTCTTATTTTGGGTATTAAACAACTACTTCAAACTTTGTCAAATCATGGCTGCTGCATTTCTTAAAATCTACTTGCCTTTTTACAAATATCTTTTGTTTCATGGAAACCTTCACTTGAAAGTAATTTCGGGATGAAATTTTCTAAAGTAGGGGAGACTGTGACAACCTGCACCCTTCACTTTTCATAAATGTGCATAATTGGTTCCTCGACTATTTCAAAATTTTCATTTTTAACCCTCGTATTTTAATAGGACCAAAATTCACAATTTAATAAAACTTATAATTTTTATAAGTAAAAGTATGCACGTGTTATACTCACATCTACACCCGAGCACGTATGTTTCAGACCTTGATACTCAAAGCCCTTAATACTCGGTCCTAAAACAACTTAGAAACAGAAGAAAACAAGCCTATAACTTAAAATTGATTAAATTAGAAAAATTATTTTTTTAGCCCTCACGGTCCGCTAAGACAGTCAAACAGTCAAAGTCCTAGTCAAAGTCCCAGTCAAAGTCCTAGTCAAAGTCCTAGTCAAATTCCTAGTAAAAATCCTAGTCAAAGTCCTAGTCAAATAGTCAATTCATCTTAAAACCTTACTTTATTGTGTTGACCAATTTTAAAGCCTAATTGAATCCAAAACTAGTATAAAAACCCACCTATGACCCATTACACTTGGCACCTCTAAATCGATTGTTTCAATTCGATTAAACTCTCCCTCATACCTTTCTTCTAGAGTATATTACTTCTACATTTGAAGCTTTGATTATAAGCTCTTGTAATTGGCGAATTGGAAGCTTGATAATTTTTCCTATTCGGTTTCTTTTCTTCTAAATTGGACTAGTTTCGTTGTTGAATCTTTGGATTGCTCGCATTTTCACGCTCGCTTAGTCATCTAGTCATTTGGCGAAAGTGAGTATTTCCTATCCCTTTTTTTGCTATTATTCACTTTTGGGGTGTTACATGTACACTTATACAAATTACAAATACAAGTTCACATTTTTACAATACAATTCTAGTACTATGTGCATTTGCTTACAAACGTGCTTTATGCTTAGACATTACATGTAGAATACATTTGTACTTAGTGAATCATTAACATTGTACAAGCCGACCTTAACATTGGATAGCGCTATTGGATTGACAACCTGCCTAGGTTGATTCTCCCCCTATTTCATCGGAGAATCCGTGGTCATTGTTAAGTTATTATCCATTTATTGGATAAGTACACCGCCGTTCATTTAGTACATTATACAATCACAGGATTGATTTCGCTCATTTGTATGATACATAGTTTACATAAATGCGCTGTAGCTTGCACTTGAATTGTATAACATTTTTCCAACTTACTATATGTATTAAAACTAGGAATGCTCACCAACATTTCTTATGTTGACAAAACCTATTTTGTACATGTTTCAGGTGCAATTTGACCTTAGTTCCATAGCATTGGATTTTAGTGCTTGCTTTTAATAAGTTATTTCAATTTTCATGTTTCGTTCAGACTTTTGTATTTTTCTCATTTCATCTATGTAAGACAATTTAAATTATTCAATAATATATTTACATTTTAGTACCATGTGCTTTTGAACAATCGTCACTACGTGACACCTCGATATTTCCGCCATCGGTTGGGGTGTTACATATAATAAGCGAGTAAACTATACTTTTCAACAAGTAACATTTATATATTATAGTTCAACATTTGGTAGTCGTATGAAGTATAAAAGTAATTCGTATGAAGTATAAGTTAGTCATTATTTGATCTGTCTAAGCTAATAATAAAATAGTTTTCGTTACAACTCGGTTCGGTTCGTGTACACTTTTAGAGTAAGTATTTATATACAATATACACGAAAAGAATAAACTAGAGTCATGGCGTGCGTTATACCTTCCCTACACGCTCACGAACGGAACGAAACGACAAGTAAACTGTCCCGGTTTTGTGTTGACCAGCTTTGACTGCGACCAGGTGTTTGACTAGAGTTTACCCGAAGCTTGTTTTTGTTTGAATTCTGTTGACCCGAGCAGAAAGCAAGCCAACCGGAACCAACAAACGACCGGACTAAACCCAACCTTAGCCAACACATCAGCGCCGTCATCAAGTACAGGTGGCGGCGCCGCTGCTACCAATCACCAAGGTCATCATCGGAACCCAATACCCGATGCCCTATTCGAACCATAACCACCACCAAATCAGACCAAACCTGACTCGGGACTGAACCCTACTAAACCCAGCCTAAGCCTCAAACAACAAGCACCATAACCACACCAAAACCACCTGAGAATCCGGTTAAAAACCGAATTCATGGATCGATTACGCGAAAACAACTCGGTTTCAGACGGGAGATTCGAGACGAGACAGAAATATACGATAACAAAGTCATCACAGATTTGTATTAATTAAGAAACGGTTACAGACACTGTCATCAGTAGGATAAACATCTATCTCGGGGCCGGGGGAGGTCGGGCATGACCTCCCCCTTGAGAGCATTCAAAGCATAAACTCAAATCTACTAAATGAAAACCAACACATGAGATTGCTATTTATAGTCCAACACACAAGTTCCACCTTCGCCCCTATGAGGAGGTCGAATGTGGAGATTTTCCACATTCGCCCCTTCTATAAGGTCGAACCTGAACTTTGTTTGTTGTCCTATATTTACAAAAGCATCAGATCCATAAAATGCCCTTATGGATCACCACAATCTCATGTAACAACATACAAAGACTCAACCCTAGTCTATTAGACAGTGACGTCCACAGAAAGTGCATCAACAATCTCCCCCTTGGACGTTGCTGGCGAATTCCAAACACACCTAGCATCTTCAGTCAGTTATTGTTGAAGTATCAGACACATTGTTACATCAACAATCTCCCCCTTGACTGATGCTTCACCAAGTTTCTCTGAGATCTCGTATGATAAATCAATCATGTTCTTGAGTAACTTCATCTGTTCAACAGAATACAAGCCGTAGACGAGTGGATCAAGCAATCAGAAGTTTTCCGCGGGAACTACCAATACTTATTGAGGACTTGAAATGCTTCAGAAACTGAAGTTTTCGGCGGGGCCAACAATATCTACCAATAGCTCTTGAAATTCTTCAGGACTGTGATCTTGAAACTTTCGTTGAACCTACGTGCCACATGACTCCTACTAGGATACCTCATTACTTTCAGAACATTGAAATCTCAAACTTGATTTCCTTCTTCATAACAACTCTTTAGAACAAGTTCCTTCAAACACACAGGAACTGGGTTGACTGTTCTCATCATGCGGAATAAAATCTGTCTATTTTCTGGCCCATAATAGTCATTTGAATCTGATTATCATACTGTTGATTCTTATGACTACCCCACAATAAAACGTTTCATCATCATCATTTCTTCAACAATTTGTGAAGACATCATCACCATTCTCCCAAAAATCTTCAAAAATTACCATTTCGAAATTTTTTACCCCTTAAAATATCAATTTTTCATCCTCTATGTCGAAGGTGCGAAGGTGGAAATAAAGCTACGTTCGACCGTTTAATAAGGTCGAATGTACCATCATTGGATGAAATTCCACATTCGCCCAGTCGTGAGGTACGAATGTAGAAAATTCTCTCCTTCGCCCAAAAAGTTCTACATTCGTCCATTTACACTCCACTTTCGTCCATTTAATCCTACGTTCGCCCACCCGTTTTTCTGAAAGGTGCGAATGTGCAGAAAAATGTGTTCTTCTTCAATATTTTCTGCAAATCAGCCTATAAACACTCTAATTCTTCGAATTTGATGATGAAACTTGTACAGAAAGGTGCGGAAATGAAAACCTAACCCTCGAATTCACAAAAACATGGTGAAATCACATGATTTTGGGTTCAATTAAGAATCTAGGGTTTCTAGGGTTTCAACCTTTCAATCAAGAACTGAACTTTAACGTCTGAAATCATGAAAACGAGCTGTGATTGATTCAAACGACTGTTAGATCGTTCAAATCGGTACCATAGCTCTGATACCAGTTGATAATCCGGTTAAAAACCGAATTCATGGATCGATTACGCGAAAACAACTCGGTTTCAGACGGGAGATTCGAGACGAGACAGAAATATACGATAACAAAGTCATCACAGATTCGTATTAATTCAGAAACGGTTATAGACACTGTCATCAGTAGGATAAACATCTATCTCGGGGCCGGGGGAGGTCGGGCATGACCTCCCCCTTGAGAGCATTCAAAGCATAAACTCAAATCTACTAAATGAAAACCAACACATGAGATTGCTATTTATAGTCCAACACACAAGTTCCACCTTCGCCCCTATGAGGAGGTCGAATGTGGAGATTTTCCACATTCGCCCCTTCTATAAGGTCGAACCAGAACTTTGTTTGTTGTCCTATATTTACAAAAGTATCAGATCCATAAAATGCCCTTATGGATCACCACAATCTCATGTAACAACATACAAAGACTCAACCCTAGTCTATTCGACAGTGACGTCCACAGAAAGTGCATCAACACCACCACTAAACCAACCATCAATTGATCGCTGCTGCTTTGCCTCTTCGTGCCTCACGACTGGTAACCATAAGCTATACCCATTTAGGGCTTGGACCTCTACGCCGCCACCGCCAAGCAACATGGTGGTCGGCCGCTGCATAAAGAGAGGATGAGAGAGAGGGATCGAGGTGAGAGGGCAGATTAAGGAGGAGGTTCGGGTGGTGTTTCCTTGTGTTTGTCGATGCTGCTTATCTAGGGGAGGAAGATGATAGGTTCAAAAAAATGATGGTGGTTATCTATTGTGTGTGTGAGAGTAGGGTTGTAAACGAATCGAACGAACACGAACAAAGCTTGTTCGTGCTTGTTTGTTAAGGAAATCATTTGTTCACGAACAGTTCATTAACACTTGTCGAACGAGATTTTTTGTTCGTGTTCGTTCGTTAAGAAAACACTTGTGTTCGTGTTCATTTGTGTTCGTTTGTTAATTTTGTTCATGAGCGCCCACGAACACAAACGAACACAAAGAAATATTCATGAACAGAAACAAACACAAAAGGACATATATTAACTTTGGAATAAGATAAAGACATCACCTAGATCTACCTAAAATATAACTAAATTATCCAAACATATTTACCTCACATATATTATTTATTTTGGTAAATAAAAGAAAATAAAAAATTATAAACCCTATTAAACTATAGAACATAAACGAACGAACGCGACCTCTATTCATGTTCGTTCATTTAACTAAACGAACAAATTTTTTTGTTCGTGTTCGTTCATTTATTAAATGAACGAACACAAACGAACTTCCCGCCGAACGATTCATGGACTGTTCGCTGAAAGTTCAGTTCGTTTGCAACACTATGTGAGAGTATTTATGTGAAAAAAAAAAACAGAGAAAGGAAAAGATGAGGGCAGGGAAAAATGGAGGAGAAAAGAATATGGGGGCTAGGGTTTGTGAGTCTCAAATAAGGAGGAGATGGGGAAAGAGATGTTATATAGTTAGGGTTTTGGTGTAGGTTAGGTGGAAAGTTATTGCTTAAACGAACTGACTCAGGTCTCGTTTATGGATTTTGCTCATTTAAATGCTTAGATAATTATTTCACAAATCATATTTGTTTAGATCGAATTAAAACGAGTGTTTAGAGTACACATTAGCCATATGTATATATGTTAATAATACGCATATATATAGTCGTGTGAACATTCATAAGAATTACTACTACTACTAATACTAATAATAATAACAATAATAATAATAATAATAATAATAATAATAATTTTTGAAATAGCGAGGCATTACAAAAAAGAGATGGTACACGAAACTCACCTTGGTTATGGTATCATGTAGAGTCGCACGAGCACATTGTTATTCCAAATCGAGAACCCACCTATTAGTCACATGCAAGATCCTACCAATATTGTAAACATAAGTGCGTCTAACCGAAACAGTTCGGTCGGGTCGAAATGATCTGGGTCGCTAACGGGCCAGGTTGGATCTAAACAGTCCAAGTCATTAACGGGCCAGTCGGGTTGAAACGGTCTGGGTCGTTGATGGGCCTGATCGGGTTGATACGGTCTGGGTGGATAACGGGTCGGTCAGGTCGAAAGAGTCTGGTTCGTTAATGGGCGGTTGGGTCGAAACGGTATGGGTCGTTAATGGGCTGGTCGTGTCGAAACGGTCAAGGTCACTAACGGGCCGGTCAGGTCGAAACAATCCGTTCGGTTCGAAATGGTTCGGGTTGCTAACGGGCCAGGTCGGGTCTAAACAGTTCAGGTCGTTAACAGGCCGGTTGGGTTGAAACGGTTCGGGTCGTTAATGGGCCTAATCGGGTCGATACGGTCCGGGTGGATAACGGGTCGATCGGGTCGAAACGGTCTGGGTCATTGATGGGCACATTTGAGTCGAAACGGTACAGGTCAATGGCTCGGTCGAGTTGAAATGATCTGGGTCATTAATTGGTCCGTTCGATCCAAAACGGTTCGTGTCGTTAATATTTTTAATTTTTAGAAAGTTTTATTACTTTTTTAACCTTTCTTTAAATTTCTTATTATTTTTAAACTTTTATCTATTTTTTAAATTCTTTTAACCATCTTGATCTAAACTCATCTTGATCTAAACCATCATGACTCAAATTCATTCTAACCCAAACCCATCCTAACCTATTTTTTAATCTACCCATCTTGACTCAAACCCATTTCAACCCAAACACATCCTGACCCAACAATTAACTCAACCCAACCTACTCATTTTGCCACCCGAAGCCAAGAGAATGTGAAATCTTGATGGATAAATCGGAGAATGCTTGAACACACATGATGACCAAGGGAAATAAGGGAAGAAAATGGAAAAAGAACAAGAATTTGAATATGGACATTTCATATGTCATCTAAAAATGTGTGTGTAAAATTACCTTTGTGGTCATCCTATTTGCTTATTAATGTATATTAGGAATCCACGCCTTGCAGGGGGCTGCGTGTTGTTTATCTGTTGTATTTGATTAATCGTCGCGCTGTTGTTTTCTGCTTGATTTGAAACACTGTCAAAATGGTGACGAAAGTAAAGTGACAATCTATGTCGGTTGGATGGAGTACCTAAGTAATAATATGTTACGTGTAAGCCCCTACGCGTGAGTTTAGTATAAAATTCGTTTACGCGAGCGGGATACTATAGTGTGAACCCGCAAGTTGCAATGGAGTCGACAATTTACAATACAGCTGTGAGTGTCACCGATTTTCTTTTGGTGAGCGTAATATTACCTACATGCCTTAAACACCTATTATATTTGTGTATTAGGAAAGTTGTATGAACAAAAAACATCGATTAAATGTGTGTGTGTGTATATAGGGTAGAGATCATAAGAGAACCAACCCCTATTTGAAAACTGAGAGAACCATTTTAAACCACACATTTGTCTAAGGCAATTTTTTTATTGCTAAATCGAATATTTTCTTGCAAGAATATTTTTTTTTTATTTTTTTTTTCATTTATACATATGTGTATGTTGCATCTATACATATGTGTATATTCAGTTATACTTATGTGTATATTACATTTTTCAGTTATACATATGTGTAGATTGTTGAACATATATGTATGATACTTATTTTTTAAATTTTAACACGTATAAACACGTTTATACATTAAAATAACTTGTTCTTAGACCGTGTGTAATCGTTCGCTAGAGGGGCGTTAAATGAGGAAATTAGTGCCCCATTCACACGGGAACACCGCCCCCCACCAAGTGAAATGGGCGTGAACCATAGTTGTGCGAAATAATTCGCGTGAGGTAAAACTTGGATGGGCCAATCATTGAGTAACACTTCATTTTTATTTATTTTTTCTTTTTTTAATTCAAATTATATATATAACATTTCTGATCGTTAGCAATAGTAAAACGTCGATGTCAACCATAAATTAGCCTTCATTTACCGGTTATTTACGGAATTGCCATTTCTCCGTTGCCACCTTTTTTTTAACGATTGTTCTCCTTTGCCGCCTGCTACACCGCCATCTGCAACGGAGAACACCCAAGCTCATCAGCCACATCGAGTATGGTCTTCTTCATCTCTGCCGTAGACTGTTTGGGTCAACGGTACCGTTATGGCTCTTGAAACCGGAGTCATAGATACGTGTCGGCTCCTTCGTCGCCGTTGCAGTGTCCATGCCGAAGTGGGTTTCGAACAACCGCGTGGATTCGATGGCTTCCCGCAACGTCGGTAGGCCGGTGTTAACAACGACGGTTATACCGGGCGTATGTTTCTACGCCGCGCTTAGCGCGGCGGGTTATATACTAGTTTAATACAATTATATATTCACCCCCTTTCACCCACCAAATTTAACCCACCATTACACCTAGGGCTGTTCCCGAGCCGAGCCGATCCGAGCGGAGCTTTGATCATGTTTGGCTCGTTTACAAACCAAACTGAGCGGAGAGGCTCGTTTACAATCGAGCCGAAAACCGAACGAGCATTCTTCGAGCGTAAATTTTCCGAGCGAGCGCCGAGCGAGAATCGAGTGGAGAATAATATGGACGATCATAAAATTGGGATGTTCCTTTCGATGTTTTCATTGTCGGGTGACAACTAAGGTCGAAATGTCCGATGATAACACTAATATTGAGATCCCAGTGTCAAAGGATGAGGCTTAGATTGAGGCTGGTGAGGTGATGAGCATATGTCACAGAACAATTGTTGCATTATGACGTAGGTGTGATATCAAGCGACAATTAGCGGTGGACGACTAATAACATAAAGAAGTCAAGACTGTCACCTCATGACTTATTGTTTTACTATTAAATCTAGTGCTAATTTTTTTATTGAGTTAACTGGGCTGGTTATATTTTGTTTGCATATACTGAGTCAAATCCAATAGAATCTTATATATAAAACCTTAATTTATCTGTAAATTGTGTGCATATTTATTATTAAATAAATAAAAATTTATTCGAGCCAAACCGAGCCGAGCGTACCTTTGCTCGTGCTTGGCTCATTTACAAACCTAACCGAGCCGATCGGCTCATATACAACCGAGTGGAAGATCAAGCGAGCATTTTTCGAGCATTTTCCGAACGAGCGACGAGCGATCCACGAGCGGCGAGCGATTTAAACAGCCCTAATTACACCCCTTGCCCATTTCAAGCCTCTTTCACCCACCAAGTGACCCCACATTGCCAAGTGTCAAAAAATGCCCATTTCACCCACCAAATTTCACCCACCATTACACATGGTCTTACCCACAATCTTTCTTTCTATACATGTATATGAAATCATTTCAACACATGTGCACATGTTACAAAACATGTATGTACATATACGTACAACACTAGTTTTTGTAATTTTAAACACACACACACATGTATGTACATATATGTATACTAGTTTTTATCCCAGGTTGAAATATCTAATATGACATAATAAAATATCTAATATGACAACATAATTAATGACTTGCCAGTATATTATTATTATTATTATTATTATTATTATTATTATTTATTTATTTATTTATTTTAAACAAATCTCTGCTATAAATTATCATATTATTATTTTAAAAAATTCATAGGTATCACCTAATCCCAGGCCCGACCCAAACCCACAATTTTTTTTTAACTAATCCCAAACCTGACACAATACCTATCGGGTTACAAAAAATAGTCGTTTTTTCTCCGTTTTTATATAGCACTATGGTACTCGTTGGAAAGATAATAAAACGCTCGTTAATTTGGTGTAATTTTTTTCTTTAAAAAATCTCGTATATAAAAGATATTAACTTTTAAAAGTTATGTGAGAAAACATGAGAGAGAAAATAATAAAGGTTTAATATTTCCATTTAGTGGATTAGGTATTTAATAGATTAGGCTAAACCATATTTATTCCGTCTTTTTAATTGGTCTAAAGTTGTCACATCATATCTTATGTGGCATATATTATTATTATTATTATTATTATTATTATTATTATTATTTATTTTAAACAAATCTCTGCTATAAATTATCATATTATTATTTTAAAAAATTCATGGGTATCACCTAATCCCAGGCCCGACCCAAACCCATAATTTTTTTTAAACTAATCCCAAACCTGACACAATACCTGCCGGGTTACAAAAAATAGTCGTTTTTTCTCCGTTTTTTATATAGCACTATGGTACTCGTTGGAAAGATAATAAAACGCTCGTTAATTTGGTGTAATTTTTTTTCTTTAAAAAATCTCGTATATAAAAGATATTAACTTTTAAAGTTATGGGAGAAAACATGAGAGAGAAAATAATAAAGGTTTAATATTTCCATTTAGTGGATTAGGTATTTAATAGATTAGGCTAAACCATATTTATTCCTTCTTTTTAATTGGTCTAGAGTTGTCACATCATATCTTATGTGGCATATCTCAAAGAAGAGATTGCATAATATTATGACATGTAAGATTATTAGCTTTGCAATATATATATACTAGTTTATACCCCGGGAGCATCCCGGGTTGAAAAATCTAAGTAAAGTGAATAAAATTAGAAGTATCTAAACTATAAAAATGACATCTACCAATATATGATTAATGATTATTATTATTATTATTATTATTATTATTATTATTATTATTATTATTATTATTATTATTTTAAACAAATCTCTGCCATAAGTTTCATATTCTAATATAAAAAAAAGGGTAATTGGGTCGGGTATCACATAATCCCAGGCCCGACCCAAACCCACAATTTTTTTTAAACTAATTCCAAACCTGACACAATACCTGTCGGGTTACAAAAAATAGTCATTTTTTTTTCTCCGTTTTTTATATAGCACTATGGTACTCGTTGGAAAGATAATAAAACGCTCGTTAATTTGGTGTAATTTTTTTCTTTAAAAAATCTCGTATATAAAAGATATTAACTTTTAAAAGTTATGTGAGAAAACATGAGAGAGAAAATAATAAAGGTTTAATATTTCCATTTAGTGGATTAGGTATTTAATAGATTAGGCTAAACCATATTTAAACCATATTTATTTCTTTTTTTTAATTGGCCTAGAGTTGCCACATTATATCCTATGTGGCATCTCTCAAAAGAGAGATTGCATAATATTATGACATGTCATTAAAAATGCTTTGGTTTATTATATACTAGATTATACCCTGGGAGCGTCCCGGGTTGAGAAATTTAATATGATACATCAATTTTATATATGAAATAGACTGATGTATAACTCTAATATTAATATCTAACCTAAAACAATGTACAACTGCAATGCTAAAACCTAACCTAAAAGAATGTAGAACTTTAATGTAACTCTAATATTAACACCCATCATACAGACTAAACAAATATACAACTCTAACATACTAATATTGATACCTAACTTAAAACAACATATAACTCTATTAACCTATTCGGCTCTGGTTGAAAAAAAAAAATTCATATTTACTGATTTGAACATAATTAGCGACCTGCCTATACATGATTAATGATTTACCTGAACACTTTGTGTTTTTTTTCCTGTATGAACAAAACCCCACAAAAAAATTTCTCCGTTTTTTATATAGCACTATGGTACTCGTTGGAAAAATAATAAAACGCTCGTTAATTTGGTGTATTTTTTTTCTTTAAAAAATCTCGTATATTAAAGATATCAACGTTTAAAAATTATGGGAGGAAACATGAGGGTGAAAAATCTAATTTTGTTTTTAAATTCTTTTTTTTCCTAAAATATCTCAATGCCACATGGGATGACACATGGCACACTCAAGGAAGAGAATGCCTCCTTAAGTGTCATGTCATTAAAATGGCTTTGGTTTATTATATTTATAGATATAGATATAGATATAGATATAGATATAGATATAGAGATATATATATATATATATATATATAGATGTATAAATAAATAAAAAATTGTCTTAAAGAAATATGTGATTCAGAATGATTCTCTCAATTTTCACTATTTTGGTTGATATAAGAATTTTTAGTTAAATTGAGAATTTGATTAAAATGGCTATTTTGCCTCTGTATTTTAAACAAACAATATAAATTACTTGTCCATTCATGAATTTTGGCACCCATACTTTCGGCTATCATTCAATCAAAAGTAATATAATCCAAATTATAGAACCTTTTGATGATTGTCTTTAGGTCTTTACCCCATAAACTTTCACCGAAAAATTATAGGTTTCTAAATTAAATTGTATGTATATGTCTGATTAATGTTCCGGATCTTTAAACCTTCGAATAATAATTATTTTTCGACTTAAATTCTTCATTAATGTAGGCAACAGTAGATGAAAGTAAACATGATTGATAAATAACCAAACAAATAAACATGCTGTCTTCTTTGCTGTCTCGTTCGAAATCTACTAACCTGTTCTACTTTCCTTATTATTATTATGAATTATCTAGTAATCAGGAAAGTCTTAATTTAATTAATCTTCTTTGTTGATCCATCGGTAGCAACTCATTCGTGGTAATTTATACCATCAGTAGTAATCTAACTGGGAGGTGGCAATCAGAGCCGACCTAAGGTTTTTGAAGGACCTAAGCAAAATGGAAAGCCGGGGCCCTTTTATTAGTTAGTATAAAGAACAAATCACAAATATCAAAATGAAAAATTGTTATTTTTTGAGAAAATCGATTTAGATACTCTTACTTTTCACTAATTGGCGGATAATATCCGAACTATCACTTTGACTAATAACACTCCCAACTTGCAAGTTAGTTTGTTCCATCACCCCTAAACTAACCAGGTGCTAACCTGGTTAGTCTACGTGGCAAAAATGGCTTATGTGTCTTGCTAAGTTGTCATAATTGCTTATGTGCCATGGTGATGTGTAAATAGTGTATTAAAAAATTGATTAATTTTTTTTATAAACCCCCCTTCTTGTGGTGACACCAGTTCACCACCACCCTACCCTAGCCATCCGCCCCGTCAACCGCCACAAACAACCACCTTCATCTCCACCGGGCACCAGAGTTACCATCATCCTTCACTAATCACTAGCTAAACCTAACCACCTCCGATAACCATCGTAGTCACCACCATACTCTGATTAACCACCATAACCATCTCTAAGGACCCTTTTACCAACCACCAAAGCCACCTCCAAGGACCCTTTACTAACCACCATGATTCCGACCACCATGCGACTTCTGCACCCACACCTGAAACCCAAATCTACAAAACTGAAACTCACATCTACAAAACCGAAACCGACATTTGGGCCATGATTGAGATCGTTAAGGGGATTGACTGGACGGCACTAAAGAGCACCCCATTTAGGGTTAGAATTTTGTTCAAATTTGGGTTTTTGGTTGAATTTGGGGTTTTGTTCGAATTTAGGGCTTTATTCAGGGGATTTGACCCTAAATGTGGTGGAATCGCTGGTACATGAGGAGGAATCGGTGGTACATGAGAGAGGGGGCGGTGATGTTGTTGGAGGTACGGTGGTGGCGGTGGTGGTTGTGGTTGGTGGAGTGCGTATGGTGGTGACAGATTTGAAGAGAGTGGAAAACTATGTGTATGGTGGTAATATTTGGTGGAGCTGGGGGGGGGGGGGGGGGGTTGGGGGTTTATAAAAAAAATTTAATCAATTTTTAATACATTATTTACACATCACGATGACACATACGCAATTATGACAACTCAACAAGCCATTTTTGCCACGTAGACTAAGCATGTTAGCACCTAGTTAGTTTGGGGTGATGGAACAAACTAACTTGCAAGTTGGGAGTGTTATTGGTCAAAGTGATGAGAGAGGGGGCGGTGATGTTGTTGGAGGTACGGTGGTGGCGGTGGTGGTTGTGGTTGGTGGAGTGCGTATGGTGGTGACAGATTTGAAGAGAGTGGAAAACTATGTGTATGGTGGTAATATTTGGTGGAGCTGGGGGGGGGGGGGGTTGGGGGTTTATAAAAAAAATTTAATCAATTTTTAATACATTATTTACACATCACGATGACACATACGCAATTATGACAACTCAACAAGCCATTTTTGCCACGTAGACTAAGCATGTTAGCACCTAGTTAGTTTGGGGTGATGGAACAAACTAACTTGCAAGTTGGGAGTGTTATTGGTCAAAGTGATAGTTCGGAGTATTATCCGCCAATGGATGAAAGTTAGGAGTATTTAAGTCCATTTTCCCTTATTTTTTTACGTTACACAATTGCAAATCGCACTACTTATATAAATTAATGTATTACTGTAAAAAAATAGTCTTTACATGGATAATCCTTGTCACTCATAATTTTTATCCTAATCACCAGTTAGTGAGATCATGAGTAATAAGGATAGGAATTGAGGCTACGTACAAGAAAAAATGGATCTGGCCATTCGCTCTTCAAGTTTTGGACCTGGACATTTTACTTGTTTGGTTTTTACGCATTTAGTTGTTAGTTTGTTCATTTAGAACAAATACACATAGAGCTGTAAACAAACCAAACGTTCGACGAACAATTTGTGAACTATTTGGCGGGAAGTTCGTTTGTGTTCGTTCGTTTAATAAAGGAACGAACACAAACAAAAAATTCCGTTCGTTTAGCTAAACAAACGAACATGAACAGAGACCGTGTTCGTTCGTTTATGATCGTGAACGTTCGGTAACGTGTTCGTTTATGTTTATTTGTGTTCGATAGTTCACTAGGGTTTTTAATTTTTTATATTTAATTTAAGTACTTCAAATTTCTGAGTGGTAGATTATTTAACATATATTAGTGTATCACATGTTAATATTACTTTAGCTATTGTGATTAACTGTTATTTTAGGTGGATTAAACGAGGATTTCAAGTTTAATATAATACCTCTGTGTTTTTATAAAACATTATGTGATCGAGATTATGTTACATATATTTGGGTAATTGGATTAGTATATTCTGGGCGGACAAAGCGATAAAAAATGATAATTTTCATAATTTAATGTGTTAGTTTGTGTTTGATTTTGTTCAGTAATGCCTATTTGTCTTCGTTTACGTTCATTTGTGTTTGTTTGTGTTCGTTTTTGTCCGACACCTAAATTTAGCAAATAAATACAAACGAACATGAACAAAAACCCCGTTCGGTAAGTGTTCATGAACAGTTCATGAACACGTTATTTTCTTAACAAACGAACACGAACGAAAAATCTCGTTCGGTAAGTGTTCATGAACACGTTAATTCCGTAACAAACGAACACAAACAAGGCCTTGTTCGTGTTCGTTTGGTTCGTTTACAGCCCTAAATACACATGTAAGATATGAAAATAAAAATAACAATCATAAAAATTGGAGGCCTTGTTTTTTGGCGGACCCTAGCCTTTTGCCTAGCTTTAATCTCTGTTGGTAGCAGCTCGGACCTCATCTTCATCAATAATGGTTTGCATTGCATTTGTAGCAATCAGGGCCGACCCTTGGGTGGGTCGAGGATGCCAACCGGCTAGGCTCCGGAAATATCAAGGGCACATTAAAAAAAACCTATACACACACATACATATATACACATATATGTTTTTTAAACAAATATTTAAACATTTAAACTTGAGCTTATTAAACACATCTTTTAAATTATAAAATAACCCAAATACTAGTAAGACATAACAAGTTTAAAAGCCCACTTCAAAAGCTTTGGGCTAAAAAGAACGCTAAAGAGAGCTTCAGTCATCTTCGGTTACCTATTCGCTTATTACGGTATGTTATTAACTCATTGTAATACTTTAATATCCGTTTAAAGAAAATAGGTTACGTTATTTATTTCATCAAAGCTTAAGGGTAAGAGATACATTTTTTATGACTTGACACGAGCACCTGAATTATCAAGGACGGCCCTGTTAGCAATTTAGGTAATCATGCTCTCAATATCTTACAATTTAAGCTAACCAACTAATATAATCATTCTCTAAACCATTTGAGGGCGAATAATAAGTTGTTTTAAATTTTAGTGACCATAATATTTTTAATAACGTTGGTCCGACGTTCTTTACTTCCCAGATGCGAAAATAATGTGAAAAATATGACAGACAAGGAACATAAACCACACATATAAAAAAAGTTACAATTTACTTCAAATATACTAATATTAAATTTATATATTTATGTTACTGGCCAATAACCTCGTGTATCACACGGATTGAATGTATATATATAATTTTATATGCCGAATAAAACAATTATATTTTTATTAAAAACTCATATATTGCACGGGATAAATAAGCATGTGTCTTACACGGGTTCAATAAACATAATGCTACGTAATTGGTTATTGCATGTGCTGATTAAATTTGTGTGTCTTACACGAGTTGAATACATATAATGTAATTCGGTTAACACAAACAATCGTCAAGCTATGTATTTAATGAATTTAAACTTTGATGTGCTACTAGATATTTGCCCGCGTTGACACGCAGTTTACCAACGTACGATTATTTGGAGTAGTATAACGTATAAGAAAAATAAAGTAGAAAAATTTTATTAAAATTTAAAAGCAACGAATACACATTTATTCAAATATCGCTGAAAATTTCCTTATAAACCACATTTTTTGTTTTAGTCATCACTTTCCCATCAACATCCAGTATAAGTAACTTCACGCCTGCCCTGCTTTTAACTCTTGACAATGCGACATAAAGCTGGCCATGTGAGAATACAGGGTTTCTTAAATACAATCCAACCTTCGATAAAGACTATCCTTGGCTTTTATTGATGGTTATTGCAAAACATACGCTTATTGGGAATTGACGCCTTTGGAACTTTACTGGAATCTTGATATCAGATGGTATCAAATTTATTTAGGAATAAGAGTTTTGGTACCAATGTTTCCACCTGATATGATCTCGGCTTCAATAACACGCTTTGCAAGTCTGGTGATTCTTAATCTAGTTCCATTGCACAAACCATTTTGTTGATCTATGTTTCTCAACAACATAACGGGTACACCGACTTTTAGTGCTAAACGATGATTAGGTAAGCCAGAAATTTTTAAACCATTAAGGACATCAGGAGAGTATAAGTCTTCCTGTGAACGGTTATTACCATTCTCAATCTGACATATACTATCAGAGCTCAGATACTCGACTTCATCTCCAGGAAACAATGCAAGCAGCCTTTCATTTATATCATGTACGACTTCATTTGTAGGTGCAAGTATTGCTCGTTCTCCAAAGTAATCTTTATCTTTGTAAAGTTGAAGAAGTGAAGGGTAGACGAAGTCAATTAATCTAGAAATCGGATCTGATGTACCCTTAATAAGAAGATCATCTGGAATGTCCACATCAAACTCATCATCATGAATTGACTCACCAACTTTACCCTCACCTAATTCAAGAAGCCAGTTTGCAAATGCGTTTGTTTCTTCGGATTCAGAAGTGTTGTTACCCAACGTTAACCTCATGTTTTTGGTTAATGTAAGGACTTTGCAACTATTCCAAAAAGGAGACGAAGTTATTGATGCATTTAAAATATCTCTTCTACTCCCATTTGGAACAACAGGAAAGATCTGTCTAAAATCACCACCCAAAACCATAACCTTACCACCAAAAGGCAACTCAGAATTACCTGAAGAATTTGACTGCAAGACGTCTTTCATTGTACGATCAAGTGCCTCAAAAGCATGCTTGTGAATCATTGGAGCTTCATCCCAAATAATTAACTTAGTTTGCTTCAATAAATCAGCAATGTCACTATTGGGCTTTATACCGCACAATGACTGTTCAGTAACATTCATGTAACACCCCAACCGATGGCGGAAACATCGGGGTGCCACGTAATGATGATTGTTCAGTAGCTCATGGTGAATAATAGATTCCATTAAATGATTTAAATGAATTACATACAATAGTTCTAGAATTTGTACATCAAATTGAATAAAACTAAACACATATCTTCAAGCATCAATTCAAATCTTCAAGCAAATAGAACCTGAAACATGTTAAGTTGAAAAGGTTTTGGGTCAACAAAAGTTGGTGAGAATTACATAGGTTTTTGATAATTGAATAAAAATGATGTGCAATTCATGTGTCATGTCAATCTAGTCCATATGTGAGAACATACTAGAAATAAATCGAGTGCATAATCAACCCTGATGACTGTTATAATATGATACATACCATACGCTCATGGTCCAATATGTTATACGATAACAAACACCCACGCAACCTTTGTAGGAGGCACGTATCCGGGTGGGATTGTCAGTCCAATAGATCTATCAATGTATACCGCCGGCTGATCAATGTTAATGATTATGCTAGAATGGTGCTTACTCTAATCATGCTCAAGACATAATGCAACATAGAAAACACATAGACACATTGATGATTGAATTGCAATGATGATGTTGTAACATGTTTCACCCCAAAAACGGTGATAAATAGAAAAGGGGCTATGTAAAACTCACCTTGGTAAAATGTTATATCTGTTGAGAAATGTGTTGACCAAATGTATCAAGTATCACCCTAAAATGAGGTAATAAATATGTCTAAGTCTAACAAGTCTACAAATGTTTAAGTTCTAGGGCTTCGAATTGGGGATAATTGCTCGTTTGATTAATATTAAAAATATTCGCCAATTGAGAGAAATTTAGTAAATAAATAACTAAAAATCTTTTTATGAAATTTAAATTGAAGATGGTCACAATAATATGTTTAGAGTATAAAAATAATTTTTATAAAATTATTTCATTTAAAATAGATTTTTAAATCTATTTATTATAAATAGCCAATATTTAACTTTAATATTCAAAAATACTAAAATTAAAGAATTTCTATTTTAAAAATCATATTTCTGTTCTAAATGATTAAAAATAATTTGTATAAAATTTTGGTGCAAAAATGATGAAAATTGGATTTATTATGATTTAATTATGATTAAATCTAACAAAAATTGATTAAAAATATAAAATAATTGATTTTACTGAATTAAAAATTAGTTCAGTAAAGTTTAACTTTATAAAAAGTCAGGATAATTTTTGGAGAATTTAATAAAATTGTTTTGATATATAAATGGATTTTTATAAATATAATAGTATAAAAATGATTTAATTATTATAAATACTAAATAAATGAATTTCTGAAAAATAAAAATTGTAAATAAAACTTTTATCTCAGATTAAACAAATATAATTTTTTTAGAATTTATAAAATAGTTTTGATATTTTAAAATGAATTTAAAAGATTTAAAGGTTTAATATATATATATAATAGTTTTGTTTTTAAAAAATAAAAGGAACAAAAAGGGGGTAGTAGCCGGGACTCGAACCCGGGTACTCTCTGTATCAAGCCCAGATCACAACCACTTGGCCTAGGCCCCAAATCAATGTAACGAGCCCTAATTTCCCAATCGATCAATCCACACATCCATAACCTGATTAATCTTAGGGCTTTTGATGTGTGGATGCCGATGATCAAAACCCACAAGAATAATTATACTTACAAACGTGTTATGATCTCGATTTGATCGGTCAATTTGAAAACTTAAACATACGATCGTGCAGCGTAAACAGAGGATAATTAAGAAGATTTGGAGGTGGAGAAAGGTGTAATGGCGAGTTGTGAATACTCGTGGATGATCAATTTATAGTGTGAAGTCCTGGTTGATTGAATTGGTATGCGTTGACTCGTCATTGAATACATACGCGTATAGAGTTAAATTGGGTATCAATAGATTGTCAATAAACGTGTATTATGGTCTTAGATGGCCGATAATTACAAATCCGAGTCAAAACCCTGTTTAATTCACGCGTTAATCACGTAATTGATGGGTCAAAGGTGGAATTATCTTACCTTATTTGCTGCTGTTGCTGTACGTGAATCAGGGAAGGAAAAAGGAGAGGCTAATGTGTAGTTAAATATAATTAACATTGAGATAACAACAACAAAAGTGTGTGGATCAAGTGGTGGGAACGTGTGAGTGTGTGTGGGGGTGGTCCGGTTCGATACCCGGCACAAACACCCCTTTTTTTTAAAAAATAGATACAAGGCTTGGGCTGCTTTGGGCCTGCTGTTGGGTTGGGCCGACTCCAGGCTGGGCTCACATGTTTGGGCCGGAAAAATAAAGAAGGGTGGGTTTGGTTTTGGTTATGGTTTGTGATTGTGGGTTTAGTTATAAAATAAAATCTGAGAAATATTATTATTACTATTATTATTATTATTATTATTATTATTATTATTATTATACACATATATATATATATGTGTATGTGTGAAAAAGAATTATCTTTGTATAAGGGTTCAAGATAACACCAAAAATAATAAAGCTTGTTGTTTTACTCCGTAACGTATAATAAATGCGTAATGTTACAGTCTCCCCTACTTTTAGGAACTTCGTCCCGAAGTTAAAGGAAAACACTAGGTTTACAATTAGTCGTCTACCGAAAACCTTGATAAAATTTCACACTACCTTAATGTACCTGTAAATTCATGATTACGTTCCGGACCGTAATTACCAATTTTACCTTACATTAGGGTTTTGCGTCCTTTTATGACTTTACCGATTGTCGAGCAGGTCTGATAGTCCCCACCAGTCGTTTGAGCAGGTGGTAGGGCCTCTCCCGACTGTTGGAAAGACATGATGACCTCTACCAATCGTTAAGTAGATTGTTTGGTAGTCAACTAACTGTTGTACAAGTAAGTAAGTATGATCATAGATATAGTAATCAGTTCACATTCAAACAAGCATGCACACAGATGTTATGATAATACTTGAATTTATTGAAAATAAAGTGTCAATACATAGAATTAAAGGGAAAAATAGACATCATTCAGATGGTGGAGTTTGCTGTTAAGTAGCTGGAGGGTCTCAAGTGGGTTATTTGGTGCAGCAAGGGTATTTGTAGCAGGGATTCGGCAAGCATCCGCAAGATGCCCATACCTTTGACAATTGGTACACTGACGGCAGGGCACTTGGGTTGGGTGGTGATACTGGCAGGTGTCACACTTAGGTAGTTTTCCACGGTATTGTTTCTTGTTGGGTGGGGTAGTGGTGTCTTTTGCAAAATTCCTGGCCTTGCGTTTCTGGTTCTTGGTAGTTACCGTGGTCACAATACTTGTTTTCTTGCTTAAGGTCCTGTTCCTTTCATGATTTCCAACGCCATTTCCGTTCATTTGAATATCTTGAGTCAACAAGTTAGAAACCAGAGTTGTGATTTGTCGTGCCAATTGTTGGGAAATAATTGCAGCTAGTTGGGCATCGCTCCCATTAATGTGGTTAGTGTTGTGGTCGTTGCTATTCACTTCATCTTGATTGTCACCATTGTTAAGGAGAGTGCTGCGACGTGGAGACATGATCTGTAAGGGACACAATGAAATGAATGAGGTTATATATACGGAATGTAATCATTTATTCATTAATTAAAATGAATAAACGAAAACGTTGACTTATCAAAGATTCCAGATTCTAATAACATATGAAGACATGCTTTAGCCTATAAGTGAACACTCATCCCGAGAATTCCCAGGTAGGCATCCGGGTCCCTCGTCTGATTGGGATATATGCGCAATGCCAGCCTAGACAGAAGACTCAGAATACAGGCGTTCACCCTTTCAGATTGCACGTGTTCGTTATTAAAATCTAGAACTTCGACGAGATCTCAAGGTGGTTCAGGTTAAAACCTGAGGAATTTGTCCTATTAGTCTAAGAGTAGATCCACTGATGGAGAGCAACCTTCTTGTAGGGCTGATAGTAGAGGTAAGAAGTTGGAGGGAGATAGAGCGTAGCAAGTAAAAGAAGCAAGTACTGGTTAAATCCTATGGTTATAGACTAGATTATTTTTCTAATAACCTAATTCCCTATAACCATGGCTCTGATACCAATCTGTAACACCCCAACCGATGGCGGAAACATCGGGGTGCCACGTAATGATGATTGTTCAGTAGCTCATGGTGAATAATAGATTCCATTAAATGATTTAAATGAATTACATACAATAGTTCTAGAATTTGTACATCAAATTGAATAAAACTAAACACATATCTTCAAGCATCAATTCAAATCTTCAAGCAAATAGAACCTGAAACATGTTAAGTTGAAAAGGTTTTGGGTCAACAAAAGTTGGTGAGAATTACATAGGTTTTTGATAATTGAATAAAAATGATGTGCAATTCATGTGTCATGTCAATCTAGTCCATATGTGAGAACATACTAGAAATAAATCGAGTGCATAATCAACCCTGATGACTGTTATTGTGACACCCGGCAACTTTCGGTAACTAACTTTTGAAAACTTAGTAAGTCTACCTTAGCGAGTCGCGCATACGTTACACATAACAAGGTCGGTCGAGTCGAATCGCACATCATTAGGGTTTTAACATACGCAAGTCTCGGGTCCCGGGAATTGGTGATCGGGCGGGAACGTGTTATTTATCATGCATTATATGTTTACAATCATTATGTGACTTGTCGGTATGTGAATATGTGCTAACATGTGTTAAAACGGGGTTTAACGCGCAAAACACACAAACACAGGGGTTACAGGCGAGTAGGCTTGCCTAATCGCCTGTATAGGGGCGAGTAGGAGAGCATTAATGGCGAGTAGGGGCTAATCACACAACTGTTCATGCGATTAGGCCCCAATCGCATGAACAGTCATGCGATTAGGCTCCCTAATCGCGTATAAGTCTGCATACTCGCATGATACGTGCTGGACGACCAAAAACGCCTATAAATACCACCCTTGACCTCCAAAACATCATTTGTGCAACCCTAGCCGTCCCATAACATAACCCAACACACAAACACCCTCTGGAACTCGTTTTTGCATCAAAACCACCATTTTCAAGCTTATTCCATCATCACCTCTTGATTACAAGGTGTGTTCTTCAAACCCAAACCTTTAAATGATTATGTTTTACTCCCTAAACGTCCAGACCTGACTTATAAATGTTTTTATCTTTGAAAATCCATTTAAAACCGTTTTTAAACAAACCCACACCTTTACATGTGTTATATGTGTTATATATGTTTAAAGATAGGATTTTTAGGATTGAATCTTGGTTGTTCTTATGTTATTATGATGTTTATTGCTGATACAAGTTAGTATGATGATATCCTAGGAGTTTGAATGGTTTTGGTGGTGTATTGTTGATACTTGATGTTTTGACCCATTTGAAGGATTTTTGATGATTAAGGATGATATGAGGCATGTTGTTGATTGTATGATGTTAGGGTTTGCTCTAGGATGATGCTAGAACAGTAGGATGCTATCGGACAACGTGATTATGTGGTTAAATCTGAATATTTGCTATTTAGGGCAAGTTCTTGCATGATGATGTGATGTTTACATGCTAAGTTGCCATTTTGGGAAAACGCTCGCATTCGGAACTGTTAGAATGATGAAAACATAGGGGTTTTGCTTGAAATATGTTTGTTAATGTGTTGGGATGATTATTGGATGTTTTTACATGTTTCGGATCTGATTTGGAGCGTTAAACGCGCGAAATTGCATTGTACAGCTGCAGCAGGCGAGTAGCACCCTAATCGCATGATGCTATAGGCGATTAGGGGCATACTCGCCTGAATGAGAGGCCTACTCGTGTATAAACAGGCGATTAGCCCTTGTAATCGCCTGTTGACCAACCCTAATCACGTGTTGACTTTTCCTAAATGCTAGTTTGATTCCTAATCGCGTGTAATGCTGCTGTATGTATATTTTAACATCCCGGAACATGATTTGACGCCTAGGAACATGATAGGAACCCCGGGATTCACCCGATGACTTAGTAACACGTGTTCGGACCTGTTTATGCGTTAATCGGATATTATGCTAGACTAGGTGAACTGTTGCGCGTATTAAGTGTTTAATTGCATATGTGGCATGTTGTCTTGTATTTATCTAACACGTGGAATGTCGGGTCACCAATGGGATGTCGAGTCTTGTCTTACGTTGTCTGGTTGTCGGTTAAACATGCTTTTCGGACACATAATGGTCATGGACTGGACTTAGGGACTAATGAACCCGATGGGTTATTAGTCTAACTTGACACATATCTTATGATAGGTCGCCAATAGTTGGGGCTATCATATCTCACAGACGGTTTACTCATATTACGCATACGGTTTACTCTTAAACGGGATACGCAACTTAAGGTGAGTTCACGGCCCCACATTTTACTGTTTATGTTTTCGGGGGAGAAACATGCTTAAAACTCTTTTATGACTTATGACTTGTTAAACGCTTATGGCTCATGACTCTTTATCACGTTATACTATGGCTCACTTATCGTACTATACGGTTCATCGAAAATCCCTTGAAACCACTAACATGGGTATATGGCGGGGAAATATGGATAGCGCTATTGGGAACTGACAAACCCCACTCGACGGTTGGACCGGGCGGGTGCATATTGTCTCTAACAAAACAAGGTCTACCGGCGATGACGGTAGCCCATAGGAACTAAGGGTAACACACGGCTCAGTCAGTAATGGTTTCACCCGTATGAGTATCTCATTCTGCGCCTGGTTTGGCGTTCTCATAAGCATAGTTGTAATTGTGATGGTAACGGTATTCGATGGAACACCTTAAACGTTTAATTAAAACCTGTGAACTCACCAGCATTATATGTTGACTCTTTTAGCATGTTTTCTCAGGTCGCTAAGGTAGCAGCTGTCGGATAGGCGCACGTGGTCGCACTGGAGTCGTCTCGCGTCTAGGGTCTCATCTGCACGTTTTGGAAATCATGAACTTTTGAACTTATGTTTTATTTATGCATGACTTTTGTAAACTTTAAATGCTTCCGCACTGTTTGTATGTCGGTTTTAAACTTATGCATGGTTTTGTTTACGCATGTTTTACATTTAGACGTCGTTTATTGTGACCGTTGACTTGGATCCTGGTGTGTCACACGCCTCGCGGTAGAACTCCGCAGGTGGAAATTTGAGGGTGTGACAGTTATAATATGATACATACCATACGCTCATGGTCCAATATGTTATACGATAACAAACACCCACGCAACCTTTGTAGGAGGCACGTATCCGGGTGGGATTGTCAGTCCAATAGATCTATCAATGTATACCGCCGGCTGATCAATGTTAATGATTATGCTAGAATGGTGCTTACTCTAATCATGCTCAAGACATAATGCAACATAGAAAACACATAGACACATTGATGATTGAATTGCAATGATGATGTTGTAACATGTTTCACCCCAAAAACGGTGATAAATAGAAAAGGGGCTATGTAAAACTCACCTTGGTAAAATGTTATATCTGTTAAGAAATGTGTTGACCAAATGTATCAAGTATCACCCTAAAATGAGGTAATAAATATGTCTAAGTCTAACAAGTCTACAAATGTTTAAGTTCTAGGGCTTCGAATTGGGGATAATTGCTCGTTTGATTAATATTAAAAATATTCGCCAATTGAGAGAAATTTAGTAAATAAATAACTAAAAATCTTTTTATGAAATTTAAATTGAAGATGGTCACAATAATATGTTTAGAGTATAAAAATAATTTTTATAAAATTATTTCATTTAAAATAGATTTTTAAATCTATTTATTATAAATAGCCAATATTTAACTTTAATATTCAAAAATACTAAAATTAAAGAATTTCTATTTTAAAAATCATATTTCTGTTCTAAATGATTAAAAATAATTTGTATAAAATTTTGGTGCAAAAATGATGAAAATTGGATTTATTATGATTTAATTATGATTAAATCTAACAAAAATTGATTAAAAATATAAAATAATTGATTTTACTGAATTAAAAATTATTTCAGTAAAGTTTAACTTTATAAAAAGTCAGGATAATTTTTGGAGAATTTAATAAAATTGTTTTGATATATAAATGGATTTTTATAAATATAATAGTATAAAAATGATTTAATTATTATAAATACTAAATAAATGAATTTCTGAAAAATAAAAATTGTAAATAAAACTTTTATCTCAGATTAAACAAATATAATTTTTTTAGAATTTATAAAATAGTTTTGATATTTTAAAATGAATTTAAAAGATTTAAAGGTTTAATATATATATATATAATAGTTTTGTTTTTAAAAAATAAAAGGAACAAAAAGGGGGTAGTAGCCGGGACTCGAACCCGGGTACTCTCTGTATCAAGCCCAGATCACAACCACTTGGCCTAGGCCAGTGGTTGTGATGTTTGTTGTTTAAAATTAAATATAAACAATACGCGATCAGAGTTTATCCCCAAATCAATGTAACGAGCCCTAATTTCCCAATCGATCAATCCACACATCCATAACCTGATTAATCTTAGGGCTTTTGATGTGTGGATGCCGATGATCAAAACCCACAAGAATAATTATACTTACAAACGCGTTATGATCTCGATTTGATCGGTCAATTTGAAAACTTAAACATACGATCGTGCAGCGTAAACAGAGGATAATTAAGAGGATTTGGAGGTGGAGAAAGGTGTAATGGCGAGTTGTGAATACTCGTGGATGATCAATTTATAGTGTGAAGTCCTGGTTGATTGAATTGGTATGCGTTGACTCGTCATTGAATACATACGCGTATAGAGTTAAATTGGGTATCAATAGATTGTCAATAAACGTGTATTATGGTCTTAGATGGCCGATAATTACAAATCCGAGTCAAAACCCTGTTTAATTCACGCGTTAATCACGTAATTGATGGGTCAAAGGTGGAATTATCTTACCTTATTTGTTGCTGTTGCTGTACGTGAATCAGGGAAGGAAAAAGGAGAGGCTAATGTGTAGTTAAATATAATTAACATTGAGATAACAACAACAAAAGTGTGTGGATCAAGTGGTGGGAACGTGTGAGTGTGTGTGGGGGTGGTCCGGTTCGATACCCGGCACAAACACCCCTTTTTTTTTAAAAATAGATACAAGGCTTGGGCTGCTTTGGGCCTGCTGTTGGGTTGGGCCGACTCCAGGCTGGGCTCACATGTTTGGGCCGGAAAAATAAAGAAGGGTGGGTTTGGTTTTGGTTATGGTTTGTGATTGTGGGTTTAGTTATAAAATAAAATCTGAGAAATATTATTATTACTATTATTATTATTATTATTATTATTATTATTATTATTATTATTATTATTATTATTATACACATATATATATATATATATATGTGTATGTGTGAAAAAGAATTATCTTTGTATAAGGGTTCAAGATAACACCAAAAATAATAAAGCTTGTTGTTTTACTCCGTAACGTATAATAAATGCGTAATGTTACAATTCAAAGGTATACGAAACCTAGAATGCACTGTCCTTCCACCGGATAACAACAGAGAAGCAATACCACTGGATGCAACGTTCAAAACAATTTGTCCTTTAGATCTTATGGCAGCAGACAACGTTTTCCATAAAAAGGTTTTACCAGTGCCTCCAAAACCATAAACAAAGAATAGCCCACCTTTGTTACAATCAACCGCATGAATGATTTCATCAAAAATTGAACGTTGCTCATCAGTTAAAGAACGTGAATTGGTATGAAATTCCTCAGCCAACGTACTTACTTGATAATTCAGCTCATCAAGAATCAAACGGTTATTTGCAGATGATATCGAATCTTTATTCGGATAAGGCATAGAAGGAAACCTACGTAGGCTTGAGTTATTCCGAAGCAACTGTTTCTCAATTTCAAGCAACGTAAGGTTCTTGATTTGTGCATCAGGAAGAGACAAACCTAAAAACGAAAAAGTTTGTAACATTCAATTTAAAAGAAAAGGGACGTTAAAAAAAAATCATTAAATTTCGAAATAAAAATTTGTTACCTTCAATTTGGAATACTACGCATAATACCATCTGACAGATACTTCCATGATTTTTCCCAAACATGCTCAGGCCTAGATAAGGTATTAGACAGCAACATCATCACAAACAAATTACGAAGAGAATATCCAGAACCTGTATAATGAGCCTCCTCAATAGCTTCTACATATTCTTTGTCATCGTCTAAGAGGCCAAGAGCATAACATGCATCACGAAATGTTGGTAAGATTTCTCCATTGACCGTTCTTATCTCCTCAAATGATCTAGGGCCTTTTACTTTATTAAGAAGAACTCTCAAAACATACGCCTCGCCCATAGATGGATTAACCATGTGAACACGACCAATTGCCTTACCCATCTTTCGAAAGTCCCATTTTTTTTCTTCATCTTTCCAAACAAATTTACTTGGGATTTCAATGTAACTTAGTTCACGTGCCACAGCTTCGTTTTGGTTCAGTTCCATCCATTTTAGAAACATTGTTGCAGCCACCGTGGGTTTGTTGAGAACATTTTGAATATTTTCTTTTGGACCATATACAACACTTTGCTCACCGGGCAGATGAAATGGAAGCCTTATAACTGGAGGGTATCTGTAATGCACTTCATTTTTAAATATTCTCCATGAAGCTTCACATGCTGAAAGGAACCTACAATCAAAATGTTTTTTGATTTCATCTTTTTGCATCACTTCTTGACCTTCTCCATCATCTTCTACAAAAGCAACTTTAGCCATATCAGGTCCTTTATTAATGTATTTGAATAAATACTTAATTGAAGCAGCATGGTTACACCATTCAACATTGATATGAGCTTGGTAACGCCTTAAAAGTTTTGCATTATAAGGGACCACATGTCTGTTGTCTAACGTAGCAGTTCCTTTTTCAACAAATATCCCTGACTCTCTTCTTCTATAAACCGGATATCCATTTGAATCTAACGTTGATGCAGAAGAAATGTTCTTTGGAAATTTCTTGGAGCACTTACCGTCAACCATGCACGGACAGTTCGGATATTCACGTCCACAGGGTCCATGAATCATAAAGTCACTCACAAGACTAAACAACTCCGGATCTACATTCTTATCAGGGATTTCAGCCGAAACAAAATGATCAACGTGTTCAATTGTGGGTAGCTTACTGGTTTCTTTAAGAAACAGACAGATATGAGCGTGGGGCAGTCCACGTTTTTGGAACTCTATAGTATAGACCGCTGCAATATAAAGTAAAACAATATAGTTAGAAAGTTAATTAATAAAAACACGGTAGTATTTATAAACAACAAATAAAAATTGTATAAGTATAAGTGAATAAAGATGATAATCTATGAATATATATTGGAACTTTTTTTTTCTAATGAATTTTACCTGCTGAAGTGTTGCCCAATAGTGCTTTTTCACGTAAATCTTTCATGATTGAGTCTAGCTTAACTTTGAATAGTCTAGCTAAGATATCTGGCCTGTCTTCTGGATTTGTCTTCTTGTCTTTAAGAAACCGTCTAATTTCAGGCCATTTTGGATTGCATGTGATTGTAATAAAAAAATCAGGGTATCCATGCCTTTTACAAATAGCCATTGCATCAAGATAATTTTCCCTCATGTAGCGTGCACCACCAGTAAAAGAAGAGGGTAAAATCACAGGTGTCCCTACTTTTGCCAAGTCAGTAGGTCCATTTTGGTTCAACGTTTGAAGATTAGTATAAGTTTCACACCTAAGTTTACTTTGCTGGAAACGGACATAAAATAAGCGCTCACTCTCAATCATTGTATAAACGTCAACCAAAAACTGTTGAAGAAGCCGCCTTGCATTCAAAATCAATGAGAACTTACCAACTCTGTCTTGAATATGATATGCAAAATACTCTCTCATTGAACACTTTGAATCTACTTTCTTTTTAGATTTCCTCTCTTCCCTGTGTGGTATATCAACCCTATAACAATCTTCTCCAAATGGAATAAGCAATGGATACTGGAGGGCTAGATACGACGGATGAAGTTCAGATATACGCTGAAGTCCCTCTGATCTTGACTCCACGACAATATCTCTATTGTCAAGCTGGTCATCATTGTCTGAAAAAATAAGAGCGGCGATTTCTGATGAAGTTGGTAGGTTGTATGTTCGGCCATCTTTAGTTCTCCTACCAATAAGACGCAACTTAAGGGTAACTTCCGGATTTTCATGAAATCGATCCCGTACACTCCTATAGCTTTTCACAAGCTGATTATTTGAGTCTAACATCGACTTCAGGTACTGAATGATTTCAATGTCAAGGCGGTCAGAAATATCCTTAGACTTTTCCTTTTCCTTACTGAAATGAATGTAAAAATAAATTTTAATAAATTAATATTTATATAAAGGGCTAAAAAAGTAGAATAAAATTTTTAGAATATTACCTATAAATGTTTTTCCGGTTTGAGACTTCATTTTCAGTGTCATATATATATAACTGAGAAAACTTCGGTTTCGAACCATCATAAGGAAGAAGACCACCCATCGTGTGATAATTCTCACCACTTATTCTGTATATGAAGGGAGCCTTTCCACTATTGATATTTGAATCAACCTTCCCTCCCATTGAAGTAAAACAAAACATAGAATTGAAGCGGCGAATGTGCTTTAAGAAATATTTGCTCTTTAATTCTATGTTCTTGAAAAGGTTCTGATAATCTAAATTGCTCTCTTTGAAATCTGGAAGTTGTACCTTTCCATAACCACAGCATAGCATATAGCTTGTTCTTCCACCAACATTTACGCTTCTAGCAGCTTCTGATCTCCACAATTTTGCATTACACATTTGACATACAACCGTTTGATCACCATGATCCAGATAATCTTGCAAACAGAATAAATAAAATAACATTAACTTATAAAAGAAAACAAAAAGCTTTTAAATGTTTTGTAAATTTAATATTTACCTTTAGAGACACCCTTATATTGCAAGCCTTCAATTGCTTGAGGTTCCACATTTTCTTCGTCAGACAAACTAACCATTCGGACAGGTGAGATGCAACGTCGATTATTCCTTGATGTATTAATCGGTTCTCTTTGAGCAGAAGATGATGCAGGTGAGACCGTATTTACATCAGTAAGTCCACCTGTAATTAATCATAACATTTCAAGGTTAGTATTAATAAGATTCAGAAATTCATAAGATTAATCGACACAAAGCAAATTGTACCAGATGGGGTTGGATAAGTAGGAGTTCTAAACGTGTTATTATTTGAACACTCATGTGCAACAGTGGGTTGTTTTCGAGCTCCAGTAACAGAACCAACTTTACGTCTTTTTGCATCAAGTTGTGATTTTCTAAAGTTTCGTAACTCTGCAGAATTGTGTCTTTGGACTTCAGGCACCGAAACTATGGATAAAAATAATATCAGTTTGTATATTAAATGAACGTTTAGTGTTAAAATAAAAGACTAATATAAAAAAAACTTGTATAACATAGAACTATGATACCGTTTGTAATATTGGACAAAGGAGTGCGTTGTGTAGAACCTGATAGTACATAATGAAATAATAAAAAGACAGTGTTAGAGTAAAAAATTTGTCATCAATTTAAAAAGTAAAGCTTTCGAATTATTAAATGTTATACAAATTTATTACCGGAAAAAGATGCGTTAAATGGGTTGTTGAAGCTTGATCTAAAGGATGATATATCGATTGAAACTAAAGTACTTCTGGATGTTGATGGGTTTGAATTTTGACATTGTTTAGCATTGAGTCTCTTAGCATCCATTTGTAGTTTTCTGGATTTTCGACACTCCGATGCAATATTATTATTGACTTCAAGCGTAGAAACAACATATGAAATAATATTAGTTTTTATACTGCAGTCAATAAGAAAGTAGGATTTTCTTATACAGTAAAAAATGTAGTTTAAATAAATAACAATACCATTTGATGAAGTAGACAAAGGATTTTGTTGCAATTGTCCTATAAAGAATAGACGAACAAATAAAATTGACTTAAATTATAAATATGGATTGGAAGTTTAGACTTTATAGAAAGATTTAAAAGTAAAAAGTGTTATTCGTTGGTTTACCGGGTGTCGAAACATTCAATGTACTTTGGAAAGTTGAGCTTTGCTGAATATAATGGTTGGAACATTCAACGGAGTCACGATTAAATATTGTAGTTGGCGGCACATTTTGAATTCCATTATTATGATTGTTCACCTTGCATCTCTTTGCATCCAGTTGTAATTTTCTATATTTACGACACTCGGCCGCGTTCTTAACTTTTTCTTCATGGGAGACAACTGTGAAGAATTATGTATTAGTTACATAACTAAACACTAATATAAATAAAGACATATATAACTATGAAATATGTGTACCGTTTGAGATATTAGATAACGGCGTTCGTTTGTCATCACCTTATAAAAAATCGAAAAATTAGATGACAAACCAAAAATAATACAAATAGAAATACATTGTATATATATCCAAAAAAAAATTACCATTCGAACTGTTAGATAGTCTTTTACGTCCCATTTCACCTAAAAGGAGGCAATTCTACATAAAATGCATCATAAGAGTGTAACACAATATAAACAAACTTAAAACTATGGATGATAAGTTGATAGATATGTAAACATTCAACGATACATAATACTTAACTAACAATAGATTATAAATCAACGTAAACTACAAATAATTAAGTATTATTAACAAATATAGAATACAGCAAACTAAACAAAAAATGTAGATAATCATGTTATGCGAAAATATGTAATATTGAAATAAAAGAAGGACATACGTTCAACTTGTATGATAGAACAGTAGAGAAAGCAGAAAAAAGCAAAGATGAACTCTTGAAGCTTTGAGTGTTCTGATTTGTTTGTAAGACTGAATGGATTAATTTAGGAGAAATATGTTCATTTGCTTGAGAGTAGTATGGGTTTTATAGAATTTTCAAAATTAAATTTGTAATTAAAAATGTTAATTAATATGCTTAATTACTTACCATTATTAAAGAAATCTCAGTATTTGAATTTTTGGTGTAATTATAATTCAAATTTTTTGAAATTTTGAATTTATGCAGATTTTTAGTTTTTTATTTTTAGTAAGTGTGTAATTACAATAAATTTGTAATTAAAAATATTAATTAATATGCTTAATTACTTACCATTATTAAAGAAATCTCAGTATTTGAATTTTTGGTGTAATTATAATTTAAATTTTTCGAAATTTTGAATTTATTCAGATTTTTATTTTTTTATTTTTAGTAAGTGTGTAATTACAATAAATTTGTTTAATTGAATTGTATTATAGCAAATTTGTAATTTTAAGGTAATATTTTGTTTGATTACTTACCATTTTATATTAAAGTAATGAAAAATATTTTTTTCAATAAAAATGTATAAACGGAATATAATTAAATTTTTGTAAAATTTTGTTGAATAATGTTATTGAATGTATTAGAACTTTATGTTTGATAACTTGTTTGTAAATAATATAAATATGATCAAAAAATGTGAATTATATATTGGTGGACTTAAATATAATGTTGTTCTTCTTATAAACAAATGAACATAAGGTATAAATCATAAAAATTTATTCAACAATGCAATAATTATTTGTCAAAGGTAAGGAAAAAAACATAAAGTTCAAACCCACAATTTATTCAAATGAAAATAGTAGCAAACACCAAACAAACCATAATTAAAAACAAATTGTCTCACACCGTAAAAAAACATCCGGAAAATTAAAAAAAAATAGTAAACAAACGGATAAATGTTCTTATTTTTCAAGCTTTGGGATCAACAGGGGGGTCTCAGGTGATTTGTCAGTGCAAACTTTCTTATCACCCTTAAGCACTTTGGTTGTAGACTCGCTTGCATCATCTTCTAGACCATACACTTTGTCGAGGCTACGCTTCACTTCCTGCTCTTCATGTATAAAAGTAACTCTGCAAGATGATTCTGGAGTGTTGTTATCTCCAACAGAATCCTACAAAAGTAAATGAAAGGTAAAAACTTTGATAATAATAGCAATTTAAATTTAATTGCGTGAGCGATTTAAGAGGTTAAAGCCTACTTTAAGAGAGACTGCATTTTGTGTAGACGATTCACCTACATCCAAGTTTTCAAATCCAGGTTGATCCACCTAAAAACATTAAACGATTTGTATGTGTCACATATTAAAGTAAAACAATAATAATTATTTATAAAAACAACTTATAAAGGAATATAGGAAGAGAATGAAAACCTGAATATCAGAGAACCTTTCTTCAAGTGAAGCAACTATCGATGACTCATTTGTAAGTTTACGTATACCATATCCGTCTAGGTGCTTATCAATGTTGAATTGACCAACTTTAATTTTGAATGCAAACTTTTTGTCTTCAAAAGCATGAAACTCAGCAGGAGTTGTTTTTTCTTCACCAGAAACCTTAATAACAAATGACATAGGTAATATAAAGTAAAATAAGTAAGTTGTTTAGGACTGAATATAAACAACTTACCTGCTTAGATATTTCTAACAGCTGCATTGCTGACATTCCCAGCAATTTCTTGGCTTCACGATCAAACAATGTAAGGGATGTTATACCAGTAAAATTTTGCACCCTTATTGGAATTCTAAACCTACATTTACGAATTACAAAATATTATTAAAAAAAATGTAATATTGTTTTACTTTAAGGTCTCTATATTTAAGATAAAGCCTACACTGGATCAGCAGAGACGATGTGCTTTGGACATTCTTTATTGGGGCAAACCAACACCTGTTTAAACGAAGTAACATCTGTTTCTTCATTATCATCAGGTAAACTTAAAGTAGGCTCAACCTTGTGGTTACAGTGCTCACATCCCAGATAATACCACTCATCCTTATCATCGACACCCTTAATGGTTCCAACAACAATGACCTGTTTGTTAACCTACAAAAGAAACATGAATCGGTTAAAAATGTAATAAAAATAAAACTTGTATATAATGATATGATAAATCAATTCAGTCTTACCTATGTTAGCAAAGGAAGATCACGAATAGTGCTGAAAGGTGTTTTATTCAAGAATTCATCATTAATATTCATGCTACCAGACGATCCAAGAGATCGTTGTACAGAAGATGATTCCGTAGAAAAAAACTTTTCAATATAACTGTAAGTAAAAAAAAGTGAATAACTTATCTATCATAATTCAAATATATATATGTAAATAATAACAGGAGAATTTAAATATATCACCTTTTCTTAAAAGCACAAATATCCTCAATATCTTCATTGATAAACAGCCGAGTTATATTGAACCCATTTTGCACGCTTATATTATCTTTAAATATAAAACATAAGCAAGTGTTATTTTTTTAAAAAAAGTAAAAAAAATGTAAAATGTAATACAAACTGTAAGAAATGACAAACCTTTATAATTGGTAAAGCTACCAAATTGAACAATGAGAACAACATGGACTTCGGCTTCATTCTGCTTGATGTACTCGAACATCTGCTCACTATATTCATCCCACAAAGAACAGGACATTTTTACCCCACTACATACAATACATTTTTTATTAGATCATTCACATATTTCAAACATGTCTTCCTAAGTATTGATCGTATAAATGACACATGAATATAACATTAGAGATTATGAAATAATAAATTATGATTCGAACACATGAAACACATACTCTAGATCAATCAAGATAAGGTTCATTTTCATTTTCAACCCAGCTTTTGTTTCTATTGGCTCTGGTGGACTCCATTCTTCAACAAACCCAATGAAATTTAAAAGATTTAAAAGGTTATTTAAACTAATATATAAGAAGCAAAATTATAAGAGTAAAGATATATAAAAGATTGAGGATTAGCAAACAGACCAATCCTCTGTTCTTGAGACAGGTTACCAGACTTAATTGACTCAAAAGAAGAGAAATTAAAAACCATATTGGCTTCCATCAAATCTGCTACACTTTGTAAGATTTGTTTCAAAAGTAAACGATAATATGTCATTTTTAGAAAAATGTTTAACAGATTTGTTATCAGCTAGTTGTGGTCTATAGATATAATAAGCTTCATTTTCATGTAAAAATTTTTCATGCTTCTTCATGTATCTATTCCACACAATCGCTTGCATTTTAGAACCCTGTTTAAAAAATATAAGAGAGAAAACAAAGTTTGATAAGAAATAATATTAATCAAATTCGTGTAACATATATGTGATAAAGGAAATGATGATATCAAATCTAACCTGTTCATTCATAACAACCATATCTATAGCAAGAGTTTCACCTGGTATCTTTCGATTTGCTCTCTTCCAAAGTCTAAGTACCTTAACTTTGATTGTGTACTGACTGAGCCGCCATGTTATGTCATTCAAAAAGGTTACATTATTTGGATCCATAATCCTGCACGTTTGTAATATGTATCACAAATAACCGCGAATTAAACAATGTTAGTACTATTGTGATATATAAATAAAGAATGTAAGAAGGTTAAGTAGTAGATGCTACCTGAGCAAGTGTAGAAGAAAAAGATTGAATGATTATGGATTGAATTGTACATGTATTTATAATGATGCTATCTGTCATACATAACGAAGCTTTTTTGTATTTTTAGTATAGATTATAGAATTAGGAAACGAAATATGAAATGGCAATCTAATTGATTAAGTTTTAAGGTTTCCATAATACATTTTCAATCAACTTAAATGATAAAAGTTTCTGAAATTATGTAAATCAAAGTTATATTTAGTAAATTATACAAAAGGTGTAGGTCAAATGATAACTATAATTGATCCTTACCGCCAAAATGAGGTCTATTAAAGTTTTTTTATATTAAAATTATTTACCAATAAATGTACACTTTGTTTGTAAAAAAACATTTAAAAAATAACTCCAACTACAACGCTAAATGATGTAAAATTTTATAGTATGAAATAAAGTAAATATTAAGTTTGCTAGTTGATTCATTTTAGTTTATGATGGAAAAGTAAAATGTTATCATACTAATAACAATTTCTAAAAAATATATATGTTATAAATGTAGTAAATAATGTTGTTGAATTAGTAAGAAATGACATTTAGTATATAGATTTTTAAAAAGTACATAATAACATTTAGAAAATACACTTCTAAAAATTTATTGTAAAAAAAGTCAACGACTTTTATAGGATGTCAAACAGCTAAATTATAGCGTGATTATAACCATAAAAAGTAATAATTTAGAGATCTTTAATTTATTGTCAGTTTAAATTCTTGTTTGTCAACCTAAAACGGTTTTATTGCAAATTGCGTGTTTGTAGAATTTGAAAATTATTAATTAGTTTTGACTTTAAAATATTAAAAAAATATATTTTTTTAAAAAATGGTACATAAAAAATAGGTGGATACTAATAAATGTTAAAATTTTACATAAGCATTCATACATGGATCGTGTTTAGTTTGTTAAGCAATATACCAAATGTTGTTCTACGAAATTTACATTTTTTTTAATAATGAGAATGATTAATGATAATGTCATTTAATTTACCAAATTTAAGTTGTATCAAGACTATTAACAAAGTCAAAGGTTAACATTTAAACTTGTCTAAATTTTAAATCTCTAGATAGCAGGCACATCATATTATCCATATTTACCTAATTCTAAAAAAACATACTTCCCAAATCATTGCTAACAACTATGAAGCCATAGAAGATCATATGTCTTAAACACAAACCATATCACAAATGTATTGTTTAAAAGACATATCAACCCAAAAAACACACAAATGTATGTGACCACTAACAGTTAATCATCTTCCAAAAAACCACCATAACCAAGGTGCTAAAAGTTACCCACCACCACTATATTCACCAAAAAACTACCACCAGTTAGGAGCAAAAGTATGTGATTCAGATCCAAAAAACTACCACCAGTAAGATAACTAACTACCATTAACCCTAACTACTTTAGAGAGCTTGAACAGACCTCATTTTTCAAACCAAAGGAAATGCATCTAATCACCAGCCTGCAAATCCTTATCAGCAACAAACGCTGACATACCTTTGATGTAGTAACGCTTACTGGATCCCCTGTCTTCAATACCAACAGAAACACCCCAACTATTTTCCTCACCATCCTTAATTGTCAAGGCCCTCGACCTGTTCAATCCATTGTCCCTAGCCCAATCTGCCTTCATTCGCTAAAACAATAACAATAAATTGAAATTTATTAAAAAAAGGTCTATGTAGCATCAATTTGATTATAATTTATGGAATTTAACATATAAGACTTACAAAATGCTTGTCAACCACAAACACAACTGGAACGGCCCAATCCTCTGTATCAAATACATCTTCATCCGAATCAGCTTCATCATCCTGAGCTTCCATATCATCTCCCTCTGATTCCTCTTCTCCATTATCATTGGAAACAACAATTATTTCCTCATCATTATGGTGATCATCCTCGGACTGGTCATCGTCCTCCCACAAATCGGGAGGCAGAGTGAGCTTGTTTTTCTTAAAGATGGACTACTCGTATGTTTTTTGTTTGTGTTTAACAAAGAAAAACATGAAAAGTGTACAAAGTAATGATGTAAATTTCAAAGAAAAATAATGATAGTTATTGACATTTAGAAGTTGAGAAACAAACCTCATTGTAAATTTCAAAGACCATCAGATGATCTTTTGTTATCTTAAACGTCTCTTTCATGTACGGCCATCCTTGAGTAATGAAAACATCATCACCATCGTCTTGAAGCTGTATCTGGAAAACATGCCCTGAACAAAGATAGATAAATATTAATGGTAATCATACAAATAGAGATCAACGAATCTATAAGATCAAAGCAATATATATATAAACATAAACAAAAGCTATGGCTAAATAGTAAATTGTTATTATTATGAATATCAATATGTAAAAACTGTCATTTAATGGTAAATCATTATTTGATAAATAATTATATACATCACATTACCTGGAAATGAGCTGACCATAATCGGTTCCATTGGAGGGTTTCGGTTGTACAAACCATGATGAACGAAGCAACTTATATGCTGAAAAGTTGCAAAACAATGTTGAAACATTACTACATATTACTTTATTTCATGTGTTATGTAATGTAGTTAAACAGCAGTTAAAAACACATACCAGACGATTCTCATCATTGAGTGGGTCATCAAGTTTGCAGTAGAAATATTTCCCTGGTGCAGCTATGGCATCCTGATGAAAAGTGTACATCCTAAAACATTGCAGCATTTCTTCGAATTCAAAAACAAAGTTACAACCACCTGGGTAATTTAGCGTGGTTATCATATGCTTCCAGCCGTTGTAAAAAAACCATTTGCCAGCTATATTCATGACCTTAACTTCAAATGATCTCTCATCTAAAGTGTGAATTATGGTCATGCCAGTAGGGAAGTTATACTTCGTAATCCAGTCTTTATATTCACCAGGCAAGGCCTACACATCATTACAAAAAACAGTTGATTATAATGTATTGAATTTACAGTTTTGTGTGACCCATATGAGCAAAATCTAAATATAATTAATCTCAATCAAATGACATAATTGATTGTAGACTCATTTATGACCATACACTCAGATCCAACAAATAATTTTGTTGAATGATTTATGATTCAGATCAATAACAGTGCACTGATCCATGAACATATATTAAGATCTAACGGATTAGTTTACGCATAACAAAGGTTGCTTACCATACATACACGTTCTTTGCCCTCTGACTTGACCCAAAATCCGGACACCATTCTGAGACGACCTATGAACCACCTGTATTATCATTAAAAAAAACAAATTAAAACATGAATTGATATTACTACAATTGCATGATTTGATGAATACATAAATGACAAAAACAAAGAGAATGATACACGTTACAAATAAAGAAGCATTGAATTGAAACATACTGAATTAGAATCAAAAAACAATACCTAATAGGGCATGAACCATAATAGCAATACATACCATTTTAAGAACAACAAACAACACCTAAAGTTTGAAGCTACTGAGAAAACATGAAGGATCATAGCACAAATCTGAAAATTATTAAAATCTCATAATTTTTGAAAACAACAAACATAATACCAAATCATTGAAAACAAATAACAATACCTAAACACTGAAACTTAAAAGTCACAATATAATCTCAGTAGAAAATAAGAAAGATGAAACCTAAAGCCCCAAATCTGAAAAATTATTATAAACCAATGAACAATACAAAAAAACAGGCGACGATCAGAGAAAAAAGAAACACCGTACATAAACAATCGCTTAAATCTGAAAATAATTACAACAAACAACAATATATAAGAGGAATCGTATGAACAAAGTAGAAACAATGGTTACCTTGAATGAGATATAAAAGAAGATGAATGATCGGCGATGGAAACATAGAAAGAAACAGAAAACATAAAGAATCGATTAAATCTGAAAATAATTATAAGAAACAACAATATGTAACAGAAATCGTATGAAAAAGAAAGAAGAAATCATTACCTTGAAGGAGAGACACAAAGAAGATGAATGATCGGCGATGGAAGGTGTGATCTGATGAAGGAGATACACGATCTAGGGTTGAGAAGAGAGGTTACAGATGAGAGAGAATGAGGAGAAGAAAGAATCGTGTGTTTTGATTTAGGGTAATTGATTGAGTATGTTAATTAGATTAGAAAAGTATTAAGTGATAATTTTTACCATATTTATGTATTATTACTCTATTTTTAATTTTTTAAAAAAGAATAATTTTATAAATTATGAGAAGAGGACACATGGCACAATATGAGAAGAGAGAGGAATTGAGATGCAATATGGGAGTGCCAAGTGTCCTCATAGACTTTGTTTTATTAGATGTATAGATTACTTATTACAACAAAATACTTTGTTTTTTTATTTAATGTTAGAAACATGTGTAATACGCAGAGTTTGATCAATATAATATTAAAAGGTTACTAACACACAGAAAAATAAGAATATTGACAAAAAAAAACTAAATAAATAAGAGAGAAATGAAAAATTATCATTTTATATTTTTATTTAATAGGAGAGACCAAAAAAATAAATGATTTTCACTTATTATATACTAAAGATAAAGATTATATATTAATAACTTAAAAATATTATTAGATATTAACAATTTAATGATATTATTAACAAATTAAATGAGAGAATGACATATGACTTTAGTTAAAATGTTTTATTAGTATATTAGAAAGGAAAAAAAAGACTTAACATACTCAATCGAGTCTTAAAATTATAAACCAAAGCACACTAATTATGATAACCTTGTCATCTATTTAGACTATAGGGTGTGAAACCCTTCCACAACCCCTCCCCCTTGTCTGCATCAGTGCCACGTCATCTTTCCCCTTCCCCCTCTCATTCTAAGAGAAATGGTTCCCCCTCCCCCCTTTCATTTTTATAACTATTTAAAAAAAAAAAAAAAAAAAAAAAAAAAACCTTTCACACACATCAGAGACACGCACACACATTTTAATCATCTTCTCCAAAAAAAAAAAAAAAACACACACACTCTCTCTAAAATTAAAACATAACCATTAACCCACAACCAACCTGCAATTCATTTCACCAACCAACCAACCTGCAAACATAACCAAAAGCTTCAAAAAAACACCATCAATGACAGATCTACACACACATACACACACTCCAGACACACACTACACTAGAAAAATCAAGAAAAAGGAAAAAGAAAAGGGAGGAAAAAGGAGGTCGGGGAGCTCGGGAAAATATGCTGATGAAACCGAGGGGAGGTCGGGGTGGTGTTTACCGTTGGGGGAGGTCTCCACCTCAGCACCCCGAGCCTCTTCCCCAATCCATACCCCACAGTCTTATAAGAACCAAACAATTAGGAAAACAAGAAGCTTTAGTATGACTCCATAAATAACACTTTTATATATTAAAAGGAAATTGGATTTTAACATCCTGAACTATTGATTATTGGCCGCTGACACACTGAACTACAAAATTGTTCACCACCACACTGTACTTTCAACTTCTTGGCCTGTGTCACCCTCGGACTAACCATAGTTAGTATTTTGCTGATGTGGCCATTTTTGCTGACGTGGCATTTTACTGATGTGGCTATTTTTTGCTAATGTGGCATGGTGACGTGGCCATTTTGCTGATGTGGCATGGTGGCCTGGCCATTTTGTTGATGTGGCATGGTGACGTCACCATGCCACATTAGCATAAATGGCAACGTCAGCAAAAAAAAACTAACCATGGTTAGTCCAAGAGTGACACAGACCAATAAGTTGAAAGTACAGTGTGGTAGTGAACAATTTTGTAGTTTAGTGTGTCAGCGGCCAATAATCAATAGTTGAGGGTGTTAAAATCCAATTTCCCAATATTAAACAACCCAACTTAAAAGACATTTAGTTTCGAACAGCAACCGAGGAGAAAGAATGAAGAACTTATGAAGATCAACAACAGCAACCGAGGAGAAGACGGCAGATGGTATCAAGTTATCAGCAAAAATCAATATCAGAAGGAGAAGAAGTTCAAAAGCCACGCTCAATGTCTGAAGAACACCACCTCGTTTTTTGTTTCGAACCTACCGGAAGCTTGTACAGGTCAGACTCTTTGGGAGGCTTTCAATCATTTCAACAATATTGAAGATGCTTATGTCCCTGGTAAGAGGGACGGGGCTGGGAATCGGTTTGGTTTTGTAAGGTTCTCTAGCATTTTGAATGCTTCTGAATGGGTCGTGAGACTCAGAGAAGTCTCTATTAATGGTGCTATCATTGGTGTTAATGTCGCCAAATTTAACCGGGATGGAAGTAGAAATGAGGTCGTTGCCACTAACCACCAAACTTTGGATACTCGGGTTCAGGCTGATCTGTCTGGACCTGTTACTATGAACGTGGGCAATGGTGTAACTCTGCCTTCGACGGGTGGTGGGGGTAGCCATTCTAACTCCTATGCCTTCACGGTCTCAAGAGAGCAGCCTAATAACCTTTCTAGTGCTATCATTGAGCTCCCTCCTATTGTTTCACAAGCCAGAGCTCATTGGAAGGATGTTTCCTTAATTGGGGTAGCTAAGGAGATGGGTACTTTGGAGAAATTTGATGATGTTATTCAAGTTTTACAACCTTGGGGTGTGAAAGCTAGATACATCGGTGGGTTAAAGGTGCTATTATCGTTCCGGACTAAATCAGATGCTGTGAACTTTTGGGACGCTTTATTCGATCTATGGTCCGGTTGGTTCTCTAGATTATACGTCTGGGATGGGGAGGACTCTACTTTCGACCGGATTGCTTGGATTAAAATAGTTGGTATTCCATTGAATTTGTGGGATCGGCACATCTTTAATCGGGTAGGGGAACGCTGTGGTAGGCTTCTCTCTAAATCAGAAGCGTCTACTGCCGATGTCGATCTTTCCGAGGATAGATTGGCAGTGCTGGTTAATCATGGGGAAAGAATTTGCCGTGAGTTTAAAGTGTTTTGGAACGAGAAAATCTTTCGGGTGTGGCCGGAGGAGGTGGATGTCGATTGGCTTCCTGATTGTTTTTCTGGGAGCTTTGAATCGGAAGAGGATACCCATACTACTTTTTTGAAATTGGTGGTGACTACTGTCAGGTAGCCACCAGAACCGGTTAACGTACCGGAAGTCCAAAGGTTGAAATCTGTTGTTGTTAACTCGGTTATCATTCTTGAGGTTTCCGAAGAGGCACAAGTCAGCGGAAGTTGCATGGGTATGGTGCATGGGGTTGGGTGTCCGAGGTTGATTCTGCGAGGTGTGTGGAGGATGAGACAAATGGTGGGACCAGTCTCTGTTCGAATCCAGAAACTATCGGGCTGCATGTGGGCCGGCCCACTCCTTTAACTCCTTTGGGTGATAACAGTGTTGATCCTCTTGGGCCAATTAATTCTGACTCACCTATCCTTAATTCTTCCTTTGTTAATGATGGTGGGGTCAAAGAACCTTGCATTCCTGACTTGAACCTCTCAAACGATAGTGACCCTTTTGACTTGGTGGATATTATCCATAGAGATGCTGAGGCTCATATACTAAGAACGCAGAGCCGTGCAAACGTTCCTGTCCCTGACGATATCGACTCCGAGAATAAGTCGGTTTCTCTAGGTGCCTCGGATGATGATGGCTTTTCGGAGTTCGAAGATGAGGTTAGTGGCACTGTTAAATATGGGGCGGATTTGGGAATTAACTTGGACGGTTTCCAAAACCACGTTAGAAATCAGATTAATGGGGAAATGGAGATAGTGGGTTTGAAATGATTTTTACATCCTTGAACGTGAGGGGGGTTATTGGTCTCGAAAAGACCACATGGGTTAGAGATCTCAAAGACGGTTCCAGGGCGTATTTTTTGGGGTTGCAAGAGACGCACCAACATTCGGTTAATAAAGATTACTGGGGTAAATTTTGGGGTAACTCGGCCTACGATGCGGCTCATGTTGACTCGGTGGGGAGGTCTAGGGGGTGGTTTCTATCTGGGATCCATCTTGGCTTCAGGTGGATTTGGTTATTAAAGATGGTTGTTTCGTTTTAATCTCGGGGGCTGCCAATGGTTTTACGGATAGGCTGAACATTCTCAATCTGTATGCGCCTAATGGCCCGGGTAGGAGGAAAGCCCTATGGGAAAAGATTGCTGATATTATGTCCTCCACGAATGGTTTGTGGGTTCTGCTCAGGGATTTTAATGACGTTAGATTCCCATCCGAAAGACTTTACTCCGAGTTCGATGCGTCTGCAGCTGCCACTTTTAATAATTTTATCGAAGATGCGTGTCTCTTGGAATATCGGATGTCTGGGGGTAAGTTCACGTTCATTTCGGACAATGTGGAAGTGAAGTTTAGCAAGCTGGATCGCTTCCTTGTTTGCGAAAATTTCATGAACGCTTGGCCTAACGCGACTGTGGAGGTGCTCAAAAAGTGTTATTCGGATCATTGTCCGATAACTCTTTCCTGTTTAAAAAAGACTTTGGCCCGAAACCATTTCAATTCTTCAATAGATGGCTGGATCATCCTGAGCTGGGTGTTATAGTGGCAAATACGATAGGTTCGAATGATTCTAATATTCATGATATTATCTCCATGACCACTGTTTTGAAGAAGCTGAAGTTGGAGGTAAAAAAATGGAGAGCTGCAAAGATATTGGAGGAGAATAAAGATCTTGATATGTGCTTGAAGGCGGCAGAGGAGCTAGAGAACCGAGCTCTGTCTAGAAATCTTACTTTGACCTAAAAGGAGAGCCGTGTTGCACTCCGGAGAAGAGTTATGGACCTTCAAAAAGCGAAAGCGAGAGACATTTATCAAAAGGCGCGGATAAATTGGCTTAAATTCGGCGACGACAACACTCATTATTTCCATGCTATTGTGAACACCAAAATGGCTCGCAACCAGATTAATGGGCTCTCGTTTGATGGCGTGTGGGTGTCGGATCCAGAGGAGTTGAAGAATTTGATATTGGGTTGGTACAGAAAGCTTTTCAAGGAACCAATGAAAAGACGACCAACCTTTTCTAATTTGGGTTTACCAAAACTATCGGCGGATCAGTATGAGAATATTTGTAGTATGTTTTCGTCTGAGGAGGTTCTTGGGGCTATTAAGTCTTGTAATGGCGGGAAGGCGCCGGGACCGGACGGGTTTACGCTTAAGTTTTTCAAGAAATATTGGAGCGTGTTAAAGACGGGTATTATGAAAATGATGATCGACTTCTATCATACTGGGGATATCGGATACGGATGTAACGCCACTTTCATTGCCTTGATTGTAAAAGTCTCGGATCCCCAATTCGTGTCCGAGTTCCGTCCAATCTCCCTTGTTGGTTCTTTGTATAAGATTATCTCCAAAGTGCTCGCGAACCGTCTCAAAGAGATTATCAGCAATCTTATTTCGCCGGTTGAATCGGCCTTCGTGGGCGGGAGAAATATTATTGATAGCCCGCTTATTCTTGGTGAAGTCGTTGCTTAGGCCAAAAAGTCTAAGTTTAAAATGATGATGTTCAAGGTGGATTTTCAACGAGCGTACGATTCTATTAATTGGAAGTTCCTCCTAAAAACGCTTGAATACATGAACTTCCCTCCTCGATGGATCAAGTGGATAAATGGATATCTCTCTTTAGCTAGAGGCTCAGTCATTGTTAATGGTTCTCCTACTAACGAGTTCGCTTTCAAAAGGGGGCTCCGCCAAGGGGACCCGATCTCCCCGGTCCTCTTTATTATTATCATGGAAGTTGTAAATATGCTCATGAACCGTGCGCTTGAATTGGAGTTGTTTAAAGGGGTGCGTCTTCCGAATAATGGCCCGTGTATTTCCCATCTTTGCTACGCAGACGATGTGATCTTTGTGGGGGAATGGTCTACTGAAAATGCGGTTGGGTTATCCCGGTTCCTTAGATGCCTTAATTTGATTTCGGGTCTTAAAGTGAACCATAATAAGTGCAAATTATTTGGGATTAATGTTATCGAAGCCGAAATTGGAGATATGGCCTCTAGACTCTCCTGTGAACCCGGCTCGCTTCCGTTCACTTATTTGGGAATTCCCATCGGTGCGAACTTGAAGCTTGCTAAACATTGGGAGCCTATTCTCATAAATCTCAAACGAAAACTGTCCCGATGGAAGGCCAAGACTCTTACCTTCGCCGGGAGGATGTCCTTGGCTAAGGTGGTTCTTGGCTCCGTTCCATCCTACTTCTTGTCTTTGTTTGCGGTTCCGAAGTATGTTGTTAAGAAGATTGAAAGAATCAGAAGGGACTTCGTTTAGGGGAATACTTCTACCGGTCAAAAAATTCGGTGGATAAAATGGGGTAAAATGATACGCCCCAAATGCTATGGTGGATTCGGTTTAGGGGGTGTGGAAGGTTTTAATGTTGCTATGCTAACCAAGTGGCGCTGGCGCTATAAAGATAACCCGAACCAACTATGGGTCAAGGTTGTTGCGTCTATTCATAAGTCCCGTATTGACAACCTTTTAGTGCCAGTTAAAAAATCAATAGCTGGGAATTGGAAAGACATCACCGGGGTGGAAGATCGGTTGAATAAAGTTGGGATTTCGCTGCGTATGAGTCTAAAAGTGGAGGTGGGCGACGGAAGAAAAACAAGATTCTGGAAAGACCCGTGGTTATCGGACACTCCTTTAAAAGAACAATTCTCGTCCCTCTATACTCTGGCCAGCTGCAAAGAAGGCCTTGTTGCTGATCATATGGAGCAGTCGAATGAAAATGTGACCTGGAAACTCCCCTGGCAGCAGCAAAATCTTCAGCCGGATGTGCAGGTTTTAGTCAATCTCCTTTCTGGTATGCTGAACGGGTATTCTAGAAAGATTGGGCCTGATAAGTGGGTGTGGACTGATGCGAAGGACGCTGCTTTCTCGGCCAAACAGATTCGCCTTGAATGGCATAAAGCTACGTTGGATGATCAAGGCTGCATAATCTTTAGATGGAACTCCTGGGCGCCACTGAAATGCAACTATCTCCTCTGGCGGGTCTTGTTGGGTCGAGTCGCCACCAAAGTTGATTTGTCGTCCCGTGGTGTGAATGGTTTGAACCTCAGCTGTGATAGATGTTGCTGCGGGGAAGAAGACTGCAATCACTTGTTTTTAAATTGTATTTGGGCAAGGAGTATATGGTGGCAAGTATTGGTTTGGATTCGCATTCCGTTCCCCATGGACTGTCAATCCATTGCTGATTTGGTTAAGATCGTTCTGGACAGCCCATGTTCGAGAAGATGGAAAAAAAACTGTTTACGTGATTGTGATTGCAACGATTTGGAGATTATGGGTCGCTCGTAATTCGAAAGTTTTTGACAACAATTTTATCCCGGCCTACTGTGAAGTCAGTTGACCTTATCAAAGAAGATGCATTCCTGTGGATGGTTAATCGCTCGAGCTTGGAGGTGCCGAATTGGGAGAAGTGGCTAGATTTTGACATTCTAGACATGTTGTAATTCTGTTTTGTGTTTTCCTTTTGGGGTTTGTTGTATTCCTGTCACCGGCTTGGTAGGCCTTTATATATAAATATAAAGTCGTTGATCGTTAAAAAAAAAAAAAAAAAACATTTAGTTGTGTGAACAAAACGTTTAAATCCAACGATATCAGTATCTACCTATGGGTGTTGAGAAAAGCTAGAAACGATCTTGTTTTCAGAAGGGTGAAGAAATCTACCGAGAAGATCATTCAAGAGGTCAAAGCTCGGTCATTCAATTGGATAAGAAAAATCGGTCATAATGGAAGTCCATAAATTGGGCCTAGTGGTGTGAACTGCCATCACAATGTTTTTAGGTTCACTGAGGTAGAGAGTGTCTTGGTGGTGGTTTTATTTATATTTTGCTTTGATGCTTCTGTAATCTTTTGTTTTCAACGTCTTGCTAATTTTTATATTTTATGGTCGTTAAAAATAAAAATAAAAAGAATTTAGCCAAGTCTTCAACGTTGTTCATCATATTAAAAATGTATTACAATTATTTTTTAAGAGCAAAGATACATTTATTTATTCATTTTGTCTCGTTTATCCTTCCAAAAATGTTACATTATTACCTCATTGTTTTAAAAAAAAAAAAAGTATATCATTTATTTAACCTTTTTTTTAATTCATTTCTTGTGTTGCAATCGTTAAACTATAGATAATGGGTTCAATTCAATTGACAAAACTATTAAAGTTAGAGTGTTGTTCTCATTCAGATTAAGAGTTCATATTATGATGTAGAGAGATTTGATGTAATTTAAGGTATAAAAAAACAAGATAACAATAGGAAATTTAAACTGTAAAGTTTTAATATATATAAATTATAAATTAAATGGTAGTTGTTACAAAATTCAGTGTGTAGGGTTTGTCTAGGAGACGTGGTTGAGTATACAGAGTAGTCATGTGATTGCAGAAGTATGTGTAAGCGTGTGTGTCAGGGAAAGAAAATTCACACTTTCACCCTTTTTGTCTTTTTATTCAACCTTTTTAATCTATTCTATGCAAGTCCTTAAAATATCTTTGCAATAATGTTTGGCTTTTATAAAAAACATTTTAATATTTACGGAGTATAATTTATACGGCTAAGTATCCACAAAAAACCCTCTAAAACCAAGAAACTCGGTAAACTCTAACTTCTCGAGTTTTTTATCATCTGAAAAAATTAGGGTATGTAATATACATGATTTTAAGAGTTTTGAGCCAAAAAAATCAAAAAAGCGCCGAGTGGATATTTTTAAAAAAAATAAATAAGTTTTTTTTGTGTTACGTGTGTTACACAAAAACAGACATGTTACATATGTAACACAAAAAACTTATTTATTTTTTTTAAAAATATACACTCGGCGCTTTTTTGTTTTTTTTGGCTCAAAACTCTTAAAAACATGTATATTACATACCCTAATTTTTTCAGATGATAAAAAGTTCGGGAAGTCAGAGTTTACCGAGTTTCTTCGTTTTGAGTGGGTTTTTATTTAATCCTCCCCCTAATTTATACTATAGTATTGAACTATTGATAGAAAACATTATGTGTGTGTATTTGTTTTGAAATGAGAAGGGTATCAAATCAAAGTATCAAACCACATCCAAAACACGAGAACATTTGACTTCAAAACCACATTCGGTGTAAATAAAGTCATGTTAAGTGTACAAGAACATTTGGTAAAAATAATCACATCATGTTATAAAAACATCTTAAAGATAACCACTATTATATAAAAATACAATTTTTAATGTCGACTATGAGGGGGGGGGGGGGGGGGGGGTTTGTGGGTTTATTGTACATAGCAAACCGGTAATTCCTTGGTTTTCTAAGGGCATATGTCTCCCTGCACAAACTCACAAACTTCTAGAGAGACCTTTCTCTCTCTAACCTTTCTATCAGTAAAAATGTTTTTGTGCAGAATGTACTATTTCAAGCATCTTTGTATTAGCATCCGACACATACAATCTCTTTACTTATCTTGCATTCAAGCTTTCAAACGGCTGCTGATGTGCCTTTCTGTATTGGCATCCGACACATACAATCTCTTTACTTATCTTGCATTTAGGTAGGCCTCGAACTAGATCCTTTTTCATCATTAGTTTGAGACGGTCGTATCCTACTGGCTGAGTCGAGCGTGCCATAATTATGCAGTTTGATTGTTATTTGCTTTGTCGACCTATGCCGACTCGGCAGATAACACATAAACCGTGTCATTCCTTTTTCCTTTTAAAGTAGGAATCGATTTTGTTTCAAATTTATCAAATACACAAACGTCATTAGGACTGAAAAGGACGTACCTTCATGTTGTCGTGACTTGAGAAACGGATAAAAAAAATCTTCTTCATTCCAGGTACGTGAAAGACGTCTTGCATCGAGAACCCTTTTTCTCTTCCGGTGCTTGGGAATCTTACTTCTATATTAGCGATTTGGTGTCTCGACCCATTAGCAATAACCACAACATGGTTTCCATATATCTCTTTGGCTTAGATAGTCTTTCCGTGTCTCCAATTAAGTGATTTGAGCAGCCCGAGTCCACGATCCAATCTCCAAAACTGTTTGCTTTTAGCTCGGTGGTGACGGTTAAAGCCATGTCTTTTAGGGATGAGCATATTGTCCTGAATATCGATCCTGAACTGATCCCGTATCGAATCGATACCGTACCGAGGGTGTTCGGTATCGATATTGGTACCCATATTTATAGGTTTTCGGTTTCAATATGGTACGGTATCGATTCGGTAGCAGTATTTTACTTTAAAATACCGATATCATACCGGTACCGTACCGATACCAAACCAATACCGTTTCGTGCCATATGTTTTCGGTATCAGTATTGGGGTTTGGGAGTTTTCGGTATCGGTATTATCGGAATCGATATCGGTACCGTACCAATCTCATCCTAAGCTCATCCCTAGTGTCTTCTATAGCTTGTACCTCGTCTTTCATTTTATTGATCAAGTGTTTTGAACATCATGAGTCAATAAGCCACCCTTCCAAGTTGCTTTGTTTTGGTTCGATACAAACTGTCATGGTCGTATCTTCTACGACTTGTGCGACCATGGCCTCGGCATCCCATGTTTCTGCTTCCTCGGTGACCGTGGCTACGTTTCCTTCGGCCTTTGGCTTCCTACAATCTTTTGCCATGTGACCGCGTTTCCCTGTGATGTTCTCGATTCTTCTTGTTCTAATCGGACTTCTTTGACTTGTCAACCGACTTTGCTTTGTTCCACGGCTTTATGTTTTTATTCTTTCCTTTTTCCGTAAACAGCGCCTTTTCCTTTTCAGCTTTGATAGACACTCTAGCTAATTGTTTAGCCAACGCCTCTTGTCCTGCCAATATATTCTCGAACTCGGTTATATGTGCCTGAGTTGCCAATATATTCTCAACTCGGTTATACGATTGTATCCTGAATATGACATTGTAATAGATATCCTCAGGATGTCTTCCAAATATTCACCACCACCAACACTTATGAAATGTGTCACACCCTCAAATTTCACGTGCGGGGTTTTACCGTGAGGCGCGTGACAAACCAGGATCCAAGTCAACGGTCACAACAAACGACAACTATATGATACGAAAAACAACGTAAACTGCCCATTAAGTATTCAAAAATCTAACCATCGCTGCGGAAGCGTAAAACTTTATTACAAACCAGAAGTAAAACATAAAAGTCTGAAAGTACTAAATGACATGCAAGTGAATCCTAGACGTCGTGAGACTCCGTGCGCCTAGACTCGATGCTGCTACCTCAACGACCTGAGAAACATGCCAAAAAGATGTCAACATAAAATGCTGGTGAGTTCACAGGTTTTATAATAAGCGTTTCGTAAATCCTTTGAAAACCGTTACCGTTACTACTATGTTGTGTAAACGCTAGCTAGGCGTTAAGTTAATTACTACTACGGTTGAAACCATTGTTGACTGTGTTTGTTACTATTTGGTACCCCTCGGACTACCGTCATCCTCGGTAGGCCATGTGTGTTTGAGACAATATGCACCCGCCCGGCCTCCAGCCGTCAAGTGGGGTTTGTCAGGCCCAATAGCGCTATCCACATTTCCCCGCTACATTCCCGTATTAGTGGTTTCCTTGGGATTTAGATGAGCCGTATAGTAATATAGTGATAGCCATAGTATAACTTGAAATCATGTGTTAAAAGTGTGTAAGCATGTTTCTCCCCCGAAAACAAAACTAATAAAAGTGGGGCCGTGAACTCGCCTTAGGTTGCGTCTGATGTGTTAAGAAAGATCCTACACGCGTGTGATAGCCCCAACTAGTGGCGACCTATCAATGAGTTTACATAAGTGTGTTGACTACTAACCCGAAGGCTAATCAGTCCCTAATTGTCCAGACCGTGACCGTGTATGTTGAAAACATGTTTGAACGTTAAACCGACCAGACCAGACAAGGCCCGACGTCCCATTGGTGACCCGACATTCCACGTGTTAGCCAAATACAAGATATCATGCAACATATGCAATTAAACACTTAGCATGCGCAAAAGTTTACTATGTCTAGCATAACGCCCAACTAACGCATAAACAAGTCCAAACACGTGTTACCAAGTTATTAGACTTGTCACGGGGTTCCTAACATGTTCCTAGGTGTCAAACCATGTTCCGGGATGTTAAAATACACATATAACAGCAGTACACACGATTAGGAATCAAACATGCAATTAGGAAAGTCAACTGGTGATTAGGATGGTCAAACTAGTGATTAGGATTGTAATCACGTGTGTTACACACGATTAGGATCCTAATCGATCTTAGATACATGCGATTAGGGCTACTCACGTGTTCCTCAGGCGATTAGAACTCCTTAATCGCCCCCTGCAGGTTGGTTCCACTTTTTCGCGCGTTTAACCCTCCAAATCAGGTCCGAAACATGTGGAAACACCCAATATCAAACCCAAAACATTTATCAACCTATTTCAAGCAAAAAAACCCCAAATTATCATCATCCTAACAGCCCCAAATGCACGCATTTCCCAAAATAGCATATTTAGCATGTAAACATCACATCAACATGCAAAACTTACCCTAAATAGCAAATATCCATATTTCATCACATAACGACGTTGTCCAACATTACCCTACTGTTCTAGCATCATCCTAGAGTAACCCTAACCTCAAACAATCAAACAAGACACAACATATCATCATTAATCTTTCATACTCATTCAAACGGGTCAAAACGCCTATTATCAACAATACACAAGTATGGACTTTCAAACTCAACAATAATCATGCTAAAAAACTATTTACCTTGGAAACATATCAAATACACAAGAATCATCATGTTTTATCAATAAAAATCCTATCTTTGCATGATTACATCACATAGAACAAGCATGAAGGTCTGGGTTTGTTTAGAAACCGATTTTAATAAGTTTTCAAAGACACAAATGTTTAGAAATCAGGTTTGGACCTTTAGGGAGCAAAACAATAACATTACAAAGGTTTGGGATGAAGAACACACATTGGATTTGCAAGATAACTAGTTGTAAAGCTTGGAAAGGTAGGTTTCTATGCAAAAACGTGTTCCAGAGGGTGTTTGTAGGTTGAGAGGGGTTATGGGACGTTTAGGGTTGCACAAGTGATGTTTTACAAGTCAGGGTGGTATTTGTAGGCGTTTCTAGGCGTCAAGAACAGAACCAGCGATTACAGCCTGCAACTGGCGATTGGGGCTCCCAATCGCCTATAATAACTAGTGATTGGGGCCTAATCGCCTATAATAACTAGTGATTGGGGCCAATCGCCTATAATAACTAGTGATTGGGGCCAATCGCCTATAATGTCATGCAATTACACGTAATCACCTATAATGTCATGCAATTACACGTAATCACCCTCAAAATGTTTATTCGGGTTTTTGACGCGTTAAACATTATTTTAACACATATACACACGTATTCACATACCGACAATTCACGTAATGATTACAAACACATAGTGCATGATAACTAACACATTCACATCCGTTCACCAATTCCCGGGACTCGAGACTTGCGTGTGTGCGTAAAACCCGACGATTCTACAAATCACCAATCCGTGTTCACATGATTATGGACCGACTCCCAATGATCCCGTGGATCACTGTAACGACTCCCGATGATTCCCGGAACCATCATAACGACTCAACTGACCTAGTTAAGTATGTTTGAAAACGTTTTTCGCTAAGGTAGACTTATGTGTTTTATAAAGTGTTAACCTAAACATGTCGGGTGTCACACCATCCCCCAGTTGAAAGAATTTTCGTCCCGAAAATTTCCCGAAGCCAATGAGAATGAAACGATAAGGAAGAAAATTTTTCCCGGTCGTCACAAAATGTATTATATATAGTTTAGATTTGTAATGATGAACTTTTTTTTTTTTTACTTTTCATTGTAAGAAATATAATTTTTAAATAACTTCCTAAATTAAAATTGATAATTACCATATTTATTTGAATTTGATAAATTAAATAGGGATGATTGTCTTCTCAAAATTACGGTATAAAGCTATAAAAAGAAAATGACTTGGGAAGCAACGCCTTGTTAATAAAAAGCAGACCCTTATATACTTTGGTTATTTAATTTTTCGTTTAATCACAATTACTTGTACCTTAAATTTAATTCTTACACCTCTGTGTCACACACAGACATAACCTACTTTTAAAATAATTTCCAAGACATAGGTAGCGTTCATTTTCATAGAATGAAATGGAATTCGGATGGAATTGGAATGCATATACAATTTCTTATGTTGTTCATTCCAACAAAAGAAGGAATTGTGGTTGAACAATAAGATAAGAAATGGGATCTACATTTCAATTTCATTCAAATTTCATTTCATTCTGTCAAACAAACACAACAAATTTCCAAATCAAATTATAATTTCCGCCCGAATTCCAATTCCATTACAATCAATAAAACTAACGCTACATAAAAGTTTCTTATAAACTTATGTTCAAAATCAATACTGAGAATAGTATTTTGAAAATTAGATCCATAGTCCACCCATTTGTTATTTAAGGGGTGTTTGGGATTTGCTTATTCAAAACATATTATGCGTTTTTGGAAAAGCAGGGGTGGAGCTGCTTATAGATTATTGCGTTTTGGTAGCCTAAAAACTGATTATTTTCAAAATGTAATCCCAAACACTAAAAACTTATTATCTACGTTTTCAAAACGCAATAATCTAAAAATCAGATTCAAAACACAATCCCAAACACCCTCTTAGTCCCCTATACAAAACGGATTGTTCATAATGATCAATTTAAAATTTAAAACAATGTAAGGAAATATGAAAAGATCATGGTTGTAAAAATCCCGTCTAGGCATCGATTACTCAACTAGTAATCCCTATTCCGCGCTTAGGCTAAGTACTTGGCAAGCTATCTCCGAGTACTCCCTGGCCATGGTTGAGTACTTGTAACTCTCTATAAGCCGAGTTAGCACCGCCTAGCGACTTTTACAACCGCGAAAAAGATACAAAAACATGATAGGATATGCAAAAGTTAAAAAAAAACTACAAATCCAATAATGAAATAAGTATAGTAAGTGCTAAGTTAACAATGTAATATCATTTTCAAATAGGAATCCAAATAATCATAAATTTCTTAATCACATATAACTATATAAACACCTGAGGAATTAAGGGGCTATTTGGTAGGATCTGTAATTAAGTGCTAAATTATTAAGAGAGTCTGAATAGTTCAACACCCTTTATTAAGAGCTTAATGGAACAATTCAAATGTTTTTTAGTTGAAACAAACACTTTTAATGCTTAATGATTAAGAGTTGAATGATTAAAAGGTTTTTTAAGATGCTAATAAACACCCCTAAGCATCATTCTCAACATTTTCATTAGGGGTTCAATCATATTTTTCATGTCTTTGTATTAGGGGTTTTGAGAGTTTATTGTTCATTCTCCGTATAGTTAGTCATTGTAGCTTTCTCTTGTTCTCGATAAGAGTTAGCATGTATATAATCGTCTAAAACATTGGGTTAATAAACTTGTGATTTGGGTATTTTCTGTGTACAAATGTTTAATCCATGGTTTTTTTGACACTCATATAGTCAGTCATATCTAGAACTGACCCATTATTGATACATGAATCCTAACTGATTTCCTGGTTCCTTTCCATGGTCGATATTAGTCTCATTATTACTTGCCATGCCTTAATATGTCTTCATTTTCTGTATATAATCTAACACCCTATAGCAGCATTTCATCTAACTCCTTAGAGACAGTGGCGGATCTACTTGATGAGTAGGGTTGGCCTGTGCCCACCGTCCGATCCGCACTACGTGTGTGTATGTATATGTTTTTTCCTATTCCGGCGAGCCATGAGTTTTGCCATGGTGGTCATAGGCGCTGCTAAAGAGGAGTCATAGGTTAAATGGAGAGATGACCAAAAGTAACTTTTTTATTGGATTTTTTAATGTTAAATCGTACAAAGTGGAATGCTTTATGGGTTACTGTACAACTGCAACATTATTTGAAATAATAAAACACTTTTTGTGTTATTTAATTATTTAATTATTTACTTATCATTTAGTTTATGGTTTTACTTTTAAAAGTTTTTTCTTCCTTAAGTATTGATACTTTTTAGATACATTATAAAAAAAATATTAGATTATGACATAACCTCATCATCATCTTACTCAGTTAATCCCACCTATAACAAAGCTAAGGTATGTCTGAGGAGGGTAAAATGTAGATAGTCTTACCTTTACCACTAAGAATAGAGAGCCTGCTTCCAGTGAGACCCCCGGCTCGGTGCATATACCCCTTTGTCTTTTGGCTATCCACGCCACCACATGATGCATGATTAACCGTCCGTCATTTTTAACGTTATTTTCACGAAATTAGTAAAATAACGTTAAAACTAGTGCAACTTTATTTTTACCCCCTAAAGGCCACACATATATACATTATATGCGCACATCGTAAATGAGGCGATTATAACATAACCTAATACCAACAAAAGGAATTTTAAAAGAAGTCAATCTTAATGGTACACATTCAATGGTAACGAACATACACTCATAAATTAAATAAAAAAAAAAAACCCTATATTCAGAGTTCAGACCCAGTTAATAATTTTGGATTCCGTCATGGTTTGTGTATTTTGGTTTCCAAAACGTTTATACGAATATTGACTTCATTATGCTTATATCATCTTATGATTACGTTTACTATTATCCATTTATCATTAAGTGGAAAAGTATGAATTGGTTTTACCCCACTCATTTTGACCTGACTTATTTGACCCCATATTCTCTTAACTCAACCAATTTGTGCCCCCCGTCACATGAAATTCTGGATCCGCCACTGCTTAGAGACGGCCCCATTTATGCGAATACAGTCCTTACACATTCGAGCCAAGGTAATTTTTCTATTTACTCTTTATGGCTTTTAATATAAATTTGATGACATTTCAAAACATCACAAATGATATGCAATCTTTCGGTGTCTCCTCCAAAAAAATTTTTTTGCAATGTTGGATCGATTCATCAAGATCTCCCCCATAGAAACACAGAAACTTAGTTCTCCCAAAACAAGTGGCTTTTGAATTTAGAGAATCTGACTTTTTGATCAGTTCTTCCCATTATACTTTGCTGCTTCTAATTATATTCCCATTGGTTGTCGACCGATGAAAATCGCTGGTCTGAACCTCCATCGCCATTGTTGTGAATCGCTGCTTCTAATTAACATGCAACGCTGTTTATAGTACTAGTCTATTATCAGTCCTTGAACTATTACAATCGACATATAATCCCTATACTCTTTTTATCATAACTTGGAAGGTTGGTTAAGAGCCTCGGACACCAAGCACAAAACACTGAGCAGTCGAGAGACCGACCTGATCAATTGAGGTTAGGAGCGTGTTGCCAACACAAGACACAAGTAAACAGCTGCAAACCTGAACGCAGACTAGCCGCCCTAACCCAAAGTACTCTATATACCCCAACTAATTCTTTCCTGCAAACACTAGTCAGAAATCCTATAAAATCCCTGCTTTAAAATCAGATTGGTACATTATAAATATCCAATAAAACATCAGTCTGTTGCTTCAGAGATAACAATTTAATGTACCCCAGAAGAAAAAAAAAATACCCTCATAACAAAAAAGGGACTTCACACCCTCAGGACAATATTTTATAAATAGATAAAAGAGTAATGATCTCCGCTAGAAACTAACAAGAACCCGTGTTGCTATCGGGTTATGGAGAGCGAAGGGACCTGAAAACAAATTTTGTTTCACTTACGACGTCTATTTGTTACCATCTCCGGGTTGCCTTTCATCATCATGGCTGCAAATTCATCATAGTTTATTCTCCCATCCTACAATACAAACGTATAAATCATGTCAGTTTCATTTAACTACAGACATGTTGAAGTTGGGCCAAAATAATCGGATAAAGAGCCTACATTATCCGTGTCAACTTCTGCAATGATCTCCTTTATTGTTTTCTCATCACCCATATTGTATTTCTTCAAGGCATGTTCCAGTTCTTCCACTGTTATATATCTGCATTTACCATACATAACAAACAATTTAATCCTAAGAAATAAGCATTTATTAACTTAAAATATAGGCAGAAATGCTGACCCGCTCTTGTCCTTGTCAAAGTATTCGAAGGCTTTATACAAGTGGTCTTCCCTTTCCACACGATTTAAATGCATTGTAGCAGAAATAAATTCATGGTAATCTATTGTTCCATTGCCATCAACATCCGCCTGAGAAACCAAAGTAATTAATACTAGACACACAACAGGTATTTATGGAAATAAGAAAAAATGGAGAGTACCGCTTCCATCAATTGCTTCACTTCTGTCTCGGAAAGCTTGGTACCAAGTTTAGGAAGACCTGCTTTTAGTTCTTCATAAGTTATGGTACCACTGTTATCAGTGTCCATGGATTTGAACATTTCTTTCAATCCAATTATCTCTTCCTCAGAAAGGTTTTCTGCAATCACCTAACTCAACAGAGCGCAAGACTAAATCAGAATGAGGTGGCCCGTTTAGTTATGACTGGATAGATTTGGGTTATGTTTTTATCTCTAATGGGTCAAATGATCTTTGGTCCAAATTTTAATAGGTGAATTGCATAAAAAGGTAATGAACTTTGGTCTTTATGTTTTGGGTAATAGTGTAAGACACTTTCTTTGCATTCACAAAAAGACTCAAAAGGTTCCAACACAAATAATTTGTGGTAATTTGCTAAAAGCATCTGTAATGCGTAATCTCCCAAAGGCCACAATCACTGGCCAGCGAAACATCCATCTTTCAAACAACATGAAATTCCTATGCAATACACACCAACCTTCACAAACGTCCTTCCATTTCCACACCATCATCATATTTTACATTTATTTTCACAACCAAATTATTGATTATATTAAAGTGTTTAGTTTTGATATCGTAAACTAAATGTAATGACGTTTAAATACTATGTAATTAAAATAAAATATATTTAAAGGTTTAATAAGTTAATACATTTATATATAGCAGTTTCATTTTTACAAATTAATAAGTTTATATAAATATAAATTGATATATAAAAAAGTTCAATAAGTTGATATATTTCTAAATTGTGTAAATTCCCAACTCTTATTAATAATTTTAGTTTAATGAGTTTCTTTTATAAAAGTTTAATAATATATAAATTCTTAAATCAATAAGTTAATACATTTATTTTATAAAGGTTTAATAATATATAAATACTTGCATATGTATCATTGTCATGATGTAAAGAAAAATAAAAAAGAAACTATTTTTTAGTAGGGCCCACCATTACCCTCTTTGGGCGTTTGTCGTTAAATAAAACACCCAACAAATTGAGTTACGCGATAGGTCGGTTGTCGGAAGGATGCCACCTAGGCGTTTGTGGAGCCAAGGACATTGCACATGTTCTAAGTTAACCAGTTTTCACGTGCCACGTGCCCACGTCAGTGCTATATGAACTCTACTTCAGAAAAGTTCAACATTGTCAAAGTTACCAACACGTCAACTGCCACATCATTGTTTTGACAGGATAACTAGGTTAGACTACACGGTGTGGTCATGGGGTGAATGGGCATGGAGCGATATGTGGCAATCACGTCAGCAGAGGGGAATTCCCCTCCAACCCTAAAAAAACCACCGGGTGGTGGTGGCGTGGCAGGTTTTTTGAAATCAAATAACCAATCATAATCATCCATAAACCAACAACCAACCACAACCATCCACGTCACCCTCACCTTTTGCCCAACGTCAGTGGAGATCTTCAAGCCCCAAGGGGCCACGCCCCTTCCACACCATAGAGGGGGTGGTGTTGGTGGCGTGAAGGGGCTTGACTCCCCCTTTCCATGCCCCACACTGTGTAGTCTTAGATTGAACAAAAGTCCAGTTTTTGAAAGCTGGTTTACCTTTTTATTGGAGTGAATACAAAAGACTATTGCAGAAATAAGACCAACTTCAATTAACTTTTCTTATGCAATTTTCCCTTTGAATACATAAGACTCCTAATCATTTTATTCAACTTATTAGATAATTAATGAAATCTTTATAGTCATATTTGGCACACTGACTTACGAAATAATGCAAACATTTAAGACTAAAAGTGTTTCAGGAGTATCATTCTATGACGACAAGCTTATCAAATGAAAAGGAAGATGCTAGAAAAGAAAAGAACGAGGAGCTGAGTTGCGAAGATATTGTTACCTTGAGGGCTACTTTTTTAAGTTTGTTCATTGCACGGAACTGTTTCATTCTTGTAAGAACAGCAATATCAATGGGCTTATCTGATGCATCACCATCTTCTCTTATCCATGGATGATCTACATTGCAATTAAGTGCAAAATTTAAAGATGTAAGATAGACCCACATACCTAAAACTATCTTGAATTACACTTAAAACGATCTACATTATCATGTTTGAACACTTACTTAAGGCTTCAACCGCAGTAAGCCTTTCTTTAGGATTAGACTGTAGCATCTTTTTGACAAGATCTTTAGCACTACTTGATATACTTGGCCAAGGATCAGACACAAAATCAAGATTCCCACGTAAAACCGAATCAAATATACTCTGCTCAGTTTCTGTAAAGAATAAAGAACATTAACAAGAAGTGATATAATTGTCGTCTTTACCAAGTATATGTGAAGAAACGAAACTTGGAAACTTTATCAATAAGTAGAAGATTCATTCTATGAAGACAAACTTATCATAATCAAACGTATAAAGCACAAACTTATCATAATCAAATTCATAAAGCATACATACCTCCCCAAAATGGTGGGACACCACTGAGTAAAATATAAAGAATTACACCCGCACTCCAAATATCCGCCTCAGCACCATAATGCCTGCGTAACACTTCAGGAGCCACATAATACGCACTTCCAACAAGGTCTCTGAATACATCTCCTGCACTCACAAGTTATTGTATGTTTAAAACACATGGTAACTGAGCTCGCTAAAACACATGACACTTCAAACATTATATTACAAAAATAAAACAATATAAATAAAAGATAGTATCATAATAACCACTAAATGCTTGTGACAGCATTTCCTAAGCAACAAACTTTTTCAACTTAATGCAATCCAGGAACTATTCATTCCACCTCACAGACGTCATACTAAGTAAATTTCTGTACATTCCTTAAACATATAATTAGATCACAATACTCAATCCCCAAACCTTATCAAATCCCTAATTATAAAAGCAGAAGGAATTCCTAGTCTAGTTAACCTGATGAACTTGCTATGCTGGACTACATTTTCCAGATATAAGTGTACATTCGGAGCTGCTGAAAGTTGGAACCCTAATCAACTAGACTTTGGATGTTTTATGGCGACTGAACATTTATTAGGGATCTGGAAAAATATATAAGTTATAACATTATTCACAACGAACACCATGGTGTTCGTTGTTTTTTAAAAAACACCATGGTTAAAAAACACCGAGCAATCTGATTCCTGATACGCGCATTTTAAAAGCAACGTCTAGTTAACACCAAGCCATGGTTTAAAAAAACGGGTGAGGCGTACGCCTCGAGGCGAAACTCTAAGAAAATGAGTCTGAGGCGCACCTCATGGGGTTCAGATTGTACATACGCCTCTAAGGGCTGAGGCGCTAAGAAAATGTGCGCCTCGGGTGGTTTAGGGTGTTTTTGATGTGTTTTTTTGGTATTTTAGACTTTTTGGGTCAATTATTTTATTTTTGATGTTTTAGACTTTTCTAGGTCAAGTATTTTATTCTTGGTTTTAAAAAGCGCTAGGCGCACAAAAGTGACGAGGTCTAAGCACATCGCGCGAAGCGCAAAGCGCAAAAAGCGTGGGATTTTCGTATCCGAAGCGCACACTATTTATATAATTTTTTATATATCCCGTATATATTCCATGAGTTTTTAGCTTCATTTACTCAAAATATAGCTATAAATAAGATTTTTATGTGATTTTGCCTATATGTACAAGCCAAAAACACCAAGGTACAACATTTTATGCATAAAAATACCCAGGTTACGTGAGGCGCTCGCCTCAGGGAGAAAAGCGCCTGAAATTTGACAAAAAATCCCCTGAGGCGCGCGCCTTTGGGAAAAAGACTAGGCGCAAAGCCCTAAGGCGCCCTAGGCTGAGCCTTGATGCGCCTCGCGCCTAGGCGCGCTTTTTAAAACCCAGATTTTATTTTTTATAGACACGTAATTTTTCATATCTATTTTTTGATTGCGCCTCGAACTTACGCCTCAGTTAGCCTCGAGGCTCGTTTCCGTTCTTTTAAACTTTGCACCAAGCCAAGGTACACCAACATAGATATAACCTTTTGTTGTCAAGGCTCACCCAGGCTCACTTTTCAGGCCCAACACAGCTTTCTCGCTTCGCTTTCCAAAGCCCCCCTTTCAGGCCCTCGTGTATTTTTCAGACCAAGTTCTTACGAAATTCCGGCCAAAAATCTTTTGAATAGGTCTCAAACAACTAAAACAACCTTATACAAGCCTAGAATCAACCTAAACTATCCCTAAAGAAGCCTAAACATGTCTCAAACCCCTAAAACTTGCATATAATATAATAATAATAATACACGTCTCACCAAGAATCGCCCTTGCTTTTTAAGCCCCTTGCACACCGAGGCCCAAGGCACACCCTTTGCGCCTTCGACACTTACGAATATAACATAACTCAATTAAACCGCTACAAATCTACAATGCACTTGACTCTATAGATCTAGTGACTAAACATGCATTTAAGATCTTGAACAATAAACAACATTATTCACAACAAATACCTGGTTTAAAAAAAACCGAAAGACCGAAGTCAGTAGCCTTCAACGGCGAGTCTTCATCCGTACTCAAAAACAAAAAATTCTCAGGCTTCAAATCCCTATGAAACACCCCCATCGTATGACAATTATGCACCACCGTAACAATCTGCCTACACAGACTAGCCGCAGCACGTTCCGAATAATGTCCTTTAGCAATAATCCGATCAAACAGCTCTCCACCAGCACACAGCTCCATAACCAAATTAACCGAGTGCCGATCCTCAAACGCGCCTTTAAGTTCAACAATATTACGGTGACCGGTTAAGTGATGCATGATCTGGACTTCGCGTCTGACGTCATCGATGTCGTCTTTGTTGATGAGTTTACGGATAGGGATCTGTTTGCAGGCGAACTGTTGGTTAGTGGTTTTGTGAGTGATGAGGTAGGTGACGCCGAACTGGCCGCGGCCTAGTTCTCGGCCGACGGTGTAGGTGGCGCGGAGGTCTTGGAGTGGGCGGTTGAGGACTCGGCCGACGGTTGGTGGTGGTGGGTGACGTGGCGGTGGTGGTGAGGAGGCTGGGAGGATTGTTATATTATTATTGTTGCGGTTGTTATTATTATTAATATTATTATTGTTATTGTTATTATTAGGTGGTGGTGGTGGGTTGGTGGTGGTGGTGGGTGGAGAAGAGTTGCAGTTGCCCATGGTCAAGATTTGAGTCAAAGTTTGTGTGAGAGAGATATGTGGAGGGTGTATGAAAGAAGGGTGGTGGGGGTGGGAAATTACTAAAATGGGCTTGGGTGTGGGGTGGTTTTGTAGAGTGAGATAAAGGGTAGATTTGTCAATAAATGTTAATAAAGGGTGGACTAGATTGATTATGGTCACATGATTTTACAACGAGTCCGAGTCAACTATCGTGTTTGTAAAGGTAAGTGATTATATAATTTATATTGTATCTTGCTAAAAAGGTATATGATTTTTTGTATTAAATGTTACAAATTGCTAATTTTATAAAAAAATATTAAATGTGGCATTAAAAACATATGTTAATGCACATTAGACCATAAGCAATGGTTGATGCTTTTTAGGGGGCATTTTCATGCACATCATTATCATAAGGCCCCTCAAAAAAATTGTAATGGTTAAAGTCATTTAATGCCATTTTTAGTTATTACTTTCTATATTTTTTTATCCTATTTGGGCATTATACTATAAATGTCACACCCTCTTAATGCTCATATAATGCCATACGAGATGGTGTTGGAGGCATTATCATAATTATTCATGCCCATATAATGTCAATTACGCATTTTTTTTTTTTTTTGAAAAATGAACTTCATTAAAACCAACCAACACCGACAACTATCTCCAAGTCGAAGACAGAAGCCGAAAACCAAAAGTTACAACTGAAACAAATTACATAACATCAAACGAACACCATCTATGCCAATCCACTACACCCTCTTTAAATCTATGTTTATACCATAAAAACCCCAAAGTCTTGATATCCGCTACCATCTCCACCACATTAGGCGCCTTGTTAGCAAACACCTTGTCATTTCTGGCTCTCCATAATCTCCAACACGCAATAATGATAAGGCCATGTAGAACCACTATCTTATTCCCGGACACCCCACTATGATCATGCAAATCCACCAAATCCTTGACATGAAAAACGAAAGGCCTAGGAATCCTGTGATAAATTAATCTTGTAATGCAAGGTTTGGTAACTAAAAGGACTTAGTTGTCAATCTTGTAAACTAGGTTTTAGAGATAGATTTCCTAGTTTAAGTCAAAGAAGTTTCTAGATTATCATAGTTCCTTAGTGAACAAGGAATACAGGCTTATAAATAGATGGAAGTTTTGTAAGTCATATAACACAATTTAATAATAAGAAACAAGTTTGGCTTAATTCGTGTGGGTCTTTGGTAATGATTTCTAACAATTGGTATCCGAGCTCAGGGTTGGGTAACAATACGTTCGATAACGATCAACAAGTCCGGATAGATAAGAACCGATCAACAAAAGTGATCTGCGATCGGAAGAATCTTAGCGACGGGTTTCGACTGATCGGAAGCAGGCTGCGGCAGAAGAAGACGTGTCGTGCATAAATCGTTTACAATGGGAGACGATGCTAATCGACAGATCGTTACAGCCAAAGACCACAACACGACATCTCTCCAAATCCCACTGTTAACTCCGGTGAACTATACGGTTTGGGCAATGAAGATGAAGGTAAACCTGAACGTTAATAGTGTTTGGGAGATGATAGAACCGGGGACAGCTGCTAACGCGAAGAAAAACAACATTGCAATAGCACTTCTATTCCAAGGAATACCCGAAGATTTGGTGCTCCAGATCGGAAACCTGACTACGGCCAAGGAGATGTGGGAAGCAATTAAAAACCGGCACCAAGGAGCCGAGCGGGTGAAGGAGGCGCGGCTTCAAACCTTGATGTCCGAATTCGAAAACCTAAAGATGAAAGAGACCGGTACGGTGGACGAATTCTCATGCAAAATTGCAAGTATCGCCTCTAAAGCATCAATACTCGGAGAAAGAATAGAAGAATCAAAGCTTGTCAAGAGGTTCTTAAATGGATTGCCGAAGAAGTTTATTCACATGGTCGCGTCACTTGAGCAGGTGATCGATCTTAAAACAGTCACCTTTGACGATGTGGTTGGACGTCTTAAGGACTACGAAGAGAGGATAGGGTTCGAAGATAATCAAGCCACGAAGTATGAACATCTTCTTCTCACGTACGAGGAGTGGGAAGCCAAGAAGAAGCAGGGAAAGAGCTTTGGCCGCGAAAGAGGAGCGTCAACCGAAGGTTCATCTTCACAAAGGGGTAAAGTGTAACACCCCAACCGATGGCGGAAACATCGAGGTGTCACGTAGTGATGATTGTTCAATAGCTCAAGGTACTAAATAGAAGTTGTATATTACTAAACAATTTACAATTTGACATACAATTTAATAAATACATAAACTTGATTTACATAAACTAGGTCCAAAGCTCCTATGTGATCCAAGACTTGTACAACTTCCAAAAGCAAGTAAAACCTGAAACATGTTGAGTTGGAAAGATGGGGGGGTCAACTATAAATAGTTGGTGAGAATACATAGGTTTTGCATATAATTGAAAACAATATGTTGTATAGCAATCATAGTTGAAGTATAATAATGAGTAATGATAGAATATGAGTCCGACATGTAACAATGCGTCTTTTGTACAATCAAACCTTGTGTCGACTGAGACCTAACTCGCAAGTTAGTAAAAGTGTAACTGTTATCGATCATCCCTGAATTTATGCGGGGGGATGGGTTTGTCAGACCTATAGCGCTATAATCTAAACAGGCGGCTTGATCAATGTTAATGATTGTATTGTGTCTTTTTGTTACAGTCAAATGATAGAATGAGTAAATGATAGAATGAGTAAATGATAGTGTATAAAATGTTTATAATTGAATCACAAGTTTCAACAATGATAATGTATAAAATGTTTAAACATGTTTCACCTTAAAATGTAAAACAGAAAAAGGGGCTATGTAAACTCACTTGAAAGCAACATATTGTAGCAAAGCAAAAGCATGTAGAGAGTGGCAAAGTCCACATATGCAGGAACCGACTTAACCGTGCCCTAAGATATAACAAGACACTTTAAGGTCCATGCAATGTTTCTAATGTGTAAGTTGGTCGTTTATCAAGTTCACCCAACTAGACTCACGATGAATGTGCGCCGTGTTTCCAAATATTTTGACTCGACTACCATTGGTGACGTGTTAAGATTTCCCGAGAGATATATATTTACATAACATATATAAATATAATAATATATACAAAAAATGTGTCCTTGAGTTTTTGTATCCAGTGTCCATGTATCAACATCATACTCAGATGTATAAAAATCAATATTGTTTTCAACCCGAGTCGTAGCACGTATTGTACGAATATATATATATATATATACACATATAACTTTATATGTTTATCTTGTGAAAATGAGAATATTTGTCGTGTCATATAAATAAATGTAAGATAAAAATATATATACATACTCACAATGTTTTCCCCAAATCCATGGCATAAATCTATTTTCTTTCTATATATATGTAGTTCTGACATAACCTTTCATAACTTAAATCATTATAACTTAAAGTTTATTTTTTTATATGTTTTAAATCTCATATGATGCTTTCAATCGTATATGTTTATATAAAAAAATAGGTTGATAAAGAGATATGATATTATGTATAAACATATAGCTTAAATTAATAGGAATCAACTTGTAGCTACATTGAAGTGTGTTTATTGTCATCTATGTAGGCATGTATGCATATAAAAAGCTTAGTGAAGATTGGAATAAACTTTCAAATGAATGTGTATGTATTTGCACGGTCATTTTAGATTCACTAATATGATTTATTAGTTTTTTTATAATGAACGATTTGACACATATGAATCCATGTTGGGTGACCAAGGTTTTATCTATGTATAAATTCAAGTATAATAAACCTGAACATAGCTTTAAAAAAATAATAAGAAAAATAAACATAAAAGGATTACTCACGTTGCGAAACCAAGTGAAGAAAAAAAAACGTCTCTTGAAAGTAAGCTTGGAAATCAACACATATGGAGGTTGGATGGTTGTTGGGGCTAGTGTGGAAAACCAACGATATAGGATTTGAGGGAGTGTGATGGAATACTAGGGAGTTGTTTTGGTGTGTTATCAAAAGTGTATTAAGCTTTCTTTTATAGAGAAATTCATAAATAGCAAATGGGTAATGACTTGTATGTATATAAGGAATATGAGACAATCATTCATAGACTTTATGAAGCAATATGAATTAAATATGTGTTTGGGAAAGTTTCTACATAAACATGGAAAAAAAGAGAAAAAAGATGGGTCAAAGGTACAATTGTCAACTAAGAAGAAGTGGCAGAGTATTGTTGGAGGAAAAATGGGTCAACGACAGAAATCTTGGATTGGGTTTGTAAAAAAAAGAAAAAAAATTTGGAAGGAGCTAACTTGAATCCGTAATCGAGTAGTCGCGATCTTAGGCGAAGAGTTTGGATGAAGGGTGTGTGGTCAAAATTGTGTTTTCTCCATTCTTAATTTGCGGATAGTGGTCAATTATGGTTTATGAGTTGCCATCTAAATTGCCATATCATAAATGGAAATGAGTTGAACTTATTATTTTTTTTTCATCATAGTCAACGACAAACAAGTGAAAGTGTTTTGTATTTTTTTTAAGAGACTAACATTATTTTTATTATTATTATTATTATTAAAAGTTATTAGACAAGGTCAGTATATTTGTACAAAAGAAAGCATAATATAGGTAAAGTGGTGGTTTTACTAATCCAAAGATTGGGGAAAAATTCGCGATGTTACATAAAGGAAGAGGTAGAGGCAGAGGTTCGGGTCACGTAAGGGAGAAGGAAACCACTAAGAAGACAACAAAGGATCGTTCGAAACTTAAGTGTTTCCGATGTGACGAGTTGGGCCACTTTTCAAGCGATTGCCCCACCCGAAACAAAACCGAAGAGAATAACCTCACCCTTGACGACGGACCGGTGCTCTATATGGCAACCCATGAAGGAGTGTACTTGAATGAAGACCGAGTTGACTTGAAGAAGTATGGTGAGAGTCCGCGAGAAAACAACACCTGGTTTCTCGATAACAGCGCGAGTAATCATATGACGGGAAACAAGGATTGGTTTTCAAGTTTAGACAACCGGATAAAAGGGAAGGTTCGGTTCGGAGATGGTTCATGCGTGGAGATAAGAGGCCGCGGCACAATTATCCTAGAAGGCAAGTCGGGTAAGCAGCGGATCTTGAAGGATGTTTACTACATACCTTCGCTGAAGAATAACATAATCAGTGTCGGGCAAATGGACGAGTCAGGACACAAAATAACGATCGAGCATGGCATATTGTGGATGTTTGAACCAAGCGGATCAATTTTAATGAAGGTACCTCGTTCAACCAATCGTGTTTATAAGATTAACCTAAAAGTTGTTGCGCCAGTCTGTTTACAGGTTAACATGCATGACGAGTGTTGGCTTTGGCACGCCAGACTCGGTCATCTTAATTTTGATGCACTAAGGACGCTATCAAGAATCTCGATTGGGCTACCATTCATCAAGAGACCATCCGCAATATGTGACACATGTGTGATAGGAAAGCAAACAATGGGAGCTTTTCCAAAGGAGGTTAAATATCGCGCGTCAAAGCTGCTTGAGCTACGCTCCGTCATTTTTTTATTTTTATATAATAATAATAATAATGATAATAATAATAATAATAATAATGATAATAGATAATAATGCTAGTCCAACCACACTTGAAACACCATAACCAAACCTTAAGCCCAAACCCTTTATTAATTCAGGGGCCCAATTTAGATCTGGCCCAGTACACACGTGAGCCCACAGCTCAGGCCCATCCCCTTCCCCCTTATTTGTTTAAAAAAAAAAACGCAGACCACGGGACTCGAACCCGGGTCTGTGTCCTAGCTTTAATGTGCAACAAACCAATTGATCTACCCAACACTTGTGTTATTTATCTAAGCTTCTAATCTCTTATAGACAAACAGACAAACCTGTTTTCCTTTCCTTCTCTCCCTGATTTGCGCGAATGCAGTCAAGAGGGATTGACCAATTTCATTCAAAGTGTCAAGCTGAAATCATGGAGGCAATTTATTCTCTGACCTCGCCAACGACTAATCATCAATCCGTGCACAATTAACGCGTCAATTCAGTCAATTATAGCGATTGATAGCCATTGATGAACATTCTTTAAACAAATTCCAATTCGTATATAAAAGGTTTATCTCTACGATTAAAAACATACGTACACTCATACAGTGCCGATTTACATAACCCAACTATCAAGAACACACCACAATAGATCTATATCGCGAATTGATGAGTTTTTGGTTCGTTTGACTTTTTGGTTGACCCGTCCATAACGATCCCATACAAACTGTAAGTCCCAATTGTTTTTCCCATTATGTTTCCTATTATGTTCCTAACAAAACCCCCTTAACCTTCTACTGATTCGAATTGTGTTTAAGTGAATCGTTTTGGTTAGGGTTCTTAGGGTGTAATTGGGGAAGAAGACTCATGTGGTTAAAACTATAAAAACTTTTGAAAACAGAAAGAACACCGAACAGGCGTGTAGCCCAGTTGGTGAGGTAACAGGTGTTGAAACTTTGGGCCGGCCTTGGTCTAGGGTTCGATCCTCACAAAAAACATCATTTTTTTTAGCCCTTGTTATTTATATATTTAACATAATAATCTTTTAAATTAGTTTTAAAATACTAAAAGTGCTTTATAGATTCTATAAAAATTAATTTACGTTAATCTGATGACAAAGTTCATTATACAATTTTTAAATTTTCAAAAATCATTTATTTAATATACATTATAAATATTACAAGTTTATTCATTTATAATTGTAAAATTCAATAAAAAATATCTAAACGATTTTATAAAATGCCACAAAAATTATACTAAACTTTTATGACAATAAACATTTCAGAAATAATTTTTATTCCTGAAAAACCGTTTGTTTAATATTTTTAATCAATTTTTGTTAGTTTTAATCATAAATAAATCATAATAAATTCATTTTTCAATATTTTTGTACCAAAATTTTACATAAATTATTTCTATTCATTTGGAACAGAAATACAAATTTTAATTCAAGAATTCTTTAATTTTAATATTTTTAGATATTAAAGTCACGTTTTGACAATTTGAAATAAATAGATTAAATATTCTATTTTCAAGAAAATAATTTTATAAAAATTATTTTCATACTTAAAACCTTATGTTGTGACTATGTTCAACTTAAATTTTTTACAAAAAAGACTTTTATTCATTTATTTATTAAAATTCTTATATTTAATAAACAATTTGACTATTAATCAAATAAATACTTATCCCCAATTTGAAGCCCTAGAAAATACTTTTAGACTAGATAGACTTAGACTTATTTGTTACATTATACATAGGGTGATACTTGGCAACGTTGGATTACACTTATTCAATTACACAAGACTTACCACCTCGCTAAGGTGAGTATTACTTACCCCCTTTTTCGCTTTTACAAATTTTGGGGTGATTCATGCACAACTATACAAAGCGTTCATATTCATTTACACATACATTTTTATTCATTTACAATTCATATACGTGTCTTGATTATCTTTGTGCTTATGCTTGAACATGAACGTAGCTTACATACAAAATCATACATACAGACATAACTTATGTTATGGTGCTCTTTACATACAGACATAACTTATGTTATGGTGCTCATTTAGACGTAACTTATGTTACGGTGCTCATTTAGACATAACTTTGTGTTATGGTGCTCTTTTAGACTCACACGTGTTGAGGTGCTCATTATCAATTTCATTGTACAACTTTACATGTGATCTTTGTCTTGTTTGGTTACTTGCGTGTTTACATAATGCCTTGGTGATGCTAGACACATGAATTGTACTACCTTTTCAAACTTATACTATACGTACAAAACTAAGTAGTACTCACCAACATCATATGTTGACAAAATTATTTTCGTGCATGTTTCAGGATAAGCTGCTTGACGCTTCACATAGGACTTAGATTAAATCAATCAATTATCTTTATTTTGTTGTCTTGTATTTAATTTCACATGTTGTAAAACAATATTCAATAATTATACATTTACATTTTAGTACCATGAGCTTTTGAACAATCGTCACTACGTGGCACCTCGATGATTCCGCCATCGGTTGGGGTGTTACACGGAGCCATCTCACCAATAACTCAAGCAGGAAACCGGTACATGCTACTGATTGTAGATGATTACAGCAGGTTTATGTGGGCTTACATGGTGAAAACCAAAGACCAAGTTCCTGGAATTCTAATCGAGTTCATCAAAGGCGTGGAGAGGAAACTTGGGACAAGCCTAAAAACCTTGAGAACCGATAATGGAGGAGAGTTCACATTGCATGTACTAGGAAATTTCTGTAAGGAAAGAGGAATTGCAAGGCAATACACTGCTCCCTATACCCCTCAACAAAACGGGGTAGCTGAAAGACGAAATCGCACAATAATCGGTACTACTCGAAGCATCCTAAAGGCCATGTCCGTACCACAAGTCTTTTGGGGAGAAGCAATCATGCACTCAGTTTATTTGTTGAATCGCTCTCCAACGAAGGCATTGCAAGACTTAACGCCCTATGAAAAGCTCAAGGGAAGGAAACCAGATCTTTCATATATTAAAGTCTTTGGGTGTGTAGGGTTTGTTAAAATCTTAACACCTGGACAGAAGAAATTGGATGATAGAAGCTTACTAATGGTGTACATGGGTTCTCAGCCGGAAACGGGAGAGAATACGCATCAGATGTTTGACCCGAGCAATGGACGGGTACACATAGTTCGAGACAGGGACGTAAAGTTCAAAGAGACGAAAGAGTATGACTGGAAGGATTACGTGTCCCGCACTAATACCAAAGAGAGCGCATGGACAGACTTCGTCATTGAGTCCGAAGCGCCAGCGCAGCCCACAGAAGAAGACGTGCACGAGTCTAAAGCGTATGTGCAGCCTACAGACGATGTCGCGCATGCGGAAGACTTCGCGCATACATACATCTTTGCGCACACAGGTGATTTCGCGACAAGAATGTTTGACGAGGGCGCAACGTCAGCGCACACAAACGAAGAAGGAGGATCTCGCGCATCTCGCGCGGATCTGAACGCGCAGTCCGCGGGGGTTTCTCAGCTAAGAAGGTCAAATCGAACCTCAACCATTCCGAAGAAATTTGCAGACTTTGAGGTCGAAGAAATACCAAGATTAACGCATCAATTGAATGGAGATGATCAATTGTTACTATCCTCTGTTGACGACGAACCAATTGTTTTTCAAGAAGCGATAAAAGAGAAGCATTGGATGAAAGCTATGGAGGAAGAAATAAGTTCAATTGAGAAGAACAATACTTGGAAGCTGGTAGAGCCGCCACCGAAGATTAAACCCATCGGGGTAAAGTGGGTGTTCAAGGTAAAGAAGGATGCGCAAGGAAAGATTTTGAAATATAAGGCTCGCCTGGTAGCAAAAGGATATGTACAAAGGTATGGGATTGATTACGAAGAAGTGTTTGCGCCGGTTGCTAGGATCGAAACCATTAGGTTTCTACTAGCCTTGGCCGCGAACTCGGGATGGGAAGTGCATCATCTTGACGTAAAATCGGCATTCTTGCACGGTGAGTTGAAGGAGGAAGTTTACGTAACTCAACCAGAAGGATTTGTGAAGAAGGGTCGAGAGAATCACGTTTACAAGCTTGTTAAAGCTTTGAATGGATTGCGTCAAGCGCCAAGAGCATGGAACATCAAACTTGATTTGGCTTTGAAAGAACTTGGATTTGCGCGGTGTAAAAGGGAACAAGCGGTGTACCGAAGGAATGTGAACCAGCGCTTGTTGATTGTCGGCACGTATGTTGATGACTTAATTATCACCGGATCGTCCAATGAAGATATTAGTTCGTTCAAAAGGCAAATGGAGGCAAAGTTCGAGATGAGTGCTCTTGGAATGTTGCACTATTATCTCGAAATTGAAGTTGAGCAAAGTGACAAAGGAATTTCACTCAAGCAAACTGGATATGCGACCAAAATTCTAAAACAGTTTGGAATGTGGGAGAGCAACGCGACTCAATTTTCACTTGATCCAGGTCTGAAGTTATCAAAGAATGATGAAGGCGCGGAGGTCAACCCTACCGAGTATAGACGACTGGTTGGGAGTCTAAGATACTTGACTCACACACGACCTGATCTCAGCTTTTCGGTCGGATATGTGAGCCGCTTTATGCAGAGGCCTACTAAAACTCATGCGCAAGCTGTAAAACAAGTGTTGAGGTACGTGAAAGGAAGCATTGATCTCGGAATTATGTATCGGAAGGGTGGAAGCCGAGTGTTGCTTGGTTTCAGTGATAGCAGTTATGCGATGGATATAGACGATGGTAGAAAAACAACAGGAGTAGTGTTTTATTACAACGATGCGCCGATAACTTGGGTTTCTCATAAACAAGGGACGGTTGCATTATCGTCGTGTGAAGCAGAGTTCATGGCAGCAACGGAAGCAGCTTGTCAAGCATTATGGCTTAGAGGTTTAATATCAGAAGTGACGGGTGAAAAAGAGAAAAAGGTGACTCTGAAAGTTGATAATTCATCCGCGATAGAATTAATGAAGAACCCGGTGTTCTTTGGTAAGAGCAGGCATATTCATACCCGGTATCACTTCATAAGAGAATGTATTGGGCGAGAACAAATTCAAGTGGAGCACATAAGTGGGAATTTACAAAGGGCCGATATTCTTACTAAAGCGTTGTCACGTTTGAAGTTCAATGAGATGAAAGGACTCGTTGGTGTTACAAGATTAGGGGGTGAATGATAAATTAATCTTGTAATGCAAGGTTTGGTAACTAGAAGGACTTAGTTGTCAATCTTGTAAACTAGGTTTTAGAGATAGATTTCCTAGTTTAAGTCAAAGAAATTTCTAGATTATCATAGTTCCTTGGTGAACAAGGAATAGAGGCTTATAAATAGATGGAAGTTTTGTAAGTTATATAACACAATTTAATAATAAGAAACAAGTTTGGCTTAATTCGTGTGGGTCTTTGGTACCGATTTCTAACATCCTGCACCAATCAGAAATCGCATTCCACACTCCTAGAGAAATACCACAACCTGTCAACACATGTTCTACATTCTCCTCATAAGTCTCACACCAAACACAATAGTGGTTATCAATGTGAATATTCCTTCTAATAAGCGCTAACTTGGTAGGGAGACGATCCAAGAACGCACGCCACATAAAAATATTACACTTCTTAGGGACCCATGAGCTCCATGTAAAAGCAAAATTATCTGCACTGCTGGCCGATCCTTTCAACCATTTTTTCACAGCAGAAACAGTAAAGTCGGCAGTATTACCACTCGACCAAAACCAACTATCGCTACTAACCTCCATATTGACCGTAATGAGAATCGCTTCCAACTGATCTTTTTCCGAAACCTCTACATCAGAATTAGGAGCGTCCACTCCCAAGAAATCGTTCTAGCGGCACCTAAAACCGACACCCGATCAGCAATAAAAACGTTTTTTTCTTCTCTAGAGCATACACAGAAGGGTATTTAGTCTTAAAAGGCTCGGACCCAAACCACGTATCCAACCAAAATCTAATTTGCCTACCATTACCAAGTCTACCACGTATAACTCTGTTTAAACCAACCCCATCAACCTTAATTTTATTCCAAAAAAACAACGTAGTTCTTCCAAACTCCCGTAACGGTAATGCCAATTACACATAGTTATTTTAATTGCATTTTTTTTCCGTTAGTTATGAAATCTATAGCTTTGTTTATGTTTTCTTATATATATTTTTTAGTTTTTATTTTTTTTAACTTATACACTCATGCCATTTATTTAAGCATGGATGGAAGAAATGCTAACACATATAATATATATATATATATATATATATATATATTATTTTCATCAGTTTTGACTGTATTTAATGGAAAACATAATAAGAATGATACCTGACAGATTGGTGAGACCTGAGACAGATGCTGTAAGCGTATTGGAAGACGACATCCTTGTCAGTATGGTCGGGTTCCCTTTAGGGTATGCAGTTCTGATGGTTTATGTGTTCTTTAGTTATGAACACATTGAGAGAGATGGGAGTGAAATGGGACGGCTAATAGACATTATGGTGTTATGTTTTTTGTCAACCCTAATCTCATAATAACCTCTCTATTTATACATACCCAGGGGACACCCTAATAACGGCCATCTAATGATAGTCCGCCCATCAAAGACATATCTATTATTGGGCTTAGGATAATATTAATAATTGATCATCATAATATAAATGATTATAATGGCTATAGAGATAAATATACTAACATAATGTATATTTACCCCAACATTCTCCCACTTAGCCGAGTAATCATTTATTATGAGTATTACGTAAGTCTGCAGAGATTAATACTCATTTTAGTTCTAAACCCAAAATGTAGCAGAGAAATACAGCCGTTAAGTCTTTATTCGACTTAGGACCCCCATTAATCATACTACAACCAAATTTAAAACTTAACATTAGGATCAATTAACGTTATGCCCTTAGTTGATTTGTTATATTATTGTCTTTATGCCATTATGCTAGCTTAGCATACTAATAGACAAACAAATCATAATGAGGAAAATTAATCATAAGTCATTCATAGTACGATATGCAGTTGTACATGGTCATTAGTAATACCCTTTTCTCTTAGCTGGCCCGTTAGTGAGACTTATGGGTGATAGACCTTTAGTTATTGGATCCATAAGCATATCATGAATGCATTCGATACAAAATTCCGATTTCCTCTATTTGGTCTTAAAAGTAAGTGAACAACAATTTCGTATCGAACTCTAATGAAGCTCCTCTCAAACTGTTACTGTTCGAGAAATTAGGGCAGCTAACTTTATCACAGCAAGTCTTCAACTTAGTATTTATATGGAGTTAATAAGTTATGAGTCAACTGATAAATTTACCAACAACATTTAATGACCATTATGTTGTGATCAGCAACACATTATGTCATGATAACTTAGTTTTGTTTACAGTTTTTTATGACTCCTCCATGAGATAGTTATGTCTGCTGACGTTATGATATACCCCGAAATTGACACTTAATTTCCTTTGAATATAACAAAGTTAGAGTAAGAGTAGTCAATCACTTTAGGTTCTCACTTCTTCTTTAGATTATAGTCTCTTGTTTCTTAAAGATATTGTAATGTTCCATTAGATGCTTTTCATCAATCTAAACAAGTCTAGCATCAAGCAATATGAACAATATCATAAACAAGCATAGACTTAAATTTACATCAGTCTTCTAATTAATGAAGCATAAGGTGATAATCTCAATTATCCTATTATCCTCTAAAAGAGAGCAATGTTGTATGTTACATACTTAAGGGCCCGCTTAAAGTAAAACTTATGGGATGAAACTAATATCCCGTTGGGTCTATCTCAGTATATTTTGATTCTTATCACGTAAGAAGAATCCCCGATATTCATCATGTCAAAATTATGCCTGAAATTTGCATTGACACAGGTAACATATACTTGTCAAGAGAAACGTCATCTATGTAAGGACAAGTTTTCGTTAGTTGCTCCAACTCATCTTGAGGTAGGTTCTTTAATCCATTTAGTTCTTGATGAAGAGAATTTCATTATGACACACATTTTATGCTTGCATCTACCCATACACGGATCTTATTGACTTACAGACTAAGTGTTCTTATCCTTCAGTTTAGAACTTTCAGGTTGCTTAATGAACATGTAGGTCATTGTTATGGAAAGTTGTCTTAATGTCCATCTAATGTGGCTCTTAGTTATTATGAGCTACTAGGACAGTAATGATCCTCAAAGAAATCTTTTGTAATACAGATAAGAAGATTCTTTGATAATCTAATCCCTCCTTGAGTATAATCTTTTACAATCAATCTTATCTTACAACGTTCCCATTCGAATCTGGTTTAATTATGAATACCTTTAGGTTATTCAACCAAATCCCAAATGTTATTCTAAATTATGGAATGAGTTATGCTAATAATAGCTTTATTCCATTTAGAAGATTGATCGATACTTATGATTTAATTAGAAGAGGTAGGATCAGTAAACTTTCCAAACATCCATTTTGTGTTAGTCAGGCAGGTTACATAATCATCAAATTTAATGGGCTTTTAGACCCAGATGACCTCCTGAGTTGAACATTGGGTTTAGTATGATACAAACTTAACTTTAGTTAGGTGTTTTTATTTTCAGGTATATAAGGAGCAATATTAGTTTCTAAGTGTGTAAGAGTTGGTGCAGTAAGGTGTACAAGAGGAATAATCAAAGTTAAACTTAATAAGTCTCGAATTTTAATGAGTCTCTCCCCCGCATCTTGTACTTCCGAAAAGTCATAATAAGGACTTTTACTGCTCCCACTTACCTTAGAAATCTTAATGAATTCAGCATGCTTAAGGTCTAACATTTGGAAGATCCATAGATTTTAATAGAGAAAACAACCTAATGATGTTTATTGTCGTTTCTCTTAATGAGGATTACTTTATTAAGAAATCTAAGTTCGCCCATATTTATGCATCCACAAAACTTTGTTAGGAGTACGTTAAATGCTAAGGAGACAAGTTGTGATAGAGCGTTGTCCAGTGCAAGAGGTGTAATTTGAGGATAGATCAAATTTTCGTTCCCCCCACCTCTGTAACTTTTGCAAGTCATAAGAGGACATCTTATGCTCCTACTAATCTTTTAGGTCTCGTAGTATCTCCACATAATAAGTTTTAACGATGCGTGTGGAAGAGAATATTTAATATATTTTATACTTGATTTCCCTTATCGTCCAAATTTCATAAGAGATTTTAAGGACATACTTAGAGGGAATCTTATTAAGTATATATGAATTGATTTCTTTAATACTTTAGTCTGTAGGAAACGAAATAGATACAGTTAGATATTTATCTAAGCTCCACTAATGTCAATTAGTTATGACTTATGATGGAAACCCATTTATTCCTTTTCGCCATTTAGTGTTTAGGGCGTTTAACACATGCTTTAAAATCACTGAGAATGAGATTTGATAGCCAAGCATCCTTTAGTGACCTGGTCATGATTTCTTATGAAATTTTGGTCTTAGTGGATGAATTGCATGGGCCTCATTTTCCTTTGTTAAATTCTCATTTTCATGATAACAAAGTTGTGAAAACGTTATTGGATCATCTAGTTTTATTTCATAAGGTTTCTATTCAGATAATGACAACAAACAATATGAGAGTTTAACTTAATAATGGCTTTGGTTTGGTCACTTAAACCTTGTAACTATAAAAAAATTGTAGCTTTTAGTATTAATATTAAATTCTGAGTAATCTCAAGAATATCGTAAGGTATCATTAAGCTTCAACACTAAGATCATTTACCAATGATTACTAGACCCTTAATTTTGCCACCAACTCTCATCTTAAGTATTTGTTGAATTATGGTAAGGAAACGTATAAAACTAGACTCAACCATCATGTGTTAATTGGAATTTATTAGCATTTGTGGAGTTAAATATCCTTATTTAGGCAATACATATCTTAGCCACCTGTTCTCTCTACTTATGGGTAATCTCATTGTTTATGACTATTCTTAATGGCACAGTTTTGCTTAGTGAGACTTTCCCTTGGAGAAACTTATAGATGAAAGTAGTACTTCTATCTTGTTTCCAGACCTTATAATTATCCTCTCTATGGTAATTATTCTTCCTCTTTTAGGTTTAATGGTAGTAAGGTGAATAACATCAACTTTTCTAGTTTAATGCGTTCCTTTTCCTGTACGTAATTTGCTATCAACACACTCATTTTACTTTGATATTTCTGAGTGTTATGGTTGATTCATTATGCATATAATCGTACTTATGGACAAGTTATTATGCACTAGAAATTTATTGATTTCCATGTGTATAACCTCTTAGCTTTATGGGTCATGTTATTCAATATTAATATGTATTCATAGATTCCATTTAACCATAAAGTTAGATTTATTTATTTCATGCTTCTTAGGAATTCGTTATATTCTTTCATTTCCATAGATAATACATTAGTCTTGGGAATTTCATAATCTTTAATAGCTTACTTGATAGGAATCGGTAAAAGCGTTCTCAATTACCATAAGATACATTTTTTTTATTCCACTTATTATGCTCATATGTTATTCTATAATACATTATCAGATAGAGCGTAGGAATGTCATGTCTTAAGAGGTAACTTAATAAGAACAAAATTTAAGCAAACTCTTATTAGTTTTGATAATTAGAGTGGATTACTTAGTTGAGATAGTAATTTACAGAAGAATGTGAGATTAGTTTCAAGTTACGGGTATTGAAATAAGGCAGACTTAGATTATGATCATTATATTAATGAAGGATCATTAATCGTGAGGATCAATTTTGTAATGAAGACGTGATAATATCATAACACCAACATAAGCTACTTAAATAACATGCTCTAGCTTTGGATATACACTATTCATTTAAGTATAAAATTGCCGACAGTGAATGTAACCCATCACCTTTGGGCAGAAGTGAGACATTCAAAGTCCTAATGCAATACGCTCAGTTCACCAACATAATCTATTACACATCAAATTTGGGCAGAAGTGAAACCTTATGGTACTTATGTGAACGAGCTACAATGCTTAACGAGATCTTTATAACGAACTAATGTGACACATCACCTTTAGGCAGAAGTGACACCTCAAAAATGTTATTGCAAGTTAAGCAAGGTCTAAGTAATGTTTTGATAAAACTGATACGTTATGTTTCGTCAAAACCTCACGAGAAAATTATAGGTTTTGAAAAAAAAATGTTTTACGAATATCATGAAGTTCTCAAAACTTTAGAAGGTTCTTAAAAATAATGGTTCTTGAATTATTTAAGTGTTCTCGGAATAATTATGTGTAAGATACCCGAGAACCAGTTAGATTCGCGAACCGGATTTGAACCTAAACTGAGAACTAATTTATTCGGCAAAACCTGATGACCCGGAAACGACCTTAAGTCCGGAAACGCTTATGAGACTCGGAAACACCTTTATGCTCGGAAACAGGAAACTTGGTTGGACACTCTTATGGGTCGGAAACTCTTATGAGGTCGGACACCCGTCATGAGGTCGGACACAGAGTGTGAGGTCAGACACCCTTATGCATGTCGGACAAAGGCTAATGGTCGGACACAGGCTTAGTCGGACACTCCTTTATTTCTTTGTGAGAAAGTTTATATTGAGCTATTTGTGGAACCGATTTTATATCTCTAATTTTATTAAGATTCTTTTAATCCGGAAACAAGGTTATGGGTTTGGAAACAACTTATTGATCCAGAAATAGTTATGGGTTAGGAAACCCCGATCGATCCGGAAACAAGTTAAGTGGGTTCGGAAACCCTTAATTGCTTCGAAATCCATAATTTGTTTATTTGTCCGAAAATCTTATCATTAAATTTTAAAATTTGATTAGTAAAATTATGGATTATCATTAAAGTTGTTTCCTTATTTTAAGGGATAATCTTTAGGTTGTTGCATCCCTTGATTTTAGGAAACAACAAATCAATCCTAAAACTAACCAAAGGAATATTTTCGGTTTCTCTAATGAAGTTCTGAAGAACATCAACCAAAAAAATTAGCTTAAACATCAAAAACATAATATATTATCTGGAATCGAAATCTGATAACATTAAAACTTATTACAGATTTCGAAAAAATAATCATAAACCATGAATTCGGTTAAAATAGAAAAATTATTAACCGATTTTTTTTTAATTATTAACCAAAAATGATAGGAGCCCGTAAACACCATTATCAGGTTTTAACATAATTGTTTTCCGATTTCAATTCCAGATCTTAATGGAAAACAATCAAAACTGATTGAGCAACATTGCTCTGATACCACATGTTGATTAGTTTTGACTGTATTTAATGGAAAACATAATAAGAATGATACCTGACAGATTGGTGAGACCTGAGACAGATGCTGTAAGCGTATTGGAAGACGACATCCTTGTCAGTATGGTCGGGTTCCCTTTAGGGTATGCAGTTCTGATGGTTTATGTGTTCTTTAGTTATGAACACATTGAGAGAGATGAGAGTGAAATGAGACGGCTAATAGACATTATGGTGTTATGTTTTTTGTCAACCCTAATCTCATAATAACCTCTCTATTTATACATACCCAGGGGACACCCTAATAAGGCCCATCTAATGATAGTCCGCCCATCAAAGACATATATGTTATTGGGCTTAGGATAATATTAATAATTGATCATCATAATATAAATGATTATAATGGCTATAGAGATAAATATACTAACATAATGTATATTTACTCCAACATAGTATTGGTGTAACTATCGTATAAACTAATAAGTGTTGCAACATTTGAATTATTAATAGAAGCTCTAGAGGCGTGGCACTTCCCGTGTGTACCATAATCCCGTCCAATTTTGTAGTGTGATAGGTTGATAAATGATAAGTTTCCAAAGCTTAACGAGATTAATTTTCTGTAATTATACAAAATGGACTTTTAGTATATGCTACTTTGAGATGATTTGTATTTTTCAAGCCTTGACATGTTTAAGGTGCATTTTGGAAATTTACCGAAACTTTGAAATGCAAAATTGTTTTGTAACTTGGAACAAATCTAACACCAAATAATAACAAATGCATCATAACCACTACAATAGTTCTTTCCAAACATATGCCTTACAATATAAACTTAGTCACCAATATCATACTCCAAATAATGAACATCAATGGCTCACACCCCTTCTGGTGTGGTGATACTAAGGTCATGGTATACTTTAACTCTTCTCAACTTCACCTAGATGTCATATCACCTGCTTTTTCCCTTTTCACTCCATTTCTCTCCAAGAAAAATAGTTTAACTTCACATAACCATACCTTTTAATGGTTTTTGGTCTAAAAAGGAAAACAAATTAACCCATTATCTTGACATTCTATTAACATGTTAACAAGTAATCCCTTTAACGCCTCTTAAAAGGGGGGAGTGGTGTGCAACGCCGGTTAACATGTCATGTCACCTTTAACGCCCCAAATGCTAACACCTAACACCTTATAGCCTAAATTTGAGTCAACACTTAGCACTTTAACTTTATACTCAGAGGTCGTGGGTTCAATTCCCCTTTGAAGTAACATTTATCCATTCAATAAATAAAAATAAGACTAAATTACAAACTTCGTCCTTTATAAAAGTCATAATTATGGATTAAGTCCTTAAAAAAGTTATCTCGTTTCTTGTCCTTTTAACTAACTTGAGTTAAATAATTTTGTTAGTTCAAGGGCATTATTGTCTTTGTACCCATGAAGCCGAAAACGTTTTGATGATTTAATAATTAATAAAGTTTAACTGTGGAGTTTCCATGTGCGCCACGACCGATATTGACTTGCCTAGGCTGTCAAACAATGGTCCATGTTAATCTTATCGGTATTTGGTATCGTTACATATATAATACATATATTTAATAAATTAATTAATAAAGTTTTTAAAAACTCTTTAATACAAAATTGGTGAAGAATAAAAGAAAATAAAATAAGTGTAAGAATAAAAAGAAATTTTACCATTTACAAGAATAATCCTTTATGCGTAAAAAGACAATAATGCACTTGATTTAATAGAATTATTTAATTCCAGATAGTTAAAAGGACAAGAAACGAGATAACTTTTCAAATAAAGAATAACTAGTTAAAGTATGATCCATTATTATTAGGTCTGCAAACGAACTGAACTTTCAACGAGCAGTTCACGAACCGTTCGGAGGGAAGTTCGTTTGTGTTCGTTCATTTAATAAATGAACGAACATGAACAAAGGCGGTGTTCGTTTGTTCATGTTCGTAAACGTTCGGTAACATGTTCGTTTATGTTCTTGTTCGTGAACGTTCGGTGACATGTTTGTTTATGTTCGTAAACATTCGGTAATGTGTTCGTTTATGTTCATAAACGTTCGGTAACATGTTTGTTTATGTTCGTTTTTGTTTCATAGTTTAATGGGGTTTTTAATTTTTATAATATTTTTACATTCATTAATTTTTATTTATTTTACCCAAATGCATAAATAATTTATGTGAGCTAAGTATATTGCTATATGAGATCAACAAACCTTACTTGTAGTATAATCATTAATTAAATAAATAATTAATAAATAGTTCAAGTTTAAATAAATAATTAATGAACACTTCAAGTATAAAATGAAGTTGAGTTTATTAGACACCACATTATTATGTTTACCAATATTATGTTAAGTAATAATTATGTTTGTATAACTAGGCATATATTGGATGGCACTAGTAATTTCTTAATATATGTGAATTCGATTTTATTCGAAAGTTAATATATATATATATATATATCTTTGTGTTTGTTTCTGTTTATTGTGTTCATTTGTATTCATGAACACTTGTTTGTGTTCATTAATGCCCGTTTTTGTTTGTGTGCGTTCATGAATAAAATTAACAAACGAACATGAATACGAGTGGTTTCTTAACAAACGAACACGAATAGAAAATCCCATTCGGTAAGTGTTCATGAACTGTTCGTGATGGCTCGGCTGGGGCTAATATGGATAATGGGGCTGGTAATGGTAATGATGGTGGTCATGTTGAAGGTACAGTAGAAGAGGTCGATTTAACGGTTGTGGTTGGGGCCTTGATTGGGGTTCAACTACAATTATTCAAAGGGCAGGTACAAGCCTTGGTGGAGGAAGAGGGTGATGCCACAGGTTTAAGATGAATTATTTATCCATCAATCTTTTGGGGGGTGAGAGATGACCGAAAGACATCATGGGTTAAGGGTTTAAAAATTAGTGTTGGTATTCAATTTATCGGCATCCAAGAATCCAAGTTAGGTCCAGAGCCAATTTTTTTTGTTAGCTTCTTTTTGGGGGAAATCATGGTTTAGATCGGAGATGGTGGCGGCTGAAGGAAGTTCTGGGGGAATCATAAGTTTATGGGACCTTTCGGTTTTCCAGAAGACGGGTGAGGTAAAAAAAAATAGGTACCTTCTTATAGTCACTGGCATTATGGTAGCTACGGGGGAGATTATCAACATCACAAATGTATATGCGCCTAATGATGTGGTTCTAAGAAGGAATGTTTGAGCTGAACTCATACTACTGAAGGAATCATTACAGGGGTTATGGGTCATCTTTGGTGATTTTAACAATGTGAGGTGGGCATCAGAGAGGTTGAACACTGAATTCGTACCAGCGAATGCTGCACATTTCAACGAGTTTATTAGCATGGCAGATCTACGCGAATATAATATGGGTGGTCACCGATTTACGTATTGCTCGGACGACGGGGTAAAAATGAGTAAGCTTGATCGTTTCTTGGTGTGTGATAAATTTGTGGAATGTTGGCCTACCGTGTCAGTCGCGACGTTGTCTAGGCACGTTTCAGATCATAATTATGTTGTCCTTTCAATTGTGGATGCAGACTTTGGTCATGTCCCTTTTCACTTCTTTAACATGTGGCTCGAATTGTCGGGGTTTAAGGAGTTTGTGCTTCATGCTTATTCCAGCTTTATTTTTACAGGACCGACGAATCTTGCGTTAGCTACAAAATTGAAGTTTCTCAAGAATAAAATTAAGAATTGGATGGATGCTCAACGTAATATAACAAGGGGTTTATATATAACTAAAGTGAATGAGTTGGAACGATTGGATCGTTTGGCTAAACAAAGGGACTCGAGTGCAATCGAGCTGGAAGTTAGAACTGAACGTAAAGCCTTTGTCTTGGAACATGATCGGTTAAATGCATTGGATGTGAGACAAAAAGCAAGAATTAGGTGGGCAATAGAGGGTGACGAGAACACTAGCTTTTTTCATGGGATAATTAAGGCGAATACCACAAGCAACGGGATCAATGGGATACAAGACCAAGAGGAGTGGGTTACTTTATCCTAGGGTGATCAAGGATAAAGCTTTTGCATTTTTTGAAGATAAATTTAAGGAACCGATGGCTGAAAGACCGGTTTTGAGTTGCACACATGTAAATAGGTTGATGAATGAAGAAGTGAGTTCGTTGATTATACTGTGTGGGATTGCGATGGGGATAAGGCGTCGGGGCCGGACGGGTTTAATTTCAAGTTCATTAAGCGTTGTTGGAATGGTCTTGAAGCCGATTTCATAAGGTTGTTTAACAAGTTTTATGATCAGCCAGTTTTGGGGCCTTGTTGTGCCTCGTCGTTCATTGCTTTGATCCCGAAAACAGAAGACCCATTGGGTTTTAATGCTTATAGGCCGATTAGCTTGGTGGGATGCATAAACAAGGTGATCTCTAAAGTGTTGGTAGCAAGACTTAAAGGGGTGATCGGGAAGTTGGTGTCGCATGAACAGTTCGCTCTGGTCGTGGTATCACGGACGGACCACTCATGATTAACGAGGTGATTGGTTGGCTGAAAAGAATGAAAATAAGCGGCATGATTTTGGAGGATCTTGATAGGATGAGGAAGGTTTTCTTTTGGGGGTGGGTCGGACAAAAAGGCACATATGAACTGGGTAGCGTGGGACAATGTGATTGATCCTTTGGAAGGGGGTGGTCTAGGATTCGGCTCATTGAAGGATGCTAATTTTTCCATGTTAGCAAAGTGGTGGTGGCGAATTAAGGTCGACCAAAACGGATTATGGAGGAAGGTAATTTGAGCGTTACATAATACTTCCAGGGGCTGGAATCCAGTTCCAGTTAGGTTGTCGGTTCCTGGTCCTTGGAAAAATATTGTTAGGTCGGTGCAAATTCTCAAAGATAACTAGGGCTGGAAATTCAGACACGAACACGATAACCTAACATGAACCTACACGATTTTAACAGGTCGACACGTTAAGACCTGTTTATTTTCGTGTCGTGTTTACATGTTTCGTGTCTTATCGTGTTCGTGTCTTAACAAGTCTTATCGTGTTTCTTATCATGTCTTGTCGTATCTTATCGTGTCTTATCGTGTCTTATCGTGTTAACCTGTTTTACTAGGTGTTCCTTATCGTGTTAACTTGTTATACACGGGTTCGTGTTCGTGTTTGAAAAAATGACACGATTAGATTTCGTGTCGTGTTCATGTTTATAGGTTCGTGTTCGTGTCTTAACAGGTTCGTGTAACCTTTTATGCCAGTCTTAAAGATAACGGGGCCAATATTGGACGCGCTATAAAAAGGGAAGGTGGGGATTGGGTTGGGCATTTCTTTTTGGTTGGATGTCTGGGCTCTGGAGGTTCCTCTGGCTGTCCGATTTCCAACTTTTTTTTACAAAAGTTCGTCTCTATGGCGGACCGGGTATTATCCATGGGTTCGGGTTGGGTTTGAGTTCAATCGGGTTTGCGTCAGGCTGCAGTTGCTGAATTGGGTGTTCTGATGCAAAGTAATTCCTGTCCTCTAATTTGTTTTGTGGAGGACAGTTGGGTTAGCGGGTTGGGTGATTCAATTGGGTATGGGTTCAGGGTCGGGACTGTCAAAAAGTTGCTGCAGTACAGACTGCAGCCGTTCACAGGCTGCGAGTTCACTGGTGCAGCAGAATTCGTGGGTTCCAAGAAAGGTTTGGATTTTGGCGTGGAGAGCGGCGCTTGGAAGAATTCCTACTAAAACCACACTCCTAAGGCGAAACATCAACATGGGATTTGATCTTTGTCCGATGTGTGTAGACCGTCCTGAAAACGTAGAACATTTGTTTGTTTCTTGTGTAATGGCGCAATCAGTTTGGCAACTTATTTCACAATGGTGCAAGGTGAGTAACGTGTACGCGTTCGAGTTCCGAGACCTACTCAAGATGCATGCGTACTGTGGAGGATCAAAGGAAAAGAAGAAGGCGTTTTATGCGGTTTGTCTAACTACCATTTTGTGCATTTGGAAAAGTCGGAACGAAGCAGTGTTCTCTCAGAAACAATGCTCGCTGCAGAGTATTATTGGTGAAATTAAATCAAGAAGTTATCTTTGGGTAAAGGCGAGGGCGAAACAAAACAGGTTGGGAAAAGTGGCGAGCATTTAACTTTTAAACATCGGGTGTTTATTAGTGTGTATAGAGTATATATCCGTTGTGTTGTATCAGGTGATTTTGTAACTTGTGGTTGTATCGGGTGTTTGCTAGTACCCTGCTAGTTTGGGTGATTAATAAAATTTCGTTGGCCGTTAATTAAAAAAAACACACCAAAGGACCAAGGACGAAGCTTTCTTAGGGCTAGGGGTGGCCCTGGCCCCCCTGTTTTTTGGCGTAGTAGTTGAAATTTACGATTTTTGTAGGTAAATTTAGTTCGGGTAGAGTCTGGCCCCCGCCGATTTGCCACTACCGACCGAAAAAAATCAAGTCCGGCCCTCCGGATTGGCGAACCAAGCTTCGCCCCTGCAAAGGACCAAAACCCCATCTTATAGCAAGCCGCTATATTTTTATTTTTCCAGATGTGCCGTTATCTCCAAATAAAAAAAAAGACAAAGAAAAAAAAATCCATGAATCTAAAAACCTGGGCGGGCTTTTTTATAGGCGTATACTTCGGCAACCTTCAAATTTGTTCTTTACGTTCATCTTTCATCCCATATAGATAAACCCTACATTTTTAATAATTAATTGTTCCTTCCATTTTCATGTTATTATTATTATTTTCTTTTGCAACAGATCATTCAAACGTATTTTCTTTAATTGTTGAATCCAAGGTATGTTCTCCATCCCACTTGTTTATTTTCTCATGTCATCATCATCATCTGTCGTTATTCGATTAGATTTTCTATTAATTTGTTTTATTTTATTGTAATTTTGCATGGTTTGCATGGCCCTTGCATTCAAAAGCTATAATAATTGGTTTTTGATTAACCCATAAGAGAATCAATATTAAATCCAATTTTAAATAAATCCATGTGCGGTTATCTTGTTCATATGCACAAATAATTCATAGATTTTTGTATGATTTTATTTTGTATTTTTGAAATTTGAATAGGGCGGTTCATAGATATAATTATATAAATCTTGAAGTTTAATCTTGACTGCATTTACTTAAAAAAATGGAATTTTGTGAACAAAGTTTGGTTCTTGTTATTAGAAAATTATGAAAATTGTATATCTAAAATGCAATTTTATAAAGACAATAACTTAAGTAGTAATCTAATTGTATACTTGTTGCATATAGTGTGATGTTGGGCAGTGGTTATATACTTATATAGTTATATTAATGTTACAGGCGTAAAAGGCGTAAAAAGCAAGTGTTGTTGCTAGAGGTTTGTGTCAAATATTTTGGATTGATTTGTAAGGTTGGGGAAAGAAAAAGGTGAAGGTGAAGTGAAGGATCGAATAGAAAGATGGACATACCAGCTTTATTGACATCGGCTGGTATGAACATAGGGATTTCGGTGGGGATGTTCTCGCTATATTCCATATTGAGAAAGCAGCCACTCAATGTTAAAGTTTACTTTGGCCAGCGGCTTGCTCAGGGCCGTAAGCGAAATGAGAGTATTTGTTTTGAAAGATTTGCTCCTTCTGCAAGTTGGATAAAAAAATCTTGGCAAGCAACAGAAGAGGACATATTTGCTTGTGGGGGCATAGATGCAGTTGTTTTCCTTAGGATTGTTGTTTTTAGGTAGGTACACTTCATGTTACTTTACTACTACTTCATTCAAGTATGCGAATCTGACTAGATCAGACGAGTGTCAAGAATTTGCCTTTTTGTTGTTGGGGTCGTTATTTCAGATGGCGACTTTACTAAGATAAACATTAGGGAGGGCGGGGCCTTACCAGCAAATGGTGTTGGTACCCCTCTACCCTTACAGTAACACTGTCCCGGCTGACAGGGGTAGTGTTTTGCTGATATGTTTCACGGGTGTTATACTACGGATGTATTGAGAGTGGGGGGGGGGGGGGGGGGGTTGGATGGTTCAGGGTAGTGCTGCCTCCAAAACTGTGTTTAAGTGAAGTAATGTGGCAGTGCAGGATTTGTGTAAATCAGTGAAGTTGAAAATATTTCAGTGGAGCGCTCCGCCCACCCTTATGGAACTTCAACTTGACTAGATTCTTCAAAGTGAAGCCGCCATCTGAGATAGTGATTTAAACACTAAAGTCGATATCTTAGATACCGACTAACCCAGATTTAGAGCCCAACCAAAAAAAAAAAAATTCATTTGCCATTATGTGCTAAAAAAAACATTCTTTTATGCCAGCATACGTTGCATCGGTTGTTATTATTATTTGTTCTAATAATATTTTGTAATTCGAAGTGCAGTATACGTATTTTCGCGATTGCTACTATCCTTTGCACTTTTCTTGTGCTTCCATTGAATTATGTTGGGGATGGGATGAAAGGGACTGTAGATGCTACACCTATGGACTTATTGACTATTGGAAATGTTAGAGAAGGTTCAAGTTGGTATGCATTCAACGTGTCCATATTTTCGCCTAAACCCTTTCACTCTAATGCATTAATCCATCTATCTTTGTATCTTTCTCAGGCTCTGGGCTCACTGCTTCACTCTGTATGTTATATCTGCATGTGCTTGCACTCTTCTATACTTTGTAAGGAACTAAGGATCCCATCTTACATCGTTACGTCATTTGAATGTTTATGATATGAAATGAGGACACAATGAATGATTATATATGTATAGGAGTATGGAAACATTGCTAGGATGAGAGCGGAGCAAGTACAAAGGTTTCCAACAAGGCCGAGTAACTTCACAGTCGTTGTGCGTGGCATCCCATGGTCGTCAGTAGAGTCCTACAGCGAGTCTGTGGGGAAGTTCTTCAGTAATTATTATGCATCCAGTTACATTTCCCACCAAATAGTCTACCGGTTTGGTGCAGTTCAGCAACTTATGGTAATAATGCTTTGTCACTAATAAATCGGTCTTTCTTCTAAAATAAATAATAAAGACTTTGTTTCTGTAGGAGGATGCTGAGAAGATGTATAAAGTGATGACAACCGTCCCTGTATTGCCGTCCATCCCTGATAAGCAATGCTGCAAACCGAATGCTGAAAGGTGTGGGCTTTGTGGAGCAAGATCAAACGCCTTTAAAAAGATCGATGGAGGAAGTTCATTGGCAAATCGTAAAGTGGAGGATGAACTCAGAGAAAAGGTCCATTTCGTGCTGCTTATTATATCTATCATCCTTGTTTTTGTTCATTTGTTTTATGATATATTGTAGGTAAGTTGGATTTTAAAAATCCATAACTCTGGCCCGTTGACTGATAATAATTAGTACTGGCAATGTGACCGGTGAGTCCTAACTTTCATTTATGTCGACTCAAAACAATTAGTGAAATTGCCCTTGTCGATGAAAGTGAAAGTTAGGACTGTCGTTTGTCACATTGCCAATGTGGATAATTATCAGTCAACGGACACACATTGTATTATTCAAAGTTTAAAACCCAATTTTCATATATTGTAACACTGCTTGAGAAGCAAAGAAAATTTGTATGCAGGAGTGTGAAGCGGCATTGGTGTTCTTCAGGAGTAGATTTGATGCTTTGGTGGTTTCACAAACGATCCAATCAGCAGATCCTATGCTATGGGTCACAGAACAGGCTCCAGAACCACTTGACGTATTCTGGCAAAACCTTTGTGTACCTTATAATTTGCTATGGATCCGTAAAATATCAGTATTCATCGCGTCCATTGTGTTCAGCGTGTTGTTCCTGCTGCCTACTACATTTGTTCAAGGTCTGACCAAAATACAGTATCTGCAAAACGCATTTCCATTCCTAAGAGGCGTATCAGACAGGAGTTACATCAACCTTATTACCGGATATCTACCTAGTTTGGTGCTGACGGTGTTTCTAATAATCGTCCCACCCCTGATGATGTTGTTTTCCACACTTGAGGGACGCGTGTCTCGGAGTACAAGGAAAAGAAGTGCGTGTGTGAAGGTCCTGATCTTTATGTTTTGGAACGTTTACTTCTCCAACATTCTTTCAGGTTCTTGGATCGAGCGGATGGGCAAGCTTACGGTTACTAGTCCTAAAGACTTGGCTACACTGCTCGCCGAGTTGATACCTAGACAGGCTTCCTTCTTTATGACGTATGTAATGACGTCAGGTTGGTCAGGGCTGTCATTTGAACTGTTGCAGCCGGTGCCCCTTGTTGGTAATTGGTTGTTTAAATGCGTTTTAATGAAGGAAGAGGATTTCGTTATACCCATGACCTTTTCGTTCCACACAGAGCTTCCAAGAGTCCTTCTGTTTGGACTCCTTGGCTTCACCTTCTGCATCTTGGCGCCTTTGATCTTGCCTTTCTTGCTCATTTACTTTTGCTTCGCTTTTATTGTCTACCGAAATCAGGTCAGTCTCGTTCAATGTTTTGTAATGAACGTCGCCCCTACATGATGGTCTGATAATATTTTGATGGATTGCAGATCATGAATGTTTATTATGTGAAATACCAAACGGACGGAAGTTACTGGACTCTTGCACACAATGCCACAATTTTTTCATTGATACTGACACAAGTAGTAGCTGGAATACTTTTCGGAATGAAAAAGGCGAGCGGTGCATCAAGCTGCACCATCCCATTGATCATCGGCACCGCCCTTTTCAATGTCTTCTGCAAGAACAGATTTCTACCACTTTTCAAAAACCGCGCTGCACAAGTAAGTAACTAAGTTACAAGCTTATAAACTACATGACCTTCATGTTGTGTGTTTGTTGATGTATAGGAAGCCATTGAGATGGATCGCGATGATGAGCAATCTGGAAAACTACAAGAGATAGTCGACAATCTGCCTAAAGCGTATGACCAGTTTGTATTATGTGGTGATCAGATGCAAATGCAGCTGCCGCCAAAAGAAGTTGACGTTAAGCATTCTGACAAACCCAAGAAGAGTGGCAGCAGTAGCAGTAGCATCGATAGTCTCGAAGAGTTGGAGATTGTGCAACTGGATAATTCGTCGGGGGACCTAACTCAATCAGAAGCCGAAGAAAAGATAGTACCCATCAACTAGAAATCCCAAAGTGTGTGTGGGTTGTTTGTTGTTGTTGTACAGAAGATTGTATATACCTCAAACTTGTATGTATTAATTATAATATCATCAATTTTGAGGTAGATATGTCACATTTGTATACAAAAACCATTTTCAGTTTCATTTGTTTATTTACTTTATAATTTTAGATCTAAATGGTTTTTGTTGTGTGATATTGTTTATGTTCCAAAATTTAGCGGTGACTGTTGTAAAGCATTGTTATTAGTAATAACAATCTCGCCTACGAAAATGATGGAAATGTTGGGTGAGTAAGGTCGGATTTGACTATCACCTCTTGAGCCTGATTGCTTGCGTGTTGATACTCTTAGACAATATAACGCTTCTTTGGTGCATCGGTATGGTTCGACATAAGCACACAAGTGATTGAAGATGAGTATGTAAAAATGTACAAAATTGCGGAACAGATATCTTCAAGAAATGTTCAAACTTATTATAAAATACAGGCGGTTACCGATTATTTGTTATTATAAAAATTAATTGCGTTTGCCGGGAGTCGAACCCGGGTCTATTGCTTGGAAGGCAATTATCCTAACCGTTGGACTACAAACGCTGGATGACATGTCACTGAAGAAAAGATTATTTAATAGCACTTTCTGCTATATATCAACTTCATTGTCTAGATGAAACTTTACATCAACCCTTTAAGTAATTCAGATTTACATACTAGGTTTTTTAGGTAAAGTTATATTTAATAGCAAATCAAATTGAACCTTTAATTCTAATCTTTTTTTTATATTTAAGAAAAAAAAGTAATATAACATGTTTTTATCTATCAATGAATTATATATATATATATATAGGAGCAATAAAAGTCAAGCTTTATGTAAAAAAATTGTGATGCCTTTTTCTTAAAAAGATAGTGTGCGCAGTAATTGCTTCACGAACACAAACCAAACTGAGCCGAACCAAAACCGGACTTCGAAACCGATCTTTCAAACCGGCGAAACTGGGGCCGAACCAAAACCGGTTCGGACACGAACCGGTTTGGAACCAGTTCGGTTCCTAGAAAAAAACCAATATGTGCACGTCTATAAAGTTATTGGGTTGTGATTTCTTATGTAGAATATTTTCAACTAACCTAACTTCCATTTTCACTTTCCGATGCCACTAAAGAAATTTACGGTGCACTTGATTAGCAGTTGTATTGTATTGCATTGCTTTTATAATGTAGAAAAAGTTATGGGTATGCTTTGGTTGATTACATATGAGCCGTTCCAACCTACTCTTAATGTGGATCATATAAAGGTCCCTATGATTTCTTCTCCTCGGCAAGCTCTTTAGATTTGGCACTTTCAACATATTGAGTAGGACTATTAGTATAATAATAGTTATTGCTAATGAGTTAAACCGCTGCTTCTTTTTTTTTTACTGGCATGTAGGTCAACTTGCATATGGTATATAGAACGTAGCATGCTATCATGTCTCCTTGTAGCCATTAAAAAATTATCCCACAACGAAGCACACGTGCTTACACACACACAAAACATACACCTTACATATTGATTCTTTTAATCGTTTTAAGATTTGAGTTACGTTTCCGTCCTGTATTGTCAACTCCGCCGCAACGCGTGAGTTCCCTGATAGTAAGAGATAAAATCCTGATAGAATTTGGTATGTATGCAATTGTAGGTTTGTAAGTAATCGGTTATGGAGGGAATTTTGGGAGTAAGAAAGATAGAGGGAATTTTTGTAAGTTAGTTATTAAACATAACATACACACACATTACAAATGACGATGTTCGACCCTATTTATATACAACCAATCGGCATGACTAAACCGACGTGACCCTTGATAACTAACTTAACCGTCCCTAACTTCTTGTGACACACCGGTTCACAAATAATGTTTTCTAGACTTAGGACTTTGACATAATAATATCTAACATATGTACAATCTAATAATAACACATGTTTATCTAATCAAGATTATTCTAACAAATCCAAGAAAGAGTAGGGACAACGAAATAAACTATTTTTTTTTTCCAGTTGCTTATCCGTTTGTCACGATTCTCAGCCCATGTTATACAGTAGAAAAAGTTGGCAAATATGGCATCACCTTTCACCTTAGTCCTTATATATGGCTATGCATATGCATGGAAGTACATATGATTTGATGGAGTTGAACTGTAATCATGGTGTGTCCCCTTTTACAAGTACTACTGTATTCCTCCATGGATTGTTTATTTGCTTGTAGCATCTATTCTTTAACTTCCATTAATTTCTGTTAATTATCACCTTCCAACATCAAGAATCACATTTCACCTTCAACTACACTTTCTAATGCATGCATTCTCCATCAACTTTGCAATATTAATGTTGCACTTCACTTATATATATTTTATCTTTCTTTCAACACTAATTTCATATATCAGTGTTTCATGTGGCTTGAGATTTTATGCATATATTCCCTGATCTTGACTGAAAACATTTCAAATAAATTGCCAAGATTGCGCTTTTAGACAAAAGCTGCGGTATCAGATCATACAGCTTACTTTCCAGGAATAAATATATAACACAAAATGGCATAAGTACCTCACCTCGAATATATGCGTCTATTATCTATTATTAATCAACTATATATAGAGCGTTACGATGAGAATAATTACAGTAAACCATAACTAATATTCTATCTTCTAATAAGATGTAACGCGCGTATAGATAAAAAGTTAGAAATGACTGAAGGTGAGTTGCAAGTACTGGTATGAAGGAATAGAGCATCCAAGTGTACTTTACACAAGCAACCAATTAATGGTGAGAATGAAATCCTCCATTGAAAAGAATCAAGAAAGGAATATTGGTTTAAACTACAAAAAGGCGAAAAAGGTAATATATATTAGAAACAGTCAGAATAATGTTGGCAGCTGCTAATGAATGGATACCAGTTAGTCATTTTTATGAATGAAAATCTTACCAGTGAAATGAATACAAGATAAGATATCAAATCTATGGATGAGGAGCAATATGCTGTGATAAATGCTCGTAAAAGCCGCTATACATAATAAGTACACTACTGCATTAGAATACATATGCTTACCTTAATTTGTAGCCGAAGGCGAAACCATAATTTGCATGAAATGTAATATTCCCTCACTACTGCAAAAAAAAAAAAAGATTTTTTTTTTTAATTTGTGTTTTTATTACTTTTCATAGTTTTTTTTTTTTTTTTTTTTTTCGGACCCCTTATTCGGCTTGGACAAGTAAACATGCAGGCAAAGCTTGATTCTGCATAAGTCAAAAGAGGACTGACACTGAGGTTTTATATTTCTGATTCTTAAAGTTAACCATCATTAACTAGAACAAAACCTTAGTTTTCGTCTTGTACGCGATTATAATTCTTTGTCTTTGTGTATTCGCGCCAATATTTTCTTGTACCTTATTTGAAGTATTATTCCTTCTGTTTTCTGCAGCTAAACTACACTTGGCTCGTATTTAAATGACTCTTTCTGCATCCCAAAACTCATTCCTCCATATCACTCCTACCAAACAACTTATAAAGATCATAACAAGCGTTCCAAAATGAACGATAAGGAGGGCGGTTTTGTTGTTGAAATATCATCTAGTACCAAAGATGAACTCCCAAAAACCTCAAACAAAGCGGCGGTTTTTATGCATGCAATCTTGGAATTTGCTAAAGAAGACATTAACAGAGTGACATTTTCTCTAAAAGTTGGTCTCGCTGTTCTCCTTGTGTCGCTACTCATTCTAGTTCAAGCACCTTATCAAGTGTTTGGCACCACCATCATCTGGTCCATCCTTACAGTCGCCATCATGTTTGAATACACCGTTGGTATGAACATACTATATGCCATGTAGATGTCACTATCCGAAAATATAACAAAAGGATTTATGTTACAAATGCGGATACTGACCCGATAACATTTTGTTTATGACTTTTTAAAGGGGCAACATTTCATAAAGGATTCAACCGCGCACTTGGAAGCTTGTTTGCTGGTGTCTTGGCCATTGCTGTTGCTGAATTAGCTTTGATGTGTGGTTCAGTTGCTGAACCTATTATAATAGGCATCACTATTTTTATCATAGGTAAATTTATAAACTAAATAAAGGTATGCCAGACTAGATGTGCCATTTTGACCCATTTATTTTGAACGAGTCGGGTTGAGATGTGTTTTATCTCAAGCTGGTCAAACGGGCTGAAAGTCGCCTAGAGTTTGTTAAACCGAATAATATTGTTTATGTGACCATGACTTATGAATAAATTATTTATACTAAATTTAAAGAAATGAACAAAATAGTGTTACTAGGTCAACCTAACCCAATCCAACCCGACCCGGTCTGTGTTGACCCAAATGAAAAACAAAATCTTTCAACCCAAGCCCGAACCCATATTTCTGCGATAACTAGCTAAGCAAAAGTTATTTTTCATTCACAGGGACTGTAACATCATTCATGAAGCTATGGCCAACCCTTGTGCCATACGAATATGGTTTTCGAGTTATACTATTTACATACTGTTTGATCATCGTTTCTGGATACCGAATGGGGAATCCAATTAGAACATCGATTGAACGGTTTTACTCCATTGTGATTGGAGCAATTGTAACAGTAGCAGTGAACACACTGATTTTCCCTATATGGGCTGGTGAGCAGTTGCACAAGGAACTAGTCAAAAACTTTAACTCGGTCGCAGACTCACTTGAAGGTAGCTAGCTACCTTTGTGCAATTTAAAACACCTTCATATTACATTAACAGCTAAAATGTTAAACTTGGGTTGATTTTAGAATGTGTCAAAAAATACTTGGCTGACGATGGATCAGATCAACCAGTGTTCATCAAGACTATGATGGACGAATTCCCTGACGAGCCTGCTTATAAAAAATTCCGATCCACATTGAACTCGTCTGCTAAACTTGAGTCCTTGGTAATATATGTATACACATATCTATACGGAAATGCCATATTCGCCAATGTGGTTCAGCTTTTTAACCATTATGGTCCATTGCATTAACGTTGTTAGATTTTCTTTGCGTTAGTTTTCATGAAATGACCAAAACACACCGAAAAACAAGGGTCTTTTGGTCATTTCATGAAGACTAACATAAAAAATCTAACGGAGTTAGTGTTAGAAACGATATGACAAACTTCCATTTTGTTGATTTATAGTTGTAAGAATAATTCTGATATATAGTTAATCTTGGTGGTAAAATTCTCAAGGCTCTTTCAGCTAAATGGGAACCGCCACATGGCAGGTTTCGACAAGCGTTCTATCCTTGGAGCGAATACATCAAAGTTGGCACTGTCTTAAGATACTGCGCATACGAGGTCATGGGACTTCATGGTGTTCTTCACTCCCAAATACAGGTTCCTTACATATCTACTTTTTGTATAATAATCTTAATATTGTATAAAGTTTGTAATTCTTAATTTTTTTATTTTGCAGGCGCCATATAATTTAAGAGTCATATTTGAAACAGAGATATTAGAAGCAACAAGCAAGGCTGCAGAGTTGATTAGATGCTTAGGCAAAGATATATGTGACATGAAACAAACGCGAAAGTGTTCTTTACTAAAAAACGCACACATCTCAACAGAAAGACTCCAAAGAGCGATAGACGCGCATTTGTTTAACAAAGGTAACAATGCAGAAGAACATGAGATGCATTATCAATGCCAAAGGCAGTCAATGTCACTTGTTACTTTCACATCATTGCTGATAGAGTTCGTGGCTCGGCTTGATCATTTGGTTGAAGCTGTTAGTGACCTTTCCAAATTGGCCAAATTCAAACCTCGGAGTCTATGAACAACGTGTTACTTGCCTAGTAATGAAGATAGAATAAAGTAACATGAAAGTTGCAAAAAAAAAAAAAAAACATCATAAGATTAAATAAAGTAACATGAAAGTTATAACCTGTTACTTGCCTATGAACAACCTGTTACTTGCCTAGTAATGAAAACAAAATAAAGTAACATAAAAGTTATAAAAAAATATATCAACGGATTAAATTTTAGGAGTATGTATAGTAGGTGTTGGGATTTTGCTTGTGGTTGATACAATGGTTTGTTCTGTTCTCGGATTTAAGTATGTTAAATAAAAATGCATTATTAAAACTTTTGTTTACATGCACTTTAACCAGTTGTTTCCAGTGGCGGACTCATAATTTTTTTTTTTTTTTTTTTTTTTTTTTTTTGCGGAATCATAGATCTTATATAGGTCGTTTATCCATCAGGTGGCCCGGGTCGGTTTGGTTCGGTTCGAGTCGACTCGTGTACTAAAAATAATAATACTAAAATTATATAATCAACTAAAGGAAACCAAAAGCCCAAAAGTAATTTAAACGTCATTACATATGCATAACAAAATTATAAATCTAAAGTTGTTCTCTTCGAGTCTTCATTTTTTAAAATTTATCTACAACATCTTCAATCTCCACATTTCTAAGCAACTCTTTTTCAATAAAAGCAATACAAATATCGTTTAAATTATCATCAACAATCCTATTAGGCAAACCGTTCTTCACAAACTTCATTGCCGAAAAGCTATGAATACAAACAAATAACTCGGGTGTTACCTTATTAAAGCGGTTTTCAAACTCTTGGATTTGCATATCTAGAACCGAATTGAAACATTCAACCTTATAATAATGGCGAAGTGTTATGTTTGTTTGTTTTTTTTCTTTGCATTCTTATGTCAACATATTCACCATCCATGTTTACCACTTCAAGTTCATGCTTATCACAAAAACGATTAACTAACTCTAAGAACTTGTTAAAACTCTCCAATCTAAACTTTGTAAGTTGGTTCTTGGTAGTAGAAACTAATGAAACCGCATTCAACGAATCTTGTTCTTTCCTTTGAAGACATTGGGACAATGTATTTGTCATGTCTAGAATATGCAACATCAAGTGCAAGTAGAATACAAACTTGTATTTTTTCAGCTCCATCAAAAGTCCATCCGCTTGGCTACGATTAGAAGTAGTGTGAGTTGAATTTTCAATATATACAAGCCACTTCCATAACCGCTGTATATAAAGTAATCAAACGAGAAAGAGTCTTACAGTAGGAACTCCAACGTGTATCTCCGGCCCTTGAAAGTGAGAGTTCTTGATTCAACCCACTAACAGTGGTAACAAGGTTATTTTCCATGTATTCTTTTTGGTTTCGCGAAGCTTGTTGTCTTTTGCAAGATGCACATATGACATTTGTCAAACCCTACCATTTCAAAAAGTCTTCAAATAGCCAAGTGTTTTGTTGCAATCGCCACAACACAAGTTGAAGTTGGTGTGCAAAACAATGAAAATAGAAAGACGAAGCATTATCCTTTTGAATTAGAGCTCTTAATCCATTAAACTCACCCGCAATGTTACTTGCGCCATCATAACCTTGGCCTCTAATCCTAGCCAAACTCAACCCATTTTGGCCTAATAAAGTATCAATGGCAGATTTAAGAGTTAATGCGGACGCCGATCAGAAGCAGGGAGGGAGGGAGAGGAACAGTTGGAAGATAAGCTTTTTTTTGTGTGTGTTTTTTTTGTTTAGCGCTCTTCTGGCTTTAGGTTTTTTTTCTTCATTTTAATCAATATTAAAACATATGCGCGCTTATGATAAACTTTGGGCTTGGGCTCATTCCTGAAATTGGGCTACTAAGTAATAAAATGGGCTAATTCTCTACATATAATTATATTTTTTTTTCTTGGGGGTCAGTTTCAAAAGTTCAAGGGGTGTGGCTGAAAATTTTCATGGGGTGCAGACGGGATTAACGTGCGTTTATAACACTAATTTTTTTCCAAGGTGGGTGCCCGTCCCCCTTGGGCTTGGTATAAGTCCGCCCATGGTTGTTGATCAGGATTTTCCTTTAGTCTATTTTTACTAGTACAAATTTCTCACTCTATGTCACTGTCACATGAGCTCTCACTCACTTTTTTTCATGTTTATGTGTTGTGATTGCACGAGTTTTATCCACTACCCTATTAAAGATTGGATAGGATTAGGGTACAGCCTAAAAGTGCCCTGCATATAGAGCTTCTATTAATTAATCAAATTTATACGATAGTTACACCAATAGTATATTCTTTATATGTTCAACAAAAAAAAAGGTTATAGTTGCCTGGTTTAGCATTTTGCCTATCATCCATACTTAAATGAATGGCATGACTCTGTAAATATATGTTATATAATTTTTTTAAACTTGTCAAAGTTATATTAAAATAAAAGCTATAAATTTAAAAAAAACAATAAATATATGTAATAACACATAAACAAAGCTATAAATTTGATAACTTCAAGGTATGTTTGGCAAAACTAGATAGTGGCTGGTAGCTGGAAGCTGATAACTATAGCTGAAAGCTGGTATCTGTAACTTTTTAAATATATTTTGGTATTTGACAGAGTAGTTGGAGTTTTTAATAAAATGTATAAAATGACCAAAATGGACATTAACTAAAAGTTTGTATAAATGTTTTTTTATTTTTTTTTATGATAGAATGGGTATTTGTGTCATTTACTCATTAAAAACTTGTAGCTAGTAGGGAGTTTTTTCTTAAACGCTAGTACTAGTAGCTTTTCAATATAGAGTTTTTTTCTTCTATCCTAAAAGCTTCAAGCTCCTTCAACCAAACAAGAATTTTGATTAGAAGATTTTTCTTAAAAGTTTAAAGCTTGAAACTTATAAGACTATGTGGTATGGGGGTCGGCTTGGGGACGGCGACGCCGTCTTAGGCCGGCCAACACCCCCCGGCCGCCCCCAATCCATCATAAATGGCTAAAATTGGACGTTCAAGCCGGGTGTTTTGATTGGTGCGTTTGTGATAGTGGGCCTTTTGACTCTCTTCTTGCTCTTTCTCCTCTCTCGGTTCTCTCTTTCTAACACTCTCTTCTTTATCTCTCTAATTTACCATCTGCTTTGTTTTTTTTTTTTTTTTTTTCATAATCTAAGTTTTTAGGATTTAAAGATGATGGAGGGGTTGATGGTGGTGGTGACAGTGGAGAAAGGCAGAGGCAGGTGCTAATATGGTGGTGGTGATAGGTAGCAGATCCACCATAAACACAAAATGCCCACGAACACACACAAATACACTTTTTTCTTGCTCCACATCAAAAAACGAAAAAAAAAAAAATCCCTAACACCGGGCCAACTAAAAACCTACGTAACCAAACCAAAAAAAAAACCAATCAAAAAAACAAATAGTAATTTTAAAACTCATACCTAAAATCAACACCAAGTGAGCTAGAAAACCAAACAAGAAAAAAACCAACAATAATTTTACAACACATACCTAAAATCAGCACCAGGTGAGCAGAAACCAAACCAGAAAAAACCAATAATACGTTTACAACGCATACCTAAAATCAACACAAAGTAAGCAGAAAGCCAAGCCAGAAAAACGAACAATAAGTTTACAACGCATACCTAAAATCAACACAAAGTAAGCATAAAGCCAAACCAGAAAAAACCTACAGTAATTTTACAACACATACCTAAAATCAACACCGGGTAAGCAAAAAACCAACAATAATTTTACAACACATACCTAAAATCAACAAGAAGTGAGTAGAAAACCAAACCAGAAAAAAACAATCAGTAATTTTACAACACATACCTAAAGTCAACACCGGGTGAGCAGAAAACCAAACCAGAAAAAAAAACAACAATAATTTACATCACATACCTAGAATCAACAACGAGTAAGCAAATTCCCAAACCAGAAAACACCAATAGTAATTTTACAACACATACCTAAAATCAACACCGGGTGAGCCAAAAACTAACGTAACCGAACCAGAAAAAAAAAAAACCGATAGTAACATTATTTTGAAAACTGACTTTTACGGCTCGGTTATATTTATCTTTTTTAACCATGTTTATTATAAATTGATAACCAGAAGAAAAGTCAATAAACGTAATGGTATAACATTTGTTTCAAGTCCCAATTATATGGGAACCACCAAAATTATGATCAAAATATATAAATGGTTAGTTATAGATAATAATATGTCACAAAATTCTAACAGGTTTCAAATACCAAACCTGTGCAGTTTCTTCACATAATTATGATTTTCCTACTAGCACTCGATACGAACCGCTCCACTTTCTGAAGAAATAAACTTAGGCTTCTTGTTAACTTGATGCAAACACTGAATAACATCTCCAATCTGGAAATCAAAACAATCACGAAGAACCAGACCGCACTCGTTTCCTTTCTGGACCGTTTCAACGTCTTGAGTCTCTTTTTTTAGAGAAACGCAACACCCTTCAAACATAACTTCACCGCTTCGTAAAAGTCTCATGGTGCATGACCTGCTGACGTGGCCATCCATGACTCTGCAACCGGCAATCTTGACATCAGCTCCTCTGGCTTTGCTTCTTCCTTTGAGCTCAAAGATGTTGAGTATTTGCGCCTCACCAGCCACCTCTGTCTCATACGTTCCAGGCGCTTTATCCACAATAAAGTTGCCAATATCCTCTAGAAGATGGTAGATCACTCTATGCATTTTGATCTGCAAAAACATATAAATATCACTGTTCGATTTCTTATTATTCGGTATGGGGTCACTTTCAGAACGCTCATCCACATACGCCGTTGTGCTGCACCATGCATGATTCAACAACATGGATACATGCATACCTTAATATTGGCTTGAGCAGCAGCCAGACTGAGAGATGTTGGTGGGGGCCGTACATTAAATCCAACAATACATGCACCGGTAGCTTGTGCCATATCGAGATCAGACTGACAAATTGCTCCAACTCCAACATGGATAACATTCACAAAAACCTGATCATGATGTACAAATTAACACATTAGATCATTTTTGGATTTTGCTATCCAAAAGGAGGTTGCGGCGCAGGCCGCAGCTTGTGGCCTGTTTACCTGCCACTTTATTGTAATTGTCCTCCTAATAACAATGGCTTTTAAAAAACGATATAATTGAAAACAGGAACACATGTTAAAACATAGTAACCAACTTCTACTAAATGGGTATTTGGATTTGTGTTTTGGTACTGAATATTATTATGATTTAAAGTTGCAATAATCAGTTTCTAATGTTAGGATAAACAGAGGCATAGAAACTATCTTCTACGTCCCATTTCATATGAAACTCCAATCACATTAAAAACACGCATCCGAACATCCCTTAAAACTAGGAAGTTAAATATATGGCATACCTGGGGACTGTTCAATGTTTTAAGGGAATCGGTGACCGCTTGAACCGTCCCTTGAACATCTGCTTTTACAATAATCGGCAATTCAACCCGAGTAAACTCCTCCTCTTCTGTTTCAGAATCAGTAACCTCTTCTCCATTCAGCCTCCTAAGCTTATCTTCTTCCTTTTTCTTTTTCTTTTCCGCAGCAGCAATATTTTCTTCATTCAACTTCCTAAGCCTATCTTGTTCCAGTTTCTTTTTCCTTCCGGCACTGAGCATCCGGGCTCTCTCTTCAGAATCCACAACGGTAATATCATCACCTGCCATTGGCAGCCCTTTAAGCCCTTCAATCTCCACAGGCATAGCAGGTACGGCCTTGTTGGTCAATTTCCCAGCTGTATCCCTGATTGCCCTTATTTTTCCCCATTCAGAACCAACTACGACATGTTGACCACAAACCATAGTCCCGGCTTTCACCAAAGCCGTAACCAACGGGCCCCGCCCACGGTCCAGCCTTGCTTCAACCACATAAGCTTGGGCCGCTCCGTCTACACGGGCTTTTAGTTCCATTAACTCGGCTTGAAGAAGCAACGCTTCTTCAAGCTTATCTAGCCCCTGTTTAGTAACTGCAGATACTTCAACTACTTGTACATCACCACCCATTTCTTCGAGTGGTAACCCTTCTGAAGCTAGTTGGACTTTGACTCTTTCCGGGTCGGATGCAGGTTTATCACATTTGTTGATGGCAACAACTATAGGAACGTCTGCTGCCTTGGCATGTGACATGGCTTCAAGCGTTTGTGGCATCACACCGTCATCGGCAGCTACCACTAGCACCACTATGTCTGTGACAGCTGCTCCTCTTGCTCGCATGGCACTAAAAGCTGCATGACCAGGTGTATCCAGGAAGGTTATGGACGCACCTGAAGTCATGCCCACAACAAACGCACCAAGGTGTTGGGTTATGCCACCAGCTTCTTTGGCGGCAACTGACGTCTGTCGGAGGGCATCTAAAAGAGAGGTTTTTCCATGGTCAACATGACCCATGACTGTTACTACAGGTGCACGGGGAAGGACTATCGAACCTTCATATGAATAGAGCCTCTTTACATTTACCCCAACTTCCTGCAATTTATCGATTATAAAAATGGATTAAGAAACATAATGTGTATAGAGAAACTAGATGTGAAAATTTAAGACGAATTTAATTATGAATGGACCAATTCGGGTCATGTTTCATCTCATACGGGTCAAATAAGAATAAATCATAATTCATAATAAAAAAATACATGTTTCGACCTGTTACCAACACACTCAGTTTTCCACATCTAATTGAAATATTGAAAGAATAATTAATAAAAGAAAATGAACATAAATACCATCGCAATTAGCTCAGCAATGTCAATGCCCAACGGGTCGAATTCAGACCCAACTTTTTCCCCCACATTGACAAGAATATTTTGCAAAGAGGCCACTGACTGACCACACCGTTTAGCAAGCTCGACAGTTGTCATTCCTTCAAATATTTCAATGGTTTTATCTGAAGATGACTTGCCATTCGTTTTTAGTTTAGGTGGCACGTACGGAGCATCAACCGGTGGCGTTGCTTTTGCAGGTTTCTTTTTAAACTTCCCTTTCTTAGGTTTCTGTAGACCAACTATGTCCTCATCTCTTCTCTTAAGTAGTTCTGGGGTGGCATGAAAACGCCTACAGAAATTTGAGATTTTAGTACAGCAATATCCCTGTGGATCATTAATCCTATGATCTAACCGAACGTTACCTTATTAAGCATCTGTTTTTCAAGAAACTTGAAGTGTCATCACCAAGTAAAGCTGAGTTGCTGGTATATCCTGCATTATACGAGTCTAGATGAAACTTCGAGGCAGATGTGAATACATAGATACAAAAAAGATGGATTTTGATTTCATGAAAACGTTGTAGATTAATCCTACAGAATAACAAAAATATATCCGCTTAATAAGGACTTCGTATCAAACTTTCAATTACCTCTGACCCGTCCAACTGAAGCGGAAAGCACATTTGAGGACAAAGCAGTGTCTCTAAACGCCTTTGAAGTCAGAATCCTTGAAACGCTAGCATGAATGCTCTGTTCAGAAAGCGTGGGAAACGTTATATTAACCACTTGAGTAGTTGAGTTTGCATAAGACTCACTATATATAAACAATCAACAATCATCAATCAGCATGCAAGCAAATGAAATCATATTTGCCATAGATGATGTAAAAAAGGATGTAGATTTTCAAGGAAAAAATAATAACGTAATGATGATCGTATCCCAGTTTCCAAAACATCAGTTGCCCCTGCTACATAATATATGATCCCGCCACCATGTAATCCGCGGTGGCAGAGAGATAGAAAATTCAAATAGACTTCATGAAGTGACACTGATTAGCATTGTTACTATTAAACTAAAAATACAGTGGGTAATACTACACCGTCTGGCTGGCGCCTGCTTCTTTACTAAAACATGTTTACTTAGAAAAAAATTCAGATAAATTCCTCAAATCAATATCAGCAATTGGATATTAAAGTGCAGTACTCGTCCTTGGTTACATGCACACCGGTCCATATTTTCAATCTTTTTCCTTATTTCATCATCATCAATCAACAACCTTTTTTCACATTGACACTAAAATTTTCAACTTTAGCAAAGCATTCCGAAAACACAAGTGATTAAAAAAAAGTCATAATGGATATAATACCCATTTTACAACACAACTATAATTCATAAAAAGGGGAAAGAACCCTAAAGAAATACAATAGAAAGAAAGATAATCAATCAGATAATAAAAAAGACTAAACCTTTCTTCCAAGCTCCCTCCACGCCATACATAAGTATAATTCACAACTTCTGCAACCTAAAGAATTAAAAAATAATAATAAAGAATTAAACTTTAATAAAAAAAGTTATAAAAATAAGATGAAACATTGTGCTTTAAATCAAATGAGATCAGGGTTTGAAGGGGTAAAGTTGAAAGAAGATAATAATATGTAAAAGAAGTGAAAAGAATGAATATTAGTATTATTTACCTGCAAATGATATGTAAGAAGTGTGTTGTTGCGAAGGGGGATGGAGGGTTTGTAGAGGCAGAGATCGGTGGTCGGTGAAGGCTTCTGGGCTGGGCTCGGAGCTCCGGAGGTTTGATAGATTTTTTCAGAGTTAATTACCGGAAAGGTCTATGTTGTATACAAAGATTGCATCTTTGGTCCTCAAAATTACATAGATACTCTCAATGGTATGAATTTTGTAATCCCGTCCGCCGTTAGCCTTAACGACTGTCTGTTAAATCTATGTAAAATGACTAAACTAGCCTTGATATTTAATAAAACAAAAATAAATAAAATAATTTAATTAATTAATAGCAACACCATCACCATCCCCACCTTATTTTTCTTCTCTGCAACCACCTCCATCACCATTTTCACACCATCCTTCTCATCAAGAAGCTTCATCCTATGGGTACTCGATAACCACAAAACTCAAAACCACAAAACCCAAAACCACACCACCACTCAACCACCCACCGTCACAACCACTGCCCACCACCTAATCTACCACCGCAGATCACCACAAAACAATGATTGTGGCGCAAACATGTTGTCGATCAATATGTATATTATTTGTTACCTATTTGATGAGTAGAGTAAAAAAGGATAGATCAAAACGTGACTCTCCTACTTGGTCCCTGCAGTGAGACTTTACCCATTTGGTATATTTTCAGCTTTTGCTATTTCCTAGGCCATGCTTGGAGCTGTGTGTTGGTTTTACTTTTGGCCATAGCAAGAAGTCAAAATACATTTTTACATTTCCAATGAAATTACTATTCGCTTTTTGATGCAGCGTTGTCGTATGGCAGCCGTGCTGCCCTACGTAGGCTGCTTAGGTCCATTAAGCCAGGCATATCTTAACACTTTACATTGCTTTATTTTTTGACAATGGACTAAACGTGGTCGTTTTAGGACCCACGTCATTAGCCCCCCCAGTCATAAGCATTTGTAAGCAAGTTAGAAGTGCTTGTGACTTGTAAATTATCTGGCTCCTTGGTAGCAACGTTAGCTTACCTTGCTTTGGTATCGAGGAGCTATTAATCCGAGGCTCCCCTATGGGAGCACGATTTTTCTAGTTACTAATAAAAAGTAAGATTTAGGTTTCTTCTCGCACTTCTCGCAATAAAACACTCTTCTAAAAATAACCTAACACTATATATATATATATATATATATATATATATATATATATATATATATATATATAGGATTGGGTTCATGTGAGAACCCTCATGAGTTGAGAGAACTTAAGAGCCAACATGGTGCAATGAGAAGGTGACACATATGCATGGATTGGGTATTTTATTAAAGGGCTTTTTTGTCTAAACACATGGTTTAGCTTTCAGTAAGTACAATCAAGAGGGTTTTAATCAGACTTTTTGTGTTGAATAATTGCACACTTTGTCAGTACTTTATACACACCCCAAGGTTTTTTTCCCGCCCACTTAGCTGTCCAACACACTCCATACAAATATATACACATCCATATATATACTGACATGCAGACAACCCAAAAGTAGATCAAACTCATATAACTCAATTACCCAAACCAGAAAGAAACCCTAAAAAACCTCAAGATTTTGTCTCTCGTGAATATGGACGACGAGGATCACGCTGGTGATGGGCTTGGAATATTCTCCGAACAAGAAATAGAGGATGTTGCTGTTTTCCTCAATAAAAAAGATCAACACAGGGCAGATAAAGGCAATGGAAGGGAGGAGAGTAGTGTGCGTTCGACTCCAGACAAGGGGAAAAGGGTCGTTGTTGAGGGGGAAGAGACGGTGGATGTGTTTCAAGAGTCGATCGAGGGTGGAGTTTTCTCGTCAGACGACGGCGGGTCTTTTGCTGATCCATACAACATTTCCCCGGTGAGCCAGCCGGCTGTGGTGGATGATAATGGTAAAATGTTCAACACAACCCTATTCTTTTTTAATTTTTTTTCTATTTTTTTTGTTTGTTTTTTAGTATAGGGTTTTTGGTGTGTTGTTTGGGTTTTGGCTTAATCGTTTTACGATTTGGGAAGGAAAGTTTTTTTTAGGGGTGGGGTTCATGTAAAAAAACACAGTAGGTGTATGTTTGAATGGTGCAACGAGAAAGATTAGTGTTATAGTAGTAGGTTACACCAGTGTAAAGGGCAGGCCTTTACCAGGTTTACCCCGATGTAAGAGGTTTTAGTGTTTTTTTCCTCGTGTGTTCATGCATTTCCTTTTTTGGGTTTTTTTTTTTTTTATTTACAGGGGCTGGATGTGCTTACTGGTTTACGCCGAATGGTACTCGCTATTGGAAATCCATAGTAGATGACAATGTAAAACCGGACATGAACGCTAGGTACAGGGAGTGGGAAGATGTTGTTAAAATGTATGAGTCGTACGCGGAGAAGTGCGGGTTTTCTATCAGGATTGGAACTGTGAAAAGGGCTAAAGGTGTGATCACTCACAGGTACATTTTATGCTCAAAGGCTGGTAAACCCCAAAGCAAAAGGAAGTTCGACTTGCTAGACGAAAGTTCCCTGAAAGTGAGGCAGTCAACGTTCCAGGTGTGCGACTGTAAGGCAAGCATCAGAGCCAAGATATGCAACATATCGTCGATGTGGCAGATCTATCATTTTGAAGAGGCGCACAATCATATGTTGGTTCCTGCTTATAACAGGGACTTAACCAAAATAGGGAGGAAGCTAGATTTCGCTACGAAAGATTTCATCCATCGGCTAAGCCTCAACAAAGTTGGTCCATCAGTAGCGCATAGGATGCAAGTTACTTTGAAAGGAGGACACCACAATGTGAAGGGCACTCCTGCTGACTACAAGAATTTCGCAAGGAGCATGCGCATGTTTATCGGAAGCAGGGATTCGCAGATGTTGATCGACAAGTTGAACGACAGGATGAAGCATTTGCCGAACTTCTATTTCAAGTGCAGCGTTGTTAATGGGGAGCTTAGGCACGTTTTTTGGGCGGATGAGATATCGAAGATAAACTACCAAGCGTTTGGTGATGTTCTTGCTTTCGATGCAACATACCAGACAAACAGGTAAAAACTAGCAGTTTTTTGGGTTTGCGTGTTTTTTAATCTGTGCGCTATGTTTTTTATGCGTTTTTTCTTAATAATTTTTTCTTCATTTTTTTGTTTTTGTGTGTGTGTGTTTTTTTTGCCCCTAATCAGGTACAATCTGATTTTTGTCCCTTTTACCGGAGTCGACCACAACAAACGATGTGTTACGTTTGGGGCGGGCCTGTTGTTCAATGAGACTATCGAGTCCTATTGTTGGTTGCTTACCACGTTCCTCGGAGCCCATGGGAAGCAACCTAAGTTGGTCTTAACGGATCAGGATCCGGCGATGAAGCAGGCAGTGGCTGCGGTGTTTAATGAGGCAAGGCATCGGCTCTGTATGTGGCACATCATGAAGAAGCTGCCAGCCAAGGTAGTGCACTTTTTAACTGTTTTTACACTAGTGTTTTTGCTCTTACACCAGTGGGGGTTTTTTTTTTTTTTTTTTTTTTTTGATGGCTGAAATATGGTTTTTTTACAAAAAAAATAGCTTTCTGGGGGGATGTTGACAACTCAGAAGTACGGGCCGCAATCCATAAGCTTGTTTGGAATGTCTACATAAAACCGTCCACATTTGAAACCCGGTAGGGAAGTTACTTGACAAGTATGGGCTGACCGAGAATGACTGGTTAGGAGACATGTTCAACATCAGGGAGCTTTGGGTGCCAGCATACTTCCGCGAAATCCCCATGTCGTGTCTAATGAAGACTACATCGCGGTGCGAGAGTTCGAATGCAGCATTCAAAGTTAACTCTAGCTGGGCTAATACGCTTGTGCAGTTCTTGTTGTGTTTTGATACCACCATGGACTCCCAAAGATACCAACAGAGGGTCGCGGAGTTTAAAACTGATAGTCGGGTCCATGAAATAAAAACCGGGACGGAGATTGAGAAGCATTGTGCTGTGGTTTATTCGCAAGCGATATTTTACGAAGTTCGTAAGGAAATTCAGAAATCGTTTCTGTGGTGTTTCATAACAAACCAAGCAGAGGTTGACGGCTTGAAGGTGTACACCGTTACGCACCTTGACAAGCGGACATATCCGGTGAATGACTACACGGTACGACTTGGGTTTTTCCCTGTTTTAGTTGGGGTTTCTTTTGGGGTTCTTCCTGTTTTTTATTTTTTAACAACTGTTCTTTTATTTTATTTTTTTAACCCCTATGTAAAATGTTCCCTGTACAGGTTAAGGTCGATCCTGCGAACGGTGATGTAACATGTTCCTGCAATTCGTGGACGCGAATCGGATACCTTTGTGTCACACCCTCAAAATCCACTTGCGGAGTTTTACCGCGAGGCGCATGACAAACCAGGATCCAAACCAACGATCACAATAACAATCTAAATGAACATATGCAATTTCAAAACATAGTTTAAAATCCCCGTTTACAGCGGAAGCTTATTCTCAAAACAATATTCAAAAGTAAACCAATTATCCAATGTTTGAAAACCATGCAACCCTAACTAGACGCCGTGCAGACGCGTGCGCCCTAGTCCCGTAGTGCTACCTTAGCGACCTGAGAAAACATGTAAGAGAATACGTCAGCACAAAAAGCTGGTGAGTTTACAGGTTTGTAATCAAAGTACCAAGTCCAACCTGTCCATACTATAACAAATCGAAAACCAAAGTACGCTAGCTAGGCGTATGTTTTGTTACTACTACGATTGGAAAACCATTACTAACTCGCAAACCAGATGTCGTGCCCGAATAGTAAACCTGTTGTTCCTGTTTGAGACAATATGCACTCGCCCGACCCTCCAAGCCGACGAGCGGGGTTGGTCACTCCCAATAGATCTATTCACATTTCCCCGTTGTGCTAACCCGCACATTCATGGTTTCCCCCGGGACTTCCAAAGATCGTATAGTAAACCATAGAAACCCATAGTATGACAGTTGTTACCAAAACATAAGTTTAACACATGTTTTCTCCCCCAAAAAGTGAAACCAGTTAAAAGAGGGGCCGTAAACTCACCTTAATTTCCATGCTAAGCTAGCAAACAAAGCCTGAAGTCTCGACCGACTTCCTCGTGCCCTAATTACCAACAAAGGACACCTTAACAGTCTATCACACATAAGCCTAGCTTATTGACTGCTCAAAAGATAGTCTATCCGACTGTCTAGACTCGTGTGTACCAACACGAGTCTCAATACGTTTCAACTCGACGAACCGATCGTGACTTATCTTAATTCTCGTATTACATAACACCCAAGTTGCACACTTGTTAATATTTGTGTATAAACCATGTTGGACTAGTACCCCGAAACGTATAATTATCCTGAATCGTAGCTCGTCTCGTAAATCATATAAGTATATTTATTTTGTGTAATTATATTTTAGAAGATACTCTTTAAGGAAAAGTATAAGTTTAGTTATTAAAATCAATTAATAACATTTGTTACTTTTTCCCAAATATTGCTTGAAAATCATCTTTATCGTTACGAATAAACAGACCTTAAAAGCATTTCGATTTGTTTGTCCAAACACTTAGGGGAATTTATTTATAGAAATAGCAGTTCGTTACGCTTTGATTTTATAAAAATTTGGGCAGGGTTTCCTCTGTTTTTGTACGAACCAGACAACACCCGTTGTCTACAATTTCCCCCAAAATCAACTTTCAAACACAATTCATCAAGTCCTTTTATCCACATTTTCGATTCACGAGACTATATGTTTCGTCACCTATGTATACTTATATATATATATATAGCAATATATATATAAAATAATAGTCCGACAATATAGTCCAATGTTATTTAGTCCGATGTTCAATATCATAAGTAAGTTAACCATTTACCAAATCGTTCGATATATAATATAGTTACCGTTTATTATTATTATTATTATTCGGTCCGTTCGCGAGTCAAAACTATTTTATCCATATCAATATATTTATAAACTTATAATATTCATAAACATAACAATATTTACAAATACATAACATTTATAAATATATTGATATCTAATAAGATAATAATAAACACGAAATCAAGAATACCGAATCGCTCGCGCATAACCGGGAAACGCCTCGAACGTCATGTTAACCGAATTGACTGTTGACCAGATCTGACCCGTACTATAACCCTGTGACCCGAACCAAAAGAAACTCGTACCAGATCTGACCGGTGTTGACGGCAGTTGACCCGAGCTTTGACGACATCCAAACTGAAACCAAACTCAACTCGCACCCCAAGTTGATCAGGTCTGACCCGCACAACCGGAATCAGATCTGAGCCGAACTCAAGATCCAGGTTGAACCCATCCCATCCGAACCGAAACCACGACCGTACCAAACCCATCGGACCACCACGAACCTCCACCAATCACCAACCACATCAAGTATGACCCGAAAACCAAAAACCAATCGGAACCCAAAACAAAACCAGTCATCATCGAACCCGAGACCCATCGTCGAACCACCACAAGACCACCATCTCTGGCGCCGCCAGCTCTGTACCCGAACCCCACGATCATCAGGCCACCGAACCACCAAAAATAACCACCACCATCGATCTGAACCACCCACCTGCGAACCAATCCCAACCTGCGAACCATAACCCGAACCTGCGAACCACAACCTGAACCTACGAGCCATCACGATCCCGTCTTCAACCGGCCACCAAAACCCGAGATCTGGAATCATCCGACCGATAACCCGAACCTGGACTTGATTCTGCTCGTTTTCAGGACTAAAGAAAGACTGCGCCGCCGCCACCACCCAAGCTTGGTGGTGGCCGGCTCTTGTGACAGCATCGAGGGAGAGAGAGGGATCGGGTTTGAGGGAGGAATGGTTAGAGAGAGAGTGACGAGCTAGAGAGAGAGTGTGTGTTAGGGTTTATGTGTAGGAGATGAATGAGGGGAAAGGAGAGGATAAGATGAATTTATAGTTAGGGTTTCTTAGGAAGGTGCACATCATGTAACGAACCCGTTTAAATGTGTCGTGTCTCGGTTTTAGTTTCGGTTCAAAATGTAATAAATAAAACAAGTCGGAAATGTTCGTAATATAAGACTTAGCTAAACCGACAGTTCCCGAACCATAACACGACTCAACTAACCCAGTTAAGTATAATATACGCGTGAGTCGCTAAGGTAGACTGTAATCTAAACGACGTTGTTAACCAGAATTTGCCGGGTGTCACATCATCCCCACGTTAAAAGAATTTTCGTCTCGAAAATTGCACAAGTACCAAAAGGAATAACGAAAGAAACAGACAAAAGATAGAAACCAAAAGAGGGATTTACCCGAGTTATCACATCATCCCCACGTTAAAAGGAATCTCGCCCCGAGATTCATTCAGCTGCAGTGGAGACATATCTCGATTCGAACGCTTCCTTAGGAAAGAGATGAGGATACTTAGACTTCATCTGATCCTCCCGTTCCCAAGTGTACTCTGGTCCCCGGTTCGAGTTCCAGCGAACCTTAACAATGCGAATCTTGCTATGACGTAGGCTACGAATCTTGTAATCCAGAATCTCCACAGGTTCTTCCACAATCCGAAGACGATCATCAACCTTGATCTCTTCCAGTGGAACAATGAGAGACTCGTCAGCCAGACACTTCTTTAAGTTGGACACATGGAAGACGTTATGTACGTTACCGAGCTCCGTCGGTAAATCCAGACGATATGCCACCGGTCCAATTCGTTCCAGGATTGTAAATGGGCCGACATACCGCGGGTTGAGTTTGCCACGCTTCCCAAAGCGTATGACGCCCTTCCACGGTGAAACTTTCAGAAGTACTTTGTCATCAACTTAGAATTCCAATGGTTTGCGACGCTGATCGGCATAACTCTTTTGCCGGTCCCGTGCCGCCGCCAACCGGTTACGAATCTGTACGATCTTTTCCGAAGTTTCGTACACTAGCTCAGGCCCAGTGAGTTGACTCTCACCCACCTCAGCCCAACAAAGAGGAGAACGGCATTTCCGCCCGTACAGTGCCTCGAACGGAGCCGCCTTGATGCTCGTGCGATAACTGTTGTTGTAAGAGAATTCTACTAACGGTAGATGAGCTTCCCAACCTTTGCCAAAATCGATCACACATGCCCGCAGCATGTCTTCTAAGGTTTGAATCGTGCGCTCACTCTGACCGTCAGTCTGTGGGTGATAAGTTGTACTCATGTCTAGCTGGGTACCCAAAGCCTTGTGCAAAGACTTCCAGAAGTGAGAAGTAAAATGGGAGTCACGATCCGAGATAATAGAAACCGGCACCCCGTGCTTAGAAACAACTTCCTTCAGATAAAGACGAGCCAAACGATCCATGGTGTCAGTCTCCTTAATAGCGAGAAAATGGGCTGATTTCGTCAACCGATCAACAATCACCCATATCTTGTCATTCCCGCTCGGTGACTTAGGCAGTTGTGTGACGAAATCCATTGTAATCCGTTCCCATTTCCACTCCGGAATTTCAGGTTGTTGCAAGAGACCCGACGGTTTCTGGTATTCCACCTTGACCTTAGCACAGGTCAAGCACTTACTCACGTATGAGGCTATATCTGACCTCATGTTTGGCCACCAGTAAAGCACCTTTAGATCTTGGTACATCTTATCCGAACCAGGATGAATAGAATACCGGGACTTATGAGCCTCATCTAGGACAAGCTCCCGAAGTCCCCCGAATAAAGGAACCCATATGCGTTCTGCGAAGTAGTGCAGGCCATCAGGCCTTTGCTCGAGGTGCTTGTCGGCACCGTGCATAGTCTCAGCTTTAAGGTTTTCCTCCTTCAAAGCTTCTATCTGTGCAGAACGGAGTTGATCAGGTAGAGAGGAATGTATGGTAAGCTGCAACGCCCGAACGCGACGAGGATTAACTGATTCCTTCCTGCTCAAGGCGTCTGCTACCACATTCGCCTTGCCAGGATGGTACTTAATGGCGCAATCATAGTCGTTCAGGAGTTCAATCCAACGACGCTGTCGTATGTTCAAATGTTGTTGGTCGAAAATATGTTGGAGACTCTTGTGATCGGTGTAGATGGTGCATTTGGTACCGTACAAGTAATGTCTCCAAATTTTCAACGCGAAAACCACTGCACCCAACTCCAAGTCATGGGTAGTGTAGTTCTTCTCGTGCACCTTGAGCGGACGAGAAGCATACGCAATCACTTTCTCGCGTTGCATCAACACGCAACCGAGGCCATGAGTAGAAGCATCACAGTAAACAACGAAATCATCAGGGCCTTCAGGCAAGGACAAAATAGGAGCGGAACAAAGTTTAGACTTCAGCTCCTCAAATGCTGACTCTTGTGGTTCACCCCAGGTGAACTTTCTATCCTTCTGTGTGAGAGTGGTGAGGGGTTGAGCGATCTTCGAGAACCCCTGAATGAAACGACGATAGTAGCCCGCAAGGCCTAGGAATTGCCGCACCTCAGTTGGCGTCTTTGGTGCTTCCCAGTCCTTAATCGCTTCGATCTTAGCTGGATCGACATGAATCCCCAGTTCATTTACCACATGTCCTAGGAATTGGACTTCGCGTAACCAAAAGTCACACTTCGAGAACTTAGCATAAAGTTGTTCCCGTCGCAAAAGTTCCAAAACCAAACGCAGGTGTTCCTCGTGTTCGGTCTTGTTCTTAGAGTAAATCAGGATGTCCTCAATAAACACGATGACGAACTTGTCAAGATATGGTTTGCAAACGCGGTTCATCAAGTCCATGAAAACCGCCGGTGCGTTAGTGAGACCGAAAGGCATGACCAAGAACTCGTAATGGCCATAACGTGTACGAAAGGCAGTCTTTGCGACGTCAGCTTCCCTTACGCGCAACTGGTGATAACCGGACCTCAAATCAATTTTGGAGTAGTAACTAGAACCCTGGAGTTGGTTGAATAGTTCATCAATACGCGGGAGAGGATAACGGTTCTTGATGGTCACTTTGTTCAATTCTCTGTAATCCACACACAATCGGAAACTTCCATCCTTCTTCTTAACGAACAGAATCGGGGCTCCCCAAGGGGAAGAACTTGGTCTAATGAAACCCTTGTCCAATAGTTCCTGTAACTGACTGGACAATTTCCTGCATCTCGGGAGGTGCAAGACGGTAGGGGGCCCGAGCAATAGGAGCAGCTCCCGGTACAAGATCAATACTGAACTCAACCTGACGATGGGGAGGAAGACCAGATAAATTATCGGGAAACACATCAGGAAACTCGCGTACAACAGGAATATCGTCGATCTTCTTCTCATCGGTAGGGGAAACAGATAGAAGTGCCAAAACGGTCGAATAACCCTTTCGAAGATACTTAAGGGCTTTCATGCTGGAAATGAGATTCGGCGGAGCACCGCCTTTGATACCGTACACAGAAAGGAATTCTCCATCAGGAAGGGGAATCCGAATAATCTTGTCATAACAGATGATCTCAGCGCGATACAGGGACAACCAATCCATGCCTACAACAACGTCAAAACTACCCAAAGGTACCGGCATAAGGTCGATGGGGAAAGACAAACCCGACAACTCTAGTTGGCACTCCCGAAGGATGCAAGTAGCTTCAATCTTTTTACCGTCAGCCAACTCAATTACACCTTACCGTGTACTTCTCAATCTCTGACCCGGTCATCTTGAGGTTCCACACCTCATGCTCAAGCTTCTGGATTTCTTCCCTTGGACAGTACTCTCGCTTCAGTAGTTGAACGAAATTCTCCCAAGGCATGGCATAAGCCTCCCCGATACCCATATTCTGGGTGATATTGTTCCACCAGGTCAAAGCAACATCCTGGAACAACGCAGCAGCATACTTGACTCGATCTTCTGGGAGACAGGTGCACATCAGAAATACTGACTCCACCTTTTCCAGCCACCTGAGCAAACTCACCGCACCCTCAGTGCCAGAGAATTCCTGAGACTTAAAGTCCCGAAACATCTTGTAGGTACACATAGGTGGGGGTGGGTTAACAGGACCACCTGAAATGAAACACATGAGAAACCACGAGAGATGTAAACGAAGCTCACCAATGAGGCAAAAGTGGATAAGTCAACTTACCACCACCATTGTGCCCTAACTGAAAGGCAGCTTGCAGCAAGTTGTTCAGATCGTCTTGCGTTAGGTTTACACCTCCACGACCACCACCACGCCCACCAGCGCGGCTACCTCCACGTCCTCCTCGTACTCCAGACATGATTCTGACAGAAAGGACGAGAAAATTTAGTTTCACAGCTAATGGTAACCACTAGCGTTCACAAGATCAAAGCTAGATCCAACCCACGACTATCCATTCAAACCCAGAGCTCACTAGGGCTTTCATGCATTTCGGTTTATGATTTTGTGTGCACCCAAAATGATAAACCGCTCTACATGGTCCTCCAAGTGTTCTCCTAGTTCCAAATTCAAATCACCGGACATAGACTCTTAGCTATACACCGTAATGCTACGGTAGTTTATGGCAAGTGTTTCTATTGGAGTAGGAAAGGGAGATGTCCGAGCCTTGGACAAATCTCAAGGGTACACGATTTACCCCAATATACCGCACTGCCTAGAAAGCAAGTAACCCGACATAAGATAGAACGGATGATGTAACATAGGAAGGTCAGATGATTTAGAGACACCCCGACAAGGCCATACGTAACCCACCATAATGTTTAGTACTATGTGATTGTCTAGTGTGTGCGACTCGGCTATAGACTAGACTCTACATGCAGTCCTAGTTCACTATAACCATTGGCTCTGATACCAATCTGTCACACCCTCAAAATCCACTTGCGGAGTTTTACCGCGAGGCGCATGACAAACCAGGATCCAAACCAACGATCACAATAACAATCTAAATGAACATATGCAATTTCAAAACATAGTTTAAAATCCCCGTTTACAGCGGAAGCTTATTCTCAAAACAATATTCAAAAGTAAACCAATTATCCAATGTTTGAAAACCATGCAACCCTAACTAGACGCCGTGCAGACGCGTGCGCCCTAGTCCCGTAGTGCTACCTTAGCGACCTGAGAAAACATGTAAGAGAATACGTCAGCACAAAAATGCTGGTGAGTTTACAGGTTTGTAATCAAAGTACCAAGTCCAACCTGTCCATACTATAACAAATCGAAAACCAAAGTACGCTAGCTAGGCGTATGTTTTGTTACTACTACGATTGGAAAACCATTACTAACTCGCAAACCAGATGTCGTGCCCGAATAGTAAACCTGTTGTTCCTGTTTGAGACAATATGCACTCGCCCGGCCCTCCAAGCCGACGAGCGGGGTTGGTCACTCCCAATAGATCTATTCACATTTCCCCGTTGTGCTAACCCGCACATTCATGGTTTCCCCCGGGACTTCCAAAGATCGTATAGTAAACCATAGAAACCCATAGTATGACAGTTGTTACCAAAACATAAGTTTAACACATGTTTTCTCCCCCAAAAAGTGAAACCAGTTAAAAGAGGGGCCGTAAACTCACCTTAATTTCCATGCTAAGCTAGCAAACAAAGCCTGAAGTCTCGACCGACTTCCTCGTGCCCTAATTACCAACAAAGGACACCTTAACAGTCTATCACACATAAGCCTAGCTTATTGACTGCTCAAAAGATAGTCTATCCGACTGTCTAGACTCGTGTGTACCAACACGAGTCTCAATACGTTTCAACTCGACGAACCGATCGTGACTTATCTTAATTCTCGTATTACATAACACCCAAGTTGCACACTTGTTAATATTTGTGTATAAACCATGTTGGACTAGTACCCCGAAACGTATAATTATCCTGAATCGTAGCTCGTCTCGTAAATCATATAAGTATATTTATTTTGTGTAATTATATTTTAGAAGATACTCTTTAAGGAAAAGTATAAGTTTAGTTATTAAAATCAATTAATAACATTTGTTACTTTTTCCCAAATATTGCTTGAAAATCATCTTTATCGTTACGAATAAACAGACCTTAAAAGCATTTCGATTTGTTTGTCCAAACACTTAGGGGAATTTATTTATAGAAATAGCAGTTCGTTACGCTTTGATTTTATAAAAATTTGGGCAGGGTTTCCTCTGTTTTTGTACGAACCAGACAACACCCGTTGTCTACAATTTCCCCCAAAATCAACTTTCAAACACAATTCATCAAGTCCTTTTATCCACATTTTCGATTCACGAGACTATATGTTTCGTCACCTATGTATACTTATATATATATATATATAGCAATATATATATAAAATAATAGTCCGACAATATAGTCCAATGTTATTTAGTCCGATGTTCAATATCATAAGTCACGTTAAGTTAACCATTTACCAAATCGTTCGATATATAATATAGTTACCGTTTATTATTATTATTATTATTCGGTCCGTTCGCGAGTCAAAACTATTTTATCCATATCAATATATTTATAAACTTATAATATTCATAAACATAACAATATTTACAAATACATAACATTTATAAATATATTGATATCTAATAAGATAATAATAAACACGAAATCAAGAATACCGAATCGCTCGCGCATAACCGGGAAACGCCTCGAACGTCGTGTTAACCGAATTGACTGTTGACCAGATCTGACCCGTACTATAACCCTGTGACCCGAACCAAAAGAAACTCGTACCAGATCTGACCGGTGTTGACGGCAGTTGACCCGAGCTTTGACGACATCCAAACTGAAACCAAACTCAACTCGCACCTCAAGCTGATCAGGTCTGACCCGCACAACCGGAATCAGATCTGAGCCGAACTCAAGATCCAGGTTGAACCCATCCCATCCGAACCGAAACCACGACCGTACCAAACCCATCGGACCACCACGAACCTCCACCAATCACCAACCACATCAAGTATGACCCGAAAACCAAAAACCAATCGGAACCCAAAACAAAACCAGTCATCATCGAACCCGAGACCCATCGTCGAACCACCACAAGACCACCATCTCTGGCGCCGCCAGCTCTGTACCCGAACCCCACGATCATCAGGCCACCGAACCACCAAAAATAACCACCACCATCGATCTGAACCGCCCACCTGCGAACCAATCCCAACCTGCGAACCATAACCCGAACCTGCGAACCACAACCTGAACCTACGAGCCATCACGATCCCGTCTTCAACCGGCCACCAAAACCCGAGATCTGGAATCATCCGACCGATAACCCGAACCTGGACTTGATTCTGCTCGTTTTCAGGACTAAAGAAAGACTGCGCCGCCGCCACCACCCAAGCTTGGTGGTGGCCGGCTCTTGTGACAGCATCGAGGGAGAGAGAGGGATCGGGTTTGAGGGAGGAATGGTTAGAGAGAGAGAGTGGCGAGCTAGAGAGATAGTGTGTGTTAGGGTTTATGTGTAGGAGATGAATGAGGGGAAAGGAGAGGATAAGATGAATTTATAGTTAGGGTTTCTTAGGAAGGTGCACATCATGTAACGAACCCGTTTAAATGTGTCGTGTCTCGGTTTTAGTTTCGGTTCAAAATGTAATAAATAAAACAAGTCAGAAATGTTCGTAATATAAGACTTAGCTAAACCGACAGTTCCCGAACCATAACACGACTCAACTAACCCAGTTAAGTATAATATACGCGTGACTTGCTAAGGCAGACTGTAATCTAAACGACATTGTTAACCAGAATTTGCCGGGTGTCACACTGTGCTGCCATATCTTTTGTGTTTTTAGGTACACTAAAGTTGAGCAAATTCCTGACAAGTACATCATGGACCGGTGGAGGCGTGATGCGCTCCCTAAATCTGTGTTTTCTATAGATTCGCGCTACGGGGTCGACAATAGCGATAGTGCTGTCAGGCGGAATGAGTTGCTAGATATGTTCAACGAATGTGTTGATCGCTTGAGTCTTTCACCTGACCGGTTAAATGTGTTTTCAGAGCAATTGAAGGCGATGAAGGATGATTTGGTTGGTAAGGCCGTTGAGTCAGCCGAACCAGAGGGTTCGAACCAGAATGTTATCGCCAACTTGTTAGGTGTCCCAGAAGAGGTCGAAGTTTCCTGCAGCAATCCACATGGCATTAGGAACAAGGGATGCGGTACCAATCGTCGATTAGTGGGTCCTGGTGAGAAAGCTGTGACAAAAAACAAGAAGCATCCGCGCCAATATAAGACCTGTTTAGAGTTTGTGACTGGGCACGATTCCAGGAATTGTCCCTTGAAGAAGAAGGATGCAGACCTGTAGTTATGGTATGAACTGGGCCCCAACAGCAGCTTTTATAACCTCCCCCCGTTTTTATTATGTTTTATGGTATGTAACTAAGAATACTGCATGCAAAACTCGCGCGCCCCGTCAGTTTTTTGGTTTTTTTGGGTGTTTTTTTTTGGGGGATTTTTGGTATGGTGTAAATGTTCTCTCCGCATGTACGTAGTACGTGTGGAACGGGCATTTTTTTAAACCATGACAATGTCTAGGAACAGGTGAGGGGGGGGGGCAGGTGGTGCATAGGGTTTCTGCATGGGGGGTTTCCCTCTTTTTGGCTATAAATATGGTTTATATATGTTTGGTTTTTTATAATGCTTGGTGTTTTGTCCACTTAATTCACTGCTTACACCGAGGTAAAAATGCATAAATAACGGAAAAAGTTCACAGGGAAGGTCACAAAAACATAGAAAATTCAAACAGGGGGTGGTTTCAAATTACACCAGGGTAAAATACCCCCAGCCAGCATACATAAAGTACAGCACACATAAACACACAGCCAATCCTACATTATTTTTTTTTACATACACAGACTGCATCAGAGCCAGAAGGCAGATAAGATTACTGGTGTTCTTAATAACGCCCTTTTGGCGACATGACTGCATCTGAATCTGTTTCGTCCTCGGATGGCCAGTCGAAACCCACAACGTCGTCATCAACGTCATTGTAAGCATCCCAGGTGGCGTAGGGTTCGTCGTAATCTTCTTTCGAGTTTTCTGGTGTTGGAGTCGTGACTTGTCCTGCGCGGTTAGGACCAGTCACTGGTACATTAGTTCCCTTTCCACGATCCGCGTACGGGACACCAGAGCAGGTAGTCCGCCCCCCTTGATTGGGGTACACCGGTAGCGGCCCGTAGCCCTTGTGATTAGTAAACACCGGAGGGGGGTGCAGCTTGGCCTCGGGCCATAGCCTGTTTTGGGTCTGTAGACATCATGTGCGAGCGACTTGCGCTTGTGATTAGTAAACACCGGAGGGGGGGGGGGTGCAGCTTGGCCTCGGGCCATAGTGAAATGTGCCCCCCTGACTGGGGTACACTGGTAGCGGACCGTAGCCTGGCCTGGGGGCGTACGTATTGTGTGCGGGCGCTTTGCCCCTGTCATCACTGTGCTGAACATTGAAAACAGGGGGGGGGGGTAGTCGGCCGTTGCATTGGTGGGGGGCTAATCATTACACCGCGGGTTGGTGGAGGAACGGTGGTGTTGTACGTTATACCCATTTGCGAACGATCCCATACTTGCACTAGCTTCCCCGTCCTCTCGTTACGTGGAAATTTGTGAGGTCGTTCGTCACCGCCACCCATTCGTGTACCTGTTTTTAGCAATACCTGTGTTATATTTCCCACAAATGAAATTTTTTCAGAAAAAAATGACAAAGTCTAGTAAAAAGCAAAAATAAAGAACAAATAAACAAACATAATCATTTTTTTTAGAGGCATGTTTTTTACACCGGGGAAAAAGGGGGTATGCTTTTTATTTTTTGTTTAAACTACCTTTGTTTGGGAAGAAAGATTTTTGCAAAGTGGGGCATTTTTTGTTGCTTTTTGAGGATCATATAAATAGACAAAGGAACTGACCAATGTCTATGCATAGCATCATGCATGCAGTTGAAAAAAACATAAATGACCCATGTGAAAATGTAAGGAATAAATCAGGGTTCCTATTTTTTTCTTGCATACCTACCCTTTTTTGTAAAGGTTACAGTAGTGTAAATACCTTTACACAATAACCAATGTTATCAAAAAGTGGGCCACGCTGCCACACCATCATCTCACAATATACCAGTGTTTATCTTTCCTTTTTTTTTTCAACGGCCCCATCATTTTTTTGTTCTCTCGCTGTGTGTGTGTGGGGGGGGGGGGGGGGGGGAGGGGATATGTGCGTTACACTAGTGTAAATACTTAAAACTATAACCAGGGGGTATAAAGTGGGCCACGTTTTTGCCCCTATCACATCAATAGTGTGTTTTTGTACCCTTTTTCCCCTTGTGTGAAGCCCCTCGACACAATAACCAACGTCATCATCTCAGATATAAGTATTTAGTTGTTTTTCTTTTTTCACAATAACCAACGTCATCATCTCAGATATAAGTATTTAGGATGCAAGTGGGCCACGTTGTCTTTTTTCACACGACCCAAATCATTTTTTTTGCTCCTCTCTGTGTGTGCGGGGGGGGGGGGGGGGGGGGAGTTTGTCACACCAGTGTACATACTTAAAACAATAACCAGGGGGGGGTATAAAGTGCCCCATGTTTTTGCCCCCCATCAAGAAAAGTGTCCCATGTAAAGCTTATGTGTTTTATTTTTTTTAGTTTACACCGATGTAAAAACATATGCAACAGATGTAGTCCTCTTTTTTTTTACATTTTTTTTAGTTTACCCATTGAAATATAAATTACATAGATGTAAAACATAACACCAAGAAAAGCACAATATTAAAACATACAACCAAAGCGTGATTTTTTTACACCAGTGTTATCCAAAGTAAAATCATCCCATTAACCTACAGAATACCCCCATTTAAACTGTTTTCACACACAACTTCTGTAAAGCATGATCAAAAAATAACAGTTGTCTTTTTTAAAACCCGACACCCCCAAAACAACAAACCAAAAGCAGGCAACTTTGGACTAGCCCCGTCACTTTGTGTTAGCGTCGTGCCAAATCCTATTAGTGTAGATGTTCGCGCATGACAACAGGATAGTTGCCGCGTACCTCTTCCTCAACACGTCCAGCCGTGATTGCTTTCTTTTACCATTCACGTTGAAGCCACACTTGAAAGGAGCCGACACCCCACAGTAGTTCTCCATGTGGCACGCAGTCTTGAGTGTTCTTTGAGGTAGCCCATGGCACGGGAACCCGTCTTACGGTGCATTCCCTCATTGCAGCTGCCTTAGGGTGATTAACTGTAAGAAGGTAGTCCATGAAGATTTGTTTCTGCGTAAAAAAATTAGGAGTCAGTGTTTTTTTTCCACAAGTATTGCCACATCTAATAAATAACAATAACTATACTTCTAATCATAGTAACGCACATTTTTTTTTACCACTTTGAAAGGTGTGCTTTTAAGCAAGTACACATTGCTGTCTGCTAGCACGACAGGAGACTTCTTAGGAACGATGTTGTCTATGTAGCAGATGTCTTGATGCTTAAAATCGAATATCAGAACATAATAGCGCTCCATATCTAGCACGGGTATGAAAACCAGGTCGAACGACTGCAGATCCAGCCTTGTATCATCGCCGCACAGTGCACCTAGAAGTCCATTTTTCAAAGACGCCACGCGGCCACCGGTTGGGTCGTCATCCTATGCCAACATCCACTCAACCTGATAAAAACATAACCAAAACAGGGGAAAAATAGCAAGGCAAAATAAATAAATAAATAAATAAATAAATAAATAAATAAATAAATAAATAAATAAATAAATAAAGGTATTATACTCACAATCGCCGTAGTTGGAAGAAACAAGCGACGCACCCCGCCAGCAGACTGGTACAGCGGGTCGTTGTTAAGGACGTTCACCCACGCATCAACCACTGACTCGTACAGCCGCCTACCGACCGCAAGAGATTGCAGCAGTGGGGTTTCACATCGAAAACCATATCTGGTTTCAAACAGCACGTACCTAAAAAAAAATACAGGTTGGGTGTATGTAATTTTTAGATGAAAAACATAAAATAAAATCTGCACAATATGTATTTTTTGTAACTCACGGGTAATGCTCGGTAGGGTCAATGTCTGCTACATCCACAGAAGTTCCAACGGCATGTTTTATACGGCGCCACACAGAAAATAAATTGTTAAAAGTATGTTTTTTTACAATAAACAGTAAGTTTTTTTTATCATTTAATAATTTTTTGATGCCTTACTGTTTAGTAGCTTCAAGCGTTGCTCGTTCCATCATCTCTCTCTTATCAGTAGTCTTGAAAAGCCACTCCCAGACAAGTTTCTCCCTTTTTGTGTTGTGTATGTCTATCTCAGATTCACTGTTTATGATGACTGGCAACCTAGCTACCATATCCCTTGACACGCCCCTGGACACAGATGGCTTGCCCCCTGTGGTTTTTACACCAGTGTCAAACAAATTTGGTAAAAAAAAGATACATATAACTGTAAAGCTTCTTTTTACTAAAATACTAACCTAGTGCAGCCCCCTGGGCCAGTGGCTTCTGAACAGTTGAGGTGTTCTTTAAGGTGGGCAGCAAAACAGCCGCCGCTGCATAGACCAAAACAGTACGTCACAAACACGACACCGGTTGGTTATGTGGTTTTTACACCAGTGTCAAACAAATTTGGTAAAAAAAGATACATATAACTATAAAGCTTCTTTTTACTAAAATACTAACCTGGTGCAGCCCCCTGGGCCAGTGGCTTCTGAACAGTTGAGGTGTTCTTTAAGGTGGGCAGCAAAACAGCCGCTACATAGACCAAAGCAGTACGTCACAAAGACGACACCGGTGTAAAGAACACCACTTACACAAAACCCCACATAGTCGAAAAGAAGTTATACAAAGTTTATATGGGTATAAAAAAAAAAGACAAACCTTGTTTTTGCTGTGTAGCTAGTGCATCTGCTTTTGCTGTTTTTGCCACTACCAAACTTACCACATGCCCCTCAGTGCCCCCAGCAGAAACGTCGGCCCCCAGGCTCACAGACTCTTTTGCCTCTTGGGTTAGCCCCAAGCTGAAACTGGGCTGGCTCAGAGCCGCAGGCTGCTGCTGCGTCAAGCAGAGGCCAAAGCTTGGGATAACAACGCTTGGCCCCACAGCTGGCGGTATGTCCTGCGTCAGCCCCAAGCTAAAACTTGGCTGACTCAACGACCCCTCGACCCGACCTGACGTGCCTGCCACATTTTTTTAACATCATTTTTTTTTTGCAAAACCATGAAGGGGGGGTGGCGACTCGAAAAGGTAAAAGGCACTTACAATCATTGCTGGTCCATATAGTCGCAAGCCCGAATCTCCGCCTGTGTGCATCCATTTCTTTCTCAACTGAGGTCGGCCGTTGCCCACTCACCTTTACCGCCGCTCCACTTGCTACGGTTTTCGCATCAGGTGTCAAACATGCACTGGGTGCCAAAGCCGGTTTTGTCGCAGCACCTGTAACGACTCCTATGTTTTCATTTTCAGATGCCTTCTACTTACCGCTATGGGGGACACCATCATCAACAGCCATTGTCACTGTGTTCAAAGCATCATCCGCCGGCACCCGGTCTGTGGTTCGAGGCGAAACCCTGGCAATCACCCATTCACCACCTTCTGATGATTCACACGACTCTGACGTGCCACCAGCAGCCCCACTGCAGTCTGAACGGGAAAAAAATACATTTTTTTCGTTAATATGTGTTCTTTTTACACCACTGTATCAAAAAACTAGGGCGTTCTTTTTCACCTTTTTTATTGTCAAGTGTACCTTGTGAACTGTTCGTTCCATCCTTTTGCGACTCCTCGTTGTGTTGCTCAGCCAAATCTGCAACAACCTTTTTTATCGCCTTCGATGGAGTTTCAATAAGTGTTGGTCCCTTAACGCCAACATCAGCCAGGAGATGTAGCGCGTCTGTGTACTCTGCGCGCATGGCAGCCACGATACTGTTATTCGGATAACGTGCAGTTAATGATGCTAAACTCCCCTCCATTCGCAACTTTGATGCTTTAAAAGCCGACAAATTTTCACGCGCCGCACACAGCTCTGTCTGCAATAAAATAGTGTTACATTATTTTTTTAGGAACACAAAAAACATACCTCCAGGTCTTCATTCCTGCCACCCACTAAAACATCTGTGAAATCAGTCTGCCCACCCTCTTCAATCATGCCAACAGTCACATCCTTCAACCTCCCCAGCCCAAAACCCCCATGTTGTATCTCATAGTCTTGACGTTTGCTTAGCAGCTCAAGCGACCAGTAACGTGTAGGCCGAACCCCTACTGGAGTGTTCATACTCCCAACAGTAAAACTGTCAACATATAGTAACTGGAAAAGAAATTTTTTCAAAAAAAGTCAGATGGTAAAACAAACGGAAAAGTATATAATATCACTAAGTTCATGTAAGCCACTAACCGTTAAGAAAGTCAATGGCCCAGCAAACGCGCACCCTGGATCGCTGCGTCTCCATTTCTGCTTACAAGTCTGCAACGAGGTTATCATGTAATCACACCAATCAATACTCGCAAAGTCCGTGTCGCTAGTAAAGCACTTTGCAATCTCTTCCCTACAAAGCCCATTCCCATGTGAAGAGATCATTGTTGTCACAAACAACATAACAAAGTCAACTTTGAAGAAGAACAAGTCTTCATAATCATTATCTTGTATCTTAGTAACAATCAATGACGGTGAAACATAACTTTGCGATGGGTAACGACCACGCCAGATTTTTAATTTTGCATCCCAGTCGTCGGGCTCAGTAAAAGATGAAAACTTTACACCGCCAGTTGGGATACCAAACACCCTATGAACAACAGCTAAATCTATTGCTACCTCCCGCTGACGACACCTTAGCCGCATCCGTTCTGGCTGGAAAACATCTACCACATAATGCGCCAATTTTACCGGGATACCATCGACTACAAAGCCCAACAACGCCCCGAAGCCCATCTCTTTAACCACCTCGCGCTGCCTGGTAGTAAGTCGCGAAACTGCCAAAAACAACTGTCTAGGGGACGACCGCGTCTTCAAGCTCCCCCATGACTGTTTATGTGGGGCATTAGCCATTGTCCTATGTGGAGGCGTCTCAGACACGTAGTCGTCGTCTGATTCTAAACTTTGCATAAGCTTTGCTCGCGTGGTTTTCTTTCGATCCTTGGCAAACAACGATGTACCCTCCGCTCTTGTAGAAGATCCTATATTAATTGGATCGCGTGAACGTTTTCTGGTACTAGGCCCTGGCGTGACGTCCCCTGCACACCAACGCTTTCAGGGATTAAAAAAAATGAAAATGTACCAAAAAAATAAATAAACCAAACAAAATCTTGGGAAACTAACCGCTTAGGCCGGAACTGACGCTAACAACCTCCACAATTGGTGAAAGCTCCCTATGGCCTCGCTTAGAGCTTCTTGTACTCGCAACCATTTTTTGTTTTTGGAATTAGGGGGGCTGAGACAAAAAAAATTCGTGTGTTCCATCAGAAAATGGGCAAGCCCGGGGGTTACCCCAATGTATTTATAAAACCATCAACCAACAAAGTTGTTCAAACCCTAAAACAGATCAGAAAATGAACAACAAAAAACATACAGCTATACATAACAAAAAGCCCCAAAAAACCCGAATACATACATTTTTTTCTCTACAACTACATTTTTTGGAACATAGAAGAACAGGGATTTTTTAAAATAAACATTTTTTTTTACTCCAATGTAAAGCCCTCGGGGGGGGGGGGGGGGGTTACCCCAATGTATTTATAAAACCATCAAGTAACAAAGTTGTCAAAACCCTAAACAGATCAGAAAATGAAAACAAAAAACAGACAGCGATACATAACAAAGCCCCAAAAAACATGAATACATACTTTTTTTTTTCCTACAACTGCATTTGTTGGAATACAGAAAAAACAGTGTTTAGGGTTTTGAAAAAACTTTTTTTTTTTACTCCAATGTAACAACACTAAACGATAGCATCATGCATTTAACAAAAAAAACAAAAAAACATGAATACATACATTTTTTTCTAGAACTAGGGTTTTTTTAATAACGATTGATCGTCCAACACCAAAATCAGGAAACATACCTTGTTTGCGAAGAAAGACAATACAAAAAAACAGAGGTTTCTTGTACTAGAACACCTTTCGATTGACAGATTTTCTTTAATCAAAGGGCTTTTCTTCGATGGTCGCCGAACGGTTTCTATGATGAGAGGATTTTGGTTATGAGAGAGGTTATAGAAATTTCAAATTTTTTGTTTTAAACCGAGGAAAGAGAATGTGTCAGGGTAGAAGGAAAAGGAAGAGAGAGAGTCTGCCAATTTGTATAGTGTGAAATACCCATTTAACCCCTCTACACTCTTTTTTACAATTAAAAAATTAATTTCAATTCATTGGTTTGGTAAAAGACAAAACACACAAAGGTTTAATCTCATCCATTGATAGCTCAAGATCAATGGTTCTCATGGTTCTCACATCTCAACATGGTTCTCAAAATAACCCATCCCTATATATATATATATATATATATATATATATATATGGTAGGGTTCAAATAGGAACCATACCTTAAGTAGGAACCATAGGAACCAATCTTAGCCATTGATCTTTAATAACATGATTGTAAATAAGTAAAACATTAATTAATTCTTTATTTAAATCAAAGGGTATTATTCACTTTTGTTATATGATTATTAATAGGTTATTATGTATGCATTGTAACTGACTACTATTCCAAAATAGGAAGTTAATTAATTAATTAATTAGATTATATCTTTAATTAATTATATATATTTAGTTATTAAATTCTTTTTTACATACGTTTTTTTTATTTTGTTTTTAATTCAATTCTTTTGTACACACATGTATACAATGTACACAATGTACATCAATTTCTTTTTTTTTCATTCATCATCATTATCGACATATATACACTGGTGTACATCAGTTTCTTTGTTGTTTTTTTTTCATTTATCATTATTATCGTTGACACAGATATACATTGATGTATATCAGTTTCTTTTTTTTTTCTGTCATTCATCATCATAAACAACAACACAGATATACATTAGTGTATATCAGTTACTATTTTTTCTTTCATTCATCATCATCAACACAGATATACATTGGTGTATATCCGTTTTTTTTCCAGCTTACATGACTATAATTTGGACACGCATATACGTTGGTGTATATCTTCTTTGTAGAAATGTAAGTTAAATACATCAGTGTACACCATAAATAGATGTTGAGGTTTCTTCGTTTTTGTATATGAACAAGATATACATTGGTGTATACCTCCTAAAAACCCTCCTTCTCCATTTACTGATTTAGGGATAATATTAAAAAAAAAATTGGATCCTACAAAACGTAATTATCACGTCAAAAAAAATGACACGCTTTATTATTATCAAATGCCTATACACTAGTGTATATTATACGTTGGTGTATATTACGTAAAGAGAATGAGAGACATAACCGCTATAAGGATAAACAAAGCCAAATGCCTATAGACAAGTGTATATAATGGTAAATTTTTATTTAGCTATATAGCTGTTGTAAGTTGAAGTGTACATTGATGTATATCAGTTTTTTTTTTGTTCATTCATCATCATCATCATCATCATCAACACATATATACAATGGTGTACATCAGTTATACATTGATGTATATCAGTTTTTTTCTTTCATTCAACAACATCAACACATATATACATTGGTGTATATTCGTTTTTTCATTCATCATCATCACCAACACAAATATACATTGGTGTATATCAGTTTTTTTATCATCATCATTGACACAGATATACAATGTATATTCGTTTTTTCATTTATCATCATTATCGTTGACACAAATATACATTGATGTATATCAGTTTTTTCTTTCATTTAACATCATCAACATAGATATACATAATATGAAAAAGCGTATATACGATGTACAATGTACAAACCTATAAAACATAAATTTATGAACTAAGTGAGTGGAAATTAAAAAATGTCTTGATTATAATCTGGTTCGTAGACCAATTATGATATGGAATTGATATGGAAGTATTACACATATATGTATAATATGAAAAATCACATATATGATCTATAAAAATACAAAACCTGCAAAATCGTGTATGAATTAAGTGATTGAAAATAATTTTTTTACCTTAACCTTGTACACTAGTGAGGTACGACCGTACGACACACAATGAATCAACAACATACATTATGATTTCTTGAAGATATTGAATCGTTTGAGACTAAAAAGGGTAATTAGTTACATCCAAATTGGTAACTGATATATATATATAGTTAGGGTTGGGGATTTCTTAATTTTAGTTTTAATTTATGGAGAGAGATGAAAGCAAATGAAGAGATAATCAAGGAATAATATTTTTAACTTTCTATTATGCCCTTTTCATTAAAAAATAAAAGTCAATAAGATGAGTGATCTAGATTGGTTCCTAAGTTCCTAACTAGGGTATTAGTTCCTATTTGATCTTATTCCTATATATATATATATAGGGTTCGGTTCATGTGAAAACCACTCATAGTTAAGAGAACTCGAGAACCGAATGAGTGGCTATTATTAAAGCATGTAGCACGCCTTATTTTAAAAATGAAAGGGCATTATTGTAAAGGAGCATTATCATTCTCTCTCTCCCTCTGTGACATTTATAAAGCAAATCCCTCTTCTCTCTCTCTCTTTCATTTTTTTCTTTAATCCATATCTTTCTCTTTTTTTTTCTCTCTCTCTCTCTCTCACTCTCTCTCTCTTTTAAATTCATCTCACTCTCCCAAATCTATCTTCTCTCTTTAAGAACAAATCAATGGAACAAGATAAAAATTAAGGGTTGAGGGGGTGATGGTGGGGTGTAGGAAACAGAGGTGTTTGGGTCTTTGCTAGTGATTTTTGGTGAAGGTGATGGTGGCGTTTTTTAGGTTTGGGGCTTGAGGTTGGTGATGGTAGGGTGTAGGAGACAGGTGTGTTGGGTTTTTGCTGGTGTTTTTTGGTGAAAGTGGTGCTTTTTGGTTTGGTAGTGTTTATTTGGTGAAGCGATGGTGGTGGCGGGTTCAGAGGTGGTGAAAGGAGACAGTGATGGTGGAAGGAGACGACGGTGGTGGTTTTTGGGTTTTAGGGGTTGAGGTTGGTGATAGTAGGGTGTAGGAGATGGAAGTGGTGGGGTTTTTGGCTAAGGTGATGGTGGTGTGTTTTGGGTTTGGTGGTGTTTATTTTATTTTATTTTTTTTGGTGAAGGGCTGGTGGTGATGGGTCAGAGGTTAAGGGTGTGGTGGCTGTATACCGATGTAAGTACATCGGTTGTGGTTGTAGTAGTAGCAGCGGTGAAGGCGATGATGAAAAAGAAGGGTTTTTTTCAAATAGGTACGTTTTGTATTTTACATAGATGTAATTTTGGATTTTGTAATTAGAATTCACATATGTTTTTTCCTTAATGTACACTCATCTAAATAGTGTTTTATACTCTAATGTAAATAGTAATCACATGATGGAATATTGATAAAATAGAAGTTAGCTTAATGTAACTGGAGTTTTATTGTTTCAGTAACCTTCTATTTGTCTGATTTTTAATAAATATTGATAAATTCACATGTTTCTAAATATTGATAAATTCATATGTTCCTGTATATTTTACATTAGTGTAAACTTGTTATGATGTACTATTTATTACATTTATGTTGTACGTTACACCAGTATGATTTTCATGAATTTCAACGTAACTTTAATTTACGTCACTTTTTAATACAAGTTTAAGTTCACTAAAATAAGTTTTTTTTATTTGATATTTACACAGGTGTAAATTGTGTTTACGAAGTTGTATTTTTTTGTACATGTTTTGGCATATTTGAAAGATGTATATAAAAGAAACTTGTTATAGTGTTAGGTTATTTTCAGAAGAGTGTTTTATTGCGAGAAGTGCGAGAAGAAACCTAAATCTTACTTTTTATTAGTAATTGTTCATAAATTTTTGAAGTTTTTACTTTTTATATATCAATGTTTATGTTATATATATATATGTGTATATATATATATACTCATTAAATTAATGTAATCAAATGTTTTTTTAATGTTTAAACCATTTCCTACACTTGTGTTATATTATGCGTAGGTAATGTTCCTACACAAAATTTATACATACGTAGGTTATATAAATTAATGAAATTTCTTCATATATTTGTTTATTTTTCAAGATAGATGAATATACAACACATTTCAACAATGTTCTTACATTCTTATTTTTTAAAAACGAAAAAAATGAATTATTAATCTTCTTCTCGCATTAAAACCTCTTCTGAAATGAACCATCCCCTATATATATATCAAATCTTCACCATGTCATTCAAATCTTCACAAATACACTATGGCTTTTATTAATCTTGCGAACGATTATCTCGGTATATTCTTACCGCCCTTCCAACGATGATATTTTTACAAACGATAGTAGCATTGATGGGTTGGTTAAAAGATGTGCATTAACACGTCTTAAAGTGAATTTTAAGGAATGTTAAGTTGTCGAATGGTAGTGCTTTGATAGTATTATGTTATTGCAGGTTTTGACAACTAAAGAGGGAAAATATGGAGTTTTAGAGTTGCTCGGGTGAGATATGGAAGCCAAAACAAGTTGGGAAATCAAAATTCGAGAAAGAGGTTTTTGGCGTAACCTACGCCACTTTTGGCGTATCCTACGCCAATGGCGTAGGTGGAGAGCAATAAGTGGCGTAGGACAGCAGAATTAAGAAGAAGCAAATAGGGTTTGGCATAGGATACGCCAAGTGCTGTCAAAACGCAATCATTTCCTTAATTAACTCAATCATGATGGGAGTTACGGGTGGAATCAGTAAAAACGAGATTTTTGGATCAAGAGGCATCATTCCATCATTCCTTAACACTTTCAATCATAGAGATCCATCATACATCCATCTTTCCATTACCTTTTGAAGATCAAATGTTGAAGATCGAAGAACAAAAATCATTGAAGAACATCATGGCCATGCTTGGCTAAATCTTTGTATCAAACTTGGGAAGTAAACAATTGAAGTTTTAGGGTTTGAACATTTGGGTATTTCTTTAAACTTTTGATTGTGTGATTGTGTGTTTGAACTATTGTGTTAGATTGTGATTAATCTTATGTTGAAGCCATTTTAGTTAACTGATCTTGTGCCAATTTCTAATGTCATGAACATGGTTTCTTGCTCTAACACAAACACGGGGTTGTATGTTCTAGTGTAATGAAGTATATTATTGTCCATTTTTGAATGTTGATGATTCTTGATACCTAAGCCTATTGAACAATCAATCCGTTAACACAAATTGCATCATAATTAATTGACTCATTTGTGATAACCTTAGACTTCATTGTTGAACCCTAGGTGTGATCTTTTTAATCATTTGCTTACAATCTAATTTATTTTCTACCATTCTATTATAATTCAATTTCTAGTTTTGTTAATTTAATCAAAACCCCTCTCAATCAAATTCTTAAATGAACAAATTGCAATCTTCATAAATAACATAGCATCTTCATAAGCACCATTGTCTAATCAACTAAACAAAATTCACTAACCACACGCTCCTTGGATTGATACCCTATTTACCCTAACTACCTAGGTTATTTAGGTTTTGTATGACCCGTGACGACCGGATCATCAAATGGCGCTGTTGCCGGGGAGCTAGTGCGCTTAGTATTTATTGATTAGTTGATTGTGTGATAATCTGTTTAATTGTTTGTTTGGTTTTATTCTCTATGTTTTCCTTGTTACGCGGGGTGTGTTATTTGTGAAGTTTACAGGTAGTGCATGCGTACAAGACATTCAGGGAGGACATCTCCTTTAGTGTTCGAACCGGAAATTTCAAGAGTAGCAAGAAGAAACTGACAACAACGGTTAGAGGAGCCGATTCCTTCTAACTCACAACCACCGCTTACAAATCAAAACTTGTCTTTTGGAACCGTCCAAATGGCAAACTCAAACCAAAATCGTCGTTCAGGTGAGAACCGAAGACCACCCACTCCACCACATCCAAACCGAAACCAACACCCACAACAACATCCACCCCATCAACCAAACTATAACCGAAATCCCAACAACCGAATGTCAACCAAGGCTCTTCCATATCTAACTGTGGCAATCCCACATTTGATCCCGTGAACCGATACAATGAAGCCGGGTATGATGACCACATTGAGGATTTTGAAGAGTTAAGGGCAAACATCAATGATGATGACCCATTTAGTGTTCCGGGTTATCAATCATCGGATCGAGTTAGTGTTCATACTTATCATTCGGGGGAAGATGAGTACTTAGAGAGGGATTACACCGAGGAAGACGAGGGTTGGGGTTACGAAAATGGTAATGGTAGTCATGAAGATGAAGAAGATTATCAAAGTGATCACCATTCCAATATGGGTGCAAATCAAAACTTGGGTAATGAAGGGTATTATAATCATGTCTTCAACAATTATCACCCAAGGCAAAACCCAAGAGGGCACCGAAATCGCAACATTAACCAAAACAGGGGTGAAAATTATTAGGGTCGGGCAGAGAGAAGACCTCATGGGGGGTCACAATTTCTCTCAAGATGAAGTTTGATTGTGTTTGTTCCGTTTTTCCCTTAAAGACAAGGCAAAGAATCGGTTTCTCACCTTGCCTTCACATAGCATTTATACTTGGGGAGAAATGCAACAAGTATTTTTGGATGAGTATTATCCGAGTTTTAAGACGGATGGGGCTCGGTTGGAAATTCGTTCCTTTCAGCAATTACCGGGGGAACCACTTCGTGAAGCTTTCATTCGTTTCAAGGAAATGATTCAGAAATGCCCACACCACAAAATTGAGTTATGGGAATTGGTTAACAGTTTTGTAAACGGGCTGAATAAGGAAGAAAAGTAGTATTTAAAGTCCACTAGCAACGGGACTTTATTATCCAACCCGGAACAAGAAGATTGGGATTTTTTGGAGTTGATGAGTAAAAATTCGAAAGCTGAAGAGTCCGTGGATAGAAGAACCAAGCATCCCATTTCAAAATCTCTTCCCGATTTGGATGTCAATGCAAAAGATCGAATTGCTACATTGGAGAGAGAGTTGGCTCGTATGAAGAAAAGAGAAGTATCGGCGGTTCAATATGCGGTGTGTGGAGTATGTGATGAGATGGGACATAAAACAAATGAATGTCCGGAAAATTCGGATCAAGAAATTGCGGATGTAAATCAAGTGTATGGAGGAGAGAAGAAATACTACATGAACTCCAACACTTATCATCTGGGTTTGAGAAACCATCCTAACTTTAGGTATGGTAATGCTTCCAATCAAATGAACCCGAATTTTCAATCAAACAATCAAGGGGGTAATCAAGGCGGATCGTATCAAAACCGCCAAGGCAGTTCCAATCAAGGTGGTTACCAAATAAACTATAATCAAGGTGGTGGGTATCAAAAAGGGTATAATCAAGGTGGGTCGTCAAGCAATCAAAGTGGAAGTGATGATTCAAAGATCGATGCTATCTTGAATTTGCTCAAGGAGAATGAGAAGAAGAACGAGGTGAGAGATAAGTCTCACGAGGCCCTAGCAAAACAAGTAGGGCAACCTACGGAAGAAATGGCTCAATTGAGAAGAAACGCGGGGAAGCTTCCTAGTGACACCACTATTAACCCGCAACATCAAGGTTCGAGTTCGAAGAACATTCATAATGTTCCCATTAATAAGGTAACCGTTCTTCGTAGTGGTAAAATTATTGAAAATAAAATTGATGATAAAATTGAGCCACCATTGCCCCAATTTGTCGAAGGGGGTGGTGGAAGATGTGAGTGATAAGAGTGAAGGTGAGGAGGAAACGGGTCAAAATAAAAATAATTTTTTTTCTGAAAAGTCAAAACCCGTTGAAGATAAACAAGTTCCCAAGGCTACGGAAAAGGGTATGGAGGGTAATACCACCCCTTATCCTGAAGCATTGTTGGAGCCATCTAAAAAAGTGGTCAAGAAAAGGGGTCCACAACAAGAAGAGTTGTGGGAAATTTTTAAACAAGTGAAAATTAATTTGTCACTTTTAGATGCAATCAAACAAGTTCCCTCCTATGCAAAATACTAAAGGATTTGTGTACCAAAAAGAGAATTCATAAAATTCCAAAGAAAATTGATTTAACTAAAAATGTGAGTTCTATTCTTTCGGGTTCACTTCCACCAAAGTTACAAGATCCGGGGGCGCCCATCATATCCATTCAGGTTGGAGAATTTAAAATGACACGGACACTCTTGGACCTTGGAGCTAGTGTAAGTAACTTACCGGGTAGCCTCTATGACCAATACAAATTTGGTCCACTTCAAGAGTCCAATACCACCGTGGTATTAGCCAATTTGACTCCTAAGCTACCCCGTGGGATGGTTACAGATGTGATAGTAAAAGTTGAAGATTTTTTTATCAGGTGGATTTCTTAGTACTTGATTATGTTTCTATAGACCTGACCAAACAACCAACGGTTATCTTGGGTTGACCATTTTTAGCTACATCCAATGCCCAAATTAATTGCAAAACGGGCACGCTTGACATGACCTTTGGTAACCGTAGGTTTAGATTAAATGTTTTTTTTCAAATGGGACTGACCCTCTAGTCAATGATGAATGCTATATGGCGGACATTGTTGATGAGTGTATAATTCTATACGACACTGTTGTAGATGAGGAAAACATAATAGAGGAGTGTTTTATGTTTGACAGGTTACAGGTGGAGACGTTGAAAGGCATGGTTGAGGAGGAAAAGAATCAAGAAGCAATGGCGGTACAGGAATGAAGACCACCATGGACTCATCAATTGGAAAGTCTTCCAGATCATTTTGATACAAAATTGAAGCCATATTTAGTTGAGCTGCCACAAGTGGAATTGAATGAGTTGCCTAAGCATCTGAAATATGCTTATGTTGGTGAACGCAACACGCTCCCGGTGATCATTGCTTCAAACTTAACCGAGGAGCAAGAGGAAAAATTGATGAAGGTATTGGTGACCCACAGAGCTGCTATTGGGTGGACTGTGGCGGATTTGAAAGGCATTAGTCTGTCGATTGTGATGCACAAAATCATCACAGATGAGAAAGTGATTCCCGCAAGAGATGCTCAAAGGAGATTAAATCCTAACATGCGGGAAAGAAGTGCTGAAGTGGTTAGATGCGGGCATCGTTTACCCCATTTCAGATAGCTAATGGGTTAGTCCAACTCAAACCGTTCCAAATAAGGCAGGTATTTAAGTCGTGAAAAACGACTCAGGTGAGGAGGTAGCTACCCGGCCGGTAACTGGGTGGCGTATGTGCATTGATTATAAGAAGTTAAATGCTGCAACTTCCAAAGACCATTTCCCTTTACCTTTTATTGACCAAATTGTAGAAAAATTAGCCGGACACAAATTTTATTGTTTCCTGGATGGGTATTCGGGGTACAATCAAATTGCTATTCATCATGAGGATCAACAAAAGACCACATTTACTTGCCCATATGGCACATTCGCATTTAGGCGAATGCCATTTGGTCTTTGTAATGACCCAGCCACCTTTCAAAGGTGTATGATGAGTATCTTTTCAGATATGGTGGGGGAGTCAATGGAAATCTTCATGGATGACTTTTCTATTTTTGGGTCATCATTTGAGTCTTGCTTAAGTCAATTGGAAAAAGTTTTACAACGATATGTGGAAACAAATTTGGTATTGAGTTGGGAGAAAAGCCACTTTATGGTTCAAGAAGGGATAGTATTGGGTCATGTCGTGTCAAGCCGTGGGATTGAGGTTGACCATGCCAAAATTCAAGTCATATCAACTTTACCTCATCCCAGAAATGTCAAAGGGATAAGATCATTTTTGGGGCATGCAGGATTTTATAGGAGATTCATTAAAGGTTTTAGTGATATTACAAAACCTTTTTGTGCATTATTATTAAAAGATGCTCTATTTGAGTTTAATGAAAATGTGTCAAAGCCTTTGATAATTTGAAAAACAAATTGGTTGAGGCCCCAATTTTGCAATCACCCAATTGGTCTTTACCTTTTGAAATCATGTGTTATGCAAGTGGGTACGCGGTCGGGGCCGTGTTGGGTCAACGGGTGGATAGGAAACCCGTTGCTATATACTACGCGAGTAAGACTCTTTCGGAAGCACAACTAAATTACACCACCACCGCAAAAGAGCTACTTGCAGTGGTATATGCTTTAGACAAATTCAGGTCCTATGTATGGAGTAGCAAAGTTATTATCTATACTGATCATAGTGTTGTCAGGTACTTAATGGATAAGAAGGATGCTAAGCCCCGATTGATAAGGTGGATACTTTTGCTACAAGATTTCGATTTGGAGATCCGTGATTAGAAAGGCACGGAGAATGTGGTTGCGGACCACTTGTCTAGACTGATGGTTGAGGAGGAAGACTGAACGAATGAAATTAATGAGTCATTCCTGGATGAGCACTTATTAGCCATTTCGACATTACCTTGGTTTGCTCATATTGTGAATTTTTTGGTGACAGGTACAATGCCGGAACACTGGGTGAGGAAACAGAGGCTCCATTTTTTGTCCCAAGTGAAACACTATATTTGGGATGACCCAGATTTGTTTAAAGAGGGAGCGGATCAAATCATTCGAATATGCATTCCGGATGAGGAGATCACGAGTGTGTTGAAGCATGTGCATTCGTATGCATGTGGATGGCATTTTAGTGGCCAAAAGACGGGTCACAAGGTTTTGTCGAGTGGGTTGTATTGGCCAACAATCTTTAGAGATTCGTTCGCATATGCGAAAAATTGCCTACATTGTCAACATTTAGAAAGCATCTCAAAGCGAGATGAAATGCCAATGCAACCCATTATGGTTGTTGATGTTTTGGTTTTTGTTGTTTTCGTTTCTTGGCCTTTTTGGGTGAGGGTTTGGAAGATGAGGGTTCCATGGGGACTGTTGTTTGTTCCCCTTGGTCATCTTTTGGCCAGGCAGCCGGTTTATTATGCCTAGAGTATGCTTGTGAGGTTAATGGGTTTAAAACGGTTGTTTTGCCCACAAGCACCTCTTCTCCAAGTTCTTTAATTATGCATCGCATAATGAACCTTGGATACAACAAAAACTTCTTTTTAGATTTTTGGTGATGCAACACCAGTTCATTAAAGAAAAGTGCTGATGCCCTGAATTTTGTTTCATTCACAATGGAATGAAAAATAGGTTGAAAAGTAGAGGGCATCTAATCATAAGATCCAGTTTTTGGACTCAGACACATGATGATGTAATGAAACAAAAGATTGTACTTAGGTTCAAAAAATTTCTTAAAAATAGTAGCATGTGAGAGAGTACCTTGGTAACCACACTCTGTCATGGTTAGATGAATTTCAGAGTTTGGAAATTGATCTGAGGCATCCACATCATCTAGACCCAGTCTAATCCCTAAAGTTGCTGGTGTGATTGCCATTGTTCTCCCTTGGATGGTTGATTTGAGGGAGATCACTTGATCATTCACTGTTACCGTCTCCGCATTCGCCCAGAACTCATTTAGAGTTTCAGTGTGGATTGGAGGATCAATGGTGAGGGCAGTGAAGTATTGGGATTTGACGACTAAATCAATGATTTCGTCGTATTGGGACCAGGCTTCATGTTTCCTAAAGTAGCCTCTTTGATTGTGTCCTTGTTTCAGTGTTAGAGCCATGTGGTTTGTGTGTGTGTGGATCGAACAGTGTTTTTGTTTGCAGGTTAAGGGTTTGAGAGTGTTTTGAGAGAGAAGGAGGGAATTTTGCTTTTTGAAAGGAAAAGTGTTGGAAAAGGTGTTTATCAGAAGTTCATAACCGCCCTAGGTCAAACTTCTGAAAAGGGAAATGTCTGATTTACCCTTAATGACAAAACTGTTGATGAAGAACAACTATCATCAGTAGTTCCCATTTTCTCTTCAGTAGTTTGTTAACAGCTGATGAGAATGTTTATAAACACTTTATTCATAACTTCTGAAGTTTATTTTATCAGAAGTTAATCATTTTTCAGAAAATATCCCCATACTGATGTTTTGTACATCAGTAGTTCTCTCCTTTTGTTTTTCAGAAGTTTTGGACCAAAAACAGATGTAAGTGAAAAATAAAATATGTGCAGAAAAGTAAAAGAAACACTTACAAATTTAGCATCCCAAGCATGGATACTAACTTCTGAAATGTTGATGTGTCAAGAGGTTTAGTGAATATGTCAGCTATTTGATTAGCTGTTGTCACATGCTTCACTTCAATCTTGGCTTTTTCATAGCAATCCCTTATGAAATGATACCTGATTTCAATATGTTTAGTCTTTGAGAATTGAACAAGATTTTGAATGATGCTAATGGCAGATTTACTGTCTACAAGCAATGGTGTCTTGGTCTCTTTGATTCCATAATCAAGAAGTTGATATTGGAGCCATTGTATCTGTGATGACGTGGGTACCCAAACCCCCACGTTTAAACATATTTAAGAAGCTATCAGGCTCGGGCCAGGAAGCCGAAAAGCCAGAAGCTAGTGTAGAGAAGCTACCTGCATCGGCTCCTCAGCTCCCTAGCACAGGACCTGCCTTACACGAGCGCAGGACCTGCCTTACAGGAGATTAATAATAAAGGTGGGTCCAACATTTATGGGCCATCCCAGCCCATTACTACAAAGCCCATTAGGGTTTGGGGTTTCACCCTCTATAAATAGAGGTGTTACACCTTCACTCAAACCCATCCCATTTTGTCTTGGTTTCCACTCAAGACATCTCACTCACTTTCTCTCTCTCTCTAGAAACATTCTCTCGCTAACTAATCAGCCTAGCTCCCATAAAGGAGCCTACGAGCTGCTAAAGTATCACATCAGCAGCTCATGAACTCTCCATAATTACACAAAATAAAGCTGTTAAGCTCCCCTGATGAACTCGCGAGCTCCCGTGACGGAGCCCTGGAGCTGCCATATCTGCAGTCTACATATCCATGGTTCTAATAACCAACTTTCAGCCATTGAGTTAAGCAGCCCGAAATCACCTCGGCTGCTAGCTAACCGCCGGGTTTCAACCACCATCTCCTCTCATACTTCGTATCCCTCATTTACTCCTTTATATTTACTTTTATGTACACTTCTTGGGATAAATCACTAATGTTGACCGTCGGAGGGTGGTCCAGAAACCCCGGTCTCTGGACCCCTTCTAATGAGTTGTTCGTGGTGCAGGTACATGCTCGAAAGGTGTTAGGTCCAACCTGAAGAGACGTCCATACCATCTCCATGCCTTATTCTTGTTGTTTCAACAAGTGGCGCCCACCGTGGGGCTATCGCGCTTAGAACATGAAACTCTTTGTGGTTTAGCCCCAAATGTTCCTAAGTTCTTTATTTTAAGGATGGAGAGGATGTTCTTACCGGAAAAATCACTCCTACACCTCCTACACATGTTTGCGTTTTTTGCTCCACGTATTAGATGTAACTTCTTTGATAAAAACGTCAAACCTGAATATCTACTCATATTCTTGATGAAAAATTACAACCTTTTGAACACATGTTTACACTTAGTTCAAATATGGTCAAAAAAAAAAAAAAAAGAATACTAGAGAAATGAAAGATTTTGTGTACAACACTCAACCCCACTTTATGTGGTGTCAAACAAAAAGCCACTAAAAGGAATATTATATCATGATATAATATTTTCATAATGCATATGAGAAAATAAAGAAAATATCTCAAAGTATTTTCTCAAAAAAATAATTACATAGAAAGATGTGTACACACTTGTCCCAAGGTTTGACTATCTCATTTTTGTCTTTTAGCACACATAAAAGTGTGTGAAAATAAATCACAAAAGAGGATAGAGGCAGGAAACAACTTTATCCAACAATAAAGTCTCTAGTACAACAAATATTGCATCTTGTACAACTCATGCTGCAGGCTGCCATACCGCAGCTCCATTGTAAGTGATATCATCAACACTATAATTCACGTCGTGGATGCAAGAATCCCACAACTGATCTACGAGTAAAAAAAAAAAGAGAGAGATCACATAAATCGGAGGTGGGTAGCCTATCTAAACTATAAATAGAGCAGCCGGAAAGCTCCAGGCTGCCATATAGCAGCCCCTGCTACAGTGGTGAACAGTAAAAAAGTAAGAAAAGTCAAAAGTCAGACTTTCTCACACACTAATCCACAAAGGTGCTCAGTCAAAAGCAAATCAGACATCAAAAGCATAAAAAGTGGTATCTTTCACCAAAATGGCAAAAACACTTGCTGACATATAGAAAGGGGAGTCAACACTCGCTCCTATAAGGAAGCACTCGCTCCCATAAGGAAGCACCTGCTCCCATAAGGAAGCACCATGAGCGGGAAGCCTTCCCTTATGGCAGCCTCTGTTACATCTTAATGTGCTAAACGTGCACAAAAAGAGGGTTAACACTTAGCAGGTATAGAAGGCAAGCTCCCCCATGGAAGCTCCTTGAGCTAGAAGTCCTCCCCTGCGTGAGCTCATATCACATCTTAATAGACTAAACGTTCATACCGAAATAGGGTCATGCTCCCCTAGGGAAGCTCCTTGGGCTAGAAATCTTCCTCTATGTAAGCTCATTTTACATCTTTGTGTACTAAACATTCATTTATAGCTCTTTACTTCACTTCATGTGCACATGCGATACAAGCATATGATCGCTCTCTCGATATTAACATTAGGCACAACCTCCTAAAAACTCCTACTAGCCTGAACAAGATAAAGTGTAAAAATATTTTATTTCTCATATCGCTGAAACGAGCTTCTCAAGAAATCATCAAGAGTTCTAAATGTTGTTAAACAAAGTCTTGAATAATACTAACATTACATCTCGTTTCAACTTTTAGCCTAACCTATATTTGACCCAAAATTCTTAGTAAAAGTGAAGGGACTTATGAGTGTAACCATGCCGTGTAAAAAGCCCATGCACTTGTAAGCTAACCATTAACTTCACTTATAAAATAATAATAAATAAATAAAAACAATAAACACACACTTTATTAGCTAGTCAGGTCCGGTAAAGCAGGCTGGCTCCCGTAGGGCAGCTACAGACCACTATTCAGCTTTATCAGCCTAAACAACTATTCACGTCAGAGAATACATCAGCTGCTACAGGACAGTTGTGGATAACTATTCATGTCAGTATGTCAGCTGCTACAGGACAGCTGTAGACAACTATGCATGTCAGTGCGTCAGCTGCTATATGACAGCTATAGACAACTATTCAGCTTTATAGCTATCAGAAAAAGTACACTACTCATACCAGCTGCCATACGGCAGCTGCAGACAACTCTATAAGTAAACTCATGAGCTACAGCCCGGGAGCTACAAGCTTATGAGCTGCAGCTCGCATGCTACAAACCTAAAGCTTGGATCCCATAGATCGAAGCCTAAAGCTCGAAGTCAGAAATTTGAAGCTCGAAGCCCAAGGCTAGAAGCTACAACCTCATAGCCACAAGCTAGAAGCTCGCAACTACAAACTCGCACCTATGTCATATTATATACTTTAGCTTTTACATCAAAAAGACAAAAGTCAGATCTACACAAGCTATAAGTAGGTAGCCTAAAGCAAACAACATAATACATACACCCAAGTAACCCTTGGGAAGAGAACACATATAAATAGGGTGCCTTGAGTACCTCTAAGATATTTGCTTCCTAAGGCCACACTTGTCTTTAAACAGTTATATATGATATATTGGAAGACACAAAAAACAAACATGTCAAAAGCCACGAAAATTAGCTCATATGTCATACGCTACATAGCCTCCAGCTGAGGTAAAGAAGCTAACAGCTTGGCAGCTCAGCTAGACTTCTCCATATGAATCAATCCAAGGTTTTATAAGTATTGACGAACGCTAGGTCGAATCATCCTTAGAAAATTAACATCTTTTCCATACACCAAAGTCGTTTAAGGGAACGAGCACATCGCTTAGGGCAGGCTCAACACCTTCCTTAAAAAGACTAACAACTTGGGAAAGAAGAAATATGCCTCCTCATATCAAAGAGGCTGCTAAATATTATGAAGGCTTGGCCCACTCACTATGGAGAGCATAAAACATAACCTCATATACTTACCCCGCTTAACACCAATTCAATGCTTTGCAAAGATGAGCTGCTCTCCTAGATAGAAAGGGAAGCCACCCTATGGGAACCAAATGAGCTTTGCATGACCTCACCTATGGTGACTAGAGAAGCTCACAAATGCATCATGAAAATGTTAGGACAAAGAGGATTGGTGAAACCACTTTTGTAAACCTTAGTCTAATTCACTTCTGTCATTTTTGGCTAAGTATAGAAGTACTGAAGAGAAGACAAGAAACTGCTGATTAGAAGATATGAAGAAGTGCTGAAGTTGCAGAAGTTCTGAAGTCCAAACCAGACAAGTTCACTTCAGAAGTACTGAAGACAAAACTACTCTTCAGTAGTTGTCCTTCATCAGCACTTAGCAGAAGATATTTCCCACCGCCTTTTTGCATCAGTAGTTTGTTGTTTAATATTACTTTTAGCTGTATTTGTTTCTTTCAATGTTGCAACTTGTGCAACTTGTAACTGGACTTTCTGTGCTTGCTTTTTAGGCAAGATACATGCATGTAATCGTCTATAAATAGAAGGCTTCAACCTTCTATTTTAGACATTGATTTTCAACAGAAAAATCCTTCAAACACTCTCATTGTTATATTCCATTTCTGTATTTATTGTGAATCTCTCTAAGTATCTAATTCTCATTTACAACTTAGATTCATAATAAATACTTTGTCATTTATTTAGTTTCAAACATCAAGGGGGAGTTATAACTCTGCCTTTGCATAAAAAGTGTTGCTTTAACTTATAACATTCCGCTGTGCTTATAATCTGATTTACAAGGACTTGCTAAACACTTAAGTGTCAAGATAGCAAGTTCTTACTTAGCAAACAAGAGCAAACTGATCCAACAGAAAAAAGTTTTTGTGACCTCCATAACACACCAATCAAAAAATGTGGCAACTCGCAAAGCCAAGAAGCACGGTTCCTACATCTTCACAAAATCCAAACTTATCTAGCCTTATCAAGTACCGTGCCCATGATAACATGTGGCATAAGTAAGGCAACCGTACAAGGTTATATCTCATAAGGAGGACCATCGGCCCAAATCCATCATGATCTAAATGAGCTATCTCAATTACACGAGCTTGGCCCTTTGTCGTATCCCTCTCATAGGATAAAAAAACTTTAGCTTGCACACAAAAAACAAAGATGTTCACAAATGACATGACACAAAAGGAAGTTAAACTCCTAAACGTGTTCGCGAAAGCATCCAATGTTGAACAATAGACAAGTATTACTTGTTGTCACGTGTTCAAGGAAACATTTATAACCTTGGCTTGGTTCCAAATCAATAGCTTACTTGAAATAAGCATAAACTTCTTCAAGCACCTAGTGAAAAGCTTCATACATGATAAAAGGATCTTTGGATCCCAAAAACTTGACATATCTAAAAGCTAAGAAAGCTCACATGTGGGAAGTTAGAAATCAAAGAAAAAGGTACTAAGTCACAAGCACCCATGACTACGTCATGACTACTCATGACTGGGGGCTGATGTTATGGGTACCTAATTTTGAACGAATCAAGAAGTTTAGAAACCAAGAAGTTGAGGAACTAAAAAGTAAGGAAGCCGGTTACCTACACATGTCAAGGCTCCTGCCCTAAAAGCTAAAATGGTCACAAGAACATTGCTACACGTGTGATGTCATCGGTAGGAGTAAAGAAGCCTCGAACAGAATCGTGGTCTGAATAAGGCATATGCTTCTCTATTGGAGGAACATTGCTTATTGCAGCTAAGCGAAAAAGAACTTATCAAGAAAGCTAAAGAACAACACATCGTCCTTTCGATTGCTCCTATCCAGGTGACTTCGCTTATGTAAAAGATATAACAATACTTACCCTGCACATGATTATCTACAAAGAACCAGGCATAAACAAATCGGCAAGATCAAGGTTAACTAAAGCAGCTTGCTCAATCATCGAAGCAACCTGCTAAAACTTCCATACATCTTGCCGACACTGCAAGAGAATAACACTTAGCCGATATATGGAAAAGTTTAAACACCTCGTTAAGGGAACCTCATAAAAAGAAGGTTCTATAAAAGACGAGCCTATATTCCTAAATTAATCCTATCAAGTGTGCAACCTCCGATAGATGGTTAATACTCACAAAGCCTACGAGGCTTAGAAACATAATAACCCACAAGAAATATTAAAGCTACTTGTGGAACAACAAATGGCTTACTAAAACAAGCAAAGAAGCTTCAAGCAATGGATAGGGCAACACAATAAATGATAAAAAAAGGGAGCATTGCTACTCGTGCCTACCTAAGAAGCACGCAAGCAAATTTCCAATGCAACGATGCAACTTGGTGACACCAAGGATCGTGGCAAACAACTTCTAGTAATCATGAACGTGACAAATTACCACAACGTTAGAACTCCACAAAATAATAGAGTTGGCTGAATCTTTATTCGCACCTGCCCTACGACAGCAACCAACTGTCAGGAGCATAGAAGCTGCTCATAAGAATATAGAAGTTGCCAATAGGAAGCATGACGGTAGCCTTCTAGAAATTGTTCACTATAGCAAGGAAGCAACATGAAAGAGGTAGCCCGCCATAGCATCAAAAAGCGTTGGTTAGGAGATATTTTTGCCATATGGTAGCACCTTGCTAAAGAATTGTTCAAGGAGTCCCAAAACCTCAACACTTGAAGCCATGAGATTTCACCACCTATGAGGTAAGTGAACATCTACGCTTGAACTTTTACTTACCAACACTCCTTCAATCAAACACCACGCTGATGCACCATGCTATTAAACAAGCTCAACCTCCACCTCATGCGCTTTAAAGTGTCCAATGACTAAGAGAATTTTACTAAATTATGGAAAGGCTTATTTTTACTACCTTCTCTGTTGAATCAACTCATACGAAAGGTCAATCAAAGATCACCATATACTCTATTCTAATCAATGTGGTTGAAGGCGAAAGAGTATCTCGAATGTCACCAAACTTACACATAAACATCGTCCAAAATGTTATGAGACATCTTTGTCTCCTTCAAAAGTTGATCACGGGTTCAAGTGTAAAGTTCCCTAACCTTGCACGAAGCTCTTCAAGTATCATCTAAAACCAAGAGAACTAACCATCATATCCTAGAAGGCAATTTTCTTAGCACATACGAAGCTTACTATCGTCAACAAAGAATATTACCTTCTTACATGACAAGCTAATATCCTTACATAGAAAGCTTCCATAAGGAAGCTAGCCTCCTTATACATGAAGTTGTACATAAAAAGCCTCCATAAGGGAGCTAACCTTCTCATATAAGGAGATGTCCATTCTTACCTAAATAGCTTCCATTCTTACATAGGAATTTAACATTCTTACATAAGAAGCTACCCTTCTTACATAAGAAGCTGCCATTCTTACGTAAAGAAGTTGCCCTTCTTACACAAGAAGAAAACCTTCTTACTCAAGAGGCTATTATTCTTACATAAAAAGACTTATGGAACTACAAAAGAATCTCCCTAACATTTCCTCATGACATTTCGTCTCTTTGACATATGGCGAACACAAAGAGAGGAACTTTAGAGGAAAGCTTATCATATAAAAAATCCACATTATTTTAAGTGCATAGTATTAATATGCATGTATTATTGCATTACCCCAACTCATGGACAAACTAACAAGGATATGCTCTTCAAAGACGTACTCCACAAGACATTGATCCATGAAAGTTGGTTAAATACCACAACATGCATACGAAATCCATGATATAGCCTACTCTAAGGCAACCTCAGTTACTATAACATCTTGATATTCTATCAATGAATCCAATTCATACTCGAAAAGCGTTGTCTAGACAATGTAGTTTCTAAGCTGCAAGCTAACGAAACGAAGGAAAGTCTTTCGTGCAACCACAACCACTTGTCACTTATCTTATCAAAGGGTGAGCCCCTCCTAACAAGGCTCCATGGGATCCGGCGCTATACCTACCCATGAAACGGGGATGAGCTCCTAGGCCACAACTGCTCAACAGGTAACAAGGCTAATGACCTTCCTGTATACAGGGTGAGTTCCTAATACAATCCACAACTCCATGGGACAAGTCCTTAGAAGGAATACCTAGACCCATGAAAGAGGGTGAGCTCCTCACACCAAGACAACTCATACATGTTCACAACAGGCACAAAAACGAACATTTCACATAGATAACCATTAAGTAAGGTTACAAACAAACAAGCTGATAGGATAAGCATTGCATCGGTTCTTTAGCTTAGTAGCCAGGGTTGGGTGACTGCAGCATCCACCTCATGGAAAAAGGTTAAAGATATTGCAAACACTATAAACGACAAGTAAAAGATCCAAGACAACCAAACATTAAACTTAAATAAAGCATCACCCCTAGAGGGGGAGCATTCCCATTGAGGAAGGGAAGGGAAGTTCCTTGGTCATATAGTCGGAAAGCAAAGCATCAAACCATAACAAGATTATAAAGGCATTTGCATAGCAAGACTCATGCATAGCTTACATAAGCTTACATGACAAGGTCTTCAGAAATCATAATGCATTAGCTCACTAGAAGAGCAACAAATTCATCATCAAAGTTAGCCTGCTATATCGGCTTAGGAGTGCTCTCAACCATAATAGTAGGGAAGCATCCTTGCCAACAAAGACATCATTAAGGCAGGGACAAGTTCAACGAGCAATACCTTGCTCAAACAAGGTTCAACCTTCTTATGATACGCAACTACAACTGGGAATAAGCTTCTAAGACAACAAGACTGTCTACACATTTAGAAGTACCATACAGTTGAAAAAGAAATATAAAAAGAGGCTTAGTCTCACATTTTGATACAGAGAAGCCTCTTACATGGATATAGGAAGAAAATAGCTTTCGCAAGAAGCTCATCTTTGTGTAAAGGAAGTTCACTAAATTGCGCTACAAGCTCACATCCATGCAAAGGAAGCTCAATAGCGTACACCTATAAACTCGCCTTTATATGAAAGAAGCTCACTTGTTAGCGTGAAAAACTCACCAACATATGCGTTCACGTTCATACCAAAGAAGTTCAGCGACATATACCAAAAATCCCGTAATAGGATAACCTCCAAGTATGAGGAGCTCACTTCCGCATCAAATAAGCCCACTTTGTTATGGAAAAAGTTTATCAATCTACAACATAAGGTACGCAAAAGGCTACTTCTTTTGTCATATTTGCTCATATCGGCCTTGCTCCATCACATCTATTATACAACGAACTTACCACAATAGTTGGAGAAGCTCAAAGTCTCAAGCTGGTAAGCTGCAACATCTAATGGATGGAAGCGATGAGCTCATGGAATGAAGCTATTAGCTACCATCAGGAACCAAATAATATCCGGGAGAGCACATATGACGCTCGCGTTGGTATAACTTACCGCAAAACCCCGCAAGGTGATTATAAGCCTAGTATACATGTATAAGAAAAAGTGACACGTAGTGACACGATAAATACTAAGATCAAAGACACTACTTGTCTATTGCAAGATCACCAACACGGTGTGCCATACACACACGATAAGCCCATTCTTTTACATCGTTGGCTTCTACTTGCTTGAATTCATCAATCCTATCATAGAAAAAGTTTATCAAATGCTTTAAAAACCCAAAGACTTTAGGAAAGTAAGCTACGCCATTTGACAAACAAATATCTATGAGCTCTTACCCATTTGGGACACGTGACTAAGATGTTTACGGTGATATAGCTTACCATGAACCTCAAGGCTAAGAACTCTACAAGGTAAAAAGGCGTGTACTAGCATGCTACCACATATGTTCACAACCACTGCTTGTCTATGATAAGTCCATCAACAAGATGATTCCATTCATTCATGGACTTTTGGACCCTCTCCAATAAGGAAGGTAGAGTCTCCCAACCACCTTGATGAACATCTCCTAGTTCTTCACACCTACAAGCTTATCACCAAGAAATTTTGCAACATGTCAATGTAACATGCACGATCCCCATGAGATAGAAACTTCTTCTATAAATGAGCAAGAAATGCTTGTCGTCTCCTCTAAGGGTGAGAATGTAACCACCTAACAAGCTGTCCCTAGTCTCTTGGAGCTCCCTTGCTCGGTCGTCCAATCACGACAAGTCAAATTCAAGCAAGTCGCCTAAAAGAAAGCTAAGCGAAAACCGGAAGCTTGGAAGCTTCAAAAACAATAAAGATGTTTCAAAGCTCATAAGCTACAAAATAATCTTCGATACTAGAAGATCTAAGGACTTCCAAGACGTCCAACAAGCTTTGCATCTTCTCAAGAAACACCGGAAACGTAGAAGCTACAAGGAAAGGCAGAAATTATGAAGTCCAAAATAAGAAATTCATAAACAAATAAGGCGCTAACACCTTACACCAAAGTTTATAAATTTGTAGAGGTAGGAAAAAAGGAGATAAAATTACTAAGTCACAAGCACCCATGACTACGTCATGACTACTTATGACTAGGGGGCTGATGACGTGGGTACCCAAACCCCCACGTTTAAACATATTTAAGAAGCTATCAGGCTCGGGCCAGGAAGCCAAAAAGCCAGAAGCTAGTGTAGAGAAGCTACCTGCATCGGCTCCTCAGCTCCCTAGCACAGGACCTTCCTTACACGAGCGTAGGACCTGCCTTTTAGGAGGTTAATAATAAAGGTGGGTCCAACATTTATGGGCCAGTTCAGCCCATTACTACAAAGCCCATTAGGGTTTGGTGTTTCACCCTCTATAAATAGAGGGGTTACACCTTCACTCAAACCCATCCCATTTTGTCTTGGTCTCCACTCAAGACATCTCACTCACTTTCTCTCTCTCTCTCTCTAGAAACATTCTCTCGCTAACTAATCTGCCTAGCTCCCATAAAGGAGCCTACGAGCTGCTAAAGTATCACATCAGCAGCTCATGAACTCTCCATAATTACACACAATAAAGCTGTTAAGCTCCCCTGATGAACTCGCGAGCTCCCGTGACGGAGCCCTGGAGCTACCATATCTGCAGTCTACATATCCATAGTTCTAATAACCAACTTTCAGCCATCGAGTTAAGCAGCCCGAAATCACCTCGGCTGCTAGCTAACCGCTGGGTTTCAACCACCATCTCCTCTCATACTTCGTATCCCTCATTTACTCCTTTATATTTACTTTTATGTACACTTCTTGGGATAAATCACTAATGTTGAGCGTCGGAGGGTGGTCCAGAGACCCCGGTCTCTGGACCTCTTCTAACAAGTTGTTCGTGGTGCAGGTACATACTCGGAAGGTGTTAGGTCCAACCCGAAGAGACGTCCATACCATCTCCATGCCTTATTCTTGTTGTTTCAACACAGCTGCAATGTATTCAGCTTCAGCAGTTGAAGTTGCAACAGATGTTTGCTTCTTTGATTGCCAGTACACTAGACAGTTTCCCAAGAATTGACAACCACCAGATGTTAATTTTCTTGACATTTTGCACCCTGCATAGTCACTATCTGAAAAAGCTGATAACTTGGTATTGCTAGAAGCAGGATACCAAATTCCCAGTGTAGGAGTTCCTTTCAGATATCTGAAGATTCTTTTGACTGCAATTAGGTGTGATTCCCTAGGAGCTGATTGATATCTAGCACAGACACATGTTGCAAACATAATATCTGGTCTAGAAGCAGTTAGATATAAAAGGGAACCTATCATACATCTATACATGGTTTGATCAACCTGTTTTCCTTGATCATCTGGTTCAACTTGTGTGGTAGGTGTCATGGGAGTGGAACATGATTTACAGTCTTGTAAAGAAAATTTGTTCAATAATTCTTTAACATATTTAGATTGATGTATAAAAGTTCCATTTGTTTGTTGTTTAATCTGTAGTCCTAAAAAGTACTGCAGTTCTCCCATTGTACTCATCTCATATTTTGATTGCATGAGTTTCTTAAATTCATCACACAGTTTTGTGTTTGTTGAACCAAATATGATATCATCAACATAAATTTGAACAAGTAAGACATGATTTCCAACATTTTTAATGAAAAGAGTTTTATCAATGGAGCCTCTTGTAAAGTTATTTTTGAGCAAAAAGTTGGAAAGTGTTTCATACCAGGCTCTTGGAGCCTGTTTTAGCCCATAAAGAGCTTTGTCAAGCTTGTACACCCACTCAGGATGAGATGGATCCTCAAACCCAGGTGGCTGACAAACATACACTTCCTCTTTGATCTTTCCATACAAAAATGCACTTTTAACATCCATTTGAAAAACTTTTATTTTGTTGGAAATGGCATAGGCCAGAAATAACCTGATGGCTTCAAGTCTTGCAACTGGAGCAAAGGTTTCATCATAATCAATTCCTTCTTCTTGAGAGTAACCTTGTACTACCAGTCTTGCCTTGTTCTTAATAATCATACCAGCCTCATCTTGTTTGTTCCTGAAAACCCATCTTGTGCCAATTGGTAGCTTGTTTGGTGGTAAGGGACAGATTTCCCAAACCTGTTGCTTCTTGAATTGGAGCAACTCATCTTGCATAGCTTGCACCCAATTGTTATATTTGAGGGCTTCTTGGTACTTCTTTGGTTCCAACTGAGAAATGAATGCTGAGAAGAAGCAAAAGTTGTTAAGCTGGTTTCTTGTGAGAACACCTGATGCAATATCACCCATGATTTGTTCCAATGGATGATCTTTGTGTTCAATCAGTTGTTGTAAACCACTGACAGGTGTAGGTGGTGCTTGTACTTCATCAAACAGACCACTGAGGTTTATAATGTCTGGTTCAACTGTTTGAACATCTTCAGTAGTTGTAGGAGCTGAATCAGATGTTTGAGTTTGTACATCAGCAGTTGTTGAATCAGAAGTTTGTGAAACTTCTGATGGTTTGAAAGTTAACTTAATAACTATATTAGGAGTCCATGGTGCTTGATCCTCATCATGAAACCTCTTATCACCATAATAAGTAGGTTTAGATGAAGTGACAGTCTTTTCAGGTCCGAAATGGAAGCTGTCAAGGTCAAAGAGTTCAGCAGGATGTGCTGGAATAAGAGTGTGTTTTGATTCATTGAACTTGACATTCAGTGTTTCTTCTACTATCTTGGTTTTTGAGTTAAAAACCTTGTAGGCTTTTCTAGTGGAAGAATAACCAAGAAAATAACCTGAATCAACTTTAGTAGCAAACTTTGAAATAGAGTCTTTAATGTTTAGAATGAAACATTGACATCCAAAAGCCCTGAAAAAGGAGATAAGGGGCTTTATGCCATGAAGAACTTCATAGGCAGTTTTGGAGTGTCTCTTGTTGACAAGGACTCTATTTTGAACCTAACATGCAGTGTTAACTGCTTCAGCCCAGAAATACAATGGTAGGCCTGAATCAGCTAACATAGTTCTTGCTGCTTCAATTAATGCCCTGTTCTTCCTTTCTACCACACCATTTTGTTCAGGAGTTCTGGGAACACTGAATTGTCTAATAATCCCTTTAAACAAACATAATTCATCCAGAGTTTTGTTCCTGAACTCTGTCCCATTATCACTTCTAATAGCTTTAACAGTTAGAGAATATTGTTTCTCTACTTGTAGAATGAAGAACTTGATGATTTCAGCTGCCTCATCCTTGGAAAATAAGAAGAATACCCATGTGAATCTTGATTAGTCATCAATGATGACCAAGCAGTACTTCTTCTTACCAAGGCTCATGATTTTTACTGGCCCAAATAAGTCCATATGGAGTAGTTGAAGACATGCAGTTGCTTTTGATTCTTCAATAGACTTATAGGAAGACTTATGCTGCTTTCCCTTTAAGCAGGATACACATTGTTCTTGACACTGGTAAACTTTCAAGGGTAGACCTCCGACCAAGCCCATTTTTGTGACTTTATTTATGGTTTTAAAGTTCACATGGCCAAGTCTCCTGTGCTAGAGATCAGTCTCTGAAGTTGATGTCTTTGAGAAGAAACATGCAGTGTTGTTCAGTACTTTGTCCTTTTCAATGTCCACTGCATAGACATTGCCACATCTTTTGGCTATCAACAAAGTATGATCTTCAATGATCTTCTCTATCAACTTCTGGCCTTCTGGTGATATGATCTTGCATGCTGTCTTTGTGAAAAAGAAGGAATATCCTTTATCACACATTTGTGACACACTCAGCAAGTTGTACTCAAGGTTTTCGACCAGATTGACCTTGTCAAACTGTATTTTGCCAGAAGAGACATTGCCATGTCCTAGCACATATCCCTTGGCATTGTTCCCAAAGGATACAGATCCTTCTCTTTGACTGATAAAATTGTTTATCAGGTATCTGCATCCTGTCTTGTGCATTGAGCCTCCACTGTCAACATACCAAATGCTATTTAAGCCTCTGGAGACCCTCTGCACAAAGTAGCAAATTAGTTAGATTTGGGAACCAAGCCAGTTTGGCTTTGGGTTTGCTCTTGAGAACATTAACAGTTTGTTCTTGACCAGGTTGAGGAATCCATGTCTTTTTGGCAATGGATTTTTCATTAAGAGCAATGGTGGTATCCTTTTGAGGACCACTATCAACCTTGGTCATCAGTAGTTGTACCATATACATGAGATTTTTAATCTCAGCAGTTTGTGAAACTGCTGATGATGTAGGTCTAACTACTGAAAGAGAATTTTGAGAAAAAGATTGTTGTTGAGATTTCATCTTTTTTTGAGAAAAGGTGTTGACTGGTTGTTGTTTCTTGGGAGAAAAAGTTTCTTCAAAATCATTTTTGAGTTGTTTTCCCACAACCAGTTGTTAAATTTTCTTGTTATACTGAATTCCTTTTCTGTGTCTACAAAATTCTGTCTTGTGGTTAAACAAACCACAGATTTCACATTCTTTTGCCTTTTCTTTTTCATTTGAAGGCAAATTTCTGACTGTTTTGATTTGCTTTAGGTCATCAGTAGTTTTCAGGTTCTCAACTCCTGATGTAGACGAAACTCTTGATGGCTTAAAGTCAGATTTTATCAGTACTTCTGAAGAACTTTCTTTTTGAGTTTTAGAAAGTTTTCATGAAAAGATGTGCATTCTTTCTCTTCAGAAGTTTCATCTGAAACAATTTTTCTCCCATCTTCAGTAGTTTTGGGGGAAAATCAGTTGGTGTTTCAGTGTGATTGTACCCTATGCCAAACCTAACATTTGATGCACTCTGTTTGTTAAGCAGCAGTTGGTACCCTTTACAAGATTCTACCCATTTTTCACAAACAACCTTGGTGTCAGCAAGCTCTTTTCTGACATTTCCTAGGTCTTCTATCATGATTTTAAGTTGTGCTTGGGTTTCAATAGCATTGTTAGTCAATTTAGAATTTTCTTTTGTCTTTGCAGCAAGTTTTCTTTCTAAATCAGATTTCATCTGAGTAAATTTTCTCTTAGAGTCATTTGCTTTGCCTTGTAAATGCACATTGGTCTCTCTTATAAGAGCAAAAGATTCTTTACATGAAGTTGAACAAAGTTTTGTTAAAGATTCTTTTGATACCTGAGACAGGGCATATTTTGAGGTGCATCCCTCAAATGCCATTAAGGCAAAATACTTTCTGCCATTGTCAGGTTCTCCCCAGTTGATGTCAAACATTTTGTTATCTGCATCAGGATTGCACTCAGTAGTGTCAAAAGGAAGACTGCTCCAGTCAACATACCTTGAGGTGAACAAACTTTGTTGTGAGGGTTGCTGAGTCTGTGGAGGTTGTTAAGCAGCTGGAATGGAAGGGATTGATTGTTGGCTCTGCATTTGTTGAGCAGGCATCTGTACATATTGTACTTGTGGCACATATTGGATTTGTGGAGCTTGTGCCTGTACAAAATGTGCACTTCCCTGTGTTCCATTATTCCTATTATAACTAGGGTTAAACTGATTTCCAGACTGAGATTGGTTGTAGCTAGAGCTTCTACATTCTCTAGCAAAGTGTCCCAACTTCTGACACTTATGACATCTAAGTTTAGACTTGTCAAAACCAATTTTTGTAGAACTGTTTAGTCCTGAAAATTTTCTTCCTGACCTTTTATAAAATTTGTTTGTTTTTATACTCAACATGGCCAGTTGGTGTAAGATGTCCATTTCTTCTAAGTCATCACTGCTAAATTTTTTTTAAATCATCCATGATAAAACACATGTTATCAGCAGTTTGACTATATTCATCATTATCATAACCTGGGAATGATCTTTCTGATGAGATCCCAGCAGTTATGTCAATGTGGTCAAAAGATCCAAAACTATTTGAACAAGTAGGTGAATCTTGTCCCAATAGTGTTGTACTACCTGGTAGATAGTCATTAGCAGTTTTACCAGAACTTTGCAATTTCTTCTTTTGATCGATTTCTCTTTCAAAAGTTAGCAATCTCCCATCTAATTTTGTAAGAGTGAGGGAGCTAAAGTCTGGTGAAGATCTAAGGACTATAGAATATGTTTCCCATTTTTCAGGTAAAGACCTTAAAAATCTATGAAGCATAGATACAGTTGTATAGGTCTGACCATTTAATTTTAGCTCAAATATTAATGAGGAGAATCTTTCAAATTGTTGAGTTAAAGTTTCCCCATTTATGTGAGCAAATGTTTCATATTGTTGAGCCATGATTTCTCTAGTGTTGGCAATCACCTCTTCAGTTCCTCCAAACTATTCTTTTAGGCAGTCCCAAAGCTCTTTGGCACTATCACAATGTAATAGTCCAGAGCAGATTTCATTTGGGAGTGCCATTGCCAGCATAGAGAAAGCTTTAGCATCAAGCTCAAGTTTTAGGAAATCATCTTCTGTATAGTCCTTTAGGTCTTTTGGTGTTTCTACTTTAGTTTCAAGATTAATGTTTACAAGTTTGTGAGGACCATATATCATAGATTTCCAGCAACCGGTGTTGGTCTGAGATAATGTATCTGCCATTCTCCTTTGCCAGATATTGTATTCATTTCTGACTAGCATAGCAGGTTTATTGGCAAAACCAGTATTTTGTGGATCCATTTTAAAGAGTATTGATTTGTCAAATATCTCTTAAAGTGATGGATGTTGAAAAAGTGAACTTTTAATCCTTTATTGAATATCAATAAGAGCCTATGTCTGATTCTCAATGTGTTAGATTGATATGTGATCAGATAAACCAGTGCTCTGATACCAATTGTTGGATCAGTAATGCTCTTGATGGTTTACTTGCTAGTGAACACTTATGTGTTTAGCAAGTTCAATCAGATTTGCACAGCGAAATAAGTATGTAAAGTTACACTATCAACAGGAGTTATTACTCCCCCTGAATGTTTGAAAAACTAAAGACAAGTTTAATGAGAATCTAAGTATTGAATGTGAATGACGATAAATACTCAAACAGATTCTCAGTAAATGAAATGGAAATAACAATAATGAGCTTTGAAGGATTTCAGTTTCAATTAAAATCAATATCTAAAACAGACGGATGAATCCATTTATTTATAGACTTACAAATGCATGAACCCTAATCAAAAAGAAAGTCTGCAACTTGTTGCAACAAGTTGCATTCTTGGAACTTGTACAAAAAGATAAAGTAATAATAAACAATTAAACTACTGAAACATAAGGGCGGTGGAAAGATTCTATTACAAGTGCTGATGAATGACAAACTACTGATGAGTAGTTTGTCTTCAGTAGTTCTTCAGTAGACTTGTCTGGTTTCACTTCAGAACTTCTGATCTATCTTCTTCAGTACTTGTTGAATCCTTCTTCAGTACTTTTGTCTTCTTTCTTCAGTAGTTCTATACTTAGAATAATTTTGCAGAAGTATGAATTAGACTAAGGTTTGCAAAAGTGGTATCCTCAATCCTTTTTGTCCTAACATTATCTTTCTACCCAATAATCATCATGAAGGTATGCATCCTATCACTTTTACTCTTTATTTTATAATGAAACTAGAATATACATATCATGTGTTCTTATATGTTCTAGATACTTGATGTTATGAGCAATTGTGATTAGGAAGTAATTATTGTTTGGGTTAAGAAGTATTATTTTTATAAAAAAATGTTCAATGATAGCAAGAAATAAGTGTGGGGAAGGAATCATGGTGATGGAAAACACATGGCGTTTGATCTAGACAATTGGTACAAAATTTTTGATTGTTTAGCATATGATAATGGCCATAAGATGAATTGATTGGGTGAAACACAATTGATATAAATGATAGTCTTGTTGAGTGGGATACTAATGATAGATTGTTTCTTATGGATGTTGTTGAAAACATATTCAGAGGAAAGAAAGGCAAGGAACAATGTGAATCTTCTTCTAAGTCCAAAAGGAGGAAGGGAATTAGGACTAATCTGGGAGATGAGTCCGATGATGATGGAGATGAAATACAACATGAGCTAGATTGTGTTGAGCAAATGGATGAAGATCTTCCCAACTGGAAGGAAAGGTCTAAGCGGTTATCCTCTTTTCCTGAATCGCTTAGACCCGCACTATGGTACCAAAAGATGGCCACACTAACAAATGGTACCGAGGGAGTCCTTGTCTGTGAGAGGGCATATAATGTGGAGCAATTAAGGTTGATTGGATTAACACAGAAGTTTGAAAGAATTGGCTGGGAGGCAGCTTTGAATTTTTGTGAAAACAGAGGAACCAAAGTCTATCTAAAAGCAATCGAACAGTGGATGTCTACACTAGAACGGGACTTTGGCAATAACCCACCTCAAACAACAAGGTTGATTGGATCTGTCGGGAAAAAGAAGATGATCATGTCCTTTGAGACAATGCGTCAAATCGCCAATTTTGATTCTCGTCCAGCAGACGAATACCAATACATTCCCGAAGAACAGTTTTGGGCGAAGGCACAATTGAGAACTGTGACAACAGTCAACATAACAGGTCAACGACCGTACATGTTTCATTTATTAAGTCATTATATGTTGTAGTTTTAGACAATTTGCATACACTATACCCCCCAGGCTAGTAGAGCATGAGTTAAACAGAAAACTCAACATAATGCACTTGTTTAGTCATACAACACCCAGACACACCATCAAAACAAGCATTACAAGAGGTTATGCCCACTAAAACATGCTAATGCACCTCTAACACACGATTGTGAACACAAAGATCATCATGGGAAATCATTCAACAAACCCATGACACATGTGAAACAAAATACATGTTAATGTCGTCATCAAGAGGCATGGAATTTAACAACCTCTTACTCTTATGAAACCGGATGATATTCCTACATCAAAGGTGTACTAGAGGTTATACAACGAACAATCACAACACTATTAACATGAATAAGCTGATTTATTTAACATAACATGTTAAGTATTGGATCATAACCAAGATTATTGTCTTAGAGACTATACAAGCAATGGCTACATGTGTATATAAACACATACACACGGAATTACACATACACACAAACGTATGCACACATACTCACAAACATGGATTAGTTATCACACTATACACAAACATAGAGTCTTACATCTTCTATTAACCTATGGAAGTCTTACTCTTTTTTATTAAACTAATACTAATTGGACAACTCCTTTTCCTCTACCTCTACCTACGGCTGAAGGCTAGGACACAAGAAAACAAAGAGTTACAAACATGAAACTTGCTTTCCAACACATGCCTATAAACACCTAAACTTCTACACATTTTCGGCTACCAACACTAACTAACAAGGAATATGGATGGAACTAGGATATTACACTAAAATAGATACAAAACACTAATCATTAGAGGATAGATCACACATGACAAGCCTTCCTCTTATGGTTAAGAAGCAATCGGCCAATACACCTCACATATATACACTCACTAGTCACTATCATCTAGAAATCCTTGTCCTCTTCTTCTCCTTTTGGCGGCCGAAATACCCACAAGTCCCCATGAAAGGGATATGTCAACACTTAGACCAGTTCAAGCAATAAAACAAGAATAGCACACTACTTCTTGAAGTCAACATACCCTCTCTTGGACCTCCTACACCTAGCGGCTATAAGCAAAGAAAAGGCATGACACTAACTTTCATACAAGCAAGTATAAGACAAGGATGATGCACTTCTTCTCAAGAAAATAAGCATACCTCTTTTGGATACCCACTAGCGGCCGAATGGGATAAGGAAACAAGAAGGAATTGTCAACAATTTGCATCCATTTGGAACCTATACCCTTGATCGATCCATATACTAGAGGTACACATACCATGTTTGTTCTTGTCCTCACATGAATCAACCTCTATAAAAGGGGAGGTCCATGATCATTCAAACTTGCACCAACACACCTTCACTCTTCACCTCAATGATTCTCGGCTGAAAACTCTAACCCCAAACCTTGAACATTGACCACCAAGCTTAACATTTGGAGTTCAAGAGGAGTCCAAAAGGTCCAAGTAATCGGCTCACTTCATTCTCCTCAACTAGGTAAGATATTCAACTAATAACCTTCTCATTGATCACACTATACTCGACTATCATGTTGGCCCAACATCGGCCTAGACACCGCCTCTCGATCACTCACATGACACTTTAAAGAATGGTTCACAAAACATTACTTTTCGGATATAGATCACATACACATTGTCTTAGTATTAGTGTCCGTTCATATGATCTTGTCTTAACATTAACCACAATCGGCTCTAATATAACTTTAAGTAGTCAATTTGTATCTTTAGACCTATACACGACCTAGATCACCATACAATAGATTGGGTTTTCTTGAACACAAACTTATTTGGCTTAAGTTTAAAGCTAAGGCTAATAACATAATGATCAAGCTCGAATTTCTTACAAAAACTCATGAAGATGTTATAGGATAACTCTACGAGGCTTTGTCAAGCTTAAAACAATCAAGTTTAAACCACTAACTAATCGGAATTATCCTTTACACCATGGAAACCAATCGGCTACATTAAACTAACATATGTTAATAAGAGCCGAATCATGTGTTAACTATAAATGGACCTAAAAAGGGTTCCACACATATATTAAGCAATGTTTTCTCAAACACCAACCACACATGGTGATTTGGGGCTAATATACGGCCCAAATACCCCATGTGAGGCCCATTATAGCTCACCATGGACATTACATACCGAAACAACAAAGTTTTGGAACTGTATGTTTGTTAGAACATTAACAAGTATCACGAACAATGAAACACACAAAACACAATGGTCCACAAATGTCGGGTGAACAAATTGTATGATAAACAACCTCCGAGTAACTTACCGTGTCCATAATGATAATAGGGTATCATTTGTCAGGACGGTGATCATTTACTAGCTCACAAGACCACACACGACTCAAACATGTGAGTTTTCTATGGCCCCATTTTACTATTTTTACACTTTGGGGGAAATACATGCATCAATACTTGTGTCAATTTCAAGTGTGTGTACATTCTAGCATGACTACCATGTGGAACATGAGACATTTGGTTCATGAGCTCACTAGTCCTCGTACATCGTTCACTGTAACCATTAGCTAGACATTTAGCCATGGAACACTTTAATAGATCTATTGGGTTGACACCCCCACTCTTGGTTAGTCGCTCTAACCGGCCACATGCAAAAGAGTGTTAGTATTATACTATACATACATTGTCTTTAGTGTACAATGCACGAGGTACCACAGTCACGAGGTTTGGTTACAGGACTCATGGTTCTCACACCGATCATTTGCTTAGCTAGCTCATGATTGGTCAAACACGGATGACACGTTCATTTCACAGTACATTCAAAACCCATAGACTCACCAACATTATTGTTGACAAAACCCTTTATGCATGTGTTTCAGGTAACTAATGGAGGGCCACCAAGGATTGAGGGAAGGGTTCTAGCATGAACACCGTGGTATCACTTTGATGGCTTTTGTCAACTTCAAAAGGCTATGTTGTCAATTTCCATAAAACAATGTTTATGCGCTATCACTATGGATAATATTTAAATAAATTCATGACAAATTCCATCTTCTATGGTGGTACTATTTTGAGTAAACGTGTATTGCTTGAACCTTGTGCTTGAAAACTTGCATTCCCGTGTTTCCGCCTAGGCGGGGTGTGACAGATTGGTATCAGAGCACGAGGTTATAGCGAACTAGGATTCTTTGGAGTCAACTATAACTTAAAATACTTTTTCTGAAACGTTTTCACAAAATACCACGAAGTCTCGCCATGCACCCTCAAAGCTCAAGCCGCTCCACAAAGACATACGGGTACCATAATTTATTTATTTATGCAAATGATTATTTACATATATGTGCATGTTGTGACAGGAAACATGGCCATTACTATCGATCTTGTTTCTTAACCCGAGTCAGATCTAGATTATTTAGTAGATGATCCCCAGGGAGATGACTTACCTCTCACCCAGCCAGCCCCCGAGTCCCATCATAATGGATGGATATCCGAGTCTGGGATGGACATTGACTCACCTCCTGTTCAGAGACGTACTTCCGACGACGAGGCAGACGATGGCACTCCACCCCTAGCTGTCTCTGACCCCCATCCTTCTGTCACCCCTTCTGTCTCATCCCCACCGGCCAGCCTAAACCCCTATTTTCGCTTAGACACGTCGAGACGTTTAGTCACTAAGTGTACTCCTCGCAAGAGGATTCGACCGGCCTTAGTGATAGCTATACCGGCTAAGACCCCGATTATCCCTGCTGACCCTATTCCTGCTTTCGAGCCCATCCAGCCGGCCATTCCTGAGCCTATACCCCTAGCCATCGAGGTAGGTGAGCCATCGAAGAGGCTCAAGAGACATTCACAGGCCCGCAAACGGCCTTACCTACCTAGTCTTACCAGCGATCTTGCGCATTGAGACGAGGAGGATGACCTCAAGACCATGAGCTTGGGAGGCTCATCGGGGAGACCCCTCCGCTCCGAGAGCAGCGTTATTATCTCTCACGACGTCCAGCTGGTGGCTTTGGAGGGCCGAGTTCGGGAGCTCGAGGATCGTTTAGCAGAGGCCGAGCACGGGAGACTAGCGGCCGTAGTAGAGCGATCGGAGATGGGTAGACGAGTAGAGATGTTGGAGTGTAGGGCGAGGGAGACAGAGAGGCGTATGAGGGAGGCTATCATATCTCTTGTTGCTGCCTTCCCACCCCCTTCTTAGATTATGGTTTATGATGATTATGCATGTGTTTTATTTATGATATTGGATGTTATGATCTAAAAACTAATTGCGGTTCACCCGCCTGTTTTGTATTAAAAACCTAACTGCTTTTGAGAAACTATGAAATGATGTGATGACATGATGTATGGTTTGATTTATATGACTATGTTGGTTATGGTATGTTTGTATATTATACTCATGTTTGTTGTGTTCCATCTTTTAGTTATGCAGACCTGACATTCCACACGAACGACCAAAGGCGAGCCAATACCATCCACGCCCGCCGATGTAACAAACGGCAAAAATGAGGTAATTCCGTACTAATTAATTATGTGTGATTAACTTAATTACGTGCAATTTCGAATTAATTATATTAATTTGGCATTTAGAGAATAGCAAATTCCCCATAAGATGCATAGGAATGCATGTGTTTAATTTGAAGCACGGCGAAATCGCGTGCAAATTAACTTGTGTTGGAACGGACGTTGGTGATTACCCAGTAAAATTTAATAAACAAAAATTATCCCGGACACCCAGGATATAAAATAAAGGGTATTTTCACAAAATATAATGGGTATTGGAACTCCAAAACCATATGTGAAAACTTTCTATGCAAATCTCCCGGTAACGAATGAAGTGCGCGTACCGCACCCGGTACGCGTATAACTTATAATTTCACCCGACAAGAGCCTAAATAACCAATCAACACTTAAATTAGACTATATTTAAGGGTTATTAAAGGTATTTTTAATGTCCGAATAACGCGCGGTTAAAAGCCGAAAAATACCCGAACGACACCCGAACGACACCCGAACGACGAGGGATTAAACTTAACTTAATATTGGTAAATATTTGGTGTTGTGGACCCCACCAAATCCACCCCAAAACCGGCCACCCCTAAGAAAACACACCCAAAATATTACTTTTGTACTAGTAATCTAAAGCTAGAAATGGAAGGCATGGTGTGGAGATTGTGTAATAAAATATGTGATACATATGAACTAGAAGATCACCATGGCCATTCTTTCCTTTGAAATTCTCGGCCAACATCCCTTTAAAACAATCATCACAAGATTTCATAAGTACTATACTAGATTTCAATGGATATGGGTGATCTAGGAAGATCACATAAATCTTTCCTTTCCTTCTTAATACTTACGGCATACACACATATATAGATATCACCAAAGATCATTTTGGTACATTCAAAATCCTCACAAATCCTTGTTAGATTACATGAAATCTTTGAAAGATATTGAAGTATTATAAAGATACATGTGGGTATACTTGAGATAACAAAGCAAAATCCATCTTCTTCTTCCTTCTTGAAATGGCCGTGAGTTTACAAGCATCCATCCATACATTTCTTTCAAGCTAAACACCTCCAAATTACCTCTAAACATTCATCCATCCAAACCCTTTTGTGTGATACAAGAATTGGAGCTTAACCCCCTTGGAAGAACACACTAAACCTCATCCAAATCAAGTGATTTTGTCTTCCCTAGCCTTGTGCTAGTTGTAAGTATCTATCATCTTGATCTTGCTTTTAAAAGTTTATGTTTTGATGTTTTAAAGCAAGTTGTACACAATTGTTAACAAGGGTTTTAACATAAGATGTAATATGGTTTACCAAGTTAAAATGGATGTATAAAAGTGTGTGTGTGAGCCGTGGGGTAGGATGGTGATGGATGATAATGTTTTGAGTTTATAAAAGTAACATATTCAAGTTTAAAATGTTGATCAAGGCATAGATTGTTATGATAACTTGAATGCACTTGAAAGAGATGTTGATCACCTTAAAATAACTATCTAAAGCTTAATAACATGTTGATCTTGTGAGAAATGTTGAAATATAAAGTTTACATAACATAAGAAACAAACATAATGTTAACATTTTGGGTAAATTGGACTTAATACACAAAGCACACCTATTATTAGCCTTAAGTAAGTTATTATGGACTTTGGACAAAGTTAGAACATAATAATAACCTTCCATGACAAAGTTGATCTAATCAAGATTACTAGTTTGTAAGAAATTGTCACTTTTGGAAGCTTAAGGATGAAAATGAAACTTTTGAAAGTTTTGGGTGTCATGTGGAAGCTTTAAAAGTTAAAGGGTGTAAAGTGTCATTTTAGAAAGTTAAGTCCAAAAATGTGACATTTAGAAGTTTGGTGTTAGAAATGTAAACTTGGATAGTCAAGGGTGGAATATGGAAAAATATTTCCAAGACTTACAAAATAATGTATTTTTGTATTAAATGTTATTTTTATAAAAATTGAGTTTTATAAAAATACAAGTTACCAAAGGTTTGAGGAAATAAAAACTAGGGATTTTATTACAAGAATTTGGTAATTTTAAAGACTTAGGGAAGTTTTATAAAAATGAACATTTTTATATTTACGGGAATATAAAAATGTTGGGACATTTTGGAGATAAAACAACTAAGTCTTGGTTTTGGAAAATACAAAAGTTATTTTATAAATTTCCAAATAGAAATATGGTGAAATTAATAGTGGATTAATTTCGAGTAAAACATATTGTCGGAAATTTGATAAGAATAACTAAATGCATATATATTTTCGGAAATAGGAAAATAATATTCGACGTGAAGTATTTATTCCTACAAAAATATATATATAACACTTTCCTAAGTGTTGGAACGTATTCGTGGGAGAACCTAATCGTAATGTGATCTCTAAAGATTGCGCACGTGAAATTAAGTTAAGTCCGAGAACTTAACAAGTTAAAAATATAAAATCGAATCGACAAGACCTCAGTATATTTATTTGAATGGGAAAATAAATATATGGAACAGTGAGTCGAGTCGAAAGTTATAAAACAAAAAGTCGAATCGACAAGACCTCAGTATATTTATTTGAATGGGAAAATAAATATATGGAACAGTGAGTCGAGTCGAGGGAATATCAAATCGACAAGATCCTAGTATATTTATTCAATGGGAAATAAATATATGGTAAGGTGAGTCGAGGCGAGTATTGGAAAACGAAATCTCGATCGACAAGATCCTAGTATAACTACCTAATGGGAGGTAATTATGCGGTAAAGTGAGTCGAGTCGGAGATAAGTTTATCCGAGTTAGTAAATATATTGAAAGCACATATTAAACAATAGGATCATGATGTGATAAAATCGGGAAATGATCTTAGTTCGCGGCGACGAACCTAACTAACTTCAAGGATAATGTTGACATGTTTATTAAGCATAAGTTAAGTGAAACTTATAATGGGGGTAATCCATCACCAACGGACCTAGACACGTGTTTTAAACGGGGAAATTGTATAACAATTGTGTTGTTGGGAGTTGGGTGTACAACTTGCCGGTAAAACACACATGATAGGCTTAGTGACTCATACGTCTAAGAACGCCTGTAGGTATTTGACCTTGGATACCTGCTATTCTCTGGTATTTGTGCACGCTGAGTTTGAGGTGAGTCTCACGGCCCCATTTTAAACTGTTTTTACGTTTTTGGGGGAAAGATATGTTTTGTTAAATTGCTGTAACATGTGGAATATAATATTTAGCACGATGGGTACCTGGGTAACTGGAAACCACTTGGGGTAAGACCTCGCTGTTTACTGTAACCATTAATTCAAGGAATGAAACCAAAGGGATATCTGGGTAGTACTATCGGTGCCTGACAAGGCCCACCTCTGGTTGATAGCGTCAACCCGGTAAAGACAAGAGGTGCATGTATTCTGAACTGAGTTGTTGTCCAAGAAGCAACTCGCGGGGCAATCTGTTGTATAGTCTTGGTTTGGTTATGGACCCGGGAGGGAGTCGCCATCGTCATGTAGGAGCTAGCTACTCCACATATATGACACTACTTATGTTATATTTCCGTTACATGCCGGTATTGCAATGTTTTGCTTGAAAAATTAAAACCTGTGAACTCACCAATATGTATATATTGACGTGTCTTTTAAACGTATCTTTCAGGTAATTAGATTGCTGAAAGGAATGGCTAGTGCGGGGGAAACGGGGACGTCGGTCTTTTGGGGGTTTTACTTTTATTTTCCGTTGGTTCGGAATATAGTCGAAAAACCCTTTTGTTTAAATTGAACTTGTGTAGATGTGTACGTTTGGGACAACGAAAACATCTTACGACGTCTTAATAATATGATCTTTTCTAATTAATTATTGTTTGTGTTAATCTTGACTTTGATATACTTTTCGAGCGTTGCGCCACGTGTTTCCGCTGTTGGCGTGGTGTGACAGCCGAGTTGGCCAGGGTAATTGCCGAGGCAATTGCTCGACACGATGCAGCATGGGCCGACTCAAGCAGAGGATCTGGTGGTACCGGGCGTCGCCGAAGTGAAACGGACAACGAGGTTGAAAACTCTAGTCACGACTGTTCATACAAAACCTTCATGGCATGCAAACCATGGAACTTTCGTGGTAATGAAGGCGCTGTAGGAATTGTCCGGTGGATAGAGAAAACCGAATCGGTCCTTGACATTAGTGGTTGCTCTGAGGACCAAAAGGTAAAATACTCCACCTGTACCTTCCAGGATGAAGCCCTCACTTGGTGGAATCTGCAAGTACAAACCCTGGGCAAAGAAACGGCATACAGTCTTTCCTGGGCCGATCTCAAAACAATGCTCATGGACAAGTACTGTCTTCGAAGCGAACTACAAAAGCTGGAAACCGAGTTCTGGAACCTTACAATGGTGGATGCCAATGTGACTACATATACCACTCGTTTTCATGAACTCTCTCGACTGGTCCCACACATGGTCACACCTGAGTACAAGAGAGTCGAGAGGTATATCTGGGGTCTGTCCCCAAAGATCCGCAGTATGGTCACTGCATCGGCACCCTCCACCTTCCAGGCTACGGTTACCCTAGCTCAGAGTCTGACCGACGACGCGGTACGCATGGGATCGCTGACTCAGAAGGTAACAGATATCAGTGAGAGTTCCGGGAACAAGCGCAAACGTTCTGACAACCGGAAGAGCAAGCACTCCTCTCACCGACCGCAGGACGCTGTGAAAGTTTTTGCTGCCACAGCTACTGAGGAACCCAAACGCAAGTACAGCAGACCTCATCCTCACTGCAGCAAATGCAACTACCATCACATAGGTACTTGCGACAGCAATCTGTGCAAGAACTGTAACCGTCGTGGTTATTCCACCGCTAACTGCAGGGCCAAAACCACCAACACTCCTCCTGCTAGAAACGAGTGTTTCGAGTGTGGTGCGATAGGACATTTCCGAAAGGACTGTCCCAAGGCCAAGGATCAAGCCCGTGGCAGAGCGTTTGTGTTAGGAGCCAACGAAGCATGAGATGATCCTAATGTAGTTACGGGTACGTTTCTCGTTAACAATCATTTCGCTTCAATACTCTTTGATTCCGGCGCAGATTTTAGCTTTGTGTCCACCAACTTTAGGAAATACCTAGGATTAGAATCTAGTAGGTTGGACACACCATTTACCATAGACCTAGCTAATGGTAAATTAATCTCGTCCAATGAGATCGTTAAGGACTGTATTCTGGTACTCGACAACCACGAATTCAGTATTGACTTACTGCCTATCCAATTAGGAAGTTTTGATATTGTCATTGGCATGGATTGGTTGTCCAAACATCGTGCGGAGATCGTCTGTCACGAGAAGTTGGTACGAATCCCCTTGTCAAATGGTGAAACCTTAATGATTCGAGGAAGTCAGGGTTTACCCGCTCTTCGTATCATCTCCTGCATTAAGGCCCAAAAGTGTTTAAGGAAAGGTTGTGTCGCGTTCCTGGCACACGTCGATGAACAAAAAGCTAAAGATCAGAAACTAACGAACATCCCAGTGGTGCGAGATTATCCCGAAGTCTTTCCAGAAGACTTGCCAGGACTTCCACCACCACGACAAGTCGAGGGAGCAGGGTCAGATGGTGCAGGTGCAGTGGTGGATTGCTGACGAGCTTCTGTTACATCCTGCTTTCTCTTCTGAATCTTGTTGTAAAGTTCCTTGACAATAGGATAGCGCTGCGCTGCATACATGTTCTCTAGCATAGGCTCCCAATCAGGAGTATTGCACTCAGTGAAGAATCGTGCACCTTTGGTGAAGTTGTACTGGTCACCAAGAGGCAGATTCTCGTGCTGTGCATTAATCATCATTTGCACAAATCTGGGGTACATAGCCCATTTGCTGGAGTCACTCTCAGCATTCTTCACCAGATAATCGAAGATCATACCCGATAGGTTGAAAGGTTCATTCTTGCAGATCTTTATCATAGCAGCCGACCATTCTGTGCTAAGAGCGTTGTAACCTCCTTTCCTATGACACAAAGACATGATAAACACGTGACTGATGAGTCTCCAGTCTTTGGTCAGCTGGCTCTTTTTGATATCCCCTCTCTTGTCAAAATCTCCTTTGTATCCGAAATTCTTGAACTCTCGGTGAACATCGGCTTTAGATAGAAATCTGACTGTTCCTGGCTAGTCTTGAAGTCTCAGCACGCTTCTAACAGTATCTTTAGTGATGAGTACAGCCTTGTTCCTGACTGTAGCGTTGATTCGTTTGACGCGATCAACGACTTCTACTCGAGCAGATCTCCAAAAATCTTCAATATGAGAGCAATAAACTTGTAAACTATGCTCTACAGCATATCCGACTCTGCTTCGTCTGATCCAAGTAACCACGTCTTTGAACTTTATGTCGTCGGTCTCAAGATTCATCGGCTGATTATGCATTCCTCTTGAATCCCAGTCAAGTGCCATCTGTTTAGATCATGTGCACGAAAAACAAGTTAGAGCTCTTGATTGTGAGTGGACGACCAAATGACTGATCTTAGACTTTGACGGATAACGTACTTAGACTGTATTTTATAATAATTTTTTTTTTTTTAAGTTTTTCATGTGTTGTGTTTTGGACAGTCATAAGATTGTGTTTGATGGATTTGTTTTATCAGTGTCCAAGATACATTTGATTTTCCAGTTTATGATCATTAACGTCTAGGTTTAAGTGCATAGGTAAACAAGTCTAAATACGCAATCCGGTCAAGTGTCTTGAATAGTCAAGTTAATGGTCACATTTGGTTCAATGTTCAAGTACGCAGTTCCTGTAAGAGCGCATGCCAAGTCAAAGACTTATGAGCTAAGTACTCAGTCAAGTACTCAGCAAAGTACTCATACTATGGACTGAGTACTTAGGTTAGTACGCAGGGACCTGATCAATGATACACGAGATCACAAGTGCGCAGGTCAATCAAGACTCGGGCATGGTAACCCCTAGTCAAGACAAGCCAATCTGCGTACTAGACAAGTACGCAGATACTTAAACCTCAGCCCAAGTGCGCAACATTCTAGGGTTTCAAAGGTTTGAACTTGATGAGACAAGTACGCAGTTTCTAAGAAACAAGTGCGCAATGTTCATCATCAAGTACGCAACCTTCAAAATTCAAACCCATCTTCAAAAACTGAAACCACGACTAATTTCCTTTGAAACTTAATATGTTCCCTGTAATCATAACAAGAAACAATCAGTACGAATAAACTACCTCAATCGGTAGTTAGGATCAACAGAGATAGAAAGGAAATGAATGAAACAGTGAGGATTAAAGGTGATTAATGAATGATAATGATGATTAGGGTTTAAATGTTTGATGATGAATGGTGATGATGACGATGATATTCTGATTAGTTGAAAGGAAATTAGGGTTTGTAAAAGAAAGTAACTACTGTTTAAAGATTTACCAACTTTATATACACAAGACATATGGGCCTGCGCACTTGAGTTAAGTGCGCACGGCCCATTAAGTACGCATGGGTTAATTTTCAGCCCAAAAAGTTTAAAAGCCCAATTTCAATTTAATGAGTGGGGATTCACCAAATCTCACCTTTTGCATTCAAGATCATACTAACCATACCTGCCAGAACCCGTTTCAACTTCCCGTTGGATAGCTGCAGCCTAAGAAAAATTGTCGGTATGCTTGTCCACTTAAATCCATGCCTTTTCTCTTTCAACATGTGTTTGGTGATGATGTTTATCATGTTTTCGGTAATATTGACGAAAATTTGTGGACCCCACTTGTGCCAGGTATGAGCCTACGGATCCTCAAGGTTTATTGAATTATAATGATGAGAGCTTCAGGTCTATGTTACCATAAGCAAAGAAGATGATCATTATCTTGATCAGATGATGAGAGCTTCAGGTCTATGTTACCATAAGCAGAGAAGATGATCATCTGATCGTTTGGTGAGCTATCTAAATATGTTTGCACGTCACTAACATTGCGTGTCTTTTGCTGCTCATTTGATTAATTTTCTTAGCCCCGCATTGGTAGCTTGCACTCTTAGGTGTCTTTTGATTTACCTATGCACAAAATTTTCTGTGTCTTTTGATTTCTCAACCTGTGTATGACCGGACTCAGCTTGTGCAGACCTATAGCACAGTGGGAATCCAACTTTCCGTGTAGATCTTTACTGTTAATCACCTATTAGCAGTTTACTTGATTCCAGGCTGAATCTACCAACACATCGTTGCTTGAGGCCACAACATCCTCTGGGTCCTATTCACATGCTGACGAAGTATGATTAGTTTCTATCATTTCTTGAATTTTTTTTTTTTTTTTTGAAATTTTGCAGTAGGGATGGACCGGTTTTACTTTTTCCCCCAAAAATCTTGTTTGAATCAAAAAGAAGATTTTTCTTTTACAAGTAAAGATATATATATATATATATATTTAAATCATTCAAAATTTATCATCTCTAGCCATGTTACCAACTGATGAAAACATGTTTTGTCAAAAGCTTTTGTGAAGATATCTGCCTTTTGATAAGCAGTATCTATTGGCAACATCTGTATGTATCCTTTGTCGTGGGCATCGCGAATAGAATGAATCCGAATTTCAATATGTTTGGTTTTAGAATGATCAATTGGATTCTTCACGATGTCACGACAAGCATCATTATCAATGAAAATAGGTGTATGCATGACATTTAAACCATAGTCCAAAAGCTGATTTTGGATCCATAACACTTGACAACAACTGGATGCAGCTATGTATTCAGCTTGAGCAGTGGAGATGGACACTGTAGTCTGCTTCTTGCTCTGCCAAGACACCAGCCTGTTACCCAGAAATTGACAACCACCAGAGACAGATTTTCTGTCAATCCTGCAACCTGCATGATCACTATCAGAGTAAGCGATTAAATCAAAATTATCACTCTTAGGATACCATAAACAAAGTTTCGGTGTCCCTTTGAGGTAGCGGAAGACTCTTTTTACTGCAGTTTCATGCGATTGCTTGGGATTTGACTGAAAGCGTGCGCAGCATCCAACTGCCCACATAATATCTGGTCTGCTAGCTGTTAGATACATCAGTGAGCCAATCATTGATCGATATGTGTGAGGATTCACTGAAAGGCCTCGAAGATCTGGTACAAGTGTTGTTTGGGCCGCAAAAGGAGTGTTGGATGGCTTGCAATTAGTCATGTTGTATTTTGCCAGGATGTCTCTTGTGTACTTGGCTTGATGGATGAGAATTCCGTCTTCTTTCTGCTGAACTTCCAGGCCTAAGAAAAATGACAATTCTCCCATCATGCTCATTTCAAACTGAGACTTCATAATGCTTTCAAATTCCCTGCACAAATTTTCATCAGTGGAGCCAAAGATAATATCGTCAACATATATTTGAACAAGAATAGAATGTTTGTTGACTTCCTTGGTGAACAGAGTCATGTCAATCTTCCCTCTGGTGTATCCATTTTGATGAGCTGGAGGGATCATTTACAGACTGTTGTGCTGAAGATGTTTCTTCTGAAATTGGAGTACTTTCAGGAGATTGTGTAGTCTCAACAGTTGCATCACCATTTGTGGATTGAAGAGGAACAATTGGATCAGTTATTAATGGTGAGAATCGGGTGGTGAAGGGTGCGACATCGTCTTCAGAAGAGTAAAGAGTATCTTCGAGAGGAGAATGAGCGGCTGCTTGATTGTCAGATGCTTGTTCTTCAATGATACTGAAATTGTTGAAAACAACATCCACGTCAAAGAACCAGTCAGGACCGGCTCCTGTGTTAGTGGAGTTGGATTCCTGCCAATCAACATAGAAAGATTCAAGAACCATCTTGGTGCGTTTGTTGTATACTCTATAGGCCTTTTGACTTGAAGAGTATCCAACAAAGAAGCACTCATCTCCAACTGCATCAAATTTCATTATGTTCTCATAGTTGTTTAGAAGAGTACATGAGCATCCAAACGGTCTAAAGTAATCAATCAGAGGTTTTCTTTTGAAAAGCAATTCATAACCTGTTTTCCCGCGCTCCTTCATAATTAAGACTCTGTTACGAACATAACAGGCGGTATTCACAGCTTCAGCCTAGAAGATGATCGGCAACTTGGAGTCGATTAGCATAGTTCTGGCAGCTTCAATAAGTGTACGATTCTTCCTTTCAGCAACTCCATTCTGTTGAGGAGTTCTCGTAGCACTGTACTGAAGATGAATTCCTTTGTTGTTGCAGAAAGTCACGAAGCTTTGATTTTTGAATTCAGTTCCGTGATCACTTCAGATTGATCTAACTTTTGTCTTCACTATGTTTTCAATGAGAAGAACAAACAGCATCAATATCTCAGCAGCTTCACTTTTGTATTCTAAGAAATACACCCATGTAAAACGAGAAAAGTCATCTGTTATCACCAAACAATAAGATTTTTTTGCTAAGCTTTTAACACTAATAGGACCGAAAAGATTCATATGCAATAGTTGAATAGGTGAGTCTATAGAGTTAACTGTTTTGGACTTGTGCGATTTCTTGTGTTGTTTTCCTTCGGCACACGCTAAACATTTTTCAAAAAAAGGGAATTCCTTGGAAGGAAGACCTCTGACAAGATTTAGTTTGGAAAGTTTGTTAATGTTTTTAAAGTTTACATGTCCCAATCGCCTGTGCCATAACAGTGACTCTGACTCGCATGCCTTTGAAAGTAAGCATGTCATTTGACATTCAGACTTGGCATCTCTCATATTTATCACATATGTGTTATTCTGTCTAGGAGCTTTTAGCATAATCATATTGGTGGGCGGTATGAATCCAGGCTTCAGAAAGATGCACTCCATGTCATTGAATAACACTAAGATTCCTTTGTCATAGACTTGTGATACGCTCAAAAGGTTGTAGCACAATTCTGGAACATAATTCACATCTTCTAAAGTCAGTGCGTCGGAGACCACATCTCCTATTCCAACTATCTTCCCGCCCTTTTCATTCCCGGCGAAGGCAACGAACTCTCCATCAATAAACCTATAGTTCTTGAGGAGTTCCTTTAGACCAGTCATGTGTCTTGAAGCCCCGCTATCAACATGCCATAGATATCTCATGAGTGCGATCAACCATTTCTGTAACTTATTCTGAAATACAAAAGAAAACACAAGAAATACACATATAAATACAACATACTCTATGTACAATAACGACTCAAACCTTTACTTAATTAACTTTGGGAATCCAGGTCTGGTTTAGTTTTGATCTGTCGTGATTTTCACCCAAAATCGACTCTTGTCTTTTCAAAAGTTTTGTGGTTTTATCAAAAATTTTTACTGTTTCTTGAAGGTTTTTAATCTGATCAGAAAAACAGTTTAGTGTTTTGACGTCATTAGATTTCAAATGACATTTTTTAACCACGTGACCCTCATTTCCACATCTAAAGCATTTTGAGTGCTTTGGCTTGATCTTTGGAGAGGGTCTGGATGATGAGGGTTGTGATGCTCTTTTCTTGATCTTGCTTGAGCATGAGCTTTCACTGGAACATGATTCATCAATGTTGTTGTTGCTTGATTCTTCATTTGTGTTGCAGTCCGGCTCGCTGATGTCGCTTTCTGTATCACTCTGTGATTCTTCAGGAATTGAGTTATCTGTTTCACTTTGTGATTCTTCAGAACATGACATATCTGTGGATGATGGAGTAAACTCTGGAATTTCTTTAGTGAGAAATTTCCCAAACCTGATTCTTTTTAGTTCTGGTACAAACGGAGATGGTCTATATACATTTTCATTATCAGAGAATGCATCATTAAGATCAACACAAACTGGCATAACATTGTCAACACAAATATTTGAGCGTTTGATAGGATTCTTCCTATCATCAGGAGCTACAACGCCCTTTAAGTCAAGTTTAGAAGTTAATGTAGTACAGTCATCCGACCTAGATAAACTATTATAGTTATCCATCCTAGACAAACTATTACAATCATCCAGCTTAGTTAAGTTATTACATTCATCCGAATTCAAAATAGTTTAGGACTTATCATTACTCCAAATGAACCAATTCACTGTAGAGTAATTGGCACCTGGGTGACCTAACCCCATCGTTTGTCCACCACAACTCTCATCATCGTCCAGCTGATCCTGTTGGGTCATATCTGCACTGCTTTTACTTATATTAGAGTTTGACTCAGATTTGACACATTCTTTTTTAAAAAAAGATCATTTTTTTGGATGAGGTTTTGGAATGGGTATATATTCACTTTTGCTCAAGGGCAAAAACAGAGATTTTACAATTCCCTTTTTATCCTTATACCAAATTCCATCTTTGACGAATGATTGCCTTGAGCAATCTACGATATCTGTATGAGCATGTTTGCTTACATTCCATTTGTCCACAACAATTTGGAGATGATTTGTTTCATTTCTAGATTTTTCTAATTTTTCTGTTAAGTCATTTATTAAAAAATCTTTTCTCAGGACAAATTCTTTTAGAGTTTGCATTTCAGCTATAGTTGCATTTAACTTTCGCTGATATGCCAACTCATTTTCTTTCATTTCAGTGTTGATTTTTTGGATGTCTTCCATCTCTCTTAAAATTTTCCTATTGTAAGACAAACAGTAAGCAACAGCTGTAACACACCTTGGTGAGCACAGCTTTGATTTTATTTCAAGAGGAATACTTACCAGATCTCTTTCCTCAACTGTCTTGGGCACGTTCTGCGGCTTCCCATCTGCTTTGCTGGTGGAAGTCTTCTCGGCTACGAGTGCTTCCTCAGTAGCGGCTTGTTTTCCTTTATCGGCCACCAGCACTCCTTTCAGACCCGCATTCTCCAGCATTCCACCCTTTGGCATTTCAGCCGATTACCCTTCCAAAGAATTCACACCGTGTGTGGATTTGGTACAGATTTTGGCCATCAATGCCTTGTTCACATCAGCTTCAACCGCAGCAGCCTCCTCTCCCCAATCAAAGTCCTCAACCACCAAAGCCTTCTGTTGATTTGCTTCCCTTCCATCAGTTATCGCCACCATTCTTTTTGTCGGCTTGATCTCTGCTTGATTTAGAGTGGGGCACTCATACTTGAAGTACCCAAGAGTCTTGCAGTTGTAGCATCTAATCTTTGACTTATCAAAGCCAGCTTTTCCCATTCCAACTCTTCGACCGGTTCTATCTTGAAATCTCTTCACCCTCAGAGTGATCATAACCATCTGCCATTTTAGATCCATTTCCTCCGTATCATCCGGGTCAACTTGATACATGTCTTCAAGATTCATCATCTCACTCTTAAGGTCACCTGTCTTCAAAGCTTCAAAGCTAGTCATGAAAGTGTTGAAGAGTTCAACATGTTCGTTAGCAAGCTTTGTGAGCTGTGGGTTGAGAGGCTTTGTAGCTGTGTCAGAGTATGAAACTGTCTTTCTCGAACTAGAACTACCACCACCCATTCCATCCACATATACATGTGACGAGCTTGAACCCATGTTACCAACTGGAGTCATTAATGCCAGATTCTTCATAGCAATGCTGGGAACGACTTTTGGAGCAGTCTGGTTCATTTCTCTTTTGGTGATATCCATTTTGAAAGACTTCAGAGTGTTGATGAGATCAGCCAAAGTAGATTGAGCATCTAGATACTCTTTTCTAATCAACATGCATTGTATGCTCCATTCTTTGGGCAGGGAGTCGAGCAGTTTCTTGATGGAATTTCGGTTGTTGACGGGAATTCCTGCCTTCTTCATCTTGGTTAACATACTCATGAATCTTTCGATATGTGAGCTCAAGCTCTCACCACGAATGCTACCGAACATGTCATATTCTTTATGCACCATATCTTGCTTATATTGGCGCATTTCTTCATTCCCTTCATAGTACTCGTTTAATGCAAACCACAGGTCATGTGCAGTGTCATATTCCTCAAACATGTTATAAACATCGTTTGATAAGGCCATGGTAAGGGCACCATAAGCCTTATGGTCTCTCTGAAGTAGCTGTTTGTCGACATCAGTGTAGGTAGACGGATCAGGGTTAAACTCTTCTCCTGTGGCAGTGGTTCTCATTGGAATGTGTGGACCTAGCTGGATAGAAGTCCATTGGGTGAAGTTTGTGACATAGAAGAACGACCTCATTCGATTTTTCCAAGTTCCATAATCTTCTACACCTTTTAACTTAGGAACTCTAGTTGTTGTTCCAGTTTCAAGTTCTTGTTGGGTAATACGATTTACAGTTGAGTGGTTATCGTTACCGGCCATGATTTAAGTTAATTTTAAGAGTTTGGTTTTTCAGATTTTATAGTTAACAGTCCAAAAAATTGTCCAATGTCCTTAAGTGCGCAACAAAGTACGCAGTAAGCCAGATCAAGTGCGCAGCAGCATGTAACAATATAAACAACCTTGTCAAGATGTTTGTCTTCTGATAAGTGCGCAGTTTTGCAAGATACACGAGCAGCTGTTGTTTCTTGATAAGTGCGCAGATCAGTCAACACTTGAGCATGGTAAGTGCTCAGTCTTGACTGATCAGTCTGCGTACTAACCGAAGTACACAGACACTTAAACTCTCGTTTAAGATTTTAGTGCGCAGAAACCCTAGCCAAGTACTCAAAACTACACCTCTTCAGTAAGTGCGCACAACAACCAGAGATCTCTGTTTAAGTGCGCAGAAACCCTAGTTAAGTGCTCGTAGACAGTGAAAAACAGTAAGTACGCAGAAACTTAGTTGCGTACTAACACAAAAAGATTTAAGTACTCAGAGAAGCACAAGTATGCAGTTTATGAGCTATGTGCTCAAAACAAGAAATAAGTACTCAACGTATGAAATAAGTTCGCAACTCAAGATACAAGTGCGCAAAACAGGCTGTTGAAAAACACAAAAACTCAGCTGAATTCTATCCAAAACTTTTTCATTCCATTCTGAAATGTTTAGATGAAATTTCTACTTAAAACGAACCACTTTTAACTCTCAGAAACACAATTTCCACGAAATTTTGAAGCAAATACATAAGAAAAACACCCAAATTTTTGATAAACACAAAAGTTTATAAAAATCTTAATAATAAAAACTAACAAGATGAGGGTTTTGGTATCTTTAAATAGATACAATCTAGAGCACAAAGGCTCTGATACCAAATTGTAAGTCCCAAATACTAGATCTTGTTAAGTGCAAGAGATTGTTATCACTTAAAAACACCTATGAATTAGGTGTTTTAAGTGATTAATCTTCTACAAACAAAGAAACTAGATGAATGCTATAAGAACCGACACACAAGATGAATAATAAGATAATTCCATTGCTGATTTGTTACTGAAGAACCATGGAAATGATACAAGTACGCACCTATTCTTCTTGTGCTACAAAGATAATATCCAAAACCCTAACCCTAGAGCTGCACACAAGTAATCTATATATAGTAAGTCTGATGGGCCTGCGCACTTAGCTTAAGTGCGTAGGGCCCGTGTATTAAGTGCGCAGCCTAGGGTTTCTAACATAAACTATGTCATAATTACATAAACAGCCCTTTAACTTTCAAGCTACGCAACAAGCTATTAAAAGTCTTTGATCTGGTAACTGTGGTCTCAATATAACCCAACAGACGCGTTAAGCCGGAAGGAACGAGTTAAGACTCTACGTGTGCGTGCACTAGGTCTAACCATCCATACAAATCTCACGACCCGCATTCGCGACGCTCAACAAGAAGCTCTGAAAAGTGAAAACCTTAAGAACGAGTCACTATTTAAGATGGTTAATCTATTGGAACCAAAATCTGATGGCACAGTGTATTTCGCCAATCGGATTGGGGTGCCACGTTTCGGTGACTTACGTAATCTAATCTTGGAGGAAGCTCACAGTCTAGATACTCCATACATCCTGGTGCTGACAAGATGTACAAAGACGTAAAGGAACTTTACTGGTGGCCCAATCTAAAAGGTGAAATCGCCACATACGTCAGCAGATGCCTTACCTGTTCAAAGGTCAAAGCTGAGTATCAAAAACCATCTGGTCTGCTCCAGCAACCAGACATTCCGGTGTGGAAATGGGAGCAGATTTCCATGGATTTCATCACCAAGCTACCTAAGACGTCCAGTGGTCACGATACAATTTGGGTCATTATTGACCGGTTGACTAAATCCGCGCATTTCTTGCCGATTAAGGAAACTGACAAGTTGGAGAAACTTGCCAAGTTGTACATCAAGGAAATTGTAACTAGGCATGGCGTGCCTGTTTCAATCATTTCCGATCGAGACAGTCGATTTACCTCCCAATTCTGGCAAACACTGATGGACGCACTAGGCTCTCGATTAGACATGAGCACAGCCTACCATCCGCAAACAGATGGCCAAAGTGAACGTACAATCCAGACATTGGAGGACATGCTCCGGGCATGCGCAATCGATTTCGGTGGAAACTGGGATTCACACCTACCACTGGTTGAATTTTCCTACAATAACAGTTACCACACCAGTATCAAGGCTGCCCCCTTCGAAGCCTTGTATGGACGCAAGTGTAGATCTCCTCTGTGTTGGGCAGAAGTTGGAGACAAATATTTGACTGGCCCCGAGCTTATTCAGGAGACCACCGATAAGATCTTCCAGATCCGTGATCGCTTGAAAGCAGCTCGAGATCGTCAAAAGAGCTACGCTGATCGCCGTCGTAAACCACTCGAGTTTCAAGTGGGCGATAAAGTACTCTTAAAAGTCTCACCCTGGAAAGGTGTACCACGGTTTGGCAAACGTGGGAAACTCAACCCCCGATACATTGGTCCATTCGAGATACTTTCTAGAGTTGGTCCCGTGGCATACAAACTCAAGCTACCCGAGAAGCTGAGTAGTGTTCATGACACTTTCCACGTATCCAACCTAAAGAAATGTCTATCTGACGAATCCTTGATCATTCCTCCCGAAGAGATTCACATCGATAATCAGCTCCACTTCGTCGAGAAGCCAATCGAGGTGACTGATTGGAAAGTCCAAAAATTGAGAAGGAGCCGCACTAAACTAGTGAAAGTCAGATGGGATGCAAAGCGTGGTCCCGAATTTACATGGGAACGCGAAGACCAAATGAGACACAAGTACCCAGCTCTTTTCCCTGAAACTACTAGGGAAACTCGATTTCGCGGACGAAATTCCCAAAACAAGGGGAGAATGTGACAACAGTCAACATAACAGGTCAACGACCGAACATGTTTCATTTATTAAGTCATTATATGTGCATTTTTAGACAATTTGCATACACTATACCCCCCAGGCTAGTAGAGCATGAGTTAAACAGAAAACTCAACATAATGCACTTGTTTAGTCATACAACACCCGGACACACCATCAAAACAAGCATTACAAGAGGTTATGCCCACTAACACATGCTAATGCACCTCTAACACACGATTGTGAACACAAAGATCATCATGGGAAATCATTCACCAAACCCATGACACATGTGAAACAAATACATGTTAATGTCGTCATCAAGAGGCATGGAATTTAACAACCTCTTACTCTTATGAAACCGGATGATATTCCTATATCAAAGGTGTACTAGAGGTTATACAACGAACAATTACAACACTATTAACATGAATAGGCTCATTTATTTAACATAACATGTTAAGTATTGGATCATAACCAAGATTATTGTCTTAGAGACTATACAAGCTATGCCCACATGTGTATATACACACATACACACGGCATTACACATATACACACACGTATGCACACATACTCACAAACATGGATTAGTTATCACACTATACACAAACATAGAGTCTTACATCTTCTATTAACCTATGGAAGTCTTACTCTTTTTGATTAAACTAATACTAATTGGACAACTCCTTTTCCTCTACCTCTACCTACGGCCGAAGGCTAGGACACAAGAAAACAAAGAGTTACAAACATGAAACTTGCTTTCCAACACATGCCTATAAACACCTAAACTTCTACACATTTTCGGCTACCTACACTAACTAACAAGGAACATGGATGGAACTAGGATATTACACTAAAATAGATACAAAACACTAATCATTAGAGGATAGATCACACATGACACGCCTTCCTCTTATGGTTAAGAAGCAATCGGCCAATACACCTCACATATATACACTCACTAGTCACTATCATCTAGATATCCTTGTCCTCTTCTTCTCCTTTTGGCGGCCGAAATACCCACAAGTCCCCATGAAAGGGATATGTCAACACTTACACCAATTCAAGCAATAAAACAAGAATAGCACACTACTTCTTGAAGTCAACATACCCTCTCTTGGACCTCCTACACCTAGCGGCTATAAGCAAAGAAAAAGGCATGACACTAACTTTCATACAAGCAAGTATAAGACAAGGATGATGCACTTCTTCTCAAGAAAATAAGCATACCTCTTTTGGATACCCACTAGCGGCCGAATGGGATAAGGAAACAAGAAGGAATTGTCAACAATTTGCATCCATTTGGAACCTATGCACTTGATCGATCCATATACTAGAGGTACACATACCATGTTTGTTCTTGTCCTCACATGAATCAACCTCTATAAAAGGGGAGGTCCATAATCATTCAAACTTGCACCAACACACCTTCACTCTTCACCTCAATGATTCTCGGCTGAAAACTCTAACCCCAACCCTTGAACATCGACCACCAAGCTCAACATTTGGAGTTCAAGAGGAGTCCAAAAGGTCCAAGTAATCGGCTCACTTCATTCTCCTCAACTAGGTAAGATATTCAACTAATAACCTTCTCATTGATCACACTATACTCGACTATCATGTTGGCCCAACATCGGCCTAGACACCACCTCTCCATCACTCACACGACACTTTAAAGAATGGTTCACAAAACATTACTTTTCGGATATAGATCACATACACATTGTCTTAGTATTAGTGTCTGTTCATATGATCTTGTCTTAACATTAACCACAATCGGCTCTAATATAACTTTGAGTAGTCAATTTGTATCTTTAGACCTATACACGACCTAGATCACCATACAATAGATAGGGTTTCTTGAACACAAACTCATTTGGCTTAAGTTTAAAGCTAAGGCTAATAACATAAAGATCAAGCTCGAATTTCTTACAAAAACTCATGAATATGTTATAGGATAACTCTACAAGGCTTTGTCAAGCTTAAAACAATCAAGTTTAACACACTAACTAATCGGCATTATCCTTTACACCATGGAAACCAATCGGCTACATTAAACTAACATATGTTAATAAGAGCCGAATCATGTGTTAACTATAAATGGACCTAAAAAGGGTTCCACACATATATTAAGCAATGTTTTCTCAAAAACCAACCACACATGGTGATTTGGGGCTAATATACGGCCCAAATACCCCGTGTAAGGCCCATTATAGCTCACCATGGACATTACATACCGAAACAACAAAGTTTTGGAACTGTATGTTTGTTAGAACATTAACAAGTATCATGAACAATGAAACACACAAAACACAATGGTCCACAAGTGTCGGGTGAACAAATTGTATGATAAACAACCTCCGGGTAAGTTACCGTGTCCATAATGATCATAGGGTATCATTTGTCAGGACGGTGATCATTTACTAGCTCACTAGACCACACACGACTCAAACAGGTGAGTTTTCTATGGCCCCATTTTACTATTTTTACATTTTGGGGGAAATACATGCATCAATACTTGTGTCAATTTCAAGTGTGTGTACATTCTAGCATGACTACCATGTGGAACATGAGACATTTGGTTCATGAGCTCACTAGTCCTCGTACATCGTTCACTGTAACCATTAGCTAGACATTTAGCCATGGAACACTTTAATAGATCTATTGGGTTGACACCCCCACTCTTGGTTAGTCGCTCTAACCGGCCACATGCAAAAGAGTGTTAGTATTCTACTATACATACATTGTCTTTAGTGTACAATGCACGAGGCACCATAGTCACGAGGTTTGGTTACAAGACTCATGGTTCTCACAGCGATCATTTGCTTAGCTAGCTCATGATTGGTCAAACACGGATGACACGTTCATTTCACAGTACATTCAAAACCCATAGACTCACCAACATTATTGTTGACAAAACCCTTTATGCATGTGTTTCAGGTAACTAATGGAGGGCCACCGAGGATTGAGGGAAGGGTTCGAGCATGCACACCGTGGTATCACTTTGATGGCTCTTGTCAACTTCAAAAGGCTATGTTGTCAATTTCCATAAAACAATGTTTATGCGCTATCACTATGGATAATATTTAAATAAATTCATGACAAATTCCATCTTCTATGATGGTACTATTTTGAGTAAACGTGTATTGCTTGAACCTTGTGCTTGAAAACTTGTCGATCGTTGCATTCCCGTGTTTCCGCCTAGGCGGGGTGTGACAAGAACTAACCCAGCAAACATGTTTGATAATGTGATCACAAGGAAAAGGGAAGCTAAGTATTGCAGGGAAGACATGGAATGTGAAGCAAGATTTGTACTAGGTATTTCATTTGAGAACTTGTTGGCAAGACTTGGGGATAGATCGAAGGTGAGAGGTTGGGATTTGAGAGTGGTGCATGCGGTGATGTTCGGTACACCGCGGTTGTCATTTAGGCATTTGGCAATGATGAATATATGGGACAGCCGGGAGAGTCAAGAGAGAGAGAGATGATTCCTCATGTCAGACTGTTGTCTTATCTGATGGAAGCTTAAGGGGCAGTGAGCACAAGTACACCGTCTATCGATGACTCCATTGTTAAGATGAATTAGGCGAAATATGTTCACTCAAAATTCAAGTATGAACTGACTCCACAGTATCACGTTATCCTTGACACACAAAATAAAACCCAGATGATGGCTTTAAGAGAAGATGTGCAACATGGGGATGGAGAAGAAGTGGAGACAGACGAGGAAGAAGAGAGACATGACGAGGATCATATTGTGAGGGAACGTCCGGTTAGACAAATGGATGAGAATGAGCTGGAGATGGTTGCAGCGGTTAACAGGGCAAGGCCAACAGGTTATATGGGTTGGACATCATTTAAGAAATCCATATGGGATCGAGGCACACGTACCATGGAACTTGCTAGGAAAAGGGAAGAAGTCGCGGTGAGAAGGGAACAAGAGAGAGTAGATAGGGAAGAAAAGAGAGAAGCAGAAAGGAAAGAGAGAGAAGATAAACACTGGTGGGCAGTCAATTATGCCCGGGAGATGGATACAGTCAACAGATTCATAGAAGCAGAACAGATCAGACATCATCAAGATCTGGTAGCAGGACGGCCATACATCCCAACGGTTCCACATGTTGATTATTCTACCATCAGAGACCAGCCGCAAGAAGTAATTGATCAAGTGAGGTGGCCTCAAGGTGTATCTTCCACTTATCTTCCTACTCCATCACCTCAACCACCCGCTGAAGGGTCGTCATCATCTGCTGACCCGTTTAGTGATTATCATGGATGGATGGATGCTATCTTTGGGCATACAAGCAATCCTTATCCACCACCGGGTCCGAATGACCCATACTACCGTTGAGAGGAGGTTGAGGTAGTGTTTTCTATGTACAGTTTGTATGATGGTATGGCTTGTTTTTCTTTATTCGTTTTATTTTGGTGTGTTTTGGTGTGCTAGGTATTTTATGTTTTTAAGTTTTGTTTTGCATTCTATTTTTCTTTGGGTATTTTGATGTTTTTGTTTGAGCCCATGGCACACTTGGCCAGTGATGATGGAGTGTTTAGCTGTGAATGAAGAAGAAGAAGAAGAAGAGAAGGAGCAAGAGGACCGTGGGAGGCAAAAATTCACTTATGGAAAGAAATCAACAATTGTTTATCAGGTGCATCCAATTCCTTTATTAATGTGCTAAGTTGTTAGAATAAGAGTTGGGTGAAGTTTTGTTTTTGCCTTAGAGTGGGGATACATTAGGATGGAAAATGAGCATCTTCACACTTATAATTTGGCTAATAGGTTTCCCCTTATTCATGACAAATCCACATTGGGGACAATGTTATTCTCAAAGTGTGGGGATGAGGGGATATCTATTTTAACTTGAATTTTTAAGACCCTCAAAATTTTTAAACAAGCTCGATCGTAAGAAAGTCTTTTCCGCCTAATTATTGGATCATGAAATTCGATCTCCAGTCATGGTCATAAACTCTTTAAGTTCCTTTATGTGTTTTTCCAAGGATAGTTTTTGAAAAAAAAAAATATGGATTGTCTAGTTAGAAAAGACTAGTGAAGAGTATGACATTTTTGCATGTCGGCAACCCATTTTCCCCTTCATGTTCATGAGAGATTATTGAGCCACCACAACATGCTAACACCTTAAAAAAATCCCACATCTATTGGCATGTTGTGTTCATTTGGATTGAGTGTGCCATTATAATTGCATAAGGTAGAACTTGCAACTTTTGATATGCTCGCCACCTTAGACCAATTGTGAGCACAAGAATGATTAAGGCATTAGGTTTGGCATTTTTATATTTACACCACTTTGATATCCTTGACCCAAAAACAACCTCCCCTAGTTAAACAATTTTGAGCCTTTAACCTTTCATTTGATCACCCATTTCAACCCATTTGACCCGTTTAGCCTTTTCAATTTTAAACCCAAGTGATGAAAATTCGATTTTAAGATTTTGCTTTGTATTGTAAAGAGTTGCAATGTGAATTCAGTTTAAAAAAAATCGGAAAAAGCATGAGAACAAATACGCTTCAAACAAATGAAAGTTCTCATAGAAAAGCACAAAAATATGCTTTAGTTAGTTGAATAAAAAAGCGCAATATTGCCTTATGTTTGAATAGTTGTGTATTTGATGTAATAAAAGTCAAATTTTCATCACCATAGTCACTTTAAATATCCCATTCCATACCATTCGCCTAGCCCCATTACAACCCTTTAAAGACCTTTTGACTGGTGCTCGCTTTTGTGTAATTTGGTGAAAGGCGATTGAGTTGCAAGCCTATACTAACATGTATTATAATCAGTTTTGAGTGATTAATGTGAAATACTAGTGCATCATGACTAGTTTTGATTAAACCGAGCAGAGTGAACCATTGTGAGGGGTGTGCAATAATGTGAACTTGGATCTAGTTGGATTTGGCTAGGCAATCTTTTTTTGGTTTTATGGAGTAATATTTAAAACCTTGGAATGTCAATCTACTGATAGGCGTAAGTCTTGTGAGTTAGGGTATGACTAGGGACCGTCCTTTGAGAATCGATAAAAGGTTGGAATTGGTTTGAATTGTTGATCGGGTAAAGTTCAGTAATTTGCTTGAGGGCAAGCAAAAGATAACTGTGGGGATGTGACGGGTTGGTTAAAAGATGTGCATTAACACGTCTTAAAGTGAATTTTAAGGAATGTTAAGTTGTCGAATGGTAGTGCTTTGATAGTATTATGTTATTTCAGGTTTTGACAACTAAAGAGGGCAAATATGGAGTTTTGGAGTTGCTCGGGTGAGATATGGAAGCCAAAACAAGTTGGGAAATCAAAATTCGAGAAAGTTGAGGTTTTTGGCGTAACCTACACCACTTTTGGCATATCCTACGCCAATGGCGTAGGTGAAGAGCAACAAGTGGCGTAGGACAGCAGGATTCAGAAGAAGCAAACAGGGTTTGGCGTAGGCTACGCCAATTTTGGTGTAGGATACGCCAAGTGCTGTCAAAACGCAATCAGTTCCTTAATTAACTCAACCATGATGGGAGTTACGGGTGGAATCAGTAAAAACGAGATTTTTGGATCAAGAGGCATCATTCCATCATTCCTTAACACTTTCAATCATAGAGATCCATCCTACATCCATCTTTCCATTACCTTTTGAAGATCAAATGTTGAAGATCGAAGAACACAAATCATTGAAGAACATCATGGCCATGCTTGGCTAAATCTTTGTATCACACTTGGGAAGTAAACAATTGAAGTTTTAGGGTTTGAACATTTGGGTATTTCTTTAAACTTTTGATTGTGTGATTGTGTGTTTGAACTATTGTGTTAGATTGTGATTAATCTTATGTTGAAGCCATTTTAGTTAACTGATCTTGTGCCAATTTCTAATGTCATGAACATGGTTTCTTGCTCTAACACAAACATAGGGTTGTATGTTATAGTGTAATGAAGTATATTATTGTCCATTTTTTAATGTTGATGATTCTTGATACCTAAGCCTATTGAACAATCAATCCATTAACACCAATTGCATCATAATTAATTGACCCATTTGTGATAACCTTAGACTTCATTGTTGAACCCTAGGTGTGATCATTTTAATCATTTGCTTACAATCTAATTTATTTTCTACCATTCTATTATAATTCAATTTCAAGTTTTGTTAATTTAATCAAAACCCCTCTCAATCAAATTCTTAAATGAACAAATTGCAACATTCATAAATAACATAGCATCTTCATAAGCACCATTGTCTAATCAACTAAACAAAATTCACTAACCACACGCTCCTTGGATTGATACCCTATTTACCCTAACTGCCTAGGTTATTTAGGTTTTGTATGACCCGTGACGACCAGATCATCACGCATAAACTTTTTTAAATATCTCATAGAGCAAACGAAGTGGAAGACATGGTAACATCGTCGCGCATTCTTTAAAAATCATCAAACGTGTTGCGTAAAAGGTAACAAAACTCTTATGAATGATTATTTTGTTGATGAACGAAAGTACAACTCCGAACATTTCTTGCCATAAGGGGTAAGAAATGGTGTGCAACGATCTTTTGGTGTTCTAAAAGGGAAATGAGGCATACTTAGGCGACCTTTGCGTGTTATGATTGTAGATAAGATTATGAGCTTGACGTATACGTCCATGATACTGCACAACATGATCTTAAAGGACGAGGGAAAAACTTTCTCACCCGTGCACATCCGGATCATGTTGTGCACCCCGTTTTTTATGATGACGCCCTCTGCGAGTTAATGGATCGAGATACGCATTTTCAACCTCGATTTGGTCTTGTGGCACATATCTCAACTCAAGATCTACGATATCTCGATGAAGAGCCACAACAACAAAACAACTAAAACGAAGATCAAGAAGACAAAAACGAAATTTAAATTTGAATTATGTTTTTTAATTATTTGAATTATGTTTTTTAATGTATTTGAATTATGTTTTTTTTTTTTAAATAGATTGATTGTTTAAATTATTTAAAATTAAACAACAACAAAAAGTTATAGGCAAGGTACTCTAGAGTGTCGCCAGTAATTTTGTGGTTTTGTGATACTTTGAAGTGAAAATGACGTAGCGGAGTGGTAGTGGTCGGGGTTACCCTAGAGTGCCCCTCCCTACTAAGAGCATTCACAACCCATCCATCAAATCTCCTCCATCAAATTACACTAAAAATCATTACTTCACCCCTAACACTCTGTTCCAGAGTTTCATTAAAGGATGGAAGAGAAAGGATTGAGAAGGAAGTGAAGAAAAAAATGTGTTCCAGAGTTTTTTGTAGGTGGGAAAGGGGGGGAATGCGAGGAATAATAAAGAGAATTTTAGTGTGATTTTCAATCTTTCCAATTTGGAAGGAATTGAAGCAAGGGAAGAGGAGGGAGATCCTTTCTCTTCCATTCTTTAATGAAACTCGGGAACATAGTGTAAATCTTCTCTCTCCTAATTAAAATAATCATACTTTTATCATTACATTTTATCTCTCTTCATTCACAACTAACAAAAATATTAAAATATATATATGGGTGAACAATAGTTTTTCATATTTAGGGTGGAACAGTGCTTCCACCAAATATTTTCTCTCTCCTCCACTCACAACCACTTACACTCACCCCATATAATTTGATGGATACACCCACATACATTTGATGGATGGGATGTGAGTGCTCTAAGTAATGAAATCTAATGAAATCTGAGAGAATTTATTTCCAATTTCAATTTCTTTCACAACCAAACACATTAAAATCGAACTGGAATTCCAATTTCTAAAAAAAAAAAAAAAAAATCTTTAAACCAAACATATCAAGAATTGAAATTCTTGAAATTCAGTTTCCAATTCCATTCAATTCCAATGAATTAAACACACCCAATGTTTAGACTGACATTTAATCAGAAGTTTGCGGCACAAGAATTAACATTTAACAATAACAGGAATAAAATAACCCAACGATAGCACTGTAGCACGACATTTCATTGGGCCTATGGTACACTCATTTTGGTTTCAATTTTCAAAGAATTGTATTCACGACATGCCAGATCTCTCTATGGTGAATATGTATCGAGTTGTTGCTCTTGCACCCCACTTTCTTATTGGGCCTTGATATATTTTTTTTAACGGTCAATAAAATTTATCAAGAACTCCCTTCGGAGTCTCTACTCAGTCAAATCAAGACCCCTTTCACCCGGCATAGCCAGACATGTAGGAAGCTCCTGGTTTCACCAAGTCCACCAATTCCGGGGAAAACCCGACTATCCACCCGCCCGAAAGCACGGCAATGGAATAATCGGTAAAACCCGACGCTCTCAAGAATTGAACTCATGACCTTTCAGCCATGGGTCTTCTATCATTGAGCCTCCATACCGCTCCACCATAAGGTGGTTGGTGGCCTTGATCTTTTTTATTTACCTTTTTGTATACTTGGTAAAATGGTATGTCGGTTCTCTCTAGTCTAGACGGGCACAAAAAAAAAAAAAAAAAAAAAACCCGGTTCGTGAACCCGAACCGGAGGAACCGGTTCCAAAGTGGTTTGGGTTAAAACCAGCTTTAAACCGTATGAAAAACCTGTATTTTTTATTAAAACATTGAAATTATATATATAAATTATATATAAGAAAATTATACAAAAAGGTTTCTACACATACAAATATATACTCATACACCTTAAAAAAAATTGTAAGAATAAAAAAAAGTTGAACTTAAAAAAAATATACTCATACACATACAAATAAAAAAATGTGTTGCTTAAAAAAAAGTATGCGTAAGAATTGGTTCACGAACCGGAACCGGTCTTTCAAATCGACGAAACCGGTATAAAACCGAACCGGTCCCAACCTGAAACTGGTTCGGGAAGGAACCAGTAAAGGCCCAAACCTGTTCGGAAACTGTTCGGCTTCTCAAAAAAAAAACAGTATGTGCAACTCTACTTCTTCTCTAGTCTCTATGATGTTGGGCTACTGCACCCTACTTTCTTTTTGGGCCTTACCTTTTCGGTGACAAATGATAGTAGATAAAACACTTGTATGGATCCTACGGGATATGGGCAGTGGGCTGTGGCCATATCCACCATAGTGCAACTTCAAATAAAAATTGAATACATGGACAAAACAAAATTTCTATAAAACAAAAATATAATCACAAATGTAGGTAAATTTACACTTTAGTGCTCAATTATACACCTGTACGAATATAATCATGACAAAATTTCACGCTTCACGGCTTTTTTTTGTTTTGTTTTTTTAATGTAAAATGCATGTGGATATTTTTTTGGATTCACGACTTTTTTTTTTGTTTATATACCAATTATTGGTATTGTTCAAGAAGCGTAAAGAAACGAACCTGTACCAACTACATAGCGCGAGGAATTCCAATCTTATAACCTATATATGAATGAGATTGAGTTGTCTTGATTCGTGTACGTACTTAGGTTTTTGTCCTTCACACTCACGTTATTAAGGGTTTTTTAAAAACTGATGACGTGCCGTCCAAAACATAGAATTCTCTTTTATTTTGATGATTTCATATCACATTTGGATTAAGTGATGATTGAGAGTTTCACGTTTTACAGTTAGCTTTACATATATTTGTAATTTGTTAGGCAAGGAGTTGAAATTCAAAGTCAAACGTGCACTAAATGTCGTTGTTTGATGGCACAATCCATATTATGGAATATTTTTGTGTGGATGACCTTCCTTTTCAAGGAAACTTATACTCATGCAATGATTTTCTTGGGCTGTTGGATTCATACTCTTGATCAAAGGAGTGGAAGATGATGATTGGTTTGGTACTATAAACAACATTTTGGCATGTATGGAAATCGAGGAACGAATCGAGTTTAATGACAACAATATTCGGATCAATAGAACGGTGAACAACATTAAATCTTAGTGCATTTTTATGGCTTCAAGGTAGATCAAAATTCAAGGCATTTTTAACATTAGAGACGTAGTACTGTAACTTGATATTTTATTTTTCTTATGGTTTTGCAACATTTGTTGGCCCGTTCAAAAAAGAAGTGTAGCATTCACCGAGTTGTATCTTATTTGCTATTATATATTTAACCATTGTCTATAAATTGAAAATGGATGACTAATGCACAAAAGCTAGGCTAACTGGGGTTATTATTATCATACAACACTAATCAATCTCGTAGGTTGAACAAGAAGATGACGCGACAAGTCACAGTAAGAAACGATACAAATTGGTAAGGAGTAACGATTAGATATTGTTATGTCTCCTAATTCATTCATTTGTTTTTGTCACATGTCAACATATGTTTGTTTAAGTTAGGTTACTAGTACAATACCTATCAAACAATGTCACAAGTATTGTTGTATCATTGTTTTCGAAATGATAAACAAAATAATTGTATTAACAACTTAAGTTTTGTTTGATCTTTAAAACTCAACAAAAAGACCTACTTCTTTCCCTACCTAAAGTGGTATAGGTGATAATGTATATGCCTAATTGTAAATGTCAAAATTGATATATCATAACCATTATTTACTTGCAATCCGTACAGAATTAACTTAGGCCATAATTTTTCACATATGTTATTGATATAAATAATTTTTCTAGATATGAAAAATAATAAGAGTATTTAAATATTTATGGTTCTTTACAAATTCGATTTACTATATATATATATATATATATATATATATATATATATATAAATACTAGCAGGAACCCGTGCGTTGCAGCGGGGCTGCACCCGTAAACTTTTATTACATATATAATAATTATAAACTAAAACTCATCATGTATTCTTGTGTGACAATTATTTTGGTGGAAGTCCTTTGATATTGAAATCACGAATAAAAAAAATTGATGTGGGAGAATACTGAAAACTTGAATCAGAAGACAAGATTTCAGTCTTTGAAAAAAAAAGTAGGTAAATACTCTAAATGAAGCTATAAAAAAATAAAGAATGGCGTGTGGGATGGGTTTGCCATCCCATAGTACTAACTGGTCGATTTTGTGGTATATTCCCGAATATGCTTCGAACGTATATATGCCATTTCTCATATTGGCGATTGTTTCGTCTAATGAGACACCCATAGGTGTGAAGGAGAAGTTTGTGTTGTATGCGCGGATCAAAGAAACCATGACATTTGATCAAAGAAACCATGAGGTTGCTCTTGATTAACACGACATTTGTCTAATTATAATTTTTAACCGTAAACTTTTATTACATATACAATAACTTTTAAACTAAAAGTCATCATGTATACTTGTTTGACAATTATTTTGGTTTTGCTAATGACCGAGTCAGTCATGAATGAGACGATGCCTATCTCTTTTATTTGAGTTTAAATATCTTAGTCAAATTTTTATGTATTATTTTTAGTATAAGTTAATAAGTTATTTAATTTTTGCATTTTTAAACTAAAAGTCATCATGTATTCTTGTTTGACAATTATTTTAGTTTTTCTAATGACCTAGTCAGTCACGAATGGGACGATGCCTATTTCTTTTATTTGAGTTTGAATATACAACAACAACAACAACAACCTTACCCAGTAAATCCCACACAATAGCACAGCTAAGAGTAGGGTCTGGGGAGGGTGGGATGTAGGCAAACCTTACCCCTATCCTTGCGGATAGAGAGGCTGCTTCCAGAGAGACCCCCGGCTCGGCAAAAAAAAAAAAAAAAAAAAAAAAAAGACCGATAAACTACACTAAAAAACTAATAAAGGGATACTACAATTATATAAACATTGGAAGTAGGGATGAGCATTCAAGCCCGAATACCGATCCCGTCCCGTCCCGATCCCGATACCGTACCGAACCGATACCGAACCGAGGGTTTTCGGGATCGGTATCGGTATCCATATTTATGGATTTTCGGTTTCGGTATTATCGGTATCGGTACGGGATCGGTACGGTATCGGTATTTTAAGGCAAAATACCGATACCATACCGGTACCGTACCGATACCGAACCGATACCGTACCGTACCGTATGTGTTCGGTATCGGGATCGGTATTGGGTTTTTGGACTTTTCGGTATCGGTATTGTCGGGATCGGTATCGGTTCGGTACCGATCCCGTCCCGAGCTCATCCCTAATTGGAAGTGTCATGTATTAGAACAAAGGTATGTATGCCAAGGAAACAATATAACCCATATAGAAACATAGCATGTGTCGTGCATTAAAACAAAAGTAGACATGCAATAAAAGCGGCATAACCCAAAAAGGTATATATGAGACAGTCCCTAAGAATCCTTAGCCTCAATTCTACGTCTCCACGAACTCCTATCTTGGACCATGTCCTCAGAGAGGTGCAGCTCTATCAAATCCTGTTCAATACGCTTATCCCAGGTCAACTTGGGTCTACCTCTACTCCTCCTACCGTCAACAGTCAGCTCCTCCACTACTCTAACTGTCGCTGACCTCTGCCTCCTCCTCACATGCCCAAACCATCTCAATCTCCACTCCTTTATCTTCTCTGAAATCTTAGCCAAACCTAACCTACCCCTAACAATCTCATTTCTTATTCGGTCTAGCCTTGTGTACCCACACATCCACCTAAGCATCCTCATTTCTGCTACATCCATCTTGCGGGCTTGAGTCTTCTTGATGGCCCAACACTCCGACCCATACAGCATGGCCGGTCTGACTGCAACTCTATAGAATTTACCCTTTAGTTTAGTTGGGAACCTCCTGTCGCACAAAACCCCAGAGGCTGCTTTCCATCTACACCAGCCGGCCTGGATACGGTGGGTAACATCTCTATCTATCTCTCCATCAGTTTGAACAAAAGATCCTAGATATTTGAAAGTCGTTGTCTTCGGGATTGCTTGACCATCGATGGTGATCTGCGTGTCACTGACGTCATCTGCACCACTGAAACCACAGTAGAGGTACTCTGTCTTCGAGCGACTAATCCTTAACCCCTTGCTCTCTAAAGATGCTATCCACTCTTCTACCCTCGCATTCAGACTTTGTTTGGTCTCCGCCACTAATACAATATCATCAGCAAAAAGCATACACCACGGAACTGCCTCCTGAATCGATTTGGACAGCTCATCCAGTACCATCGCAAAGAGGAATGGGCTCAAAGCAGACCCTTGATGGAGTCCAATCTCCACGGGAAAGGAATCAGTATCCCCTACAGGGGCCCGAACGCTGGTGACAGACCTTTCATACATATCCTTAATTATATCTATATACTTCCCCGGCACCCCTTTACCTTCCAAAGTATCCCAAAGTAGCTTACGTGGGACACTGTCGTATGCCTTTTCTAGGTCAATAAACACCATATGCAAGTCCCGTCTTTTCTCCCTATACTTCTCCATTAGTCTCCTTAGAATGTGGATTGCTTCAATAGTTGACCGCCCTGGCATGAAGCCAAATTGGTTTGACGAAATATGAGTTACCTTTCTAATCCTAGCCTCAATTATTCTTTCCCATAATTTCATAGTGTGGCTCAGCAACTTAATTCCTCTATAGCTTCCACAACATTGGGCGTCTCCTTTGTTCTTATATATAGGCACCACGACACTACTTCTCCATTGATCTGGCATATGTCCAGACTTGAATATACTATTTGAGTTTGAATATGTTACTCAAATTTTTATGTATTTTTTTTAGTATAAGTTAATAAGTTTTCTACAAGCTTTTATAAAATATATAAGTTAATAAGTTTTTTACAAGATTTTATAAAATACTATTGCATTATAAATATAAATGCTAGATGTAATAACACTACATTATTGTATGTCATTTATTACACTACATTATTAAATGTTAAAATGCAGAGGGACAATATTGTAAATGATAAATTATTTATGCATTAACACTTGTACCAAATGCAAAAACAATGTTTTTATGTGTCTTAAAATTAAATGAAAATTACTATCTTACCCATCCAGAACCTATTATATAGTAGTATAGATATTACATTTCGAATCGGTAAATCATGTCTTATGAGGGGACGAGACATAATTAGAAGTGGTCATGAGTACCCCACTACCAGCACGGTAACATCGCCGCCAGTGATGCTGGTAGTGGATTCGTAGACCGTTTCCTGGTTGTAGTTAACGGATGGCTTCACTGGAGTGTCTCTCTCCCTCCCCATCTCTCTCCCCCTCTCTCCCCTCCCCCTCTCCCCTTCTCCCCCTCTCTCTCTCTCTCAACCACCACTACATAAGACACACACACACGCTCTCTCTCTCTCAACCACCACTACATAACACACACACACACACACTCTCTCTCTCTCTCTCTCTCTCTCTCTCTCTCTCTCTCTCTCTCACCAATACAGAAAAAATCGGTCAGGTGATGTTGAAGAGAAAAAAAGGAATTACAGGGAGATGAGAGGAGATGGGTATGGGTGTTGCAAAAGTATAGTTGAGATGGTGAGTTCTAGAGAGAGAGAGAGGGGAGAGAGGGTGGGAAAGGGTAATACATTATTATTATTATTATTATTATTATTATTATTATTATTATTATTATGTGTGAAAATAATTGATTGTTGGGTAATTGGTAAAGAATCAGTGAAGTGTTGCCTCCAAATAATTGTTTTAGTGAAGTGAAGTGAATCAGTAAAGTGATCTGGCAGTGCAGGATTGGTAGAAATCAGTGAAGTGAATTATTTTTCAGTGGAGTGCCCTGAGAAAGTTTACGGTAAAAACTATCTTAACATAAAAAGAATAAGAAGGATTTTGAGCTTTTGATTTAAATAAATCAGTGGATAGGATCAAAAAGGGGAATATATACATTGGAGTTTCTAAAAGAGAATAAGAATGGGCAAAATAGGTATAACCTACAATTGTTGAGTTTTACTCCCATTTTTTAAACGTCCATAACTTTTTCATACGACATTATTTTTTTTTTATAAATACACCATAAAAACAAGCTTTTTATCCTCTTTCATTTGCATACCATACCGCTATTCCTTTTTTTTTTTTTTTTTGCTGAGGTTGATAACTTGCGTTTTTATCAGGTATAACTTGCATTTTCTTATCAGATATAACTTGCATCTTTTTATCAGGTATAACTTGCGTTTTTTTATCAGATGTAACTTTGCATCTTTTATCAGGTATAACTTGCGTTTTATTATATATAACTTGCGTTTAGGGCTGTAAACGAACCAAACGAACACGAACAAGGCTTTGTTCGTGTTTGTTTGTTAAGGTTTCTTGGACAAACGAACCATTCATGAACACACTAACGAACATAATTCTATGTTTATGTTTGTTTGTTAAGAAATTCAGTTGTTTGCGAACTGTTCATGAACACGGGTCTTGAACACAAACAAACAAAAACAAACATTTAATATGCAACTAACTAAAAAAACATTGTTAATATTAACCGTTAGACAAAGTACATCCACTAAACGATAAGTCAAATTGTACTAACTTAAACATAATTATCTAAAATTACTTAGGCATAAATATATGATATTCCTAATTCAAATGTTCATAATTATCCTAAAAATTGTCTAGATTTATCAATATCCTCAACAAAACACAAGTATACCCTCAACAAAATGCAATTTATCAACCTAGCAAATATATATATATATATATATATATATATTATTTTATATTATTAAAACATTTGCACATTAAAGAATTGTTCATTATACCTTAAGCGTTAGAAAGTTGTACATAGGTGTAAAATGACTGAAATACCCTTATACGTAACTGACTTGGATAACAATGTCACAAAACTGGACTCAGAGTGTTACATAAATTAATGTTAGGTATCAAATCAGACTATCAGAGTAGGTTCAAGCGGAAGCGAAACAAACACACACAAGCAGAAAATAAAGAACACAAGAATATAACGTAGCTCAGTCAAAGTGACCTACATCCACTGGTTGCGATCAGGGTTTATCTTTTATTAGGTGCTCACATAATACAGTTACATCATGGGTATATATAGAACAAGATTATAGTTAACAACTTAATCAACAAGTTAACTAATTAGGTGTAGGATCAAAAATGAACTAATCCAATAATATCCCAGCGATTTGTAAACCTTCAGGTGTGGAATCCCCTCAGGTCTAGCAAAATAATAGTAATATCTAAACAACACACACGAAATCCATAAAATACTCACTTAATCATATTACGTATCAATTAGTGATCAATTACAGACACTGACATGCAAATACAGAGTTTAACACACACAATTAGGTGTGAACAGAGTTTGGGCGCTAAACAACTCGAATGACTGAACTCCCTAACCCAAACTACCAACCTATATATATATATATAAAACTCCTCATTCACTAGAACGACCTAGCGAATGAGTTCATTCGCTATAACCTTACAGTGAATGAGACTTCACTAATGGTTATTCTCTAGAACGACTACAAAAACAATCAAAACTTTACAACTTGATACGAACTACGGACAACGACTATTATAACAACCCAACAGCTACAGATGTAACATCACACAATTTTTATATATATATATATAGAACTCCCTCGTTTATTCATCCGATTCATGTTTACATTATCTTTCCCATCCATTTTATTAATTTTTTTTTGTTTAAATAATGACTTATAATCAATATTAAATTGGATTTTATTAAAAATTCTGATTTAAAAACGTTAAAAAAAATGTTTTCCTGAGCCAGGATTCGAACCCGAGTCCCTGGCGGGCTAAACCTTTACCACACCACACAACCACTACACCATTTGGTGTTTTGTGATGTTAATTAAAACCAATTAAACTCAAACCTGAAAAGTCAAACGTAGTCTCCTAGTCAAGTCAAGTCAAAGTGTTAGTAAATATGGTCTTCTAGTCAAGTCAAAGTTGTTCCTAAATTCTAGCCTAGTCAAAGTAGTCCCTAATTACAACTGCAAATTATACACTATAAATACTATAGCCTACCATTCAACTCTTTATACCATTCAATAAAAAAAAAACATTATTATCACATCTCCCATATACTAAAGTTTTCATCCATCATTATCTTCTCTAGCTAGTTCTGAGTTTTCCAAGGCATTATTACTAAGTGTTTGCACGCTCAATAAAATGCACGAACTCATTATGCACCTAAGGTGAGATTACATAGCCCCTTTTCCATTCACTATTTTTTTTTTTTTTTTGGGTGAAACATGTTACAACATTCAATTTACAATTCAATCACAAGTGTCTATGTGTTATTCTATGTTGCATTATGTCTTAAACATTACTAGGGTAAGCACAATATTCTAGCATAATCATTAACATTGATCAGCCGACGGTATACCATAATAGATCTATTGGACTGACAATCCCACCCGGATACGTGTACCTCCTACATAGGTAGCATGGGTGATTGTTATCGAATTTATAACATAATCGAGTGAACCATGAGCGTATGGGATGGACCACAATATTCTAGTCACAAGGTTTGATTATGCACTCGATTTACCCGCTGGTTTTGTTTTCACATATGGACTAGACTAGCCATGACACTCGAACTGTACAAGTTTTTATTCAATTATCAAAACCTGTGTAATTCTCACCAAATTTTGTTGACCCAAAATATTTTCAAACTTAACATGTTTCAGGTTATAACATGCTCGAAGATTAGAATTAATGCTTGAAGATGTGTATCTAGTATTTTTCATTTTGATGTACAAATTCTTTTAGAACAATTGTATGTAATTTATATAATCAATTAACGAAATTTATTATTTACCATGAGCTACTGAACAATCGTCAATATGTGACATCTCGATGTTTCCGCCATCGATTGGGGTGTTACAGATTGGTATCAGAGCCATGGTTATAGGAAATTAGGTTATTAGAAAAATAATCTAGTCTATAACCATAGGATTATAACCAGTACTTGCTCCTTTTACTTGCAACTCTACTTGTTTCTATTCTCTACCTCTATCCTACTTCTTATCCCTACTTTAGTCCCTACAAGAAGTTTGCTCTCCATAACTGGAACAAAATTCTCAGATCCTAACGTGAAATACCTTATAAATCTCGTCAAAGCTCTATATTCTAATAACGAACACGTGCAATCTGGAAGGGTGAACGCCTGTATTCTGCGTTTTCTGTCTAGGACTGGCATTGTGCATAAATCCCAATCAGACGAGGGACTCGGATGCCTACCTGGGAATTCTCGGGATGAGTGTTCACTTATAGGCTAAAGCATGTCTTCACTATGTTATTAGAATCTAGAAGCTTTGATAAGTCAACGTTTTCGTTTATTCATTTTAATTAATGAATAAATGATTACACTCACTTTCCTTAAAACTAAGCTCTAAAATCTCAAAATTTTACAGCGTAAATCAATCCCATTTCCTAATCATATATGGATTTCACAATCACATTTCATCTTAGCCACATGTTTGATTATTTTCAACACCCTCCCCAAATCATATTATTTTATTTTTCAACATGTTACATATTTCTAAACTGTAACCTCATAACCTGGGTAGACCCTAGCCCAACACTAAAGATTTCTTAATATTGTCAAAATTTTCATCACCTATAAACCATGGAAACTACATATTTTTGTTATAAGATATCCTCAAACTTAATTTCTAAATCCAAATGTTTATTCATTAGCATAACAAAGGATTTTTGATATAATGTCACCTTGATCTATAAAACCTAACGTCGTGTTTAAAATCTTCGACTAAACTAAAATATTCTGATCTAAAGCCACTTAGTTTGTACTATTTAGCAACTTTTGTTTTATATAAGAAACCAGTTTTAAAAAGAAAAATGATAAGATCTTTCCATCCTCATGAATAAAATTTAATCTCCATTGCCACCTAATTATTTTAAACTTGTTCGAACTTTTACAATTTTTGGTATTTATCACAATCATGTTTTCTCATACGTTAGATTCTAACCTTTGATCCAAACCCCACGATTTACACTGCTACATAATCTCCTTACTATAAAATAAACCCTTTATTAACTATTTTCACGTTCACTATCTTTTATAACCTTGATGATGCTTTGAGTTCTTCATCATCCTCTCAAGAACTAAATTCATATTCTTCACCTTCTGGAACATGAACTTGATCCCTATGATAATCAGACTCTTGAAAACTTGATTGTTCGTTGCATCAAACTTGATTCTTAGTTATACATGAGGATTTGATTATCTATTTGAACATTTGATTATTCATGATACTTGAAAGCATGGAATATAAACTATTTGCTATAAACACACCTAGAGTCATTAATCTTGTCTAGGACAACTCTATTACAACTCGCATGCTATACTTGATGCATTTACAAACTTACTTACATGTATATATTACGAACTTGCTACTTATGTGTTAAATAAAAAACAATTGTTACACTTAATCAAACAACTGGTAGAGGATGAAGTACTTGCTCAACAGTTAGTAGAGTAACTGGTAGAGGCTATCGCACCTGCTCAACAATCGGTAGAGGTTCCTACTCACTGACTGGTAGAGGTCTTTTCCTACTCAACAGTTGGACTCATTTTTGGATACATCATACATGTAATTTGATACAAAGATTTATTAGACTCATTGATACAAAGATTCAATCACAAGGTTATTTGGCATTACTTACATATGTGTTTAGAGTCATAGAAGGACACAAAACCCTAATGTAAGGTAAATTGGTGATTGCGGTCCGGAACGTAATCATGAATTTACAGGTACGTTAAGGTAGTGTGGAATTCTATCAAAGTTTTCGGTAGATAATCAATTATAAACTCTAGTTACCTGGTAGTTCATTTAGTCTTTCTATAGTCAATCAACTCATGCATTTCTTTCCTAACACTTAAGTTTAGTGTTTTGCTAGATTCTTATTCTCCTTGCTATTTCAGACGAACCTAATCCAACCTTTAAAACTCACACATATCAAACCTTTTATCCAAATTATTCGAAACAGATTATTCTATTACCTATAAATTCATGTCGTGCCTTAACCCAAATTTTCCAAACCCTAGTTGACTTAATTTCTACCTAATCATCCTCAACCCTGTCTTTTTAATAAACTTCGGGACGAAGTTCCTAAAAGTAGGGGAAACTGTAACATCACACAATTATATATATATATATATATATATATATATATAGAACTCCCTCGTTTGTTCATCTGATTCATGTTTACATTATCTTTCCCATCCATTTTATTAATTTTTTTTTGTTTAAATAATGACTTATAATCAATATTAAATTGGATTTTATTAAAAATTCTGATTTAAAAACGTTAAAAAAAATGTTTGCCTGAGCCAGGATTCGAACCCGAGTCCCTGGCGGGCTAAACCTTTACCACACCACACAACCACTACACCATTTGGTGTTTTGTGATGTTAATTAAAACCAATTAAACTTAAACCGTTTCAAAGTCCCTTAGTCAAACCTGAAAAGTCAAACGTAGTCTCCTAGTCAAGTCAAGTCAAAGTGTTAGTAAATATGGTCTTCTAGTCAAGTCAAAGTTGTTCCTAAATTCTAGCCTAGTCAAAGTAGTCCCTAATTACAACTCCAAATTATACACTATAAATACTATAGCCTACCATTCAACTCTTTATACCATTCAATAAAAAAAAACATTATTATCACATCTCCCATATACTAAAGTTTTCATCCATCATTATCTCCTCTAGCTAGTTCCGAGTTTTCCAAGGCATTATTACTAAGTGTTTGCACGCTCAATAAAACGCACGAACTCATTATGCACCTAAGGTGAGTTTACATAGCCCCTTTTCCATTCACTATTTTTTTTGGGGGGTGAAACATGTTACAACATTCAATTTACAATTCAATCACAAGTGTCTATGTGTTATTCTATGTTGCATTATGTCTTAAACATTACTAGGGTAAGCACAATATTCTAGCATAATCATTAACATTGATCAGCCGACGGTATACAATGATAGATCTATTGGACTGACAATCCCACCCGGATACGTGTACCTCCTACATAGGTAGCGTGGGTGATTGTTATCGAATTTATAACATAATCGAGTGAACCATGAGCGTATGGGATGGACCACAATATTCTAGTCACAAGGTTTGATTATGCACTCGATTTACCCGATGGTTTTGTTTTCACATATGGACTAGACTAGCCATGACACTCGAATTGTACAAGTTTTTATTCAATTATCAAAACCTATGTAATTCTCACCAACTTTTGTTGACCCAAAATATTTTCAAACTTAACATGTTTCAGGTTATAACATGCTCGAAGATTAGAGTTAATGCTTGAAGATGTGTATCTAGTATTTTTCATTTTGATGTACAAATTCTTTTAGAACAATTGTATGTAATTTATATAATCAATTAATGAAATTTATTATTTACCATGAGCTACTGAACAATCGTCAATACGTGACATCCCGATGTTTCCGCCATCGGTTGGGGTGTTACAACAGACACATATGAAATGTATCTACAGTGAGCCTAATAACTAAACTTGTGCCAACTACCAAAGCTTACAAACCCAATAATCTATTACTTGGAGGTTTATATAGACCACATAAACCATCCACGTAACCCATCACCAATAACTTCAGTATTCTTTATTCAAGTCCTCCAAGCCTCCAGTTCCAAGAACAAGCTAAGACTTCATGTACAAGTCCTCCAAGCCTCTAGTTCCTAAGAACAAGCAAAGAAGCTAGTCATATCCACCTTGCAACCACCCCACTCATCAAGTACCAGAAAGGGCAATTGAAGCTCTCCCGAGTTCTAACCCAACAGTCTTGCCAAACCTAGCTGTGATTGAAACCCCTACAAACCCATTATCTTTCTCAACCGGCTTGCACACTCCGTCGGATCCTGAGATACACCAAGAATCATTACTATTCTCCAAATTCAGTAAGTGTTTCTGAGGAGAGATTTTATCAATTGAAACACCAGTCATCAAAACCCAATGGAGTTTTCTATGTACTTAGAACATACACCGTGCTCCCATTGTCACCAAACTCCTGACCAAATTTATAACTTTGATCCTGTTTTGCTTTAATCACCTTGGCACCAGGCTTTGCCCTTGTAATGTGAACCTTCTTTTTCCCCTTTGATTCAGTGAACCATACGTTGTCTTGCTTAACCGGGATGGTCACTCCCTTAGCAAGTGCCTCAATCATATACAATGATCCATGCTTCTTTCCATGGGCGATAACCAGATTATAGTTAATCACCTTCCATTTTCCACCCCTAAACTTTACTTGGAGTCCTTGTTCATCCAATTGATCGACCAAAATAATTCATCTTCAAACTCAGAATCACCTTGATATTCTTCAAGTTACATATGGTCCCCAATGGTGTTACCAGATTAACATATCCCATACCCTTAATATTAAGAATTTGATCATTAGCTAGTTGTACCTTTCCAAAGTCACCATTTTTCATATTCACCATCATCTCCTCGTTACGCATGGCGTGAAATGAAGGACAAGAATCCATGACCCAAGAGTCCACACAGTTTTCCATGCAGAGTAACAACACATCATTATCATTATCAGAGGCATTCCCAACAACTATGCCCATTTCGTTTTTCTTATTTGGACATTGACTCTTAACATGTCCAACTTCATCACAGCTCCAACACGTCTTAACCTTCTAAGCTTTTTCACGACTCCCACTATTTATGATGTTACCCCTTCGCTTACCAACATGAAACAACTCAGAAGATGATCCACCACTGCTCTTTTTTCTAGCGAACGTCTTCACCTAGCACCAAATCCTGGATGCCTTCAAAGGTCAAACCACCAACCATAGTAGAACGGGCCACAATTCTCACAAACACGGACTAGCTAATAGGTAGAGAAGATACCAGAATCACAGCTTGAGTCTCATTATCAAACTTCATGCCCACAGATAAAACCCTGGACATACGAATTAAGATTATTGATGTGATTCGTGAGTGAGCTTCCTTCATGCATCCTTGTCACACCCCGCCTAGGCGAAAATGCGAGGTGCGACTTCGAAAGATTTCCAAGCACAAAGGTCACACGAGCATTGATTAAAATAAAGTGGGAACTTTCATTAAACAACCCGATTTGTTCAACATAAAGTTAATTGTTTAAAAATCACAACCATTGTATATAAATGTCTAGGATTAAAACAACAACACAACGGTCCAAAAGAAGGTATCCCACAAATGCTCGCATGCAACCCCCGCAAGTTCCATTATCCATGCTAATTTCCTGAAAAACATGCATTAAAGGAAACATGGGTCAACATAAAGTTGGTGAGTTCACGAGTTTTCTATATGGTGGACATGTAATCCAAAACCGACTAAATCATTTTCTAGCTAGGGCAATAATCAATATGTGATCTGACATGAGCCCATAACCAAACCTTGACATGTTGTGCCTCACCCATTGTACACTAAAGACAATGAAATGATGTGAAGTGCAAGCACTCTTTTGATATCTGTCATCCGGTTAGAGCGACTGACCAAGAGTTGGGGTGTCAACCTAATAGATTTATCCTAGTGTTTCAGGGCTAAGTCCATAGCTAATGGTTATGGTATGATGTATGACACGAGGGCTTAATGAATCCTGAACTGTAATGTCTCATGTTCACATAATAGTCATGTATTGTAACTGAAAACTGTACGCAAGTTTTTCCCCCGAAAAAATGTAAAAACTGTAGAAGGGGACCATGAATACTCACTTGATGTCTGGATGCTAGACTGAACTGAATCTGGCACTGTATGTATGGTCTGGGATGCCCTAAGTTCATTTAAAGGCAACCTTAAGTCTATGTTTTGTTCTAACTACCATGCAACTGTTCACCCGACTTGGACACCCATGGACTAAAAGCTCATGTACCACTATCCACGTGTGTCGCACACTGTATGTGTTAGAAAATGTTCGTTTTGTCATTAAAGTGACTATGTTTAGTCTATTCTTGGTAAAGCAAGTGTCTTGACTCACTAAATGTTACCGAGTGTCACTTATGTCTCAGTTATGTAAGTCTAGGGGGCATTATGGACACATCTTTTGACAATTTTGTATAAAAATGGCAATTTTAAGTATTTTGTCCTTGATTATACACACATGTTAGTGTGTATCATTGGTTCATAGGAAAACTCTTGTGTTATGCTTATTAACACATGTATTTAAGGTTTTCAACACATGTTTATTAACCAATTCTTAGTATAAGTTGTTAAACTAAACAAGATTGATATGTCTTGGGCCGGCCTCGACCCTATTCACTCACGCATACATTCATTTGTATGTGTGGGTGTACGCGTATGTCCATGTAAGTGTTCCAAGGTGTATGTAATCGCATATATGTAGGTGTGTATGTATAAGCTAAAACATTGGACTTTTATCACAAAACTTAAGTGTTTAAGTTAGTTAATCTTGAAAAACTCTTTGTTATTGTGGTGTGCGAGTGTGTATAGGCCTCGGGTGAGCTCTACATGTAGTCGAATGATGTATAAATGAGGATAAAGGGTTAGATGTTATACCTCACGTGTATAGCCGAGAATACAAGAAAAATAACAAGCTAACTCCTCACAAGAAGGATCCTAGATGCTAGATAAAGACTTGAACTCTCTAGTGGTGGTGTGGGTCGATCGATGCAAGCTCCTTGGGCTCCTTGTCCTTCGGCCGATTGGTTACAAGAAAGAAGTGAGTGGTTTCAAGTGTTAGTGTATCATATGGTGTTGTGGTGTGAACCAAATGAGCTCTTGTGCCTCCTTAAATAGCCGAGTGGTGGTGGTGATGCTCTAGTGTCATTAGCTCACAAAAATAGAAGGTCAATAGGCTACTTTCATGGAGTGCAAAGATAAGATGGCTTGCTTGAGTAATAGGTTGACTTTGAGGCTTTGTTGTGTAGTGTAGGGGGTGTTTTTGCAGCCGCTAATAGTCATGGGGAAGGGGCACTTTTTATTTGTGGTAAAGGTGACAAGGTAATCATTCTCATGTGTTCTATGTTGTGCCTTTCTAGTGCAAGAGTTTAACCTTGAAGCATGTGTAGTGTGTCTAGGGAATGCCATAGCCGAAATTATGGAAGGTTTTGTGGGTCTTGGGTAGTCAACATTCCCTCATCCATGTTGTAAGTTTAAGTGCTTGGCTACGTTGGTGAAACATCTTGGAAATGATAAGCGAGAGGTGGTGTGTTCATGTGGTTTTTGTTGGATCATGTAGGCCGATTTTTGTAAGGATATATGGATACTCATGGAAGGTCAAATGTTATGGGGAGTGTTAGTGGGAAAAGCTTGCTTCTATGTTGGTGTATATCCTAGGTTTGAGTGCTCTCTAGATAAGAATTGTGACTAGGAAATGATAGGGCATGTGTATGCATCTATATATGCGAACGTGTATATATATATTGTGTGAGTGGTATTTGTCATTTTCTCACCATATGATTGTGTGTTTATGTGGCCGTGTGTATATATATGTATATAGAGGTGTGAGTGTATCTTGTACAAGTTAGCTAGTGTCCAAAACATTACACACACTCTTGCCTTGGGAACATGTGGGCCGAAATTATGCATAGGAAAAGAGCAAGGTATTCTTGGCAAGTCAACTTGTGTAAGCTTGGTTAACTAAGGTGGACTATGATCCCATTTAGGTAAATGTCTTGGATTTGATGGGATTGTGTTATGATGTGTACATACATGTGCATGTATAGTCGTATGTATGCATGTATAAGTAATAGTGTATTTACTTGATTCACATACTCATACAAGTCTATATGGATCAAGTTTTGAGGTTTGCGGGTAGACATATTGTTCATATATGTACTAGCTTTCTAGAATACACGTTGGTAACCTCTTTGTTCATGTACATTGTTTGATTTTGTGCTTGTCAAGGCAACAGTTTGAAAATGTATGCTTACTTGCATGGATGTCTCATCGTTAGGGTTTTGCATGGAACTCCTATAGTCTAGCATGAAATATTTGACTAACTGAGGCCTTGAACTAACTAATGTGTCTACTGTTGGACTGTATGCCTTGGGATTGACCCGTTGGAACCTTGTATAGCCCAACTATGATGACATGTAATGAAATGCACACGGTGAACATGTAGCTAAGTGTACGGATATGACCTGTGAGCTGGATGATCTTGTCAGTCGGGCTGTCCCTGATCTGGAAGATGTTGCTAAGTGAACATGTAGCTAATGTGTCTACTGTTGGACTGTCCCTAATCTGGAAGATCTTATCAGTCGTCTCATGGAGGAGTTCGGGACCTGTCAAATGTTTATTCCCTACTTCGGCCCAACACACAGGCAATCGACATTTGCGTCCATACAATGCTTCGAAAAGGGCAGCTTTGATGCTGGTGTGGTAGCTGTTATTGTAGGAAAATTCGATCAATGGCAAATGCATATCCCAATTTTCCCCAAAGTCAATTACACATGTGCGGAGCATGTCCTCCAGCGTCTGGATGGTCCTTTCACTCTGCCCATCTGTCTGAGGATGGTAAGAGGTGCTCATGTCTAATCTGGAACCAAGAGCTTCTTGCAATGATTGCCAAAACCTCAAAGTGAAGCGACTATCTAGGTCAGAGATTATGGAAGTAGGCACACCATGCCTTGATATAATCTCATTGATGTATAATCAGGATAATTTCTACGTTTTGTATGTTTCCTTGAGCGGCAAGAAATGTGCAGACTTTGTTAAACGGTCAACAATCACCCAAATCGCATCATGACCACGAGATGTTCTTGGCAACTTGGTGTTAAATCCATAGAGATTTGTTCCCATTTCCAAAGAGGAATCTCTGGCTGGTGAAGCATTCTTGACGACTTCTGGTACTCTGCCTTGACCTTTGAACACGTTAGGAAACGTCTGACATAGGTCGCAATACAACCCTTGATGTTAGGCCACCAATAGAACTGCTTGAGGTCCTTATACATCTTATCTGCGCCAGGGTGTATTGAGTACTTGGACTTATGGGCTTCATCAAGAACCAAATCACGCAAACCTCCATACAAAGGAACCCATATTCTATTCAAGAAATACTTTGTCCCATCAGGCCTCGTCTCCAGCTGACTTGCCTGACTGTATAGAGCTTCATGTCCAATATTACTATCCTTAAGAGCTTCCTGCTGAGCCTGACGAATACAAGCAGTGAGATCGGTTTGAATGGTCATGCCTAACGCACGAACACGCAACGTTTTGGCACGTTCCTTTCGGCTTAATGCGTCTGTTACAACATTTGCCTTCCCTGGATGGTACTTAATCTCACATTCATAGTCATTGAGTAGCTCAACCCATCGTCTCTGACGCATGTTCAAATCCTTCTGGTCAAAGATATGTTGTAGGCTCTTATGGTCAGTAAAGATAGTACACTTAGTCATATAGAGGTATTGTCTTCATATTTTGAGTGCGAACACTACTGCACTCAACTCCAGATCGTGGGTTGTGTATTTTCATTCATGCACCTTGAGTTGACGAGAAGCATAGGCTATAACCTTGTTCCTCTGCATCAAGACACAATCGAGAGCTTGGTGAGATGCATCGCAATAGACCACGAAATCCTCCATTCCCTCTGGCAGTTAGAGAATAGGTGCGCTGCATAACTTGAGCTTTAGGAGCTGAAAAGCGGATTCTTGTTGATCTCCCCATTCGAATTTCTTGTCTTTTTGGGTCAAGACTGTCAGGGGCTGGGCTATCTTTGAAAATTTTTCGATAAATCGCCGATAGTAGCCAGCTAACCCAAGAAATTGCCGAACTTCTGTTGGGGTATTGGGTCTAGGCCAGTCTTTGATCGACTCTACCTTGGCTGGATCAACATGTATAGCTTTATCGTTCACCACGTTACCGAGGAAATGAACTTCACGAATCCAAAATTCGCATTTGGACAACTTGGCATACAACTTTTCCTCCTTGAGTAGATTTACAATCATTTTCAAATGTTGCTCATGCTCTTCTCGAGTTCGTGAGTAAATCAGAATGTCATCAATGAATACGATCACGAACTTGTCGAGGTACGGTTTACACACCCTGTTCATCAGATCCATGAACACTGCTGGTGCGTTCATCAAACCGAAGGGCACTCGAAATGGCCATACCGCGTCCTGAAAGCAGTCTTGGGTATGTCCTCTTCGTGAACACGTAACTGGTGGTAGCCTAACCTCAGATCAATCATCGAGTAGAAACTGGAGCCTTGCAACTGATCAAACATATCATTAATTCGGAGAAGAGGGTAACGGTTCTTCACCATAAGCTATTTCAACTCTCTCTAGTCGATGGACATGCAAAACGATCCGTCCTTCTTCTTGACGAACAGAACTGGAGCTCCCCAAGGTGATGAGCTTGGTCAGATGAATCCCTTGTCAAGCAACGCCTGCAACTGGGTGGAAAGCTCTTGCATCTTAGATGGAGCCAAGCGGTAAGGTGAACAGGCTACGGGAGCAGCTCCTAGAATGAGATCAACACGAAACTCGACTTGCCTTGCAGGTGGCAATCCTGGCAGATCTTCGGGACTGACCTCTGGAAAATATCTTATGACAGGGATGTCTTCAATCCGGTTCACCTCTGGCTTCTTCTCATGCATAAGTGCTAAGAAAGCAAAATGACCTTTTCGTAAGCACTTCTGTGCCTTCATGCAAGACACCGATCGCAACGGGGTCTTCATGCGCTCCTCCTATATGGACAAAACCTCTCCATTGGGCAACGGAATTCGAAACACTTTTGCGAAACAGATGACCTCCACGGGGTTCTTTGACAACCAATCCATACCAACCACAATGTCGAAACTACCTAATTCGATCGGTAGAAGATCGATACTAAACTCATGATCTCCTAACCTCAACACACAATTCTAAACTACTTCTTCGGACCTAATTGTATTACCATTGGCCAACTCTATGGAGAAATGTTCATGCAACTTATGTGACTCTAATCTGAGGGTTCGTTTAAATTCTGTTGACATAAAGCTTAGATCGGCACCGGTATCAAATAGTACAGAAGCAGTACGATTGTTTACGAGGAAAGTACCCGTGAAAACATTAGGATCCTCGCGTGCATCATCGGCTCCCATGACAAAAGCCCTGCCACGAGAAGACCTCTCAGCTTGGGGAAGTCTTTCTTGAAATGGTCGGTAGCACCACAATCAAAACATCTTGGTTTACCATCAGAACTCACAACTGCTTTGGCCAGACACTGCACTGTGGGATGTCCCATCCGCTTGCACTTCTCGCATTTGATACTATCGCACATCCCCAAATGATGGTACTTGCACTTGTCGCAGAGTGGGTGGGGCCCGTTGTATGGCTTGCGAGAGTCAGTAGCGGTGGCAACAAAAGCTTTGACGGTTTTGGGCTTCTTGCGAGAATCACCCTCTGCACCTTTCCCCTTCTTGAAGTGGGACCACTTACGCTTGTTTCCAGAGCCTTCACCCTTGTCGGATTCCTTTTGGGTTAGGGATCCCATGCGTACCGCATCGTCGGTAAGACTGTGAGCAAGGGTGACAACATGCTGAATGGAAGCTGGAGTAGCAGTGGTAACCATGCTACGAATCTTAGGAGAAAGTCCCCGGATGTATCGTTCTACCCGCTTGTACTCAGGGGTAACCGTGTGTGGAACTAGACGAGAAAGCTCATGGAATCGAGTGGTATAGGTCGTGATGTCCGCACCATTCATGGACAGATTCCATAACTCAGTCTCCAACTTCTGCAGCTCACTGCGCGGGCAATACTTGTCCATCAACATCGACTTCAACTCGATCCAAGAGAGATTGTAGGCAGCATCATGACCCAAGGTCTGCACTTGTAGGTTCCACCGTGTCAGCGCCTCGTCCTGGAAGGTACAGGTGACGTACTTGATCTTCTGGTCTTCCGCGTAACCACTAATATTGAGCACAGACTCCGTTTTCTCAATCCATTGGACAATACCAATTGCTCCTTCTGACCCACGAAAGTTCCAGGGCTTGCATGCCATGAAAGTCTTGTAGGAACACCCACGTATGGGATTCTCTATTTCTGCAGCGTCAGAAATATTGGATCATTAACGAAAGGATCGGCATAAGATACAATCAAGACTAGGAAGGAATAGGCAAAAGCTTTACCAGTCTCAGGTTCCTAGGTTCTGCATCGGCCTGCAGCGCCTGAACCGCCGATTGAATCGGCGCGGTTCGCCTCATGTTGTGCAATAGCCTCTGTGATTACCCTGGCTAGGTCCGCTGAGGTGGTCGGAAAAGCTTCTTCCTCAGAAGTCGAACGAGTAGTTCTTTTGGGAGGCATGTTCTTCTAATACACACGATTAAAAGAATGAGACACATATCACTGTATAATATTGTCATGCTATACACCAAGCAAACAACTATGCAATCAACACAAATGGCACACCAATCGCAAATGCATGGAACAACCATAATAACAACATATGAAATCATAATACCAAGTTTCTAATTAATAATTAAACCTGCTAAATAAGTTTCATGTTTTACATTAATAATAATAATACTGGCATACCGCCTTACAAGTTTTAATTAATAAGTCAAAACATAGCATAAAGAAATCCTACGGGGACGGGGGTGGGAAAGCAGCTGATAGAACTGCGACGGCGGCGATCATCCTCGCCTCGATGTCATCCAATCTAGCCTCTAACTCGGCAACACGCTCCTCTGTCGCGGTGCGTCCCTGCTCATCCTCGTACACACGTGTACCCAACTCAGACAGTCGGTAGAGAATAGGATCTCTGGTACTGCCAACTAGATACAGGTCGTCCTCAATCCCCTGGACCCTCCCATGCAACACTGCTACCTCCGTGTCGTGACGCTCAATCATGTCATGGACGGAGTAGTGTGTGTGGCGTACAGGAGCTGGCTCGAAGCCGGTAGGTAGTGGGGCATCTGAGGGTGGCTGAGATGGACCTCCAGTCTCAAAGGTATAGGGAACCTCGCCGCCAGTGTCCTCGTCAGAGTAAGCTAGGAATCCATCGACAGTCGGCAAATAGGTCCTCCTACGAGCCCGGGATCTCCGGAGAAGCTTCCGTCTAGACGGCTCTGGGTCCTCTGGAGCTAGTGGCTGGGGATCGGCTGGTGCCGGAGGCTCGGGGTCAATCAGGGCAGGAGCCTCGGATGGAGCGATAGGAGCCAGTGGAAGGAGTACTCGCTTCCGGGGGGTGTACATCATACGTGCCCCGCCCGGACATGGTCGAAAGGACGGCACCCGGGGCTCTGGCTACTGCTGGGGTGCATCCTCCTCCTCATGTGCCTTACCTTCAGGCACGACATCCTCATCCTCCGATACTAGGTGATCAATCTGCATCTGATCATCCTTGACATCTGAGTCACTAGAATCGGGCTCATAACCCTGCTAAAGAACGTCGGCTGGAGGGCTATCCGGAATGACCTCCTCATCAGAATCCGAAAGAATGATAGGGTCATCTTGGTGTGCCATGATCCTGGAAACCAATGAACACACATGCGTGTCAGTAATCATGTGGTGTACTTAGTATATCTAATAATGTGTGAGATATGTAACTAGCATGGAACTTGCGTAGCGCGTCGGGATAGGTGTTTTATTTCTTTCTTTGGAAAACATTTCGAAATCAATTTCCGTTTAGATTATTGTTTGACTCAAAATAATCTCAGTTCGCTATAACCTCGTGCTCTGATACCAATCTGTCACACCCCACCTAGGCGGAAACGCAATGTGCGACTTTGAAAGATTTCCAAGCACAAAGGTCATACGAGTATTGATTAAAATAAAGTGGAAACTTTCATTAAACAACCAGATTTGTTCAACATAAAGTTAATTGTTTAAAAATGACAACCATTGTATATATATGTCTAGGATAAAAACAACAATACAACGATCCAAAAGAAGGTATCCCACAAATGCTCGCACGCGACCCCTGCAAGTTCCATTATCCATGCTAATTTCCTAAAAAACATGCATTAAAGGAAACATGGGTCAACTTAAAGTTGGTGAGTTCACGGGTCTTCTATATGGTGGACATGTAATCCAAAACCGACTAAATCATTGCCTAAAGACAATGAAATGATGTGACATACAAGCACTCTTTTGATATTTGTCATCCGGTCAGAGCGACTGACCAAGAGTGGGGTGTCAACCTAATATATCTATCCTGGTGCTTCATGGCTAAGTCCATAGCTAATGTTTATGGTATGATGTATGACAAGAGGGCTTATTGGATCCTGAACTATAATGTCTTATGTTCACATAATAGTCATGTATTGTAACTGAAAACTGTACGCATGTTTTTCCCCCGAAAAAATGTAAAAACTGTAAAAATGGGTCGTGAATACTCACTTGATGTCTGGATGCTAGACTGAACTGAATCTGGCACCATGTGTCTGGACTGGGATGCCCTAAGTTCATTTAAAGGCAACCTTAAGTCTATGTTTTGCTCTAACTACCATGCAACTGTTCACCCGAGTGGGACACCCGTGAACTAGAGGCTCCCGTACCATTATCCACGTGTGTCGCACACTGTATATGTTAGAAAATGTTCATTTTGTCATTAAAGTGACTATGTTTAGTCTATTCTTGGTAAAGCAAGTGTCTTGACTCACTAAATGTTACCGAGTGTCACTTATGTCTCAGTTATGTAAGTCTAGGGGCATTATGGACACATCTTTGACAATTTTGTATAAAAATGGCATTTTTTAAATATTTTGTCCTTGATTATACACACATGTTAGTGTGTATCATTGGTTCTTGGGAAAACTCTTGTGTTATGCTTATTAACACATGTATTTAAGGTTTTTAACACATGTTTATAAACCAAGTCTTAGTATAAGTTGTAAAACTAAACAAGATTGATATGTCTTGGGCCGGCCTCGACCCTATACACTCACGCATACATTCATTTGTATGTGTGGGTGTACGCGTATGTCTATGTAAGTGTTCCAAGGTGTATGTGTTGGGTCTATAATAATGAGATTGACGCTATCAAATAAATATTGGTGATCCATATTGGTGTTTTACTATTTAGGACCGAGAACACTTGGGTTTTCAGTTATTTAAGGTGTTTGGATCGAGAATTCATAAGTTCTCAGTTGGGCTTGGGCTAGGCTATGTGGGCCAAACCTAGTATAGTTACTATATAATGCTTTGTTCTAGTCATTTGTTAGGTTAGCGGTTTGCACATTATCAATAGAATTCTCTCTTGTATCAGACGGTTCATTGTAATCGTATGCAAGGGAGTTGTTATTTAATTGTTCATCTTTGTTCTTGAATCATCACAATCATTGTTTCAGCCTTTGATTGTGATTACTTGATATTGGGTATTTGTTTGGGACTTACAATTGGTATCAGAGCAATTGAAGCTTGTTCAAGGCTCGGTTTTGATATCAAGGGATTCAAGAGGTTTTTTTTATTGATAGAATTCTTTTTCTTCGATTAGTTTTTAATTCGGAATCCAACCGAAACTTTTGACTGAAATTTATTTTGATAATCTTCATGAAGATATTTAATTGAGAATTTTGTTTGAAAATTTTTTGATGATCTTTTACCGAAAATTGTTTTTGCGGTTGGTAGGTTCTTCATTGGGGACTAAAAAGTTTATTACGTAGTTTTTTTTAATCAAAATTATTCTATGAGATCAAAATTCTGATTTATGTTATTTATGTATTGGGCAATTGATTCACATTGGATTCTACCGGATTTTTTTTTGTTCTTGAAGAAGTGTAAAAAAAAATCATGAAGAAGTGTTTTGATCTTGTTCTAGAAATTTAGAAGGTGTTTGAGCATGATTTGGAAGGTTGTTAAATTCAAAAGATTTGATAAAATTTTGGAACTCAAAAAAAAAAAAAAAAAAAAAGAAGAAGAAGAAGAAGAAGAAGAAGAAGAAGAAGGATATTATCTCCAAAATTTTAAGGATTTGACTTGATCTTCTTTTGTTCTCGAAATTCAAGATTCTCAGGTATAATGGTTCTCGAATTAATTCTTGGATTTCATTGTTCTCCATGATATCAATTAGTCTATGATGTTCTCGATTACAAATGTTCTCAGTCAAGTTCTCAGCTGTAGTATATAAGGAGTTTGTTGAGTTCGGATTTGCAAGCTCTCGGATCCGGGTGTTCTAGAATTTGTCCAGTTCTCTCTTTTATTTTGGGATCTTGATTGTTATCTTTTATTTTTAGATCTTAGCTTGAACTTTTACATGTGTCTTAACTCATCATAGGTTCTCGATCTTGAACCGTGTTCTCGGCTTTTATGTGTCAAGCTTATTGTTTCCGGTATCAAAGGTTATGGCACTAGTTCTTGATTACTAGTTCTAATTTGTAGTTCTCTGATTCTAGTCTACTTACAAGTGGTTCTCGGGTTTTTTTGCTTTGGTTCACGAATTTAGCTTGGTTCCCGGAGATTTGTTTCCGTTCTCGGAATTCTATTAGGATTTCACACAGTTCTCGGACTGCTCAGTTTTGGATAAAGTCCTAAATACGTTCTCGACTCATTCATAAAAGAAGTTCTCGGATTTTTGGTATTCGGGTTTCAAGACCTGTTCTCAGTTTGTTCTTGTTCTCGGATTAGAGTTCTCGAAGTTCATTTGTGTTTCCGGATCGGTTCTCGGATTTAAAGGGTTTGTGGATCGTCATTTATCAATTTAAAATGTCTGCTCAACTTGATCTACTAAAAAAATGAATTCAATGGATTTTGACATCTCTTAAATGAAACTGCTGAAGCACAAATCAACAGATTTACGAAACTCATGTGTAAAATGAAGTCTGACGGAATTGAGGTGTCATACAGTGAAGTTAATAAAACACTTCTGAATGCTCTGCCACGTTCACGTCATTGGGATACAAGTGTTTTTAAAATCAAGAACACTGAGAATTTGCGTACAACAAAGCTTGAAGATTTGATCTCAATAATAAACAAGTATGATCAGGATGAGAAGCCAAAAAGTTAAAAATGTTGCTGCCACTCTGCCAAGTTACATATCTCCTACAACTTCTGCATCCGCTCCTGCTGTTCAAGTACCTATTGAGTATCAGGTTCCTGTGCTGGTACGATATATCAAACATGCTTCACATGAGGTATTTTCTGATCTATGCTCTAATGCTTGTGCTGAAAAGGCTAAATATTACGTAGGATATAACTTTGAGTTAGTAAGAGAAAATGATGAACTAAAAGGAAAGATTTCTTGTCTTAATAGTCGAACCTCTGCCTACAAACTTAGATTAGAAGCCTTAAAAAAGGATGCCGTTCAATACAATGATGATTTAAGCAATAAAACTTGCCTTGTAATGCATCAGAAGAAAGTTATTGATGAACTTAGTGCTGAGCTAGATTCTTTGAAATCAAAATTTGAAAATGCCGATTTTCACTTTAGAAAATTTGATTGTTCTAGTGAGCGTGTTGAGAAAATAAGAAGTTCAAAACTCAAGTTTAGGGAAAACAAAGGAGCTGGTATAGGTTTTGTAGAAATTGCACCTCCCTACAATCACAACTACACCGGATTGCCTCTTTTGGATGAGGAAATAGATAATGAGAAAAATATGGAATATGGGAAGGGGTTGGTGGTTGAACCCGCAAAGAGTGTTCCCATAAAGATAACAGAACCAAATGGGTTAGTGGTAGAGCCGGTTAAGTCTGTGCCAATTAAGATTGCTGAACCAGAAGGGCACATGAAACAATCTAAGTATGTGGCTCCATTTAGTGATGTTCTTATTGCTAAGTTTGTTAAATTAGAAAGTGATGAAATGAGCAACCATGTTAAATCTGAAAATAACAACTCTGACATTGTCGATGCTGACAAAGCTTCAACAAAATCGAATTCCTTGTTAGGATCAATTGAATCTATGTTGTTTAAAAGCATTGCCAAATCTATAAACTCTAAAAGCTCTTCAAGTTCGTTAACTGGGTCAGAAACATCAGATGAATCTGACTCAGAAAATTTGTTTGATTCAAAAACTGTCGGGACAGGAACAGTAAAAGAAGTAACTACTGAATTTAAATGTGTGAATAATTCTGATGCTTCTACTTCATGTGCAGAAACAGGTTTAGTTGAAGAATGGACTGAAGGAGATAAAGAATATTTTAATTCTAATGACTTTAAACTAAAAACAATTTCTAATTCTTCTGTTAAAAGTGATGTTAGTGTAGGCTCGGTTCTTAAGAGCAATGAACCTACCTCAACTGCTTTTGCTAAAACTGATAATGGTTGTTTGAAAACTTCAAAGTTGTCAAGTAATGCATGTCCTTATGTGCCAAAGTTTTTCTTGAAACCAGTAGTAAATGGCACGACTGAGAAATATGTGCCACCAAAACCTGTTTTACAAAGAGAAAAATGTTTTCAGATTAATAGAAAACATACTTGTTCTAACTCTCATAAACAGAGAAGGACACAGAAACAACCAGCTGCACAAGGAAGGACTTGTCCTCATAAATCACTAGAATTTGCAAGTGCTACAGATCAAAAAGTGTTGCATATTCTAAAAAAAGCAGAAAGTTTGAGGATAGTTCCAACAAATCATCTAACAGATCTTATCATTCGCATATATCATCTTCTGTTGGATCGAATGAACCAGGATATGCTCCCTACATGAAGAAGCAAATGTGTTACAATTGTGGAATTCCTAGTCACATCGCAAGAAAATGCACATATCGTCCTTATGTTCCCTATTACAGACAAAATCAGAGGGTTACACCTTGGGATAACTACCATTCTAAGTCAATGAAGGTTCCTCAACCTAAGACAAGGAAGAATGTATATCCAAAGGTTAAACCATCTGATGGGGACTAGATTGCTGCTAAGAACAAACGAAAGGTTGTTGAAGAACAAAAACAGATTTCAAAATCTAAACAACCTGAAAAACCAAAAGTGCTTACTCCAAAAGTAGCTAAATAATTTATTAAGCCTAAACTACTTTGGAAACCAAAAGCAGCAGCAATTCCAAATTTAAAGGACATGTGTTTGAAAGAAGTGTCATAGTGTCATACATTGATGCTTCTTGACTGCCTAGGATCGCTATGGCCTGGGTACCGATATCTAACTAATCTCCTTATTCATGCAGGGACAGCCAAGGAGGATTATCAATAACCACTGGTGTGTTGGTAGTAGTTGTTCTAAGCATATGTTAGGTGACATCTCCCTGTTACATACCTCTACATCTTTTAACACAGAGTATGTTTCCTTCAAAGGAGATAAGGGAGGTAAGGTAAGCATGGCAGGTATATTTAAATTTGATGCACGAAGTTTGAAAATGATTGATTGGTCATTATTTGAAAATGGTTATAGAAAATAACAAAAAGATTTTCTTATTTTTAGGTAAATTTAATACATAAATTCTTCTTTTCTCTGTATTTATGCACAAAATTTAGGGGGAGAAGGGAGAAACTAGAAATGAAATAAAAAAAATAGTGTTTTATTTTATTTTATTTATGTACAAAATTTAGGGGGTGATAGGAGAGAAAATAAGAAAAATACAAAAACATGTGAAAAAGAAAAACTACAAAAGGCGTTTTTGTTGTATCACTTGTGAAAAAGGCAGACACACGTAAGACCAGTATTGAAACGGTTAGGCTCTAGGGAGATGTGTTGGTAGGCTTGTCCTTATGACTGGAAAATTGGCTGATCTAGTGACACACTTAAAGATAACATATGGCCTTAGTAGGAAACGTCACTTGGAATTGGTACATTTTTTATTTGAATGCTTGTGTGACGTCCCGATACATACTGTGTTCTAGATCTGAAACCCTTTTCTGAAAAACTCATGTATCTCCTTTGTTTCGTGTAAGCAAAGACCTTATGATGCTAGGCAATGTCAGTTTCTGCTACATCCAGATATATGCTGACCTAGCTGTACATTGTCGCGCTGTAGATCAAAAACGCCAAAAGAGACCAATGAGCCCAAAAAGATGCCAATGTGCACAACAAAAAAAGGCCCTTTAGAGCCCAAAACACCAAAACCTATATCATTTGAGAAATCAAATTGATTTGTATATTATACCACTCTATTTCTTAATGATATATTCTTTTCTCTTCTCAACCAAGTCCCAGTTAAGGTTTCAGAATTCTAGAATAGACACCGTAAAAATATGTGGTAGGGAAACTGCTTGCATGATAGAGTGTACCGCATATAATTCTAGAATTTGATTGTGACTTGCTTGAGTGTCCATAATTAATACACCAAAACATGATAAATCAATCACGGGCAGTCAAATAAGAAGGTCTAAGGCAATAAGTTTAAATGTACGAATATACTGGCAATTGCTCGGACCAACTAGAGTAGATCCGTGTTGATAAGTGTCCCTGAGTATAAATCACAGTGATTCAATCCCCCAAGAAAAAAATGTGCAGTTATTTTTATTTCAATTTCTTTTTCATTTATTTTGATTCTTATTGTTTTGCTTTTGAGTTTAGTTTTATTTTGGTTTTATAAAATCAACCATTCTCGAATATTTGACCTATCATCCACAGTGAAAGAAATCCGAATTTTTGAAATTTTCGTGTGAAAGTAGGTTATATTTAGATGTTTGCTTACAAAGTTCTGAGAATGTGCAGAATTTGATCTGAATCAAGAAACAGGGGTTGATGAAGAATCATTTCCAGTTGCTGACAAGCATGAAGCATCGTGATGATAAGATGTACCTGAGGCAGAAGAACTTGATGTGATTGCATGCTCTGATAATAAAACACATGCAGAAGTACGTGTGATCCTGCTTGATGACAATGATTGGAAAAGAAAGAGATATGAGAATCCTCCTCTCACATCTTCTTTAGAAAATGATCAAGCGAATGCTGATGATGATTAAAGTGTGGATCTTACTCCCATAAAAGAAGAAAAGGCCCAAGTTTGAGAGTACAAAAAAGAAGACTTTCAACAAAACAACACCAACAACCCAGCAACAATCAAGGGAAAGATCACAATGCTGCATTCATGTTATGAAGACCATTTGATAGCATCAGTCTAGGGGGAGATTGTTGGGTCTATAATAATGAGACTGACGCTATCAAATAAATATTGGTGATACATATTGTTGTTTTAATATTTAGGACCGAGAACACTTGGGTTCTCAGTTATTTAAGGTGTTTTGATCGAGAACTCATAAGTTCTCAGTTGGGCTTGGGCTAGGCCATGTGGGCTAAACCTAGTATAGTTACTATATAATGCTTTATTCTAGTCATTTGTTAGGTTAGCGTTTTGCACATTATCAATAGAATTCCCTCTTGTATCAGATGGTTCATTGTAATCGTATGCAAGGGAGTTGTTATTTAATTGTTCATCTTTGTTCTTGAATCATCACAATCATTGTTTCCGCCTTTGATTGTGATTACTTGATATCGGGTATTTGTTTGGGAGTTACAGTATGTAATCGCATATATGTAGGTGTGTATGTATAAGCTAAAACATTGGACTATTATCACAAAACTTAAGTGTTTAAGTTAGTTAATCTTGAAAAACTCTTTGTTATTGTGGTGTGCGAGTGTGTATAGGCCTCGGGTGAGCTCTACATGTAGTCGAATGATGTATAAATGAGGATAAAGGGTTGGATGTTATACCTCACGTGTATAGCCGAGAATACAAGAAAAATAACAAGCTAACTCCTCAGAAGAAGGCTCCTGGATGCTAGATAAAGACTTGGAACTCTCTAGTGGTGGTGTGGGTCGATCGATGCAAGCTCCTTGGGCTCCTTGTCCTTCGGCCGATTGGTTACAAGAAATAAGTGAGTGGTTTCAAGTGTTAGTGTATCATATGGTGTTGTGGTGTGAACCAAATGAGCTCTTGTGCCTCCTTAAATATCCGAGTGGTGGTGGTGATGCTCTAGTGTCATTGGCTCACACAAATAGAAGGTCAATGGGATACTTTCATGGAGTGCAAAGATAAGATGGCTTGCTTGAGTAATAGGTTGACTTTTAGGCTTTGTTGTGTAGTGTAGGGGGTGTTTTTGCGGCCGCTAATGGTCATGGGTAAGGGGCACTTTTTATTTGAGGTAAAGGTGACAAGGTAATCATTCTCATGTGTTCTATGTTGTGCCCTTCTAGTGCAAGAGGTTGACCTTGACGCATGTGTAGTGTGTCTAGGGAATGCCATAGCCAAAATTGTGGAAGGTTTTGTGGGTCTTGGGTAGTCAACATTCCCTCATCCATGTTGTAAGTTCAAGTGCTTGGCTATGTTGGTGAAACATTTTGGAAATGATAAGCGAGAGGTGGTTTGTTCATGTGGTTTTTGTTGGATCATGTAGGCCGATTCTTGGAAGGATATATGGATACTCATGGAAGGTCAAATGTTATGGGGAGTGTTAGTGGGAAAAGCTTGCTTCTATGTTGGTGTATATCCTAGGTTTAAGTGCTCTATAGATAAGAACTGTGACTAGGAAATGAGAGGGCATGTGTATGCATATATATATGCGATCGTGTATATATATTGTATGAGTGGTATTTGTCATTTTCTCACCATATGATTGTGTGTTTATGTAGCCGTGTGCATATATATGTATATAGAGGTGTGAGTGTTTCTTGTACAAGTTAGCTAGTGTCCAAAACATTGCACACACTCTTGCCTTGGGAATACGTGGGCCGAAAATATGCATAAGAAAAGAGAAAGGTATTCTTGGCAAGTCAACTTGTGTAAGTTTGGTTAACTAAGGTGGACTATGATCCCATTTAGGTAAATGTCTTGGATTTGATGGGATTGTGTTAGGATGTGTACATACATGTGCATGTATAGCCGTATGTATGCATGTATAAGTAATAGTGTATTTACTTGATTCACATACTCATACAAGTCTATATGGATCAAGTTTTGAGGTTGCGGGCAGACATATTCTTTGTATATGTACTAGCTTTCTAGAATACACGTTGGTAACCTCTTTGTTCATGTACATTGTTTGATTTTGTCCTTGTCGGGGCAACAATTTGAAAATGTATGCTTAGTTGCATGGATGTCTCATCGTTAGGGTTTTGCATGGAATTCCTATAGTCTAGCATGAAATATTTTACTAACTGAGGCCTTGAACTAACTAATGTGTCTACTGTTGGACTGTATGCCTTGGGATTAACCCGTTGGAACCCTGTATAGCCCAACTATGATGACATGTAATGATATGCACACGGTGAACATGTAGCTAAGTGTACGGATATGACCTGTGATTTCGACGGGTATCACAATCCTAGTTATGAACACCTTATTACTGGCAGAAGGCTTTTCATACATATTTGACAGAGCTTTTTCATATTTTATGTACCTGATTTTAGTAATTATAAAGATGTCATTTTCCCGATGCCAAAAACTTGGTGCGTCAACTCCAAAACCTTGGTTTTGGGAAAAAGACTAATTTTTACTAAACCTTTTTAACAAGTTTTAAGTTTATAAGTAAACGATAAATACTTAGAAAATAAAACCAACATATAGGCAGAGAACCTGACGTGCATAGTATAGTTTTCTAGGGTAAATACCGAGTATCATATTCCTAGAGAACATACTTTCCCCTACTCAACCTTTCATCAAATAACTGATCGGGTTTGAAAGGAAAATAATACGGAGGGGTTCTAAAATAAAAATGGTTTTTGAAAAAGGTTTTGGTTTTGAAAATAAAAAGATAAAATAGTAGAGGTAGTAAACATGCATATCTCGGGGCCCTCCGTATAAGTAGTTAATTTTATTATTAGAAACAATATCAGGTTTAATTATCGGTGAGGAGGACAGGAGTGAACTTGAAGTGTTTGGCTCTATGATCAGAGAAGTGGTGCCACTAGTGAGTGGTATAACTTCCAGATGCGCATGACCGCATAACTGTGAAGGTTCACTGGCTGAGTCCTGCATTATCAGGTACTTCCCAAACCGCGGTCAAGCCACCAGTCCTCTAACTTATCTTCTTAATTTAATGTAGAGGCTTGACTTCCGACTAGAAACACTGTACACCTCCCTTAGCTCTCGTGTTCCGTACCGAAGGATCTCTTCTTAGAGTCAACCCTAGAAACAGTGTATCCTTTAAGTAGGTTAACGGCTACGAAGACCGAAGGATCTTTCTTAAAGTCAGCCTAGGCAGCATGTATCCTCCATTGGTTAACGATTTTTACTAACGAGAACTAGATATAATATTCTTGTTTTATTTATCTTAGAAAGTGACACTTTAAATATTTATTGATCAGGTGAATACAAAGTTGGTTTAGTGATTTATGACTTAACAAACCCAATCCATAACCTCCTGAGATGAATGAAATCCTTAACAAAGGTGGAACATAATCCTAAAGGTGTGCGATCCGAAGATCACTGGTGCACCCGTAGGGAATCCGCCCTTTGCCAAGAAAGTCATTCATTCATCTGGTAAGAACCAGAAATGTGTCACTCAGATCTGGTCCACTTTAGAAGCCATTGCTTAGAACCCGGTTTGGATATTAGAAGCTTGAAGGATCTATCTCACTACCGGTTTCCTTGCCTTGGATCTAGCTCGGGACTACCAGAAGCTGATTAAACCCCATGATAGTTTATTAATTAAGTTAAAGGTTGATTTTAAAGGTTTATCACGTTAATCACTAATTGAACCTGTCACAAGATAAACAAACAAGAATTAATTAAGAGGATAACACACCAAATAACTAAAAATAAACTAATATTAATAATAAAAGTCTACTAATCGAAGTGGGTTCGGAGATAATAGAAAGATACAACCATAAAGAATGATCAACACAAGAATATGGCTGCTCATAGACAAGCCTTCCATCTCCTTTGTGCCATGTATCTAATATGATCCTCACGACCCTCGATGTTTTATCGCATGTACTACTCTAAGATCCCATGCTTGGACAAGATAATCAAGGTAGGACGAGGCCTAACCTTGGTGGGATGTTAGGATGTGGCTAAGGCCTCCCACAAGACCCCAAGATCTCTGGAAGATGCTTGAAAGTCGAGTCAAGAAGGCACAATACTGAATGCGATGGGATGCCAAATGATTGATTGAAGCTTGCTATTTATAAAGCTGCTAGGGGGTGCACGGGCGTGCCAAGGGGTGGTGCACGGCCATGCACTGCCCCACGTATGTTTCTGTTTGCTGCAGATCTGTCTGTCTGTACTTTTGTCTGTTGCACGGGCGTGCCAAGGGGTTGCACTGGTGTGCAGGCTGCCACAACAAGATTTCTTGTCTCCCAAGTTGGTTGCGTTGTCTTCTAGTGTGCAGGGCCTCCGTGCAAGTGTGCATGGGCGTGCTGGGTCAGTCCCGGACTGATTTTATCATCATTTAAGTCCCGAAAAGGTCTTCACACATATGGGAAACATGATGCGAGTCTCGTATCCTCAAGAATCTCCGATTTTTAGCTGTTTTTACCCGAAAATCACTTGTTTTCGGTTTGGAGCTCCAATTTCCTGAAAAATACAAATAGGAACAATTTAGTAGCTGTAATCATCAATTTAAGCTCAATCTTGCCCTATTTTGAGACTAATTATGCACGTTTTTATGTTAATTTTGTGACACATCAATAATCCCACGAGCTGTGGTTTCCTAAATAATATTAAATGCAACAGTCCTCATCAAAGCAAGTGTAATCACCTCTGATGTGCCGAGAAATTAACATGTTTACATACTTAATTATCTCCCTTTTTGTACCTTTTTATGCTTTATCTTTTATAAAACATTATTAAATCGTTCCTTTGAGATAAATGCAGGTTCTTAGAAGGAAAAAGCAAAAAGGAAGAGAAAAGGCACGTTTTGAGTGGAGAACAAGCTTCTAGGGGACAAAAGGGCATATGGTACAACAACCTTGTCTCCCACATGCAAGTTTTGGAGCCCAAGGCAGGAAAACAACACGAAAGACAAGGAATTGAAGACTTTCGGAGAAGATTCAGATACAGTACGGTCGTGCTCTGACCGTGCACGGCCGTGCAACTGTTTCGGGTCAACAAGTCAACATTTCCAAGTCAACAGAGGCCAAATTCAGAGTTTGAAGATGTGCACGGGTGTGCCCACACCCTTGGAACGGGCATGCTAACTACCTTAGGGGACAACTCTTCACAAACTAGAGTTTAAACACTCTCCAGCCACCTTGAGGGTCTTGCAAGTCACCTTTGGAGCTTGGGATCACTCCATAAAGGCTTGAAGATTGAGAGTAGAGAGAGTTCACTAAAAATCATCCAAACCACCCTCTTTAATCCACATCACACTCACCACCATGTATTCATCACCCGTTTTTGATCGCGTGATTGTTGTAGAGCCAATGTTGGGCTAGATTACTTGAGTGTTGCTAGGGTGAAGACTTATCTTGGTATGAATTATATAGTAGTTTTTATTTAATTAGTGGTGTTGTGTTCTTGTTAAATTCTTTTACTTGGAGTCTTGTTTGGTTAACTAAATAACTAATTAACTAGTCTTTGGTCTTGTGAGTGTCTGGTAGGAATTTGGAGAACTCATGAGTGTACGCATGGTGTGTAAAAACCCATGCACTTGTGAGCTCATCTGAAAATATAAAATAATAACTTATTAACTTAACTAAAATAACTAGAGGTTCAATCAGCTTCTGGTAGTCCCGAACTAGATCCAAGGCGAGGAAACCGGTAGTGAGACAGATCCTTTGGGCTTCTGATATCCGAACCGGGTTCTAAGCAATGGCTTCTGAAGTGGACCAGATCTGAGTGATACATTTCTGGTTCATACCAGATGGTTGAGTGATCTTCTTGGCAAAGGATGGTTCACCTATGGGCGCACCAATGATCTCTTTTGTATCATACGACTGTAGGGTTAGGGGACGCCTTTGTTAAGGACTTCATTCAGCTTGGGAGGATAAGGGTTGGATAATTAAGCTATCACTATCAATATCTCACTTAGGGTCGGTACGGTCTTTATACTTGGTCCCAGTGATAAACCAAGGCTTAATCTTGCGACCTAGCTACATGGTCTATGTGATAGCTTTGGCGCAGGTTAAGTGTTGGTGAACCCGTGTTGAGAGAAAACGGTCTTTATTTTCTCTCATCTTTATACTGCCGCGCAGTTATTGATAGACCAGTCACTTATTAAAATAGTTATTTGGGTCAAGTAAAGAATGCACGTGTACGGGAAAAGTCACGACTCCTTTATGATATCAAGTGGCTTCTTGTTCGGTCATGCTCCGGCCACCGGCAAGTTGTCCATAGAGACTTTTAAGTATTAGATGTCATTATCGCGGCTTTGGGAGTTGGATTATTCAGGGTTGGATGCATACAGTCTTGAGTCATCTAGTTGTCATAGTCGAGAGGTGAGCTTACCAGACCAGGGAGACCCTCATTTTCCAAACAATAACACAGCTCGTATTGCGATAACAAACACCACTGGAGAATGCTGTAGCAACTCCAAGTTCAGTAAAACTGCGCACTTGTTCACACCACTTAATTAAATAACCACTATTAATCTGTCCCAAGATAAAGTTGGATCCCGAAGCAGCACTTTGTTTGGTATTGATTTTTATTCTGATCTCCCTTGCTTTCTTTCTTTATTTTATCTTTATTTACGTTAAAGCAACTTAGGGCTGAGTAGGGGAAGTCGTGTCCTTGGATTCGATACTCGGTACTTGCTATAGACTATACTGCGCTCGATAGGTCCACTTGCCTATCGTGTGGGTTTAAAGTAGTCAGCAGCTATCGTTTTACTTTTATAAATTTAAAACTGAGATAAGTGTTTTAATAAAAAGGTTTTGCTTAATTACTCTTTTTACCGAGTCTTGACACTTCTTCCAAGAAAGTGTTGGTTATAAAAAGGACGTTTAAAAAAGACCTAATCCACACGACATCAACCTCCCTTGTATTTTTTCCTTTGAGTTCCAAACCTCTTCGGCATCTTTTTCATCTTATCCGGTTTTCCTTTAGAACAACATCCAAATCAACAATGCTTCTACTTGCATTTTCCACCAAGCAAAGTCAGTTCCATTGAAATTGTCAATCAATTACTCTCTCTAGCCATGAATAATAGTAAAAAAAGATTAGCAAGAGAAAACCAAGATGAAAACTTTACCCGGAACCAAGCAAACTTCCAAAAGAAAATCGAAAACACCTGAAGCACCTGAACCGACAAATTCTCATGCAGGCCCGAGTGAAATAGTGAATAACCAAGGTTCAAGAACCGAAACCCTAATCGAAAAATACCCCCAAACCATTAGAATAACAACACAAACCCTAAACTGTATGGACAGTAGTTGAAAACCCAGTACAGACCGTACTTAAGTCGGCGGTAATACAACAAATCTAGAACCTTTCGAACAACTCTCTCCTGTGATCAAACCATGTGTAACCGTGTCTTTAACCTAACCAGGGCTCTGATACCACTTGTTAGGTATCGGATCAGTGTAGGTTCAAGCAGAAGCGAAACAAACACAAACACGTACACACACACAAGCAGAAAATAAAAAAACACAAGAATATAATGTGGTTTGGTCAAGGTGACCTACGTCTATTGGTTGCAACTAGGGTTTATCTTTTATTAGGTGCTCACATAATACAATTACATTATGGGTATATAAAGAACAATATTAGAGTTAACAACTTAATCAACATGTTAACTAAGTAGACCTAATAATTAATAACCAAATTAGCGCCGACTACCAAAGAAAGAGACTTAAAAAGAAATTTATTCAATAGTTATATTTTTACATCAATGACTGGTATAATGATTACAAAGTTTAAATAATTAGTTATCGTGCATCTTTAAGCTTGTACAATGTATTGTTATTTTCGCTCTTATTTTACGGGCCTCACTCATATTAACTATTTTTGTTAGTGCTAACTCATTAACAGTTGGGGATGTTCATTTTTATTTGAAACCCGATTCGAATTTGAAGCTACCCGAACCCGAATTAGAGAATACCCAAAAAACCTAAACCCGACCAACCCGAACTTTAAATGGATTGGTTATCGGGTCATTTTTTCCCAACAGAAAACCAGAACAACCCGAACATCTAGTGTCTTTTTTTTTATAGTTGTGTTTAAATTTACATTCTTTGGCATCTTAAACATTAAGTTTTAGGACTTTTAAAGACTATTATATCATGTTGTCAAATAATGTCTGAATTTTGATAATATTTTTTAAGTAACACGATGAATTTTAATGTTTTTTTAAAAGAAAAAAAGACATTTTTCATATTACATCTAAACCTGAAAACCAAACAACCCGACCAACCCGAATTTTAAATGTTTTGGTTATTGGGTCATTTTCTCTCAGTCAAAAACCCAAACAACCCGACCTAAAAAACCCAAAACCCAAAAACATAACCCGAAAACACCCCTATTAACAGTTTAACTACTGTTATTTAGTTAGTCGTTAAAAAAATAATAATAACAGTGACAACAACAATAATAAATTATAAATTTTGTTATATGACAAAAATGAATGATAAATAACGCAGTTCTGGTTATAAACACAAAGTGTTAAGGCATAATCCAAATTTGGGCAAGGACAAAACGGCATGGAGTAACTAATACTAAATTATTTTTCTCAAAAGACAAAATTTGAAGTATTTGAAGTCTATACCGGTATATCCTTGATTAGTAATGCTTAATAATAGACTAATCATTACATGACACCAAATCAATACTTGAATATTATGACTAAAAGTTGTAAGTAATCTTAGATTCTCCTAAACATTCTCTTTAAAATTTGCTTATATTCTTATCGTTAGTTCTGGAATATTTTTTAGTTCTTAAAAAGACTAAAAAAGCTTATAACATTAACATCATCATTTTAACATCAATGCAAGACTATAATTCTCATAAAAAAATTTGTGAGATCACCTCATTTTTCACTCTATTTTCTCTTACTCGTTTTCCTTCTCTTTCTATTTCTTCAATTAAGACCCACTAATCATGTCCTTCACGGGTAGCTCAGTTGGTGAATGGACTAGGGATCTCTCTTGGAGGTCCCAGGTTCGATTCCCACGAAGGACATAATGAGAAATGATGGATGACTCATGGCCTGTGGTAATGACTTCGAGTCCTGATCTCGCCAGGTTTTACTGGTTCACTACTGTCGTGCCTTCGGGTGGGTATGTGGGTCAGGTTTTCCTTGGAAGCAGGCTGTCGGGCAGGCTAGGGGCTTCGTGCGTCCGGGGTGGGCCGGGCTGTGCCCCTGTCTTTGCCACTAGGGGGCCGCGTACGAAGTACCCGGCGTTGTTTAGTTGGTCGTTCAAAAAAAAAAAAAGACCCACTAATCATAAACCTAATTTCACTCCACATATAATTTGCGTCATTATATGGTTCTTACGCAGTATAATCACATGATATCGAATGATTGTGTGTATTATGTCTTGATCTTATTTTAGAATCATGGCATTCATATTGGTAGCCTTAAACGCCGATTATAGTTTCTTCTAGACAGTGGCGAAGCTTGACCCGAAGGTTTGGGGGTCGGAAGTCACCGGGGGTTCGGAAGTCACTGGTTTCGGGGGGTCGAAACCCTATATTTTCAAAATTTTCTATACGGATACTATATAATCGGAACTTCTGCGCGAAAATCCGGGGGGGGGGGGGGGGGGGGTCGGCCGCCCCTCCCCGCCCCTACAAACCTGCGCCACTGCTTCTAGATATAATTTTAAGGTAAAACAAAAAAAAACAAGAAATTAATGGTCATTAATACAACAATTTTTTTTTTGAAACTTATTAATACAACAATTATATTCTATTGATTAATAGTTTAGGGTTAAAAGAAAGGCAAAAACAAGAAACAACAAATTAGTTTGTATAACGTTACACTATTCACAATTTTAAATCCCTATATTTTGTACGTTTTATATAAATCTTGGAATTAGCATGTGGAGATTAATAAACAACTAGCAAGAATGCACTTTACCCATCATGCTTTCGGGTAACAACATAATGTTTTTTTTAATCAATAATATAGGATAAATTTGATTCAGTTATAAGTTGGTTTGAATCTCTATAATATAACAGTTAAAAGTAATAGGTGAATTTGATTTACGTATGAATTCGGATCAAGCTAAATAAACAAAATTATATATATACTTTTTGTAATAGAAATTCAAGTTATATGTAATTCAATTTGATTTTTCTGGTCAAATCGGATTGAAAGTCATAAATTTGACCAAATGCAATACCCAAACACTACGCAGCACCGCCGCAACGCGCGTGCTCCTACTAGTATGTATACAAAATTGTTTACATAACTTTTAGATGTTTATGTATGATTTGGGTTTGTTTGTATACTTTAACACATTATGGTTTAAATCCAGCTAATGAAGACTAGATGTATGAAAAAACATAAAAAAGCAAGTTGGTGTTGGATCATCTAACCATAATTAGCAAGTTGGTATTGGAATTATCTTTAAAGACAAAACTTAATGATAATAATAAAGATTAGTTCCTACTTTGAGTAATTAATTAAACTATTTTTTCTTTCATTTACTAAAAAATATATATTTTCTTTCAATCTCCTCATTCATCTAATGATTTAAGAAGTTTTATATTTTGATAAATAAAAATGGAGGAAGGTTTTTGTACAAATGGTTTCTTATCCTACAAATAGCCCTTAGCGTGAGAAGTGAATGATAGTATTTTTTTTTTTTTTTTCTATTTTGTTAAACATATATTTTAGTACTGAAATCTAAAAAAAAACTAGTGGAGAGTAATTGAGTAATTACTCTTGTGTAAACTACTGTAATTACTCTAATGACGTAATTATGCTAAAAAATTCTTTTTTTTAAATTTTGTTATATTATTCATCTTGAAAACATGTTTAAGCGGATAGGAAAAAAAATTCAAAATAAAAATTTATTTTTCGCTTCTCATGTTTAGTAGGTTAAGCCCATTTATATTTAATTTTTACTCATAAAAATATATAAATTTGGAAATAACATTTAAGCAAAACTTGTTGCAAGAAACAATGGGGACGGCAACACATTGTTTGATCCGTTGTTAGCAACTAATTGACTGTCGAAGGTCAAATGGCCCCATATTCTTGGGCCGGCTCGGTCCAGCAGTAAATATCCAACCATCCAGGTTTACGCTGTTAATTCTTATGTTACCCTTGTTGTTTCCTAGGAATCATGTTTCATACTTGGTGATTCTTTCATTTAATTATGTTCATAATCATCTTTATATGTATTTAAAGCAGGGGTTTATGTGTGTAAACGAGCTGAGCCGATTCTGAGCATCAATAGCTTTTGTGTTTGAGCTCGTTTAATATATGAAAGCTCATGCTTGACTTTTGAGCGGTTTTTCAAGATTGAGCTTAGCTCGAGTTCAAATCATTTATTAACTAATTTATAATATATTTTTTGTTATAAATACTATATATAATATAATATAATATAATATATAATATTTAGTTATTTTTACCATAATTTTATATAAAACATTAAGTATTATTTAAATATGTATTAAATACAAACTATATAAACAAAAGATTGGTTAGGCTCGTAAGCCTGTACGAATTCAATAAGTGAAGCTTGAGCTTGTTTATTAAACAAGCTTATTTTTATAACCGGATTTAACCTTAAGTTCGTTTAATCTCTGGTACATTCAAGCGTTTGGCAATTTGAGCTCAAAGACAATGAAGAGTGTTGGCTCATTTACAACCTTTTTTTATGTATTACAATATTTTAATAATATAATAAAGATATATTTACTTTAATAACATGCTCTTTGTATCATTGTCTCCTTTTATTTATACATTGTCAAATCGTGTAAAATTATATTGTATGTATTTATTTTTTTTAAAGGTACATCCTATGTATTTTGAATTTTTATGAGCCTTTTAACATAAGTTGGTGTATTTAATGCAAGACGACGACGAATGATTGAAAAAGAAGATTTGTTGACAATGATATTTCATTTAATAAAAACAAAAAGATATTTTCCTTTTTTTAACGGCGAACTAAATATCACTTAAACTACAGTGGGTAAGCACTGAATAAATGACTGCCCGCTAGGTAGTCCAAGTCCACTAAGCCATCAATTCGAGAAAAAACTCGTTGTCCGAAAGCCTACTGCGGTAAAACCCATCTGGAGTTGATTCAAACTTGAGATCAAATAGCCACAAACTCTTATCTTCATTTTCCTATACCACTCCGCCAAATGACAGGTAAAAAAAGATATTTACTTAAAACTGTAGTTTGAATATATTTAAATATCTTTCAACTGAATTACAAACACGCAAAATAATTTATAAATAAGGAGAAAGGATAATGTATAAAGAATTCTTAACATACAAAGGATAGAAAGGATTCACAACGCAACACGTGACACTAGCTAAAAGGGTAACTTTGTCCATCGCCATAATCGCGCACGTTATGATAAAGCCACGTAATTACACACGTTATAAATCCAGCAAAATTTGTTTTGAAGCCATAGCATAAATATATGCAAATGAAAGAGGATAAAATGTTTGTTATATGGTGTATTTTTTTATTAAAAAATAATGTAGTATGAAAAGGTTATGGTCGTTTAAAAATGAGGGTGGAATTTGAAAAAAGTCAACAATCATAGGTTATACCTATTTTACCCTTCCTTACTTTTTTTTTTTTTTTTTTGAAAGGCAAACTTTATTAACCACACAAAAACGAAGGGAAATCTCCAAGGCGGAGACTCCCAAACCAATAAAGTTACATTACATTAAAATTAAATTTTTTTCCAATCCTTCCAACCCACCATACCCTTTTTACATCTAGTAGAAAACCAAATAAAACCCAAGGCTTTTATATCTAAGACTATATCAACCACATTCCGATTTTCATCCTGAAAAATCTTTTCATTCATTGCCTTCCAAATCCGCCAACACGTAAGAACAATAACACCATGTAGAGCCGTCTTCTGTCGTAGACCATGTCGAACTTTCATACACCTGCATAACGTCTTTCACCGAAAAAAAGTAAAACGGAGGAAGATTAATCCATCTAGCTATGCCATTCCAAACCCCATTAACCACCCTACACCCAGTGAACATATGATCCACACTTTCCTCCTGATCCTCACAAAAATTGCACAATAGACTCCCACAATTGATATTCCGCCTTTGTAACGCCTTTTTAGTAGGAATCCTATCCATTAACATTCTCCACATGAAGACATTGCATTTAATTGGGATCCATTTGCACCACGCATAATCCGAAATAACTTGAAATGGCCGATCGCTATCCATCCTGCTTCTAACCTCTAAAACTGAAAAAGCCATCAGACGAACCATTATCCCAAAACCATAAATCTTTAGAAGCTCCAAGATCTTGACCCACTAATAACCTGGTACAATCCTGCAATTGTTGAAGCTCTACAACCGAATTTGGATTCCTCCTCCACTTTCATCCCATACTCGATCCCGTACCTCCTCCACTAATTCTATCACTAACGTTGCACCATTTATCACTCTCCAACCGAAATAAATCCGGGAACATAATTTTTAAAGGAGTCCTATCCACCCAAGGATCAATCCAAAAGTTAATGTCCATACCATTGCCTATCCGACCTCGTATCATATTCATGCTGCTGTGACTTCCAACTTTTAACCGCAGCCCACTACTAATTAATTTGGTCCACGTGCCGGAATATATCGATCTATGCGGATACCATTTTTACCCTTCCTTACTTATACCTTCAAATTTTCATGCGTGAATTTGATTTCAATTCTGTCTTTCAATCTCATCTATTGATTTTTTAAATTAAAGACTCAAAATCTTTTCTAACATTTCTATGTTAAGAAAACTTTATCTATACTACATTATAAAGGATAAGGCATGGGCAAATATGTTCAAATTGTCCAAAGTTAAGATGGCATACCAAAAGTTTCTTTACAATTTCTTAAATCTTACCACTTTTCTTTCCTAAATACCCCTAGAAGATAATCAACTTTTATATGAAAATGGAACTCACTCAAACTAAATAAACATACGGGATAACAATTTTTTTTAACAAATTTCATATAATGGCGATGAAAGATAATAATTTATGTTACCACAATGAATAATCTTATCTTAGCTAAAGTTGTATGAGTTTTAAAACTTTAAAATATAGTGATTAAAGTCTTCCTAGAGTTAAAGTCAAGCTAACCAGAGCACATTTTTTTATATCATTCAACGCAATCATTTTTGTTTTCAATTTTAAGCATGATAATTACGTGAAATTAGGCTCTATAGCTTTTATTAGTTGATTAATTTTTGGGCGTTTTATGATAGATTGATGATATGATATACGTGTTGTTCATTAGGTATTGATTAAAAGATTGCTTGTTTGTTTAGAAAATTTAAGGTTGGTGTAGTCTTTTATTGATCTGCTTTAGTAGGAGAAATTCCATGGTGTGAAAATTATTATTTCAAATATATCCAAGTCCAGACTTGTTCTTGATGATTCAGTCTATGTGAACAACCCATCTTCACCAGTGAAACGTACTCCAATTACAAAACAAATGTCTAATCGATCATTGTCTTGGATTACAAACTTGTAGATGATAATTAGTTTGGAAATAGTAAAAAAAAAAAAATTTTAAAAATCTCAAAAGTGTATTTTTAATTAACAAAAGTACAAAACCATATATGCTACACCAATTATTAACAAAAATGCTTCTAAACTACTTGACCGACCAATTTCAACCTGTACGCTAACATCTTTTGGCCTGTTAACATCTCTTAAAGATGTTATAAGGATGTCAACTCCCCCTCTCTCTGTATACACACACACACACACATACACATATATTAGTTCTTTTTGCTTCAGTTTTATTCCAAATTAGAGAAACAATAAGCGTTGGAGGTAGAGAATTCAATGGGAGGCAAGAACCAAGTTAAAATTTCTATGACCTTTATCAATTAATTTTTTTCATCTATTTTCAGTTTTAAGTTCATATTTTGTGTTAAAAATGAAGAAAAGGAAGCAAACCTAAAGCAATTTAGAAAAGAGTTTGTTATTTAAGGCAAACCCAATGTCAAGCTTATACCATGAGGGTCCACCGTCAAAAGTTGCGCAAAGAAGGCAATTAATAAATCATTTAGTTTCAATGGTTTGTTAACATATATATTTTTGTCACTACAAAGCATTGATTATATTCATACAATATTGATGTGTTCTATTTAACTAAACAATTCTTACAAGCATAAAGTCTTCTAAAGTCTTATCTCCAGTTCATACAATCTCGCTAAGAAAAAAAAAATCCACTACTAGCTTTAAGAGGGTGTTTGGATGTGCTTTTTCCAAGTTACATGAACTTTATGATTTAGCAAGGTGTCTTCAATGGCACGGTTATGAAGATATGCAATGACCAGACAACTTACACAAGAGTGATGTTTATGTTCATATTGGTCTGTTACAATAACATACCTTTGGTTTATTAAGATTTCTTCAATAATGAGTACATGGTTTTTGTGGTGAACTGCAATTAGTTGTAGGTGGCGGTGCACATTTCGTTTCTTTTCTTTCTACGAATACTTGTTAAAACATAGTGTGCACATTTCTATTCTTTATGCGTAACTTACGGCAAAAAACCTAAGTATCATAATGTTGTATTGTAACCCATTTGTGGATCCCGCTACAACACGCGGGTAAACCCACTAGTACCTAATAATTTTCTCACATTTTAGCATATTATAACTCAATTACAAATTGATTAAGAAATTAATTTATTACTTATTTATAAACATTGCAAGATTTGGTCAAGTTTACATAGTTTTTTTTTTTTTTGAACGGCAAATTTTATCACACCTTAATTCCACCTCACCTTGCATTTGCAAGAATTTGAACCCACAACCTTATATTTGTAAGGGGGGACACCATGCCACTAGACCAAGAGTTCATGGGTTCAAGTTCACACAGTTACAGCTATTGACAAAATACACAACCACATTTCACCACCTGCATTAAGTATGTTATTAATTACGTTACAATCATTGTGCATAATTTTTTAAGGTTATATTTCTCTTTAAGACTTGAAACATTTTTTTAACGGCAATGAATGTTATGTCAATCATTGTAACATGAGGCGCTGTGGCCAAGATTGACTACTTGACCGCCACCAATCCATTGGCTCTTCTAGGTGCACGGAAACTCGACCTTCACTCGCTCGAAAGCACGCCAATGAAATAATCAGTAAAACCTGGCCTCCCATCCGAGTCAAACCGACACCACCCGTATTTGCTCTTCACCTGAATACCACTCCACCACAAAGGTATATATCTTCATGAAGAGCATCACTTTAACTTCAAAGGTAACTATACCTAACTTTTCACCACACAACTTTAACACAATAGTTTTTAAGCAATTGGTAACTTACTAATACCAAAATTTGCTAACAATTCATATACTCATTTCAAATTAAACAACTTTTATTCATCACTCAAAATATACAATATATTATACGAGTAAGACATTAACACATTGTAAGACACCCGACAAACACCTTGTAGTTACTACTATAACATCATAAATTCTCTATCACATGTCATCAAAAGTCGGTCATTTCTCTCACTCCACCTTGTGTTTATCCGCCCTCTATGTATACCATATGAAAACTGTGGATTGCATTGCTCCAAAGATACCGTCAATGGAGTACTCCATATTTGTCTTCTTAAAAACACTCGAATCCATTGACCGTAGTATTTAAGTCAAAGGGCCAGTAATGATCCCGCGACCCACTATGAAAGTATGAATAGAACCCCAGTCGTCCCGGAGGCTTGGTGTTGTTGAGTTGGGCTTCTCATACGCCGGGACCGCTTTCTAGAATTAGTCTCGTCACTGTGTCCCACTTCCCCCATTGAACCAAAAATAAAATTGCCCTTGTTTACTAGACTCTGATGGCCCACCTTAGTTGACCTAACAAATTTATTATTCTCCAAAGATTGACTGTCTTCACCACCATTTAATTCTTCTTGGTTATTAGAGAAAGTACCCAGCGTCACTACATTCTCGTGACCCAACCTTGGCCTTTGAATTTCCCATGCTATTGCAAAGACCCTGCAACTACTTCGGCAACTGAAAACATATCCGATGACTTTTGTTTTGTTGTTTTTCGAATGAACCTTTACCGAAGCGTCACCGGTAGTATTCTCCCCAGCCCGTGGACATCCACTGGCCTCCAAATTCGCAGTCTGTTGGACTTCCAAAACACCCTGAGACACTCCCCCAATCCCCTAACGTTCCACCTGCTTTTCCTTTGTCATACTGTCATCCAGTTGGATGTTTTCCGATGACTCACCGTCTTTGTCAACATCCTACACATTCTCATATTCTTCATTGAATTCACCATCCTCCCTATCATCCCTAAAGACCTCCTCAGATTCCACCGGGATTATTGGGGGTCCCAAATTACTCTCACTTGATAACTCTATGATGACCGCTAAGAACCCGGCGCTTTGTTCCTAAGTAACCCAAATGTTAAAGAGTCTATCCATCCATACAACATCGATCACCTCCTGCTATCCTCCACAATCACATAGCACCAACCAACAGAATTATCCTTTACAGTCCAAGAGAATTCCAATTTTCAACCACCCGACTCACCATCTCTCTTATTCGATCATAAAGTTTATTATCTCTAAGATGTATCGACACACCATCCATTTTCAACCATGCGAAACGTGTGTAACTCGAATCTTGTCCCTTCTACATGATTACAGACGACACCATGTGACCCCATATCTCTTCTTTTCTTTCAATAAAATCAACTATAATTCTTTTCTATTTGAACACCATTAGGCACTGCATTCCTCCAAGATAACTGATCGGGACATCAGCATACCCTATTGCATTCTTCACTCCCCTTAACCTTTTCAGAGCTTTGATATCTTTGGCTTCCACAACTACCGCCCTCATCATACACTGCATTCCTCCAACATAACTGATCGGGACATCAGCATGGCCAACCTATCTTCCACAACCACTTCCTTCCTTACACCTTATTCATATCATCAATCTATGAACGAAAAGTACGTAATTACCGTATTCAAAGCATAGTAGCTTGTTTCTCGCTGATTTGCTGACTGTTTGTCTTTGTTTCTTCCGCATCCAGAACCGCTTTCAGCATGGTGATGTTGCATATCAAACCTAGTATTTTTCTTGTTGAACTTTGCCACAACAACATTAAGTTTAGCACCAAATATCTTCACCATTTTCTTTTCATTTAAATTATGACCGTTTGAAAACGGTCAAATAACTTAATATATATTAAATTCCATCAAACTAGGCCGTTGACCTTCGTTATTCCACTAGTGGATGAACAATAGCTCCCCCATTTGGCGCTCACGAAGCAACTGGGGACACTATTGAGGAAAAAAAATGCTAGGATGGAGGGGTTGCCAATATTGCACCATGTACCCTTAAGAGTTTAACTATTTGTTAAAATGTAACAAATTACTTTTACTTACAATTCTTTTACATTTTACTTACAATATTTATGTGTTTTGTGTGAGGTTCAAATATATTGTATTTGGGCTTGGATTATGCTATGGAGTTAGATGGGCTTGGAGTTTATAAGCAGGAGATCAAGATGTATGGGCCCACAATGTTGTTCAAGTCTAATTAAGGGATGCGGGCTTGGTTGTTATAGCCGAAGCCCGCCAGTCAATTGATTTAATAGCTGGCATCTTATCTTAGCTAATCACAACCATTTATTTGATGATCCATGTGCTCATATTATCCAACGGTGGTTTCAGGCTTAGATTGTGTTTCTTGCCAAAAGGTTCTGGGCGGTACTATATAATGTCTTCTCTCTCTCCATTCTAGAGTTTAGCTCAGATATTTTTCATTGTTTTCTCTCTGTATCTCTCATTCGTCTAAACAATCTAGTGTTTTTCTTTGTTATGTTCAGATGCATCTTGTATTTGTTCTATTGTTGAAGTCTGTATAGTTTGTTTATTGGTTTTGAGATTGGTTCTTGTTTGTGAGAGAGTTTTGTTTCAGTTTGTTTGAGAGTTTATGTAGATCTTGTAATATTTTTTATTCTATTGTTTGTGTTAATAAAGATCTTTGAGTTTCTGGTATCATATCATGTTTGTAACATGGTATCAGAGCTCAGCCCATCCGCTCCAGCTCACCCACAAGCCAGCCCAACCACAACTCCAACCAGGTCAACACCATCAGCTGCCCAACCAAACAATCCATCCTCGACCACCTCAAGCCCCCACCTACCAACGCCCTGGCCCCATCCCACCCACTTGTACCATACATACCCGCTCACCCTCCATGCCCAAATTGTTGTCGGTTTAACAACCGGACTGGATGTTTCACCACAATCTATCCCAACTAGCTGTAAACGCCCGTCACACACCAACCTTACTTTGTATCTCTCTAGTGTGCCATCTGACCTGCATTTATGTTTAAACAACCACATACTCCGAATAATATTCATATTTGGTGAGCGTAGTATGACCTCCCAAGTTCTATACGGGGTTAGAAACAAACAGTTCCCAGATCACGTATGTCTCCTGAAGAAATCTCTTTATGGTCTTAAGCAGGCTCCACGTGCATGGTACCAACGCTTCACTGATCATGTTCTTATCATGGGTTTCCATCACAACAGGTGTGATGCTTCATTATTTACCCATCATCAGGGCTCTGACACTACTTTCTTGCTTCTATATGTGGATGACATTTTTCTTGTCACTTCTTCTGACCTTCTTCGTCAGCGCCTCATGACAAAGCTTGCTAGTGAATTTGCCATGAAAGATTTGGGTCCTCTAAGCTATTTTCTCGGTATTTCTGTCTCTAATAAAGCTAATAGCTTGTTCTTATTTCAACAATCATACGCCAAGGACATTATAGCCCGTGTAGGCATGCAATCCTGTAATCCTGTTGCTACTCCTGTTGATACCAACACGAAGCTTAGTGTTGCGTCTAGCGAGCCCTTTCATGACCCCACACTATATCGTAGTCTTGCGGGCGCCCTATAGTATCTGGCGTTTACCCGTCCTGACATCACATATGCAGTGCAACAAGTTTGTATGCACATGCATGCACCACATATTGATCATTAGAATGCACTTAAAAGGATCATTTAATACATTCAGGGGAATTCTTCTTTTGGTCTACTCCATCTCTCATCTGCTACACAAATGCTGATTGGGCCGGTTGTCCAGACACCAGACGTTCCACTAGTGGTTATTGTGTCTATCTGGGAGAGAATCTCATTTCTTGGTCATCCAAAACGCAACCGACAATTTCACGTTCCAGTGCAGAGGTGAATACAAGGGTGTTGCCAATGTTGTTGCTGAGATCTGCTAGTTACGCAATCTACGTCTCGAGCTCGATGTTCTCTTAATCCATGTGACTTTGGTTTATTATGATAATGTCAGCGCCATCTATTTGTCAGGTAACCCGGTCCAACATCAGAGGACCAAACATATTGAGTTGGACATACACTTTGTTCTGGAACAGGTTCAAAGAGGTCAGGTTCGCATTCTTCATGTACCCTCATGGTACCAAATCACAAATATTTTTACAAAAGGGTTACCGTGCATTTTGTTCGAAGACTTTAAATTTAGTCTCAACATTTGGTCTTCTCTTGCTTCGACTGCGGGGGTGCAATAGATTATATATTTAGTATTGATTTGATTAGGTTTAAATTGTAATTATATGTATCTATATTTAGGAGATATCATTTTATTATATCTTGGGGATGATTATCAATAACAAGGGACAAGGATCCTAAACTTTCACCACTATTAATAAAAAAAAAGCTTTATGAATTATTATTAACATACATATGCTTATACACCAATTTTATAAGTCAGGTGGACGTACATGCGCTTATTATAGGGGCTTGGAATAAGGAAAATGTGAAGAGTGTGGATCGGTTGCTTCGGGTATTTTATATGTGTTTGGGCCTAAAAATAAATATACATAAGTCACAATTGTTTGGGTTGGGAGTGTTGGAGGAAGAGGTTAAGAGTATGGCGAGTATTCTTGGTTGTAAGGTGGGGGCGCTTCCTTTTGACTATTTGGGGATCAAGGTTGGAGCTAATATGAACCGGGTGGCGAATTGGAATACTGTTATTGATACTATTAAGGGTCGGCTTCAATCTTGGAAGGCAAAAGTTCTTACTAGGGGGTAGACTTACGCTTATTAAGTCGGTGCTTGCTAGCATCCCGGTGTATTATTTGTCTTTATATAAGCCCCGGTTGCGGTAGTGGAGACAATTGAAAAAATGATGCGACATTTTCTTTGGTCTGGGTGTAAGGAGGAGCGTGGTGTGCATTGGGCCTCTTGGAAGGTTGTGACTACTCCTAAGAATATGGTGGGGGGGGGGGTTAGGGATATCTAGATTATCAGATGTTAACACGGCGTTACTAGTTAAATAGGCATGGCGATTTAAAGTAGATAAGGATGGGTTGTGGAGAAGGGTTATCCAAAGTATTCATGGAGGTAGAGAGCGGTGGATCTTTCTCCCGGTTATAAGTGGGATGTCGGGATATTGGAAAAGGATTGTGACATTTCTTCAGAATTTGCTCCTAAAAGGTAAGAAAATTAATTACTTGATCCAAGGTAAGTTAGGAAATGGGGAGAGTATTAAGTTTTGGAAGGATGTTTGGTATGGTAGTGTCCCATTAATGGAGAGGTGGCCTAGTCTTTATGCTCAGGAGACGAAAAGAAGTTGTCTTGTAAGTGAAAGAATTGAAAATGATGATGGGAATGCCGTAAAAATGAAGTCGGAATGGGTTGTGATGGCGAATACGGTGGAGACTATCTCGGAGATGCAAGATGTGGATAGGATGTTAACAGAAGTGCGTTGATAAGTGCCAATGATTCTTGGAAATGGGATGCGAAAAACAGTGCAGAATTTGTTGTCGCAGAGGTTAAAAAGCTGCTGCGAATGAACTGTAATGTGCAAAATTCCAGTCTTATGAGGTGGGTATCGTGGGTTCCGATTAAGGTTAATCTTATGGTGTGGCGGATGGAGAAGGATAGGTTGCCGACCAGACTTGCGCTGAACAGAAGAGGGCTGAATTTGCAGGATACATCATGCCCGCTGTGCGATACGGAGGCTGAATTTGTCGATCACATTTTTGTGGACTGCGGGTTCTCTTTTGGAGCTGGTGCAAACTGGATCCGTTAGACTTCGCAAATGTTGAGGATCTGTTGAAGCTGCCGAATAGAGGGAAACAAACGAAGTGGTATAAACGGATTATGCAAGGCATTTTGATGATAGTTTGTTGGGCGCTTTGGAACACTCGAAATAAAAAGGTTTTTAAAGGATCTTCGACTAGAGTTATAGAGGTGGTTGCCATGATTAAATCTGTGGCGTTTATTTGGCTTAAAAATCGCTCTATTTTTAAAACTTTAGAGTGTAAGGAGTGGTCGAGTTATGCTATGTATATTTTGTAAGTTTGTTGGCGGGCCTTGATTAAGGTCTGGCCTCTATTAAAGAAAGGTCTTGTTAAAAAAAAAGATGGACGTTGAGGGTTCAATTCTGGTCGGAGCCATAGTTACATGTGGGGGTTTCACTTAGAGAGATCCCCAATCCAGGTGGGATAGATAATAAGTACAGGCTGGCCTAGGATGTTAGTTAGAGCTCCATTGGATACACCACTTTCCGTTCAAATAAATTTTGTATAAGCCTATATTTATTTAAAAAATATCATGGGTTCTGCCTGTGCTAACTCTACTTTAATAATTTCTATAAGCCTATATTTATTTAAAAAAAAGTTCATAGCACAAACTAGGGGTGAGCAAATTAACCGTCATAACCGATAATCGAATCATAACTGACATAACCGAACCAATTTTATCCGATAACCAACGGTTATGGTTATGGAATTTCTTTAACCGACCGAGCGGTTATGGTTATGGTTATGAAGCTTGATATAACCGAACCGAACTGAACTTGTAATGTTAAGTTTATGTAATAGATTATGTTTTACATTAACTGTGTAGAGGTTTTTTTTAATATAATAAAAGTATGTTATTAACAAAATGATTTTGATGTAGTGCTCTTTTTTTATGATGAATTAGCAGGGAACCCGCGTGTTGCGGCAGAGTCGACAATACAGGGCGGAAATGTAATTCAAAGCTTAAAGCGATTAAAAGAATCAATATGTAAGGTGTATGTTTGTGTGTGTAAGCACATGTGCTTCGTAGTGGGGTAATTTTTTAAAAGCTGCAAGGAGACATGATAGCAAGCTACATTCTATATACCATATGCAATTTGACCTACATGCCGATAAAAAAAATTTAAATAGCGGTTTGACTCATTGGCAACTATTATTATATTAATGGTCTCACTCAATATTGTGACATCCTTCACCTTTATCTTTTATCAAGTTGTCAATTATAGTCCTTATACTTTCTATGAGTTTCGAATTTAATAAAAACTAAGTTTTTTTAATCATTGCATTTTTATTTGAAAATGTCAATCTACAATTTAATGTAACATTTGAGGTAGTGTTGTAATGTTTATTTTATAAATCTTAAATAATATTGCTAATAGCATATGCTTATATATATGTGTGTGAATATATATATTATATAAATATATTTCTAGAAGTAATGTGTTTTTTTTTCTAATTTCTGTAACTCAAATGTTAATAAATCGTGTGGAGTCAATGGCATTTAAATCCAAGGAAATCAAAACGTAAAAGACATAGTAATTTATGATATGCAAATATAACTCTCTTGCATTTTAGAAGAACAAACCAAATGAATAAGATGAAACTTAATCTCATTTTTTTCTTCCATTTGTAACGGTAGCCCATAATCAAAATTCATTAACTCAAATAAATGATTTTGAACATTTTGTAATTAATGTCAAGTTATTGATAAATAATGGGGGTCTTGCAAACTTATTCACACACAAACACAAGCTTTCTCTAGCGCTTACAGCTTCTCCATTCATCGTTTTTCTTGTCGGAATCACAACACCACCGTTTAACCTTTTAAACCACTTGGATATTCTCTTCTAAATCATTGCGCTTTTAACCGCTTCGACAATCCTATCTAAACTATAGCGCTTTGAACCGCTTCTACCTACCCGTCTAAACCGTAGCACCTAAGGAATGTTTCCACCACTTCGGCAAATGATAGCGAGTCCGCAGAAACAAAAACTGCCATGGATCATGAATCCTCGATCATTTTTTTTAACCTGGTAACGATCTGCACTCATGACTTTCTATACATAGTTAGAACATTCAAATATATATGGTTTACGTAACTTTATATGGGTAACAAACGCTAGATTTCAAATGGAGAAGACAACACTCCATACATTTTATTTAATAGTCAAAAACATTCTTATTGCATTTGGAAAAGATCTAGTTGAAACGTGGAATTTCATTAATCCATAATTTTTATTATTATATCTTTTTATTAAGTTTTTTTTTTTCATTTATTACTCCACGTAAAAGAATGTAAAGTTTAACATATTGTGATTTAGTTGTTTTAATAAATTCCATACATATTCTATTTTTTTGTTTTGTGGAAACTAAATTTATGAATACGTATGCTATGCAAAAATATTTGTGTTTTTAAGAAAACAAATAATATAAACTGAATGATTTATTTCAAGAAAAAAATGATCGGTGGTAGCAAATTCAAAGAATACGTAAACCATCATGACAAAGAATCATGCCATTGATTTTAAAAATATATTCATATTTAGGTTTGTCACATATTTTGAGAGACGTTAAAAAGTTGATATACGCGTTTAAAGTTCAAGCCTAACTCCTTGATTCTCGTCAATTCATTGCAAGTTTAACATCAGTTTTTGAAACTTTTGCTAGCTTATCAAGGTGAGTATATCTTTCCCCTTTTTACTGTTTTACTACTTCGGGGTGACTCATGTACCTATATATTAATCAAGTTTCAATTTCTTATACTTAATGCAATTCTCATGTGTGTTTGCTTTATGTTAATTGGTGTGTCTATGACTTGTCAAAATCATTAACCGCTGGGCGGCCTAGCTTTTCAATGAATAGTACTATGGTATACCCCCTTGAGACTCTGTTGAGAGAATCTCGGTCATTGTCTTGTTAATTCATTATTCAGTTGGTTAGTCATGTGTTAGTCATTATTCTCAGGTTTGGTTTTGAACGGATATTACTTATTACATAATTGCAAATGGTACCGCACATGAATTGCTAAACACTTTTTCTACTATATCTGTTCAAACAGGGTATGCTCACCAATACAATTTTTGTATTGACCAAATTATTTTGTACATGTTTCAGGTTGTTTTGAGATGCATCCTTTAAGCTTTCGGATTTATATTTAGATTTTGATTCATTGTATTTCAATTTAGTTGGCAGTTAGAATCGTTGTATTTCATTTCAATGTAATAAATTATTTAATCAATGTATTCAAATTTACACTTTAGTCCATGAGCTATTGAACAATCGTCACTACGTGACACCTCGATGTTTCCGCCATCGGTTGGGGTGTTACAAATATGTTGAATGTTCTAAATCTGGAGAGATTGCCGAGGAGAAGAAAGCATAAGGACCTTTATAAGATCCACATTAAGAGGAGGTTGGAACGGCTCATATATAAATAACCTACAAAGAATCATACCCATAACTTTTTCCACATGATAAAAGCAATGCAATACAATTGCTAATCAAGTGCACTATAAATTTCTATCAGTGGCATCGAAAAGTGAAATTGGAAGTTAGGTTAGTTGAAAATATTCCACATAAGACCTCCAAACCTGAAAACTTTATAGACGTGCACATATCGGTTTTTTCTAGGAACCGAACCAGTTCCAAACTGGTTCTAGTCTGAACTGGTTTCGATTCGGTTCAATCCCGGTTTTGTCGGTTTGAAAGACCGGTTTCGGTTCGGTTCGGTTTGGGTTCGTGAACCAATTCATGCGCACACTTTTTTTACGTAAAGTTTGACTTTTATTGATTCTTACAATTTTTTAAGTTGTATAGGTATATATTTGTATGTGTAGAAACCTTTTTGTATAATTTTGTTATATATAATTTTTTTTATAAAAAAATGCAAATTTTTTAGTAAAATGTAGTAATTACTTAATTTTGTTTGATACCTTTCCCAAATGCTTTATAATATAATATAGATTATAGATATAGATTAATGTTAATTGAAGGATATGATAAAAAAATGTGTACAAGTATATTTTGCATGTATGGTAGAAAGGAAAAAATTACATGACATTTGGATTTTAAGAATGAGACTTTTCGTATGCCATCTTAAAATTCATGTAAAATGACATTTGTACACATATTTCCTCCTTTATAATGTAGTATAGACGTATAGATTAGACTTGTAATTAAAGGCTTAGGTATGTTTTTAGTTGATATCTTATTAAAAGGGATCTCACATTGGTAATATAACTAGAAAGTGTAGTCTTGACTACCTTATAAAAAATAGCCCAAGCTAAGTCCAACATTGTAGGTTCTGGTTTTTCTGACTCATTGGCTTTTAATTTTATACTTTAGCCGAAAGTTAATTTTAGTTGATAACCGAAATAACCATAACCGAACTCATAACCGAAGTTTGGTTAGTGTCATCGGGGCGTTTTGGGTAATTAGGATTCACTTAAGACCAAATGAGAAATTAAAATATACACTGATACAAGTTAGGAGGTGTGGAGTGCACTTGATCAAGACTATATTAATTCTGTTACTTAAAAGCTGCGACAGATTAAGTCGGTGACTATCACTGAGCAACCGACATAGTCCCACCGGTGGTTAAATAACTACCAATGGTAGTTATTATGTAGAAACTTCCATAGGTGGTTATTATGTGGTGGTTAATTAACTTCCATAGGTGGTTATTATATGGAGGTTAATTAACTTCCATGGGTGGTTATTGTAAGGAAGTTAATTAACTTCCGGGTGGTTATAATATGGTGGTTAATTAACTACCATTTTTTTATTCATATAAATAGGAGGGTTTTGGTCTATCTTGGAGTATGGTTTATATAAGATCGTTTTCTCAAGGCATCTCTGGTTCACAAATTCACTCTCAATCACATACTAGGTTCTTATTTCTCAATTTGAGTTGTATCCGACTGGATTTTTCGGGAGAACCACCGAAATAATTTGATCTGAAAGTGACTACATGCCTCTCAGATCATCCGTTGTTCATCTAAGTTCCCCAACAAAGATCGAATTACTATTTATGTTAAGATGACGAACGGGCAATCGGTTAAAGATATGACAAGCAAGTTTGACAAATTGGAAAACTTTGAAGGCTAGGATTTCCGTCGATGGCACAAGAAGATGCACTTCCTTCTTACTACTCTGAAAGTTGTGTACGTGTTAAGCACTCCCATACCAGAGATATTGGAATATGGCAATCTGGAACAAATCAGAAAGCAATCAAAGTGGGAGAACGACAATAACATCTGTCTTGGCCACATCTTAAACGGTACGAGTGACTCTCTGTTTGATGTTTATCAAAACGTAGAACTGCAAAAGTATTGTGGGATACTCTGGAAGCCAAGTATATGGCAGAAGATTCTTCTAGTAAGAAGTTTCTTGTGAGTAATTTCAACAATTATAAAATGGTTGATTCTAGGCCTGTCATGGAACAATACAATGAATTGTTGAGAATTTTGGGACAATATGCCTAACATGACATGTAGATGGATGAATCCATCTCGGTTTCAAGTATCATTGACAAGTTTCCTCCTTCCTGGAAAGATTTCAAACACCAATTGAAACATTAGAAAGGAGAATTAAGTTTGATTGAACTTGAAAGTCACTTTAGAATTGAAGAATCTTTAAGAGCACAAGAAAAAGTGTGTGTCAATGATGACACGTGATGTCGTGTGGATTAGGTCTTTTTTAAACGTCCTTTTTAAAATCAACACTTTCTCGAAAGAAGTGTCAAGACTTGGTAAAAAGGGTAATTAAGCAAAACCTTTTAATTAAAACACTAATCTAAGTTTTAAATTTATAAAAGTAAAACGATAGCTGCTGACTACTTTAAACCCACACGATAGGCAAGTGGACCTATCGAGCGCAGTATAGTCTATAGCAAGTACCAAGTATCGAACCCTAAGATACGACTTCCCCTACTCAACTCTAAGCTGCTGTGATAAAAAGAAAAGATAATAAAATAAGAAAGAAAGAAAGAGTGATCAGATTAAAAAACAAAATACCAAACGAAGTGCTGCTTCGGGATCCAACTTACTTTTGGAATGGACTAATAGTAACTACCTAGTTAAGTGGTGTAAACAAGTGCGCACTTTTACTGAACTTGGAGTTGCTACAGCATTCTCCAGTGGTGTTTGTTATCGCAATACGAGCTGTGTTCTTGTTTGGAAAATGAGGGTCTCCCGGCCTGGTAAGCTCACCTCTCAACTATGACAACTATATGACTCAAGATTGTGTATACCCAACCCCGAATAATCCAACTCCTAAAGTCACAATAATGACATCTAATACTCAAAAGCCTCTATGGACAACTTGCCGGTGGCCGGAGCATGACCGAACAAGAAGCCACTTAATATCATAAAGGAGTCGTGACCTACCGGCACACGTGCATCCTTTACTTGACCCAAATAACTATTTTAATAAGTGAGCGGTCTATCAGTAACTGCGCGGCAGTATAAAGATGAGAGAAAATAAAGACCGTTCTCTCTCAACGCGGGTTCATCAAATCTTAGCTTGCGCCAAAGCTATCACATAGACAATGAAGCTAAGTCGCAAAAATAATACCCGACTTATCGATACGACCGAATATAAAGACCGTACCGACCCTAAGCGAGATCTTGGTAAGTCGTGAGTTTTAAGTTCACAAGTGCATGGGTTTTTACACACCATGGGTACACTCATGAATCCTTCTCACTTATGGGTTTTAAGTTCACAAGTGCATGGGTTTTTACACACCATGGGTACACTCATGAGTCCTTCCCATTTCTCATCAAGACACCCACAAGACCAAAGACTAGTTAATTAGTTATTTAGTTAACCAAACAAGACTCTAAGTAAAAGAATTTAACAAGAACACAGCACCACTTAACTAAAAAGAACTATATAAATCCATTCCAAAATAAGTCTTCATCCTAGCAGCACTCAAGTAATCTAGCCCAACATCGGCTCTACAACTATCACACTAGTAATGGACAATGATGAATACATGGTGATGAGTGTGAAGTGGATTAAAGAGGGTGGTTTGGATGATTTTTAGTGAACTCTCTCAATACTCTCAATTCTTCATGCCTTTATGGAGTGATCCCAAGCTCCAAAGGTGACTTGCAAGACCTCTGAGGTGGTTAAGTGTGAGTAAAACTCAAGTGAAATTGGATGCCCAAAATGTGGAGTGGAGGCCTCTATTTATAGGCAAAACAGCCCTTGCACGTCCTTGACAACTCTCTGGCACGCCCATGCACGACAACATGTACTGTTGCAGAGTACTTTCGCGCAGTATTTTCTGTACCAGGGCTGGCACGCCCGTGCATATTAGGGTGGTATGCCCGTGCATGTCGTTGGGAGTAACCGTCTTGTCAGTCTTTATCGGTTTGAGCCTTAGAGAACATGCTGAAACTGAGCACGCCCGTGCTTAAGGGGGGAGCACGCCCGTGCATGTCTGGAACTCTCATTTTTGCCTCATGTTGGCTGGAAAATGTTGACCGGTAGACCTAGGATAAGTGCACGGCCGTGCATAGTCATGAGCGCGGCCGTGCTTCATCTGGATCTTCTCCAAAAGTCTTCAAATCCTTGTCTTTTTCGCCTGTTTTCGCTTCTTTTCACTTTTCACCTTCAATTCCTGCAATTATCATCAAAGGAGAACAAAACGTGACAATGCCAAGATAAATGCATAAAATAATGTGATAAATGGGTGAAAATATGCATGTAAAACATGTTAATTTTGGGACCCATCAACAGGAAACATGCTGGACCATCTTCTGTGAATATGGTTGAAGCAGGTGAATCATCCAAGGGTAACAACAAGTTTAAAAGGAAACGAAAGATTCAAGGTAACAACTCGGGTCCAAACAAGAAGTCAAATTACCCTTGTTGGAAGTGTGGTAAACCGGGTCACTTTAAGAAGGACTGTAAGGTTGTAAACAATAACAAGAATGGTCCAAAGAACAAGCATGAGGCCGGTCCAAGTGGGTCTAAGAAGCCGGACAAGCAACAAGGTTAGAATTTAGTACTAAATAATAATTCGGTTCAGAATTATGTATCACTAATTTCTGAAGCACTTTATGTGCAGGATGATAATATTGCTTGGTGGGTTGATTCGGGTGCAACAAGCCATGTGTGCAAGGATCTTCGTTGATTCAAAGATTTTCAACCAATAGAAGATGGATCTATTCTTAGAATAGGCAATTTTGCAACTGAACCAATCAAGGGCTTAGGAAGTGTTGAATTAATGTTTACTTATGGAAAGTGTTTACTTTTAGACAATGTGTTGTATGTACCTGGGATTCGAAAGAATATGTTGTCGGGTATTGTGTTAAATAATTGTGGTTACAAACAAGTGATTGAAAGTGACAAGTTTATCTTGTCAAGACATGGTACTTTTGTAGGTTTTGATTATTTGTGTAATGGTATGTTTATGTTGAATCTTGAAGTTTCTTTTGGTAATGAATCTGTTTACATTGCTTCTTCTAGTAACAGTAATGAATTGAGTGATTCAGAATTATGGCATGCAAGACTGGGACATGTACATTATAAAAGAATAAAAGAAATGTCTAAAATGAGTTTGATTCCTGCTTTCAACATAAACAATGATAAATTTCATACTTGCAAAGTTACTAAAATAACTAGAAAACCCTTCTTGAAACATGTTAACAGGGAAAGTAAAGTTTTGGATTTGATATTTAGTGATTTATGTGATTATCATGCCACACCGTCACTTGAAAATAAAATGTATGTAGTTACATTTATTGATGATGCCACTAGATTCTGCTATGTTTATTTGTTGCATGCTAAAGATGAAGCTATGGATAAGTTTAAAATTTATAAACAAGTAGAGTTACATCGAAGTGGGTTGATTAAAACATTGCATACTGATAGAGGTGGTGAGTATTTTGATCCATTGTACTTCCAAACAACTGGTATAATACATCATACCACAACTCCTTATACACCGGAACAAAATGGTGTTGCAGAAAGGAAGAATAGGACTCTAAAAGAAATGGTTAACACCATGTTATTCTATTCAGGTCTTGGTGATGGTTTTTGAGGTGAGGCCATGTTAACAGCCTGCTATTTACTAAATAGAGTTCCTAATTAAAGGAACAAGACTACCCCTTATGAGCTTTTGTATAAAAGTCCACTAGATTTAAGTAAACTGAAAGTTTGGGGTTGTAGAGCCATGGTAAGGCTCAATGAACCTAAAATAAGGAACATAGGGGAAAGAGGTTTAGACTGCATTTTTATTTGGTATGTTGAGCATTCATTTGCTCACAGGTTCTATGTCATAGAACCTAATGACTATGTGTTTGTGAACATTGTAATTGAGTCAAGAAATGTAGATTATGATGAAAATAGATTCTCTTTAATACCTAGACCTAAGGATTTAGTCCCAACCCTAAGTAAAACTCATATGGCTGACCAAGTGAATGACACTCCTCCCGAACCTAGGAGAGGTACAAGAGCAAGAAAAGCTAAATCATTTGGTGATGATTTTTATCTATATCTGGTTGAAGGATCTAGAAATGAGATTCAAACTCAATATCATTATTGTTTCAATATTTAGGAAAATCCTAGAACTTATAGTGAATCTATGGCGTCTCGTGATGTTGCATTCTGGAAAGAAGCCATAAATGATGAGATAGACTCGATTATGCAGAATAATACATGGAAATTGTCTAATCTACCCTCTGGGTGTAAACCACTTGGTTGTAAATAGATCTTCAAGAAGAAGATGAAAGTAGATGGTTCCATTGATAAGTTTAAAGCCCGATTGGTTATCCAAGGCTTTAGACAAAAGGAAGGCATAGACTACTTTTGATACATATGCTCCTGTGGTAAGAATATCCACAATTAGATTCTTAGTTGCTTTAGCAGCAATACACAATCTTGTGATTCACCAAATGGATGTTAAAACTGCTTTCTTAAATGGTGATTTGGATGAGGAGATATATATGAAACAACCTGAGGGTTTTATTGTGCCTGGTAATGAGCATAAGGTGTGTAAGCTTGTTAAGTCATTATATGGTTTAAAGTAAGCTCCTAAAAAATGGCATAAAAAATTTGATGAAATGGTGTTGTCTAACGGTTTTGTATTGAACCAAGCGAACAAGTGTGTATATAGAAAATTTGATAAATTTGGTAAAGGAGTCATAATTTGTTTATATGTAGATGACATGTTGATCTTTGGTACTGACCAAGATCAAGTTGATAAAACAAAAAAAATTTTGTCATCTTGCTTCGACATGAAAGACATGGGAGAGGCTGAAGTGATCCTTCATGTATGCTATGATAAGTACTAGACCAGACATAGCTTATGCAGTTGGAAAGCTTAGTAGGTATACTAGCAATCCCAGTACAAATCATTGGCAAGCTATAAACCTAGTGTTTAGATACTAGAAAGGGACCAAGAAATATAGTTTGAGTTATACTGGATTTCCTTCTATTATAGAAGGTCATTCAGATGCAAGTTGGATTAAAAATATGGAAGATCATTCTTCCACAAGTGGATGGACTTTTCTACTTGGAGGATGTGCTATATCTTGGGCATCTAATAAGCAGACTTGCATAACTAACTCAACAATGGAATCTGAATTTGTAGCATTAACAGCTGCTGGTAAAGAAGTTGAATGGCTAAGAAACTTGATTTATGAGATTCCATTATGGCCTAAACCGATATCCCCGATATCTATTTAGTGTGATAGTGCTGCTACCTTGGCTAAGGCGTATAGTCGAGTGTATAATGGAAAATGTAGACACTTAGGTGTCAGATATGGCATGATTCGTGAGCTTATCATGAATGGTGTGATATCGGTGGAGTTTGTGAGAACTCAACAGAATTTAGCCGATCATTTAACCAAAGGGTTATGTAGAGATCTTGTGCATAAGGCGGCTGTAGGGATGGGATTAAAGTCCACTTAAAATTTCTCATGTTAAGACACCAAATTCCCATCTAATATGACATTAGGTGCTGAATTCATTGTGGAAAGCTTAACATCTAGAAATTGGAACACATTAGTAGCATCATCCCAGGGTATGTGTTCAGACCTGCAAGTAACAAAGGTTGAAGTTTATCTTCTTAATAGTTCTTTTGAAAAATTGCAATGCAGGTGCAAAAATAAAAAGAACTACCTATATGGACATGAAGTTTCGCCGCTTCAAGAAGCTAGGACTTGGCTTTGATATTTTCATTGAAGGATAGGACACAAGCTAGTAAAAATAGTGTCAAGTAAGAACATAAGAGTATGTAAACTTGTGTGTATATTATCTTCATGTATTCATTATGAATAGAAAGGGTTCAAGGATTACACTAAAATGGGGGAGGAATGTTGGTGATTTTAGTGTCATCGGGCATTTTTGGGTAATCAGCATTCACTTAAGACCAAATGAGAAATTAAAATACACACTGATACAAGTTAGGAGGTGCGGAATGCACACTTGATCAAGACTATTTTAATTCGGTTACTTAAAAGCTCCGACAGATTAAGTCGGTGACTATCACTGAGCAACCGACATAGTCCCACCGGTGGTTAAATAACTACCAATGGTAGTTATTATGTAGAAACTCCCATAGGTGGTTATTATGTGGTGATTAATTAACTTTCATAAGTGGTTATTATGTGGAGGTTACTTAACTTTCGGGTGGTTAATTAACTACCTTTTTTGTTCCTATAAATATGAGGGTTTTGGTCTATCTTGGAGTACGGTTTATATAATATCGTTTTCTCAAGGCATCTCTAGTTCACAAATTCATTCTAAATCACATACTAGGTTCTTATTTCTCAATATGAGTTGTATCCGATTGGATTTTTCGGGAGAACCACTGAAATAATTTGATCTGAAAGTGACTACACGCCTCTCAGATCATCCGTTGTTCATCTAAGTTCCCCAACGGATCTCACATTGGTAGTATAACTAGAAAGTGTAATCTTGATTACCTTATAAAAAATAGCCCAAGCTAAGTCCAACATTGTAGATTCCGGTTTTTTTGACTCACTGGCTTTTAATTTTATACTTTAGCCGAAAGTTAGTTTTAGGTGATAACCGAAATAATCATAACCGAAGTTTGGTTATGGTTAAGGAAATTTCATAACCATAACCAAACTAATGGTAATAGTTATGGTTAATGGTAAAAACCAAACCAAACCGACTCATGCACGCCCTAACGCAAAGTAAGTAATTAGGCTATTTTCATATTTTTAGTTTGCATGCCTTCTAAAGATAACTCGTAAATAATTTCGGTATGACACATATAAATATAAATATTTTTCAAATAGTTTAATTAGTTATGTTGATCGTCTGCGATAAAACAACGAGCACTTCAATATTCGTTGCTACGAATAGTAAAACAACTTTTGAGAATGTTTATAACGTACGATATGAATGACGCCAACAATAAAAGTTGATTGAATTACTCGTTTGTATGATAAAGATATTATATATATATATATATATCATGCACAATAAAATCATATTTTTGTTTTTATGTAATAACGAAAAGACAGATGACATTAAAAATGACTCATACAAATATGCAGGCCAAACATTGCACCAAAAAACATAATATACGTCAAATGAAATTACCAAGACCAAACACCTATTGCTCTTAGAGTCACCAGATGGATTTTTCCTTTAGTGGGCCCAATCCAGCTGTCCCTAACATATCTAATTGGTTTGCCAATTATCATGCACCAAGGATACGGTTTGAATCTATGTCTTGATACCTAATAACCTCGGTTTTTTCTTAAGTTCTTAAGTGAGAATAAGTCAACACAGAGCTACATTAGTACTCAGAACTGAGAAGATAACTTGGTAATGACACAAATACACATTTACTTTGTTTTGGTGTAGTATGTTTGTATCCTACATTAATGGTTGTATGACTAGCCTCTAGTTACTTAGGGGTGAAGGTTTGTGAGGGCCAGCGGGTGCCTCGGCCCCCGCCGTTTTTTGGTGGAGCAGTGGAATTTTACGATTTTCGTGAGTAATTTTTATATGAATTGAGTCCGGCCCCCACCGATTTGATCTTCCGGTCCCTACCGATTAGAAAAAAATAGGTCCGGCCCCGCCGATTCGATCTCCAAGCTTCACCACTGCCTCCAGCTAGCCGTTTTTAGTGTTTAATAAAATTGATGTTTTTTTACTGTAAAAAAAGTATAAAGGTCAACACAGAGCCACATTAGTAAGTTATTGTTTTTAAATTAATAATTAGCATTTGTAATATATTTTTTTTAAGGTGAACGTTGAGTAATGGACATAACATAGGTTAAAATGATAGAAAGGAGTGGAGAAGTGGCACATAGTGGATTTGGCGATCTTGAATTTTAGGCCCAGGGATGTTATGACAAGTGTGTCTGGCTTAGGAGTAGGGGTGTTTAAAACCGGATTATCCTGAAAATCGAATATCCGAAAATTTTGGATAGTGAATATTGATATCTGAATCCGTATCCAAAATTTTGGATATCCAAAATTTCGGATTCAGATTCGGATTATCCAACGGATATCCGAATCTAAAAAAACAAAAAAAAAAATGATTTCCTGCTTATACTAAGACCAAACTAAACCTGTTTAATTTAAAGATTCAAACTAGCACAAACATTCAAAACAATTCAAAATTTCCAACCATAAACATTCAAAACAATTCAAAGTATCAAATTCAAAACAAATACAAAGATGTTCGATGGTCGATGATCAAAAACAGACGAAAGTATTTGTCGATGGTCGATGGTCAGAAACAAACGAAAACATACTTTTCATTTTCGAATGGTCAATGGTTGATAACAAAACCGAAAAAAAAAACCTTACAGATCTACTGGTGGGAGAAGAAGTCACACAGGAATAAGATAGAGGCGACTGAATGAGATGAGGAGTGGAGGGGTTGGAATGCATATAGAACTTTGTATATATAATAATATAACATATATTTATGTTATTTTTTTTAAAGATTTCAGATTCGGATATTTCAGATATCCGAAAATTTGCAAAAGTCATATCCGTATCCAAAATTTTGGATATTTTGGATACGGATTGTCGGATATTTTGAATTCAGATTCAGATGTTTTTGAACACCTCTGCTATTATTCCTCCAATCTTCCGAGCAGATATAGGTTTTATTGTAGTTGTAACCAGTACACGTATAAAATATATCTAGCTTGATTGTGGACGTACCCGGTTGGATGGTTCCTGTAAAGGATTGTAGTATGTAAAATATATTGTTTGTGCTTGTTTATTGTCATAAGTTTTGTTTTTGATTGTTTGGTGTTACCCAACCTGAATTAAACACTTAAATCCCGAATATCATTGTTTTTTTTTTTTTTCAACATTTGAATTGAGTTTCAAATACGTTGAATCAAATATGGAAGGAAAGTAAAGTCTCGATAGGAAATGCCTGTTTAATATTCTTTTAAATCATGTTTAAAAAACTAAAAACAAAATAGACGTGTAAACAGAAAACCTTTTGCAATTCTTTTAAATTATTTTGTATTAAGTTTTATTTGAAAGAACTTAATCTGGATATCTATTATCCAATGAAAATTGTAAATATGCAACTGACGCAAATTTATAAGATAATTTTCGTCTGATTGAGGAAATAAAAATAACGATTCATAGCTATTGTATTTATATTAAAATTATTATTATACTTATTAAAAATAACCGAGTGAGCTTGTTTCACTCCTTAAATTAACTTTTTTTCTCAACATTTTGTTATAACTTTTTTTCAAAACAAATGTGCAGTAAAAATAAGAATATTTTAAGGTATTGTAAATTATAGCAAGTGTTGATATTCTGACCAACCGAACGAGTATCACTCAATTAACATCCATACCGGTATTTATTTTAATAGTTTTCAATAGACATAAACCATCATACTGTATTACATTTCCATCTAGAGATACACATCTTTATTTTGAATTTTCCTTATACGCTACTAAAAGCTAGTCACTCTCTAGAGAGCTAATATTAACTAACCCCACAAAAAAAAAAAAAAAAATAGAAAAAGATTTTAAACCGAAACATTTACTGTAGCCTTTAAAAAGATTATTATTGCTTTCTGTGTCAAAATTAAAAACAAACAACAAAGAGAAATAATAATAGGGTTATGGGATTCATACACCCTGTGACGTCACATTCTGGGGGTGTGGCATCACATTTTGGGGTATGTGGCAGCTTTCTATTGGTTTGTGATGTGGGCCGGGGTGTATGAATCCTAAATAGGTGGTGTATGAATCCTAATTACCTAATAATATTCTAGCAAAACAGGACCCTATAAATCAGCAAGTTGGGTGCAGCCTTTCCGTCTTCACTCTCCTCACCACTTTACACTCTCTCCCTTCAATTTTCCACTCACCGGAAAACTTTCCAAACCACCGTCTTCCAACTCCCTTCCCCTTTCCCTCACCAGAAACAATAAACTCTTAATATTATTCTTATTACTAATAGTATTATTATTATTATTATTCCTCGACCCTTTACGTCACACGAGTATTCAGAAATCAGAACCATCTTTATTCCTCTACCCATTACGCGAATCTCATCATCTTTTTCCACCCTTTCTTTCTTTTCTTCTTATTTATCTTCCAGCACCCAATGCGAATCTCATAATAATAATAATAACAATAATAGTAAAAACCATCTCTTTTAAAATGTCCAGCTCCATCAAGTTTACAGAGCACAAAACATTAACTACAATGCTAACATCATCATCTGAAACCAACAATCATCCTACAAGAGTCGTCAAGATTTCAGTGACGGATGCTGACGCCACTGATTCCGACACCTCTAGCGACGAGTGTAAAACTCGTCGGAGAGTTAAGAAGTTTGTTAATGAGGTTACAATCGAGAACCGTTCGCCGGAGGTTTTTATAAAAAACAAAACGACGTCGTGTAGAAGGAAAAAGAAGGTGGTTAATAATAATAATAATACTAATAATAAGGCGTCGATTGTGAAGGGTAATTCTGGTAAAAAGTTTCGAGGAGTACGACAAAGGCCGTGGGGGAAATGGGCGGCTGAGATTAGAGATCCGATGCGACGTGTACGGCTGTGGCTTGGTACGTATGATACTGCAGAAGAAGCCGCCATGGTTTACGACCACGCGGCTATCCAATTACGTGGACCAAACGCACTAACGAACTTCACTGTTCCGGTTCAACAACCGGTTCCCGAGAATAAACCGTCGCCGGTTTCTTCTTGTTACAACTCTACTGAAGATAATAACAATAATATTAAAGCCACGTCACCAAAATCCGTTCTACGGTTTTCTTCATCTTCTATGGACGAGTCAACTGCTGAGTCGACTCAAAACGACGTCGGAAAAGAGGTGTCCGAGACAAGCGGAGATGACGTGGCAGTGTCGGAGGATTTTACTGGTTTCAAGCCTTTCGACTTGTTTGATTACCCGGACATGATACCCGACATATTCGACCCGACAAGCATGTCGGGTATACCGCTACAAGGATCCGACCCGGTTGACATGTTCATGGATTCGGTAACTGATGTCGGGTTTGTGTCTTGGCCAGCGGATGAATTTGAATACGATTACTCCAATGACTTTGGTGATATATTCGGGTCGGATCCTCTCGTGTCGCTTTAAGACGGAATTTTTGTACGAAATTAGGAATTTGTTTATTATTATTATTATTATATTATTATTTTACATAAGGATATATAAATATTTAGGTGTAGAACTCTGTTACCGTTAAAAGTAACGGACGAGTGGTTTAAGTTAAGTGCGTTGATGTTAGTGTCGCCGTTAAGGATAAGGCACGTGCTAGGGCACGTGAGTGAGAAAAATGTTAATGGTACTTTGAATTAGGTGAAGGAATGAATGCTACGTGGTTTGATCATGCAATTTCTGATTTCCACCCTTTTATTTTAAATGATGTTAAATGCTTGTAGTTTTAGCGTACAACTCGTGAGGCTTGGAGTACATAACGTTTTTTATTTTATCTTCATAAGGTAATTAATATAATAATGTCGGTGTTTGTGTCATTGCCAAATCTTGGTTCTTAAGTCGGTAGGGGCAGGAAGATAAAATCAGTGGTGGCCGTATTTAATCCAGACTAAATTTATCTACTCGTAAAATTTCACCATTGCGTCAAAAATCGGTGGGGCCGAAACCCCTCAGACCCTAAAGAAGCTGCACCCGGTTTGTGTCATCGTCTTAAATATCCCGGTTTAGAATCAGGTGATTTAAAAAAAAAAATTAAAAGAATATTATATTGAATGCGAAGAATTTCTTAATGACGTCAAGAGTATATAAAAAACATAAATTATCATTAGAGTTTTTGACCTTTTTAGTAGGTCATTGTTATTGATGAGACTAATAACGACTCTTAATCCTAATTTGTTACTTGCTATTTATTTATAATAATTATATATATATATTATGTTGGTTAAAAAACGGCCGTATAAAGTGATAACATGATGATGCATGTTTGAAGTCATATTCTAAAAACATAAGATATTTTTTTAATATGATGAATGTTATTTTGTATAAAAAATATATAAAAATCCTAAAAATGGAAAGAAGAAGTGTTTTCTAGAATCCGAAGTTCGACTTTTGGTAAGCATGTTATGGGGGCACATTATATGTTGATGGTTAATGGAATTTTATTGATGAGGTGTTTGGTTCTTGGCAAATGTCGTAAAAAAATCTAACGTTGTAGGCATGAGTCAACTCTCCTGACTTGACACCTGCCCCCAATCTTTAATTCCTTGCTTCAACTTACCTCTTTCCTATATTATTGGCTTCATGGAGATATTTTACTAAAGATTTATATTATATATACCTAGAGCTCTTCACGAGCCGAGCCGAGCCGATCCGAGCGAAGCTTTGCTCATGCTTGGCTCGTTTACAAACCGAACCGAGCGGAGCGGCTCATTTACAATCGAGCCGAAAATCGAACAAGCATTCTTCGAGCGCAAATTTTCCGAGCGAGCGCCGAGCGAAAATCAGGCGGAGCGTAATTTGGACGATCATAAAATTAGGATGTTTCCCTCGATGTTTTCATTGTCGAGTGACAACTAAGGTCGAACTGTCCGATGATAACACTAATATTGAGACCCTACTGTCCGAGGATGAGGCTTAGATTGAGGATGGTGTGACGATGAGCATATGTTAGAGAACAAATGTTGCATTGTGACGTAGGGTGATATCAAGCGACAATTAGCGATGGACGACTAATAACATAAAGAAGTCAAGACTGTCACCTCATGACTTATGGTTTTACTATTAAATATAGTGTTAATTTTTTATGTAGTTAAGTGGGCTAGCTATAATTTGTTTGCGTATACTGAGTCAAATCCAATAGGATGTTATATATAAAGCCATAAATTTATCTGTAAATTGTGTGCATATTTTTAATTAAATATATAATAAATAAATAAAAATTTATTCGATCCGAACCGAACCGAGCGTACCTTTGCTCGTGCTTGGCTCATTTACAAACCGAACCGAGCCGATCAGCTCATTTACAACCGAGCAAAAGATCGAGCGAGCATTTTTCAAGCATTTTCCGAACGAGCGACGAACGATCCACGAACGGCGAGCGATTTGAACGGCCCTATATATACCCCCACTTAAGGTTACTCAATACATAACTTTTTTACATAAAAAGTCCAATAACTGCGTTTATAAAAAAACATAAGAGAGTTACATAATCATATAATTCATTCCTTTTCTTTTGTTTATTATGTATGAACACCATTACGCATCGGTAGCGGTCGGACTCAATTTTTTCGTATCAGTAGGGGCCAGAAGATCAAATTGGTGGGAGCCAGACTCAATCAATATAAAAATTACCTATGAAAATCGCAAACTTGCACCACTTAGCAAAAAACGGTGGGGGTCGGGGCACCCCCTGTCCCTCACTAACCTTCGCCATTGATTACGTATAAATGTTTAATTAAATGATTTTACGGGTGTCAACTTAAATATAGTTATTTATAGAACAAACCTCTATGCGTATGAGGGTTTGTGTGTATGTATACAAAAGTGTTAAATTGAGAATTATTTCTTTTTAATAAGAACAATCAATATACGTGACACCCGTCGAAATCGCAGGTCATATCCGTACACTAGTCACACGTACACATTGTGTATGACATTTCATTTTACATGATTCGTTACAATTGAGTCACACATGGTCTCAACAAGCCAATTTCAGTGCTTACAGTTTAGCATTAGGCACGATAGGGAACACAATTTCATAACTAGTTGAATAGTTATCATGAGCTATAGAGAGATCATACCACAAACCCAAATTTGGGAACTCATCCAATTGTACATAACATTTCAATTGTGATCCAATCAAGAACAAAGACAAACAATGTCCATATACAAGGAATTGCTCAGACACAATATCCATAAACGACTAGTAACACAACTAGTTAAAAATATATATTGAGCACACATTTATATATTGTTTTGTATCACATATACTTGTACAAAGATCACACTTAATATCTAATTATAATATGTGACTCTACACTTGTACAAGACATGGATTAAATGTTCAATATATATATATATATATATATATATATATATATATGCATGTGTGTATATATGCGACGGCACACACACATACATATGTGTGTATGTGCTTTCCAATGTTAGACTCCTACAACTTCAATGAACCATCCTTTGGAGTCCATGAGGGAGGACCATCATCAAACCCTTGATCACCATAATCAGTGGGTTTAGATGAAATGATTGTAGTCTTTTCAGGTCTGAAATTAAAGCTGTCAAGGTCAAAGAGTTCAGTAGGATGTGCTGGAATGAGTGTATGTTTTGACTCATTGAACTTACATTCAATGTTTCTTCAAAAATCTTGGTTCTTGAATTGAATACCTTGTAAGCTTTCTTTGTGGGAGAATAACCAAGAAAGTAACCTGAATCAACTTTAGCAGCAAATTTTGAAATGGAGTCCTTGATGTTTAGAATAAAACATTGACATCCAAAAGCCCTGAAAAAGGAGATAAGGGGCTTGATGCTATGAAGAACTTTATAAGCAGTTTTGGAATGTCCTTTGTTCATAAGGACCCTATTTTGAATATAACAAGCTGTGTTGACTGCTTCATCCCAGAAATAAAATGGTAGGCCTGAATCAACTAACATTGTTCTTACTGCTTCAATCAATGTTCTATTCTTCATTTCTACTACACCATTTTGTTCAAGAGTTCTGGAAATGCTAAACTGTTTAACAATCCCTTTAGACAGGCAGAATTCATCCAGAGTTTTATTCCTGAACTCTGCCCCATTGTCAGTTCTTATGACTTTGACAGAGAGAGAACATTGTTTCTCTACTTGTAGAATAAAGAATTTGATAATTTCAGATGCCTCATCCTTGGAAAATAAGAAGAAGACCCATGTGAATCTTGAGTAGTTATCAATAATAACCAAGCAGTACTTCTTCTTACTAAGGCTCATGATTTTTACTGGCCCAAATAAGTCCATATGGAGTAGTTGAAGACATGCAATTGTTTTTTATTCTTCAATAGACTTATAAGAGGACTTATGCTGTTTTCTCGTAAGACAGGAAACACAGTGTTCTTTACACTGGTATTCCTTCAAGGGTAGACCTCTGACCAAGCCCATTTTAGTGACTTTATTTATGGTTTTAAAGTTCACATGGCCAAGTATCCTATGCCAAAGGTCTGTTTCAGAAGTTGATGCCTTCAGAAGAAACAGGCAGTGTTGTTCAATACTTTGTCTTTTTCAAGGTCCACTGCATAGACATTGCCACATCTTTTGGCAATAAGCAAAGTATGATCTTCAATAATCTTCTCTATCAACTTTTGACCTTCTGGTGAGATAATCTTGCAAGCAGTTTTGGTGAAAAAGGGAAAATATCCTTTATCACACATCTGAGAGACACTGAGCAAGTTGTACTCCAAATTTTCAACCAGATTGACCTTGTCAAACTGCACTTTACCAGCAGATGCCATATCCAATCACATATCCCTTGGCATTGTTCCTAAAGGACACAAATCCTTCTCTTTGACTTATGAAATTATTAATCAGGTACCTGCATCCTGTCATGTGCATTGAGCCTCCACTATCAACGTACCAAATGTTGTTTAGAGCTCTGGAGACCCTCTGCGCAAAGAGTAAATTAGTCAGTTTTAGGAACCCAAGCCATTTTGGCTTTGGGTTTACTCTTGAGAACTGGAAGAGTAACAGTTTGTTTTGGACCATTTTGAGAAATCCATGTCATTCTAGCCATGGATTTGCTTTTAGAAGCAATGGTGGTAACCTGTTGAGGTTCCCCGCCAACTTTAGTCATCAGAAGTTTGTCCATTTCAATCAAGTTTTTAACTTCAGCAGTTTGAAACTGCTGATGGTTTGGGTCTAACTTCTGAAATAGAATTTTGAGAAAAAGGTTGATGTTGAGATTTAGTCTTTTTCTGAGGAAAGGTTTTACTTGGTTGTTGTTTGTTGGGATAAAATGTATTTTCAAAATCCTGTTTGATTTATTTTCCTACAACCAGTTCTAAAATTTTCTTGTTGTACTTATTTCCTTTCCTATATCTGCAAAATTCTGTTATGTGGTTAAACAGACCACATACTTCACATGGTTTTGCCTTTCCTTTCATTTTAACATTTTCAGGAGTTTGGGAAGGCAAATCACTGACAATTTCAGCATTTTGAATTTTTTCATCAGTAGTTTTCAGGGTCTCACCTCCTGATGTAGATGAAACTACTAAGGACTTGATGTCAACAGTTTTAACTTCTGCAGAACTTTCATTTGCATTTTTTAGAAATTTCTGATGAAAAGATGTGCATTCTTTCATTTTAGAAGTTTGTTTTTGAACTATTTCACTCCCATCATCAGCAGTTTTGGGAGTAAAATCAGTTGGTGTTTCTGTGTGGTTATAACCAATGCCAAACTTAACATTTAATGCAGTTTGTTTGTTAAGCATCATTTGATAACCTCTACATGACTCCACCCCATTTTCACAATCAACCTTAGTATCAACAAGCCCTTTTATGACATTTCCTAGGTTTTCTATCATGATTTTAATTTGTGATTGGGTTTCAACAGCATTATTAGTCAATTTAGAAATTTCTTTTGATTTTGAAGCAAGTTTTCTTTCTAAATCACATTTCATTCGTGTAAATTTTCGTTCAGAGTAATTGGCTTTGCCCTGTAGATGCACATTGGTCTCTCTTATCAAAGCAAAAGCTTCTTTGCATGAATTTGAGCATAGTTTTAAGAGGGATTCTTTTGATACCTATGATAATGCAGAATTAGAGGAAGATCCATCAAAAGTCATCAAGGCAAAGTTCTTTCTGCCATTATCAGGTTCTCCCCGGTTGATATCAAAGACTTTGTTGTCTGCATTTGGATTGCATTCAGATGTATCATAAGGAAGACTGCTCCAGTCAACATACCCTGATGTGAACAAACTTTGTTGGCTAGGTTGTTGAGTTTGTGGAGGCTGAGCAGGAGTGGAAGGCATCTGTTGTTGGCCTTGTTGTTGAGCAGACATCTGTACATATTGTATTTGTGGCAAGTATTGGATTTGTGGAGTTTGTGTCTGTACAAAATGTTCATTTCCAGGTGTTCCTTGATTCCTATTATAACTGGAGTTAGTTTGATTTCCAGACTTTGGTTGGTTATAGCTAGAGCTTCTACACTCTCTAGCAAAGTGTCCCAACTTCTGACACTTGTGACATCAAAGTTTAGACTTGTCAAAACCAACTTTTGTTTGATTATTCAGTCCTGGAAATTTTCTACCTGACCTTTTGTAAAATTTATTTGTTTTTATACTTAACATGGCTAGTTGATGCAGCATGTCCATTTATTCTAAATCATCACTACTAAAAAATTTCAAGTCATCAAGAATGAAACACATATTATCAGTAGTTTGATTTATTTCTTCATTGTCATAAGCTGTATATGATCTTTTTGATGAGATCCCAGCAGGTATGTCAATGTGATCAAAAGATCCAAAATCATTAGAACAAGTTGGTGAGTCTTGTCCTAAAAGTGTTGTACTACCTGGAACATAGTCATCAGTAGTTTTGTAACTTTTTCTTTTGGTTTATTTCTCTTTCAAAAGTTAGTAGTCTCCAATGTAATTTTGTGAGTGAAAGGGAGTCAAAATCTGGTCCTGATCTGAGGACTATTGAATAAGTTTCCCATTTTTCAGGTAAAGACCTTAAAAATCTATGCAACATAGATGAGTTTGTATAGGTCTGACCATTTAACTTTAACTCAGATAGTAATGAAGAAAATCTTTCAAATTTTTGTGTCAAAGTTTCTCCACTAACATGAGTAAAGGTTTCATATTGTTGAGCCAAAATTTCTCTTGTGTTGACAATCACCTCATCAATTCCTCCAACTGTTTTTTGAGGCATTCCCACAGCTCTTTGGCACTCTCGCAATGTAAGAGCCTAGAATAAATTTCGTTTGGGAGAGCCATTGCCAACATTGAGAAAACCTTAGCATCTAGTTCAAGTTTTAGGAAATCTTCATCAGTGTAATCTTTTGGTTCTTTTTCTTTTTCAACTTTAGTTTCTAAATCTGCAGTTACTGGTTTATGGGGTCCATACATGGCAGACCTCCAGCAACCAGTATCTTTTTGTGACAAAGTGTGTGTCATCCTTCTTTTCCAGATTTTATATTCATTTTTGATTACCATGGGAGGCTTATCTGCAGATCCAGTGTTATGAGGATCCATTTTTAAGAAGATTGATTGATTAACAATTTCTTAAAGTGATGGATTGTTTGATAAAGTGAATTTTTATCCTTGCTTGAATATCAATAAGAGCCTATGTTTGATTTTTAATTTGTTAGATTGATATGTTATTAGATGAAGCAGAGCTCTGATACCAATTTTTAGATCAATTAATAGCTTATCACATATTCTTTATGAACACTTGTATTAGATATATCAAAGTAAATGCATAGCGGAATAATATTAAGTGTCCTAAGTTAAAGTTTCACTTTTAACAGGAGTAAATGCTCCCCCTCAAATATAGAACTAAAGCAGTATTAATCTGAAGATAATCCACCTGCATTAAGCCTTAATCGGTTCATCAAACTCCAACAAACATCTAGGCGGCTCAAGTGGGACCACGAAAATCAAAGGCAACGTTGACACTCGCCAAAAAGGGAAGCAATAAGGTATGTATTGGTTGTATTCTTTTCTTACATAACCATAGTACATATTAAGTTATAGTACAAGTGTGATGAAAAGATTTGAAAGTTATGTGATGAGAATAGTCTAGATGAAACTTGGACCACCAAAGCCTAAGTAGTCCGAATAGGGCTATAGAGACCTTGTCATGCTCGCAAACCATATGAAAACTTGTGAATTTAAGCGACCATGGTTCAATATCTACTATTAAGGACTAAAATGGGTCAAAATGGGAACTTGAGCTTAGAAAAAGTGCAAGTAGGGGAATAAAACCAAGGCATAAGCAATTCCGAGCGGATTGTAGAGCCCGAGGCCTCCGTGTAGATTAACAAGCCGAGGTATAAGCAATCCCGTGCAGGTTGTAGAGGCCGAGGCATTTAAACTTCACGATCGACCCAACTATGCATTGGGAGATTCAAGGCAATGCATCCCTAGCCTAACTAGCAAGGGTGTGAAATGTGGTTATGGGTCTAAACACTTGAAAGATACATAGTCCGGTATAAACTCATAGCCCAGGGATCATAAATGACTCGAAGACAAGGATTTAACGCTCAACCGAAGTCATGGGATTAGTTAAATGAAGTGTAAAAACATGATCAGGACTTCCGAACGGCCGTTCACCATGGTGAACGACCGTTCACAAGTGAAACAGAACAGCTTGAAGCTTCTGTATAGACTGAACGGACATTAGCCCTAGTTCGCCTAGGGTGAACGACCGTTCACTAAGCCATCGCTCATATTCTTAGATGAGCAGTCAAGGTGAACGACCGTTCGCCCAGGGTGAACGACCGTTCATATGTTATGAGCTTTGGATTGGTTTGTTAGTCGATCTTAACTCTTGTTTCTATTCTAACTAACCTTGTATATTGTTTGCATGATAGGTTTAAGGTATGATGGGCACCCGGATGGAGGATCAAGCATTCGAACCGAACCAATCACGAACAAAATTTTGGTTCAGACTTTTGTCAAGTAGCTTAATGAAAACAGAGTTGTGTACAACTTGTTGATGTCTTCTTCTGTATTTAGACCTCAAAACTTTGGTTTTTTGATAGATGTAAACATGCCTCATCCGTTTTTGATATGCAATTGGAAATGTTTGAAAGTTCTAGATTTTAATTAAGTGTCAAATCAAAAGTCATCTTTTACCCTCTTATTTTATTATAATTACAAGTTACAAAGGGAGGGTCTTACAACATTTTTGCCATTTATGGGTAAAACTATTAAAAACCTATTTGAATCATCTTCCACACTCAAACGTTTACCTCTTTCACTTCTTTATAAAAAAAACCCTAACCCCCATTCCGTCTGATTCTAGCATTGTTTGTCTTCATCACCTCGACAACCATAAGCGAACTTTGATTTTCCAATCTGGAAGCTGCGAGACAAGGATGCTGCTTTCAATACTTACTTCGAATACGGTAAGTTATTGATGCTGCTTTCATCTTCGTCTTCATCACCTCAACATCAATAAATGTAACACCCCAAAATTTCTAAACTGTATTTTGTGATAATATAAGCATGCATGGATTTTAACTAGAAAATACTTGACAAAAGTGGAGGAACTAAACCTGCCAAAACCTTAAACTTGGCTTTTTAGGCTTGAATAAAATGCAGGGAATGTGCTTTCCTTGCTCAAAACTCACGATCCAAACACCCTCTTACAAACCAAACCCTAAAAACTCATAAACAACTTCAATTCAAAGGGCTTTTGCTTGGGATAGCAAGAAATCGGACCAACTAACCTCGTGTAATCAATAGGAAACTTTTGTGTCATCATATTTGATGTATTATATCTTTCATGGCAAAGTTGATAATCTAGGGTTTATATAAAAGTCGAATTGGGTGTTGGGGAAGGTGTCTCTAGTGCAAGGAAACCTTAATCCCAACAAATCTTTGTTGAATTCATGCTAGTTTATCAAATGGGGTGAAATCCCAAAGGTAACTTGGTGGGTATTGATGGTTATGAGCAACATGTGTGCTCATAAGCTAAAAAAATTAGTGTTTTAGAACTAAGAATGTGAACTTGGGCTGTCAAATTGTCATCTTATAGGATGAATACTTGATTGATAGGCAAATGGCTCATAAAAACACCCAAAATTATAGTCTTGATAAATCATGCTCACCAAGTGTTTGTTAAAATGTCCAAATGAATGAATTTGGACTAAAACTCGATAAATGTGTTGAACATGGTAACAACTAGTAAAAGGTTGATTGATCATGTGTAACCATATTGTTAATTATGATCCTAACAACCTAGGTAGATAACAATCTACTATGTAGTAAAAAGAGAGGCTCCGGGAGGCCTAGAATCAAAGGAAATGCGCGGGTAGGAGCATGCACAAAGGTAAGTCATTCGATGGCTTAAATCTTAACATATTCCTAGTACGTTCATATGCTTAGTTATAACTTTGTATATACATTTGGATCTAGACATTGGAGTGTCATAAAAGAAGCTTAAATGAGATTCATAATTCATCGAAAATGGCCTTAGATGAAGGTTGTCAATATCCCAAATTAGGCTAACGGGTCAATTACGTAAAACACTAGTTAGTCAAGGACCTAAGCTGATGCTTGATTAGTCATATGTGAATCATAACCACGAACTTGGGAATTATAAAAGTTGATGTTTTTAACCTCTATGAGCCTTAATGGGTCAATTTAGGTAAAAACATTTGTTAACCGAACCGAAGTGTAAATTGAGGATGAATTTGGTTTCGGGCAATGGTTTGGAATTGAAAATATGATATGAAAATAGGTCCTGAGTGTAGGGACATGAATGGAAGGTCAATTAAGCAATAACAGTTGAACCTTAATAAAAGGTTAAATCATAAACCAATATGAACCTTATCTAAAGGGCAAACTTTTAACGAGTCTAAACCGCACTCGAGGACTAACTCATATTCCAACATGAACCTCGTACTGAGGTAAAACAAATGCCAAGATTCGGACTAAGCTCAAAGTTAAGTTATACTTGTGAAAGCCTGCGGGCAAATGTGAACTAGGTGTCCCACAAATCATAATGATCCGTGAAAGCCTACGGGCAAATGTGAACTAGGTGTCCCACAAATCATAATGATCCGTGAAAGCTCACGGGCAACCAGGGACTACGCGTCTCGCTAAACTAGAATGCAAATGAGAATGAAAGCCCGTGGGGAAAGCGTGAACTATGATTCACATGGAATTGAGCAAAAAACATGGTTTTAGACCCTAAAACGACATGATAAACCAAAAGGGGGCTCGTAGAAGATCCTGGAAACCGGAGGTGCATCCGCACCAGAGGGACGATCCTAGCCTCGAGCAAGGATCGTGTGAGAGTAAACAATCATTGATATGGTTCAATGAAGGCATGTAAAACATGATCAAAGCGAGATAAACCTCATTGGCCTTAGCACATGATGGATTAACGGACTATCAGAATTCTAAAATATATGGATGGTTGAGAGTCGCAGAAATTAAGACAATTCCTTCATAATAAACCAAATGCGGTCTGCTGAACCACTATGCAGACGAATCTTAAGTAAAGAAAACATAAGTAAATAGACTTGTGTGAATAAACATGGTTATGTAACACCATGAAGAAAAAGACAAGTAAGAACCCTTTTGAGAAACGCTGAATTGATCTAAAGGGTCTATGAGTCCTAAGGGACATAAATAAACAGAAACAAGCCATAGTATAGAAACGAACCCTATATGGGTAGACCATTAAAGGAATTGCCTTGGGAGCAAAATGTTGTTAGGAATTAATTAAAAGCATAATCCGTCAGGGGATGTGAAAACAAGGTGTTATATACGAAATAATACCTAGATAAATAAAAGAGTCGGAAGACTTGGGTTAAATCTCAAATAAGATGCTTGCGAGAGCTAAATGTGTAAATTCAAAAAGCTGGATAAAAAGGGGTCACGAACCCTATGCTAATTCTATAGATATGATAAAAATCCCCCCCCCCCCAAAAAAGCCGGAGCACCGGGGCAAAAAGATAATAGGTGATCAGTCGCCTGAAACTAGTTTGCCTAAGAGTTAAAACTCACATACTAAAATCGGTTAAAATGGTACCAATGCGCGTTAAAGTATACAGGTGATAGACTGAATGCTATCTAAGGTATTATATGGAGGATTCCATGGAATATTCTAACTCTAAATGAGTAATACGAAATACTAGCCCAGGTAAGGGCCTCTGAACTAGGACACATACACATGATAAACAAAAGATTGGCTTTTATAAAGTCCAACAAACTTAACTCAGAATTTTGGCGAACGGTGTGTAGAAACACATCAAAGTCGTAGTCATTGGATTGGATGACTGACTAAAACCTATAACTTATGAAACTTAAGTCTACTTGTAACTGAAAACTTTGGTGATTTAACTATTCATAGAATTAGCAATCGGATAGTAACAAAACAAACCATAAACCGTTAATAGTCTAGTGATAGCTAGGCAATCACTAGAAGGGTCAAACGGGTCAAGTGAAGTCGTCACCACTTGGACCCGGAGGAACGAATAAATATAACTAAGCCTAGTGTCAAGTGAAAACACTATTAAAAAGGACACACTGTATCTAGGACAAGGAAACTATGAGGTACGGAAAGGGCTCGATGCTTTCTTGTAAAACCATGGCATTATAAGAGGCCTGTGAACCGAAATCAAACGCGAACTAAAATCAAGTTGAGAGGGGGTTACGGTCTTCTATAAGCCGTTATAATAACCAAACCCAATATGTGCCTCAGTGCATAGAAATGATTCTAAGAAGAGTAAATAGTCAAATGAATACCCCAAGCCCTCGGGGACTTAAGGGTTCCAAACACGCAAAGGAATCCAATCGATGACTCTTGGACAAACCATGACACATGCGGGTGGCTAAACTAGTATAATTCCTGGTAAGGGTAAATGAACGTGTATACATAAGTCTAGAGGCGTAATCAAATTCCATTAAAATAAGCCTCATCGAGAAGGGGTAATACTCAATGTTAACCATGAGGCGCGACCCATGGGAATTCGTATATATATTCGGTTTCGAGGACGAAACCCTCTCTAAGGAGGGTGGAATTGTAACACCCCAAATTTTCTAAACTGTATTTTGTGATAATATAAGCATGCATGGATTTTAACTAGAAAATACTTGACAAAAGTGGTGGGACTAAACCTGCCAAAACCTTAAACATGGCTTTATTGGCTTGAATAAAATGCAGGGAATGTGTTTTCCCTACTCAAAACTCACGATCCAAACACCCTCTTATAAACCAAACCTTAAAAACTCATAAACAAGCTTGAATCAAGTTCAATTCAAGGGGATTTTTCTTGGGATAGCAAGAAACCGGACCTACTAACCTCATGTAATTAGTAGGTAACTTTTGTTTCATCATATTTGATGTATTATAGCTTTCATGGCAAAGTTGCTAATCTAGGGTTTATATAAAAGTCGAATTGGGTGTTGGGGAAGGTGTCTCCAGTGCAAGGAAACCTTAATCCCAACAAATCTTTGTTGAATTCATGCTAGTTTATCAAATGGGGTGAAATGCCTAAGGTAACTTGGTGGGTATTGATGGTTATGAGCAACATGTGTGCTCATAAGCTAAAAAAACTCAATGTTTTAGAACTAAGAATGTGAACTTGGGCTGTCAAATTGTCATCTTATAGGCTGAATACTTGATTGATAGGCAAATGGTTCATAAAAACACCCAAAATTATAGTCTTGATAATTCATGCCCACCAAGTGTTTGTTAAAATGTCCAAATGAATGAATTTGGTCTAAAACTCGATAAATGTGTTGAACATGGTAATAACTAGTAAAAGGTTGATTGATCATGTGTAACCATATTATTAACTATGATCCTAACAACCTAGGTGGATAACAATCTACTAGGTAGTAAAAAGAGAGGCTTCGGGAGGCCTAGAATCGAAGGAAATGCGCGGGTAGGAGTATGCACAAAGGTAAGTCATTCGATGGCTTAAATCTTAACATATTCCTAGTACATTCATATGCTTAGTTACAAATTTGTATATACATTTAGGATCTAGACATTGGAGTGCCATAAAATAAGCTTAAATGAGATTCATAATTCATTGAAAACGGCCTTAGATGAAGGTTGTCAATATCCCAAATTAGGCTAACGGGTCAATTAAGTAAAACAATAGTTAGTCAAGTACCTTAGCCGAGGGTCAAACATTATGCCGATATCGATTTTGTTAATTGCTTGAGTATATTCGTAGACTCTATGCTATCAATCTGAAGCTAGTCTATAAGTGTAAAAGGGCGCAAACTAAGGTAAGTCATAACTATGACTTTTAAATATATGCCTATCTTACCAATGAAGTGTTGTAGGAATTGAGGTTCTATTGTAATTCCCGAGAGACGTGAAAAACCTTGAAAATAAGACGTGTCGCGAGTCACATGGGTCGCGCGAGTAAGACCAAGTGAAGTGGCACATGTGGCCATGGATACGAGGCATCGCCACGACGACGAAGTGACTTGGCGAGTAAACACCTTATCAAGTTGAGGCTTGATTAGTCGTATGCGAATCACAACCACGAACTTGGGAATTATAAAATTTCATGATTTTAACCTCTATGAGCCTTAACGGGTCAATTTGGGTAAAAACATTTCTTAACCGAACCGAAGTGTAAATTGAGGATGAATTTGGTTTCAGGAAAAGGTTTGGAATTGAAAATAGGATATGAGAATAGGTCCTAAGTGTAGGGACCTTAACTTAGCCAAAATAGGTGAAAAATTTTGAGAATTGTAGAAATTTGGGTAAGTCATATAATACAGCAGAAGATGCAAAAATTCTGGGAAAAACACCCCATCGCGCTACGCGGCGAGCATCAGGACCCAATTTTTATTATTTTTTTCATTTCCTTCCAATCATATTCAATCCTATATATGTTTAATAGGTTAAATGTCTTGTAAAACTCTTAGGAAAGAAGAATTTGAAGTCAGAAGAGGATCACATCATAAATTAAGAACCCAACGCTCGAGACTCGATCGCTTCCGTGACTATTAAACAAGAACTGACGAAACTTGATTTTAGATTTTAATATTAGTATATGTATGCAACATTTTTGAATCTAAACTTCCAAACTAAGTTCATCATCACGTAAATTATCATATAATTACCCGTTTATCAGGTTGGGTGTTACAATAAAGTTTTATTTTTGTTTTTTGTTTTCAAGTAACAATCCTGAGGATTTTATAGTGGAGTGGCATTATGGGGGTGAGCTTACTGATTTTCCAGAAACTACATATCATGGATGTAAATTGGTGTATATTGACAATGCAGATTCTAAAGTTTCAGCAATGCTTAATGACATGGTCTTAGAAATTGGGTATTCAGAAGAGGAAGTTTCTAATTTTAGGTATTATTATAAAGTACCAGGTGAGGATTTAGACTTTAGGTTAAGAACATTGAACACTGATTATGAATTTAATAGAATGTTGACAATTGCTGCACTAATAAGGTGATAGAAGTTTATGTTTAACCTATTGTATCACTTGGCAATTCAGGTAATCTAACACAGTTTGATCCTAGTGATATAGGTGTGATAACCTAGGCTGATCCTAGTGATATAGGTGTGATAACACAGGTTAATCCTACTTAGGAAGATGATGAGGGTAGTGATGGTGGTAGTGATGATGCTAGGGATGAGGATAGTGATAGTGGTGGTGGTGATGATTGTAGTAGTAGTGATGGTAGTACTAGTTCTTATGTACTTACAGAACGTGGGAAACAAGTTGTGACCATTAAGAAGAACAATGTAAATCAGGGTACTTATGTAAATCCCGATCCAGATGTTGGTGATTACATGCCTAGTGATGAAGTTAGTGATGAGGGTAGTCATGAGGATAGTGAGGATAGGGACTATATAGTTGATGATGAAAATGCAGATGATGATATTGATGTTAACATGGATGGATATAAGGCTGTTGTTGACTTTGATGCAAGTGATGAGGAAAATGTTAACCTACTAGAGGAAGACATTGACATAGACTTAGATAATTTTGACAGTTTAAGTGATGATTAAGACAACACCACATTGCACAGAGCTGTTAGAGACATCAGGAAAAAAAAGGATTGTGGAAAAGCATATAGTGCACAAGGGACTTCAGATTTCCCATTCTCCCATGGACAATGTTTTCCTGAGAAAAAAGTGGTTAATCATATGGTGAAGCAGTATGTAGTAATAAAGTCTAGGAGGCAGTTGTTCATATTGAGAAATGACGTAAGTAGATTTAGGGTTGTGTGTCTTGGAGTAAATCCAAATAGTATAAAGCCCGTGGGACAAGGACATGAGACAAAGGGCAAGGGTAAGTTGGGAAATTCAGCAGGTGAGAAGGATAATCAAGTAATTTCAACTAAGAAAAAGGGTAGGTCAAGTGGAGGAAAGAAGAGTAAAGGTGGTGGGACACAAGAAGGGGGACAAAGTTCTAAAAAGAAGATAGAAACCACATGTCCTTGGGTTTTGTATGTGTCTAATCTTAAAAAAGATGGGACATGGATTGTCAAAACACTCCACAAACAACATGACTGTATTCATACACGGGATGTGAGGTTATGCACTATGAGTTGGCTTGCAAGAAAGGTTGAGCCTATTCTTAAAACAAATCCTGAAATTAAAATAGGGGCTCTCCAAGAAATTATGAAGCACAAATACCAAGTTCAAGTAACAGGTAATTAGAATTTTAGGGCTAAGACAAAGGCAGCTGCTAAGATTAATGGTGATTACATTGCCCAATATGCGAATCTAAGGGATTACTGTTATGAGTTGATGAGATCTAACCTCGGTACTACTATTAAGATAGATGTTGAGAGTGAACCTAACCCTAGCAGCCCCACAAGGCAATTTAAGAGAGTTTATGTCTGCTTAGGGCCACTAAAGCAGGGGCTTAAAGTTGGTTTGAGAGACATACTAGGGCTTGATGGATGTTTCTTAAAAGGCCATTTTCAAGGACAAATTTTAACAATAGTAGGTGTTGATTCTAACAATGGGATATACCCAATGGCATATGTTTTGGTTGAGGCAAAAACAACAGCAAGTTGGACATGGTTTCTTGAGTGTTTGGAAGATGATTTGGATTTGGCATTAAACTACAACTTCACCTTCATAAGTGACCGACAAAAGGTATGTATTCATTAATTAGATTCAATTACAACTTAGCATTGGTTTCATCTGTAACATCTAACATTTATCTTTGTAATTTCAGGTTATTATTCCTACAATTGTAAAAGTGTATCCTAGTGCTGAGCATCGATATTTGTCTATGACATATACATGAATGCTTGTTTATGTTTCAGAGAATGAATGGTTGTTTATGTTTCAATTGAATAAATGCTTTAGTTTTTATAATATTATGAATGCTTGTTTATGTTTCAGAGAGATCAAAGTGTGATATCCCGTTGAACAACCTCTATGAGGTGTTCAACAAACAATTAATTCTAGGCAGGGATAAACCCATTATCACCTACCTTAAATTTATAAGGGAGTGTTGCATGAAGAGGTTAATGATTGTTCATACAATGATTTCAAAATCATCTGGCCCTTTAACACCAAAAGCTACAAACCTGTTTGAGAAGATCAAAAGTGATGCTACCTAATATTCTGTCATTTGGTGTGGTCCTCGCAAGTATCAAGTAAGTATATTTATGTTTATGCGTTAATATCATAGAATTTGTTTATTTAATCACAAGGTGTTGATATTATATAATGTGTTTGTCAAGTGAGTGGTCCAGAGAATGAAGTTAGGGATGTTAACATCACAAAAAGGAGATGTGCTTGTAGGAGGTTGAACTTGATTGGCATGCCATGCAGGCATGTTGTAGCTTGTATATGGAATGATGGAATTGGTACCATGATCCCTATGAAGGAGAGCATGGTTCAGATTCGGACTACAGTTCGGATTTGAGTGTTCCAACCAAGGTCTCTAAAGCTGTGTTCTTGAGTCTCAGACTTTTTGCATTATCTTCACTTTCGTTGATAGAGTTAATCAAACTAGGTATCTGACCCAAAGGTTGTCCGCCCCAACAAACGAAACCGCAACTCCTTCCCTTCTTGTTGGAGCAGAAAAAACGTCCACCAGGGTTTGAAGAGGTCAAAGACATAGGAATTGTCGTTCGAGATCCATAATTGCAGTAAACCATTGTTCGATTTGGGGATTTTTGAAGTTTTGGGTATTAGGGTTTTTGAAGGAAATGGTGAAGAAGGAGATGTTTCTGCCGATAGAGCGTGGAAGGTGGTTAAAATAGGTTTTAAAAAAGTTTTACACTGAAATGACAAAAATACCCCTAACCTTAACTGACTTATTTAACGTTGTTAAAAAAAGGGCCAAAATGACACCAAAATGAAACCACGGGGGTTCCAGTGATAAAAAAACTTTTATGTCTAAAGTGACATTTTGGCCAAACCTCAGGGGCCAAAATGACTATTTACTCTATTTAAAAATATATATAAGAAATTATATTGGGTATCTAATTGGGTAAACGGGTATAACATCAAATTCCAAACCCGTCAAAAACCCACGAAAAAAATAAAAACTGTATGCATATAGGATCGGCTATTCAAACAAAGAATATGATCAAACAAGTTCAATTCAGGTGCGGAATCCCTGAATTGATCACAAATTAATAATAAAACTAGAAAAACACACAAATCATCATAAACATGTTCATTTCATTCATTAACATAATCATTAATCACTTTAAAAGCTTGTTTACAATGATATAAATCAGTTACAGACTTATCAAAAACCCTAGGGAGAGACACACTCTGAGAGGGAAACAAAATGACCAACAATTTTTATTCAAAAAATGATTCAGCCTTATATAGACCTGCACATTCGCCCAATTGACTTGGTCGAATGTGCAGGTTCGACCATTCATAGTGGGCGAACCAAAACATATATACAAACAAATCTTCATTCGACCTCCCAAAGCCTCCTTCGACCATCCTATTCTACCTTCAACCTTCTGAAAAGCCACCTTCGACCAAACGTAATCAACAATACATTTTAGAATTCACAATTCAATAGCACTAGTCGCACTTTCGTGTATCTACAAACTCCCCCTCGACTATTTCTTGAATTGCTTCAGCCTTCGCTCTTCATCCATTCTCTTGTTCATCAGTTTGATATGCAATAGCTTCTTTTGTTCTTTCGTCATCACTGGTTCATGAGTTTGCTTTGGTTTCTTCTTTTCATCATTCTGTACCTGAACAAACTTCCCCAGCTTCTTATCAAAATCACAACCCGCATTGACATCCCATGCAAAACATAGAAATACCACACGTTGGTATTTAGATGCCTGTTCACTGTCTTTCTCTTCACAGTAAATCGGATTATAGTATAGCATGATAATATCCTCGTGCGAACAATTTATCAACCACATCGGGTCAAAAATATGAATCTTCTTAAAATCCTTCATACCATCCTTCAGAACAATAATAGCCTCTACTGTCTTCCAGTCGTAGTACCACCACATAAAATCTTTCGAAAAGTGTTGTGGAATTTGCATCAAAGGAATATGCTTCAACACTTTTGGTGGTTTATACTTCAAAGTCACCTTGTGCAACCTCGTTATCTCATCTTTCTCCTTCTTGTGAACAATTCTCTTAGGATACTGTGGGGTAAACACATTCCATTTCGTTCTGCTCTCCCTCGCCCTGCGATCTGCAAAGTAACCAATGAGATGGTTGTTTACTGAAGCACCTGACATTTCATGTCTGCAGATATCGCGAACAGCCCAATATGGTAGTGTCTTAATGTCGTGGAATCTGTTGAAATACAGAATTCCTTTCTCCCATTTCACAGCGACACACTTAAGCTGTCTCAAATACTTCCATCCGAGAGCTTTCCCTTTGAATAGTTCGTTGTGGAATTTGTAGAAACTACCCTGAACTTCTGTCTTTGGGCGGTTAGCTTCTTTTTCTTTAAGTTTCCTCAGCAATTCTTTCAAATCATCAGATTGTTCAATATTCGGCTTCTGACAATCTGAATTCCTAAATACCTCTTTAACAAACTTTTTACTCTTCTCACGAGCAAGTTTCTCAGCCTGGCTCAACAATTCATCAGAAAATTCAGGAAATCTCGAATTTTTATCATTCTTGAAATATTCTGGATATTCCTCACTCGTAATATCCTCCATCTCTACGTCTTCAAACACTGGAACATCTCTATCATTAGAGTGATTACCTGCTTCTTTCTCAGGTATATTTGGTATTTGATTCTCACTCATCAACTCTTCCAGAGATTTACCAACCTGTTTAGCCAGTCTCTCTAATATCTCTTTCGATACGGCTGCGGAAACTTCTCCGTCTTCCATATCAGGATCATTATATTCAAGCTCAAAACGCATACCATTTGACTCAAATATTTCTGGAAACCTACCAGTCATCTCTATCGTCCAGACTCTATCAGTCAACATCTGGGGATATAATTTCTTATCTTCTTCAGATAAAGCTCTTATTTTCTCGTTCCAGAAAATATTATCATCGTCAGTAGTGCCACCAGGAGCTTTCGAGCTAGATTCTCCTGCATCTTTTCCTGATCCCCTCTTTTCACACTTATACTTGTCAGTATCATCATCATCATCGTCATCATCATTACTAGCAGCAGGGCTATTACCATCACCTGAATCATCACCTGAACCATCATTATCACCATCATCTTTCTTTTTAGGAGCATCACCAGCATCCTCATTTAATTCATCATCATCTTCTTCATCTGATGGTTCATAATCAACCTGTTCTTCTTCAGATTCTTTATCTTCCTCTCCAGCTTTCAGTTGTGGAGCTTTTGAGTACAAATCTTTTTTCAAATTATTCATGCTCTTGTTCGTTTCTTTCAGCTTTTTGTTCTCAAGTCTCAGATTAATATATCTTCTAGTATTTCTATGCTCATGTAACAATAACTTCTGATTCTCTTCCTGAAGTTGTTTGATCTTAGCCTGCAAACCTTCTTGATTTTCCTGTGAAAATACGACAACATCCAACATCTTCTTGTCATTCTTCCTTAACTACTCAATCTCTGCTTGTTGTTGATTAATGATCTTCATCATATCTGCAAGCTTTTGGTTTACTGCATTCATCACATCACTATCTACAGCAACCTTTGGTGTTAAAGCTTCAGCAACTGGAGTCTTTTGTTTCTTCAGCTTTTGCAAGACTCTATCTAAAGCAGCATTAAAATCATCAGTTGGCAATTCAGATTGCTCAGCAGCAAATGATGTTTTCTGTTTCTTTGCCACTGGGGATGTCATGGGAGATTTAGAGCTAGATACTGCAGGCACTTTCTTTCCTGCAATTAAAATGTCTTTAGCTCTTTTCTGCATCGGCTTTACAACTTCATCAGCCTTTTCTTTCTTCTTGTATATAGGCTTTTTCTATTTCTCTCCAGCCTTTGGCGATCCTCCAAAATCTTCAGATCCCAAACCTAAACCTTCATCAATATCATCCAACGCAATCGGACTTTTCATCCTCTGTTCTTCTAAAGACTTGTTTAGACTTTCAAAGTCACCAGCCACAGTGGCCTTGGGCGTGGTGCTCTTAACAGTCTCATTATCAGAATCCCATCTCTCTTCAACCTGAGTTTCTTTTGAATCCATTGATTCTTCATCAACTAAATGTATGCCTTTCTTCGCAACAGTCTTTTTCGTTCTAGATATCTTCTTTAGTGGTTCTGCTTCATCATCTTTTTCTTTCCCTTTCCCTTTACCACTCTTTGCACCAACATTCACAACTTGCCTTTTCCTTTTTGCATCAGGATCAACAGGGCATAACGTATTGTCATCATTAGAATCATTGTTAGCATGCCTGGCTTTATCAGTACCTGGATCTTCATATCCTGGATTGATCAAGTGACAGAACAAATTCTTCAATGGTGGTCTCTCATTCATTGGCACGCCTTTATAACCCTTCATTCTTACTAATGTATTCAGATTCATGTGATCCTGTACGACTATCTGAGTAGGATCTCTTCTCAAATTCTTGTACTTTTCATCAAAGATCATTTGCAGGAATCTTGGGTATAAAAGAAACTTCTTATTCTTCAAACCTCTCAGTGGTTCCAGCATATGTTCAAGTATCATTCCAGATACATTGAAAGGCTTGTTCAAGATTAGGGCAACCATCAAAGAGCTAATACTCTTTCTCATTACGTCATAACCTCCACTCACTGATCCAAAAACATGTAGCATAACGTGAGCAAGGTACTTGAACTGTGGGCATAGCTTTCCTTTGTGTAATGAACCATCAGTAATCGGTCCATTATACTTCATTCTTAAGAAACATTTTCTCTGCTCAATCCAAGAAAGAACTCTCGGATCTGTCTTCTTATCTGTCAGCTTCAATGCTTCTCTGATATCGTCTTCAGAAATGATCACAAACTCCCCCTGAATCGTACTCACGATAGCAGATTCGTTGTTCCAATAGTCCATTCTGGCATTCGTCCAGAATTCTTGTTGATGATCTCTGTATATGATAGCAGGAGTAGCAATAGCGACAATCACACGGTTTCTCTTCAAAAAGTCAACAATACCGGTGAATTCGGTATGTTTCTTTAGATCGCCCAGATAAGCACAGCAGTTGTGTGCTTCTTCAAAAGGTAATTCTTCTACTTGTTCCTTCTCGGCTGCCTTTACTGAAGATCCTGTGGGAATATCAGTACTCTGCTGTTCAGACATGGTTAAAATGCAAAACAAATCAAGAAAACATGTTAAAAACGAACAAAATAACCAAAGCATGAAATTTTTTATTTTGAAAATCTACATTCGACCAATCGAAGGTACGAATGTGAAAAATGGAGTTCGAATGTGGAGTTAAAGGTTCGAATGTGAAAATCAGTGTTTAAAAATGTACATTCGACCATTTTGTTCCACTTTCGACCGTTTGAACAACTACATTCGACCAAAAAGCCACTTTCGACCGTTTTGAATTGGGCGAATGTGTCTGTTCATCTTCTAAATTGCAGATTTTGATTCAATGTGTTTTAACATGCCAATTTGATTTGAAAAGCATCTAATATGGCCGATAATCCTTTTTCAAACATCAATTGTAATTATTATTTAGTGTTTATGTGTTTTATCCTAAAATCTAGGGTTTGAAACTTTTAAACATCAATCGATTAATCTGACTTGGTTAAACCCTAGATTTTTGTGTATTCTCCCCCTAAAACACTTAAACACTAAAACCTTAACATCAATTGTTACAATTAACGGTCAGAAAACATGTTTTGATTCAAGTTAGGTTTCAAACAAAAAATCGATGAATCTGTCTTTGTTTGTGGATGGATACCTGCAAATAACGACTCAAAATGATCAGTAAGAATCAGAGATCACAATGATAGGATTTTTATAACACGAGCAACAAGATTTCTTTAACTCGGAAATTTAAATTTTTTTGAATAAGAGTCGAATGTGCTATTTAAGGGTTTTATAGGCTCCACATTCGACCAAACATGTAGGGCGAATGTGAAAATTCGTCCACCTTCGACCCTATTTAAAGGTTCGAATGTAGACAAATGGTTTGAATGTGAAAATAACATAAGAACACTCACATTCGACCGTTTGAAAGGTGCGAATGAGCAGCAAAAATTCCACATTCGACCCATCGAAGGGGCGAATGAAATTTGGAATTTTTGAACTTTTTACCAAATCTCAAAATCGAGTCCCGTTCAATATTTTTCTCAACTTTTAAGCATCCGACATTCATTATTTCTCATTTAAAGATAACAAAACTCAAATGGTTCATCAAGTTTCAGAAAATCACCATCAACCACCATCGGATATCAAAAATAAGATAGAAATGTAAAATCTTTTGGATTTTCTAAAATTTTTTGTTAAAACACACCTAAAATCTTTTTGAGTTTTGTATTTTTTGACGAGAAGTGTAAAATGCAGAAATGTAAAGATAAAGCAGTAAATGTTTTGTGATACCCGGTAAGAGGATCATGTCAGTTTTTGAGAAATCTGATCATACCGTTGATCTTTTTGATTTATTATCATTAAAGACAATGTGTGATCTGGCAACTGCTGATATTGTGATCCACATAAGCTCACATGCAGACTGTTATGCAATGCTTTAGACTGATACGGTTATTTATAGTATACACTCAATTGTCTGTGGTTCCCACGCACACGACATACTTCCGTATCAAGAAGTAAATGCACAAAGACTCATTGTAACGCGTGATTATGCTTTCGTCATCTGTAATTTACAAGGTATGAGGCACAGAGGTGTACAGGTCAGCAAATCAATGCTACAAAGTAACTTGTGCACTCTACCAGGTTGAGGGCTGATATCAATCATAATTTGCATCAATGATTGGATACGATGCATTAGATAATCTTTGATTATCATCATACATTGAAAGTTCCTCAATTCGGTAACTTTAGGATTGGGCTTTACAGCTCTTTTATAAAGACACCCTGTCTGATCTAGGTCCGTAATGACTTACAGCAGAAGATCAGAGAGGCTACCCCCATATAACTAATAATATAACGACCCGGAACCTCTGAATTTTGTACAAATACCCTATCAAACGAAATTACGGTACTAAGACCATATGCCCATGAGGAGTTCATCCACACAACAATTCGTTTGATATGTATGTATCAGGCACGCAGTAATAGGCCTTATATTGCATTACACTTCTTTAGCATGTGTCAGATCCCCACTGATGTACTATCATTTCCCCTTTTTCTCCTGGAAATCATTTTGGGTTTTCTAATTTTTTATGGGTTTTTGAATTTTTCAATGTTTTTGGTTTTTTCTGAAAATAAACTCCCCCTAAAATGAAAAACATATTTTTGGGTTTTTGTATTTTTCTGAAAAAAACAATAAAAACTAAAACTAAAAAGCGATAAACCGAGGAGGTGATCAGTCTTGTTTTTCTTTTATACCATTAGCTTTTAAAAGATATTCAAATCTGGATTTATCAAAAGCTTTGGTAAAAAGATCTGCACGTTGATAGTCAGTGTGGATTTTGACCATATCGATCAACTCTTTTGCATAAGAATCACGGATAAAATGATATTTGATCCGGATATGTTTAGCTTTCGAGTGATTGAGTAAATATTTAGTTAATGCAATTGCGGCCTCATTATCACAGTAAATAGGGGTTTTAAGAAATTTCAAACCGTAGTCCACTATCTGTTGTTGTGTCCAGAGAACTTGTGAGCAGCAGCTTGAAGCTGAGACGTATTTTGCTTCACATATGGATAAGGCGACTGCAGTTTGTTTCTTGAATTGCCAGGTCACGAGCCTGCTCCCCATAAACTGGCATCCAGTCGTTGTGGATTTGCTGTCTTTGTCACAGCCTCCCCAATCTGCATCACTAAAAGCAATTAGGTCAAAATTATCATCATTAGGGTACCAAAGTCCTCTCGACAGACAACCCTTCAGATATCTAAGGATACGTTTGACAGCTGCTAAATGACTCTGTTTCGGCTTCGATTGATAACGTGCACAAAGACATGTGGCAAACATTATATCTGGTCTGGATGCGGTGAGATACATCAGAGATCCGACGATTGCTCTGTATGTAAAAGGATCAGTTAGCTCCCCCTTAGCGTCAACACTAATCCCATGATTAGGTTGTATCGGGTTATCCATAGGCTTCGAATTATCCATCTGGAATCGGCTCAAGACTTCAGAAACGTATTTGGTCTAGTGAATAAAGATCCCCGTTGGTCTTTGATCCACCTGCAAGCCTAGGAAAAACTGCATCTCTCCCATCGCATCGCACTCATTTGGAACTTTTCCTGCATAACTTTTTCAAATTCTCTTCATAAAAGTTCATTAGTAGAACCAAAAATAATTTCATCAACATAAATTTGCACTAGAAGCAAGTCATCTCCTGTTCGTTTTGTGAACAGTGTGCAATCTACCAAACCTCTTTAAAATCCTTTGGATAGAAGATACGTGCTCAGCTCCTCATACCATTGTCTTGGAGCCTGGTGCAACCCATAAAGAGCTTTGTTTAGAACGTAGACCTTATCCTGGTGAATAGGATCTTCAAAGCCAGGTGGTTGACCTACGTAAACTTCCTCCTTGACCACACCATAAAGAAACGCGCTTTTAACGCCCATTTGATACACCTTGAATATCTTGTAAGATGCAAACGCCAGAAACATGCGGATAGCTTCTAAGCGTGCAACCGGTGCATAAATCTCTTTATAATCGATTCCTTCCACTTAATGAAAGCCTTGTACGACCAATCGAGCTTTGTTCCTAACAATCACTCCTCTGTCATCCTTCTCACATTTAAACACCCATTTAGTTCCTATCTTTTTCCGTCCTGGAGGTAAATCTGTCAGTGTCCACACTCAAATTTCTAGAATTGTAATAACTCCTCTTGCATAGCCTCTACCCAAGCGTCATCCAAAAGAGCATCCTTGTATGTCCGCGGCTCGACCTGCGAAACATAACAAGCAAACGACCAGTCATTTTGAAAACCTGATTTTTGAATTTTGGCATATAAAGCAAGAGCTCCAAGGTTTTCTGGTGAGTTAGCATTCCTCAGTTGACCTCTCGTCATCACACTGCTACCAGGATCACCAATAACTTGCTCGAGCGGGTGAATCTGATGTATCCGAGATTCCGGATAATCAGGTACTTGCACTCCCGTCTGAGTAGTCAAATTCTCTGTTGAATCCAGATCATTACCCAAGTTTGATGATGAAGCACCATTTGGATTTGGGTTCACTGGAGATGTCTCTGTAGCAATTTCTGGAACAGCTTAACTTGTAACATCATCATTATCTTCCGATTATGATGAATTGAGAGTTGTGGAAGCTTCCTGAAATACCTCTTCCTTAGCTGCAGGAGCATTGGTATCATTAGAAGCTGTTTGGGGGTTTACGGTGATCGGACGCACCAACGGTGATGTCACTGCGTTTTCACACTCGTAATATAATCGTAATACAGCCTCTTCAACCAAGCTATCTAGATTGAATGATTCAAAGAAATCCTTGTAATCAAACATCCAGTCTGGACCGCTACCCTGTACATTCTGATTATACCGCTGAACTTCAACGTTAGCCCACTCCTCTACCTGACAAGTTCGTTTGTTGAATACCCGTTTGAGCGGGGTTGCATATCCAACAAAGAATCCTTCTTCAGCTTTTGGTGCGAACTTGCTTCGTTCCAGAACATCACTGGAAGATTGGAATCCGCAAGCATTGTTCTTGCCGCTTCAATTAGAGTCCTGCTTTTGCGTTCTGCGACACTGTTCTGTTGAGGAGTATACGGAGCATTGTATTCATGATGAATTCCTTTGTCTTCACAAAAAGCATCCATTTGTGCGTTCTTGAACTCCGTCCCATTATCACTTCTAATTCTCTTGATCTTCAGACCATAGATATTTTCCAATCGAGTGAACAGAACCTTCAGATTATTAAACGTGTCGCTCTTATGATGCAAGCACATAACCCATGAAAATATGGAATAGTCATCTGTAAGCACAAGACAGTACAATTCACCAGCATGACTTTTACGCTTGACCGGTCCGAATAGATCCATGTGCAAACGCTCAAGTGGTAGTTCAACTGAATTGACTTTCTTTGGTTTATGGGATTGTTTGTGCTGCTTTCCTTTCTTGCAACTCACACACTTGTCATTCAAATGAAAATGTTTAACATTCACGCCTTCGACAAGTTCATTCTTCACCAAATGATTCATTTTTCTAAGGTGAATGTGTCCCATCCTCCTATGCCACATGATTGATTCTTTTTCAGTAGCCTTAGAGAGGAAACACGTGACTTGGCCTTGTGTAGTCATAGCTTTTGACATGTCGAGAATGTACAAATTGTTCACTCTCGGTGCTTTTAGCATAACCCACTCTTTTGGAAGTACGAATCCTGGCTTGAGTATGTATCAAGATTTGTCATCAAAGAATACCGAAAACTGTTTATCACAGATCTGACTGACACTGAGCAGATTATAATCAATTTGCTTCACGTACGAAATCTTCTCAAAACTCACGATCCCATTACTCACACTACCCTCCATAGTAATGTATCCTCCTTTATTACCAGCAAACGCTACGTATCCGCCATTGATATTTCTTATGTCAAATAGTAGCGTTAAATCCCCTGTCATGTGACCAGAAGCTCCACTGTCAACAATTCAAAGACTGCTCACAGGGCCAGATGAAGCTCCCTGCACATATCAAGTAAAAAGATTAGATTTTTTGGGGGACCCAAGCCTGCTTGGTCTTGGGTCTTTGAACATTGAGTTTCAAAGATTCTTTCTCACAAACAGATTCATTTGAATTGATCTTTTTCTGATCAATTAAATCCTTTTCAGTTTCAGATTTCACATTCTCTTGTGAAGATGAAGCACCTTGAGAACCCTTTGGTGACCAATACTGTTCCGAACGTTTCTATAACATTTCGCATTGAATTCTTTGTACGTTACGTTGATTATTAATAAAACGTCGAATTTCATCATTTATCGTCCTTTTAAAAATATTTCGTGACGCATTTGGACCCCTAGTACTATGCTATAAGTATATATTATATATATATATATATGGTAAATAATTGTCAAAAAAAATATTGTCTGGGCCGGGATTCGAACCCGAGCCCATGGCCGGTTCAACATACACCCAAAACAGCCAACCAGTTGATCTACACCACATATCTGTCAAACTTTCCATGCGTTTTATTTTTATATCATGCTTAGAACCTAGCAGTTGACTTAGAAAGTCAACTACAAAGACAATCAACCATAATTATCATCAATTCGTGTTACAATTCAAATATGGTAAACTGATATTGATGCATCTGACTTATTCGCGTCCATAACACGCCAATTATCATTAAAACATTTGTGAATTGAGACCAATTACGCGTTCATGATTGAAACCCAAGTCAACTTACCAATTCGCATCACCCGAGCCCTCCCACTATAAATTGAACACCTCATAGCAAGCTAAACTCACCGATGTATCTTTCCTCACCTTCAATTTCTGATAAAAACATCCTTTCAAGCTTCTTTGCTCGTGTGTTGACTTTTCTGTTTGACCGTTCTTAAATCACGATTAAGCATTGTAAGTTCTAATGTTTTTACATGGTTTTGTTCATCGGCATTCATACAATAATAACCCTATGTTTAATCGGGTTATTGTTGTTCAAATCTGATTATTGATTTATCTAGGGTTCGAACGTTTTTTTTTTTTTTTGGAAGAAACCTTCTGCAGACATGGGTACTTAATTATTACAGAGACAAGACAAACACAACCACTGATCTAGATCAAGTGGTTGTGTCTGTCTGTTTGTAAACCTGAGAACGTGGTTTCGAGTCCCACGTTACACGACTTTTATTCTTTTCTTTTATAAGGATTATAAATCAGTTTCAAGTTATACTATATAATTAATTCAAACTTAGAATATTTGTTCTCAGGGTCCAGCCCAGTTGGTGGCTGGGCTTGTGATAAAACCCCACCCGGTCTCAGACCCGGGTTCGAGCCTTGGCATACACAACTCTTTTTTTTTAAAAAACCTTTACTTTTATATATTCTCTATTATTTTTAAAAATGGTTTTAAAATACTAAAACGCCTTTATAAATTCTACAAAAATTATTTTATGTTATACTAATAGAAAAGTTTAACATACAATTTTTAGCTTTCCAAAAATTATTTATTTATTATATATAATAAATATTGCAAGTTTATTCTATTATAATTGTAAAATTCTATAAAAATATCAAAACGATTATATAAATTTCCACAAAAATTTTCTGAGTTTATAAAACATTAAACATTTCTGAAATGATTTTTATTTCTGAAAAATCATTTATTTAATATTTTTAATCAATTTTTGTTATTTTTAATCATAAATAAATCATAATAAATTCATTTTTCAATATTTTTGCACCAAAATTTTATATAAATTATTTCTGTCCATTTAGAACAGAAATACAAATTTTAATTTAAAAATTCTTTAATTTTAATATTTTTAGATATTAAAGTTGTATTTTAACAAAATAGAAATAAATAGATTAAATATTCTATTTTTAAGAAAATAATTTTATAAAAATTATTTTCATACTTAAAACCTTATAATGTGACCATCTTTAATCTAAAGCTTACAAAAAGACTTTTGTTTATTTATTTATCGAATTTCTTTTATTTAATAAACAATTTAATTATTAATCAAATAAATACTTATCCCCAAATTCGAAACCCTAGAAAATACTTGTAGACTAGAAAGACTTAGACTTATTTGTTACCTTATACATAGGGTAATACTTGGCAACTTTGGGCTACACATACTCTATTTCTCGAGACTTAATACTTTGCTAAGATGAGTTTACGTAACCATGTTTATGCAATTCTTTATACTTGCAACATTATACTTAAGCAATTCTACATACATGTCTAGTTGTAAACTTTAATGCCTCATGACTTAGACAACTACTGTTAGACTTAAACTTCAACTTACATAATCATTAGCTATGGCCAAGCCGGCGATACTCAATAATAGATCTATTGGATTGACAATCTCACCTAGATTCGTTGACCATCTTTTATGGGGAGCGCGGGTGATTGTTATCGTTCCAACGTGATATTAAGGTGAACCGTGGATGACGGGATGGACCTAAACTTGTCGGAGGTTTGATTATGTGCATACTACACTTCATGTTTATTCATGTAGACTTAAACTTACGATAGACATTTGAATTGCTAAACTTTTATTATTCTTAAACTTAATTGCTTGACATGGCTTATGTATTCTCACCAACTTCTAGTTGCCCCCCCCCCCATTTTTATAACTCAACAGGAAATAATGATGCTTGAAGTCTAGAGAGTTAACATGAGGAGACAATTTGAAGTTTATGCTTTGTTTGGCTTTTTGATGTATTAGAATTCCATTCAAGACTTGTTATGTATTTTCAATTTTGGATATTTTACTTTAAATAAATTTCAATTAAAACTTGAATACCATGTGCTACTGTATACTCATTCTTACGTGACACCTCGATGTTTCCGCCATCGGTTGGGGTGTTATAGATTGGTATCAGAGCCTTGGTTATAGGGAATCAGGTTTAGCCTGGCATTGCGCATATATCCCAATCAGACGAGGGACCCGGATGCCTACCTGGGAATTCTCGGGATGAGTGTTCACTTATAGGCTAAAGCATGTCTTCACTATGTTATTAGAATCTAGAATCTTTGATAAGTCAACGTTTTCGTTTATTCGTTTTAATTAATGAATAAATGATTACATTCCTTATATTACCTCATTCATTTCATTGTGTCTCTTACAGATCATGCCTCCCCGTCGCAGCACTCGCAATAGCAATGGTGAGAACCATGAGGAAGGTGGCGACAACCACAACCATAACCACGACGCTAACCACAACAATAACAATAACAACAACAACAATGGCGTTGATGCTCAACTTGCTGCGATCATCTCTCAACAAATGGCACAACAGATCGCAACTCTGGTTCCTAACTTACTGGCTCAAGTCATCCAGATGAACGGAAACGGCAACGGAAACGGCAATGGAAACCACAATGGAAACGGGAATGGTCTCCCAGCTTGCACTCTCAAACACTTTAATACCTGTAATCCTCCTAAGTTCAATGGAGATGAAGGAGCTACGGGTCTTCTACAATGGTTCGAGGGTATTGAGAATACCTTCATTAACAGTGAGTGTCCCGATAACTTTAAGGTCCGTTATGCCATGAGTGTTCTTCACAAACGAGCACTCACTTGGTGGAATGAGGAAAAGCGCACCCGCGGAGCTGAAGTTACACTTGCTATGACCTGGGATCAAGTCAAGGAGATTATGAAAGATGAGTTCTGTCCCCGTAATGAGGTTAAGAAACTGGAAGACGAGTTCCACACCCTTGCTCAGGATAGTGGGGAAAACCTTGCTTATAATACCCGCCTTCACGAGCTCAGTTTGTTGTTGCCCCATAAAGTTACTCCCCTACCTGTAGCCATCGAGAAGTATATCGGTGGCCTACCTATGCAAATCCAGGACACGGTATGGGGAAGGAATCCTGCCACCTTGGAGGAAGCCAAACGCCTGGTGGCTACTCTTACCGATAATCATGTGAAGAACGGTACTCTTTTTCGCAAGAACACCAAGAAGACTGCTGCAAAAGACACCCCACAGCCCGCTATTGAGGTTAAGCCTGAGACCTCAACCAACAGGAAGCGCAAGGCTAGGAACTACATGGTTTCTACCACCCCGCCTGCAGTGCAAAACCCAGCCAAGAAACCGTATGTCGGGAAGCACCCTCTTTGTAACACTTGTCAATACCACCATCTTGCTGACAGACCATGCCGCCAATGTAATAACTGCAAGCGGTATGGACACTATACCAATACTTGCCAAGCCCCTGCCACTCAAAACAACCCTGCCATAAATAATCCAGCTCCTGATGCTCAAAATGGTAGGCCTGTTCGTGGCCAGTGCTATGAATGTGGAAGTACGAAACATTATAGGGATGGTTGCCCTAGACTTGGAAACCAGAATCAGAACCAAAACCGCAACCAAAACCAGAACCGCAACCAGAACCAAGGTGCTCGAGGTCGTGCATACAACCTCAATGCTAATCAGGCCCGCGACAACAACGAGGTGGTTAATGGTACGTTTCTCGTTAATAACCACTATGCCTCTATATTATTTGATTCGGGTGCTGATAAGTCATTTGTATCACTAAAGTTTGAACCCTTACTTAACTTACCCCAAACTAACCTAGAGGAACCTTTAGTGGTAGAGGTAGCTAATGGGAAGCCTATCTCGATCGATTCTATTATTCGTAACTGTGTGTTGAACCTTGATGAACATACTTTCTCTATCGATCTCATTCCTATGCATCTTGGAAGCTTTGATGTCATAGTAGGCATGGATTGGTTGTCAACCCATCGTGCTGAAATTCTATGCTTTGAGAAAGTCATTCGCATTCCTCTCGAATCTGGTGATATTTTGAAGATCTATGGTGAAAAGCCTTGTGGCGAGCTTAAGCTCATGTCTTGTACTACTGCTCAAAAATACTTACGAAAGGGGTATACGGCTTTCTTAGCTAACGTGATAGAAAAGAAAGACAAGGGAAAAAGTATCCAAGACATCCCAATCATTCGGGACTATCCTGAAGTCTTCCCAGAGGATTTACCTGGTTTACCTCCTGCTCGACAAGTGGAATTTAGGATCAATCTTGTTCCTGGTGCAAATAAGTAGGCTCAAGAAAACTATTAGCCTTCTCCTAAGACTTTCAGGAGCTAGGTCCTTAGAATAAGTAGGCTCAAGAAAACTATTAGCCTTCTCCTTTGGCTTGATAAACTTTGTGACATGAACCTATGGTTCTTTTGGAACATCCAAATAAATTTTCTTTAAAACCTCTGGAGGTACATCATTTGTTCGCTCATGATTTGGGAACCAAATGGTACTCTCCTGCCAAATTTTCCCAATCTTGGAATAATTGGCAAATTTGATTGGATATTCCTCGTCAGAAATTATCTTATCGGATCCTTCCATCCGATAGAAAACTTTGACGGGTTTGTCACATTGTTCATTTTTCTCAACAGGCTTAACTGATCGATTCACCCAATGAGCGTTAGCCATTGGATGCATAATCTGAGATGGTGACACTGGTTCATTTGTAATAATGTGATTTTCAGCAGGAATATCACACACCTTCTCAGATTTGTCATCCTCAGAATCGGAATCATCAGTAACAGCAATCACACCTTCATCATTCAGTCCCAAAATAGGTCTAACATCAGAATTAGGGTCTCCCACACTGGAGGTGTTAGACTCATCATCTGATGTAGAGTCAGACTTAACTGAGCTCTCCGGTGTTATTGAATGCAAAGTATGGTTTTCAAATAACACTGGAGATGGGACTGCCTTGTAGTTTGCACTACTTGACTGTGAAGGCTCCTCAATAATATGGTCAACAACATATGCAATGTGCTTATAGCTTTCAAGCTTCTTGTTGACTTTCTCAACAAAACACTTGATGGTAGCCATTTCAAGTTTTGTATTTTCTAATTCATTGATATAATTGTTAATGGCTAATTGTTTCAAAGATAAAGTCTTTTTAAGATCTGAAATGTCTTTCTTGTAACCATCAAGCACCTTATTGAATTCTCGTGCTTCTTTTTTATACGATTGACAGTTGATCTTAGCACTCTCAAGCTGAACCCTGAGTTGCTTATTATCCTCTGTCAATCTATCACATGCACCACAATACCTCTCACTATTCATATCTAAATTAGGTTTAGAACTTACCTGCTTTGGAGGCTCAGTCATCGCCATCAATGCAAAGTGTGCTTCCTTTCCAGCAAAGAATTTAGAATAGTCGATTCTGGTAAGAAGTTGATTGATATCATCATCTAGTGAGTTAACACTAGCTTCAGAATCAGAATCGCTCTCCGTATCAGAATAAGCTGAATCACATTGTTCAGGAACATCAGTAACAGAGTCAAGAATCAATCTCGACTTCTTCTCATCACAAACATCACTTTCTTCACTCAACTCTTCAATCTTCACCTCAGACATCTTTTCAGTCATCAAATCTTCTTCAACAGACACCGGCTCATCCAAATCCATCTTCTGGGCAACACACGCCACATTACCAGCAGTGATATCCTCAACACCGAGTTGCATACCAGTCCAATCAAATCCCTCGTCTTTCTGAATCACCAAAGCCTGGTTCTGGTTATCTGGTTGGGTTTGGCTGTTTGGTGTAGAAATAGGAATGATAGTTCTGGTTGGATTGTGTGGTGTTTGATTTTGGTTCTGGTTTTGTGTAGTGGTTTGTCTAACAGTATTGTTTGGTGAGGTGTTTTTGCGGTTTTGATAGGTATTTTGTGGTTGAAAATTGGAGTTGTTTTGACTTTGATATGATACCTGGTTTTGACGATTCTAGTAGTTGGTGTTGAAAGGATTCATGTTTCCCTGCTGTGCTGGCTGTGTGCATTCTCTCTTGAAGTGACCTTTCCCACCACAGTTAAAACATGTCACTTTGGCTTTGTTGAAACCATATGTGGTGTTTGGAGAAGTAGAAAGATCAGTTCTGCCCGTCTTCTCAATGAACTCGGTCGCTCGCCTCATAACACTAGCAAACGCCCACTGAATGTCAATGAGCTCCATCTCCTCTTTGTCAATTTGCGCATAGTCTTCACTGGTTAGATTGTTGTTACCAATTTGACTAGCGACTAACCCGTTATACGAAGCGACCATAGCAGAAACCAATGCTACATGTTGCTGTGCAACTTAAACAGTAACATTGTTCAAGTTTGAAGTCTCCAACGCAATTGGGATCTGATTAGGTTGACTTGGGTTCATTTGAGTTTGATTCATTTGAGGAATGTAGGATTGTTGTTGAGGTTGGTTTATATTTGCAGAATAACAAGCAGCTTGTTGCATCGGTGAAAATGGTAGGATGTAAGTAGTAGGGTATGATGGTGGTATATAGGATGAGGTTTGAACAAGATAGTTTATGGGGGTTTTGGTTGGTTCAACATGACTTGAAACACAAGCAATGTGTGGAGCAACAGTAGTACTAGAACTTGAACTAGCTAGAGATGAAGATGTACCGCCATGGTATAACTCTGGATTTTGAGAAACTTGTGCTCTTTTCGCCTTCCTCTTTTCTTCCATCTCCTTATTCTCAAGCTTCTGGATAAACTCATTGATGGTCCAGTATTGGTACGCATCTTTCTCTTTGAGTACCTCGATGTGTTGATTCCAGTATGGTGGCAATGCATCAGCGAACTTGTCCACCAGCTTAGACATCGATATGTTAATCTCATAACTTGAAAGTTCAGTCAATAAGTGACAGTACCTCGGAATCAACTCCTTCAGCGTCTCATTTCCCATATAGCTGAAATTCTCAAACTCTTTTTTCAACTCCTCCATTCTAAGCTTTCTCGTCTTCTCATTCCCATCATGACGATTCCTTAACATATCCCACAATTGTTTAGAAGTAGTGCATGACCCAAACTGATGTAAGAGATCAGTGTTAATGGCCTGGGATAGTTGGGAAAACGCCTTCTTTTCCACCGCAAACTTCTTCTTCTCGTCCTCAGCAATACTCTCTAAAGGAATCGGCTCACCAGTGTTCTCCAAAACCGGAGCAACATACCCCTTAGCAATCATTTGCCAAGCTTCCGTTCCTTCTAATCCCATTCCCTCTAGATGAATTTTGAACTTGGTCTTCCATTGGTTATAGTCTACCATTTCCATCAACTTTGGTGGACGACTCCCACTACCCGAAGATAGATCATGAATAAGTGTTGAAATCGCATTGGTAGTCTGAGAGTGCATCGCCGCTGCTGCAACTCCCCAGTAATCAGCCATAGGTTGTGGTTGTGGTTGTGCAACTTGTTGGGGCATCGTACTAGTCATCGCCAAATAGTTAATCGGTTGAGATGGTTGACTAGTCTTCTGAGCAGCTACCGACCAAGGATCCATAGTTGTCTGCTGTTGTGGTGTTGTATTAGGTCGTAATGTTGTAGGAAAGTTCCACATATCGTTCTGAAAATTACAAAACACGAAACGATTAGAAAAATTTAACAACAGTTTCTACGTTCGACCCTTTTAAAGTGTCGTGTGGTCGAATGTAAAATTTAATTCAGATTCGACCGTTTGTCAAGGTTCGAATGTAGAAAATAACAAACTCGTTTCACTTTCGACCAAGTTAACCCACTTTCGACCACCCGATTGGTCGAATGAACAACTTATGGTCGAATGAACAACAAAACACTAAAACTTTCTAGGTTCGACCAAATAACCCTCCACGTTCAACCAAAAACTCCCTGGTTCGACCTAAAAACTCCACTCTCGACCAAATCTCCATAGGTTCGACCCTTTCATTTTAAAAAACGGTTAATCTTTGAAAATCAGTTATTTTGATCCAAAATTTTCAAATGTTGATGAAATTTGATGATCTTATGCAGGTTTTGCTTCGGATTGAATTTGGAACAAGTTTAATAAAGAGAATTTTGAATTTTATCCATGAAAACAAGTTCAAATCAATCAATTATCACCAAATTCAAATATTCAATGAAAACAGAAAAGTTTTGATCAAAATTGGGTCCAAATCAACTGAAATATTATCAATTCGTGGTTGTTTGATCCTTATGGCTCTGATACCACTTTGTATGCGTATAGGATCGGCTATTCAAACAAAGAATATGATCAAACAAGTTCAATTCAGGTGCGGAATCCCTGAATTGATCACGAAATGATAATAAAACTAGCAAAACACACAAATCATCATAAACATGTTCATTTCATTCATTAACATAATCATTAATCACTTTAAAAGCTTGTTTACAATGATATAAATCAGTTACAGACTTATCAAAAAGCCTAGGGAGAGACACACTCTGAGAGGGAAACAAAATGACCAACAGTTTTCATTCAAAAAATGATTCAGCCTTATATAGACCTACACATTTGCCCAATTGACTTGGTCAAATGTGCAGGTTCGACCATTCATAGTGGGCGAACCAAAACATATATACAAACAAATCTTCATTCGACCTCCCAGAGCCTCCTTCGACCATCCTATTCTACCTTCGACCTTCTGAAAAGCCACCTTCGACCAAACGTAATCAACAATACATTTTAGAATTCGCAATTCAATAGCACTAGTTGCACTTTCGTGTATCTACAAAAACTAATCTCATACCCGATTACCGGACCTCAACCCGTACCATATGTGTCTAGTTTCGAGTTTACCTATTATATTCGATTTGATTTCATCCCTAATTAGTACAACTTTGATTAGAAAAAGTATTTTTGTAACACCCTTTATTTTGATTAATTACTGGGAAATGCAAAACCTTACCTTTTAAGAAAATAAAGTGTGTACGAATTTTTAATTGTATGTAAAAACTTGTTAAGAGATTATTAGACTTGATTATAAAACTTACTCTTTCCATATTAAAAGCTTGACAAACATCTTTCCATTTGAGGAACACAATTATTTGGGGGATCAAAGGTTAAATTACTGAAATAAACTTCCAAAATAATTGCTGACAAGTTTATAAGATAAATATACTTGTCTTACTGCAAACATACCGTTTTTATTATTTAATGCGTGTAGTACACTGTACACAAGACTGTATAACCTACTAACTAATGGACATCTATGACATTTCTAATATGAGTATTTAATCACTCTATAAAACCAAGCGGCATAGCTTGAACTTGTGAGTCGTATGTCCATTTACCACTATCAACCAATCAAGTATTATCCAAACATAGGTTGAAGCCCCGAAGGTCTTGTGTTTAAGGGTATGATGGCCAAAACTAGCTGGTGCTTGGTGGTTGAAAGCTGATAGCTGTAGCTTTTAAATATATTTTGTTGTTTGATAGAGTAGCGGGAGCTTTAATAAAATGAATAAAATGACAAAAATGGGCATTAATTAAAAGCTTGTATGCATGTTTTTTTATGTTTTTATGATAGAATATGTATTTGTGTCATTTACTCGTTAAAAGCTTGTAGCTAGTAGAAGTTTTTTCTTAAACGCTAGTACTAGTAGCTTTTCAATATAGAGTTTTTTATAAAATAAATTTCCCATACCTATAATTTAGAAGCAAAATTCCAAATCACTACAATTTTCAAAAAGTATTACGATAATAGTATCAATTTATTTAAATTTAATTTAACTAAAGAATAGAACAGTATTAGGCGTCACTTAGGTTATAGCCTGAGTGGTAGAAAGAAAATCCTCTTTTAGGTGAGGTTGGAGGTTCAACTCCAAAAGTGTATAAAAAAGGTGTAAAAATTAGCCGTTAAATAAAAAACTAACAAATGTATAAAAAATAAACATGAGAGAACGTGTCGGAATCAGCAGTTTTGCAGATGCATTGGTACTTGCCATTCAAGCTTTGTTTTCTAGCTTTTTATATATTTTATATTTGAAAATGATAGACATGGCATATTATTAATGATACGAAGATTGACCTTTTTAAGCCATGGGGGTATGGTATCGATGGGAGGAGGTGTTACGTCGTCACTGACGCCATCTTATCACCGAAGTAGAAAAGAGAGAGAAATGGAAGAGAGATAGAGAGAAGAGCTTGGGAAGGAGGGGGAAGTTTCTCCGTTTGCATCAAAATTTCACAGGGGAGGGGTTTCCCTGTCGGGAGAGGTGCTACATAGGCTCTTCGGTTCCCCCACCCCACAGTCTAATAATAATAATTTCAATAATATAATTTAAAATGTTGAGCAGTTTTTTTTTTTTTTTCAAATGCTTAGTCGGAAAAAAAAACAGATGAACAAATCGGTGAAAGTTCGCTAATGCGAGAAACAAGTATTTATTGTAGAATAAAAAAACTTTCGACTTGGAAAAGTTAATAGAAAGTGTATCAAACAAACTATGATTGAAGTTATGATTGAACTCATTCTAATCATATTGAAACCGTCTTATCGAGGATCGATCATGCAATTTTACAACCAACCGAGCCAACACCATTTTTGTGTCTGCTATTACGAGTCATTGTGACTTTTCTGCGGCCGCCTTCTTTCATACGACCCACTGGTTCTATTCTTTCCAGGTTTTGGATCTTAGCCACAAGTTGTGAACACAGGATTATATTTGCAGCAACCACGAGTCCAACACTATATTGATCTCTGTTAAGGTAAGTATCGCTTATTGTTTCTTCAATATATATATATATATATATATATATAGGGGAAAGTTAATTTGAGAACACCTATATTTCGTGCGAACCGTGAGAACGACATCTAAAACCATTCAATTCAAATTTCTTTTTACACTTGTCTTTATTACTAAAATACAATCTCAAAAACACAATTTACGCGTAAAAATTCAAACGTATACGAAAATAATTTGTTTTTACACATGTGTAAATTTACTGTTTATACATGTGTAAACTGTTTCATTTACACATGTGTAAAAAGTTAATTTGAAAGTGTTTTTCCAAGAAAAGATGAATTATTTGGAAAGAAAATTCATTTATTAATGTTGTATTTTGATTATAATGAGGTTTGTGTTAACAAAAATTGATTTTGATTGATTTTTTTTACTTGTTCTCACGGTTCTCACAATATTTAGCGTTCTCAAGATAACCCTCCCCTATATATATATATATATATATATATATATATATATATATATATATATATATATATATATATATATATAGGGGAAGACTAATTTGAGAACACATATATTTCGTGCAAACTGTAAGAACGCTATCTAAAAACCATTCAAATTCAATATTTCTATTTACACTTGTCTTTATTATTAAAGTACAATCTCAAAAACACAATTTACGCGTAACAATTTGAACGCATACGGAAATAAATTGTTTTTAAACATGTGTAAAAGGTAAATTTTAGAGTGTTTTGCAAAGAAAGATGAATTATTAGAAAGAAAATTCATCTTTTAATGTTATATTTTAAATATAATTAGGTTTGTATTGAACAAAATTGATTTTGATTGGTTTTCCCATTTGTTCTTACGGTTCTCGCGAAATTTAGCGTTCACAACATAACCCTCCCATATATATATATATATATATATATATGTATATATATATATATATAGAGGGGAAGGTTCAATTGAGAACTCATAGTTAGGGAGAGAACTCGAGAACTCTATATTACACATATGTAATATATCATATGTTGTATATTACACTTGTGTAATATATTACTATTGCATATGTTGCACATGTGCAATATATATTACACATATGTAATACACTCAATATATCATATATTGCACATACGTAATATATCAATGTTACACATGTGTAACATATATTGCACATGTGTAACATATATGTTACACATGTGTAATATATATTACACATATGCAATATATGATATATTGCACATATGTAATATAAAGTTCTCGAGTTCTCTCAATAAAATGAGTTTTCTATTGAACCATCCCCTATATATATATATATTATATATATATATATATATATATATATATATATATAGGGGAAAGTTAATTTGAGAACACCTATATTTCGTGCGAACCGTGAGAACGGCATCTAAAACCATTCAAATTCAAAATTTCTTTTTACACTTATCTTTATTACTAAAATACAATCCCAAAAACACAATTTACGCGTAAAAATTCAAACGTATACGAAAATAAATTGTTTTTACACATGTGTAAATTTACTGTTTATACATGTGTAAACTGTTTCATTTACACATGTGTAAAAAGTTAATTTGAAAGTGTTTTTGCAAGAAAAGATGTATTATTTGGAAAGAAAATTCATTTATTAATGTTGTATTTTGATTATAATGAGGTTTGTGTTAAACAAAATTGACTTTGATTGATTTTTCTACTTGTTCTCACGGTTCTCACAATATTTAGCGTTCTCAAGATAACCCTCCCCTATATATATATATATATAGGGCAAGGATTAAATAAAAAACCTCCTATTTTGAAGAAACCCATTAAACCCTATATCAACCATTGATCAATCTAGATCAATGGTGTGGATCAAATGCTTAATATTATAATAGATTTATTAAGCTAGATGACAAAAAAAGGGCACAATGGTCAAATGCCATTTTCTGAAAAGCAGATATGACAGTGTGGACCCCACACATGTCACATCATCTCTCTCATACTTTTGTGACCATGGTCCTAAATCTGTCAGCACGTCATGTTACATATGTAACATATGCAGTGTTGCGTACGTTAAAATTGCACAGATTGTATATAATCAATTAAAAACTTTATAGATCAAAAAACATTCAAATGTACACAAGAATTGTTTCTTACAAAGTGCTAAAACAAACAAAACGGTCATTACAAATCGACAAAATGCTAAAAAAAACTATCATAAATAAAAAAAAATTGTCTACACTTCATTCTTGATAATCATCTTCATCTTTAATGCAAAAAAAATATGCTCACCTGCAAAAATAAAACAAAATTCATCAATTTACATGAAAAAAATCAAAACTTTGTATCTATTAAAAATCAGAAACTAATGTATACCAACTTAGTGGTGCGGTTACATACGAAACATACGCAAACATAGATTTCATCCCATGATCAATGACATTCCATTCAAGAATTTTTTTCCCAATTCTTCCTCTATAATATGCAATATTACATTCTTGATAAGGTGCAAAAAACACAAGTGTTACATGTGTAACAGGATTTTTTTTCTGGAAACACAGACAAACTTTTGTAGTCTGCACCCAGCATACATTTTTTACTGAATTACAAGCAACCTTTGACTGCAAAACAGATACGCTACACACGAAACATCCTACCTTAACACAGAAAAAAAAACACCCTAAGTAAATTCACAAAGATGATACGACCATATAGACGAGAAAAACACCCTAACTAAACACAGAGAAAACACAAATAACAACATTCTGAAAAGTCATTCTTAAAACAAATAACAACACATTTTCTGTCTTTAGTTATAGATAAGACTATATTAGAAAACACAAAAATAGACATATTCTGTAAAAAAGACATAGGTAACATAAAAAAAACTCATACATGAGAAAACAAAAAAAAATAGACAGACATAGTGCAAAAACACACGAGTGTTACATGTGTAACAGGAAAAACACAGACAAAACTTTTGTAGTCTGCAGTAAACATAGAACAGAATTTGATACGCTAGAAAATATAGAACAGAATTTGACTGCAAAAAACAGATATGCTACACACGTAACAGCCTAACTAAACACAAAGATTATACGAAAATATAGACGATAAAAACACCCTAACTAAACACAAGGATACTACGAACATAAAACACAAAACGAAAAATCATTTTCGATGTTTAACATAATAAACACCCCTAAGTAAAATCACAGAGATGATACGAACATATAGACGAGAAAAACACCCTAACTAAACACAGAGAAAACACAAAATAACAACATTCCGAAAAGTCATTCTGAAAACAAATAACAACACATTTTCTGTCTTTAGTTATAGATAAGACTATATGAGAAAACACAAAAACAAACATTTTTTGTAAAAAAAGACATAGGTAAAATAAAAAAACTCATACATGAGAAAAAAAAATAGACAGACATGGTGCAAAAACACATGAGTGTTACATGTGTAACAGGAAAAACACAGACAACTTTTGTAGTCTGCAGTAAACATAGAACAGAATTTGATACGCTAGAAAACATAGAACAGAATTTGACTGCAAAAAACAGATATGCTACACACGTAACAACCTAACTAAACACAAAGATTATACGAAAATATAGACGATAAAAACACCCTAACTAAACACAAAGATACTACGAACATAAAACACAAAACGAAAAATCATTTTCGATGTTTAACATAATAAATCACCCAAAAAAAAAGAGATGCTAGTAACACACAAAAAAAACAACAATTTTTTGTGTGTTTCTAGCATCCCTTTTTTTTGTGTTGGGGGTTAGGTGGTTTACTAATAAAAAAAACGATTCACATTAGTAATAATAATAACAAAAAACATACTATCCATTATCTCGGTTAAGCACTTCTTATTTAATTATTAAACTCGCAGCCAAACACTTTATGTGATTCAATACCTATTACCAAACACTTGAAATTCTTGTTGTTATCCCCATTGTCAAACACCCTCCATTTAGCTTTGACTATAAAAGTCCTCTATCTCTTCTTGTTTCCTGCACAAAACCACGAGAATTAAAAACAAAAATATGTGAGGAAGATAAAGCACAGCCAAGAACATCAACCGAAATCACCAGTCCGGTGACCGGTTCCAATCGTCGCCAACAACAACAACAACACAACACACGACTCTTTCACGAACCGGATAGAGAGAAAGAACAACAGAGGAAGAAAGAGAGAGAACACAGAGCAGAGAGACACAGAGGAGGAAACCGAAGACGGTGACGGCGGCGATTGGAGTTAGGGTTTCGATTAGGGTTCCGAGCAACCAGGTATAAAATATCCTTGATTCTTGATAACGTCTGCATCCTGAAACTGATTGTGTTCTCTTGGTTTGGTGGATTTGAATGGAAAGTGTGTTGGATGGATTATTATTATTATTATTATTATTATTATTATTATTATTATTATTATTAGGTTGAAGAAACTGAGATTAAAATTGGTGGTGGTGGTGGTGCCTATATTAATCTGGATGGAGAAGTTGAAAGAGAGATGGAGAGAGAATGTGTGTGGGTTGTTTATATAGGAGGGAGAGACAAAAGATTCAAACTAGTAAAAAAGGGGGAAATGTAAATTTACTAGTTTACCCTTTTTTATTAAAATAATAGAGGGTGTTGTGGATGAATCTAGACCACAAGATGGGTTTGTGGGGGTTTCTTCATTTTGGGAGGTTTTTTGTATATACTTAGCCTATATATATATATATATATACCGGAGGGATAATTTGAAAACCCTCCTTAGTTAAGAAAACCCATGAAACCCACATCCTAACCATCCATCTTAAGTAATCAATGGTGGCGATTGTTTCTTGCTTTTTATCAAAGGTTAAGATACATATTTACTAAAAAAGGGTAATATGGTCAAAGATTTTTGAAGTGTCCTCTCTCATTTTCCTCTCTCATATATTCATGTTTTCCGATAAAAAAAATTTCAAACAAACAAAACAAACTATTGTTACCAGGTATCAAGCCTTAGGTAACAAATGTGTTTTTTATAAAATGTTTGAGTAACACATGTTTCAAGCCTTATCTCACCAAACATACATAAAAACTATATCCCAACAACAAAAACATATGTTTTCACAAACTTATCTCACAACTTATTTCACCAAAAACATATAAATAAATTATAACCAAAAAATCAGAAACATATGCTTTCACGACTTATCTCACCAAAAAAAATATATAAAAAAAAACTATACCCAACAACAAAAACATATGTTTTCACAAACTTATCTCACTAAAAAATTCCAAATTATCAACCCAAACAACAAAAAACATATGTTGTACCTTTGATAGACAAAAAAAAAAAAATAGAACTGTCTAACACTTCGATGTTGTATCACCCCATTCTCTAACAAATCACGCAAAACACCTTTCAAGATGTTTAAATATACGGAAAAAAAAACAAAAACTATCAAAAACTACAGTAAAGAAAAATAAAAACACATAAATATTGCCCTTGTTCATCTCTAACATGACAATATAAATATAAAAAAATTGTTTCAAGTTATCTATAAAAACCATTTGTTCATCCCCTTGCCGTCGTACACCTCGTCGTCGTCGTACACATTTTTTCACCCCCAAGCTTTTTTCTTCGATGGGGGCGACGGTGGTTGTGGATATGAGTGGATGTGGGAGGATTTGATAGTAATAATCTTTTTGGGGAGGATTTGGGTTTGTAAAAGTGAAAAAGAAGAGAGATAGAGATATGTACCTGGGTATAAAGAATGGGGAAATATGAGAATTATAGATTTGAAAATATAGAGAGATGTAGAAAAGAGATTTATGTTAGGAAAAAAAGATTTGACAAAATTATTGTTCCTAAAATACCCTTTATGACTAAATTGCTAAGCATGAAGTGGACAATTGTGAGCCTCACAATAGGGTTTAATTGGTTTGCTTAAGTGGGGATAGTTTTCATATTAGAATTCCCATATATATATATAGGAGGGTATAGGAGGGTTATCTTGAGAACGTTAAATATTGTGAAAACCGTGAGAACAAGTTAAAAAATCAATTAAAATCAATTTTTTTTAATACAAACCTCATTATAATCAAAATACAACATTAATAAATTATTTTTCTTTCCAAATAATTCATCTTTTCTTGCAAAAACACTTTAAAATAATTTTTTACACATGTGTAAATGAAACAGTTTACACATGTATAAACAGTAAATTTACACATGTGTAAAAACAATTTATTTTCATATACGTTTAAATTTTACGCGTAAATTGTGTTTTTTAGGATTGTATTTTATTAATAAAGACAAGTGTAAAAAGAAATTTTGAATTTAAATGGTTTTAGATGGCGTTCTCGTGATTCGCATGAAATATGGGTGTTCTCAAATTAACTTTCCCCTATATATATATATATATATATATATATATATATATATATATATATATATATATATATATATATAGGGAATGGATAATATGGAAACCCTTTATAATGAAAAAACCTTGCAAACCCTATGGTGACCATTGATCAAGTTTGATCAATGGTCCATAATTAATTTCCATATAATATTCAAAAGTAAGTGGGCCACTTGCTTAAAAAGGTGGAATAAGGGCAATATGGTAATCTTGAATTATTTTTTTTTAATTTAATTTTCTGAATCCTAGGTTTAAAAAGGTTGATTTGACACTTGTCAAGTCACCTCTCTCCTACTTTATGGCACTTTTTCCAGCATGAATATTAACGTATGTTAGTGTTGTGATAAAAAATTATGACCTCGTGTGAGACATCGCTAACATGTGTTACCAGGCATATACTAGAAGAACATAATAAAAGAACACATAAAATGTGTATTTATTTAAGAAATGATAAAAACGATCATAACAATCAACACTAAAAACATATTAAAAAACGTTTAATACAAACATAATTATTTGTGAATTTTCAAAAAAACTATCATAACAACATAGAAAAGATCTAGCTATGCTTCGTTCTTGATCGCCATCATCATCTTTAACTCAAAACATCTCTTCACCTACAAAAAAAAGGTAACACGTGTTAGTTAGGCTCTACAAAACACATAATGGGACATGAATGACATGTGTTAGTGTATTCTAAAACATATGTTTTACTAAAAATAACGTATGTCACACGAACCTTAACATATGTTAGTTGGGTATATACTAACATGTGTTAACATCACTAACATGTGATAGGGCGTATACTAACATATGTTTTCTAAAATAAATGTATGTCATATGAACCCTAAAAGAATAAACCCTTTTTCAGTTTTCATAAAGCCAGAAACCTTTATTCAAAGCTAATTTAAACACCTCATTCACCAAAAGATTAAAAATTTGTAATCTTTATAAAAAAAACACCACTTACCACAGCCACATCACCAACGCCGCCTTCTTTCTATAGCTTATTCCTGAAAACCAACACTAGAACAGAAACACGTGTTAGTTGTGCATATACTAACACATGTTAGTTAGGCATATACTAGCATGTGTTAGCATCACTAACATGTGTATAAAAAATATTACTTACCACAGCCACATCACTAACATGTGTATAAAAACACATGTTAGTTGGGATCCTCAAACACATAATCAAAAACTAATCAAAGTTTAAGCGCGATTTTTACAACCATTTTATACAACTACTCAAATACGATTAATAAGGCTTATACTAACAATTAACTCTAAACAAATAACAATCAAATAAAACAATTATCAAAAGGACTAAAAATATATAAAAAGGTATATTATATTTAATAATTTACATATTTTATACAACTACGTATATATACGTAAAAAAGACCTTTTTTTAATTTTATAGATTGTCTCCTCATGTTATAAAGACTTTTTTTTTAATAAAGTAGTTGTTAGAAAAAAAAAATAAATAAATAACAAATAGTAGGAAAAGTTGAAATCTTAAGGACCAAACAGTACACTAGCATATAGTTGAGGGACCAAAACTGTATTTTATACTCTTGATGCCTTATCACCCACCCAATGAGACATCACTGTTATCAAAGCTTTTGATTATTTTCTTCAATGGCAGTGGCATCGTGACATTTTAATCAAAAGCTTGGCTCATTAGTTGAGCCAGATCCGGTTACATATTATTATGAAAATGATAGCTTTTGAGACATCATTGTTATAAAAGCTTTTGGTAAAAATGGAAGCTTTTGATTATTTTCTTCACCACTGTTATTATTATAATAATAATAAAAAAATAATAATCAAAATGATACGTCATTTAAAACTTCCATCTGCTTAATTATTTTCTTCATCGCTGTTATCAAAAATAATAATAATAACTCAAGAAAATGAAAGATATCCAGTGATTCATTGAGCCAGATCCGGTTACCGAAGCTTGGCTCATTAGTTGAAATCTTGATTATTAATAATGAGCCAAGATCTAGACGTTTTTGAATCTTGAGTGGTTTGTTGGTAGTGAGTTTTAGAGAGAGAGAAACAGTACCGGAGCAACGTTCATTAGTGCCGGAGCAGCGACCAGAGGTGTGGTTACCGGAGCTTCCATTGTCACCAAAGCTTGGTGCCGGAACAACGTTCATCAGTTAGTCGTCTTTGATGCTCTGTTTATTCAATGCTCTGTTTTTATTAGAAGGTTTGTTCAATGCTCTGGTGGTGGCGGTGGTGGTTATGGTGGTGGTTGTGGTTGTGGTGGTGGTGGTTATAGAGAGAGACATAGAGAGGGGAGGGTAAAGATTCTGCCAATTTGAACTTGAAAAAAAAAAAATAAATGAAGAGAGAGAGGGGGAAATAATATATATAGGGAGAGAGAGAAGGGGAGGAGTCTAAATGTCTAAATTACCCTCCATATTATAATATAGTGAAATATTGGCTTGGATGGTGTGGCACAATGTGGACCAAGAGATGGGTTTCTTGGGGTTTTTCCATTTTAAAAGGTTTTCTCTATATACTTTCACTATATATATATATATATATATATATATGTGGGAATGCTAATTTGAGAACACATATATTTCGTGCGAACCGCAAGAACGCTATCTAAAACCATTCAAATTCAAAATTTCTTTTTACACATGTCTTTATTATTAAAATACAGTCCCAAAAACACAATTTGCACGTAAAATTTAAACGTATACGAAAATAAATTGTTTTTACACATGTGTAAATTTACTGTTTATACATGTATAACTGTTTCATTTATACATGTGTAAAAAGTTAATTTTAAAGTGTTTTTCAAGAAAAGATGAATTATTTGGAAAAAAAATTCGGACTGAATTACAAGTCTTGTCCTTTACGTTTATACCAAATTTCAACACATGTCCTTTTCCTTTAAAATTTATGAGATTTGTACTTTATGTTTCAGAATGTTACACCGTATGTCCTTTTACGCTAACCCAGTTAAAATTCTCTGTTAAATTAGATCACACCAAGGGTAGTTTAGTATTTTTACCTACATTTTAAAAATGTAAGAAATAAAAAACTTTAAAATTAATAGAGAGCCTCTTTGTCTGTTTACATCTCTGTCTCTCTCTACTTCTCTCCAATATCCACCAAAAAGCACCACCAACAACCGCTACCATCAACCACAAACAACCAACCGCTACAATTAACCACCACCCTCTCAACATCACCATCACTGTCAACAACCACTAGCAACCAATCTTAACCGACATCCACACCCATTGTACGTTATCCATAGTGGTCATTACCACCGCAAAACACCTAATTGGAATGCCACAAAATTCAATTTCGCTTGTCTCCGGTCACACATAATCACCAAAACAGCCGTACACCACCACAACTGTCTCCATCGTAACCATACGTCGTCAGCCAAATTAACGAAGCTCAATAAAAACAAGCTAGGGTTCAACACTCTTACCTTATCTTTACCTATCTTTGCAGATCCGGGACATACGGGTTTAAAATGAATCATCGGAACTTAACTGGAGAACCGTCTGAACCCTAAAACACACTAAACGTCGTCGTCTTTGGTTCCAATTTGAAACCACCACATCACCTCTTTTTGTCTCTCTAGCGTCCCTGGTTTGACCCACCTTTGTCGTCGGGCACCCTTGCAGGAACCCTAGTTGATAATGATGATTATGATTCTATATAGTTTAAAATGGAATGGGAGGAGTAGTTTAGTGATTAATGACCAATGAGGTATGATATGGTGAGAACTTGTAACTTACGGATGAAATTGAGGTGAATTGGGTGATGGTTTATTTCTCAATTTCGGTTTCGAATTATACTGGGATTTAGAATTAGTAGGATGATTTACTTTGTGTGTAGTTGCTAAAAAGACAAATGATGGTTTATTTAATTTATTTACAAAATATTCTGTTAAAAGATGAAATGACAAAAATGTCCTCATGTGCAGGCTACATAACTAGATTTAACAGAGATTTTTAACTGGGTTAGCGTTAAAGGACATACAATGTAAGTTTCTGAAACATAAAGTACGAATCTCATCAATTTAAAAGGCAAAGTACATGCGTTGAAATTTGGTATAAACCTAAAGGACAAAACTTGTAATTCAGTCAAAAATTCATTTTTCAATGTTATATTTTAATTATAATTAGGTTTGTATTGAAAAAAAATGATTTTGATTGGTTTTCTCATTTGTTCTCACAGTTCTCGCGATATTTAGCGTTCTCAAGATAACCCTCCCCTATATATATATAGGGTAGGGATGATACGAGAACCAAGGAACAAATGTAAACAGGGGGCATTGTTGTAAATATCTAATTAAAATAAAAAAAGCGGACCGGTTATAAAAAGGAACCAATTTATAATCACATTTCAAACAAGTAAAAACATAATCACATTTCAAAACTCAAGACCCTAGTTCATACAACCGATTCATCGCCTACATCGTGTAAGGACGAAGATTCATTCAATCGAAAAGGATTATAAAAGAAGAATCCTTCATCGAATGGACGAGTAATCGAATGTACGACATAACCGAACAAAATTCTCGACGGATTTTAGGGATTTTTGGTGTGATAAAATCCGATAATGGGCATTACGAACGAAGTAAGTTGCATGGTGTTTTTTATTGTAGGGATAGAGAGGTGTTTTTGTAAGAGGTGTGACATGGCGGCGTTATTGACGGCACAGACGGTGATGGTTTGACGGGTGCTGATTTCGTTGACGAGGTGGGTGATGGTGAGGTAGTGGTTGAAGGTGGAGACGTCAAGGAACTTGTTGAGGTGGTTGTAGCATAAATTGCTTGCTAAATAGAGTACAAAAACTATATATGTACTGTGTTTGTCTTATCTTTTGCTTAAATGCTCTTTGATGTGTATTTTTTTCTTCCTAATATGGCACATTACTGTTAGAGAAGCATAAGTTGACCCATTCACAATTGCCACATCCAAGCCTTTTAGCTGTCTAGTTAGGTATCTTTTTAAGTATTTCAATACGTTGATATCTTGGATTTATATATGCTGATGTTTATTAAAAGAATTGCTTGTGTGTATACTCATATGGTTTGATCTTTTAGATGACAAGACTTCTGGACATTCTAGAAGATTACTTGATGTATCGTGGATATAAATATTGCCGAATTGAAGGAAATACTAGTGGTGAAGATCGTGATGCTTCTATTGAATGTCCAGAAGTGAAACGTTTGTCTTTCTTTTATCAACTAGAGCTGGAGGTTTGGTATCAATCTTGCTACAGCTGATATTGCCATTCTTTATGACAGTGGCTGGTAAGACATATTTTTACCTATTCCTTTTTAGTAATTTTCATTTTCCTTTTGGAATATGATTTTCATTGTAAAAAATGTGCAGGAATCCACAAGTGGGCCGCCGCTATGAGCACCGCCGTGGAATGGATGAGCATTTTGGTTTCCGGTGAATCGGAAAGAACAACAAAGAAAAAAAAAAGATGATGAATAGATTGGTTTCAGAACAATTTGATATGGTAATGATAAAATTAATGTTAATGCACATGTGCATTAAGGTTTAATTCTTGTTAGTATTAAGGTCTTTCACTCTAACGCACATGAGCATATGTTATGTGGTAATGAAAAAAGTAATGTTGATGCACATGTGCATTAAGATTGAAATTTTGGTTTTCTTATGTGTTGTTTATATTTGTAGTTAAAGATGGAATGGAAATCGAGGAAGGTAACTTTTGTGCTAGAATCGAGGGATAAAGGTCAAAAAAAGCTCCCGGATGCGATTGAGGATGATGACATATCGCTGATTAGGAATTTCAAAAGGTCGTTATTATTTATTTAAGCAATTTAGATATCTATACACATGTGCATATATGTGTATTTTTCATATTAACTAATAAATGTTAATTATTAATTGTTTAAACACACGAAGAATGTGATGAATTTGAAAAATATACGATGTTCAGGTTGACGGACGAAAACATGACAAATAAGCATTATAAGAGGATAATGTTGATGGACGTGAGATTGTGAGATAATTAAAAGTTTTTAGGTAGGTGGTCAGTGGTAGCATGGTTGGTTTGTAATATGGATATCTTTTTTATGTTATTATTTGTTTTATTGTGTTGATGGTTTGGTAGAAATTATGTGTAATTGTATAATAAAAACAGATGGGTACAAAAAAGTTTGTTGTTTGAAGGATGATGCATGCACATATGTATATTGTGGGTGGTCTTATATGGTGGTTTATTGGTTGATTATGTTCGTGATGATTATTTTGGTGTATGTAAATTTGTATGATAAGGAAATTGGCATATGCATATGTGCATAATTATAATTAAACCCCCATCAACAAAAAACATAAACTCACCACCCAATCCCCCCAAAAAACCTAACACCCCTCCATCATACCTAAAACCTAAGCCCTGAAGCTAAACCACTTGAAAAACTTAACTATATTAGTGAAATGCACATGTGCATGAAGTACACGTTTTTTATTTTATAGTTTTTATATAGAGTTGTGTTAAGTTTATTAATGTTTGTTGTCTTATACTTGTCTTATTTTTCATTTTTTGGTATAATATGCATGATTATGCAATTGACGAGTTCGAGTGTATTTTATATATCTCTTCGCATCCATTTAATGATCATTTAATAAAATTTTCACTCTTTATATCTTATATCGCGTCCATTTAATAATCATTTCATTATGGTAATTGACAGTGTATTCAAAAATGTGATTTAATAGTGAAATGCACATGTGCATACGATATATTCTATATGTATAACAGCAAAATGCACATGTGCATCAGGAATGACGTCATATCAACCATTTTTTTTAATTTTTTCAAAATACTAATACTAAATAATTATTTTGGTGTTTCTGCTTTTTTTAAGTTATATAATTTTTTTTATTATTTTTTTATTTTTTGATTGAGGGGTTTTTGTAGACACACTTCACATTTACAAAAATGCCACATGTTCACACTGGTTCCTTGGTTCTCTCCCTAAATGGTGGTTCTCAAATGACCTAAACCCTATATATATATATATATTTATATATATCAAATGAGTTTGTATTTTTACTTTGAGCTTGCAATGACATTATACTTCTATTATGATATTGCGTTTTATAAACCCTGGTATAAAAAAAGACACCACAAAAAAAAATTTCCTGGCTCTGTCAATGTTGGTTACACAAACCTAAATTTACATTTTGTATTATGATAAAACTATTTTAAAAATTCCACACTCAAACCAAACTATCAAGTGAAAAGCACAAGTATATAACAATCTTGTGGAATATATTATCTTTTGTGATACCTATTGCAAAATGAATCTCACTTTTTGTACCAATGGAAATGGGTCTACAATTCTATACACCACCCACGCCAGTGGTCCACAGCCATTAAGCCAATTCTATACGTCATCATATTCAATTAATATATATAAACACACATGCACATTGATGTGCCGAGAAATTGATATGTTTTCACACATAATTATCACCTATCTTATACTCGAAATTGTGCTTTTATCTCTGTTTTATCATGATTTATCTTTCTTTGTTGATAATTTGTAGGATCAAAGGTCCGGTGGTGAAAAGAAGTGGAAACCCGCACAAAACGGCACTAAACGGACGAAGAATTGAAGATTTTGAAGCTCTGCCAGATATGGCACGGCCGTGCTTATGGCCGTGCAACTGTTCTGGGTCAACAAGTCAACATTTCAAAGTCAACAGAGGTCAAATCCAGCATTTCAAGAAGTGCACAGCATGCCCCACTGTATGACACAAGTGTGCTTTATTCCAGCGTGTTCTCCAAGGATTAAACCTACCAAACTGACAGCGAAGGTATAAAAGAAAGGAAGCACGGGCGTGCTCAAGACATGAGTATGGGCGTGCTTAGCACAACAGGAGACATTATGCGCAAAAGGACTCTGCAACAGTACCTGCTGTCGAGCATGAGCGTGCCAGGGTATGATCATGGGCGTGCTTAAGCTGATTTGCCTATAAATAGAGGCCTCCACCCCACATTTTGAGGCATCCCTTTACCCATCCTTTCCACACGAATCTCTCTCTCATTTCAGCCATCTTTGGGGTCTTGTAAATGACCTTTGGAGCTCGGGATCACTCCATAAACACTTATTGATTGAGATTTAAGAGAGAAGTCACTAGAAATCACTCAAAAACCCTCTTTAATCCCCAAATACAACCACTACTATGTGTTCCCTCAACACCCAATATGGAGTGCAAGTTGTAAAACCAATGTTTGGCTAGAATAGTAAAGTGTTGCTAGGGTGAAGACTTTTCTTGGTATGGATTATATAGTTTTTATTTGTCAAGTGGTGTTGTGTTCTTGTTTAATTCTTTTCACTTGAAACTTTGTTTGATGAATTAACTAACTAATTACTTAGTCTTTGGTCTTGTGGGTGTCTTGATAGGAAGTGGGAGGACTTATGAGTGTACCCATGGTGTGTAACAACCCATGCACTCATAGGCTAACCTAATCCCGCGAGTAGTGATTAGCCCATTTGTGGGTAGAAATACACGCACTTAGTGGCTTAATCATCTACTATCAAAGATCTCACTTAGGGTCGGTACGGTCTTTGTACTCGGCCCTATTGATAAGTCAAGACTTAATTTTGCGACTTGGCTTCATTATCTATGTGAAAGCCTTTGCGCAAGTTAAGAATTGCTGAACCCGTGTTGAAAGAAAACGGTCTTTATTTTCTTTCATCATTATATTGCCGCACGGTTAATGATAGACCACGCACTTTTTAAAAGGTTAATTAACTCAAGTAAAAGATGCACGTGTTCTGGTTAGTCATGACTCTTCTATGATATCAAGTGGCAACTTGTTCGGTCATGCTCTGGCCACCGACAAGTTGTCCACAAAAGTTTTAAGTAATTAGATGTCTTTATCACAACACTGGGAGGTGGATTCTTCGGGGTTGGGCATGCACAATCTTGAGTAGTCCGTCCCTCATTGTTAAGAGGTGAGCTTACCAGGTCGGGAGACCCTCAATTTAACAACAAGAACACGGCTGGTTTTGCGAAAACAGTCACCTCTAGAGAATGATGTTGTAACTCCATGTTAAGCATAAGTGCGCACTTGTACACACCACTAAGTAACTACTATTAATCCATCCCAAGAATAGTTGAATCCCGAAGCAGCACTTCTTTTTGATATTGATTTCTACTCTGGTCGTTTTCATTCTCTCTTTCTTTATTTTATCTTTCTTTTATTAAAAAGCAACTTAAGTCTGAGTAGGGGAAGTCCTGTCTTTGGGTTCGTTACTCGGTACTTGCTGGAAGTCTATACTACACTCGATAGGTACACTTACTTATTGTGTGGGTTTAGAATAATTCGCAATTATTGTTTTATTTTATAAATTTAAAACTTGACAAAGTGTTTTAACTTAAAGTTTTGACTTAAATCTCTTTTTGAACAAGTTTTTGGCGCATCCGTCGGGAACTTGTTTCCGTTTAAAGAAAAGTAATTTAGTCATTAAAACCTTTAATCCACACGACATCACACACGCATACGCACGTATACGTATTTAGCCTTTGTTCAGTGTGAATGTGATACTATGATGCACAGGGACGCTTAATTGATGGAGTACCCGTTTCTGAAGCGCGATAGGGGCGAAAACGCCTATGAAACGGCTAGCTAGGAAACGTTTTTGACAAGCCCCCGGTTATAGGAGACGTTACCTCAAGTTTCCAATACGTTTCCCTTGACCCTCCTGCCGACGAAGCTTGGTGTTTATCAGAGATACCGAACAGAGAAAGTTCTTTTCCGCTTGACCCTTCTAGTTGTATTTGTAGTGTGCGTAAAATGAAAGAGAAAGATAAAGATGCATAATGTTAACGATTTTCCTTCAAGCTGTGGACTCTGGTTCTTAGTGAAGCAAAAATGAGGAGGAAGAACATAAAAGGTAAATAAAAGATGATAGTAGAGAGAGTTTTGTGGTACTTACTTTTGTCTTGAAAGGATCACTCAATAGCCAATGCTTAATAGTTGATAGACTTTTTAATTAATTTTTGGTTAGGTGTTTATTTTATACGAAAGCCTAAATATTTATTAGTTAATAATGAAATAACTTATTTCGTGTTTAGGGATAGTCCTATTTAATTTAATAGGTGAAATCTCGTGTGAAAACATGGAAATGCAATATCATATTTTAAGGTCTGTTTACTGAAGACCAAATCAAGAAGCCAATCGTCTGTTGTAAGGAAAATCTGTTTAGTAAAATATGTTCCTCTCACGATACCAGTTGATAGTACTAATAAGATGTTTAATACTGAAGGGTGTTACAACCACAGAAAGATAAATCAACAGACGCATGAAAGCTCTGTTGAGATAACAGATATTAAAAAGAAACAAAAGATCCCCTAAATATCAACCGCTCTACTTCATTTGCAGACAAAAATTTAGCTAACTTCAATACAGTCACAACTAACAAAACTTCAAACATCTAAAAAAATATATAAATACCTGAACATGTAGGTGAAATCTTGTGTAAAAACACGAGAAGAGTATATATTTTTTTAGAACAATTACTCACCAAAATATAAAAAACATAAACAGGCCAACAGCTATGGTCTGTTTATTAAACAAAAAATTAAGAATTCAATTATCATTGGTCAGTTAAGGGGATATTTCTAAAACCGTTGTTACTACAAACAGCTTTTGATTCAAACAGATGTTCCTTCAATGGTTTCCTTCAAACAGATGTTGCCTTAAACATTTGTTACTAACAGTGACATCACATTTACAATTTCAAAAATCTTCCTATAAATTTACATCAAAACTGATCAAGCTTTGACAACCTAAAATAAGCATATTCAGAACTACAAAATAAACAGTCAGGAAGTTAATATAGTTAACCTAAGAACTACAATCAAACACCACCAATACGCAAACATTATATCAATATCAAAATATTTCCATTGCCTACCAAACGATCAATGTTTAGTTATGACCAAAATTCCTTTTGATTCATCAAACATGAAATTACACTAGTCACCCATTTTCAAACCTTTGGATTTTATAAAGTTTAGCCATCGACTAACCACAAACCTATGAAGTGAGAATATAAGAGTGTTAGTTATTGGTGTGCGTGGGTTTTACAAGACTTAAACTTCTTTTCTTTTAAAAACGGCAAGATCCCGGAGGAAATGCCAAAAACTTTGGTGATAAGGGATTTAAGTTGGAAAACAGTGGGACGCTTTCAAGTTTTGAATTTATAATCTAAAACGATAGTTGCTCAACGTTCTAGACCCCACACAATAGGCAAGTGTACCTATCGTGAGTAGCATAGAAATGTGCAAGTACCGAGTATCGAATCCAAGGACACGATTTTTAGTACTCAGCTTCCTAAAAATTACTAAAAGGGTTTTAAAATGCAAGAAGAAAAGTAAGAGAGAGAGAGAGAGAGAGAGAGATGTAAACTGTAAGAGAAATCAGTAGCAAAACAAAGGTGTTGCATTGGGATCAGATGTTTCCTGGTATGAAACAATAGTAGACTTTTGTTAAAGTGGTGTGTTTAAGTTGCGCACTTTTGCTTAACTTTGAGTTGCGCATGACAACATTCTATAGAGGTGACTGTTATCGCATAACTGTGTAAACGATTCGTGTTCTTAAGATTTTTATGAGGGTCTCCCAAACCGGGCAGCTCACCTCTCAACAATGAGGGGAAGATGACTCGAGACTGTGACGTCCCAACCCCGAAGTACCCGCCTCCCAGTGTTGTGATATAGACATCTAACGACTCTAAACTTTTATGAATAACTTGTCGGTGACCAGAGCATGACCGAACAAGCTACCACTTATTATTATATGGGAGTCGTGACTAACCAGAACAAGTGCATCCCCTACTTGAATTTATTAATCTTTCAAAAAGTGATTAACTTATTACTAATTGTTCAGCAATATAGTAATGAAAGAAAATAAAGACCGTTTTCTTTCAAAAAGTGATTAACTTATTATTACTAGGATGGGATGATCAAAGTGTGGAGTGGAGGCCTCTATTTATAGGCAAATCAACCCCTGCACGCCTATGCTCCTTATTGTGGCACGCCCACACTCGAAAGATGGTACTGTTGTAGAGTCCTTTCGCGCAGAATCTGTTGGGCTGTCAGGTGGTGCACGCCCGTGCCAAGGGGGTGGCACGCCCATGCAGACCAGTATTGCACGAATGCTTGTTAGTCTTGGTCTGCTGGAGTCTTGGGGAGCACGTCTTAAATGGCACGGCCATGCACAAGTGTTGGCACGCCCGTGCAACCATGTAAGGTTGACTTTTTGCCTTCTGCTGACTTGGGAATGTTGACTTGTTGACCCGGGACAGTTGCACGTCCGTGCACGGCCGTGCTGCATCCGGCACAGCTTCAAAGTCTTCAATTCCTTGCCTTTTAGTGCCGGTTTGTGCTGTTTTTCACTTCTTTTCACCTTTCGACCTCAAATCCTGCAATTATCAATAGAGAAAGATAAATCATGATAAAACTAAGATAAAAGCATGATTTTGAGTGCAAAACGGGTGAAAATACGTGCATAAAACATGTTAATTTCTCAGCACATCAGTCATATTATTAAAATTAAATGCAAATTTAAGTAATACCTTTTTGAATTCTTATATTGTTCTACATAAAGTTTACACTCATTTACTTCACCACCATTCACTTGAAACAAAATCTTATGTGGCCAACTAATCTTAGCTAACTTAACTATTGTAGAATGAAGCCGTTGAAAAGTTGATGTATGTTGAAAATATTATTACTTAATTAAGTTCAGTAAGATAATGAAAAATACAAAACATAAAGTAATATATAACTTATATAACGTTTAGCAATCACATGATCATACTCATAAACTTCAAGGGTAATATTCCCACCAAAAGCATCTACCTGTGCAACCATTTAAAGCAAATAAATGTGTACAAAACATTAGATATGATGTAATACTAATTGAATATAAATTCTTATATTATATAAAAAAACATATAAACGGTTTTTTAACCTGCATATCAAGTTGACCATCATTAAAAATTTCAATACCTTCAACTGATTGTTCAAGTTGGAGATTTTGCCAAAAAAAAAGAGTAGTACAATTGTTTAAAAAAAACCTTAATTTCAAATGTGGACAGGTCTCTCATCTCCAGAAACACAAAATCGAAAACATCCAACTTAAGATCTTTAACTACTTTCATCCACCCATCATACAAATAATACTGTTTCTCCAAAGAAATCATCTTTAAACGCCATGAAAGATCACCAAATTTAATAGTCACTAAAGCCTTAGAAACTTTATCATGAAGATAGACAGAAGAAAAAGCATCAGGTACTCTCTGTAAGTAAACAAAATAAAAAACCTTCTATTATTTGTTATTTTTAATTGTAAATATGCATATAACAATAGCAGAAAAATACGTACTAATAATTCGCTTGAAGGGTCATATAACAACTGCATGAAAGACTTCCCACAAATCAAGTTCCGGAAACAGGACATTAACAAAGTATCTTTAGAAACATAATCAAATAATAAAATGTCATACACTTCAAGTCCCATATCCTTAACGACAGTTTGCCATCCTTCACTAAACTCAGCAGCATTAAAAGCAACTCTCCTTAAAACAACTTTCCATTCCCTTCTATCTGTTGTAGTAATTATTATTACGTTATTATCCATACCTTTAGGAGGATAAAATCTACCAACAACATTTTCTGATAACATCTATAAAGAAACAACATTTACAAGAATGTAAGAAACAAAAACAATTTATTAGAGGTTTAAAAAAAATATATCTTTCAATAACATTATAAATACCAGATTTTCAGCTTTTAGATCAAAAACATATGCAATGAATGAGACCATTTCAACTCTTTAACCTATTAGAATCAATGTAAAACAAATTACTAAGACAACAATAATCCTTCAGAGAAATCATAAAAACTTAATCATAATAACCAACACATCTGATTTGCATATTACTTAAATATTAGAATACCCAAATGAAACACTATAACTGGTAACAAAAGAACACTAAATTCTAAAAACTATAGTTAACTAGTAAATATACACATAATATAACTTGATTCAGACATGTTTCTTACCTGATTTAATGTTTGTGAACTTAACTTTGGTAATTGTAAATAATTGATATGTAGATTACTGATTTCTTTGAAATACTTTAGTACACAACATTGATAGAAAGCTTTAAGGGTCTGTTTGGTATGAGGTAATGGAATGGATGACGGAATGGAATGGGCGAGTTAATAGAATGGACAAGGTAATGGAATGGACCATTACCATTCCATGTCTTGTTTGGTTGCGATGTGGGAATGAAACAAAACATTACTTTGTATTGTTGGATAGGCAAGAAAAGATTAAGGAATAAAATCGGTGGTGAGTGGTTGTGGTGGGTTGTGGTCAGTGGCGGTGATGGTGGGTGGTGATATGTGGCGGTAGCGGCGGCGATGGGTGGCCGTGGATGACAATGATGGGGGGGGGGGAGGTGGATGACAATGATGGTGGGTTGGTGACGATAACGTAGTGGTGGGTGGCGACGGCGGTGGTGGGTGGTGGCGACGATGGTGGGGGTGGTGGCAATGGGTGGAGGTGGATAAAAGTGATGGTGGGTGGGTGACAATGCTGAGTAGAGGCGGTGGTGGGTGGCGGCGGTAGTGGTGGGTAAAGGAAATTGTGGTGAGTGACGGTGGCAGGTGATGGAGGCGGTGGTAGGTGACGGTGATGGGCGGCGTTGGGTGATGTTGGATGGCAACGGTGGTGGGTAAGTGAAGGTAGTGGGTGGTGACGATGACAGTGGTGGTTGGTAGCGGCAGCGGTGGTGGGTGGTGATGAAGGTGGTGGTGGGTGGTAGGTTAAGGTGTTATTAGTAAAGGGTGAATAACGGGTGGAATGAAAAAAAAACATTAGGGGTGGATGTAATGGTTTTGAGGGAATGGAATGTCTTGTGGAATGGGTCATTCCATTCCTTTAACCAAGCAAACACACCATTTTTCATTACCTCGTAATTGTCAATTCCATTCCCTCTTCCATTCCATCATACAAAACGCTACCTAACAGTGATACTAAACAACTTATATATTCGGCGGGAATATCAATGTATCATACACTATAATTAGTTGTATTTCATATTTTGTATTATAATAATGCACTTAAAAACCTATATTAAATTAATTTTTCGTTAAATACCTTTCATAATAACCTTAATTATTTAAGTGAAATATTTATTTGATATCTTTTTACTATTTTATATTATATTTATAAATTTGCTTAAGTACATTTAAATCAATAATAGTAATGTAACATTTTTTTAAACTTATTTTTTATGTATTTTCTAAATATCTGTTCTCTCGAACATATTTTACAAGCATCTGATGAAATCCTATATACAGTTGTCATATCCTCAAATCATTGTACAATACTTTATATATCTGCTGACATTTATCATCTGTTTTGCCTTAAGTGTCTGTTCACGCCAACAGAATTTCAATTAACTTTTTTTACAACAAAAGTTGATCATTGTAAAGTATGTTTACCTTTGTAGCAAAATAATTTTTATTTTTGTTCAAAATAAAATAACATCATGTTTAACTACTTTTTAACAATTATTATCTGCAATGCATTTTTTACATTTTTACTTTTTTTTTTGTAACTTTTCCATTAATTAAAAAAGAAAAGATAAAAAATAATGTTAAAAGGATAATTAAACCAAAATAATAGATGATTCATAAACAAATGATAAAAAAATAATGACATTTTAATAACTCAACTACTTATCAACTTATATGTGGTCTTTTTTTTAAATAACACTTTCTTATCTAAACCAGTATATTTTGAATATGTTTGTATTAATTTGTGTTGCATGTATATAAAATTATTACACAAATAACATAAACAAAAAACTAATATTTTATTTAAATAAGTAGCTGATTACATGAAGATCTACTACATTACCAAAAACATACAAAAAAGAAAGACAATAAACATAATAAGAATCAAAATGAATTTAAAAAGTTCAATTTCAACTCGATAGAACACTTAAGTGAATTTAGGATATCAACAATTATTTCTAACTGCTCTAGATCCCTTTTCATCGCATCAATGTAAAACACCACACCAATTTCACGAATTGTTGATGGTGGCAAACACTTCATTTTTTGATTAGCTTGTCTTTTTTTATCAAAACAGTTTGAAATATGCGTGAAACTCTCCTTCAACACATCTATATACAATGCATCTTTCTCATATTGCGCAAGAACTTTCCTAATTAAATCACCCTTCAAATCGCCTGCTCGTACTGCTGCTGAAGACGATGATGCCATAACTTAAAGAAACGAATAATAACTATCCTATAGGATATGACTATATTGTAGAATTTCAGTAAAAGATCTACATATTTATAACACCATAGTTCAAATAATAACCAAACTTACCCATTTCGTATTAATTACCGAAATTTAATGCTATAAATGCGGTAGATGAACAACTATATTTACCAAGTGACAATTGTAAAATCTATACGCTATATCACAAAAAATAAATGTATAATATACCATTTGGCATTCCAAACATTTCCCACGTGTAACATAGCGTGTTCAAAGTTATTTTCTATTCACCCCATCCATATATACATATATAAATATACAAAACACTCTACTACCATGCACGTCTAACCATACACTAATCAAATATTAACATAACAAAAAAACCATGTCATCCTCTCAAAATTACCAAATCGGAGTCCAACAAACAACACATGAAATTCTTATTAAGGCTTTCAAAAAAGAATCTTTTTGAAGAAGAAACAATAAGAAACTCATCTGGAATGGTTACATCTCTAGTAATTGCAGACCTAAGGAAAAACGTCAAAACCATCACTGATATGGTTGAAATTCCCGAGTTAATTGAATGAAACAAAGGTCTACAGTACCTTGTAAATCAACTCGCACTAAACGACGATATTGCCAAGAAGATGAAAGGCCTCACTGATAATATAATTACCATCAGTAAGGAAAGGAAGCATCGTCAGTATAAAATTATGAAGAATCAGTAATAGTAACTTTCACAATAGTTTAGTATTTAGACATGGCAAAAAGCTGTAATTTTGGATTAAAAGCATGCTTAAAAAATGTAGATCTTTTATATATATATATATATATATGTATATTATGCTTTTTAAATTATATTGCATTTTGTACAAACTGATCCTGTAAGTCAAAATAAACTTCAACACATGCATCAAAATATTTATTTGACAGAACAAATTTTAAAAACAAACAGATAATGGTGAATTAACATATGTTGTAGGAACTCAACATGTTGAAACCACTGAAGGAAGATATAAGCAGATGTTTATACAGACTTTGTAATTGATATTGTTGTGCTAATATTATTACAATTAATATTATTATGTACACTTACTTTACTCAACAAACATTTTTTAATACAAAATTCAATATCTTTTTATGAAATCACTATAAGTTTAAATTATATCAATCTTTTCAAGTTCATAACTAAAATCTTAAACTGCGTAACAAATGATAAATTTTAACCCCCAAAACATTTGTAATAATTACTCACGGTTTCACATATAAAAACATATAATAAACTTTATTTAACTTAATTTATTATTATTTTTTATAAATAGAAATTTCTATATCCTAATTTATTATTACCAATTTCATAGATTAATAGTGATAACAAAAATTATTGATAAATAAATAATATCGAGTGACTTCAAAAATCGAGTTTTAAGGTAATGATTATTACTTGACGGTCGATAGCCCTAAAACTCTATGATGACTACTGTACAGTTGAACAATCTAGATGGAAACTTACAAAATATGGCGGTCACTAATGGTAGATGTACTTATTTTTACTATTATTAAACAACTAAAAAATGTTACCATAAATTTACGTATTATCATTTTTATTTTAATTAAACAATTCAAATTGTTTACTTTTAGAAAATGAATATATAAATGATTTGAACTCTTTTATTGTTCCTATAACTTTAAAAAATGAAAATATGTTTTATAACAATAAAACTTCTATAAAAATATCATCATCCATAAAATGTGTAATTATAGTTTTTATTCACGCTACATTATGTTTAAAATTAATAATATTTTCGTGAAACACTTTTTTAAGAAATGACATGAAATTTACTCATCGTAACTAATATTTTTAAGAAACTAAATTAAATATTAACATATAAATCACTTGAGTTGTTATAACCATCTGTTTCATGCTCTGTTTATCAACATCTATCGACTTGTCAACAGTTGTTGCAAAAAAAAAATTGTATATAGCAATGAAACTTGTTATTGGAATTCCATAATTTCACTGAAAGTATACGACTTAACAAACTACATACAAGATATAAGTCTTCTCCAAGATCACCAATTCTAATTTCATTACAAATGGATTCTTTGTAATAAATTTTCACTACATTGGAATTCCATAATTTATTTGTTTTTTAGATGGTTCAAGAGATATAAATTTGAAAACTAACAACGCAGATTTCGTCCACTTTAATACAGTGAATAAACATCTATACTTACTATATTAGAAAATTTGGGCCTTATTATAAAGTGAAACACAAATAATAAAATAATATTTTGAATAATTAAAACATATTGTTACTATTAAAAAAAATTAAAATTCAAGCAATATAAAATTGAATAAACTAAGTCTCAAAATCGTAATGATTAACCTTGGTATTCGAATCTCTGTTGATATAAACTAAGTATCTCTTTACCCAAGTCTACAAAATGGAAATGTATACTTATTTTATTCTATATACTCTGTTTTACAACATCTGTTATCAAATATAATTTTCCAATTAGAGATTACAATTTGGAGTGTAAATAAAGTGTCAAAATCTTAATCATTAGCTTTGGACTTCGTGCCTCTATTTAGATTAACTAAGTATCTCTTTAAGAATTTACATGAAGGTTACTTAATGTAACTAATATTTTAAAGAAGCTAAATAATTTATTTACATATAAATCACTCGACTCCTTATAACAATAACACTTATTTTTCAGATTCAAGAAAAAGATTTGAAATTAAATTTTATAACAACAAAATTTTTAAATGAAGTACGCGATATCGTAATTATTATTTACTACTCAGCACTCTTAATATTCAACTGAGTTTTTTTTCATATTTATGCTTCAACATATTATCATAATTTTTTAACAGTCTTTTATGATAAAAATATTACAACGTCTGTTGAATTGTCAACAGCTGTTATGAAATAACTGTCATCTAATACAGTTTTCCAATTAGAGATTACAATGTGGAATGGAAACTAAGTTTCAAAATCGTAATAATTAACTTTGGACTTCGAGCCTCTATTTAGATGAAATAAGTATCTTTTTAAGAATTTACATGTAGGTTACTCAATATAACTAATATTTTGAAGAAACTAAATCAATTATTTACATATAAATCACCTGGGTCCTTATATTAAGACTTATTTTTCCGATCCAATAAAAAGATCGTGAAATTAAATTTTATAACAAAATTTTTAAATGAAGTACGCGAGATCATAATTATTATTTACCACTCAACACTCTTAATTTTCAACTGAGCTATTAGTCAGATTTTTGCTTCAACATTTTATCATATATTTTTTAACAGTCTTTTAAGAAAACAAACTACACATTTCCTCTATAAGAAAACAAACTACATACAAAATACAGTCAAAACACCACAAAACAAAACCAAAGAAGCCGGCCTTCAAAGAAAAACAAAACATATACAATAATATGTCTTTACCTCCTCGAATGGGTAAAAGTTAAAGTATTGGATTAATTAGTTTTGTCAAAATTCATTTTTTGGCATATTGCAACTCTTGACTTTAGGCATGCTTTAAAAATATCAAACGACATTGAAAAATTATGAAAATTTCTAGTCAACTAAATTAATGTATTTTGAATAACTCTCATTTAAAATAGCTTTTCATCTAGACCCTATAAAATAGATTCAAAACATGAAACAAAACAGAATGTCTAGATTTGCACACCTGTTTTGTTTGGTCTATTTAGGGGTTCAAACGAAAGAGTTTTTCGACATTTAATATAGTGTCGGAATGGAATTTCAACAAATTCAGTCATGGAATAAAATTCTACTCTATTTAGTTAGTATGATCTGTTATGGTTGTGACAAGTTCAGCACTCATTGCTGTAAAAAAACAAGGGTTGCACTTATGTGCACCGTTATGTGTTTTTTTAAAGGTTTTTGTTTAAGATAAATTAAAACGATCTTATTGACATCATATTAAAGGTTAGTAGTGCATGATTAAGTTAGTAAGATAATCCCAAAGCATTGGTAGATTCACTTTTGTAATGAAACATCTTATGGATTCACAGATTGTGATGACACAGTAGCCATAGCTAACGCGATCCTTTGTGTTGTGTATGTAAGTTAGTATGATTAGTGATGAACACTAGTTTATTAGGATGATAACTAAAGTTATTTGGTTAGTGAAATCCAAAGAAAAGAAAAGAATTATTAAAACAAAAGAATAATGGAATAATCAAAAGTAAAACTTCAAAACACTTACATGAGAGCCTTGATTGAAAAAAGAGAGGATCTTGATTTTCTTCATTGGTGGCAGCAAATTTTAGGTTTTGGAAAGAGTTTTCAATGAAAAGGTGTAAGGAAATAAGGGTGATTGGCCATTTTTTGGGGTGGTAAATATGGAAGTTCATTGGAAACAAGTTAGTGTTTTGGGAGCTAATCTTAGCCTAAAATTACAAGGATCGGGAGCTCACAAGGATTGCAATCCAGTGGGTCAGATCAAGTATTATGTTAGGAAAAATTGGCAAAGAAACACAAAGTGGTTTTCCTTATAAATGGTTTAGTTAAATAAAGGTTTTCATGAGTTTGTGTAAGACCATTTCTGGTATCATTAAAATGCCCTATTAAAATTCACGTAACTTGGTCCCAAAATTTTGTAATGTAAAATTTTTTCTTAAAAATCTTGCAACACTTACAAAAACAAATGGAGATATAAGTTGGTAGCTTGTTTTCATGAAAAAAGTAATAAACTACATTAAATGTTTACAAAAGTTTAGACATCATCTAAATCCTCAAAGTATGAATAATAGTCAGAGATATGTGAGCATTCAGGAGCGTTCGGTTCTTCTTATAGGTTAATCCACCATCTGGTACTCCACTTAGGTATTACCTACCATAAAAACACATAAAAACGATTAGTAGTTAGGTGAACGATTCAAGAAACAACGAGAAAACACTTTTGCTGCCTTCTGGAAGTTCTTTCTGTACCTCGAAGAACTCTGCTAAGTTCTTCGCGTATCACGAAGAACCCGGATTATCCTAAAACAATCCAAAACACTTTGCGTACTGCTGGATGTGCCCAAGACCCGTGAATAGACTTTTTTTTTTTTTTTTGGCAAAATGTGTCCTGTTGTTCTTCCAATTTTACACTTAACCAATTTTGTGCAATTTTGTTATTGCATTTTCCAAATTCGCTTAACCAAGATTTTGACCTTTCGAGGACATCCTTCCCCGTATATTGGACCCGAAATTCACAATTCGGATCTAGGTTAGTTAGATCTCAATCCATTCGTTCGTTTAAGCCTTTACTTATACGGGTCATTCCGGCTCGTAAAGAGATTTTGAGCATTCTAGTTTGACTCTCCAATGTTATTCATTTCAATCCTTTTCCATCCGACCACAATCATAACTACGGTCAGTCGTAATTGGGCAATACCTCCGCTTCTAAGACCCCGCATGTCATTTATACTTTGGTTTTACATGCCCTAATCCACAATTCGTTGCGCTATCGTTCACGAATAACCCATTACCATTCAATTCACCAAGCATGGTCCTACGACCATGAGTGGTGGTTTTTTTATCTTATAGTTCCCACCAATCCATTATTATGGATGTTTATCCGCTAAGCATTGCGTCCACTTCTGTGACCCCGCGATTCATTTATGCTTTGGTTTTACATGTCTTTTTACATCTTGTTTACCTAAGTTAACCATCTTCATGATTTCAATTTGTCACTCATTTTGTACCTAAGGTTTATCACCTAACTTAATGTAATCGTTTAGTCATAAATCAGTGTAATGATATACTTTAGAGGTTACCTTTCTAACAAGCGTCCTTTCCGGTTTGGCTTCCTAAAGCCTCGCTCGTCTTACCTATAATTTTAACCCAGGTGACCATTAGAACAAATAATCATTCATGGTCCTTTTCATCAAGGGTTACTAACTACCATCCATGTTATTTCACCAAGGTTTCAAAGGTTAACTTCAATCAAACTTCATGTAGGCATTTCATCAAAAGACTTGGCGAGCATCAATTAAGTTTGCCTATATTATCATATTATGATCAAACTTCCATAATCTCCTAAATAGACAAGGTAGGAACTAAGTATCCAATTTACATGCAACTCACCTATTTATTCATTGAAATCAAATAGCAAGGCACACATAAATCATACGAATTTCATTCTATATTTTCCCTCCTAATCTAAGATTTTCAACTACATCACATGTAGGTCGCAATCCTAGATGTTATGGACTTAGCACTACATACTAATACATATCAAAATTAAGAGCTAGAATTGGTTTCCTTCGTGATTCTAACTCCCAATTTACAAAAATTTGCCTATAACACCCTTGATTTGATGTCTGATTGATGAGATGCATGCACTTGGAGAATGCCCTAGTGGTGGTGGTGTTGTCTACGATCTCCCTCAAGTGGGGATCCAAACTTGTTTGTTCCACTTCTCAATTTACATAAGTGGCCCTCCACGTTTCACCTATTCGCATGTTTTATACAATTACACCTAACTTGATTAGGTTATTAAGTAAGTAGTCTAATATTCATTTTACTAACATAGTTAATTTTTCTAAAGGAAAATTAACCTGCTAGGTGAAAATTTAGGAGAGTAAAGATATTTGTAGGGTTATAAATGAAATGAAGTCTTTAAGGATTTATAATGATATGTTGTGACAAATGCAGATGCCGAAGGATGACCATATCATTGGATATAGTCTTAGCCTGTTAAGAACAACTAGTATTTGACGCCTCCGCGCAATGTTGAGGCGCCTTTCACGACATGATAAAGTACATACTACAATTAATTCCACTATTTTCCAAACAATACGCGGCGTTATAAAGTATAAAATACAATTGACCAGTCTCATTTACGAACTAAATTTATGTTGAAACGTATGGTAACCCAAATTTAAACCATAGAACGAAAACGTATTACATTTGACCCAATTTGTTTCTAAACAAATTCATGTCAAACCGTACGTAAAAAGAAAACGTTTTATAATTGACCCGACTTTATACCGGCACGTACATAAAAATAAGAACGTAAAAGTTAGTTTACCATAAGCTCGAAACTTTAGAAAACTTGAGTGCTCAAAGTGACATTTGAAAGTTAAAGGGTTACTTTTGACATTATAGAAAAGTTCATAGGTAGAATGAGTTATATGCCAATGTTTAAGGGTTAAATAGAAGTTAGAAAGTATGGGGGCTTTTTTGTCAAGTAAAAAAGTAAGGGGCCATTTTGATCAATTTAGAAAGTTGGTGTATTTGCCAAGTTTCAAAGTGGGGGTGGGGGGTGCCACTTTTAGAAAGTTGGTCGATGGGATCGTTTTCACACAAAAAAATAGGTTAAAGCGTAGACAAACTCGAATTAAAACCAACAGATCCATAAATATAAAAACATAAAAAATTAGATTTAAGAGAAGCTTGAAACTTTAGAAACTCACGGTCTAGGATTCCTTTCGACATTATAACAAATTTTAGGGTTGAATGGATTGCATGTCAGCGTAGACAAACTCAAATAAAAACCAACACACCCGTAAAATAAAAAATGTAAGAAATTAGATTTATGATAAGCTTGGAACTTTAGAAACTCAACGTTTAAGGTAACTTTTTACATTATAACAAAATTTGGGGGTAGAATAGGTTACATGTCAAAGAGAATTTAAAAAGTATGGGTGCCTCTTTTGTCAACTTATAAAGTAGATGGGTCATTTTTGTAAAGTTAAAATTTTGGTTTTTGTCACGTTATAAAGTTGTGGGGTGAATTACAGAAAGTTAATAGGTGAATTTTGCCAATTCAAAAAACACGAGGGTTAATATTGTCAAGTTAAAAAAAGGAAGAACAAAAAAAAAACTAAATGTGTTTTTTTTTTTTCATTTTCAATCTTTTTTCTTCTCTGTGAGAGGAGCCATGCTAATTGTTCTTTCTTGGGTTCTTCACACTAACGTCGAATTGGACAAACCCCTAAAACTAGATATTTTGTACTTGCATCTCTGTGTCCAGCTTTACTCATTTTCATTTTGACAATGAATTTGTTCTTTGTACTTGTTTATGTAAATCTTTCTTCTCACTTAGAGCATTCACATCTCATTCACCATTTTTTATCTTATAATTTAACTAAAAATCATACTTTTTAAAATTTATCTCTCACTTTAAAAAATTTCCCACATCCCATCCACCATTTTTATCTTTATCTTACTCACAAACATATATTTTATTATATTTCTCGTTTTTATACACTCACACAAATTTGGTGGAGGATGAATAGTAGCTTTTCATATATGAAAAGCTAAGAGCATTCACATCCCTTCCATCAAACCTCTCCCCATATCTAAAATTTAAAAAAACTTACTAAAAACATCCTACATCCCCTCCACCATTTTATACCCTATCTTTATATTATGAAAAATCTATCTTCTAGCTTTTTATATATAAAAAGCTACTATTCACCCCCATCAAATTATTGTGAGTGCATTTTAACGAGGAATATTATAAAATAAGTGTTTGTGAGTAAAATAAAGGTAAATATGGTGGAGGGGATGTGGAAGGTTTTTTAAAATTTGAGATAAATTTTGAAAAGTATGATTTTTTGTTATATTATAGGGTATAAAATGGTGGAGGGGATGTGAATGCTCTAAGATGACAAATTTTTATAATATAAAGATAGGGTATAAAATGGTGGATGGGTTGTAGTATGTTTTTAGTAGGTTTTATTAAATTTTAAAAATGGGGGAAGATTTGGTGGATGAGTTGTGAATGCTCTTACGAATTAGATATTTTGTACAACATTTATTTGTTAGTGTGTTGTAATAAAGAAACAGGGGAAAGATCCGGTACAAAGTGTTTTTTCGGTAAGAACAGTGAGAATAAAATAAGGGTATTTTTTTTATTTTTTTTTCAAAAATTTTTTTCCCATATTGTTAAACATGTATTATGGTATTGAAAACTAAAAAAAAAAAAAAAAATTGGTGTAGAGTAATTACGTGTAGAGTAATTACATAATTACTTTATTGTAAACTAGTGTATTTACTTTAATGACGTAATTACACTAATTTTTTTTTTTTTTTTTTTGTATTATTCATCTAGAAAGTATGTTTAAGCATATGGGAAAAAAAATTCTAAAAATAAAATAAAATTTTTTTACCCCCTTTGATTCTCACAGTTCTCACCAAAAACAGTTTGTATTTGATCTTTACTCTAGAGAAATAATTATTCTATAAAAAATACACCTGATAAAAGATCGTATGTGTTTATTTATTTGTTTTTTTTTTTTTCATTTTATAAAAGCATAAGAAAGCCAAAACTCTATTAAATGTGTATTATTCAAACCGGACAAATGTCCAAAACACTATTCAAAACAGCATGCCTATTAATATACAGAAGAATTGCTAGTTTAAGAAGTTAAATTGTACGAGGTGGGAGAGAGGGGTAGAAAAAGTTAATCCAAAGCGTCCAGCTTAGGCCAAAGCGAGGCGCTTTGGATCAAAGTTTTAATTTTGAGTATTTTTTGGTGTTTTGAATTGGTTTTTTTATTTTTTTTATTTTTTTAATATAATTATTTTAAAAAGTTAAAAAAAAATAAAAAACAAAGGTCTTAACTCTAATCAAACGTCTATATAGGCGTTTTCGATTTCCAAATGAATCAATGAGTTAAACTTGATATCATCAACCACAAACAAAGGTTTTAACTCTAATCAAACGTCTATATAGGCGTTTTCGATTTCCAAATGAATCAACGAATTAAACTTGACATCATCAACCACGTATAGTCAAAGATTTTAACAAATAAATTCAGTTAAGTACTAACGCAGACCTTGATCTGCAATATTTGAAAATTATCATTTCTTGACATGCTTGGTAACAGAGAGGAACACTTTCTTCTTTTGTTCTACAATATTTTTGTTGTTAATGTTTTTATAGTTTTTTCTACTTATAGAAAAAATAAAAAATCACGTATAGTCGAATGCGGTATGCGCGTTAAATTTCATTAAATAAGTGAATGATCAAGGGATCCGCTTGGAGTCTAAAGCTTCGCGTGTCATCTCAAAGTATTCAATTCCGATAATCCACACCTTTCTCCTGAAGCAAAACCTCTCTAGGTTTACCATCACCAAACGGATTCACATTAGGCCTCGGTTTGTCCACTCCAATTCCTAACATTAATTCTAATTCCAATTCCACCGGTGCAATCAGAATCTGAAGAAAAGTTATTATCATCATCATCCACCATGTTCTTACCTAGAGCTACCAACCATCCGGTTGAAGAAGAAGAAGATGACAGATATCACTAACATAAATTGCACTGGCTTGAGATATGAGTTTGATTAGCTTAAATCTCTCTGATCCATGGTTTCCACTTTCAAAGGATCCATGACACGCGATAATCGCTATGGTTAGTGGATACCATGGATCAGAGAGATTCAAGCTAATCAAACTCATATCTCAATTTGGTCCAACAACTTAATTTGACTTGCTTGCATTGGAATCTTATATGAAATCATCTCATTGCATATTCACCATATCCATACTTTGTTTCATGTATCTTGTAAAATTCATTTCGTCTTCAAGACTCCTAGGAGTCAACAAAGGTTGACTTCTTTGAGCATTAACCATGACTATATTACATTATTATTATTATTATTATAATTTGTTATTAAATTTGTAACTTAGTTCCTTTGTTTTATTATTATAATAATTTATTTTTATCAAGAATCGGAAATTAGTAAAACGATTTATGAAAGTATCAAGAATCGGGAATTAGTAAAATGATCAGATGTGACTTCTGAAAACCACAAACGATTAATTAAACATTACGAAATGCGTCAAACAGAGACCGGAAGTCCAGCATGTCGATTAGACATGCAAAAATCGTGTTTTGAAAAAATATGGGTATCGACTGTATAGTCGGAGCACGAAGTAGAATGATTCATGAAAGTTGAACAAACTTGGATGTTTCAACCAAAACACACAAACGAGCAATAAACGACCCGTAACGCCTCAAATGAATTTTGTTGTATTGGGAACAACTAAAAACATTTTAAAATGAATTAAAATTAATTTTTAATCAATAAAAACTATTTAAAATGAATTAAAACAAGTTAAATTTTTTTAAAAAAAAGGCCAAAGCGCATAGCTTTGGCCAAAGCGAGGCGCTTTGGCCTTTTTTAAAATAAAATTTTAACTTGTTTTAATTCATTTTAAATAGCTGTTATTGATTAAAAATTAATTTTAATTCATTTTAAAATGTTTTTAGTTGTTCCCAATACAACAAAATTCGTTTGAGGCGTTACGGGTCGTTTATTGTTCGTTTGTGTGTTTTGGTTGAAACATCCAAGTTTGTTCAACTTTCATGAATCATTCTACTTGGTGCTCCGACTATACAGTCGATACCCATATTTTTTCAAAACACGATTTTTGCATGTCTAATCGACATGCTGGACTTCCTGTCTCTGTTTGACGCGTTTCATAATGTTTACTAATTTCCGAATGTTGATACTTTTCAAAAATCGTTTGTCAAACCATAACCATCATCATCATTATACCCTCAAAACAGAAATAAAATAACAATAAATAAAATAATAATAATAAATCATTGCTCAGACGTTAGGGTTTGATAAACACAAAACTTATTATTAAAAAGCAACAAAAACACAAATCGTACGGTGAAATAAAGAGAGGCCCATTAGGAGTGCTGTGGAGGAAGATCGTCGGTTTGCTGTAGTCGATGATGGCGCAGAGGTTAGCGGTAACTTTAAATTTTTGAATGATCGTGGGTTTGCTCTCTATATACCAATCAACAGTCGATCCGACTGTTGACTTCTTTCTACAACCGGTACAACTTTTCAGGCAAGCAAGTAAAATCCAGTTGTTATCGGAGAGATATCTGTCAACGATGATGGCAACCTGATAAAGGCTGAACACGAGTATAATCAAACAGCGATGTCAAGGGTTTTAAGACAAGGAAGATGAATTATTGGACAGTGAGATTGATAACTTCTCTATGGAAGTTGCTAAAATAGTAAACAAAAGCTGAAATTATACAGTTATTTGGAATGTTCCTGATCATTACAGTGAGATTGATAACTTCTCTATGGAAGCAACAAATTCAAAACAGAGGTAGGTTTGCCAGAGGGTCACTATTCATACATAAAGAGTATAATCAAACACGGGTTGTTATCGGAGAGATATCGGTCAACGATGAAGGCAACCTGATAAAGGCTGAACACGAGTATAATCAAACAAGGGTTGCCCTGAGTTTGATTAGCTTGAATCTCTCTGATCCATGGTATCCACTAACAGCCCACTCTTCATTTTCCCCTCAAACATGGATCAACATTCAAACCATCAAAGCCCCCTTTTTTTTAGAAATGATGATACATAGGGAGAACAAACCATGGAATTTGGACCGCTTTTTACTTAACGATGAAGACAAAGAAGTTGGACGATTTTGTTTACCTTCCCATCGATTTCAAGTATGTTCTTTGGACCGCTTTTGACTTAAATGTTTGAGCATACCACATTTTGCATACACACACGCACTCATGGCAGATCCACTACGGGCATGGCCAGCTCCCATTTCCACCAGTAATGAGTAACCTACTAACCTCTATTAATAGAGTTCATTTATTCTTCTTCATCTTCTTCTACTTGAAGTGCAGAGTAGTAACCCTTCATCTTCCGTTATCGGAGAGATATCTGTCAACGATGAAGGAAACCTAAAACGACATGAACATTTTTAACCTTTCTGTACCTGTGGCCAAAAGAACTAGGTTTGCCAGAGGGTCACTATTCATACATAAAGAGTATAATCAAACAAGGGTTGTTATCGGAGAGATATCGGTCAATGATGAAGGCAACCTGATAAAGGCTGAACACGAGTATAATCAAACAAGGGTTGCCCTGAGTTTGATTAGCTTGAATCTCTCTGATCCATGGTATCCACTAACCGTAGCGATCATTAAAGTTATTTGGAATGTTTCTGATCATTACAGTAACGATCGCTTTACGACGCCGAAAACGACTATCATCACGCGATTTCTTTTGACAGCCAGTACAACGAATCAGGTTGCCTTTTTTATCAGAAAAATATATTCCCAAAAAATTAAAGGCTGAACACGAGTATAATCATACAAGGGTTGTTATCGGAGAGATATCGGTCAACGATGAAGGCAACCTGATAAAGGCTGAACACGAGTATAATCAAACAAGGGTTGCCCTGAGTTTGATTAGCTTGAATCTCTCTGATCCATGGTATCCACTAACAGCCCACTCTTCGTTTTTCCCTCAAACATGGATCAACATCCAAACCATCAAAGCCCTTTTTTTTGTAGAATTGATGATACATAGGGAGAACAAACCATGGAATTTGGACCGCTTTTTTACTTAACGATGAAGACAAAGAAGTTGGACGATTTTGTTTACCTTCCCATCGATTTCAAGTATGTTCTTTGGACCACTTTTGACTTAAATGTTTGAGCATACCACATTGTGCATACACATACGCACTCATGGCAGATCCACTACGAGCATGGCCAGGTCCCATTTCCACCAATAATGAGTAACCTACTAACCTCTATTAATAGACTTAATTTATTCTTCTTCATCTTCCGTTATCGAAGAGATATCTGTCAATGATGAAGGCAACTGAAACGACATGAACATTTATAACCTTTCTATACATGTGGCCAAAAGAACTAGGTTTTCCAGAGGGTCACTATTCATACATAAAGAGTATAATCAAACAGGGGTTGTTATCGGAGAGATATCGGTCAACGATGAAGGCAACATGATAAAGGCTGTACACGAGTATAATCAAACAAGGGTTTCCTTGAGTTTGATTAGCTTGAATCTCTCTAATCCATGGTATCCACTAACCGTAGCGATCATTACAGTTATTTGGAATGTTTCTGATCATTACAGTAACGATCGCTTTACAATGCCGAAAATGACTATCATCACGTGATTTCTTTCGACAGCCAGTACAACGAACTCTGTATGGGTTGCTTGTTAGCGTCGATCCTACTGTCGATTTCTTTCGACAACTAGTACAGCTGACTTTAAACAGAGAAGATGAAGGGTTAGTTAGTAGGTGACTCATTATTGTCGGGATGCAAATCGTGATGTGATGGATTTTTATATTTGCAACCTAGTTCCTTTCTACCTGGTTGCAAAGGAACTTTAGGTCAGCCAGACGTTTGTCAAAAGCAAGTGTGAAGATCAAGATCAAGAAGAACAGTGCTCCAACACGGTCAACGATGAAGGTGTGTTTTATGTATAAAATAGTGAATTATTGTAGTGTGTTAGGTATACGATGGAAGGGTTTGAAAAGAAATTGCACAAGTCCTTCTTTAATGTTGTACTATGCATTCTCACATGAACATCCAACAACAATGGTATATGAATAGTGACCCTCTGTAAGGGTCTTGATGAATATCTTCATCAACCTCCTTGATGTACGCATAAGTGTGAGAGTCGATTTTCCTATGAGGGTGACTGACAAAGAGATGGTCTTTTTGATGAATGTATTATTCACAAATACATTTGTTTAACTATTTTAGCAACTTCCATAAGATGGAAGGGTTTGAAAAGAAATAGCACAAGTCCTTCTTTAATGTTGTTCAAGCTAATCAAACTCATATCTCAAGCCGGTGCAATTTATGTTGGAGCAATGGTTGTGGAAAGAAATCGACAGTAGGATCGACGCTAACAAGCAATCCATACAGAGTGATGATAGTCGTTTTTGGCATTGTAAAGCGATCGTTTTACTCATATAAAGTGTTTGAAGTCACCGTGAGTACACATTGTGCATGACATTACATTTTGCATGTGTCATTTCAATCAGCCAGACGTTTGTCAAAATAATTTTGTACTATGCATTCTCACATGAATATCCTTTGATGAATGTATTAGGGGTTGGAAACTCTGAAGACCAATGACCCTCTGGCAAACCTTCGTAATGCTCTTCAGAGTTTCCATGGGAAGGTAAACATACTTGAAATCAATGGGAAGGTAAAAATACTTGAAATCAATGGGAAGGTAAACAATTCCAGCAGCTGGATATCATACTTGAAATCAATGGAAAGGTAAACAATTCCAGCAGCTGGATATCAGCCAGACGTTTGTCAAAAGAATTTTGTACTATGCATTCTCACATGAATATCCTTTGATGAATGTATTAGGGGTTGGAAACTCTAAAGACCAATGACCCTCTGGCAAACCTCCGTAAAGGTCTTCAGAGTTTCCATGGGAAGGTAAACATACTTGAAATCAATGGGAAGGTAAACATATATAAGATTCTTTTCTTCTTCCCTTACAAATCACTTTGCCATTAATACCAATGGACTACCCTCACGTCGGTATGGCCATCACCTAGTTCCAGGTTGCCTTCAGTTGTTGTCAGAGAGATATTTGTCAACGATGAAGGCAACATACTTGAAATCAATGGGAAGGTAAACAATCCTCATCCACAATGTTCTTACCTATAGCTACCAACCATCCGGTTGTTTTCAGGTTGCCTTCATCGTTGAAAGATAATGAGATTTGGTGTTAGATCATAAGCAAAAAGGTAGACCACACCACTGTTAGTGAACCCTGTGTTGGATGGAAAGTGTCTTCGGCTTAAATGTCTTATTGAGTTGCCTTGGAGCAATCCCTGTGTTAGATGGAATGTGTCTTTGGCTTAAATGTCTTGTTGAGTTGACTTGGAGCAATCCCTGGGTTGGATGGAAAGTGTCTTTGGCTTAAATGTCTTGTTGAGTTGACTTGGAGCAATCCCTGTGTTAGATGGAAAGTGTCTTCGGCTTAAATGTCTTGTTGAGTTAACTTGGAGCAATCCCTGTGTTGGATGGAAAGTGTCTTCGGCTTAAATGTCTTGTTGAGTTGAGTTGGAGCAATGTCGATAAAAGTTGGTGTTTATTATTTTGTTTTTAAATTTTTATAATTTTTTTTTTTACAATAATTATATTAAAATAAATAAATAAAAAACCAATCCAAAACACAAAAAATACCACAAAAATAAAAGCTGGATTCCAAGCGCCTCGCTTAGGCCAAAGCGAGGCACATGGGGTCAAATCAGAATAATAACTTACCTCGGACCGAGGTAGTTAAAAGTAACCAAAGCGCCTCGCTTTGGCCAAAGCGAGGCGCTTTGGTGGGGTGGGAATAGAAGTGGGGGGGTTTTAATATCGGGTGATACTATTTGGACACCCCAAAAATTATTTGGACACCCTAGGTATGCCTCGTATAGCTCTATACGAGGCATATACGCTTTATTGTCCCCCATTCAGAAAACAATCTGATAAAAGAAAAAACCCTATATGCCTCGTATTGGCCAATACGATGCATATAAGGTTCACGTGTGTCCTTTTTCAGTCAACTTGACAGACCAATGATTGGTGTCATATCCCTCGTATAGACCAATACGAGGAATACTAGTACGATGTAACATAAAGCAACTGCCACTCGTACCCTATATTCCCCATATAGACCAATACGAGTCATATTCAACCAAAAGTTGATTATTTTCTTCCTTTTCTTCTTCTTCCCTTCCTTTCTTCTTCATTTTTCAAACCGAATTTACGCCAATTTTTCTTTTTCTCTCAATTTTATGGTGGGCTATTTTTTTCTCCAAAATGGCATGGTGGGCTAATATTTTCAATGAATCCGGTATTCCTAATTCTCATGAGACGACAGGTATTCCTAATTCTGAAGCAGCGGGTATTCCTTATTCACAAGAGGTTGTGTCTGGTTACAAAAAACCATTGTTGCCAGACCTGAACGAGCCGTGCTATGAACCCAATGTTGAACATTCATACGTAGGGGAAACCTACCAGCACTACGAGCACGATGATGAGTATGCGTACGTACCGCAGTACTCTTCGTACGACCCGAGACAAAACCCGCAAGTTCGAGAAGAGCAACACCACAACTCGCATGTTTCAGATGAGCAACCACGGTGTTCGCAAGTTTCGTATGAAACTGAACAAGATTTCGTTTCCCGAAAAGATTTGGTTACGTGGGTTAAGAAAATGGGAAAAGATAACGGTTACGTCATTGTGACCCGACGATCCAAAAAAGTTGATGATATGGACGTGAAGGTTTGGCTAGTGTGAAACCGTGGTCGTGAGCACAAGAGTATAGCCACCGAGAGGAAAACAGGCAGCCAAAAAATTGGTTGCCCTTTTCTAGTGATCGGGTTATATGACGGGAAACGTGATGCCTGGAGGGTACAGGTGAGGAATGCCGAACATAACCATGGTCCTGCTGAATATCTGGAGGGCCACGCGTATGCAAGAAGATTGTCTCCCAAATAATTAAATTTGGTGGAGGAGCTGTGGGCGCAGGAGATGGGGCCGCGTAAAATCTGAAAAACCGTAAAGGGACACTTCCCGGAGAGCATTTGTGTTTTGAAAGATATACATAATGCGTGTCAAAAGATTAGTGCTATAAAGAAACAAGGTGGATCACCCATGCAGGAACTGGAAAACCTGCTGGTTGAGAAAAAATACACGTATTACACTCGGGAGGATCCTTTAAAAAATACGGTTGAGGACATTTTTTTGTTCATCTTGTATCTTTCAAAATGTGGCGGGCGTTCCCGCATGTATTGTTGATCGACGCAACCTACAAGACCAACATGTACCGTTTACCGTTAGTGCAAGTTGTCGGTATGACGTCCACAAACCAGTCATTTTGTGCCGCTAATGCCATTGTTTATAAGGAACGTGAAGAAAACTTCATATGGGTCCTTGAGCATCTTAAGTCTATGTTGGAAGATTGTATGGAGCCGCGTGTTATTATAACTGATAGAGACCGGGCGCTTATGAACGCGGCTGACAAAGTTTTCCCAAACGCAAACAAATTTCTTTGCAGGTATCACATTTATCAGAATATTTCAAAACGCTGTAAGAAATCATTTACACACCCTGATTGGGAGGAATTTGCACGTTCATGGTCTACGTTATGCGAGTCTCCCACAACTCAAATATATGAATATAACATGAACAACATTTATAAAACACTTGTTAGACATGGAAGGAAGCGTAAGTTTTTACTATTTGTTTAGGGTGTCTGAATAGATTTAAGGGTGCCCATTCTAATTATTATATATTTTGCAGATGTTTTTTATTATTTGTTTAATGAATGGCTGGACCAATACCATGAGAAATTTGTATCTGCCTGGACCAATAGATCAATAAATTTTTACCAAACTACAACAAATAGAGTAGAGAGCCAACATGCTGATTTAAAGAGATATCTTCCAAGCACGAATAGTAGCTTGACAAGAATAGTAGGGTATATCGATGATGTTGTAGTAAAGCAGGAATCCCATATAAGGAAATGTTTTGAAGAAAGCAGAAACAAAATAATGAACGATCATAAGCGACTAGCCTTCCTTGATGAACTACGCCTTAATGTTTCCATCCATGCTCTTAACCGCATTGAAAACGAATTTTATCGGTTACAAACATTGAGGACATTTAATTCCACATGTGGTTGCCAACTTTACACGAGCTGTGGCAATATGAGGCATATTCATTCATAGTTTTATTTTTTTTTTAATTTTATTAATCTTTTACTTTAATAATAACAATAATAATATATATGCAGATTTTTTATTAAAAAATATTTATTTTTAAAAATAACATTATTTTTTTAAAATATCATTATTTTTTTAAAAATAACATATTTTTTTAAAATAACATTATTTTTTTAAAAATAACATATTTTTTTTTAAAATTACGTAGTATGGTGGATATATTTGATGACGGCGACGCGGACTTTGACGGGGAGGAGGGAGGGGGACCACCACCGCCACCACCACGAGCGGTTGACCCACTTCTGGGTCACCTGTACTTGGAGTTTCCTGCTGGCAGCCAGGCGTGACGCCGCTGTCAGAAGCTTAGGAGGATGCAGGTATTATTATTATTATTATTATTATTATTATTATTATTATTATTATTATTTATTCTTTATTATTTATTATTGTTATTATTGTTATTGTTATTACCAAATGCAAGTCGCGGCTCACAAGTCCGTTTCTTATACTGCGTTGGAAGAGTTTGGTGAGCTGGCTCGGGCACGTGATATCATCGGCGTTGATACGCCCTGGAGCCGTATGTTTGATGGTGCCCATACTCCGACGTTTCGGGAGCTGACCGTGGAGTTCTTGTCTTCCTTTACTTTCACCCCACGACTAGCAGATCGACCAGAGGAGGACGATGATCCCGCTGATCCTTTCTTCGAGATCACCTTCCGTCTTGCGGGGCAGACGTTCAAGATGTCCCTACGCTCGTTCGCGTGCCGGTTGGGGTTTTACACCGAGCCTGAGACGGATACCGCGTTATATCGAGATGGTATACGCGCGGCGTCAAGGCCTACGTTGCTTGGTTTTTGGGCGGTCATAGCTCCTGGTCGCCAGTTTCAGAAGGAGAAGGGCTGGGTGACCGCCATTCGTGACCCCCTCTACCGATATATGCACCGGTTGATCGCTACGTCGATCCAGCCACGCCAGCCGTGAGTGGTGCACGAGGACGGATGTTGGATCAATATTGCTCTTTTGTATGAACTTGCTAGTGAACACTTAAGTGTTTAGCAAGTTCTTGATCAGTGATAGCATAGCGGAATGTTATGAGTTTAAAGCTACACTTATTAACAAGAGTTATAACTCCCCCTAGATTGAGAAACTAATAAATGATAAGTATTTATTGAGAATCTAAGTATTGAATGAGAATGAAACACTTAGACAGATTCTCAATAAATATGAAATGGAAATAACAATAATATGAGTTGAAGGATTTCTGTATTAAAATCAATGTCTAAAACAGAGGGATGAACCCTTCTATTTATAGGCTTTACAAATATATGAACCTTGCCAAAAAGCAAGTTCAGAAACAAGTTGCAACAAGTTACAGCATTGGAACTTGTACATAAAGCAAAAGTAATACTAAAGTAATAAACTACTGATGCAAAAAGGCGGTGGAAAAGATCTTCACATAAGTGCTGATGAATGACAAACTACTGATGAGTAGTTTGTCTTCAGCAGTTCTTCAGTAGAAGTGTCTGGTTTGAACTTCAGAACTTCTGATGACTTTTCTTCTTCAGCACTTGTGGAATCTCTTCTTCAGCAGTTTGATCTTCCTTCTTCAGCAGTTCTATACTTAGAATATTTTGACATAAGTGAATTAGACTAAGGTTTGCAAAAGTGGTTTCACCAATCCTCTTTGTCCTAACAATCCCCCCTGGATTGATGAAGCCAAAACCTTACTAATTCCTTATTGTTCTCTTCTGTCCTTCACAATTTTCCATATTCCTTTGAACATGGAATTTTTCAGCTGGTTCAGCTGTTCATCAGTGAGAGACCCTTTCTGTGGTTCTAGATGTTGGATTGTAAGCAGGTCTTGAGTTGATAGCTTCTTCAGATAATTCATCGACCTATAGGCTCTGCTTGTCTGATCTCTTCTTGTCACAAGTACTGAGTTGTTATCAGTAAAGGACCATCTGATGATAGGTACCTTAGACTTGTCAAAGTCTAAAGTGTAGGGAACCATGGTGGTACCCTGGGTTGTTCCTGAGTGTTGTATATTTTCAACTTCAGTGACTCTCAGGTGGGATTCACTTCCTTGTTCTTGTTGCATCACATTAGGTATCTGAAAAGTTGGCAAATGATGTTCAGTTACTACCTTAGTGTGCAGTTTGTCTTTGATGGTCTTCTGGATTTGATAGGCAAAGGTGGAAGGATCCCTGAATTGTGTGAGCAGAGGTTTTTCTTCTATGTCAAAGTCAGAATGGACCACTGTACTACCTTCTAGTAGTACCATTCTGAAGTCAGTCTTCACATTTTCCTCTGATTTCTTTTTCTGAGTAACTGGTCTTCTTTGAACACCAGAAGTTCTAACTACTGAAGTTGGTGCTTCAGCAGTTTGAAACTTCTCTGGATTTGCAGCCCTTGCAGCCTTATATTTTCTATAAGTGTCCACTAATCTTTCTTCTTTCCATTTGGACACAGAGGCTTTTGAACCATAACAATTTGCTACTAACTCTTCTATCATCTGAGCTCTCTTGGCTTTTGTATCTTTACTTGTTGCAAGTTTGTCTGCAATAAGTTGAGCTCTTCTTGTCAGCTCTTCCATGGAGAGTCTCTTCAATGTGTGGGCTTTGATCTTGTTGTTCTTAGTAATGTAAGCCATCAGTTGATGTCTTTTATCTTCCTCAGCAATCTTGTCTAGGCTAGCCTGCCTTTGAAGTTCAGCTTCATAAGCCTGTAGCTTTTCATCCAGGCTTAAGTCTAGGTCATCCCTTTCTTCCAGAGTTTTCCAAATCTGATCTTCTCTGGCCTTCTTTTGGGCTGCCACTAAACTCTTCTCAAGAAGTTCTGCTGATTGAGAGATTGGAGAAGGGTTTAGTACAGTCATAGTGGTAATAGGCCTAGGAGGAACAGGAGTTGGTTGAGTAGGTTCAGTTGATCTGGAAGGCTCTTGTTCAGCAGTTTGAGTTTTGGAAGTGTTAACTTCTGATGGGTTGACAACTTCTGAAGGTTTGTCAACTACTGAAGGATTGTCTTCAGTACTTTCTGATTCTTCATCAGAACTTTGGCCATCAGAGGTTTCTTCATTATGCCCTTGGGATTCATCAGACTTTTCAGCATCTTCTATTTCTTGAATAGAGACACCAAATTGTTGGGCCAGTTTTTCTTTTCTGGCTTGATTCTTTTTATCTCTTTCTAGGATAGCCACTCTTGCCTTTATCCTGGCTTCGAATGACTCCTTAGGTTCCCTAATTTTCTCCCCCTTTTTGTTTCATCAAGTTTTGAAGTTGAGGGTTGGGAGAAATGACCTGTAAGAGTAGCAATCTGTCTGCTGTTGAATTCAATCTTGTTGGACAGATCGTTCATCTTTGTCTTGATCACTCCAAATTGGTTCTTGATTGACAGCTCCAAGTTAGCTGTGTATGTTTGGAAGTGATTCTTGATGAGAGTGTTCATCATGTGGTACAGGGGACCATCTGGGCTGCATAGTTGGTTCATGTCTATGCTTGTTTGCCTAGGGAATTGGGTAGGCATTTGTAGTTAGGGGTGTGTTTTTGGTTGATCTTCTTGTTGTACAGAAGATGCCACTCTAGGGGAATCATACATTGAGTGGACTTTAACCTGATCTGGTGTGACTAGCTTATTGAGCTTAGATACACCAGGTGCAGGACCTTCACTTGTAGCCGTCAATTCAGTAGTTTGGTGTTTTGAAACATCATCCAAGTCAATGGAATCATCTGAATCCCTGATTACATCCTCAATGAGGACTGTATCAGTTACATCATGAGCTGAGCCCAACTCAGTTGTCTCATGTACCTCTTTTTCTTGGTTCAGAGGATTTCCTACCTCAGGCATTAAGCCTTCATCAGTAGTTGCCACAGTTGAGGTCTTAGCTATGTTACTTCTGTCCTCAGGTCCACCACTGGGTGGTAAATGAGTAGTAGCAGCCTCAAAAGTACCAAGAGTTTCTAAGTTTGGGCTTAGAGACCCTGGTTCATCCTCATCTCTTTGGTTAGGGCTTTGAGTGTCCACATCCATGTCAAATTCTGAGGTTATGTCCCCTGTTTGATGTGGTTGTTGGGGACTGACATGTGTGGATGGGACTTTCTCTTTTAGCCCAGAGAGAAGTTTGGCTATTTCAATATCTGGTTCAGAAAGTTGGGGTGCTGTTTCAGTAGTTTGGCCAATGGGTTCAGCAGTTTCAAAAGAGGAATCTATAGGAATAGTTTTCTTAAGTCTTTTTCTTTTGAAAAGAATTGTGATTGGTGCTCTTGGTGGGGTTTGAGATGGATGAGACTGAGAGGATGTTTCAGTCACATCTTTAAGAAGTGCAGATTGCACAATAGGTTGTTCAGGCATCTCAACCTCCTGAACAGCTTTTCTTTTTGGTTTGGTGGGTTGTTGTTTTTGTACCTTGGGTTTCTTGGCTTTTGGAGGTGTAGGTTTGGAAGATGAGGGTTCCATGGGGACTGGTTCTTGTTCCCCTTGGTCATCTTCAGGCCAGGCAGCCTGTTTGTTGTGCCTTGAGTATGCTTGTGAGGTTAAGGGTTTCAAAATTTCAGTTTTACCCACAAGCACCTCATCACCCAGTTCTTTTATTATGCATTGCATAATGAACATTGGATATAACAAAAACTTCTTTTTAGTGTTATTATGATGTAACGCCAACTCATTAAAGAAAAGTTTTGATGCCCTGAAATTTGTTTCATTCACTATTGAATGAAAAATTGGTTGAAAGGTTGAGGGCATCTGGTCATAAGACCCTGTTTTAGGACTCAAACACATAATTATATAATGAAACAAAAGTTTGTATTTTGGTTCAAAATATTTTTTAAAGATGGTAGCTTGTGAGAGAGTACCTTGATAACCACATTCAGTCACGGTGTTGGGTCTGCTGACCTGGAGAAGAACAGATGATTAGAAAGCCAAAATATGCTAACAGTTGATCCTTTCAATAAACAGTCTTTACAACTTACTTCTCCCAAAAGACTGCTGACTCTAACAACTGTTCTATCCAAACAACTGCTTAACAACTGCTGATACAAAGGAATGCTGAATAAACAACTGATGAAGAACAACTGCTGACCAAAGGTCTGATGAAGAACAACTGCTGATTCAAGTACTGAAGACTAAAGCACTGCTGGAGCCAACAGCACTTAGGCTTCAGCAGTGGATACAAGACCATCAGAGTTTTCCTACAACAGCTGTTTACTATCAGTGCTTTCAATGTAACAGTAGTTTGTAATAGGCAGATGTTTATGTTTGTTATTCTGTTAGAGGTCACTGTCTTAGGTGACGTCAGCTTAGGTCATCAGTGGTTTAAGTCTGTCTATAAATAGAACAGTGCTTGTACTGTTCTATTGCATCACACACACAAACATTCTCTCAGACAAACACTGTGTGATCAGGCTGAGGGGGAGTAATTGTACGATTGTAATCTTTTAGATAAATGAAAGCTTTCGATCTGAAAACATTTACTCTCTTGTTTTGATTAATAGTTTATTATTCCGCTGCACTTTCATTCTATATTCGTTTCACTATTATCATATTTAGTTAAACAATCAAAACAATCAAACTCAGATCCTAACACATGGTTAGGTGGATTGCAGAGTTTTCAAACTTTTCAGGGGCATTCACATCATTCAACCCCAGTCTGTTTGCAAGTGTGGCCGGTGTGATGGCCATTTGTCTCCCTTTAATTGTTGAGTTGAGAGAGATTACCTCATCGTCCACCATCACTGTCTCAGCATTAGCCCAGAACTCATTGAGAGTTTCAGGATGTATTGGTGGGTCTATTGTGAGAGCGGTGAAATATTGGGATTTGACGACGAGATCAATGATCTCATCGTATTGGGACCAGCCTTCTTGTTTTTCTAAGTAGGCTCTGATATTGTGTCCCTGTTTAAGAACTAAAGCCATGTGGTTTTGTGTGTGTATGAATCGAACAGTGTTTTTGTTGCAGGTTCAGGGTTTGAGAGCTTTCTTGAGAGAGAAGGAGGGAATTTTTGTTTTTGAATGGATAAGTGTTGATAAAGATATTTATCAGAAGTTTTTAACCGCTTAGAACTTCTTTATTAGAAGTTTTAAACCGCCTGGAACTTCTTTATCAGAAGTTTTAAACCGCCTAGGTCAAAAACCTCTTTATCAGAAGTTTTAAACCGCCTAGGTCAAACTTCTGATGTGGGAAAAGTCTGATTTGCCCTTTTTGACTAAACTGCTGATGAAGAATTATTTTCATCAGTAGTTCCCACTTTCTCTTCAGTAGTTTTGAGCAGCTGATGAGAAATACTTTATAAATACTTTATTCATAACTTCTGAAGGTTGTTTTATCAGAAGTTAATCACTTTTCAGAAAATATCCCCATACTGATGTTTTGTTCATCAGTAGTTTCTCTCTTGTTTGTTTTTCAGAAGTTTTTCAATTTTTGTAAACAGATGTAAGTGAAAAATAAAAATTTGTGCAGAAGAGTAAAGAGAAACACTTATAAATTTAGCATCCCTAGCATGGATACTAACTTCTGAAATGTTGATGTGTCAAGGGGTTTAGTGAATATGTCAGCTATTTGATTAGCTGTTGCTACATGTTTCACTTCAATCTTGCCTTTTTCATAGAAATCTCTTATGAAATGATACCTGATTTCAATGTGTTTAGTCTTTGAAAACTGAACAGGATTTTGAATGATGCTAATGGCAGATTTGCTGTCTACAAGCAATGGTGTCTTGGTCTCTTTGATTCCATAATCAAGAAGTTGATATTGGAGCCATTGTAACTGTGATGTACAACTTGCAGCTGCAATGTATTCAGCTTCAGCAGTTGAAGTTGCAACAGATGTTTGTTTCTTTAATTGCCAGGACACTAGACAGTTTCCCAAGAATTGACAACCACCAGATGTTGATTTTCTTGACATTCTACACCCTGCATAGTCACTATCTGAAAAAGCTGATAACTTGGTATTGCTTGAAGCAGGATACCAAATTCCAAGAGTTGGAGTTCCTTTCAGATATCTGAAGATTCTTTTGACTGCAATGAGGTGTGATTCCCTAGGAGCTGATTGATATCTAGCACAGACACATGTTGAAAACATAATATCTGGTCTAGAAGCAGTTAGATATAAAAGGGAACCTATCATACATCTATACATGGTTTGATCAACCTGTTTTCCTTGATCATCTGGTTCAACTTGTGTGGTTGGTGTCATGGGAGTGGAACATGATTTACAGTCTTGTAAAGAAAATTTGTTTAATAATTCTTTAACATATTTTGATTGATGTATAAAAGTTCCATTTGATTGTTGTTTAATCTGCAGTCCTAGAATGTACTGCAGTTCTCCCATTGTACTCATCTCAAATTTTGATTGCATGAGTTTCTTAAATTCATCACACAATTTTGTGTTTGTTGAACCAAAAATGATATCATCAACATATATTTGAACAAGTAAGACATGATTTCCAACATGTTTTATGAAAAGAGTTTTATCAATGGCACCTCTTGTGAAGTTATTTTTGAGTAAAAAGGTTGAAAGTGTGTCATATCAGGCTCTTGGAGCTGTTTGAGCCCATAAAGAGCTTTGTCTAGTTTGTACACCCACTCAGGATGAGAAGGATCCTCAAACCCAGGTGGCTGACAAACATACACTTGCTCTTTTATCTTTCCATACAAAAATGCACTCTTAACATCCATTTGATAAACTTTTATTTTGTTGGAAATGGCATAGGCCAGAAATAACCTGATGGCTTCAAGCCTTGAAACTGGAGCAAAGGTTTCATCATAGTCAATTTCTTCTTCTTGAGAGTAACCTTGTACTACCAGTCTTGCCTTGTTCTTTATTATAATACCAGCTTCATCTTGTTTGTTTTTGAGAACCCATCTTGTGCCAATTGGTTGCTTGTTTGGTGGTAAGGGACAGATTTCCCAAACCTGTTGCTTGTTGAATTGAAGCAATTCATCTTGCATTGCCTGCACCCAATTGTTGTCTTTGAGGGCTTCCTGGTACTTCTTTGGTTCCAACTGTGAAATAAATGCTGAGAATAGACAAAAGTTGGAGAGCTGGTTTCTTGTAAGAACACCTGATGCAATATCACCCATGATTTGATCAAGTGGATGGTATTTGTGTTCGATCAGTTGTTGTAAACCACTGACAGGTGTTGGTGGCTCATGTTCTTCAAACAAACTGCTGAGGTCTATTATATCTGGTTCAGCAGTTTCAGTGTCTTCAGTAGTTGCAGGTGCTGAAGCAGATGTTTGAGTTTGTTCCTCAGTATTTGTTGAATCAGAAGTTTTTGAAACTTCTGATGGTTTTGAAGTTGACTTAATGACTGTTTGAGGAGTCCATGGTGCTGGATCCTCATCATCAAACCTTTGATCACCATAATAAGTAGGTTTGGATGAAGTGACAGTCTTTTCAGGTCCAAAATGGAAGCTGTCAAGGTCAAAAAGTTCAGCAGGATGTGCTGGAATGAGAGTGTGTTTTGACTCATTGAACTTGACATTCAGTGTTTCTTCTACTATCCTGGTTCTTGAGTTAAAAACCTTGTAGGCTTTTCTAGTTGAAGAATAACCAAGAAAGTAACCTGAGTCAACTTTGGCAGCAAACTTTGAAATAGATTCCTTAATGCTCAAGATGAAACATTGACACCCAAAAGCCCTGAAAAAGGAGATAAGGGGCGTCATGCCATGAAGAACTTCATAGGCAGTCTTTGAATGTCTCTTGACAATAAGGACTCTATTTTGAACATAGCATGATGTGTTAACTGCTTCTGCCCAAAAGTATAATGGTAGGCCAGAATCAGCTAACATTGTTCTTGCTCCTTCTATTAAAGTTCTGTTCTTCCTTTCTACCACACCATTTTGTTCAGGAGTTCTGGGAACACTGAATTGTCTAATAATCCCTTTAGACAAACAGAATTCATCCAGAGTTTTGTTCCTGAACTCTTTCCCATTATCACTTCTAATGGTTTTGACAGGTAGAGAGTATTGCTTCTCTACTTGTAGAATGAAGAACTTGATGATTTCAGCAGCCTCATCCTTGGAAAATAAGAAGAATACCCATGTAAATCTTGAGTAGTCATCAATGATGACTAAGAAGTATTGTGGCCATGGCTCTACCCAATGATATATATGCTGGGTTGTTACACTGTAACAGTGCAAAGGAGTTGTGGGATGCACTGAAAGAACAGTTTGGTGGGACTGAGGAGGTTATTGAAAACAATCGTGAAATACTTAACCAACAATATGAAACATTCAGTCATGTCAAAGGAGAGTCATTAACTCAACAGTTTGAGAGGTTTAATTGTTTAATTAGTGAACTAAAATTGGTTGGTCTTACTTACCCTCATTCAACCTTGAACCATAGGTTTTTAAGATCACTACCAGACAAATGGGACACTATTGCTATTGTGATGAGAAACTCAATTGGATTTAAAGACCTATCACTGACCCAGCTTCATGGTAAGCTCTTGACCTATGAGAGAGAGCTTAACCAGAAAAAGAAGCTCCAGGACTCTGGAAAAGTGTCTGATGACTATGTATTTGGGAATACAACACTTTTGGGTCATGATGAGGTGCCTGGAAACACTAAGGATCAGAGTTATGATCATTTCATTGACATAACTTCAGGTTTTAACTCAGGTTTTAACTCTGATTCTTATTCACCAAACTATGCTCTCACAGCAAGTGGTGGTGATATCCAGGCATCTGACAATATATCCTTTGAGTATGATGACCTGAAATACTTTGACCCTGATGATTTGGAAGAAATGGACATTATGCACCAACTGACCCTTCTCAGTGTAAGAACTAACAATTTTTACAAGAAAACTGGGAGAAGGTTTCCAGGGTTAACTGGCAGATCTAAGGTTGGGTTGGATAAATCAAAGATAAAGTGTTACAAATGTCATAGACTTGGTCATTTTGCTAGGGAGTGTAGGGGTCAACATGGTACACCTATGATCACCTATCCAAATCAAAGACCACAGACCAACACTTATCAGAATTCCTATAATGCCCCTGGACCAAATGTGCAAAACACTGTTCATTTTGCACAGTCCTCAAACATTGTTCCTGTCCAGTATGTCCAAACCACTGTTCCTCAGATCCACTATGTGCAAACACCTGTTGCTCAAGCACCTATGCAAACGACTGTTGCTTCATCCTCTGCTCCTGCAGAGACCAGTCAACAGAGCTTCTTTACACAAGGCTTTGTTGATTGGAGCAGTCTACCTGATGAGTTAACAGATGAAAATTTTGCACTAGTTGCCAAAGCTGAAAATGAACCAGAAAACTTTTGTTTCATGGCTATGGTTGATGAGATTGAATCTGAGGAGGTGGTGACTGAATCTGATGTTGTGATTGATGATGTTGTTAGTGAAGTTGTTGCAGGTGAAAAACCTGAAGAAGAGGTTGTGAATCTTTCAGATCCCTGGGGTGCATCTGATGACTGTGAGTGCAAGTGTGATTGTGCATTGATGGCTGCTGCTAAGGTATCTCCTCAAATTCTTAAAGAGTTGTGTTCTGAAAAATGTGTAATTGCATTTGCTAACATCAAAGAGGTGAATGAAAACCTTAGAAAGAAAATTTTGGATGATGAAGTTAAATTTGAAAAACTTACAAAAGATTTAAAAACAAGTTTAACTGCAAAAGAGTCTGAAATAAGCAGCTTAAAACATGAAGCAACCATAACCAAAGACCAGCTCCAAACTATGATAGCAAAATATCAAAGTTGTAAAAGTGAGCTTGAGTCCACCCAAGTTGAATGTGAGAAATGGGTGGAATCATGTAGAGGTTTTGAGATGCTACTCAACAAACAAACCAAAAGTCATGTGAAGTTTGGTTTTGGTTTTGAAACCACTGCTCCAGCTTTTGAAAACACTGACAAAAAGAGTCAAAAGTCTGTTGAGGTAGTACCAACAAACCTGCAGGGTCAAGAGATTAAAATCACTGAACCAAATGGTAAGAAAATTGTTCTTGAAAAACCAGAAGGTTCCTCATCTTTTACTGAACTTGAAAAGTATGAATTTAAGCCTACCTGGTCTGATGAGTGTGATACTCTTGAGAATTTTAAACCTGTTGATTTCAAAACACCTGAGGGAAAGACAGCTCCTCAAGCAAAAGTCATTCCCCTGGCAAAAGTCATTCCCCTGAAAAATCTTCCAGCAGATGCTCAAACATCTGCTGAAAAGAAGGCTGAAAAGGGGAAGAAGAAAGAAAAGACTGTCAACTTGTTCTGTGATTTCTATGAAAAGAAGAATCATGTAACTAAAAACTGTTTTCTTCTAAAAGCATATGACATTAACAAAGGAACAAGTGAATGTGATTCCAAAGCCACATGCTCAATATGTGGGAAAAAGAATCACAAGACCAAAGAGTGCTTGTATCTCAAAAATTTTGATGTAAAAATACAAGAATACAAAGCTAAAACTCTTGCAAACCCTGTGGTTAGTACTTCAAAAGGAAAGCCCAAACAGATTTTCACCCCTGTCCAAACACCTGTTACTAAAAGGCTTGAAACATCTGCTTCTAGAGATGTCCAAGTAACAGATGCTCCACCCTCAAGAAAATACCCAAGAGGTTATGGTCAACCACCATGTCACAGTCTGCCACATGTTTATGAGGAGCCAAAAAGACCCTCTAAACCAAGAGTGAACAGAAATCCATATGGGTATTATCATCTGTCAGGAAGTGATCAAACAACTGCTGCCCCAAGTGTTGACATTCAAGCACTGGCAAATGGTCAGCAGCAGTTGTTGAACTTAATTCAGAAATTAGTCCAAACCACTGATCACCTTCCAAAGCTTGAGTCTGAAAGGTCTGAGGACCCATCCAAAGCCAAACTGGCTTTGGACACTCACCAAAACTAATCCATTACTGATGTGCAGGGAGCTTCTGCTTGTTTAGATAGTCTTTGGTATGTAGATAGTGGAGGCTCCAGGCACATGACAGGATGTAGAGCCCTTCTTCTGGACTTCTTGGCTCATGCAGGGGGTGATATATCCTTTGGTAATGATTCAAAAGGTAAGGTGTTGGGTTCAGGGACTGTACAAGCTGGAAAACTCAAGTTTGAAAATGTAAATCTTATTGATAATCTCAAGTTTAATCTTCTGAGTGTTTCACAAATGAGTGACAAAGGTTATGGCTCATTTTTCACAAAGAAAACTTGTAAGTATATTGGGCCAGAAGTGGTGAAAAAGATTGATACCATCATTGCTGAGAGCAAAGCACAACTTGTTGCTCATAGAAGTGGCAATGTGTATGTTGTTGATATGCTAAAGGACAATCCTATGGCAAATGTCTGTCTATTTTCTGCTGCCTCCACTAAGGAGACAGAATTGTGGCATAGGAGATTGGGTCACACCAACCTTAACACTATCAACACACTCTCCAAACAAAGCCTTGTTAGAGGTTTACCATCAAAAGAATTTAAATGTGACGAGCATTGTGTTTCTTGTTTAAAAGGGAAACAACATAAAAGCTCTTACAAATCCATTGATGAGTCCAAAACCAGTCAGTGTCTACAATTGTTGCACATGGACTTGTTTGTCCCTGTTAAAATCATGAGTCTAAGAAGAAAGAGATTTTGTCATGTCATAGTTGATGATTTTTCTAGGTTTACATGGACTTACTTTTTACATTCTAAGGATGAGACTGCAGGTATATTGAAGGACTTTGTCACCAAAGTTGAAAAACAATATGACTTGCCGGTAAAAGTCTTCAGGAGTGACAATGGAACAGAGTTTAAGAATAAGGAGTTGGATGACTTCTGTGTGTCAAAAGGGATTGTGAGGCAGTACAGCATTCCAAGAACACCAGAACAAAATGGGGTAGTTGAGAGGAAAAATAGAACTCTTATAGAAGCTGCAAGAACCATGCTAGCAGATTCTGGTTTGCCACTGTCCTTTTGGGCAGAAGCTGTAAACACTGCTTGCTATGTTCAAAACAGAGTTTTGATCAACCCCAGACATCAAAAAACTGCTTATGAAATTTTGTTCAAAATCAAACCATTAATTTCATTCTTCAAAATCTTTGGCTGCCCATGTTTCATTTTAAATCTCAAAGATTCCATTTCAAAATTTGCAGCCAAAGTAGACTGTGGTTATTTTCTGGGATATTCTTCTACTGCTAAGGCCTATAAAGTGTTTAACACAAGGACCAAGACAATAGAAGAAACTCTGAATGTAAAGTTCCATGAACTTTCATCTCTAAAAATCCCTGCAAACCCTGCTGAACTATTTGATTTAGATAAATTCAAATTTGAAGATATCACTGTTAAGACTAACAATGCAGGTATTCCACAGTCTCCACAACAAGATTACAGAACAGATGTTGTGATCCCCAGTCACTACAAAATCTATTCTGCATCAGAGGAAGCAGCTGTTCAAAACAATTGTCAAAACTCTGCCACAGCTGTGTCAACCACTGTTGGCCAGTCTTATCCTCAAACCACTGCTTCACCCCTCACAATCACTGACCTATCATCTGTTGACAAAAGTCAATCATCTGTTGACAAAAGTCAGTCAAATTTCACACCACTTGGACCCATTCCTCCATTACCATTCCAAACATCTGATGGCACTACAGAAGTACCAACAGATGTTACACCAACAGAGTCATCAAACCTCTGTCCATCACCTCAAAATGCCATTGTTCCATATCAGGGAGATCTTATTTACTTAAGAGCCCATCCACCAGACCAGATCATTGGCAACATCAGAGAGGGTGTGCTCACAAGAAGCCAATCCTCCAATATCTGTCTTTTTGCAGGTTTCTTATCCCTCACACAACCTGTCAAGTACCAAGAGGCACTGAAAGACAACAGTTGGGTAGAAGCCATGCAAGAAGAACTCCTTCAATTTAAAAGACAACAAGTATGGGAGCTTGTACCACTTCCTAAGGATGTTTGTCTTATAGGAACAAAGTGGGTCTTCAAAAACAAAACTGATGAAAGGGGTATTGTTGTCAAGAATAAAGCCAGGCTTGTGGTTCAAGGCTTCAGACAAGAAGAAGGAATAGATTATGATGAGACTTTTGCTCCTGTAGCAAGACTAGAAGCCATTAGACTCTTTTTAGCCTTTGCTGTCAACCACAACATAAAGGTGTATCAGATGGACATCAAATGTGCTTTCCTTTATGGCAAAATTCAGGAGGAGGTCTATGTATGTCAGCCACCTGGTTTTGAAGACACATTCCATCCTGACTATGTCTACAAGCTCAACAAAGCTTTGTATGGACTCAAACAAGCACCAAGGGCCTGGTATGAAACTCTCTCCACATTTCTCTTATCCATTGGCTTCACAAGAGGTAAAATAGACAAAACTTTATTTCTTAAATGGAAAGAGAAACACTTAATGATTGTTCAAATATATGTGGATGACATCATTTTTGGATCCACATGTAACCAAATGTGTGAAGAGTTCAGAAAACTCATGACAGCAGAGTTTGAGATGAGTGCCATGGGGGAGCTTCAGTGTTTCCTTGGTCTTCAAGTGAAACAACTGCAAAATGGCACATTCATTCACCAAAACAAATATGTAAAGAATTTATTAACCAGATTTGAGATGAATGATTGTAAGCCATGTAGCACTCCCATGAGTACAGTCAAGCTGCTCACTATTGATGACAAGGATGAACTGGTTGATCAAACACATTATAGATGCATGATTGGGTCTTTATTGTACTTAACTGCATCTAGGCCAGACATTATGTTTGCTACCTGTGTCTGTGCAAGATCCCAGGCTTCACCCAGAAAGTCAAACCTTATTGCTGTGAAAAGGATATTCAGATACCTCAAAGGTGCTCCCACACTTGGTATCTGGTATCCTGCTAATGGAAACATTGAGCTTTCAGGTTATTCAGATAGTGACTTTGCTGGCTGTCACACCACAGGAAAATCCACATCAGGAGGGTGCCAATTTCTAGGGAATGCCTTAGTCTCCTGGCAAAGCAAAAAGCAGGCAGCTGTTTCAACCTCAACAGCTGAAGCTGAATACATTACTGCTGCAAGCTGTACAGCCCAACTCATGTGGCTTCAAAATCAACTACTGGATTTTGGGATAACTGCACTTCAGACTCCACTCATGTTGGATAGTCAAGCTGCTGAAAATATCATCAAGAATCCAGTCTCTCATTCCACTACCAAACACATTGACATAAGACATCATTTTGTCAGAGACAGCTATGAAAAAGGTTTGATTTCTCTGCACCATGTTCCAACAGAGGATCAGTTGGCAGATGTGTTAACAAAAGCTTTAGACACATCTACCTTTACAAATCTGATTTCCAGAATTGGTATGTTAAACATGGATTAAACAAATAAATTTTTTTTATAAATCATAATAAAATGTTTCAGAAAATCAAAAAAAATTTTTAAAAAAAATAGCTGTTTGGTTGAAAAATCTGTTTATAACATCTGATCAGATAAAACAACCACTGTTTCATTCGTATCCACTGTTTAGTTGAAAAATCTGTTTCAGAACATCTGTTCAGATAAAACAACTGTTTCCTTATATATTTATACTATATCTATATAAAAAAAACAGTTGGTTCCATCAGCTGTTTGTATCAGTTGTTTGCCAAAAACAGTTGTTCTCCACCAGATGTTTCATCCATCAGATGATTGCCATGTCTGCTCATATAAGCAGAGGTTTGGCCACATCAGCGGTTTCATTGAGCCTATAAAAACCCTGTTTTACCACAACAGATGTTACACTGTCTCATTGTATTCAAAATACTGAAAACCGCCTTCTTCATTTTCAAACCCTCCATCAAATTTCAATCATCTTCACCTTCGAAATCCATTACAATGGATCTTCAAGCTAAAGCCACCCACAATTGTCTCCCCTATCTGGTTAAAACAGATGACAACGTTTCATTCCATTCCACCATCGACATTCTTCTAAACTCCAAATACTTACCCATCTTAACCGCTGACGCCCCCATTTATCTCGATACTCTTCAAGAATTCTGGTTGAATGCTGAGTTCTTACTCCAAGACAAAAAGCCAACTTCCATTATTTCCAAAATTGGAGAAACCAGTATCGTCATTACCCCTGAAACCATATCCACAACCTTCACACTGAATGACCTGGCAGGTAAGGACTCTTTCACTAAAACAGAGCTTCACACTGAGTTCCAAGAAAGAGGGTATGATGGTCAAATGACTGGATCAACTCTTTTCAAAAAGTTTTTCCCTCCAGTCATGAAATTTTTCTTCCATACTCTTCTTCTATGTGTCTCTGCTAAGTCCACATCCTTTAATGAAATCCCATTAAGGATGCAATATCTGGGTTATGCCATGTTGTCAAACTCTGACTTCAATCTTTCCCAGGGATTGTTCATGGACTTAGTATCAAATGTGAAAGCAATCAAGTCTGGGTCTAACAATGCTTTTCTTATTTACCCAAGAATTCTTAGTGTAATCTTACAAAAAGTCTTACCAGAAAAAGTTTTCAAAAAGGGTGAGGCAATGCAAATGAAAAGCTTAACTGATGAAACTTTTACTAGAATGCTGGGTGGAAGCACCCAAGAAAAAGTGTCTAAAGTATCAAAAGTTTCTAAAACACAAACAAAGAGGACAAAGACAACAACTGTTGTCAAAACCTCTGTTGTTGAGCCCACTACTCCTGGTGATCATGGCACTACATCCAGTGCTGTGAAACCCACACCAGCCACTTCCAAAAAGAAACATCCATCCACAAAAACCACCACTCAACCACAAATGAGGCTTCTGGATGATGAGGTACCAGAAGAAACCTCTGTTGCACCACATAAGCAACCTGAAACCACTGTTGTTACTTCCTCACAACAGTTGGACATACCTCCACCTGACCAAACTCCTCATGAATCCTCCCAAAACGATCATGTTGTAAGCCAAGGGGACACACATCATGATACATTTGAGTCACTTGGCCAAATGTTCACAAGCCCCTCTCCCAGGGCTAATTCTCTTGTTACTCCTCCACCCTCACCATCACATCATGTCCCACAAACCATGCAACCTCTGTTTGAGGCAATTGACAAATCTCAGGAAGATCCCAGTTCCTCTCTTCCACCTATCACTGAGAGTATACTCCCACAAGTGACTGGTCCTGAGAATATTCAATCTGCTATCCAACAAACAGAAGAGGAGGTTACACCACCTGAGTTCAATGCAACTCTAGGTGAGTTTTCAAGTGGAGCAGCCACTACTAATGTAGAGACCACTGTCTCACATCAGGACAGTGATTACATTGCTAAGACTCCCTTGAAGGCAACAACTGTTGAAGCCACTATAGTGTCTCCAAAAACAGTTGGAAGTCCCCAGTACCAAGAAAAAGGGGCATCTGATTCACCTATTAGGACTGAATCAGGTAGAACTACCACTGGTAGGGACTCAGATGATCCTATTAACTTAGGAGATGGGTCAAAATACCAAGAATTGACGGACAGAGTTTGTACAATTGAAACCTCTGTAGCAGACATCAAATCTGATGTCAAGCTTATACTGGCCTCTATTGCAGACCTTTCCAAGAGTCAACCATCAACAGCTGATATAGCCAGTGAGTTATGGAAATCCGTTTCCCCCATCATCATAGCTCACAGAAAACTGGCTGATCAGACACATGAAACTTATATGGCTGAGATCAGAAATATGGTGGATGCAAGGTACAAAGATACCCATGCTGATATTAAAGCCATCAAGGACCACCTGCTGAAGACTACTGGCTCTGCCCCTACCACCATTCTCAGGGATGAAAATGGTGATGCTTTCACGGCTGATGATGCCAAAAAGGGGGAGAGTGGCAGAGATAGGCTACCAAAGCTAGATCCCTTTGGTTGTCCTCCTTCTCAAAAAGGCCAAGCCAAGTCTGCTAACAAACCAGAGTCTACTAAAACAGCTCCACAACAACAACAACAAGCAACACCAACAGCACCACAACAAACCACTGACAAGAACAAAGCAGTAGATGACTCTGCAAACATAGAAGCTGAAAAGGCTGCTCAAGACAAACAGAAAAGAGCTGACACCTTGGAAGTTAAAGCAGAGTCACTAGTAGAACTCAAGAAGAAACAACAGCAGGAAACTGAAGATGTGGGATCCTCTAAAAGGATGAAAAGGCCTGCTAAGCATGTTAGAAAACCACCATCCAAGTTAAACACCTCTGTTGACAAAACCACTGCTACTGAAACCACTGCCACCCAAAACACTGAAACCACCCAAAACACTGCTTCCCAAACCACTGTACCCAAACCAACAAACACACCTGAACATACAACCACCAAACCTACATCACCAGCCAAATCCCAAACATCTGTTGGACCTACTAAAAGGCCAACAGATGTTAATCCAACCACTGCTACCAAATCACCATCCCCTAAAATCATGTACACAAGGAAGAGAAAATCAACCTTTATTGTACATGATGAAAACATACACACATCACCAAACACCACCTCAACTGCTCAATCCACTCCTCCTATCACAGCTATTCCAATCACATCATTCTCACCACACACATCCAAATTCAGATCCCATAGACCACCACCAACCATTACACCATTGGTTGTTCAGTATCCCCTTGAACTTGATCTACTCAAGGGGGAATTACAATCCTTCTACAATACTGAACAGCCATCAGACAGATCCTTCCCATCTCTCCCAAACTTCCCTGTTCCCCTCAACATTGATACTTATCTGAAATACAAGGGTGAACAGGTGGATGCCATCATTAAGGAGAAATGCAAAGGGAAGGATGACAGGACTGCTCAGGGCATCCATTCAGCAGAGCTTAGCAAACTCAGAAGGATTGAAGACTTTGCTAAGACCCTGAGCAACTCCATGTCTTCCATGCCTCTCAGTGGTGACTTGGAAAAGGAGGTAAGGGATTCTCTTCTAGAACAGATTATGGCAACCAAGCCTTACAAAGCAACCAAGAAGCAGTTCAATGGTTGGACCACACATGCTTTGAGAGAAGAACTTCTCAGAATTGAAGAAATGGCCAAAGACCCCAAGGCTAAAGTCTCTACTCCTAATTTTGGCAAAGGCAGAGACCCAGTCAGAGCCTTGAAGTTTAAAAGGATGAGGCAAGAGATTGTAGCTGCCAACTATGGGGAAATGAGGTCAGTCTCTAGATGGTCTGAGCTAAGGCTGGTTGAGACATACAAAAGTCTGGAAGAAAACAGAAAGAAGGATCCCAGCCTACCAAGAAAACCTGTTTACACTGATGAGCCAATGATGAAGAGACCCCAACAGACCTTTACCTTGGACAGCCTACTTGACACCTCTGATCTATCAACTGCTGCAAGAAGACAGTTCAAGAAACAAAAGGAAATGTCAGAAGAAGATCAGAGGAAGTTTGCTGATACATTCATCAAGGAAGGGCTCTTCAATCAAGTACATTTCTTCTCTGATCCTACAACAGAGAAGCTCAGAGAACTCATTGGAAGACCTCCATCACCCAACTCATCCAGAATAAAAATTCAGCTCAGCAAATCCACTGACTCAAAAATTCTAAAATGGAAAGTCAACAAAGACAACCATGAATTGACATTGCTCAGGTCAGATGGAAGGGTTCAGAAGATCAGCATGGATGATGCTTACAGTCTATGTGCAGAAGATCACCAAACATTGCTGAATCTGGAACTTGAAAGAGATGAAGAAGACTTGTTTGCTCTGAACTTTGAACTACAATTCAAAGGTCAAATCAGAGAAAGTCTGATGAGGAATAAAGATCAATAAATAAAGCTGAGTTTTGGCATCATCTGTTCTAGGGGGAGATTGTTGGGTCTGCTGACCTGGAGAAGAACAGATGATTAGAAAGCCAAAATATGCTAACAGTTGATCCTTTCAATAAACAGTCTTTACAACTTACTTCTCCCAAAAGACTGCTGACTCTAACAACTGTTCTATCCAAACAACTGCTTAACAACTGCTGATACAAAGGAATGCTGAATAAACAACTGATGAAGAACAACTGCTGACCAAAGGTCTGATGAAGAACAACTGCTGATTCAAGTACTGAAGACTAAAGCACTGCTGGAGCCAACAGCACTTAGGCTTCAGCAGTGGATACAAGACCATCAGAGTTTTCCTACAACAGCTGTTTACTATCAGTGCTTTCAATGTAACAGTAGTTTGTAATAGGCAGATGTTTATGTTTGTTATTCTGTTAGAGGTCACTGTCTTAGGTGACGTCAGCTTAGGTCATTAGTGGTTTAAGTCTGTCTATAAATAGAACAGTGCTTGTACTGTTCTATTGCATCACACACACAAACATTCTCTCAGACAAACACTGTGTGATCAGGCTGAGGGGGAGTAATTGTACGATTGTAATCTTTTAGATAAATGAAAGCTTTCGATCTGAAAACATTTACTCTCTTGTTTTGATTAATAGTTTATTATTCCGCTGCACTTTCATTCTATATTCGTTTCACTATTATCATATTTAGTTAAACAATCAAAACAATCAAACTCAGATCCTAACACATGGTTAGGTGGATTGCAGAGTTTTCAAACTTTTCAGGGGCATTCACATCATTCAACCCCAGTCTGTTTGCAAGTGTGGCCGGTGTGATGGCCATTTGTCTCCCTTTAATTGTTAAGTTGAGAGAGATTACCTCATCGTCCACCATCACTGTCTCAGCATTAGCCCAGAACTCATTGAGAGTTTCAGGATGTATTGGTGGGTCTATTGTGAGAGCGGTGAAATATTGGGATTTGACGACGAGATCAATGATCTCATCGTATTGGGACCAGCCTTCTTGTTTTTCTAAGTAGGCTCTGATATTGTGTCCCTGTTTAAGAACTAAAGCCATGTGGTTTTGTGTGTGTATGAATCGAACAGTGTTTTTGTTGCAGGTTCAGGGTTTGAGAGCTTTCTTGAGAGAGAAGGAGGGAATTTTTGTTTTTGAATGGATAAGTGTTGATAAAGATATTTATCAGAAGTTTTTAACCGCTTAGAACTTCTTTATTAGAAGTTTTAAACCGCCTGGAACTTCTTTATCAGAAGTTTTAAACCGCCTAGGTCAAAAACCTCTTTATCAGAAGTTTTAAACCGCCTAGGTCAAACTTCTGATGTGGGAAAAGTCTGATTTGCCCTTTTTGACTAAACTGCTGATGAAGAATTATTTTCATCAGTAGTTCCCACTTTCTCTTCAGTAGTTTTGAGCAGCTGATGAGAAATACTTTATAAATACTTTATTCATAACTTCTGAAGGTTGTTTTATCAGAAGTTAATCACTTTTCAGAAAATATCCCCATACTGATGTTTTGTTCATCAGTAGTTTCTCTCTTGTTTGTTTTTCAGAAGTTTTTCAATTTTTGTAAACAGATGTAAGTGAAAAATAAAAATTTGTGCAGAAGAGTAAAGAGAAACACTTACAAATTTAGCATCCCTAGCATGGATACTAACTTCTGAAATGTTGATGTGTCAAGGGGTTTAGTGAATATGTCAGCTATTTGATTAACTGTTGCTACATGTTTCACTTCAATCTTGCCTTTTTCATAGAAATCTCTTATGAAATGATACCTGATTTCAATGTGTTTAGTCTTTGAAAACTGAACAGGATTTTGAATGATGCTAATGGCAGATTTGCTGTCTACAAGCAATGGTGTCTTGGTCTCTTTGATTCCATAATCAAGAAGTTGATATTGGAGCCATTGTATCTGTGATGTACAACTTGCAGCTGCAATGTATTCAGCTTCAGCAGTTGAAGTTGCAACAGATGTTTGTTTCCTTAATTGCCAGGACACTAGACAGTTTCCCAAGAATTGACAACCACCAGATGTTGATTTTCTTGACATTCTACACCCTGCATAGTCACTATCTGAAAAAGCTGATAACTTGGTATTGCTTGAAGCAGGATACCAAATTCCAAGAGTTGGAGTTCCTTTCAGATATCTGAAGATTCTTTTGACTGCAATGAGGTGTGATTCCCTAGGAGCTGATTGATATCTAGCACAGACACATGTTGAAAACATAATATCTGGTCTAGAAGCAGTTAGATATAAAAGGGAACCTATCATACATCTATACATGGTTTGATCAACCTGTTTTCCTTGATCATCTGGTTCAACTTGTGTGGTTGGTGTCATGGGAGTGGAACATGATTTATAGTCTTGTAAAGAAAATTTGTTTAATAATTCTTTAACATATTTTGATTGATGTATAAAAGTTCCATTTGATTGTTGTTTAATCTGCAGTCCTAGAATGTACTGCAGTTCTCCCATTGTACTCATCTCAAATTTTGATTGCATGAGTTTCTTAAATTCATCACACAATTTTGTGTTTGTTGAACCAAAAATGATATCATCAACATATATTTGAACAAGTAAGACATGATTTCCAACATGTTTTATGAAAAGAGTTTTATCAATGGCACCTCTTGTGAAGTTATTTTTGAGTAAAAAGGTTGAAAGTGTGTCATATCAGGCTCTTGGAGCCTGTTTGAGCCCATAAAGAGCTTTGTCTAGTTTGTACACCCACTTAGGATGAGAAGGATCCTCAAACCCAGGTGGCTGACAAACATACACTTCCTCTTTTATCTTTCCATACAAAAATGCACTCTTAACATCCATTTGATAAACTTTTATTTTGTTGGAAATGGCATAGGCCAGAAATAACCTGATGGCTTCAAGCCTTGAAACTGGAGCAAAGGTTTCATCATAGTCAATTCCTTCTTCTTGAGAGTAACCTTGTACTACCAGTCTTGCCTTGTTCTTTATTATAATACCAGCTTCATCTTGTTTGTTTTTGAGAACCCATCTTGTGCCAATTGGTTGCTTGTTTGGTGGTAAGGGACAGATTTCCCAAACCTGTTGCTTGTTGAATTGAAGCAATTCATCTTGCATTGCCTGCACCCAATTGTTGTCTTTGAGGGCTTCCTGGTACTTCTTTGGTTCCAACTGTGAAATAAATGCTGAGAATAGACAAAAGTTGGAGAGCTGGTTTCTTGTAAGAACACCTGATGCAATATCACCCATGATTTGATCAAGTGGATGGTATTTGTGTTCGATCAGTTGTTGTAAACCACTGACAGGTGTTGGTGGCTCATGTTCTTCAAACAAACTGCTGAGGTCTATTATATCTGGTTCAGCAGTTTCAGTGTCTTCAGTAGTTGCAGGTGCTGAAGCAGATGTTTGAGTTTGTTCCTCAGTATTTGTTGAATCAGAAGTTTGTGAAACTTCTGATGGTTTTGAAGTTGACTTAATGACTGTTTGAGGAGTCCATGGTGCTGGATCCTTATCATCAAACCTTTGATCACCATAATAAGTAGGTTTGGATGAAGTGACAGTCTTTTCAGGTCCAAAATGGAAGCTGTCAAGGTCAAAAAGTTCAGCAGGATGTGCTGGGATGAGAGTGTGTTTTGACTCATTGAACTTGACATTCAGTGTTTCTTCTACTATCCTGGTTCTTGAGTTAAAAACCTTGTAGGCTTTTCTAGTTGAAGAATAACCAAGAAAGTAACCTGAGTCAACTTTGGCAGCAAACTTTGAAATAGATTCCTTAATGCTCAAGATGAAACATTGACACCCAAAAGCCCTGAAAAAGGAGATAAGGGGCGTCATGCCATGAAGAACTTCATTGGCAGTCTTTGAATGTCTCTTGACAATAAGGACTCTATTTTGAACATAGCATGATGTGTTAACTGCTTCTGCCCAAAAGTATAATGGTAGGCCAGAATCAGCTAACATTGTTCTTGCTCCTTCTATTAAAGTTCTGTTCTTCCTTTCTACCACACCATTTTGTTCAGGAGTTCTGGGAACACTGAATTGTCTAATAATCCCTTTAGACAAACAGATTCATCCAGAGTTTTGTTCCTGAACTCTTTCCCATTATCACTTCTAATGGTTTTGACAGGTAGAGAGTATTGCTTCTCTACTTGTAGAATGAAGAACTTGATGATTTCAGCAGCCTCATCCTTGGAAAATAAGAAGAATACCCATGTAAATCTTGAGTAGTCATCAATGATGACTAAGAAGTACTTCTTCTTACCAAGGCTCATGATTTTTACAGGCCCAAATAAGTCCATATGGAGTAGTTGAAGACATGCAGTTGTTTTTTATTCTTCAATAGACTTATAGGAGGACTTATGCTGTTTTCCCTTTAAACAGGATACACAGTGTTCTTGACACTGGTATACTTTTAAAGGTAGACCTCTGACCAAGCCCATTTTTGTGACTTTATTTATGGTTTTAAAGTTCACATGGCCAAGTCTCCTGTGCCATAGATCAGTTTCTGAAGTTGATGCCCTTGAGAAGAAACAGGCAGTGTTGTTCAGTACTTTGTCTTTTTCAATGTCCACTGCATAGACATTGCCACATCTTTTGGCTATTAACAAAGTATGATCTTCAATAATCTTCTCTATCAACCTCTGGCCTTCTGGTGATATGATCTTGCATGCTGTCTTTGTAAAAAAGGAAGAATATCCTTTATCACACATTTGTGACACACTTAGCAAGTTGTACTCAAGGTTTTCAACCAGATTGACCTTGTCAAACTGTATTTTGCCAGAGGAGACATTGCCATGTCCTAGCACATATCCCTTAGCATTGTTCCCAAAGGATACAGATCCATCTCTTTGACTGATAAAATTGTTTATCAGGTATCTGCATCCTGTCATGTGCATTGAGCCTCCACTGTCTACATACCAAATGCTATTTAAGCCTCTGGAAACTCTCTGCATCAAATAGCAAATCAGTTAGATTTAGGAACCCAAGCCAGTTTGGCTTTGGGTTTGCTCTTGAGAACATTTACAGTTTGTTCTTGACCAAGTTGAGAAATCCATGTCTTTTTGGCAATGGATTTTTCATTAAGAACAATGGTGGTATCCTTTTGAGGACCACCATCAACTTTGGTCATCAGTAGTTGTACCAAGTTTATGAGATCTTTAATCTCAGCAGTTTGTGAAACTGCTGATGATTCAGGTCTAACTACTGAAAGAGAATTTTGAGAAAAAGATCTTTGATGAGATTTTGTCTTTTTCTGAGAAAAGGTGTTTACTGGTTGTTGTTTCTTGGGAGAAAAAGTTTTTACAAAATCATTTTTGATTTGTTTCCCACAACCATTTGTTGATTTTTCTTGTTGAACTGAATACCTTTTCTATATCTGCAAAATTCTGTTTTGTGGTTGAACAGACCACAGATTTCACATTCTTTTGTCTTTTCTTTCAAAGACAAGTTTTTGACTGTTTTGATTGGTTTTAGGTCATCAGTAGTTTTCAGGTTCTCAACTCCTGATGTAGTTGAAACTACTGATGGCCTAAAGTCAGATTTAATCAGTACTTCTGAAGAACTTTCTTTGTGTGTTTTTAGAAAGTTCTCATGGAAAGATGTGCATTCTTCCTCTTCAGAAGTTTCACCTAAAACAATTTTTCTCCCATCTTCAGTAGTTTTGGGGGAAAAATCTGTTGGTGTTTCAGTGTGATTGTACCCTATGCCAAACCTAACATTTGAAGCACTTTGTTTGTTTAGCAATAATTGGTACCCCTTACAAGATTCAACCCATTTTTCACATGTGACCTTGGTGTCAGCAAGCTCTTGTCTGACATTTCCTAGGTCGTTTATCATGATTTTAATTTGTGCTTGGGTTTCAATAGCAGTGTTAGTTAATTTAGAAACTTCTTTTGTTTTTGTAGAAAGTTTTCTTTCTAAATCACATTTCATCTGAGTGAATTTTCTTTCAGAGTCATTTGCTTTTCCTTGTAAGTGCACATTTGTCTCTCTTATGAGAGCAAAAGATTCTTTGCAAGAATTTGAACACAGTTTTGTCAAAGATTCTTTTGATACCTGTGACAAGGCAGATTTTGAGGTGCATCCCTCAAATGCCATTAAGGCAAAGTTCTTTCTGCCATTGTCAGGCTCTCCCCAGTTGATGTCAAACATTTTGTTGTCTGCATCAGGATTGCACTCTGTGGTGTCAAAAGGAAGACCGCTCCAGTCAACATACCCTGAAGTAAATAAACTTTGTTGAGAGGGTTGTTGAGGCTGTGGAGGTTGTTGAGCAGCTGGAAAGGGAGGGATTGATTGTTGGCTCTGCATCTGTTGAGCAGGCATCTGTACATATTGTACTTGTGGCACATATTGGTGTTGTGGAGCTTGTGCCTGTACAAAATGTGCACTCCCTTGTGTTCCATTATTCCTGTTATAATTGGGGTTAAAATTGTTTCCAGACTGAGATTGGTTAAAGCCAGAGCTTCTACACTCTCTAGCAAAGTGTCCCAACTTTTGACACTTGTGACATCTAAGTTTAGATTTGTCAAAACCAATTTTTGTTGAACTGTTAAGTCCTGGAAACTTCCTTCCTGACCTTTTGTAAAATTTATTTGTTTTTAAACTTAACATGGCCAGTTGGTGCAAAATATCCATTTCTTCTAGGTCATCACTGCTGAAATTATTTAAATCATCCATTATAAAACACATGTTATCAGCAGTTTGACCAAAATCATTATTGTCATAACCTGGGAATGATCTTTCAGATGAGATCCCAGCAGTTATGTCAATATGGTCAAAAGATCCAAAACTATTTGAACAAGTTGGTGAGTCTTGTCCCAATAGTGCTGTACTACCTGGTAGATAGTCATCAGCAGTTTTGCCAGAACTTTGTAATCTTTTCTTTTGATCAATTTCTCTTTCAAAAGTAAGTAATCTCCCATGAAGTTTTGTAAGAGTGAGGGAGCTAAAGTCTGGTGAAGATCTTAAGACTATAGAGTATGTTTCCCATTTTTCAGGTAAAGACCTTAAAAATCTATGAAGCATAGATACAGTTGTGTAGGTCTGACCATTTAGTTTTAGCTCAGATATTAATGAGGAGAATCTTTCAAATTGTTGTGTTAAAGTTTCCCCATTAATGTGAGTAAAAGTTTCATATTGTTGAGCCAAGATTTCTCTGGTGTTGGCAATCACCTCTTCAGTTCCTCCAAACTGTTCTTTGAGGCAGTCCCAAAGCTCTTTGGCACTATCACAATGTAATAGGCCAGAGTAGATTTCATTTGGGAGTGCCATTGCCAACATAGAGAAAGCTTTTGCATCAAGCTCAAGTTTTAGGAAATCATCATCTGTATAGTCTTTTGGGTCTTTAGGAATCTCTTCTTTAGTTTCTAGATTAATATTTACTGGTTTATGAGGACCATATATCACAGATTTCCAGCAACCTATGTTGGTCTGTGATAAGGTATGTGCCATTCTCTTTTTCCAGATGTTATATTCATTTCTTACTAGCATAGCAGGTTTAGTGGCAGAACCAGTATTATGAGGATCCATTTTAAAGAGTATTGATTTGTCAAATATCTCTTAAAGTGATGGATGTTGATAAAAGTGAGCTAATAATCCTTTTATTGAATATCAATAAGAGCCTGTGTCTGATTCTCAATGTGTTAGATTGATATGTGATCAGATAAACCAGTGCTCTGATACCAATTGTTGGATCAATATTGCTCTTTTGTATGAACTTGCTAGTGAACACTTAAGTGTGTAGCAAGTTCTTGATCAGTGATAGCACAGCGGAATGTTATGAGTTTAAAGCTACACTTATCAACAAGAGTTATAACTCCCCCTAGATTGAGAAACTAATAAATGATAAGTATTTATTGAGAATCTAAGTATTGAATGAGAATGAAACACTTAGACAGATTCTCAATAAATATGAAATGGAAATAACAATAATATGAGTTGAAGGATTTCTGTATTAAAATCAATGTCTAAAACAGAGGGATGAACCCTTCTATTTATAGACTTTACAAATACATGAACCTTGCCAAAAAGCAAGTTCAGAAACAAGTTGCAACAAGTTGCAGCATTGGAACTTGTACATAAAGCAAAAGTAATACTAAAGTAATAAACTACTGATGCAAAAAGGCGGTGGAAAAGATCTTCACATAAGTGCTGATGAATGACAAACTACTGATGAGTAGTTTGTCTTCAGCAGTTCTTCAGTCGAAGTGTCTAGTTTGAACTTCAGAACTTCTGATGACTTTTCTTCTTCAGCACTTGTGGAATCTCTTCTTCAGCAGTTTGGTCTTCCTTCTTCAGCAGTTCTATACTTAAAATATTTTGACAGAAGTAAATTAGACTAAGGTTTGCAAAAGTGGTTTCACCAATCCTCTTTGTCCTAACAACGGACCTCTTTTATCTTTACAGTCTATTATATCGGAGGTCGTGCGCGCTCGCGCGTTGTATGGCGGAGTGGTTTGCCTCCGCCATACACCGTCAGCAGCGGGGAGATTTATACAGCGGTGTGTATGTCACCATCCTCGCTCGTCACTTGGGGCTTCTGCCCGATGGTGACCCCCACTTGCGACCTCCGCTCCAGCCATCTCAGTTGGATCGTAGGACGATCATTGGCATGCGCGTTACGCACAAGTTCGCTGGGATGGGTCGGCGTTTTAAGACTGCCGAGGGAGAGCTTTTTGTGCCGGTGGAGTTACCGAAGGTCATCCCACCTTACCCTTGGGATGTTGACGAGGATATGGTGGAGGACGTGGATGGTCAGTTTGAGGTTGATCTGGAGCCAGAGGCAGAGAATGAGCCGGAGCCTCGAGAGCCACCTCAGTACCCGGCTCACGTTTACCGGGGTGCCCCTCTTGAGGTTGTAGAGAGGATGCGTCGTATGGAGCGCAGTATTCGGGATCTGCGTCGCGATCAGGACGAGATGCGCCGTGGTCACGACATTCGACTGGATGACGTGGCTGGCTGAGTTGGAGGCAGAGAGGAGACAGGAAGCAGGATTACCGGCCAAACCCCCACCAGCACCACGACCACCACCAGCGCCACGTGGGGCAAATGATGCAGATCATTAGTTTTTTATTTTCTATGCTTTAGTTATTTTGAATGTATTCAGTACTATTATGACTTCTTTTGTATGAACTTGTTGGTTGATATGTATATATTCAGTTCAGATATTTATGTTTGTGATGTTTATTTACTGTTGTTAATAGTTCTTGATCAGTTATTCAGTTACAATCAACTTAAGTTATTTATCTTTGTGATGTATATACAATTGCTACAAATCAAAACTATTTAAAAAATGGAAACAATGTTTAAAAAACAAACCCAACTTCAAAAATTATACGTTAAAAATTCAGACTGTTATTGACGTATTAAGAAGAGTCAATTCAACTTCGAAAAATATACGTAATAAATTCAGACTGATATTGACGTATTAAGAAGAGTCAATTCAACTTCTAAAAATATACGTACTAAATTCAGACTGATATTGATGTATTAAGAAGAGTCAATTCAAGGGGTGAATTAAGAAGAGTCAATTCAAGAGGTGAAGATGATTATCTGCCAGGGAATATAGTGGAGATTGAGATTAGCAACTTCACGACTTTTAATCATGTGGTTGTTGGTGTTGAGAAAGTTGTTGAGGTTATGAGTTTGTGTTTGTGCAGTTGCTTGGGAGGGCTGCGACTATCGGTGCGTTTGTTAAGCGCGACGAGGAAGCAGGTTATACCAAAATGATATTGACGTATTAACAAGAGTCAATTCAACTTCAAAAATTATACGTAATAATTTCAGACTGATATTGACGTATTAAGAAGAGTCAATTCAACTTTTAAAAGTATACGTTAAAAATTCAGACTGTTATTGACGTATTAAGAAGAGTCAATTCAACTTTTAAAAGTATACGTTAAAAATTCAGACTGATATTGACGTATTAAAAAGAGTCAATTCAACGTCCAAAAATATACATAATAAATTCAGACTGATATTGACGTACTAAGAAGAGTCAATTCAACTTATAAAATTATACGTTAAAAATTCAGACTGATATGTATCAGACTGTTATTGCACTCGTTCAAAAAAAAAATCCTCGTATTGCCCTCGTATAGCCCAATATTTGGAATATCAGACCCACATAGTCCACAAAACCCTAAGTATGAAAAATTAAAAAAGGAAAAATGGAAATAAATAATCCCAACTATTCACTATTGGCCAATAACAGTCCCAACTACGAAAATCACCAATATTGGTCCCAACTTTCGACATATTGGAAACCAACGGACCCAAACTAACGGAGGCTAACTCCGTTAGTGTGATGCTGACGTGGCATGCCTAGGTGGCAAGATGATCCTACGTGGCATCCTACGTGGCATGCCACGTGGCAAAATAATCCTATGTGGCATCCTACGTGGCATGCCACGTGGCAACCTACGTGGCATGCCACGTCAGCATCACACTAACGGAGTTAGCCTCCGTTAGTTTGGGTCCGTTGGTTTCCAATATGTCGAAAGTTGGGACCAATATTGGTGATTTTCGTAGTTGGGACTGTTATTGGCCAATAGTGAATAGTTGGGATTATTTATTTCCATTATTCCATTAAAAAAGTTAACCCTATATGCCTCGTATAGCTTTATACGAGGCATATAACTACGAGGTTGCAAGCTGTACGTGCCTTGGAGTCAGTGTTCAACTTTTTGAGCCCTATATGCCTCGTATAGCTCTATACGAGACATAACTAGGGTGTCAAATTAGATTCCTTGGGTGTCTAAATAGCCAGGGCCTTAATATCACCTCACTATTTTTATTATGTCAGAAAAATGAGGGTGTTAACTAGCCGTGTCTAATCTAAGTCAAACATGTTTTCTTAAGTTAACGTTATATCTGTTAGTTTAAATGAGCATGATGTGAGGAACCAAATGTTTGAAGATCATACATACTAAATTTTGTAAAAACACTGCTCACTGCTGATTAAAAGTGTATCTTGGCATATTAATGGTTGGGAGTTGTGCCCAGTTTCTTGATAAATATATAGCATGATGTAACTAGTAACCCATATCAGTACGGAGACGAAATGTCTTGTTGAGGCAGCTGTAGGTGTAACGTTATTCCTTGAAAGACGAATTTGTGACAAGTGGCATTAGGGTCAAACTATCGGAAAAGTTGGTAAATTAAATACTCACAAACATATATTCTTAAATGATGGCTTCACATTATGCTGATAGAAGATAAAAAAATTCGTATGCTGAAGAGAAGTAAAAAAATATGATTAGGTTGCGAGTATAGGATCGTAAGCTCTGCTTTGGTTTATAAAGGGGTAACGAGCCTCCATATCACGCTTATCTTGGTTGCTTGGTCGTAACTTGAATGGGTGATTTTTTAAGGCAAAATACGTGACAAAAGATTGGTCTAAGTAAAAACTAGGCAATGTATGTTATAGCATTAAAAGTCCTTTTTAAAGTGAGCCAATATTTACTAGGTGAACGGAATGCGTAGCAAATGCACCGGGACGTGTATGGTTTGGGGGTTAAAGCGAGTGACAGATCAGATGTTTGACGATCGTATCTGCTTAATTTTGATATAACACTTGGGTTTTACTGACTACTCTTGCAATCTTTAGAAGTCATCTCACGTTCGTTTCAAGCTTCTCGCAGGCCTAAAGTATATAATAAAATAGGGATTTTCGCTAAAGAAAACTGCTTATAATCTTTTAATTCTTATGTGATCTTTGTGTGTATGGATGATTATAGATTACAAACCTCACCACAAACAATGCTAAATCCTAATTATTATTATTATTATTATTATTATTATTATTATTATTATTATTATTATTATTTAAAAAGCTAAATCCTAAATTACCTTCATATAGTTTTTTTTAGAAATGTTATTAGATTTTAATGATCCAAACTTTCATTTATTAGTCGGGATTGATTTGAACTAAGAAATTGAAGGGGTAGGGTACCAGCGCTTTGGCGCACCCTACCCGCCAAAATTGTACACCACGCATCAGCAAGGCTATGCAGGGAAGCAAGAGCATCGTCTCCCACGGAAAGATCCTCCGCCAAGATGCATCCCCCCTGAAGCTCCACTTGCTGTACGCCTCCCCGGGTGTCAGATGTCACCTCAGCTGACATCTCTTGCCACCAGGAGGAAAAGGATGATCCTGCAGACTACAACTTGGCGGCACGTGTATCAATGGCAGTGCATCGCCCCTGACAGCCAATCACGGGGTGCCACGTGGACCAGTTGCAAAGCAACATTCTCGACTAAGCATCCAAATCCAACTGGATGGGCCTCTAAGAAGACCGGCCCAACTCCAAAGCCTGGGCCCAGCCTTCCAAAAGTGGGCCACAAGCCTCCGACCCACAAGACCTCTATAAAAGGAGGGTCTCCATACCTTTTAAGGGGTCGAACAATTCTCCAATCATACATACACACTTGTATTTCCGATTTGTATTTTCTCTAAGTTACATTTGTAATATTCCGAGTAATAGAAGATCGTATCCTTACAGTGGACGTAGGTCAACGAGACTGAACCACCTAAACCTTGTGTGTGCGTTACATTATTTGTTAACTTACCATATATCTAATCAGACCACGGGTCTATCATCGTTGTGAGCAAAAGGATAATATCTTGTAGCAAGAACGAGTAGCCACCCCCTCATCATACCTGAGTCATACTCGTTATTTCTTCATTGGCGCCATTCGTACCGGCTGAAAACGTAATTTTCTCAAACTCATCTTTTCCACTCACCAATGGCAGATCCCAACCCGATCGGTACTCCGGGCCCAACTCCGTCTACTGTAATCCTTTCTACAAACACCGGAGTAACGGGTACTCCGGACAACCAAGCCAGACAGCCAGCTCTGCGGGTCCACTTGCCTCCACGCGCGGTCACTTGCTCAGACTCTGAGCAGGAGAACGCCAGACCAGTTGACCCAGACGAGTGGCTGTTCCAACGGCACCTGGAAACAACTAGAACTTACCAATCCATGCTAACCAAGCAACAGGCTGGTAAGTCAGCACTTTTTGCATCCCCTTCGGCCAGACAAAGCCCAAAAGGTAAAGAAAAAGAGGTGGAAAAATCAATATCTCGACGTAAAGCCCGCGATAAACATACGCACGGGCAGGGCCTCGACAAATCAACATCTGAGTCAGGCGGCTATCAACCAACCAGTGACTCAGACATTTCCAAGGCCCCTGGGACGAAAAAACACAAGAAAACAAAGGCAACTTCGGAAACGTCACACCGAAAGGAGGATGATGACCTCAATCGGCCTTACAGGCCTAAGTCATTCTCCATAAATTCAAAATTCTGTCAGCGGATAGCCACTGGTTCCATTGAGAAACAGGCTAAACTCCCCAGCAGCATGGGCAAGTGCAATGGCCTGCGTGATCCTACGGATCACCTGCACGACTTTAAGTGCGCAGGTACCACTGTTCTCTGGCCCGTCCAGGTTTGGTGCCACTTATTTTCACAGACACTGACATGCGCGGCCAGAGTTTGGTTTGATACCCCCCGGTGGGAGGAATAGTGGATTTTGATGATCTCATCAAAAAATTCAAAGACCACTTCTCCCACCTCATGAAACATAAGAAGGATAAATCCCATATCCTATTATGCCAACGCACGGACAATGAGTCCATCGATGATTACATAGTGTGATACAACAAAGAGGCACTACAAATAGGATGCGGTGAAAAACTTACGCACGCGGGCTTCATTCATGGTGTCCGCAGTGAGGAATTAATGAAGACCCTGTCTGGAAAAGACGGCATCCCAAACGCTTGGGATGAAGTCATCAGGGCCTCTAAAGTTTACGCATCATCCGAGTGCTCACTCAAACAACAGCGCGGCTACCAGCGGACTCATAATTCCAACAGAAATAAAGGCAAATAGTTTGTTTGGCCGCGCATCTCGGGAGAAGCAGACGAAGGCAAATATTCATCCGCCAACGACGCCCGCCAAACCATCAATAACAATCAATCGCGGGTAGGGCTGCAAACGAACCGAACGAACATGAACAAGACCTTGTTCGTGTTCGTTTGCTAAGAAATATATGTGTTCACGAACAGTTCATGAACACTTACCGAACGGGATTTTCTGTTCGTGTTCGTTTGTTAAGAAAACGCTCGTGTTCGTGTTCGTTTGTGTCCGTTTGTTAATTTTGTTCATGAACGCACATGACAAACACAAACGAACCTATATTAACTTTCGAATAACATCGTATTCACATGTATTAAGACATTAAGTAGATTCACCCAAATTATAACCTAAGTATCGAAACATATTTAGTATTTACCATAATATTGATATACACAATATAGTAGTGTCTAAAAAACTAAGTTCACATCTATATTTGAAGTCTTCGAATGATAAAAAAAACAAACAAATATAAATGAACACGTTACCGAATGTTCACGAACATAAACGAACACGTTACCGAACATTCACGAACATAAACGAACGAACACAACCTATGTTCGTGTTTGTTCGTTTAACTAAACGAACGAATTTTTTTGTTCGTGTTCGTTCATTTATTAAACAAACGAACACAAACGAACTTCCCGCCGAACGGTTCATGAACTGTTCGCTGAAAGTTCAGTTCGTTTGCAGCCCTAATCGCGGGACCAGAGGGGTCACTCCAAGAAAAATACTGATTGGACCCCTCTCACCAAGACACCGTCTCAAGTGCTCAAGACTGAGCAAATCACTTTCAAAGAGCCCAAGGCCCTTGGAAAGCGGAAGAATATGGACACCACAAAATTTTGTGACTACCACAATGACTATGGCCATCTTACAGACAACTGCTATAGTCTGAAGCTGGAAATAGAAGATGCCCTCAAGACTGGCCAACTGGGCCACTTAGTCAAGAACGTTCACAGAGGCGGGCGCAGGAACAACCAAGATGTGACATCCGTCACTTTTCCTTTTATATATATATATATATATTTTTATATATATATATATAATAATAATAATAATAATAATAATAATAAAAATAAAAATAAAAAATTCAGATTTATAGTTATGTAAATCTTTTTCAAAAACTATAACAAACCATATATAAACCATAGTCCAAACCCATTTTTTTTCTCTTAAACTGAAGCCCATCAGACAAGGCCCAACAGACCTCAGCCCACCCCCCTTCTGATCTGAGCCCAAACGTTGAAGCCCATTAGCCCCTTTCCCTCCCCCTTTCAGTTTAATCAAAAAAAAAAAAGACGCCCCCTGCCCGGATTCGAACCGGAGACCTCACACACAACACACACGCGCACAAACCACTGCTCCACACCCTTGCTTAGTTCTAAACCCAGCAAATAATCTATTTAACACCTTCTTCCCTTGTCTGTTTCCTTCTTCCTGGTTCGCGAACAGCAGCGCAGCAGAATATTTTTTTTATTTTTTTTTTTCTTTTCTTTCAATCCTTTAATTTAACTATCACATACACAAAATAGGGTAAACATACGTGATTACCGGTCCTATATGATTCAATTACACGTCAAATTTCAATCAATCGTTGACCAAATCATTAATTATACGCGTGAACCTTAATCTTTGGTCAAACCTTCCAATTCGAATGTCCAGAGCTATACCCTATAAATTGATCGTCCCTTAGGCTTAACAACTCGCTCATAAACTTCTCTCAAACCTTAATCTTCTTCATTTCTATCTGGGCATCATCATTCAATCAAACAGTTGACTTTTTCGTTGACCAAGCGTAATACACGAATTCGTATTTGTAAGTTGTGTTTTTCTTGTGGGTTTTGTTCATCGATCATCTACAAACAATAACCCTATGATTAATCGGGTTATTGTTTGCTAGATTTGATTATTGCACAAGTTAGGGCTCGTAATCATATGATTTGGGGAAGAACATTGATTTTATATATACATTATATATTAAACAAACTGAATCTTAACACAACCACAGGTCTAGACCAAGTGGTTGTGTTGATGTTTGGATTCCCAGCAGACGCGGGTTCGAAACCCGGCTGCCACACCTTTTTGCCCTTTTATTTTCTTTGTTTATCAATTATAGATATATGTTATTTATATCATATAAATTCATTCAAAAATACTAAAACTCTTTTATTAATTCCACAAAAATTATTTTAGGTAAATCTGATGTTAAAGTTTTACCTACAATTTTTAGTTTTCTAAAATTTATTTATTTAATATTTATAATAATTAAATCAAGTTTATTCTATTTTATTTATAAAAATCTATAAAAATATCAAAACGATCTTATTATTTTCCACAAAAATTATCCTAAGTCCTTATAACTTTAAACTTTTCAGAAATGATTTTTATTTCTGAAAAATCATTTATTTAATATTTTTAATCAATTTTTGTTAGTTTTAATCATAAATAATTCATAATAAATTCATTTTACAATATTTTTGCACCAAAATTTTACATAAATTATTTCTATCCATTTAGAACAGAAATACAATTTTTAATCTAAAATTTCTTTAATTTTAATATTTTTAAATATTAAAGTTATATTTTGCCAAATTGAAATAAATAGATTAAATATACTATTTTCAAGAAAATAATTTTATAAAAATTATTTTCACATTTAAAACTTTATATTGTGACCATATTTGATTTAAAGTTTACTCAAAGACTTTTGTCTATTTAATTACCAAATTTCTCTTATTTATTAAACGTTTAATTTATTAACCAAATAAATACTTATCCCCAATTCGAAGCCCTAGAAATACATATATCTTAGAGTTATTTCCCTTACACATTATCGAATACTTTAGGTTGATCATTTGGGAGTAATCTCAATTCATATTTCGTTGTCCAAGTCCAATTTCAAGTTATTACGTGAACTGTGAGTATTTCCTATCCCCCTTTTTGCTTTTATTCATTTTTGGGGTGTTACATGTACACTTATACAAATTACAAATACAAGTTCACATTTTTACAATACAATTCTAGTACTATGTGCATTTGCTTACAAACGTGCTTTATGCTTAGACATTACATGTAGAATACATTTGTACTTAGTGAAATCATTAACATTGTACAAGCCGACCTTAACATTGGATAGCGCTATTTGGATTGACAACCCGCCTAGGTTGATTCTCCCCCTTTTTCATCGGAGAATCCGTGGCCATTGTTAAGTTATTATCCACTTGTTGGATAAGTACACTACAGTTCATACAGTACATTATACAGTCACAGGGTTGATTTCGCTCATTTGTATGATACATGGTTTACATATTTGCATTGTAGCTTGCACTTGAATTGTATAACTTTTTGACCTACTATATATATATCAAATCTAGGAATGCTCACCAACATTTCATATGTTGACCAAATCTATTTGTACATGTTTCAGGTGCAATTTGATCTAGTGCTTTAGCAAGGAACATTTAGTGCTTTATTTCAATTCAGTTATTTCAATATTTACAATTCATTTAGACAATGTAATTTCCATTTCCATGTAAGACAATTTTGGATTATTCAATAATATTTACATTTTAGTACCATGAGCTTTTGAACAATCGTCACTACGTGGCACCTCGATGATTCCGCCATCGGTTGGGGTGTTACAGATTGGTATCAGAGCCATGGTTATAGGGAACTCGGTTATTAGATAAAATGGCCTAGACTATAACCAAACTTTCATGCATAATATTTCCTAAATTGCCTTACCCTCATTTCCCTCTACTTTCCTTCCTCTATCTTTCTCTTCTTCTCCATTTCTCCTCATCTTTCATCCTGGTGCATAGAGATGGTGTGGAAAGCCTACATCACCATGGAATAGGAGCAGTACCTTTCATGAAGACACTCTTAGGCATAATGCCTACTCTTACTTTTGCTCCCTCAAAGTTGTTGAACTTTAATGAGTGTGATAAGGACACGTGCAATCTGGAAGGGTGGACGCCTGTACACTGGGTTTTCTGGCATAGGCAAGCATAGCGCATAAATCCATTTACGGACCTGTTATGCTTACCTGGGGATTCCTGGAGTGAGTGTCCACTTATAGGCTAAAGCATGTCTTCTTTGATCACCATTGGGTTTAATTCCTTTGAAAAGTCAATGTTCTTGTTGAGCTTTACAGCTAGACAAGGACACTCCAAGCATTTTGTACAAGTTTTTCCAATAATACCCTCTCATTTCATATACAACACTTTGCATATCATGATTGCTTACAAGATCACATCTTCATAAATCATCTGTACGATTATACACTTACATTTTCTAATCTCATGATTATTTGACTACCTCATAGATGTCTGCTCGCCGCATACTCCGTGATGCCAACCAACGCCCTGTTCGTGCTTCTGGACAACGTTCTGATCGTCGCCTCGCATCTTTAGTCGCCGAGCAAATTGCTGCAGTGATCCCAAACCTTGTCAGTGAGATAACCCAGAATAGTAACAATGCCAACACAGGGAGTACGACTCAATTTCGGTGCACTTTCAAACACTTTAACTCCTGCAACCCCACAAAATTCACTGGTGAGGAGGGTGCTACTGGCCTCCTCCAATGGTTTGAAAGCATGGAGAGTACTTTTGTGAACAGTGAATGTCCTGATGAACTCCGAGTTCGCTATGCTACTAGTGTCCTTCAAAAGGGAGCGTTAACCTGGTGGAATGGCGAAAAACGCAATCGAGGAGCTGATGTTGCTTTATCTTTATCTTGGGCTGAAGTTAAGGAACTCATGATCGCCAAATTTTGCCCTAGGAACGAAATCAGGAAACTGGAGGAAGAGTTCTATGGACTGAAACAAGACAGTGGGGAGAATCTTGCGTATAATACCCGATATCACGAACTTAGCATACTGGTTCCACACATGGTCACCCCAGTCTCTCGAGCAATCGAAAAATATATCGAGGGATTACCTGATCTGATTCAAGACGTTGTCACTGGAGGCAAAGCCACTACGGTAGAAGAAGCCATCCAACTTGCAGCCACATTAACAGACAAACACGTAAGGAAAGGAAACTTGGTTAGAAAGGGCACCAAGGCACCTACTGAGAAAACCACCCATGTTGATGAACAACCTAAGATTGTTTTAGCAAAGGTCGCCACTACTGCTTCAAACTCTAAGAAACGAATGAGCGATAATCAGAACCATGCTGTTGTTGACCCGGTGGCTCAGCCTCCTATCAAGAAAGCCTACACGGGAATCCATCCTCAATGCAACACCTGCAAATATCATCACCCTGCAAATCTTCCATGCCGTCAATGCACTAGATGTGGGAGGTTTGGACACCTTGTTACCACTTGTCGAGTAATGGTTGGAACACAGAGTAATCATCAAACAGCTACCCAGGAACCACTACGGATTACTAACGGTCGGGCATGTTATCATTGTAGGGACCCTAACCATATGCTACCTCAATGTCCCAAATTGAACAATGTAAACCTGGTGGCACATGGACGAGCTTTCAATAACAATATCAACGAAGCAGATGATCAGGATGACGTTAATCCCACTGGTTAAGCCATGGATGAAATCTTCCCAAGACACGAGAATCCAATACCCGTGTTTTCATTTTCATGATTCTATTTTCATTTTATACCCAATTTTGTCGCACTCATACAACATCTAGAAATTTTCTTGCATACCATTGTGTATTAACTCAGATTGGAAATTTATCATGTTGATTACATTTATTTTAATCATACAAGACTCTACATTACACTTATTTGAAACCTTTGGACTTGATGCTTGATCTTTCCTTTAATTTGACTATTCATTAAACATCTAATTATTTATGATACTCGTAAACATTTAATTATTCATGATAACACTTGCACTTAATGGTTGTAGTACTTACAAACTTGCTTGCATAAACATGCTATCATTTTGCAATTTGTGTGAATAATAATTGCTGCACTTAATAGAAGTCATCATGCCTTTTTCAACAGTCGGGAGAGGCCCTACAACCTGCTCCACGACTGGTAGAGGCTATCGAACATACTCAACGATTGGTAGGGGTCACTATGCCTTTTCAAACAGTCGGGAGAGGCCCTACAACCTACTCCACGGCTGGCGGAGGCTATCGAACCTGCTCAACAATCGATGGGGACATAGAAGGACACAAAACTTTAATGTAAGGTAAATTGATGATTCCGGTCCGGAACGTAATCATGAATTTACAGGTACATTAGGGTAGTGTGAAATTCTATTAGAGTTTTTGGTAGGCATCTAGTACGTTTTCGAGGTATCAAAGGTGTGGTGGGTTAGCTGCGGTACACCCTGTATACAAACACTAATGATGCGTTGAAAGTGAGACTGGAAGTCGAACCAGGAACAAACTCTGTTTGCTTGTTAGTCCATTTAGTCTTTCTGTGGTCAATCAACTCATGCATTTATTTTAGGAGTCCTGAAACTTGAAGTAGTGATTTACTAGATTCTTACTCTCTTTACCCTTTCGAGACGAACCTAATCCAATCCTTAACTCACACCTATCAAACCTCTTACCCAAATCAATCGAATTTTCCAAGCCACAGTTACCTTAATTGTTACCCAAGCATACATAACCCTATGATTCTAATAACTTCGGGACGAAGTTTCTAAAAGTAGGGGATGCTGTGACATCCGTCACTTTTCCTTTTATATATATATATATATATATATATATATATATATATATATTTTTATATATATATATAATAATAATAATAATAATAAAAATAAAAAAAAAATTCAGATTTATAGTTATGTAAATCTTTTTCAAAAACTATAACAAACCATATATAAACCATAGTCCAAACCCATTTTTTTTCTCTTAAACTGAAGCCCATCAGACAAGGCCCAACAGACCTCAGCCCACCCCCCTTCTGATCTGAGCCCAAACGTTGAAGCCCATTAGCCCCTTTCCCTCCCCCTTTCAGTTTAATCAAAAAAAAAAAAGACGCCCCCTGCCCGGATTCGAACCGGAGACCTCACACACAACACACACGCGCACAAACCACTACTCCACACCCTTGCTTAGTTCTAAACCCAGCAAATAATCTATTTAACACCTTCTTCCCTTGTCTGTTTCCTTCTTCCTGGTTCGCGAACAGCAGCGCAGCAGAATATTTTTTTTATTTTTTTTTTCTTTTCTTTCAATCCTTTAATTTAACTATCACATACACAAAATAGGGTAAACATACGTGATTACCGGTCCTATATGATTCAATTACACGTCAAATTTCAATCAATCGTTGACCAAATCATTAATTATACGCGTGAACCTTAATCTTTGGTCAAACCTTCCAATTCGAATGTCCAGAGCTATACCCTATAAATTGATCGTCCCTTAGGCTTAACAACTCGCTCATAAACTTCTCTCAAACCTTAATCTTCTTCATTTCTATCTGGGCATCATCATTCAATCAAACAGTTGACTTTTTCGTTGACCAAGCGTAATACACGAATTCGTATTTGTAAGTTGTGTTTTTCTTGTGGGTTTTGTTCATCGATCATCTACAAACAATAACCCTATGATTAATCGGGTTATTGTTTGCTAGATTTGATTATTGCACAAGTTAGGGCTCGTAATCATATGATTTGGGGAAGAACATTGATTTTATATATACATTATATATTAAACAAACTGAATCTTAACACAACCACAGGTCTAGACCAAGTGGTTGTGTTGATGTTTGGATTCCCAGCAGACGCGGGTTCGAAACCCGGCTGCCACACCTTTTTGCCCTTTTATTTTCTTTGTTTATCAATTATAGATATATGTTATTTATATCATATAAATTCATTCAAAAATACTAAAACTCTTTTATTAATTCCACAAAAATTATTTTAGGTAAATCTGATGTTAAAGTTTTACCTACAATTTTTAGTTTTCTAAAATTTATTTATTTAATATTTATAATAATTAAATCAAGTTTATTCTATTTTATTTATAAAAATCTATAAAAATATCAAAACGATCTTATTATTTTCCACAAAAATTATCCTAAGTCCTTATAACTTTAAACTTTTCAGAAATGATTTTTATTTCTGAAAAATCATTTATTTAATATTTTTAATCAATTTTTGTTAGTTTTAATCATAAATAATTCATAATAAATTCATTTTACAATATTTTTGCACCAAAATTTTACATAAATTATTTCTATCCATTTAGAACAGAAATACAATTTTTAATCTAAAATTTCTTTAATTTTAATATTTTTAAATATTAAAGTTATATTTTGCCAAATTGAAATAAATAGATTAAATATACTATTTTCAAGAAAATAATTTTATAAAAATTATTTTCACATTTAAAACTTTATATTGTGACCATATTTGATTTAAAGTTTACTCAAAGACTTTTGTCTATTTAATTACCAAATTTCTCTTATTTATTAAACGTTTAATTTATTAACCAAATAAATACTTATCCCCAATTCGAAGCCCTAGAAATACATATATCTTAGAGTTATTTCCCTTACACATTATCGAATACTTTAGGTTGATCATTTGGGAGTAATCTCAATTCATATTTCGTTGTCCAAGTCCAATTTCAAGTTATTACGTGAACTGTGAGTATTTCCTATCCCCCTTTTTGCTTTTATTCATTTTTGGGGTGTTACATGTACACTTATACAAATTACAAATACAAGTTCACATTTTTACAATACAATTCTAGTACTATGTGCATTTGCTTACAAACGTGCTTTATGCTTAGACATTACATGTAGAATACATTTGTACTTAGTGAAATCATTAACATTGTACAAGCCGACCTTAACATTGGATAGCGCTATTTGGATTGACAACCCGCCTAGGTTGATTCTCCCCCTTTTTCATCGGAGAATCCGTGGCCATTGTTAAGTTATTATCCACTTGTTGGATAAGTACACTACAGTTCATACAGTACATTATACAGTCACAGGGTTGATTTCGCTCATTTGTATGATACATGGTTTACATATTTGCATTGTAGCTTGCACTTGAATTGTATAACTTTTTGACCTACTATATATATATCAAATCTAGGAATGCTCACCAACATTTCATATGTTGACCAAATCTATTTGTACATGTTTCAGGTGCAATTTGATCTAGTGCTTTAGCAAGGAACATTTAGTGCTTTATTTCAATTCAGTTATTTCAATATTTACAATTCATTTAGACAATGTAATTTCCATTTCCATGTAAGACAATTTTGGATTATTCAATAATATTTACATTTTAGTACCATGAGCTTTTGAACAATCGTCACTACGTGGCACCTCGATGATTCCGCCATCGGTTGGGGTGTTACACAAGAGGACAAACACGACGACGGACGAAAGCCAATCCGCAATCTCGAAGCAAATTTCATCTACCGCCCGCGCCACCACTGCAACATGACCGCCGGGAGCTCCTAGGGCAAAACCAAAGGCAAGCACCCCCGACAACAAATGACGACTCATGGAAGGAGGCTGACGTCCTCCTTCCTTGAGTCCCAGGAGGCCCTTCATCTACAGCACCGCTCATAATCACCACCGTGGTCGGACATTATCGAACTAAATCAATGTTCCTGGACGACGGAAGCAGCACTGATATAATCTATGATCAGTGTTTTCAAAAACTGGATGAGGAAGACAAAGCCCGCCTCGTTCCAGTCAATGAACCAATCTCGGGCTTTATTCATGAATTCATCATGCCGCGAGGTGTGATATTCTTCCCGGTCACCTTGACCGATGGAAATCTAGAGCACACAAAAGTGTGCGACTTCATGGTCCTACCAGCAACGTCGCACCACGACATCCTTATGGGTCGGGAGGGCCTGGCACGCTTCAACGCGAATGCATCCACACCACACCAAATAGTCAGCTTCCCCACCCGCAAAGGCGTTGCATTCATTCGGGGAAAAAAAGACTGCCACGCAGTCGACACGACAAAGCCCCAAAAAATGCCAAAAACACGGATCCGCTTGGAACCGGAAAACTAGATTCTGAACCCAAAATTCCTGGACCAAACGGTAGTCATTGGCCATGAAATCTCCAACACCACCAGAGCGCACCTAAAACAACTTCTCGTCTAAAACATTGACGTATTCGATTGGCAACCATCTGACTTGATAGGAGTTCCACGAGAAGTCGCGGAACACAAGCTCAACACTTACAGATCAGTTGAACCAGTAGTACAAAAGAAGCGCAAGATGGGCCGGAGAAACACAAAGGCCATGAATGAACAAGTCAACGAGCTCCTAAACGCGGGCATCATCCGCCCAATCCGATACCAAACCTGGGTTGCCAACCTAGTGACGGTAGGCAAAGTAACCGGTGGATGGCGCATGCGCGTCGACTACTAGGACTTGAACAAAGCCTGTCCAAAAGATTGCTACTCTTTGCTGGAGATTGACCTCAAAGTGGATTCCCTTGCGCCTTACCGCTACAAATGCTTCTTAGACGCATACAAGGGCTACCACCACATCCAAATGGCAAAGTAAGATGAAGACAAAACAGCCTTCCGCACAGACATGGGCACATTTTGTTACACAAAGATGCCTTTCGGACTAAAAGCGCGGGAGCCACATACCAGCGCCTAATGGACAACGCATTCATTAACAAGATAGGCGTACGCTTGGAAGTGTACGTCGATGACCTCGTCATCAATAGCAAAGAACAAGAACACATGCTAGCAGACATTCAGAAAACATTTGATCAGCTGCGCAAGGTGCGCATGAAGCTCAATCCAAGCAAGTGTTCATTCGGCATGGAAGAAGGCAAATTCCTTGGCGTCATTGTCACACGCAACGGTTTTCGCGCCAACCCAGACAAGATATTAGCAATTGAAAGAATGCCTTCTACCGCATCAATCAATGAAGTACAGACACTCATGGGCCGCCTTGTGGCCCTCAATCGCTTCTTCTCCAATTATGCATCTAGGTCTTTTCCATTTGTAGACGCTCTGAAAAATTCTCTGAAAAAAAGTAATTTCCGATGGACTCCTGAGGCAGAAAAAGCTTTCCAAGAAATGAAACAGTGTCTTGTAAATTTGACTACTCTTACTGTGCCGTTACCAAAAGAACCGCTAACGCTATACCTCTCTGTCACGGAGAGGGCCATTGGCGCAGTACTCCTCGTAGACCGCAAGGGAGTTCAAACACCCATTTATTACATTAGCAGCACCTTGTTAGATGCGGAAACAAGATACTCAATAATGGAAAAACTAGTACTAGCACTAATACACGCCTCACGCAGATTGGGCAGGTATTTCCACGGGCACCCAATCAATGTCCTAATGGACTACAGAATCAATGACGTACTCCAAAATCCAAAAATGTCGGGTCGCCTAGCAAAATGGGCCATTGAACTTGGTGAACACACCCTCAATTACAAACCACGACCCGCCATAAAAGGACAAGTGCTCGCCGACTTTGCAACAAAAATACCAGCAGAAAAAGTACAAGATTGTCTGGCAAAGCAAGAACCTGTGCGCCCCACCAATGAACGTGAAAAATGGACCCTATACATTGACGGAGCTTCAAATAGCGATGGAGCAGGCGCGGGATTACGCCTAGTCAGTCCAAACAATAAAGAATACACATACGCTATCTGCCTAGACTTCCCCGCGACAAACAACGAAGCGGAATACGAGGCGCTGTTGGCAGGCCTCGGAATAGGGAACAAAATGGGAGCTTCCCATCTCGAGGCGCATGTGGATTCAATTCTTGTAGCAGGACACGTCAATGGAACATATGATGCACGCGATGCCACCATGGCGCTCTACCTTCAACAGGCCAAGTTGTCCATACGCAGGTTCGTCTCTTGTACTATTATTCATATCAATAGAAGTGAAAACAAGCCCGCGGACGCGCTGAGCAAAATGGCCTCAACGGTCTTCGAACACATGGGTAAAGATATCCGTGTAGAGTTGCAAGAACAACCATCTTTCCCGCTGCAACAAGTAAATGTCATCCAAACAAGCAATGCGTCCTGGATGACACCCATCAAAGCGTATTTGGCTTCTGGAACCCTGCCCGAGAACAAATCAGAGGCTCAGAAACTACGGTACAAAGCCCTACACTACCAACTTACTGACGGCGTCCTCTATCGCCGATCCTACCTAGGCCCGCTACTCCGCAACGTCGAATCCGCCGATGCCTCATTTCTCATTCAAGATATTCATGAGGGCATTTGCGGGTTACACACAGAGCCCATAATGGTGGTAGCCAAGCTCATGAACGCATGGTACTACTAGCCAGGAATGCACCCGGACGCAGTGGCAGTGTTGCGCAAATGCGACTCCTGCCAGCGTCATGCTCCAAATACACTACGCCCGAAAAATGACTTAGGGGTACGTTAAGTTTAAGTAATGATTTAGGGGATCCTCTAGCTCCTTGAAGGACCTGCACAAGGTAGCAGACACCGTTAGTCTTAACGCAGGAGGGGGCCTCCTGCGTTTGGACTCCGGCTTGAGAATAAGTATATGTTCGATTAGAGTTAAGGAATAATGAAGTAAAGAGTGTAAGAGTAAGGAGAAGAAGTGAGAAGTGGGTGTGTGGAATGACAACCTAAAGGTCTCCTTATATAGGCAGCAGAATTCTGTCCAGGAGCTCCCTTATGGTAGCATCCTTACTATACCTGGTTAGGATTGACTCTCTTTATGTTCCCTGCAGTGAGACTTTGCCCATTTGGTACACTTTCAGCTTTTACTACTTCCTAGGCATGGCTTGGAGCTGTGTGATGTTTTGTCTTATGCCCATAGTAATAAGCCAAAGTACCTTTTTACATTTCTAATGATTTTACTGTTTACTTTCTGCTGCATAGCTACCGTATGGCAGCCAAGCTGCCTTATATTAGCTGTTCAGCTCCAATAAATCAGGCAAACCTTAATACTTCACTTTGCTTTATTTTTTGATAAGGGATTAAACGTGGTCGTTTTAGGACCCACGTCATCAGTTGATGATAGAATCTTGAAATGGTTGATTGTTTACAAAGGATTCTTAGTGATAAAAATTTTTGTTTTATCACGTCATATTAGATTTTTCAATCTCATGATATTAACTGATTTGTATGATTGGGTCTCTTCGGATGGTAGATCGGGTGGGTTACTTTCGATGTGGGATCCTAGAGTTTTCAACAAGGAGGGGGTGGTTAAGTCGAATAATTGGATGCTTGTTTCGGGTAGATTCAAAGGGTGTGGGGAGGTGGTGAATGTGCTTAACGTTTATGCGCCGTAAACTTTAGCTAATAAGAGGGCGTTGTGGTCGGATATTGAGAGTTTGGTGGGTGAGGGGGAGGGGTTGTGGGTGGTGGCAGGGGATTTTAATTCGGTCAGAAGTGATGGAGATAGAAGGAATTCGGTCTTTTCTCCGGCGGATGCAAATGAGTTCAATAGCTTTATTGATGAGACTAATCTGCATGAATACTCCTTAAAAGGGAGACGTTTTACTTTTGTTGCAGGTACAAAGCTGAGCCGCATTGATCGGATTTTTGTCAATTGGAATCTATTCATGGCCTGGCCGAATGCGGAGTATATAGCTTTGGAAAGACATATTTCAGATCATTGTCCCTTAATGTTAAAGACGGTATCGAGGAACTTTGGTTCGAAGCCTTTCAAGTTCTACAACTCTTGGCTCGGACGAGAGGGTTTTGGTGACATGGTGAAGCAAGCGCTGGGCTCGAGAAGTTTTGAAGGGGAACCGGATGTTATGCTGATGCAAAAGTTCAAGTTTCTCAGGGATAGGATTAAGAAGTGGGTGGATGAATGCAAGAAAAAAGAGATGGAGGAACAAATTGTTTTAGAGAAAGAAGGAAAGGAGTTAGAAGAGGCGTTGGATATGCGTGAGTTATCGGAGGACGAGGTGTGGTCTTTAACAGAAATAAAAAAACGGCTAAAGGAACTTGATATATTTCGCCAAAGGGATTTGAAGCAAAAAGTGCGTTGTAATTGGGCTTCTTATGGGGATGACAATACAAAGTTTTTCCATGGATGCATCAACAAGAGGAAGGCGGCTAATTATCTTCCGGGTTTGATGGTTAACGGGGTTTGGGAATACAAGCCGCATGTGATCAAAAGGGAAGTTCTTGGTTTTTTTTAGGGACAAATTTAAAGAGGATGTGAAGATTAGACCGAAGCTAAATTGTTACGGGTTAAAGAAGGTGTCCGTGGATGAAGCGTCTATGCTCGTGGAAGTTTTTTCGGCTCAGGAAGTGAAAAGGGCGGTTTTTGATTGCGGTGTGGATAAAGCGCCAGAGCCTGACGGGTTTAATTTTCGATTCGTTCGTGCCTTTTGGGACGTATTTGAATCGGATTTTGTGGACATTATGCGCAGGTTTCATGAGACTGGTCGGTTCAACTCGGAGGTAGCTTCCTCGTTTATTACGCTAATTCCGAAGGTGGGTGATCCGGCGAAGTTAAGTGATTTTAGGCCGATTAATCTTATTGGGTGTATAAGTAACGTTGTCTCGAAGATCTTAGCTAATCGGTTGAGGCTTGTTATGGGTAGCATAGTCTCCGAACATCAGTCTGCGTTTATGGCAGGGAGGTATATTTTAGACGGGCCTTTGATGACGAACGAGATTATTACGTGGGCTAAAAAGAGAGGTAAAAAATTGTTTCTATTCAAAATTGACTTTGACAAAGCTTACGATAATGTCAATTGGGAATTCCTGTTATCGATTATGAAACAAATGGAGTTTCCTTCTTTGTGGTGCGAGTGGATGCGCGGTATTCTGGAGTCTGCTAGATCGTCAGTCCTCGTGAATGGTTCTCCTACCTTTGAGTTTGGGTGTCAAAAAGGTGTTAGACAGGCGGATCCAATTTCACCCTTTCTTTTTATTATTGTGATGGAGGCTTTTTCCGGGTTAATGAGAAAGGCTTGTGATATTGGTGCTTTTGACGGTTTACGGCTTCCTAATGGTGGTCCGATTCTATCCCACTTATTGTACGCTGACGACGCGATGTTAATGGGGGAGTGGTCATCTTTTAATTTCAAGAACATGAAGCGGATCCTAAGGATTTTTTATCTTTGTTCCGGGTTGAAAATAAATCTTCATAAGTCCACTCTATTTGGTATAGGTGTTAGTAATGATGAAGTTGCTAACGAGGCGGAGGTGTTGGGGTGCAAAACCGGTAGTATTCCGTTTGTGTACTTGGGAATTAAGGTGGGCGCTAACATGAATAGAGTTGCAAATTGGGAGCCGGTGGTTACTACTTTTAAGAAGAGACTATCCAAGTGGAAAGCTAATACGTTATCGATGGCCGGCCGGTTAACGTTGATTAAATCAGTGTTGGACAGTTTACCCACGTTTATTTTTCTCTTTTTAAGGCGCCCAAGGAGGTTATTCAAACGCTAGAAGGGTTGATGAGACGCTTCTTATGGGGAGGTACCGAAGAGGTTAGGAAAATGAGTTGGGTGTCTTGGCAGAATGTGACGAAAGACATTAAGCATGGCGGGTTGGGTATTGCTAGATTGGAGGTGAATAATAACGCGATGTTAGCTTAATGGATTTGGCGTTACTTAAATGAGAGTTTAGCTATGTGGCGAAAGGTGATAGTTGCTTTCCATGGGTCTAGCCGTGGATAGGGCTTAGTTCCGGTCAATATGTCTTTTACGGGAGTTTGGAAGAATTTGGCTAAGTTTTGGAACGCTCATAAGATTGAGGGGATGGGACTTAACAGTTTGATCACGGCCAAAGTGGGGAATGGGAGCATAGTCCGATTTTGGCTTGATTCTTGGATAGGAAGCCAACCATTAAAGGACGTTTACCCAGAATTATTTACTTTGGAGCGGCATAAACGGGTGAAGGTGAAGGACCGGATTGAAGTGATAGGAGGGATTCGGAGAATTAGATGGGATTGGATTCGTGCGCCTTCTTCTTCGTTGGAAACGGGTCAAAGACAGTAGCTTGAGGGACAATTAGCGCACGTTGCTGTTGGTGATTCTTTCGACGAGTGGAGGTGGGAGGACGGGAAGGGAGAGGGGTTCTCGGTTAGTGTGGTTAAGAAATGGATGCTTGGTGCGATTAATGCCGGGGATAGTTTTGGTTTCTCGTGGAGTAAGTGGGTTCCGAAGAAATGCAACATATTTATGTGGAGGGTTTATTTAGATAGGCTCCCTACTAAGGAGGCGCTCATTCGTAGAGGTATTTCGGTGGAAAACCCGAGGTGCGTGTGGTGTGATGGTGTTCACGAAACGGTTGAACACATACTTACAGGGTGTTGGTTTGGGTCCGGTGTTTGGAATGTGATTACGAGTTGGTGCAAGATTCCGGGTTTCTATGTTTTTCACGTAAAGGACATAGTAGAGATGCATGATTCGCACGGTTTGGTGGGGGACAAAAGATTGGTGGTTCATGGTTTATTGATCATTGCGTGTTGGAGGATTTGAAAAGCGAGAAACAAGAAGATTTTTGAGAACAAAGAGATGAAGATTGTCGAGGTTGCCGCGGATATCAAGATCTTGGGGTTCTTTTGGTACAAGAATAGATACAAAAATGGGATAGTCGATTGGGATAGATGGAATAGATTTGATATTATGTAATTATGTAATTTTGGCTGTCTTGTATTGTGGTTTTCGGCTTCTTTCCCTGTCTTGGGGATAGCTTGCCGGTTGGTGGTTTAATAAAAGTTATCTTTCAAAAAAAAAAAAAAAAAACTATTAAGAAACTACAAATGTTATTATGATGGGAAAATATAAGTTAAATAGGTAGTTTCTAATTTTAAGACAAGTTGCCCCACGCAATCCTTAATCGGGCCACAATCTTGCATAGTAACTAAAAGTGTCTCTTTCATCCTGTTGTGTTTTTTGTCTCCATACAAACAAATTGGGCCTTCTACAAGTAGTCAAGTACACCCCTAATAATTGGTAATAACATTTTAGTCCCTAGGTTTTCTTGTGTGTTACACTTGCTCCGATCATTGCTTTAGGGCCATTCAAGGTTCTTTGGTGGGGTTGAGATTTTGGTTTTATGCTAAGATATGGTTCTTAGAAAAGGTGTTTAGTTCTATCCCTCGTGTAAGAACACATGATCAATCGAGGGAAATCTAAAAGATAAGTTGGGTCTAAAAATATTTCTTAGTTGATACGATCATACAATCTCGGATGTGATGGCAAGGGGATACCCATAAACGCGAGTTTGTTCCATAATATAAACCGGAGATGCATAAAGCAAGGTCTAGTTAAACTAGAACCTTAACAAAAATATTAGGCCTTTCAAATAAGAATTGTCTATACCCTTATTCGGGTTTAATTCCATAAGGGCCCGCTTAGATATTGATTACTAGTTTTGGGTTTGTTCAAGGCTTTCAGGTCAAATCAAATTTTTATGAGCCGCATCTAGGAAGCTCGGGATTTATCCCTTTCGCGCACGGCGCACATATGACATGATCTCAACACACACGTTGCAATCATTGGTTCAAAAAGCACTTGAAAATAATATCATGTTCTTTGTTAATAAAAAAAAGGATCATTGTTACATTATATAAAACTTAAAAAATGACAAAAAAAAAAAGTCATGGAAATATGACGTGCCCATTATAAATCGTTGACAACATACATTACATATTGAACTAAGTAACAAATGTTTCTTAGGATGGGGTCGATAAAGAAACTACAACACATATAAAAGGATGAAAACTAGTGAAATTATATATGCTTATTTAAACTAGTGAAATTTTCAAATGACAAAACATGATTATAATCTCACACTTTCAATATGGTTTTATATTAATTTTAATAATCAGTCCTTTATCTTTTGGAATGCTAATAACAAGTCCTTGTCGTTTCATAAAGATAATATCTAGTCTTCTTTGGTAGCAACAAAAGATAAAAGGGTAGCGAAGCAATGTAACTTTCAGTCAGATATTGGCAATAAAGAGGAAGATACAGTTTGAAAGCGGCATGAGGCCTACGAATACAATTATGTTCTTTCTGTTTTTTTACCTTCTAAATTTATGCTATCGTACTCTTGGGTCCCCGACAATCATAAGTGTTACATTTTAAGTACTTATTTTTGCAACTTGCAAACATCAAAGACCAAGAGTTAGTTATTTTGAGGACAAAATTTGGATTTGGCCCAAAATTTGATTGTGATAACTCAACATCAAGTACGTGGACTTATGATCTTTTTGTGATTTTCTGATGTTTGATGGAACCAAATAACTTGAATTATAAGATTTATAACATGTGTGTTATTATTATTATTATTATTATTATTATTATTATTATTATTATTATTATTATTATTATTATTATTATTATTGTGCATTCTAAACAGTTTGCTGGTGTGATTTATGTGAATATACACTATAACAATACCAAATTATCGAGCCATAAGATGTCTTTAGACCAAGGGGTTGTTTGTTAGGATTGTCTGATTAAGTGTTGAATCATTAAGAGGATTTCGAATGATTCAACACCTCTTATTAGCTGAATAGTTAAGATCTTAATGGAAACATTCAAATGTTTTTTTTAGTTGAAACAAACGCTCTTAATACTGAATGGCTAACAGGCTAACAAACACCCCCTAATTGCCCCATAATTGTTGTAGCTTCTAATCCAAGTTTATGGGGTGGAACCAAGAAAAAAGTTACCTATACACAAGTGGTAGACCATGTGTAATGGTTAGGAAATTTCAAGCCCCTCGTTTGGGTATTTTTTGAAAAGTGGCATGTGGGTCTCACTAGGGGCTTGAAAGAGCTTGAAATCAAAAAGTGGTGTAATGATTTCCAGCCTCTAGTGGGACCCAATTATTATTTATTTATTTATTTATTTATTTTTTGAAATCTAAAACAAATAATATTTCATTCAACAAAAATAAAAAAGTTATAATAACATAAATAAAAAAACCACGAAAATACTTTAAAAAAAATTACGAACAAACTAAAAAAAACCCTACAATCTAAAGATTGTATTTAGCACGAATTTATTGCGTACGCATATTAAATAATATTAAGGCATTACCTGTTAGTCCCTCGGGCGACCTCGATAAAAACTCGATGTCATTCTCCATTTGACGTGCCTCTTGAATCTCGTCGAACTTCTTGTGTTCGGCGGCCCTCTGTTGCATAGTCTCCAACTACCTAGCTCCAAGGTCTCGTATATGTTGAAGATGTCGATTCATCTCTTCAAAATCTTCTTTCAACTCGCCAGCCATCGAAGACGACTCCGCACGTCCACCCTTTTCGCGCGCTTCTTCTACGGGGCAGTCGAGGCAACTCCTTTCTTCTGCTTGAACCTCCTCATTTAAATCCACGTTCCGAGCATCTGAAGTGGGCATCTTTGGATCAATCGAAGAAGAGGTTTTCGACCATTTGGCTTTGTGCCTAGTCGACATCATGCCTGGTACGTTAGCCCATTTAGGGCTTTCCTTTAGAAGCTCCCAACACCTCATGTACGCGAACGTCCTACGTTCTGCGTTGTATACCTCCAACGTTTTCTTCAAAATATCCACATTGCTACACCCGCTACCCCAATTATCCTTCATTCGGTGGAAAACTTCTTGAAACGCATGGCATCTCCCATTTATGTCGGTCCATTTTCCTGAAATCGAGTTAGGTTCCTGATATTCTCCTCTACCCATCTCCTTGAAAAACGTGTATCGAATCCTTGTCCAAAACAGAGAAGAACCTTGATAGTTAGCTACAAAAATTAAAACACATATGTTAGTATACTTTTTTTAAAAAAAATTATATAACAAATATATTATTATACTTAAAAAAAACACTTACCAACATCAGGATCTTCCGAAATGTCTAGCCACGCACTTGTGGGCGCATACTCCTCGTCTTTGGTCCATTGTTGATAAGGCTTTCGTGTACGTGTGGGCGCCTCTCCCTTTTTTATTCGAGCATTTTTTGGGTTGAGAGCTCTCAGGTGGGCGCTCGGGTTGCGTCTCCGGCACGTATTCGGGTTCTTCTTGAGACCCCGACATACCCTCTACGCTAATATGAATATTACCGTATCCCATCGGACTTTGAAAATATTGTTGGGGGCATGTTTAGTAGTTGTGAAAACTCCATCGTGTTCGTGTCAAAATCTTGAAGGTTAAAGGTTGATTGCGGTTGGGTGGTGTTTGGGCGATGCGCGTTTGGATTGCCTGGGCGAGATGGAACACCGAAAGTGGGCAGAATGGATTCATTTTTTTAAGATATGAGAGATTTTTTATAATAATGGGAAGAATGTATAAAGTGTTGTGTATAAAAAATGAGGTTGGTTGGGTTTAAATAGGTTTTAAATTTGAATTAAAAATTTGTTTTTTTAAACGGCTACTTCAAATAATAGTAATATTACCGTTGCAAGTCCCTCCCACACGTGGCACAATTGGATCGGGGAATGAAATGGAGTTTGTGGGGTGAATAATTTGGCGCTTGCCCGGTTAGCGCCCGTTTGGCGAAGAGGTTGGCGGTGTTTGAAACGCGAAGGGGATTGAAATTTGCCCTTTAATGCCCTTTCATACTATTACTACATGTGGTCTTAGGTGGTTATATGGGTGGGTCTGTCGAATAACGAGCTGAAATGTTCGTAAAATCTATCTATACATATAATAAACCAAAGTCATTTTAATGACATGACACTCAAAGATGCATTCTCTTCCTTAAGTGTGTCATGTGTCATCCCATGTGGCATTGAGATATTTTAGGAAAAAAATAATTTAAAAACAAAACTTGATTTTTAACCCTCATGTTTCTCCCATAATTTTTAAACGTTAATATCTTTAATATACGAGATTTTTAAAGAAAAAAATTACACCAAATTAACGAGTGTTTTATTATCTTTCCAACGAGTACCATAGTGTTATATAAAAAACGGAGAATTTTTTTTTGTGGATTTTGTTCATACAGGAAAAAAAACACAAAGTGTTCAGTAAATCATTAATCATGTATAGGTAAGTCACTAATTATGTTCAAATCAGTAAATATGAATTTTTTTTTTCAACCAGAGCCGAATAGGTTAATAGAGTTATACGTTGTTTTAAGTTAGGTATCAATATTAGTATGTTAGAGTTGTACATTTGTTTAATCTTTAGGATAAGTGTTAATATTAGAGTTACATTAAAGTTTTACATTCTTTTAGGTTAGGTGTTAGCATTGGAGTTGTACGTTGTTAATTTGTTTTAAGTTAGATATTAATATTAAAGTTATACATCAGTCTATTTCATATGTAAAATTAATGTATCATATTAAATTTCTCAACCTGGGACGCTCCCGGGGTATAATCTAGTTATTAATATGCTGATAATAAGAAGGAAAACTATATTAAATTATAAAATGATCAAATTTCTAATTTTAAGGCTCGTGCTAATTTCATAAAATAGATGCATACAATGATTGATTTTTTTTAAATGCGACAGTTAGACTATAAGGAGTGGTGGGGGGAAAGAGGGGGATGAAGCGTCATGTGGTACTTGTGGGGCCCTTGTGGGGGGGAAAATAATTGTGGGGAGTGGAAGGGGGGGAAGAGGTGGGGGGAAGTGTCATGTGGCATTTTGTTTTTCTTTTTTTTTTCTTTTTATAATAATAATAATAATAATATAAACCGAAAAATATATTAAATTAATTTAATAATAAATAATTAATATTAAATTAATAAAAAAATAATTAATATTTAATTAATAAAAAAATAATTAATATTTAATTTGATAAAATTTTAATTAATATTTAATTTGAAAGTTTGAATTTCAAATTTTCCCCCACTGCTCCACACAGTACAAACATTAATTTTTCCCACCCATACGTTTGAATTTGAAATTTTAAAATTGAAACTTTGAATTTCAAAGTTCCCCCCCCCCCCCCCACTGCTTCATACTTCTAACCCTATAAATACAACCCCTAACCAAATTCTCATTCACACCTATTCCTCTTCCCTAAAGCAATGAATAACATGGGTGACAATTTTCAACCTCCTCTCCTGCAGTACTCTCGCCGGGTCCGGGGACGGGGCCGCCCTCAAAGACTACCATTCACCTCCTCTCCTCTTCCTACTGCTACACAACCTCCACTTTCTCCTCTTCCTCCTCTTCCACAACATTGGTTATTTCCCGCTCCTCCTCCTGCTGCTGCACAACCTCCACTTTCTCCTCCTCCTCCTCCTCCTCAACATTGGTTATATCCCCCTCCTCCTCCTGCTGCTGCTGCACAACCAACATCTCCTCCTCCTCCAGCCGATGATGACTGGACGGATGAGGAATTAGTCTCGGCCATGGAGTATGTAATGGCCCAGACAGGTATGGAGCGATTAAGGTTGTCTCCCCCTACCACCTGGGCTGCTTCAGTTCAGGCTACCTCCACCCCTATCCCCCAACACCAGACTACCCCCATCCCCATCCCCCAACACCAGACTACCCCCATCCCCACCTCCCAACACGAGACTTCCCCAACTGAGGGGGACTTGGAAGCCCTCCGGGAGATTGAGGAGGAGGAACTCTACTGGAGCCGACCTAGCCTTCCTAGTGAGTGCTACTACTTCCCCTCGGATGCAAGATCCGATGGACGGGATAGCTCACGTTCCCTCTCACCCGAGTACGTCACCCTACCCTGGGAATGGGACAACTACTCTCCATAGTGGAGAGATTTAGGATTAAATAAGTAATCTAGGATTTATTTATGTTTAAATAAGTAATTTAGGAATTATTAGGATTATGTAATGGTTGTTTAAGTGTGTAATGGTTATTAAGTAATTTATTATGTAATGTTTTTTTATTTATTTTATTTATTTAATTTCTTTTTTTTAAAAAAAAAAACCCGGCAATTGAAAAAAATAATTAGATTGTTTTTTTTTTATTTTTTAATGGTTAAAATAAAAACCTACTCCCCCAACCAACCCCTCGCTGCCACGTGTCCCCCTACTCCCCCCCCCCCCCCACGCCGGTGAAGCCCTCCCCGCCCCCAGCCCCACGCCATCTTTCCCGCCCCTCCCGCCCCCACTCCTTACAGTCTTATGCTTCTACAAACACTCCATCAATGTCTAGGTGTCATGTCACCATATCCTGATCATGTGGTCTAGTGGTAAAAGGGTCAGTTCTCTTTTTGGGGGAGCCGGGTTCGATTCTCACGGGAGGCATGTGATGGATACCGTAGGTGGTTGGGAAGTGATGGAGAGACCCTTGACCCTTGTGGTCATGGGTTCGACTCCTGATCCCTCCAGGTTTTACCGGTTCACTATCGTCGTGCCTTCGGGCGGGTTTGTGGGCCGGGTTTTCCCTGGAACAGGAGACGGGTGGGCCGAAGGGCTCTGTCCATACGGACTAAAGGCCGTTTGGGGCCCCTTTCGACCATTGAGGGCCGCGTACAGAGTACCCGACAATACTTTAGTTGATCGTTAAAAAAAAAAAAAAAGGTGTCATGTCACCATAATCGATGGCAAGGTGTCATTTTAGGCGTACAACTAAAAACAATAGTCATTTTCAAAGTATCTATAACAAACTAATTAGACTTTACGATCTGGGACGTGAACAAGTCCCGGCGCGAGCGAGGATTCAGTCCGATGCTCATCCACAACTAGAGGTGAACAAATTGTTTTTTTTTAGGAACCGGTTCCGGTTTGGAACCGGTCCGCTACAGTGTCGGTTCCGTTCGAAACCGGTTCCGGTCCCGGTTCCATCGGTTCCAAAGGCCAGTTTTTAAGACTGGTTCTGATTTGGTTCGGTTCCGGTTTCGGTTCTTACGCGCACAAATAAAAAATAAATAAATAAGCCGATGGCAAAAAAAATAAACATAAAATTACGACTTTTGTTTTTTTTTTTTTAGTATTTCGAAACAAAAACATGGAAAATGAAATTAAAACTTTCTACTAACGTGTTTTTTTTTTTGCCATTCGACATAAGACACAAGTCGAAATAACCATTTTCGCCAAAAAGTTCGGCGTTTCGTGTCGTCTCGAAATTTTAAACAATGGTATGCTCGTTTATGAACCGGTTTGGGATGGGTTTGAAGATGAAGCCACGGAATGATGTAATAAAAGCAAAGCGAACACAATATTAAGTGCATACGATAGCGGTTTTTGCGTTTTCGAGTTGTTTCTTTTGGCGGTTTTGAGTGTTATGATCAACCAAAACATCCAAAACCTATTTATACTAAACAAGGGTGGCAAAATGGTCATTTTGGGTGAAAAAACGGCTAGTTAACGGCTATAAACGAGCCCAACGATCAAAAAAACGAATTTGGCCTATTCTAACGGTGGAACCGGTTCTGGAACCGGTTCTGGGACCGGTTCTTGAGATCGGTTCCGGTTCCGGTTCCGAACCGTTTTTGGCTAAAATAGTGGAACCGGTGCTGGAACCGGCGGTTCCTAGAGCAACCGGAACCGGTTCCACTGTATACCGGTTTGGAACCGGAACCGGTTCCGGTTCGGTTCCACGGTTCCGGTTCTAGAACTGGTTTTTTTGTTCACTTTTATCCCCAACCACAACAGCCCACGCGAACAGCCTCGGCGCAAGTACATGCGATGGTGGTCGTGTGCGTTAACGAGAGTAAGTGACATTTGATCGCGTCGTTGCTTACCCCAACCACAACAGGGTCAAGTGATCGGGTTACTTGAGAGCCAAGTTTGGTGGCCGTGCCTGCTCACTAACGGCCCATAACAGATAGTCTTAAAAACATGTCTACCATTAAAACTTCTTAAAAACAAAAAGTTAAATATTTATAAGACCCACCGTAGTGGGGCGTGGTTTTTGCAAAAAAATGAAAAATAACGCCCCAAACACCAAAACATAGGGGCACTCTTTTTCAAAAATAGGTTGGGGCTCTATATAAATAACGTCGTACTAATTATTCTCCCTCCAATCAAATTGTGCCACATCATACTCTCTCTCTCTTATTATTTTTTACTTTAAAAAATATAACAAAATATTAATAGGGGCTTTATAAATAAAGCCCCACCACTACACCTCTTTTTCACTTTATCTCTTCATGCTGACTCAGCTGTTACGTAGACCAATCAGAAAAGGGGCCGCTACACATGATCTAACAAACTAGTAAATAAATATCATGTCTTATATTTTTATACTAAGTTCTCACTTATCCATCATGCCATTTTAAACTTTTACATCAACTTAACATTTTAATTTTTTATTTTAAAAACATTCATTTACTTAATAAAAAAACCCTTTTGAGAACATTTGTTCTTAAAAGCACATGGAACGGTTTGTTTCTAAAAACATTTGTTCTTCACGTCACTCACGCAAGATGAAGGCGGGGAACTACGTTCTCGTGAGGTCACTACCCTCTCACGAGTACCACGCCGTATGGCCTAGTGAGATTATTACTTCCTAAAATTGGTTATATGACTAATTTTAAACTGATTAATTTATTTAATATAGTTAGGATAACATTAAAATAAAAAGAAATAAACTTCTCTTAATATTTGTGAACACATCACCCCTGTAGTGCAGTGTGGATGGTCCCCTTAACCGGCTGACCCAATCCACGGGTCTGACCCGGGCCATGGCGCAGCCTTTCAGACGCTAGGAAGCCGCCTCTATATCTTTTTTGGTTTTTCCTAACAGGGTTGTACCGTACAACTACTATATGCAACGCAACTTGCACACTCATCATCATCATCATCGCCACTTGCTCTAGCCCCGCCATTTTCATTTCGAATCCACTCGGACCACTCCATATCTTTTTATTTTTTCATATATTATATAAATAAATACGTAACCTTTCTTTACTTTACATAACTGGTTTTTTTATCAGTTGTGCGTTGCGGTGACATGCGGTGTGGTCAAAACATAGACTGACTAAACGTACAAGGGCTAAGCTTTGTGAGGGCGAGGGGGTGCCTTGACCCCTACCGATTTGTGCTTAGTAGTTTAAATTTCTTCGGTTTTATTCAAAAGTTTTGTATTTTTTTGAGTTCGGCCCCCACCGATTTGAAAAAAAAATTGGGTTTCATGATTTTCGGCCCTCACCATCCAAAAATTCAAGTTTCGCCGCTTTAAATGTATAATATGTGACCCAAGTCATATGAATAAAACGTACAAAATAAAGCACGAAAAGAATACCAAATTTACCTCAAAATATAGACAAACTAAAAATTATACGAAAAAAGTATACTAAATTTATGTCAAAATATAGACTAACTCGAACTTACACCAATTATGTGGTGTGATTGTGTATAGATTATCATTATCGACCGTTTACATCAAAACGTAGACCAACTCGAATTTAATCGTCGAATCAAAACGTATGACATTTGACCCGACTCGTTTTCAAGCAAAATTAACTCGATTTATACTGACACACCTATAAAAATAAAAACGTAAGAAATTAGTTTTACGGTAAGATCAAAAGTTTATAAACTGGAGGGGTCAACATGACATTTGCAATGTTAGAGGGTTACTTTTAACATTATAGAGAAGTTTTGAGTATAATGAGTTACATGTCAAAGGTTTGAGGGTTAAAAACGTTAAAAAGTAGGGGTACATTTTTTTTTTTGTCAAGTTAGAAAATAAAGGGGTCATTGTTATCAAGCTATAAAGTTAGTTTTGTCAAATCATAAACTTAAGGGGTAATTTTTTTCACTTTTAAAAAGTTGAAGGGTTGATAATTAAAGAGCATGGTAATCAACCATTATCATATATTATTTATAAATGGGTGCTAATGAATATTGCCGCTTTCACGTTGTAGTGGCTGGTTGGTTTTTTTTTATGCATCTTTAGTTGTTTTAAGTCTATACGTATTGTATGTTACGGATATGATAACAAAAATGTTGTCGGTTCAGTTTGTTAGGTTGTTGCTGTGTTTGACGAGGTGCCCGGGTTCGAGACTTACAAGTGGTTTTTGTTATTTGCCTTATTACGGTTTTGAGTTTTTGTTTAGTGGGCGATAGGTGGTGGCTTTAGGTACTATACACGTGTCCAGGCGACACAAAATTTTCACTTGAATGATAAATGTGTTTCATGCATGAAAGGAAAACAACACAAACATTCCAACCGACCCAAGAAAGTTAACTCTGTTAGTATTCCGCTTGAACGCCTACATATGGACCTCTTTGGACTTGTGAAGCTCAAAAGCATCAACGGAGATCTATATTGTCGGTTATGTGGAGACTAATGAAAACTTTATTATTGAAGGAGACGTTGATTTTGCTGGATCTCTGGTTGCTCCTAAGTCTACTAAACGTGGACGAGTCAAGACTATGTCGAAGAAAGACACTAAGAGAACGAAAAAGCAAAAGGAGATCGATGTTTTGCTAAAAGGGAAGAAGGTTCCTGAAGTTTCATCTGAACAAACCACGAGCAAATCTCCAAGCAAAGAACCCTAGATAAAGAAGAGGAAAGCTAGTGAAGAAGTGGTTGTTACAAAGAAGATTGCCACAGAATCTACAACACAACAAAATCCTGACACTGTATCCAAATCACTGAAGAGTACTCTATCCAGTCTAAACAAACCCACGTCATCTTTCAAACCTCAAACTGAATCTAGTTCACAACCATCTATGAAAGTTTCTGAAGATGTGATGAATGTGGTAAACCAACTGACCTCCAAGATAATGAAATTCTTTACAAAGCATGAGAACGAAATCAAGCAAATGAAGGAAAACGAAAAAGATATGCTTGAGATTGTGATCAAATCGAAGGAGAGACAGGAAGTTGGAAGAAGAAGTCATAAACCTGCAGATTGAGAATTCTGAATTGAAGTTGTCTAATCAGAAGAACCAGAAAAGGATGGTGGCTATAGAGAAGAAAAATGAGAAACTGAGAAAGATAATTGATGATCTATATCAGAATACAACACAGTTAAAAGGTGCAGATGATTCGGTTAATGAGGAAGAAGAACAACAAGAAGAAGAAGAAGAGAAAGTTGATTATGAAGATTCTGATAAAGATGATTCATCAGATGATGGTGATGATAATGAGAAAGGTAAGGATGCTAAAGGTTCATCAGATTCAGATGATGATAAGGATGATGATGATGTGAACAAGTATTCCTATGAAGCGAGAGAGAAGGAAAAGAAAGAAAAGTCAGCAGGATCAAGCTCTGGGAAAGGTAAAGGAGAAGTTACTGAAGCTGACAAAGAGATATTGTTAAAGAAGTTGAAGAAAGGTTACGTCTCAGCCAAATTTACCACCAAGTTCAGAGAAATTATTGTTAATAATGACATGAAGTACCGTCTGGAATATCCTGAGCCTAAATTGGAAGATGGTGAAGTTAGTATTGAGATTTCTAGAGAAATTCTTAAAGGTGTAGCTCAGCAAGTTGGTATAACATTTGAAGAGTTTATTCAAAGAAAAGATATTCCAAATTTACCAGTTTGCAACTAGGACATCATTCAGATGATTCTAACGTGGAATTTAATGAAGTGGAGATTGACTATATCTTGCATGAAGAGTATCCTGAGTATTACAATGTGAAAGATAACACTAGTGTCTCGTTACTTGATGATTCTGTTCTGCGTGAAGCTGAAAAGGTTGCTGATGCGAAAGGCAAGAAGATTATTGATGAAATCTTGTCTGATGAAGGAGAAAAGGCATCTGTGTCAAGAAAGTCTGATGCTTTATTGAACTACTTGAGGAAACTACGTGAAGCAGATAAAACATACCCAAACCACCAGTACATGGAGATTTCTACTGCTATCATAACCAATCATTCAAAGGATGAGCGATAGCATGGAAATTCTTTCCTCAGTTGAGATGTATCGGTATAAAGTGGGAAAGAGGCATATTGTATTTTGGACACTTTCATGATATCAAGACTCTTCCCTATTAGGCTGTGAGAGATGTATGTAGACATGATCTTACTGGTGCGTCTGTATTGGTAGAATATAAGGCGTAGAAGAAGACGAGAGAGAGCTTGACGAAATGGGATATGTTTAAGCCACAATATCCTAAGAGAATCATTCACAAGAAGATTAATCCAGATAACAATCTACCATATGTGACTTTGAAGTATAAGCCACCCGTTTGCATGAAGAAAATTCCGTTAATGCCAATGGAACAAGATTTGAGCAAAAACTTTGCTTTTTGGTATTACGACTGGGGTGCGGCCAAAGAGGTGATTGTGATGGATAAAGAAGACAAGAGGAAGATATGAAAGAAGTTGAGAATATTTGATCCAATGTGGTCGATTAATTGTTCGAAGAATGACATCGAAACGCTGTATTATAATCCGATCCACTTTGATGCACTTGACATTGAACAAGAATGGAGATTCCAAGCAGTTGTCAAGTTTTGCTTTGCATTTGAAGTCAACGCAGCTTGTGACTACAAGGGGTTGCTTGGAAATCATGCTTTGAAGCTAAAGAAGCCGATTCATAAAGAAGCTGGAAAAACAAAGTTGGCGAAAGATAAGCTGAAGTTTGTGGAAGATACGAACAAGATCAAACAATCCAAGCTACAGACAAGGGGGAGTTTGTAGACGCATATTTCATATATATGTCTGTAGCTTTTGGATTACAATTGACAAAATTGACAAAGATTGGAAGATTTCAAGTTTTTATGTTTTGGTTCAGGTGATCGAAGGGTTGAACCAATTTGTTAAGGATCGAACGAGTAGTTTATTTGTTGATTCAAACCTTTGCAAGGTTGAACAAGTTGATTCGACATCATTTAAGTTCGAATGAGTTTTCTTATATATAGGTGTTAGGTGGTTACGGTTATTATGTTAGTTGGTCAGTTGTGTGTGTGTTCTAGAGAGTTCTTTTACACCTTAAAGTGTGTGTTTAGATTAACTTCAACCTGTAATCATTTTATTGATCTAAAGTTAATGAAAACATGTTGAAAATGTTTTCTATTGTGTTTTGATTACGGTTTTTATCATTTTGCATGATATTCAGGGTTTCTATACTTGATACGTCAGTACTCGTGTGATATTATTGTTTCTTTGTTGAATCCGATCCTACATGAGGTAGTGTGCTAAAAATGTTTGTTAAGTATGAAATCAGTTATATTTTGAGGATGGTTAAGTTTAGGATGCAAAAGACTAAGATTTGACTACTATGTTCAGGATATCAAAGTGATTGACAAAAAATAGACAGCTATATCCTTAGGATGAAACTGGGTGAACAACAAGATTAATAATGCAATCAGAAATGAAATGAATCAACACAAGAACGCTTGATATACGAGGAAAACTCTTGATCAATGTTGATCTCCGGCACAAAACCTCGGGAAGAAACTAATGCCCCTGCCTTTGTTATTATTATTATTATTATTAAGTATAAAATTGAGTATTACAACTTTGTAAGTGTATGAACAATTAGCAAAGATTACAATGAGTGTTGTGCGAGTGTCTGTTAGCTAAAAGAGTGAAAGAATAGCAGAGAATGTGTCCTATGATCGTCCATCACACCCCTAGTTATAGTAAGAGATTACAACTTCCATCCCGAGATATCTGGGATATCATCAAATAAGTCTACTAGCCGTTTGAGAGTCTCCCACGTTCACACAAGCTCCAAACGTTCATCAACTAAGTCGCCGAGAATCCAGCAAGACCTAGTCAAGAGTCATATTCGTTCAAACATTACCTACATTCGAATAAATTTAAGGTAAATTGTTAGTCCATCTTCAGGATGTACATAAGACGATACACAATTATATCCTGAACCCGACATTATCTTTAGTATCCTGAGGATATATAATAAAGAATGGAGTAAATTCCTTTTTGAGTCCCTGAGTTTTCTTGATTTTAACTACTTGAGTCCAACATTTTCATTTTTAACATACTGAGTGCTAGTGTTTTAAGTTTGTTATGGTTTGAGTCCAATTTTCTAACTCTGTTAGATTTTTTCTGTTAATATTTATGAAATGACCAAAATACCCCTACCATTAAAAATAAATAATTATTAAATATTATACTTTATTATTGTCACCTCACCCCAATCCCACCCCTACCCCCTTTCTTTCTTTCTCTCTCTATCTCTCTCTCTCTCCTCTGTACAATAGCCCCTTTTCTCTCTCCCTGCACTACCTTCTCACCAGAAATCAACCATCATCACCTAGAAACCAAAGGGATGAGTTGTTTGATAACAAAGGGATTTTTTTATTATCACAAAAAAGGGATGGATTCTGGGATTGTATCCGAATTGCCCGCTCGTAACTCAATTGTGTATCTCACTGTAATATAAAGATCCAAAGAACTTATAAGGTTGATGTACAAGCAACTAAAGCTTCGTTGCAAAATAAGATTCTGGAAGACATGTCCAAAGCAATGTTCAACCTTTAATGATTGTTGTACACTTCACTAAAGCTTCATTGCCATGAAAAGGTAGATTCTGGGATTATATCAGAATGGGTATCAAAGGTTTATGGTGGTGTTTGCAAAGATGGTGGTCGTGCTTATGGCTGTCGAAGGTTGGGTCTTGAGGATTGTATCCAAATGGATATGTTGATTATGGAGTTGCAGAGATCTGGTAGGTAGGAGGCGATTGAGGGGCAGGTTTTAATCGGGTATTTTGGTAGGCAAGTGGTGGTCGATGGGAGGAGTTGCGGTGGTTCGATTGACGAATGGGCATGTGGTGGTCGATGGGAGAAGTTGTGGTGGTTCGATTGACGAAGCTAGCAGCTGTGGTGGTCGATGATGGTGGTTTTGGTGGGTTGCAGGTGGATGTGGTCGTGGTGGGTTACAGGTGGAGGTGGCCGGTTGTAGGTGGTTGGTGAGGCGACGGTGGTGGTGGTTTTGGTGGGTTGAAGGTGGAGGTTGTTGTGGTGGGTTGCAGGTGGAGGTGGTTGGTGAGGCGACGGTGGTAGTGGTTTTGGTGGGGGTGGGGGTAAGGGGGAGAAAGTGTGTGCAGGTGTGGATTTGGGGGTGGTGGTTTATGGTTCAGATCCGGATTTGGGGGGTTAGGGTTCAGATCGATGTGGTGTAGTGGTGGTGATTTATGGTGCAGTGGTGGTGGGATGGTCGATGTGGTGTGGTGGAGGGGTGGAGAAGAAAGTGTGTGTGTGTGTGTGTGTGTGTGAGAGAGAGAGAGAGTGTGTGTGTTGTGTGTGAGAGAGAGCTTTATTATTATTATTATATTTTATTTATGCATTAAAGACTTGTACGTTATACCTTATGCATTACAGAGTTGTACCTATGTGTAAAATGACTGAGATACCCTTATAGTTAACTGACTTGGTTAACGACGTTAGAAAATTGGACTCAAACCATAATAAACTTAAAAATGAAAATGTTGGACTCAAGTAGTTAAAATCAAGAAAACTTAGGGACTCAAAAAGGAATTTACTCCAAAGAATGAAGTAAATATCATCCTAAGAGTTTCACCACCAACAATCACCTTCCATTTCATTTCACCCAAATGATGGCATTTTAATTTTTTCCGTTAGTTTAGTTGAGGAAGAACTATAGAAGGGAAATGATGGCATTAATAATGTTAAACGTTTTGAACCAATCTCAATTTTAATCCGTTCATTTTTTATTTTTTTCCCATGAGAAAGCATAAATTCAATTCATTTATCAATTGATGCTTGGCAAGCGAAAATTATAAGCTTGGATTGCAAAGAGGTGGTGTATACTCCTGTCCAACATGATGAAGGTCCTTCTGGAAAGGATGCAACGGTGGAGCCTGAGCAAACCATCCTAGAGATAGCCAAGGAGACTGAAACTACAGTGGGCAATGAGGATAATAATGTCTGGGTCTGGGCCCACTTTTTTAGAATCTTTGATGTGGTAGTTTAAGGGGTTCTTGCTTGTGATCAATTTCAGACAATTTAGTTTTTGTATGTATTTAAACAATTAGAAGGTTGGGGTGGAGGGATCCTGTGTTTTCAGGATGAAGCCCCAATTCTTCTCTGACCTGGCCTTGAAATGTTGACCCGTGGTGGATGGGTCCTGGTTTAGGATGAAGCCAGGGATTGACATATTTTATAAATAAATAAAATGGCAAACTTTTGGTTTTATATCCTGTGCAACTTCCCTTATTATCCTGTTATACTTATAACAAACAAACAAGTAGGATAGAAAAGAAATCTGATTGAGGTATACCTTGAGCTTTAGATGAGTCAGCAAACAATCCTAAGATAACTTGTTAAATAATTAAGCCAAACCTTAGCCTTTAAACAAATTAAATCATCTCAAAGATGTCCCCAGTGCCAAATCCTTGTTTCATCCTTAGGATGTACTATATGACTTCCAAGATGTTTTTAGTGCAAAATTCTTATAACATCCTAAGGATGTGCTTTATCATCTTCAGAATGTCCCCAGTGTTGTACTGTTGTTTCCTCCTCGGAATATACCTTATTTTGACAAACTTGAAATATTTCCAACTTATGTCAAGAATGAGAATAGTTCAAAGTATAATTTCAACCTGTAAGAAACAGACAAATAAAGGTGATTTTTCTAGGGATGAACCCAATTGGCGACAAGGCCTAAGTTAATACTTGGGGACAAGCCAAGCTGGCGTTACAGCCTGAGGATAACTGGTGTTATAGCCTAAGGATAACTGGCGACAAGGCCTACTGGCGACTGGGCCAAACACTTAAGGGACATTGAAAAATGCCTAAACCTTGAGGATTCAATGTATATCCCAAAGATGATGAAATTGTTAGCCACTATAGCGTGTACTGGTCCCACCATTCTAAAGATATGCATGAATAACGCGCGCTACAGGCAGGGTGTATAAACCCAATTCGTGAGAAAGGTGAAAACATTTTAACCTTAGGAAGGTATTAAATACCTTAATGTAGGAGAGGGTAGCCAACCCCCTAGTCTTCAATGGTTCATCTTCAGGATGATTCTGAAAAATTCTCAGGATGGACTATTTTCCAAACCAAGTTCAGTCGGAATATAATTACATTAGTGAAACTATATAATATAAAGTGAAATAATTTGTACCTCGCATATGATAATATTTCAGATGACTGGAATTCTAGGATCTTGGGAGGATTTCTCCTTTCAAGGTAGAGAGCCAATATGCTCCTTTTCCAGCTTCAGATTTAATCAGATATGGTCCTTCCCACTTGGGTGCTAACTTGCCATCGCTTGGATTGGTTGTATTATGAAAAGCCTTCCTTAGAACCAAATCTCCTACTTAAAATCTTCAAACTCTTTTGTTCTTGTTATATGCTTTGGCTATCCTCTGTTGATAAGCTGCCATCCTTATTCTTAGCTTAACAGCATCCCTAAGCTCATCAACTGCTTCAAGATCCTGCAACAAAGCCTATGAGTTTGTAGTTGTATCCTGAAGATGTTTCTTTGTTACAGGCATAACCATTTCTGTTGGGATCATGACCTCTGTACCAAATACCAAAGAGAATGGTGTTTGGCCAGTTGCATTTGTGGATGTGGTTCTATCAGCCCATAACACAAATAGAAGTTCTTCTGCCCATTTTCCCTTTTTCTGGCCTAACTTCTTCTTTAGATTGTTGACAATAATTTGTTTGAGGATTTTGCTTGTCCATTGGCTTATGGATGGTTCTATCACACTAAATATGAAATGAAAATGCGACAAAACTTTATCTTAAGGTTTGATATGTTAAAACCTTTAAAAACTCGGTAAATCCCGTAAGGCGATTAATTGAGTAAAATTCTAATGAAACGAGGTTTTACTATTAAAGCTAGTTTATGTTAATAAAGCATTTAGAATATAGATATAGATGGTGAAATACTTAAGTATTTGTTAAGTATATAGATATAAAAACTCAAATTTGGGGTTAAGTGTTTAAAAGGGGTAATGAGGTTAAAGTTGAGGGGGCATTTCTTGTAATATGTGGCAAGACAAAAAGGGGGAAGAACACCCCATAAGGGGATCACGAATTCAGCCCTTTTAGGGCTTGAAAAAGTGGTTCTTGAACCCCAAGATTCCCAAATTGAAGATGGAGGTCACGAAATAGATAGTAGAAAAGATGAAGGGATGCATTTGGAAGGCTTAATGTTGCGATTCAAACTTTTGGTAAGATCCATAGTCTCCATCTCCTTCTTAATTTGAGACCCACAAGTGGGTTTCAGTTGAAGTAGGTTAAAATCGTGGTCTTGATGAGTGGTATATGCTACTTTAAACATTTTTAGTAAAGTAGTGATGAAATTGTGCTTGAAATGTTAGATTCCATATATATGAAATTATAGATTTCATTAGTAACCTTGATGCTACTTGATTTGTTGAAATCAAATGTTAATGGCTTAAACTAAGTGAGAGTTTCACTCTGTGTGTCTTGCATGATGTTTGATTTCTAAATCCAATTGCAAGTGAATTGAATTGATAGTACCTAAGTTTGATGGTTGATGAATATATTGATGTGGGTGGTAATAGAATAGGCATGTGTGGTTTAATGCACTCAAAGTGTTTGATATAATGCCTACATGAAACTTGAATTAAGTCAAATGATAAAATTTGATGTTATTAGTTGATTTGGTGTAAAATAGTATGAGATTTGTCACTTTTGACAGATTTAAATAGTCATCTTGTAAAGGTTATATCTCACTCGTTATTAGGAGTTAGATGATAAGCCTTATATCGTTGAAAAGGTTGTTGAGCATATATATCATATTTGTTCATGATGAGCTGTTTTGAGATAAAGTGGGTGTCAAAACCTCATGTAAAGTTAGTAAATTCGTTTTAACAGCAAGTTGTTTACACATAATTTAGTTTTTGACCTAATCTTTGAAAAATCGTATAAAATCATAGAAAAATCGTATTGAGGTGTTCTTTATATGTCTGGAAAGGTCTTTGAATGAAGCAAATTTTTTACTTGAAAGTCGAAGTCAAATTATGAGGTTTAAAAGGGTAAAAGTGACCTCGAACAGCTTCTGCACAAAAAGTGCAGCAATGAAAAGAATGTGTTTAACGAACTTAAAACATATGATTGTCTAGATACCAATTTCCTAAACATTAAATATTGCTTCGGATGAATGTTTGCATTGTTAACGTGTGTTTAAAGTTTTTGTATGTAATGGTTGGTAAATATAATTATCTATGGACGGTTTGACTTATAAAAGTCAAATCGACCCAAAACTAGTATCTTGGTAAATGGGCATATGGAAATCCATGGGATATGTAGTCATTATTACTTAATGACTAAACTAATAATCTTGTGGAAATTGGAAAATTTGATATTATCAAGCTAGGTGGAAGCTTAGACGAAATGGGTCAAACGTAGGCCTGTAAACGAACCGAACGTTCATGAACTGTTCGTGAACTGTTCGGCGGGAAGTTCATTTATGTTCGTTTATTTAAATAAATGAACGAACACGAACACAATTTTTTGTTCATTTAATTAAACGAACGAACATGAACACACGTTGTGTCCGTTCATTTATGTTCATGAACGTTCGTTTATGTTTGTTCATTTATGTTCGTTCATTTATGTTCGTTCATTTTGCTCGTTTATGTTCGTTTAATTAAACTTAGCTTTATATTTATTATTTATTTCCTTTTGTTAATTAACCTTAATTCATATGTTCTAAAAACTTAACCCTAACCCTAACATTCTAAACATATCACTTATTAGCCGCTCTTCACACTTCACAGCCCCACACTTCATAGCCGCTCTCCACCCTAACCCTAACGTTCATTTATGTTCATGAATCATTATTAACTTGTTTTTGTTTGTGTTCGTTTATGTTCATGAACTGTTCGTTTAGGTTTAAATGAACGAACATAAACGAATACGAACACGACAAATTTATTAATAAACGAACACGAACACAAAAATGTGTTCGATTATGTGTCCGTGTTCGTGTTCGGTTTATTTACAGGCCTAGTCAAACGAGCTAATAGAGTGTGGCAATTCTAGAATGGCAACTATAGATAAGTGACATGGTCCACTTATATTATCAAGTTAATATCCAGTAGAAGTGGTAATTTTGCTTACACAAATAACTAAGAGGCTTATGGGAATCCATGGTTGTGTTGCAACAGTGGCGGATCTAGGTCACAAAATAAGTAGTAACGTTTTTCATTTTTTTTTATTTTAGTAGCAACGTTTTCCAAATTTCGTAAAAAAAAACCAAATTTTCCACTACGCGTGCGAAGTTGAGCCGCAACGTCCACAACTCCTGCTCTTGAAGTATGTCCGCCCCTGTGTTGCAACCATAACAATGGAAAAGGTGTTAGTCTAGTTATGGGACGTTAAAGATACAAGAATGGTTTTGTTACAAATAAAATAGTTTGCAAATTAGGAATTAGGGGCTTAGTGGCCCCAAAGATTAGAGTCTTATTGGAATTATAGTTAAAATGACCAAACGGGTCATTCGGGTCAAATGATGATGGAATCACCATTTGTACCTAGGAGCTTGATGATTTCTTGTTGAGTTGTCTGTAGGTAATCATGATTTCATAAGGCAAACATTACTAAGAATTAGCTTGTGAAAGTGCTTGTAAGGTAAGCGAGTCATTGACTAGATTCGCAAATGTATAGGGAACGCATCACTTTTGGGTAAGGTTGACCATTATCACATTGGTTGTGATGTATTGATGGTAAAATTGGCCACTCTAGGAGTGGTCGGGTTGGAGGTTAAATAAAAGAGTCTCCGGATGAAAGTGTGTATAAAACTTGGAAAATTCCAAGTTTTAAATGGATTGGAGAAATGTTAAGATAAGGACTTTAAAGAAGTAACCAGGTGTCATACACATATCTTGAATGAGACACGTATCTAAAACAAGTAACGGTTCTATACTAAGTTTTAATAGACAAACAATGATGATTTTAATCGACCAAAGTTTAACAAGTATGGTTGATGAAGAAATGACATCAGATGGGTAAACTTGATAAATTTATGACCAAATTACCCCGATAGATAAAAAAAATGAGTTTTTATGCTTTGGCATGGCCAAACATTGGTCAAAATAGTTCGTGTCATATTAATGAATCCGCAGTATTGTATTTAAATAAGAACTCATAAAAGGATCGTAAGACTTTGAGTATAATACTCAAAGTCTCAAATGGGTCAAATCAGACAAATTTGCACTTCAAAAAAAATAAAATAAAGTAGGTCATTCCAAATTTAAGTTAATGTTTGAACATACCAAGAATGACTCTTTGGTGAATCGGTTTAAGAAAAATAGATTTCTTGTGTTAATGATATCAAATGGGTCGATTTGGTTGGAAGATCCCAAGTCAAACCGAAATGTTAAATTTGTTAAATTTTGAATCCGGGTAAAGGGTTGGAGCTAAATGAGGCCATGGAATAAGGTTCAATGAGCCATAAACTTAACGTGGCTAAAATGGCCAAAAAATCTTGAAAAAGGTAGACATTTGGCTAAAATATAAAATGCAGCAGACAAAGTCATCTGCTGGAAAAAATAGTCTTTCACGTCGTGCGACGGGGAAGGGTCTTAACCATCGCACGACACGATGACATACCTGACAATAAAAAAATTGTTTGTTTTTTATTTTTGACCAGTTAACCCAAATAATAATCATTTCCATGTGTATTTGTGGTAGGTACGGTTTTAGCTCAGTACCGGATGCAGAAACAGACCAAGCAAGGAATCAAACACGCTTGAGACCATCATTTTTCTATAAGAGCAAACAAAATGAATTTGTCTACATATGTAGTGTGGGACAATGTAGAGAACCTTAACACTTGGATGTATATATGCCAATCGTACAGTAGGTGAATTGGCATAACTAAGTAAATGTGGTATCACATAGGACTTAGTCGATTCGACACTTGAATGGCACGTGCGGTTACCTGATGAACCGAACATGCTAAGTATTTATAATGTAAAAAATAAATTATACTAATCTAAGACCTAATTGTGTTTAAAGACAGTTAAATGTAGTTTTAATGGGAAGGGTCTTACACAGTCGATGAGAAGTCAAAATCATTTTCACATCTGTCCAACATCATGTATTCATAGGAGTAGAAATCGGATGGATAAACCATTTCTTTATATGGGTATGTATTCTGCCACAAGGGTGGTGTAACACCCCGATCGATGACGGAAACATCGAGGTGTCATGTATATGATTGTTCAATAGTGTATGGTAATAATAAAGTTGATATATCATTAGATATCAAATTAAATGTCATACAAACCAAAGGAAAATAATTTGTTTTGCAGTGTTACATATGTTACAAGTGTTATATATGTAACACAACAAAGCTCATTTACTTTAAAAAAAAAGGCTTGGCACTTTTTAATTTTTTTTTGTCTTAAAACTCTTAAAAACATGCCCTAAAATTTTTAAAAAATAAAAATCTTAGGCAGTAGGGTTTTATCGGGCTTTCTAAAAAAGTGGGTTTTCTCCCAATCCTTAGCTTTATATATATATATACATATATATATATATAGGGTTAGGATACTTTGAGAACTCGATGAGTTGTGAGAACTCGACGTAAACTGTGAAAACAAATTTTTTTTTTGCACACTCGTGTAAAAACACGTAAACCCCGTTGTAAACAAATTAAAAAAAATACATTAATTTACGCCAAATTACACCGGTGCAAGGGATTTTTATCCACGTATAAGTATATTAATATTTTATTCATTATTTTATTGTTGATTAATTATGGACCACATATTCATTTTTGATTAAAAAAGTATGTGGTTATAAAGTGAGTTCCTATGGTTCTCACAACTCATAGGAGTTCTCAAAATATCTGGATCCTATATATCTTTATTACCTTATTAAGGAGGAGAGATGGCTACAAAGGTAATTTTGCCTAGAGTACAACTTGTGAAGCAACATGTATAAGACAATAAAGCTTATTTAAGAGGGTAAATTGTAACTTTAACAAAATTTTAAGATGCTTAATGGGCATCATTGTAATTTTATCATGATCTTTTAGTTAAAACCCAAACTTCTATTCCATTCATGCCCTTGTGTCTAGATTAATAGCCCTAATTCAATTGCAATTAAAGACATGGCGCTTCATCTTCTCTAACACACCCGTTTACACCCCTTCCCCTCACCCTAATTCCATAAAAACCATTGCACACACTACATAACTTTCAATCATTCAAATAGCAACATGAACAACAAATCTTACACACATCAAACCTCTTCTTTTTCAGGAAACCGCTTACCACACCATCTACCTTGTTTTCATCGTGCTATGCCAGAATCATAATTGTCGCTGCCAGTTTTCATCCCTAAAAAATCATATATTTAAGAACGGAAGACCAGCCCAATTGACTCAATTCGGATGTCAGGTACTCTTACCTCTGAATGCAGGCATATATTGTTTTTATCCATTTTGAATTTCAAGACAGTTTACATTAAACATTGAATGATTATAACATTAAGTATTGTTATAACATGTGATTATGGTTGAATCAAATTTGACATTTCTACATTGTATTTATTGTGTGCATATCAGCTGCTCGATGAAATGCATGTGTGAGATTATAAATCTGCTTTACTCTAAAAATGAGCAAAACAAATGAGGACAAGTATGTAGTAGTGGAAACTAGAGCTAATGTTGTGAATTGCTATCTTCAGGTTTAAAAAATGCTTTCACTTTGGATTTACTTTGCACTCAAATTAATACATAAATCTGTAACTTTTTTTTATTGCAGGATTATACGAATCAAGACATGCTTATAGTTTTGCTTTTGCTGCTCACTAATCTGTTTTTGAGGTAAGTTCACATTCCACCACTTTATTGTGTTTTACAAACTTTTTAATGTTGAACGAGTTGACGCTAACCCGTGCGTTGCAGCGGGATGTTATTTATATTTAGTATTACTGTATGTAAGATGCGAAAAATCTTAGTTTTATCCACTGTTTTGAAAAATCAATCCCAAACACCCTCTTAGTAATATTGTAGGCCATGATGTAAGCCACCAAATGGATCGTATTCCCGTTGCAAAAATGATTTGTGGTTCATAATAGGCGTGATAATTGAATCTAATGTTAATTGAGATACCCGCTGCAACGCGCGGGCATTCCCGTTAGTGTGTATATATATATATATATATATAGGATCGATAAATCTCAAATCACAATGTATCTTAATGATTTATAAACCGTCAGGTGCTCTATCCCTTACGGTCTAACAAAATGATGTAAAACATTGTAATCATGCACATGAAATCATTACAAGTCGAATTCAGACAAAATAGACCTTCTAGACTGATCTAGGGTTTCTATGGTGTTTGAACATGATTTTGGCGCTCAACTATAACTGACCAACTGAAAAAACATCCAAAACTTGTTCCCAACCCGTATATATATATATATATATATATATATATATATATATATATAGAGAGAGAGAGAGAGAGAGAGACCACCTTCATTCGCCCCGTCATGGGTACGAATGAGTCTTACCAATTAAGATTCATTCACCCCTTCAACTTATAAAATGACTTTTACAATATTAAATACTAAACAACACACGAATCAATGACTTGATTGACCCGAAAGGTATAGACACATATGAATATGCATCTACAGATTCCCCCTTGTCTATAGGTCGGGTGTCTTTAGTTATTATCTTGAACAAACTTCAGTTTTGCATTAGCCATGTTCGTCTTTCGAGCAACGTTTTTCTCTATCGGCTTATGCAACTTCACAGTGTGTGTAACATAGCAAAATTTTCCCCAAAATTTTAATACATAAAAAGCCCTTATATATATATATATATATTTTATTACACCTTTATCATTAATATTATACAAATGTGCCTAAGTCTTTATTTATCCTAACTCACAACTTATATACATACATAAATGTATATAAATAATAATAATAATATGATTCTAAATTCTTTTTTTTTCACATACAAGATTTTTTTTTTAAATAAAGCCTTGAGTCAAATAGTCAAAGTCCTAGTCAAAGTCTTAGTCAAGCAGTCAAAGTCTTAGTCAAATAGTCAATTCTTCATAAAACCTTACTTTATGGTGTTGACCAATTTTAATGGCTAATTGACTCCAAAACTAGTATAAAAACCCACCTATGACCCATTATACTTTGCACCTCTAAATCGATTGTTTCAATCCGATTAAACTTTCCCTCATACCTTTCTTCTATAGTCTATTACTTCTACAATTGAAGCTTTGATTATAAGCTCTTGTAATTGGCGAATTGGAAGCTTGATATTCTTTCTTTTTCGTTTTCTTCAATTTGGACTAGCTACGTTGTTGAGTCTTTGGGATTCGCCTTGCATATATTCACAACACATTATTCTATTTTTTTTACGAGACATAACATTTTGCTAAGGTGAGTTTTACATGGCCCCTTTTCTATTTATCACCATTTTTGGGGTGAAACATGTTACAACATTATTTATGCAATTCAATCATCAATGTGTCTATGTGTATTTCTATGTTGCATTATGTCTTGAACATGACTAGGGTAAGCACAATTCTAGCATAAACATTCATCAGCCAAACGGTATACATTGATAGATCTATTGGACTGACAATCCCACCCGGATACGTGCCTCCTACAAAGGTTACGTGGGTGTTTGTTACTGCAATATAAACGAGTGAACCATGAGCGTATGGGATGTACCACAATACAACAGTCAACAAGGTTGATTATGCACTCGATTTACTTCTAGTATGTTTTCGCATATGGACTAGATTGCCATGACACATGAATTGCACAACAATTTTATTCAATTATCAAAACCTATGTAATTCTCACCAACTTTTGTTGACCCAAAATGTTTTCAACTTAACATGTTTCAGGTTCTACTTGTTTGAAGATTCGAATTAATGCTTGAAGATGTGTGCATAGTTTTATTCAATTTGATGTACGAATTCTTGTAGAACAATTGTATGTAATTTATTTAAATCATTTAATGAAATTTATTATTCACCATGAGCTACTGAACAATCATCAATACGTGACATCCCGATGTTTCCGCCATCGGTTGGGGTGTTACAGATTGGTATCAGAGCCATGGTTATAGGGAATTAGGTTATTAGAAAAATAATCTAGTCTATAACCATAGGATTTAACCAGTACTTGCTTCTTTTACTTGCTATTCTCTATCTCCCTCCTACTTCTTATCCCTACGAGAAGGTTGCTCTCCATCACTGGATCCACTCTTAGACTAATAAGGCAAAACCCTCAGGTTTAACCTGAACCACCTTGAGATCTCGTCGAAGTTCTAGATTTTAATAACGAACACGTGCAATCTGGAAGGGTGAACGCCTGTATTCTGAGTCTTCTGTCTAGGCTGGCATTGCGCATATATCCCAATCAGATGAGGGACCCGGATGCCTACCTGGGAATTCTTGGGATGAGTGTTCACTTATAGGCTAAAGCATGTCTTCACTATGTTGTTGGAATCTGGAATCTTTGATACGTCAACGTTTTCGTTTATTCGTTTTAATTAATGAATAAATGATTACATTCCTTATATCACCTCATTCATTTCATGCCACATTGAACCTTCATTGTGTCCCTTACAGATCATGTCTCCACGTCGTAGCACTCGCAATAACAGTGGTGAAAACCAAGAGGAAAGTAACAACAACCACAACACCAACCACAACAACAACAAAGGTGTTGATGCCCAACTGGCTGCGATTATTTCCCAACAAATGGCGCAACAAATCACAACTCTGGTTTCTAACTTGTTGGCTCAAGTCATCCCAATGAATGGGAACGGCAATGGAAATGGAAATGGCGATGGAAATCACATAAAGAACGGGACCTTAGTTCGGAAAATCGAGAAAACAAGTATTGTGGCCGCGGTAACTACCGAGAACCAAAAGCGCAAGGCCAGGGATCCTAATGTAAACCTCACTACACAAGCTTCTAACAAGAAACCCTATACAAGAAACTTTCCATTGTGTAACACATGCAAACGACATCACCCCACTGTTTCAGTGTGTCGCCTGTGCACCAATTGTGGTAGGTATGGCCATCTGGTCAACACATGTCGTGAGTCCCCAAACCCTAACACCAACCAACCAACCAACCCTGCTCAGGTTGCTAATCTTAATCGTCCTGGTAAATACAACTATGGTAAATGCTATGAATGTGGAAACCCAAATCATTTCCGTAACCGATGCCCTAAACTAAATCGAGATCAAGACCCTCCAGCTACTTAACAGCAAACCCCACCATTTGAATGATGTCTACTTTTTAATTCTATGTATTGACACTTTTGATTCAAGTAATAAATTCAAGTATTATCATAACATCTAAGTGCATGCTTGTTTGAATGTGAACTAATTGCTATATCTATAATCATACTTGCTTACTTGTACAACAATTAGTTGACTACCAAACAACCTACTCAACGATTGGTAGAGGTCATCATGTCTTTCCAACAGTCGGGAGAGGCCCTACAACCTGCTCAACGACTGGTGGAGACTATCGAACCTGCTCAACAATCGGTAGAGTCATAAAAGGACGCAAAACCCTAATGTAAGGTAAATTGATAATTACGGTTCGGAACGTAATCATAAATTTACAGGTACGTTAAGGTAGTGAGAAATTTTATCAAGGTTTTCGGTAGTCGACCAATTGTATACCTGGTGTTTTTCTTTTAACTTCGGGACGAAGTTCCTAAAAGTAGGGGAGACTGTAACATAGCAAAATTTTCCCCAAAATTTTAATACATAAAAAGCCCTTATATATATATATATATATATATTTTATTACACCTTTATCATTAATATTATACAAATGTGCCTAAGTCTTTATTTATCCTAACTCACAACTTATATACATACATAAATGTATATAAATAATAATAATAATATGATTCTAAATTCTTTTTTTTTTCACATACAAGATTTTTTTTTAAATAAAGCCTTGAGTCAAATAGTCAAAGTCCTAGTCAAAGTCTTAGTCAAGCAGTCAAAGTCTTAGTCAAATAGTCAATTCTTCATAAAACCTTACTTTATGGTGTTGACCAATTTTAATGGCTAATTGACTCCAAAACTAGTATAAAAACCCACCTATGACCCATTATACTTTGCACCTCTAAATCGATTGTTTCAATCCGATTAAACTTTCCCTCATACCTTTCTTCTATAGTCTATTACTTCTACAATTGAAGCTTTGATTATAAGCTCTTGTAATTGGCGAATTGGAAGCTTGATATTCTTTCTTTTTCGTTTTCTTCAATTTGGACTAGCTACGTTGTTGAGTCTTTGGGATTCGCCTTGCATATATTCACAACACATTATTCTATTTTTTTTACGAGACATAACATTTTGCTAAGGTGAGTTTTACATGGCCCCTTTTCTATTTATCACCATTTTTGGGGTGAAACATGTTACAACATTATTTATGCAATTCAATCATCAATGTGTCTATGTGTATTTCTATGTTGCATTATGTCTTGAACATGACTAGGGTAAGCACAATTCTAGCATAAACATTCATCAGCCAAACGGTATACATTGATAGATCTATTGGACTGACAATCCCACCCGGATACGTGCCTCCTACAAAGGTTACGTGGGTGTTTGTTACTGCAATATAAACGAGTGAACCATGAGCGTATGGGATGTACCACAATACAACAGTCAACAAGGTTGATTATGCACTCGATTTACTTCTAGTATGTTTTCGCATATGGACTAGATTGCCATGACACATGAATTGCACAACAATTTTATTCAATTATCAAAACCTATGTAATTCTCACCAACTTTTGTTGACCCAAAATGTTTTCAACTTAACATGTTTCAGGTTCTACTTGTTTGAAGATTCGAATTAATGCTTGAAGATGTGTGCATAGTTTTATTCAATTTGATGTACGAATTCTTGTAGAACAATTGTATGTAATTTATTTAAATCATTTAATGAAATTTATTATTCACCATGAGCTACTGAACAATCATCAATACGTGACATCCCGATGTTTCCGCCATCGGTTGGGGTGTTACAGTGTGTTAATCACATCCCAAATGTTAATCAAATGCAAAGCACATCTTAATAACCGCTTGATATCTCCATGCTTGCTCAATATCTAACGCATAAAAGTGAATGGGGTTGAAATACAAAGTATCAATGTCACTACTCGAGAAATTCATTAGCCACATAGGATAAAAAATCTGAGCCTTTTGTGCAAAGCTTTGATTTGTCTTCATTATCCATCACAATCACTGCTTCACCAGTCCTCCAATCATAATACCAAAAAGCAAAGTATTCACTAATGTTTTGTTCGATTGGCATCAACGAAATATTCTTCATACATCTCGTTGGTTTATACTTCAAAGTTACAAAAGGCAAATTGTTCTTCGGATTTATCTCTTTACGCATAATTCTCTTTGAATACTGTGGTTTAAACAAATCCCACTTGGTCTGACTTTCTATGGTCAACTTGTCACCCATGTATTCAAGCAGTCCAGTAGCACCAATCAACTTGTGTCTACATAAATCTCTAACAACCCAGTAAGGAAGAGTCTTCAAGTCATGGACATGGCTAAATATTGAATGCCTTTTTCCCATTTGACTCCAACACAGTCCAATTATGGAAAGAATTTCCAACTAATTGGTCTTCCTTTGAACACCTTGATGTGATACCTGTAAAATTCAGCTTGAATCGGTGGTAGAGGATGATTATCCACTTCTTCTCTTAATCTTCTCAAATAATCTTTCAGAGTGTCAAATTGTTGATGAATGTCTTCTTTTTCAGCATCAGTGAACACTTCCTCAATCATAATCTTTTCTTTCCCCATCGTTACTGTCTCAGCTTCTTTCAACACAGCTTCATCAACAAATGGGACACTGGAATTATCTTTGTTGTTGTAATACTCAGGATATTCTTCATGATTGATATCTTCAATCTCTACCTCATCAAATTTGTCCACATTTGCATCATCTGAATGCTTTCCAGGAGCAACAACTGGTAGATCTGGAATTTCTTTCTGCTTAATCAAATCTTCAAAACTCATACCAGCTTGTTGTGCAACGCCTTCCAAAACCTCTCTAATAATCTCTACATAGACTTCCCCATCTTCTAAGTCAGGATCTTGATACTCTACATACATCTTCATATCATCATTCACGAAGATCTCCCAGAACTTAGAAGTAAACCTTACTGAGACTCGTCCTCTTTGATCATTCTTCTTAACCGTTCTTTGTCAGCTTCAGACATCGTACCCGAATTTCCTTGTTCGTTGCTAGTTGTTGTATCTTCTTCTTTATAAACCGTCAGGTGCGGAATCCCTTACGGTCTAGCAAAATGATGTAAAACAATGTAATCACACACACAAAATCATTTCAAACTTTTATCTTAATCATTAGTCATCAAGATAACAATTACAAGTAGAAATAAGACAAAATAGACCTTCTAGACTGATCTAGGGTCTCTATGGTGTTTGAACAAGGCTTTGGCACTCAACTGTAACTGGCCAACTGAAAAACTTCCAAAACTCATTCCCAACCCATATATAAATATATATAGGCTAAGTATCAGTAGATAACCCGTGTTTATTTTGTAAAACCTACAAAACCCTACTTCCCGAGTTTTTTTTTATTTGAAAATTTTAGAGCATGTAATACACATGTTTTAAAGAGTTTTGAGCCAAAAAAAATCAAAAAAACGCCGATCGGTTTTATTAAAAAAAAATAAGTTTTGCATCGTAACATATGTTAGCATATGTTTACACGGGTAACATATGTTACGATGCAAAAGTTATTTATTTATTTAAAAAAAATGATCGACGCTTTTTTATTTTTTTTGGTTTAAAAATTTTAAAAACATGTATATTGCATGCCCTAAAATTTTAAAATAAAAAAATGCTCAGGAAGTAGGTTTTTCTAGGGGTTTTCTACAGTTTCCTCAAATTTTTGAGGTTTTCTATTAATCCTTACCCTATATATAGTCTAAGTAGCGGTAGAAAACCTGCATATATATATATATACATATATATATATACCACCTTCTTTCACCCCATCGTGGGTACGAATGAGGTCATTCGCCCTTTTAATCATACGAATGAGTCTTATCAGGATTCATTCGCCCTAACTATACCACGAATGAGCATAAACTTTACTCATTCGCCCTGTCGACTAACAAAATGACTTTTACAATATCAAACACTAAACAACACATGACTTGATGACTTAATTGACCCGAAAGCTACAGACACATATGAATATGCATATAATATATATATATATATATATATAATGCATTCAATGAAGAGAAATCTTTTCTTTCGTTTTAAAATATAATATATTTATTATGTTTGAAAGTTAAAAGTTGAAATTTGAATTATTGATATTTAAAACCTGAAACTCAAAACTTGAATTTTGTAGGGCCCGATTTTTTTACTCACCCAAGGCCCAAAACATTTCAGATATTCTCGAAAACGACTCTGAGCAATTGTAGTTCAAAGTACTAGTGTCGACTGACCATTTGGGAGTGTTGACGGAATTTGTGTTGACAGAGGATTATGCATCAACAACACAAATTAGTGTTGTGGCGGCACTCTAGTTTCAACAATTCAGTTGGCGACACTCGATGTCTGTCTATAAATACCCTCTCATTTTGTTTCAATCTAATCTTTTGCAGAATCCACATCCCATTGTTGTGTGTTAGAAGTCTTGCAAGGTTGTAACGTCATTTGTAACAGTTTGGATGTTATTTGTAATCATCTCTTGTGCTTTATTAATGGAATTTGGAAGTTTTGAGTTTGAATCTTGTATATGTTGTAACTTTTAAAGGTGAATGGAGATTTATTGTAATTTAGTAAATTTATATATAGTAGTAAAACACTTCATTTGAAGAAATGAAGACAAACTCTTGAGTAGAGTTTACTTATGACACTTGATCATAGTTATATGTCTTAAATTGTTTAATTATGTCAGACTCTTCATCCACCATTGGCTCTTGTATTTTTATGACACAATTATGTCTTTTTGACACACATGAGAATACACATAATTAGATACATGAAGAGTTATTAAAGACCCATATGTTGGGGTACTATAGAGAAGAGTACTATTTGTTCAATTCATCATTTTCCCATCCTTATCTATTGCACAATTTCTAAAACTAAAATGTTACGTGATGTAACGTTATGCGCGTGAGCCATCTCTGGCAATACAAACTGCGTCGGTTGTTAATAAAAATTATAAAAATAGACTCTTTAATTAATAAAACGATTTCGTGACTCTACTAAAGACAACTCGTGATGTGTGTCGTTTTAGTAATTAAGAATACCATCTTTCTATTTTTTATCAACAACCGAAGCAGTTTGTATTGCAAGAGACGGCTCAAGCTCCCGAGGTTACATTAGGAAAAAAATTTAGTTTAGAAATTATGCAAAGAGTACTCTTCTCTATAGTAACCTAACATATGGGTCTTCAAGAACTCTTCGTGTATCTAATTATGTGTATTCCCATGTGTGGAGAAAGGCATAAATGTCTCTTCAGGTAGCTCCTTATGGGGCTAAAGATTTATGCTTTTCTGGGGTAGGTCCTCGTAGGGTTTCCACTTTAAAAGCCTTGATTGATAAACACTCCATCTTGGACACACCTACCTTGCCTCACGTCCCGTTCGTTGAACATGATCTTCAGGTTGACGCTAACTGTGTCCTAGAGTGTGTTAAATCATGTATTAAATGGACCTCTTGTGAGAGGAATGGTTTGAGACCTCAATGTATTTTGGACGCTTTCTATGAGCAGGGGTCTTCGGCCGCTTTTGGTTTGCTCACGGCTATCACTAAGGTGGTTAACCTTTTTTTTGGGGGGGGGGGGGTTGTCCCACTTTCCTCACTGAGTTATGTGATTTTGTCCCCCGACCCCTTTGCTTAAGCCTAACAATGGGTTTAGGCTTATCGCGGTTGGGGTTATATGGAGAAGATTGGTTTCTAAAGTTTTCATGTGAAACGTTGGGAAAGAGATGGCTAGATATCTGGGAGATCTCTAATTTGTGGTTGGAGATCATATTGGGGTAGAGGCCGTGCTTCACATTGCGTACAGTTGCTTCTAAATTCGTTCCATTTTAACATATCATTGCCTATGATTACTATTGATTTTTCTAATGCCTTTAACCTTGTGGACCATACAACTCTCTTACGAGAAGTTCACTCTCGTTATCCATTCATGTCCCCTTGGGTCCAACTCCTATATTCCCATCCCGCTAGCTCGTGCCTGGGGGATCATACCTACACTAGATCACCACTGGGGTCCAGCAACGAAACCTCGTTGGACCCCTCCTTTTTGTTTGGTTACATTATTCCCTTCCCATCCATGCCTGGTACCTGGATGATAGTACAAATATAAGGGACACTAAGGAAGTGACTAAGGCTATAAACATTATCCAGTTTAAGGGGCCGAGTCTGGGCTTGAGGTTAACATCAAGAAAACTGAAGGTTTCTGGTTGCCATGCAATGAGAAGAAGATGAAGTATGGGCTCTTCCCCATGGAGATCGGAGGAAATTTTGAAACTCCTTGGGGGTGTTATTCAGGATGCGGGTTTCATCAACTTGGCTGTGAAAAGGGCCTCGTGTGCAGTGGACCTTATGGGGTATTTACTAGAAGCTGCGGGAACCTCAAAGTGAGTTTATGCTGCTTTGTTCTTGTATATGTGTTGCTAAACTTTTGTTTGGCCTAAGAATCTACTAGCATGTGTTTGTTGATGAGGCTGTAGTACATTTCGACAAAGGTCAACGGAATGCGAGTAAAAACATTGTAGTGTGTGGGGGTCCGTATTTTGGGGGTTTCCAATGTTGGTTGGCGTCTTTGTCGATCCGTTCGGGGGGCTTCGGCCTTTATACATCTGAGGACGTGCCAGTCCTTGAATAAGACACCACCCCCTAGACAACCCAAATAACCATGGGAGAGCTCTTTATTGTAAAAGCCTACACACATTGGTAGAGAAGCTTGGCATGTCCCCACGCTAGAAGGCAGTCCTTGAATGCCTTCAAGGGCCCCATGCCTAAGATTTCTTTAACTGTTGTCCCCATTTATGGGCTTGGACAACACATGTCGGCGGTAGCGCATCGGGCCATCCTTAAATATCAGCTTATGATCCCCCTTTTCCCCGTGGATGAGCCTTGCCTTGTTTGTAAAATGACTTGTTTGGATAAGTTCGGAGAGCATGCGGTCCACTATAAGGAGTTTCATGAGTTCAATTACCGAAACAATCTGGTTAGAGATGTTATGTGGGATGTGCTTAGGCAGGTTGTGGTCTCCAACAGGAAAGAGGCCATTGTTAACTTCCTAACTGACCTGCTTGGAGGGAGGTCCACCCTACGCTTGACGGATACTTTCGTGTTCCGTTGGACTGGCAAAAAAAAACATGCTTGTGTGGACCTCACCGGGGTGTCTCCCTGGTAGGTCTTCGGGAAACTGGGTTTGTGGCTCCGACAAGCGGTTTTGAAGGTGGAGTCAAAGAAGGTAATCAAGCATGAAAAATCATGTGCTGAAAATTAACATATGTTTATTCCCTTTACCTTCGATACGTTTGGATCCCTCGCTCCCAAGGCTGCTAGGTTTCTAGATCAAGTGCAAAAGGTCGTTCACAGTGACTTCATGACCTCGAGGAACTGAGGGTTTTTTTTGTAGCAGGAAAGGTTTTACGATTCAAAATGAGGTAGTTGTGCATTTTACTGCCTGTCTGCTTACCATTCCCTTGTCATTTATTATGGTTTTTAGTAAACGAAAGCTTGTTTAAACTAAAAAAATGGCATAAGAATATTAAACTCAATAATCAAAATATAAATAAATGATAATAAAACCCCTTATTAAAATATTTTTATATTGTTAAAAATGAATCTACACAACATACTTTCATATTCCAATTCAACACACACTCATTATTATTATCATTACTACTTCTACTGTTACTACTGTTGCTGCTTCCTCTCCTGCTCCCTACTGCGGCTGCTGCTGCTCCTATACTACTACTGTTGCCGCTACTGCTGCCACTGCTCACTACTACCACTACACACTAGTAATGGTAGTGGTAGTAGTGGTAGTGGTAGTGGTGGTGGTGGTCGTAGTCGTGGTAGTCATGGTATAGTAGTCGTGGTATGGTAGTCGTGGTATAGTAGTCGTGGTATCGTAGTCGTGGTATAGTAGTCGTGGTAGTAGTCGTGGTAGTAGTTGTGGTATAGTAGTCATAGTAGTAGTCGTAGTAGTAGTATAGTAGTAGTAGTCGGAGTAGTTGTAGTAGTGGTAGTCGTAGTCGTAGTCGTAGTCGTAGCTGTAGCGGTAGTGGTGGTGGTAGTAGTAGTGGTAGTGGTAGTGGTAGTGGTAGTGGTAGCGGCGGTGGTGGTCATGCTGGTCGTGGTCGTGGTGGTCGTGGTAGTCGTAGTATAGTAGTCGTCGTAGTAGTTGTGGTATAGTAGTCGTGGTATAGTAGTCGTAGTAGTAGTCATGGTAGTCGTAGTAGTAGTCATGGTGTAGTAGTCATGGTAGTCGTAGTCTTTAGTCGTAGTCGTCGTCGTAGTCGTAGTCGTAGTCGTAGTAGTAGTCGTGGTAGTCGTAGTAGTGGTAGTGGTAGTCGTAGTGGTGGTGGTCGTGGTCGTAGTCGTAGTAGTCATCGTCATAGTAGTAGTCATAGTCGTCGTTGTAGTCTATAGTCGTAGTCATCGTCGTAGTCGTGGTCGTAGTAGTAGTCATAGTCGTAGTCGTAGTAGTCATGTAGTAGTAGTAGTAGCAGCAGCAGTAGTAGTAGTCGTCATGGTGGTGGTGGTAGTAGCAGCAGTGGTAGTATGAGCAGTGATAGTAGCAGTGTAGTATTGGTGGTGGTGGTGATGGTGGTGGTAGTGGTAGCAGCAATAGGAGCAGCAGGAGCAGTAGGAAAAGGAATAGTAGAAGTAGTAATAGTAACTTTCACTAATAATTAAGGGCAAATTAAATAAGGATAGCAGGTAGACGAACAACAAACTGTGCCGCCACCCCTATCTGAATAGAAAACTCTAATCTACTGAAAACAAAACCTTGCCTTTATGGAGTCGAAAAGTTGTTGTGGACACCCGCTAAACTCTTGCCAAGAACTGAACCGCCCCGGCACCAAGGAGCCGAAAGTGTCAAACGTCAGGGGAACAAAGGCATGTTGATTATCCTCAGAAGTTCGCGTGCTTTTCCCCCTTCTATGACTCTACTCTCATGTGTATGCCACATGCACTTTCTCCCACTATTTTTAAACGTTGATAGCTTTTATATACGACATTTTTGAACCTACTATTACATATAAGAACCCGCTAACTACATATATATATATATATATATATATATTCACAGATGTAGTCAGTTTGGTAAAATTCTAAGTTTTTGTACTTTGATGGTGTTGTTAGGAACATTGATAAGAAAGGTTGCTAAGCCGGTTAGATGTGTCCTATGATTCTTAGACACCATGTAAATCTCTAGCTGATAAGTGATAATTAATCACCCAACCGTGCATGCCTTTTGAATCATTTTTAATGTATGTACCTTGAAATCGACGGTCATATGGTTATTATTGAAATAAATACTTAAACTATGTAGAGTAAAGAAAATAGTCGGGGGGACATTAAAAGTTACGATCCCACAATTTTTTAGTCAATAGCAATTAGATCATTTCTATTTAATTTCAAAATGGATCTTCATTGCTTATCTATTGATTCTTTTATTCGGTGTCACCCAAATTGATCAATTGTATATGTATAATAAATATTTCCCTTCAGATTTAAAGGCGTAAAGAAAGAAACTTCTTAACAAAGCCTTATCTACTAACATTATATAAACCATATGCAATATGGGAACCTAACTTGAAAAACCTGGAATATAAAACTTTAAACCTCCTAAATTCATGTTTTTGACTAAAAAAAGAAGTACGTCATTATTTCACGTATGTTCACTTTAGACATTAGAATCGTCTATCATCATAATCATGACATATCATTTGATATTAATTTGGTTGTTATTTTCTCAGTTTCACATCGCAGCTTTAGAGTGTTTTGAGGAAGTGATAAAGTTGTATAGAGACGTCACTCGAGCAAGAGGTGCACATGTAAAATTAGAGGTAGATTTTATGAGTTATCGAGTATTGATCTTTTACAAATTTCTTTTTCTTCTGAAAGAAATGGCCTATTCTTTTTATGATACACACATTTTATCATTTCATATTCGATTTTTCTATTTCAAAAAGTTTCAGAGAGATAAACTAGTAGAGTATATTAGAATTTTAATAAATAAACATTGCCAATCTTTTAGGAGGCATGTAAAGGATAAAGCAACGAACAACGGCGACCGATAGTTTTCATCTTATCTTGTTGATAAATAAATTGACCCCACTTCAAATGAATACCCAGAAGGACACGTAGCAGGTGAGGCATGTGAGGGTCTGGCGGGCCAAAATTCCTACAAATCCTTCATACATCATATACACAAATAATATTTATTCTCGTATCTAAATTGGTAGACTACATTCATTTATTCGTTTTTATAATGACTTTCTAACCTACGATGGCTACATATGAAATACATAATTATCCTATATATTGATATTAGGCCGCTCATGAATAGTGTCGTTGTCACGTGACAGCAGCTGATTAGTTTTTTTATTAAGCTTTATCAATTATAATTGTATTTATATAAAAAGTTTTGAGAATGTTAACTAAAGTTCTTGCAGACCGGGTGGTGTGGCTGTTATTTATTTATGTGTGATGCCCGGTTTTGATTCAGGCGAGTAGGGTTTTTTTTTTTTTTTTTTTTTTTTTTTTTTTTTTTTTGCTAAAAACGTTTTTGTTGGTTTGTGTTTTAATTTGTACACCGGTAATTTTTCCCAACTCTTCCTTCGGTCCTTTTTTTTGGAAGGTGTGTTTCAGCGGAGAATCCAAATGACGCACAACCCCTCAACCCCAGTTCGAATCCAGACCAAACGCGGGTATTGAATTTCTCACTCCTTAGTGCGAGTGGGGGGACTCGAACCTGAAACCAAGCCCGGGCGGAAACCTCCTTAAGAAGTAAACACTCCACCAGCTAGGGTGGACATCATTGGCCTTCCTTCTGTCCGATATGATCTTTGTACACAAAACTCACCATGTTTTTATATACTATTATCGAACATGGAATGTGATAGGTAAGTACATAATCTTAAAACGGTAAGTTTGTGTTCATTAAATTACAGATATTTTAGTGTGAGGACCGAGGAGGGATAGAAGGGTCATTCTCATGTACCGACAGGACAGTGATGGAGCAAGATGTATGAAATCTTTCTTTTTCTGGGATTAAGATACAGCATGGTATGGTCCATGAGTATTAATGTATGTAGCCACCTGCATGCCATTGCTCAACCCTCAGATATATTATAAATGTCCTCACACCCCGTCCTCCCGTAATTCATCATAGTATCAAACATATATTATTAAATCCACCTACCAGTTTAATAGTAAAATATAATAATTGCATGATTACTACCAAACATATTGTTCATCCGACACTTTACACTCAGATCTAATTCTTAGTGTAAATAAGGTATGGCGGATCAATGTACTTGATTGATACAAAAAAGTTGTTATTATTATTATTATTATTATTATTATTATTATTATTATTATTATTATTATTATTATTATTATTATTATTATTATTATTATATGTGAAGGGGTATGGACCCGATTCATATATCCTAATAAAATATCTCTAGAATATTCCTAATGTAATTTAGGTATATTATCTTGTAATTACTTTTGGTAATTCCCTTCTCTCAAAGTTTAAGGATTTGTATATATTATGATGAGATCAATGAGAAGATGGCAAGCAATTGATCCATATCTTACATGGTATCAAGAGTCTATGTAAACCTAGCTTTCTTCTTCACTTTCTGCCTTCTAATCCTCTCGGCATTCCCTTTTTCAATAAACCCCAATCAATGCTTCAAACCTACAACTTTATGGATGAACCCCTAAGCCCATACCTCACCCACCAAACTGCAAATCCTTCGGCCCAACCCATTAATCACCAAACCAATACCTAACCTGCTACAACTTCCATTCCTACCCAACTCAACACTTCGGCCCAACCACCCATCACAAACCTCCCTGATCCACACAGCCCAACATCCGGTCCTTCACCCCCCTCGACCCTACACTCACCAACCAAATCCCAAGATTACCCGAACCAGGCCCCCACCCCTCCAGCACAACCGGGTCACCCTTCACCTTCACCATCGGTACCTATCCCAAACAGGGGCGAAGCATTGAGAGGGCCAGGGGTGGCCCTGGCCCCCCCTGTTTTTTGGCGCAGTAGTGGAAATTTACGATTTTCGTATGTAAATTTAGTCCGGGTTGAGTCCGGCCCCCGCCGATTTCCCACTACCGATCAAAAAAAATTGAGTCCGGCCCCCGCCGATTGGCGAACCAAGCTTCGCCACTGATCCCAAACCCGCCCTACCACCAACTCGCACAATGCGTACACGCGCAATGTCAGGTATCACCAAACCTAAACAAATATCTAACCTTCACACCCACACCATCTCTCCCATTCTAAAAAACCCAAAGGACGCCCCTACAAATTCAGATTGGTACTCTGCCATGACTGTAAGTGCACGGAATGTGACTATCGCTTTTGGATTGACAATATAGCGTTTTTGGTAGGTTTCATGTTAAAGATTAACCCATTCGACCTGTCGAGGGGTCGAAGGAAGCTTTCAGAGGGTCGAAGGAAAGCCTTGAAGAATATATCAGTTGGTTCGAGCTTATGTTGTGGTCGAATGACTCGTTCGACCATGATGTGGGATCGAACGTGCAGTCTATAAATAATTAAAGTTTTATTTTGTGATTAAGTTTTTGGTCATTTGGTCTAGAGGTCTTGTGTGTATTCTCTCTAGGTTCTAGAACTTTCTGTGATTGACCTATTTCATTGTAAACATTATCTAAACAAGATTAATCAATATGTGTATGAATGAAATGATTATTGAAAAGGTATTACATGTTTTCTGTTTTGATCTCTATCATATTGCATACGGTCTAGGGTTTCCGCACCTGGATTGTTCTATTTGTATGACCATCTAGTCATCTTCTTTAAAACCGATCCTCTACAAAGTGGTATCAGAGCAAGTCTCGATCATATAATTGCAATTCGATAGTTTTCGAACAGATTTTTCACCAAAAACACCTAAAAAATTTCTGCTTTGCATGAACTTTGAATGATAATGGAGATTGATTGATTTTGACTTGATTTCACAGATAAAATCAAAATTTTCATTCATTAAAGTTGATCTCCATTAAATCCGAAGCAAAACCTGATTAAGATCATCAAAATCCATCAACTTTTGAAAAAATTGGATCAAAATAACTGATTTTTGAAGAATAACCGTTTTTCAAATGGGTCGGGTCGAACCAGAGAGTTTTAGGTCGAACGAGTAAGTTTTTGGGTTCGAACCAGAGAGAGTTTAGGTCGAACCAAAAGTTTTTGAGTGTGTTGTGTTGTCATTCGACCATTTGGGTTTCATTCGACCATACGGGAGGTCGAATGAGAGTTTGTGTTAGGTCGAACCAAGTCTAGTGTATTGCAATTTCTCATTCGAGTCTGTTGAAAGGGTCGAACCAGACAATATACTTCATTTGAACCTACGTTTCTGTTTCAGAGGTTGAACCAGATTCTGTTTTTGGAAAATTTTCCAAGTGTTTACATTCCGAGCATTACGGATAACATTTGGGGATATTCTACTACACCTAGACCTGCAACAACACAACAACAGCATGTTCCGATGAATCCATAGGCAGTTGCTTCTCAGAAAAAGAACACACAACCGTCACAGCCGATCAACTACATTGCTATGACAATTTCAACCCCACCACCTGTTAATCAACCTCCACAACAACAAGTGAATGATCTTTGGGGAGTTGCAGCAGCAACGGTACAGTCTCAGACTATAAGTGCGATCCCAAAGTTTGCATTTGAGAAGAAGGCGTTCTCTCAATTGTCTCAGGCATTGACCACAGATTTATTGCACCAGTTTGGGTCATGTACTACTTCGAAACAACTTTGGGATTGTTTGAAGAATAGACATGATGGTAATGAGAAGACCAGAAGACTTCGTATGGAAGAGTTGAAGAAAGAGTTCGAGAATTTTAGTTATGTGGAAAATGAGACATTAAAGGAACTCATTTCGAGATATTGTCACTTATTATCCGAATTGTCAAACTATGAGATTAACCTTCCAATGCAAGAATTAGTTGACAAGTTTGCTGACTCGTTGCCTCCATATTGGAGTCAACATGTTGAAGTGTTGAAGGAAAAGAATGTGTATCAGTATTGGACCATCAATGAGTTCATACAGAAGTTGGAAAATAAGGAAATGGAAGAGAAGAGGAAAGCCAAGAGATCCCAGTTTCCACAAAATCCAGAGTTATATCATGCTACTTCATCTGCTTCCACGTCACACCTTTAAATTTCCACTGCGGGGTTTATACCACGCGGCGCATGACATACCAGGATCCCATAGCCATAAGCCATATGAACGAACTCTAAATGCCCAAACCATATAGTTTGTTTTCAAAAATCAATTTTAGTTAAGCTGCGGAAGCGTAAACCAAATTTAAACCTTTTAAAACCATGCGCAAAACAACGCGCCCAAATTAAAACCATATGAAAGAAAACTTAAAATCATGATATGTAATTTAGGTGTATGCCCAAAACCCCAAATGTAGTGAAACGTGTTGTGCTTCCTAATCGTGACACCGGAAGCTAACTACCTGCAAAAGCATGTATATCGTGTGTCAACATAAAGTTGGTGAGTTCACAAAGTAAGGTAAGTAAAAGTGTAGGTTTCCCAAGCCAAGAACAACAGTTAGGTTTCCCAAACCCACAACAGTAGTCAATAACCAAAACCAAGAACCACTAGTTCAGCGTATGCCAAGGGTAGCTAACCCATTCATGATAACTAAACAATGATATACCGAATTGCTATTCAAACTATGCACTCGCCCCGCGAGCTGGTTTTTGCCTCCCATCATTGCCTATCAACAATGATAAAATCTAAGGTCGTAGTTCACGCCCGGCTCCCAGCACGGTGTGAGGTTTGTCAAACCTAATAGCGCTATCAACTAGTAACCCGCTTGCCATAACCCGACAACTCATTCGGTAAATAGTGAAGGACTTCTGTGATAGAATGCAGTTTAGTTCATCAAGGACACAGAGTGTGAAACTTGCAAAACCCGACCCACACAAGGAGTCAAAACCTGACCCACACAAGGAGTCATAGCATCCCAAAACCCGGGATGTGAAAGTAGTCCCAAACTGGACTAGAAAAAGTTAAGTAAGTTGTCTCAAACCCGAGACGCATGCTTTTGAGAAAAAGAGTAGTGAAACTCACCTTAGGTTGCAAGCAAATAATCCAAACTTCGCAAATAAGGACGTGCTACCGAATCCCTAGTACAAGTGTCACTAAGTGATTATATGTGTATAATCAATACACCATATAACCCGTTTGTCCAAGACGTTTTAAAATACAAAACCGTGTGAGTGACGCCTAGTGTTTCTATATGCACAAGTAAACCCTACGAACCCATTGGTGAACACAATGATTAACATCAGTTTTACACTTTATATATACCTCATATAAGTGCTCATACAAGTTCATGTCAAATACAAGTCATACAAGACTCCAAATAGCCACATAAATGTTCATTACATAATCTGCGTTTTTAGGACAGATTATGCGCTGTGAAAATCAATTTATTAAAAATACTTATCCAAAGAATTAGACTCCCAAAATTTTACTGAATATTCCAGGAAGTCTACTGGACAAGTCCATATTTTTATTTCGAGACAAAACCATACAAAAAATTATGAAAAATCATACAATACAGCTAGGTCCAGAAAATACTCACAACAGATCAGATTAGTAGAAAAATTCCCAAAAATTGTGTATTCATCCAAACGGGATGAATCCACTTGGAAGAGTCAAGTTTCATCAATATCGACCTACTTTCCAAATTTCATAATCTAATTCTTGGTAAAACTCAAGTTATGATGGTTTAAAGTTGACCCAATTTACTAATCCAAAAATCTGATATGACCTTTAATCAAAGAAAATTCCAAAAACATATCAACCGATGTCCAAATCAGATGATTGTGCCCATTCTAAAAATCTAAGACCTTGTACAACATGTTCATGCAAATAATCGATCAAAACAGATATATTTAAGTCCTAGTTGCATATCATCAATCAAGAACATCAAATAAACATCATACAAGATTCATCACACATCAATCTGATCAAAACATGCAAGTTTCTTGGTAAATATCATCATCTATAAACCCTAGATGTTCAATAATCCTTAATCATACAACAACATAACATCTAACACATAATAACACACAAGACCTTGTTTAATCCCATTAAACCTTTATAAAAACCATATTTTAATCTTTGTAAGTTTATTTCAGATCTTTTGCAACTTGTTTATGGTGCTTTATAATATAATAAAAAAGATAAAACACAAAAGGTTTGATAATATACCTAAAGCTCTTCATTCGGGTGATAAAAACTCAACTAGAGCTCCAAAACTTGATTGATTATGGTTATGGCAGAGGTTAGGAGGTAAGATTTTCGTATGGTGGCTGCTAAGAGTGATTAGGGTTGTGTTATAATGAAAAATTAGGTTAAAAATCAATTTTTATAACAAAAGCTAACTTGAGCCGATCTGGGCCTGGCCTGATCTTTTGGGCTGGTCCAAGTCCAAAGGTTTTATTATATATATTTCATTTTTTTCTTTATAATTGGGCTTTACATATAACACCTAGTCCATAAAATACTCTACTCAATATTTTACAACTAAAATACGTTCCCGGTTTGTCAGGTGTCGGTTACCGGTTTGGTAACATGTTTCGCTCAAATACACAGAATTGTACATCAGTTCACAAATAAATTCAATTAAGCACATAATTGCAAATAATATCAAATGAGTTATTCTACGATTATTTGTTTTGTTATTTCACCAACGTTCGGGGTTCGATACTCGTGTACGTAGTCCGGTAATTCTCTGAATTACCGTTTCATGCAGTTATTGACCTATAACTGTGCAACGTGTAACTCATTTAGCTAGCCCTAGTTAAGTAGAATGCAAGGAATGTAAGTACAAGTAACTAGAGTTTAGTTAAAGTAAGAACCCGAAATTGCGGGGTATCACATTCCATGTCTACTTTATCAATAGGTGGAACTGTTGCACCACACATTGCTTGTATTTCAAATGTTGCTGAACCACCGAGATATCCAATCAACTACCTTGCTCTAGGACCATCTTATACACCAACTTCATACACCTCAACTTCTTACATACCAACACAACCCCAGATGTCTGCAGCTTGTTATACCTCATCTATGCCTCAACAACAATAGTATGTTCCTCAGATGATGTCCCGGGCATCTTCGGGCCAAAGTCCAATCGTGTTGGAAACTTCCAACATGAACAATGTGACAGTGGAAGTGGCACAACAACACATTGCTTTAGTCTCAGGAATGGTCGGTTCATATAATGGACTTGTGGCAAGTCAGATTGGAAACAATAATCTGATCAATGAAGATTATGCCCAGATCGACAAGGAAGGGATGGAGTTGATCGATATTCAGTGGGCATTTGCTAGTGTGATGAGGAGAGCAACCGAGTTCATAGAAAAGACAGGAAGAACTGATCTCGCCACTTCACCTAATACTACCTATGGTTTCAACAAAGCCAAGGTAACATGTTTCAACTGTGGAACTCGAGGTCATTTCAAGCGAGAATGTACTCAACCCATGCAACAAGGTAACCGAAATCCATTCAATTCCAACTACCAGCATCGCCAATCACAAAACCAAGTCACTTATCAAAGCCAAAACAACAAGAACTATCCACAACAAAACAATTACCAAAACCGACAAAATACCTCTCAAAATACCACATCTAGACAAACTTCTACACCTAACCAAAACTAAACTACACTGAATTCTAACCCAACCAGAACTATTGTTCCAATTTCTACACCAAATACCCAACCTTAAAACGAAAACCAGTAACACCTAAGGAACCATCACAATCCAATGATGCCAATTACAAGGCAGTTCCTACTCCAGTGTTATTTGAAAACCACAATTTAAATTCAGTAACACCTAAGAGTTCAGTGAAATCGGATTCCTCGTCGGAAAATGAATCAAACACTTCCAGTGTTGGTGATCCAAATTCCGATGTGAGACCGATACTTTGATTGAATGATGAAGGATTCATTGCAATAACTGATGATTCAGATACTGAATATGAGGAACCTAAGAAAAATGATGATACTCCATTGTAAAATCACATAAGAACAAATGACATAATCTCACCATCTTAGGTTTCTCATCCTCGAAAAATTGCAAACAAAATGAATCAGTCAGTTAAAAAGGTTGAATAGAATGAACCAGTTGACAAACCAGTAAAGGTTTTCTATCGGATGGAAGGAGCTGATAAGATAATCTCAGATGAAGAATATCCCATACAATTTGCCAATTATTCGAAGATTGAAAAAATTTGGCAAGAGAGTACAATTTGGTTTCCTAAACATGAAAAGACCAATGATATTCATCCCGAACTTATTCGGAGATTGTATGGTGGTGATTCTTCACAACCAAAAGTTCATGTCAATGAGTTTATAAAGCCAAAAGAGAAGGTTGACGGATTTTATGAGTCGGCTTACTCAAAGGAGCCCGCTCATGAGAGTTTAAGACTTAAGTGTGTTGATGACCAACACCCGGTTAAATCTTTCGCTAAACCTAACTCTAAGAATGTGTTTGAAGAATACCGTGTATGTTTTAAATGTGGGGAGAGAGGGCATTTACTTGCTCACTGCCCATATGTGAGACATAAGAGGCACGAAGTTGAAAGAAAGCAGAATGTGAGGAATTCGGTAGAAGATCATAGACAGTATTATACACAAAAACAGTTTTTCCCTCAAAGGCAACAATCTTTTAACAAAAATCATTTTTATCAAAAGAGGGAAAACCATCCAATTGTCTATGATAACAAAAATCGAATTGCCATGGAGAAAAAGCTGAAGAAGCCTATGGTAAACACAGCCAGTGATAAGCAAAAGGTTTTTCCAAAACTTGCTGTTAAATCATCGGTTGGACCTGTATCTGTTAAATCAGATAAGGTAGCCAAGAAAGTTTCTGTTATGAACGATACAAAGAAACCTATTGAGGTTAAACAACCTCAAATAAGGATTCTTAAACGTTCTGAGCAGACTTGGACACCAAAGGGTTCTCCGGGTGCTTCTACATCATTTCCAAAAGTTGAAGTGAATAGTGAGAAAGTTGTGAACAACCATCAAAAGGTTGTTTCAAACTTGAAAGTTTGTGAAAAAGAATTTTTGAAAGCTAACATTCAAAGACCCAAGACCAAACAGGCTTAGGTCCCTGTTAAAAACTAATCTTGTTTTTGATTTGTGCAGGGAGCTCCAGCTGGCCCTGTTAGCAGTCTCTGGATTGTCGACAGTGGAGCTTCTAGGCACATGACCGGAGATTTAACGCTGCTCTTTGATATCAAGAATATTAATGGAGGCTATGTGGCGTTTGCGGGAAACAAAGGAGGTTATATAACGATGTAAGGAAGTGTTAGTAATGGGATTGTGAGTTACGAACGGATATCGTATGTGAAATAGATTGATTATAATTTGTTAAGTGTGAGTCAGATATGTGATAAGAAGTTTTCGGTTCACTTTGATGACAAGTCTTGCTACATACTGAAACCCGATTTCATTATTCCAAAAGAATGGACCATGTTGAACACTCCAAGAGTGAATAATCTTTACATTATTGACATGAGCAAGGCAACCACGACACAGGGACAAGTCACGTGCTTTCTATCTTAGGCTACTGAAAAAGAATCTATCATGTGGCACAAGAGGATGGGACATATTCACCTAAGAAAGATGAATCATTTGGTGAAAAACGGACTTGTTGAGGGTGTGAATATGAAGCGTTTCCGTTTAAATGATAAACGTGTGAGTTGCAAAAGGGGGAAACAACACAAACAGTCCCACAAACCCAAGAAAGTAAATTCAGTTGAACTTCCACTTGAACGTTTACACATAGACCAATGCGGACCTGTTAAGCGTAAAAGTATCAACGGAGAGCTTTATTGTCTTGTGGTTACCGATGACTTTTCTAGATTCTAGTGGGTGATGTGCATGCAACATAAGAGTGAAACGTTTAATAATTTGAGCGTTCTGTTTACCCGGTTGGAGAATATATATGGATTGAAGATCAAGAGAATTCGAAGTGATAATGGAACGGAGTTTAAGAATTCTCAAATGGATGCATTGTGTGATTCAAAGGGTATTCATCATGAGTACAGTGCACCATATACTCCACAGCAGAACGATGTTGCAGAGAGAAAGAACAGGACTCTAATAAAAGCGGCATGGACCATGCTTGCAGATTCTAATCTTCCAGACATGTTTTAGAATGAAGCAATTCGTGCAGCATGTTACACATTGATTCGTGTGTTAATAGTGAAGAAGTTTGGCAAAACTTCTTATGAACTGCTTAACAGACGAAATCCAAACTTGGAGTTTCTAGAACCTTTCGGAGCGCCATGTACTATGTTGAATCCTAATGAGAAGTTTGGACCTAATGCTGAAGAAGGTTACTTTGTGGGATACGTGACACCACTAAAACGCGTATTCAACAAAAGAACCAAACAGGTTGAAGAGTGGGCAAATGTTGAAGTTCAACGTTACACCCAGGATACTCAAGGAAGTGGGCCCGATTGGATGTTTGACTACAAGGAACTATTCGAGTCTTTCAATCTAGAAAGTATGGTTGAAGAAGATGTTTTACGTCTATATTACAAATGTGAGAATGCAGTAACTTCACCATTAGTGTGTCCGATCGCCGTAACTCCTCCAGCAACAGCTTCTAATTGTAACATCGCGCATTTTTCCCCAAGTGTTAATCAAATCACCACTTCACCCACTATATACTTGCATTATGATATATACACATATATGTATTCTTTTAATTTTTATTTAGTTATTTATTTATTTTACCACTTTATATACTTCTAATATATATATATATATAAATAATAATAATAATAATAAAGATCAATAATAATAACACTATAACTAAACCAAACATTCTTAACAAAAACTACAAATACCCAATCTACTCAAATTTAATCGGAGCCCAAACCCACCAGAAGCCCAACACCGGCTCAGCCCACTAGTCCCCTCCTCCCTTGTTTCTTTAAAAAAAAAAAGATGCTATTGCAGGATTCGAACCCGAGCAGAGAGCCGGGTCAGAACCTCCACGCGCACCAACCATCTGAGCCACACTGATTTCTTGTTTCAATTCCAATCCACTAAATATTTAATACGTTTAAAAACCTTTGTTTCCCTTTTCCTTTGCTCGCTGCTGCGAGAGTTCAGCACCACAAACCTATTGATTGATCAATTAACTACACAAACATGGTAAGAACTCGTGGATTGTTTTTCGTTATTAAGGAATACACGTCCATTACACGTAATTACCATTATCAACTCCCAAATCTTACTCAATTACGCGTATAATTTATGAATAGGGTCAAACTTACCATACGTACAATCCCCTCGCTTTAGTATAAATTGAATCCTCTTTGGCAAGCTAAAAGTGCCGAAAACTCTATCTCAATCCTTAATTTCTGTTCCTAATTCATCATTTGAAGCTTTTAAGTTTGTGTTGACTTTCTGCTTTGACTAAACGATTTGCACGAATTCGTGTTTGTAAGTCCAATCTTTTTGATGGGTTTTGTTATTCGGCATCCACACAACAATAACCCTCTGATTAATTGGGTTATTGTTGTGTGAATCATTCAATTGAAAAAGCTAGGGTTCGTTTGTTTGATTTGGGGAAGAACACTATTTCAGCGTATGTATTATAATTTAAATAAACTGGAATCAAACACAACTACTGATCTAGATCAAGTGGTTGTGTCTGATGCTTTTGAGCCGGCCCACGCGGGTTCAATTCCCGGCAACATCAACAATTTTTACAACATTAAAGCTTTTATATATACTTGTATTTTTTTAAAATTAGTTTTAAAATACTAAACAACTTTATAAATTCTACAAAAATTATTTTATGTTATTCTAGTAGTAGAGATTAGCATACAATTTTTAGTTTTCCAAAAATTATTTATTTAATATATATAATAAATAATTCAAGTTTATTCAATTTTATTTATAAAATTCTATAAAAATATCAAAACGGTTATATAAATTTCCACAAAATTTATTCTGAGTTTTTATAACATTAAACTTTTCTGAAATGATTTTTATTTCTGAAAAATCATTTATTTAATATTTTTAATCAATTTTTGTTAGTTTTATTCATAAATAAATCATAATAAATTCATTTTTCAATATTTTTGCACCAAAATTTTATATAAATTATTTCTATTTATTTGGAACAGAAATACAATTTTTAATTTAATAATTCTTTAATTTTAGTATTTTTAAATATTAAAGTTATAATTTGACAATTCAAAATAAATAGATTTAATATTCTATTTTCAAGAAAATAATTTTATAAAAATTATTTTCATATTTAAAACCTTATATTGTGACCATCTTTAATTTAAAATTTACAAAAAGATTCTTGTTTATGTATTTATCAAATTTCTCTCAATTATCAAACATTTTTATTAATCAAACGAACACTTATCCCCAATTCGAAACCTTAGAATATACTCGTAGACTAGATAGACTTAGACTTATTTGTTACCTTAATTATAGGGTAATACTTGGCATCATTTGGCAACACATATCCTATTTTTCACGAGATATAACATTTTGCTAAGGTGAATTTACATAGCCCCTTTTCTCTATTTTCACTATTTTTGGGGTGAAACATGTTTAAACATTTTATACTATCATTTACTCATATTTACTTGTGATTCAATTACATCATCATTCTATCATTTGACTGTAACAAAACGACACGATACAATCATTAACAATGATCAAGCCGCCTGTTTAGATTATAGCGCTATAGGTCTGACAAACCCATCCCCCCGCATAAATTCAGGGATGATCGATAACAGTAACAACATTTAACTAACTTGCGAGTTAGTCATCAGTCGACACAAGGTTTGATTGTACAAAGACGTATTGTTACATGTCGGAATCATACTCTATCATCATACAACTGTGATTGTTGTACAAACTATTGTTATCAATTATATTCAAAAACCTATGTATTCTCACCAACTTTTGTTGACCCAAAATATTTTCAAACTTAAAATGTTTCAGGTTCTACTTGCTTGAAGATTTGAGTTAATGCTTGAAGATGTGTGCATAGTATTATTCATTTTGATGTACGAATTCTTGTAGAACAACTGTATGTAATTTATTTAAATCATTTAATGAAATTTATGATTCACCATGAGCTACTGAACAATCATCACTACGTGACATCCCGATGTTTCCGCCATCGGTTGGGTTGTTACAGATTGGTATCAGAGCCATGGTTATAGGGAATTAGGTTATTAGAAAAATAATCTAGTCTATAACCATAGGATTATAACCAGTATCTGCTCCTTTTACTTGCTATTCTCTATCTCCCTCCTACTTCTTATCCCTACTTTCATCCTTACAAGAAGGTTGCTCTCCATCATTGGATCTACTCTTAGACTAATAGGACAAAATCCTCAGGTTTAGCCTGAACCACCTTGAGATCTCGTCGAAGTTCTAGCTTTTAATAACGAACACGTGCAATCTGGAAGGGTGAACGCCTGTATTTTGAGTCTTCTGTCTAGGCTGGCATTGCGCATATATCCCAATCAGACAAGGGACCCGGATGCCTACCTGGGAATTCTCGGGATGAGTGTTCACTTATAGGCTAAAGCATGTCTTCATATGTTATTAGAATCTAGAATCTTTGATAAGTCAACATTTTCGTTTATTCGTTTTAATTAATGAATAAATGATTACATTCCTTATATAACCTCATTCATTTCATTGTGTCTCTTACAGATCATGCCTCCACGTCGCAGCACTCGCAATAACAGTGGTGGAAACCGAGAGGAAAGTAGCAACAACCACAACACTAACCACAACAACAACAACAACAACGGTGTTGATGCCCAACTGGCTGCGATCATTTCCCAACAAATGGCACAGCAGATCGCGACTCTGGTTCCTAACTTACTGGCTCAAGTCATCCAGATGAACGGCAACGGAAACGGTAATGGAAACGGAAACGGCAATGGAAACCACAATGGGAACGGGAATGGAAACGGGAATGGTCTCCCAGCCTGCACCCTCAAACACTTTAATACCTGTAATCCCCCTAAGTTCAGTGGAGATGAAGGAGCTACGGGTCTTCTACAATGGTTCGAGGGTATTGAGAATACCTTCATTAACAGTGAGTGTCCCGATAACTTTAAGGTCCGTTATGCTATGAGTGTTCTTCACAAACGAGCACTCACTTGGTGGAATGAGGAAAAGCTTACCCGAGGAGCTGAAGTTGCACTTACTATGACCTGGGATCAAGTCAAGGAGATAATGAAAGATTAATTTTGCCCACGTAACGAGGTCAAGAAATTAGAGGACGAGTTCCACACCCTTGCTCAGGATAGTGGGGAAAACCTTGCTTATAATACCCGCTTCCATGAGCTCAGTCTGTTATTGCCCCATAAGGTCACTCCGCTACCTGTAGCCATCGAAAAGTATATCGGCGGTTTGCCCATGCAGATTCAGGACACGGTATGGGGAAGGAACCCTGCTACCCTTGAAGAGGCCAAGCGTTTAGCAGCTACCTTAACTGACAATCACGTAAAGAACGGGACCTTAGTTTGGAAAAGCGAGAAAGCAAGTATTGTAGCCGCGGTAACTACTGAGAACCAGAAGCGTAAGGTCAGGGATCCTGATGTCAACCTCACTACACAAGCTTCTAACAAGAAACCCTATATAGGAAACTATCCATTGTGTAACACATACAACCGACATCATCCCACTGCTTCAGCGTGTCGCTTGTGCACCAATTGTGGTAAGTATGGCCATCTAGTCAATACATGCCGCGAGACCCCAAACCCTAATGCCAATCAACCCACCAACCCTGCTCAGGCTACTAATCCTAATCGATACAACTATGGTCAGTGCTATGAATGTGGAGACCCAAATCACTTCCGTAACCGATGCCCTAAACTAAACAGAGATCAAGACCCTCCAGCTACCTAACAGCAAGTCTCATCATTTGACTATTGGTTGCTTTTATTCTATGTATTGACGCTATTTGATTCAAGTAATAAATTCTAGTATTAAATTTTTTTTTTCTCTGAGAGTTGTTTACATGGTGCATGATTGTTTGAATGTGAACTAATTATATAAATCTATACAACTACAACTCATATACTGTGCTTGTTATACTTGCTTGCATAAACATGCTATCAATTTGCAATCTATGTGTGTAATAAATGCTGATAGAGGTCATCATGCCTTTTCAACAGTCGGGAGAGGCCCTACAACCTGTTCCACGACTGGTGGAGGCTATCGAACCTACTCAACGATTGATAGAGGTCATTGTGCCTTTTCAACAGTCGGGAGAGGCCCTACAACCTACTCCACGACTGGTGGAGGCTATCGAACCTGCTCAACAATCGGTGGAGTCATAGAAGGACGCAAAACTTTAATGTAAGGTAAATTGGTGATTGCGGTCCGGAACGTAATCATGAATTTACAGGTACATTAAGGTAGTGTGAAATTCTATCAAGGTTATAAACTCTAGTTGTCGGGTAGTTCATCAACCCACACAAAACACGAGACAGTTTATTCTATTCATGTCATTCTATAACCCAAATCACAACTATTTTTATTTTTACCCAATCACCTTCAACCCTGTGTTTTCAATAAACTTCGGGACGAAGTTTTTAAAAGTATGGGAGACTGTAACATCGCGCATTTTTCCCCAAGTGTTAATCAAATCACCACTTCACCCACTATATACTTGCATTATGATATATACACATATATGTATTCTTTTAATTTTTATTTAGTTATTTATTTATTTTACCACTTTATATACTTCTAATATATATATATATACAAATAATAATAATAATAATAATAATAATAATAATAATAATAATAAAGATCAATAATAATAACACTATAACTAAACCAAACATTCTTAACAAAAACTACAAATACCCAATCTACTCAAATTTAATCGGAGCCCAAACCCACCAGAAGCCCAACACCGGCCCAGCCCACTAGTCCCCTCCTCCCTTGTTTCTTTAAAAAAAAAAAGATGCTACTGCAGGATTCGAACCCGAGCAGAGAGCCGGGTCAGAACCTCCACGCGCACCAACCATCTGAGCCACACTGATTTCTTGTTTCAATTCCAATCCACTAAATATTTAATACGTTTAAAAACCTTTGTTTCCCTTTTCCTTTGCTCACTGCTGCGAGAGTTCAGCACCACAAACCCATTGATTGATCAATTAACTACACAAACATGGTAAGAACTCGTGGGTTGTTTTTCGTTATTAAGGAATACGCGTCCATTACACGTAATTACCATTATCAACTCCCAAATCTTACTCAATTACGCGTATAATTTATGAATAGGGTCAAACTTACCATACGTACAATCCCCTCGCTTTAGTATAAATTGAATCCTCTTTGGCAAGCTAAAAGTGCCGAAAACTCTATCTCAATCCTTAATTTCTATTCCTAATTCATCATTTGAAGCTTTTAAGTTCGTGTTGACTTTCTGCTTTGACTAAACGATTTGCACGAATTCGTGTTTGTAAGTCCAATCTTTTTGATGGGTTTTGTTATTCGGCATCCACACAACAATAACCCTCTGATTAATTGGGTTATTGTTGTTTGAATCATTCAATTGAAAAAGCTAAGGTTCGTTTGTTTGATTTGGGGAAGAACACTATTTCAGCGTATGTATTATAATTTAAATAAACTGGAATCAAACACAACCACTGATCTAGATCAAGTGGTTGTGTCTGATGCTTTTGAGCTGGCCCACGCGGGTTCAATTCCCGGCAACATCAACAATTTTTACAACATTAAAGCTTTTATATATATACTTGTATTTTTTTAAAATTAGTTTTAAAATACTAAAACAACTTTATAAATTCTACAAAAATTATTTTATGTTATTCTAGTAGTAGAGTTTAGCATACAATTTTTAGTTTTCCAAAAATTATTTATTTAATATATATAATAAATAATTCAAGTTTATTCAATTTTATTTATAAAATTCTATAAAAATATCAAAACGGTTATATAAATTTCCACAAAATTTATTCTGAGTTTTTATAACATTAAACTTTTCTGAAATGATTTTTATTTCTGAAAAATCATTTATTTAATATTTTTAATCAATTTTTGTTAGTTTTAATCATAATAAATTCATTTTTCAATATTTTTGCACCAAAATTTTATATAAATTATTTCTATTTATTTGGAACAGAAATACAATTTTTAATTCAATAATTCTTTAATTTTAGTATTTTTAAATATTAAAGTTATAGTTTGACAATTCAAAATAAATAGATTTAATATTCTATTTTCAAGAAAATAATTTTATAAAAATTATTTTCATATTTAAAACCTTATATTGTGACCATCTTTAATTTAAAATTTACAAAAAGATTCTTGTTTATGTATTTATCAAATTTCTCTCAATTATCAAACATTTTTATTAATCAAACGAACACTTATCCCCAATTCGAAACCTTAGAATATACTCGTAGACTAGATAGACTTAGACTTATTTGTTACCTTAATTATAGGGTAATACTTGGCATCATTTGGCAACACATATCCTATTTTTCACGAGATATAACATTTTGCTAAGGTGAGTTTACATAGCCCATTTTCTCTATTTTCACTATTTTTGGGGTGAAACATGTTTAAACATTTTATACTATCATTTACTCATATTTACTTGTGATTCAATTACATCATCATTCTATCATTTGACTGTAACAAAAAGACACAGTACAATCATTAACAATGATCAAGCCGCCTGTTTAGATTATAGCGCTATAGGTCTGACAAACCCATCCCCCCGCATAAATTCAGGGATGATCGATAACAGTAACAACATTTAACTAACTTGCGAGTTAGTCATCAGTCGACACAAGGTTTGATTGTACAAAGACGCATTGTTACATGTCGGAATCATACTCTATCATCATACAACTGTGATTGTTGTACAAACTATTGTTATCAATTATATTCAAAAACCTATGTATTCTCACCAACTTTTGTTGACCCAAAATATTTTCAAACTTAACATGTTTCAGGTTCTACTTGCTTGAAGATTTGAGTTAATGCTTGAAGATGTGTGCATAGTATTATTCATTTTGATGTGCGAATTCTTGTAGAACAACTGTATGTAATTTATTTAAATCATTTAATGAAATTTATTATTCACCATGAGCTACTGAACAATCATCACTACGTGACATCCTGATGTTTCCGCCATCGGTTGGGGTGTTACACTAATGATACCAGTGTTCCTGTTAATGAAGAAGAGGTTTTACAAGAAGCTTCTACTACTCTTGATACATCAGAATCGGAAGACGATGATGAAGTATTCAGTGAAGCTATCTTAGATCATGCTACGGTAACACCACCAATGAACCCAAATCTAGATGGTGCATCTTCATCTAATACGGGTAATGATCTAGAGACTGCAGAGAATCTCAATGTTCTAGCGGTTATTCCTATTCTTGATCATCCGGAATCTCAGATTCATCAAATTCATCCGCTTGAACAAGTTATTGGTGATCCTAGTAGCAGTGTGATGACTAGAGGTCAACTTAGAAGAGCAACTTCACATGACAACATTGGAGCCCTAGCCCTGTATGCTAAGATACAGAAATCTGGTTGTCAAAATGACTGGTCCTTTGCTTGTTATGTTTCGCAGGTTGAGCCACGGACATACAAGGATGCCTTACAAGATGATTCGTGGGTGGAAGCTATGCAGCAAGAGCTACTCCAGTTTCAGAAACTCTGAGTCTGGACACTGACAGATTTACTACCAGACCGGAAGAAAATTGGTACCAAGTGGGTATTCAAGTATAAAAAGGATGATCGAGGTGTTATTGTCAGAAACAAAGCTCAATTGGTCGTACAAGGTTTCCGTCAAATAAAGGAATTGATTACAATGAAGTCTATGCACCTGTTGCACGCATTGAAGCAATCTGAATGTTTTTTGCGTATGCATCTTACAATAAATTCAAGGTGTATCAGATGGATGTAAAAAGTGCCTTTCTATATGGTGTGGTCAAGGAAGAAGTATATGTTGGGCAACCACCAGGTTTTGAGGACCCTATCCACCAGGATAAGGTCTACAAGTTTAATAAAGCTTTGTATGGTTTGCACCAAGCTCTAAGACAATGGTATGAGGAGTTTAGCACATATCTTCTTTCCAAGGGATTCAAATGAGGTTTGGTTGACTGTACCATGTTTACAAAACAAACGAAGGGTGACTTGCTTCTTGTTCAGATTTACGTTGATGACATTATATTTTGTTCTACTAATGAACTTCTATGCAGAGAGTTTGAACGAGTCATGCAGGAAAAGTTCGAGATGAGCGCTATGGGAGAAATGCAATTCTTTTTTGGCTTGCAGGTGGATCAATTGCCAACGGGAATTTTTATTCACCAGACGAAATATGTTTCTGAAGTCTTGAGCCGATTCCAGATGGACGATTCAAAGCCTATGGATACTCCCATTCCAACAAATCATAGGATTGGAGTTGATGCTAAGCGGGAGCTCATTGATCCCTTTACATATAGATCCATCGTCGGATCTTTGATGTACTTGACTGCATCTCGTCCAGATATAATGTTTGCAACGTGTCTCTGTGCTAGATTCCAATCGAAGCCGAAACAGAGTCACCTGGCAGCTGTCAAACGAATCCTGAGATATCTGAAGGCTTGTCCCTCGCGTGGACTATGGTACCCTAATGATGATAATTTTGACTTTATTGCTTTTAGTGATGCAGATTTTGGCGGATGCGACAAAGACGCAAAATCCACAATGGCTGGATGTCAATTACTGGGGAGCAGGCTCGTGACCTGGCAGTGCAAAAAGCAGACAGCAGTTGCGTTATCTACATGTGAAGCAGAATATGTGGCAGCCTCGAGTTGTTGCTCACAGGTTTTATGGATACAACAGCAAATGCGCGACTACGGTTTGCAATTTCTTAAAACCCCAATTCATTGTGACAATGAAGCTCCATTGCACTCACTAAACACAATGTTAATCATTTTAAAGCTAAGCACATCCGGATTAAGTATCACTTTGTTCGTGACTGCTATGCTAAAGGTTTGATTGATATGGTCAAAATCCACACTGACTATCAGAGGGATGATCTTTTTACCAAAGCTTTTGACAGATCTACATTTGAATTTTTATTAAAAGCTAATGGTATTAAAGAAAAACAAGACTAATCGTCACCTCGTTTTATCAATTTTATTTTGTTTATGCTTTCAGAAAATTCAAAAAAAACCCAAAAATATGTTTTTAATTTCAGGGGGAGCATTTTTAGAAAAACCAAAAACATTGAAAAAATTCAAAAATCCATAAAAATTAGAAAATCAAAAAATTGATTTTTTTCTTGGAGAAAAAGAGGAGATGATAGTACATCACTGGGGATCTATCGCATGCTAAACAATTAAAAAAGTCAAAATGCTTGATAAATGTTAATTTTGTGTGATTTGCTAATAGGCTTCGTAGACTTATTACTACGTGCCTGATACATACATATCAAACTGTTTGTTTGTGTGGATGAACACCTCATGGGCTTATGGTCGTGGTACCGTAATTTCGTTTGATAGGGTTTGTACAAAATTCGAAGGTTTCGGGTCGTTATGTTATTAGTTATCTGGGGATAGCTTATCTGATCTTTTGGCGTAATGCTTACGGACCTAAATCAGTCAGGGTATCTTAATAAAAGAGCTTTAATGCCAAAACCCAAAGTTACCGAATTGAGGAACTTTAAATGTGTGATGATAATAAAAGATTATCTAATGCATCGTATCTAATCATTGATGCAAATCATGATTGATATAAGACCTCAACCTGGTAGAGTGCACATGTTACTCTGCAGCATTGAGTTACTGACCTGCACACCTCTGTGCCTCATACCTTGTAACTATAGATAACAATAGCATAATCACGCGTTACAATGGATATTTGTACAAAATTCCTTGATACGACCGTTTATATGTATCAACCCATGGGTTTTCGTCACAGAGATTACCCAGATCATGTTTGTCTTCTCAAAAAGTCACTTTACGGCCTAAAACAAGCACAACGAGCATGGTACCAACGATTCACTGATTTTGTTTTCTCCATCGAATTTATGCAGAGTAAGTGTGATAACTCGCTTTTCACCTACAATCACGGGGGTGACACGGCCTATTTATTAATTTATGTCGATGATATCATCTTGACCGCGTCTTCGGATAATCTGCGCCAAAAACTCATGTCGCATTTAGCTGCCGAATTTGACATGAAGGATCTTGGTCCCATAAGCTACTTTTTAGGTATTACTATCACCAGAACCAGCAATACAATGTTCCTATCTCAACAATCCTATGCAACCGATATTATTACTCGAGCAGGTATGCAGTCCTGCAACCCTGTTGCTACACCAGCTGACACGAAGCTGAAACAGAGTCACGCCTCTAGTTATGCTTTTGAAGATCCTACCTTGTATCATAGTCTTGCAGGTGCACTTCAGTACCTCACGTTTACCAGGCCAGACATCAGTTATGCCGTACAACAGATCTGCATACACATGCATGCTCCGACAGTTGATAATTTGAACGCCTTAAAGCGTGTCATCGGATATCTACAGGGCACTTCGACCTACGGCTTGACTTTAACATCATGTACTACCTTATCTCTCCGTGCCTACACTGATGCGGATTGGGCAGGATGCCCAGACACTCACCGTTCTACCTCTGGCTATTGTGTTTGCATAGGATCTAACCTTCTTTCCTGGTCCTCTAAACGACAATCAACTGTCTCTCGTTCCATGCAGAAGCCGAATACAGAGCAGTTGCGAATGTGGTTGCAAAGATATGTTGGCTTTGGAATCTCTTACTGGAGCTTCGTCATCCTCTTACCATTGCCACTCTGGTCTATTGTGACAACATCAGTGCCATTTATCTGTCTAGTAATCCCGTTCAACATCAACGTATAAAACACATTGAGTTGGACATACATTTTTTTCGTGAACAAGTTCAACGGGGTCATGTACGCATCATGCACACTCCTAAGAGGTTCCAAATAGCAGACATCTTTACCAAAGGCTTGCCAAGAGTCTTATTCGATGATTTCAGGTCCAGTCTCAACATACGCCCTCCTCCTGTTTCGACTGCGGGTGTGTAATAGAATAGCTCTAGAATATTTCTAATGTAATTTAGGTAGATTATCTTGTAATTATTTTTGGTATTTCCTTTCTCCCCAACTTTAGGGATTTGTATTTATTATGATGAGATCAATGAGAAAAGAGCAAGCAATTGATCCATATTTTACATATCTGTTGTGTTCCAACTCACAGCTTACACGGTAAATTTGGGTCGAGTCTGTTGGAAATATAGAAGGTGAATGGAGGTTTAATTTAATGAAATTATAATTATTGGTAAAACCCATCATGTGGTGAATTGACACTTTAGTTTTAAGACTAAATTAAGTGTATAATTGAAACTCTTGAATAGGGTTCTTAATACCATTTGATGAGGTTTTATTATAGTCTTAATGGTGAAACTCTTGAGTAGAGTTCTTAATACCATTTGATGAGGTTTTATTATAGTCTTAATTAGAGTCTTAAGTCTCTATTTAAGTGTCTAATAAAGTGAAACCTTTCACCATTTTTCTAACTCATATATATATATTAAATGTAGGCTATGTGCCTTATTTGATAAGAAGAGACAATATATATGAGAAACACACACAACAGATTCATATTCACTCGAATACATTGATCGATTGCTGCAGCAAAACCTTTTCAGTCTTGTTCCGGTTTCTTTTCAGGCAAGTGGGATAGTCCGCAGTGCACCGAGCCGCACTGTTGAACCGGTGTACCCTGGGAACAGACGACGAATCTGTTTAAGGGAATTGTGTCAAACACAAGCCCGGTTCCTTTTTCTATTCTGTTACAGTTTATTGCAGCAAGTACAGAGAATCAAAAACCTGCGAGCTTCATGTTCGAAAGGCGTTGCGGTGTTTACAATGTAAGTTTTTCTAACAAACTTAAACAGATTAGTAAAACAGATTTTCGTGTAGATTGGGAACCAATCTTTAAACCTTCTTCTTAAGGACTTTTTGGTTCACGAAAGTTTGTAAATATTTTTCTTTTGAAATATGTTGTGGTACATCGAATCGGATTAAATTTGTGATTGGAGTGAAATCTTTAATCTGAATATTCATGGTTTTTCGGGTTCATGGGTTAGAATTGACGATGTTGGATGAATAAAAGGTTTACATTTTCTAATGAAAGTATTGGAAAATAAAAGGTTTCGAAATACAAGGTTTTGAAACATGTATTTCTAACAAGCGTGTTAGAATTGACGATGTTGGATGTGAATAACGTGTCATGATACATTTCTAATAAGCGTATTAGAAAGTATTATTTACAAAATCATAAGTTTAATTTGTAAACTTATATATTGATTTTTCTAACATGCGTGTTAGAAATTGATGATTTTGTAAAGACAAAATAAGATGTTTATATTTTCTAACAAGTGTGTTAGAAAAGATTATTGTACAAAATACACAAACGTGTTGGAAATGATAGTAAGAATACTAATTAAAACTCCAAAGTTGAAACTTAAAAATAATAAGAATACCATTAAGTTGGGTTAAATATTCTTAAAGGTTTTAATGGGGTGTTTCAACTCATTGGTTTATGGAGAATTGGGTGTTTCAACCTTTTCAACATTTAACCGGTTTGGTTAAAATTTGACAGTTTTGAACGAGCGAGTTTGAAACGGGTATATTTTGGAAAATCCAAAGTTAATACCATTTATGTAAATGGTTTAATTTTCTAACAAGAGTGTTAGAAACGGTTTATTTTGTATAAACCAACAAGGTCTAAAACGATTGTCATAATCGTGTATTTCTATCAAGCAGGTTAGAAACGGTTGAGAATATAAACCAATGACCTTTAAACTGATTTTGGTAATCATTTATTTCTAAACGAGTGTGTTAGAAAAAGGTCCATATGATAAAACGTGTAATCGTTTGTATTCTAACAAGTATGTTAGAAATGGTTAATTTTGAAATCGTATATGTTTATATGGTGCACGTATAGTTTCTAATGAATGAATTAGAAATGGTTAATAATGAAAACCATATACTCTAACAAGTGAGTTATAAATGGTTTAAATAATAAAACTATATTAGAGTTTATGGTTTTGATTTGTAATCAAAACATAAATATATATGGTTTATGGAAAATACTTGTAATAGTAGAAATGTGTTGTATGAGTAAAACATGTCTTTTGCAAATTATTTATGGTTTGATATTTGAACCATATAATAGTCTAGAGAGACTATTTAGTGTAAAACAACTTGATGTTGTTTTGGACATATTTACTTGTTCGACTACTTGTGAGTAGTTAAGTATAAACAAATGTGTTATTTTAAACAGTGTATTGAGGGAGTACCTCGAAACATGCCATGAGACGATATAATTGCTATTATTTCGTCGAACGATAAAGTGTTGAAGAGAATAACACTTTGAGATTTTATGTTTATATATCCTTATAATCCGTTTAAATATATATGTAATAAGTTATATATATTTTGGATTATATTAAAATTATAATTTGGTAAATTATAATTATTAATTGGAATCTTAATGTGGTGAATTAAGAGTAAACTCTTGAGTAGAGTTTCATGTTTTCTAATAAAGTTTTTATGTTACTTTATTAGAGCTTTTATGTCAATTTATTAGAGCCTTTATTTATAAAATTAAGTCTCTAATTAAGTGACTAAGAAGAAAAACTCTTCATCCATGCCTATTAAGATAATCATGATCAATGTGGCAAGTGTATTGAAGTTAAATACACGAAAACGAGATATGTCATCTAATGTTGAGAGCATTTATGTAGAAATGCACAAATGTAGTTTTGATGACTATAACATATGATAGAAATATATGTTATTATTCATATGTCTTTGATAAATATTGCGAGATTTATTATAAAAGACTTAGAATAGTGATGGATGGAGGATTCGTGATATATTTTGGGAAAGTCACCCAATAAATAGTTTCAACAAAATATAGGCATATGTGAATGTCATGTCGTTGAGTGTCAAGCTAATTGATTTGTTGATGATGAATATGTTCATCAAAGTGACTTATATTAAGACTTATGTTTAAGTCCTAAAGAGTCAATGGTGAAGCCTTGGAGATTAAAGGCAAACGAGTCTTGATCCTAATGGATGGAATTAATTATTGTTTTGAAGCATTCTTTAAACCAAGGTTTTGGAATAGTAAACAAAATCTCATTTTGTGTCTAAACTAAGACGTGAATGTTAGGAAGAGATAGTGAGTTATCTCTTAAGGCTGTGAAGAATTAGAATGAGGCATCTTCTGTTCACATGCTAAGTATTTGTAGTCTAAAGCATGCTAGACTAATACTTGTTAATTTAGATGCTCCACGGAGAATAAATTAACATTGAACATTCAAACATATGTGACGACATAAGAATGAATTTTGTAAACGCAAATATATAATTTATTAAAAAGGATGACTCGAAAGGACCGAATATATAGTTCATTGGTTATGATACTATTTAGCTGAATATGAGGAGAACTCATATAGCTCAGAAAACGGTTCGTGTGAGAAATATGGGTTGAGTAATATAATGGATGACCTCTATAACACAAAGATATAGATAGTCTCTATCTTATCACGGGTGTCTAATGTCATCGTGAGTGATATTACTCAAACTTAATCAAAGTGCAAGCAATGTGGGGGAAGAGCCATTTAAGAAATAATCCGTAGGGATGTAAAAATGGTACTTGAAAAGTTGTCAAGCTACTACATATGAAAGTAATAAACTTTCATCACCCCATTTGGTAGTTATCCAATAACACTTAAGTGTGGAGGTGACTTGCATTTGAAAATAAAAGGTTTGATATGAACGAATGTGATTTTGGGAAGTACAAATCACACGAACCTAGAACAGACTTGTTATAAGTCAGTCCTATTATGTGGACAAAATTCTTGAGAAGTTCTAAGGAAATGACTCTAATGTGGCTAGAACTTTCATTGACACGGGTCAACGTCTAGCTAAGAATCAAGATGAGCCTGTTAACCAATTAGAATACTCAAGAATTATTGGCAGCCTGATGTATCTGATGAGTTGTATCAGACCATACTTAGCAAGCAAGCTAAGTAGATACATGAGCAACCTAAGTTCAATTCATTGGAATTGCGTGACACAGTTGCTTCGGTACTTAAGATATATACGAGGTTACGGGTTGCAATATGAAAGAATATCCAGCAGTTATTGAAGGTTACTATGATGCGAATTGGATATCTTACACGAATGATTCCAAGGCAACGAGTGGGTATTTGTTCACACATGGAGGTGCTATGATAACATGGAAATCATCTAAGCAAATGGTTATTGCAAGATCCATGATGGAATCAAATTCATCTCTTTGGATAAAGAGGATGAATAGGCAAAATGGCTACGTCAATTTGTTAAGGATATACCTAGGTGGCCGAAGCCGGCATTGGCCTAATGCATACGCTGTGATAGTCAATAAGTAATTGGCAGAGCTCATATCACAATGTGCATCAGTAAGAATAGGTATATAAGACGTAGGCATAATACGACACGACAACTAATCTCTATAAGAGTTATCACTGTTGACTACGTGAAGTCAAAGGATAACATCGCTGATCCGCTAAACAAAACGCTTAAGCAGAGAGTTAGTTCAGAAGTCGTCAATGGGAATGGGGCTAAAGCCCATTAAAGGCTAGGTTTATGCGTAGGAAACCTAACTCAGCTGACTGGAAATCCCAAGATCTGAGTTCAATAGGACAACCTAATTGTATGAACTGGCAAAGGTCACTGTGGGGAAGATTTGGTGGAAACCCCACATATTAAAAAGGGAGTTTACTATAAGATTTAATAAGCTTCCTAGTCCATTCCTAAAAATTGACAAGGTTGAGGTTAAGCTTATAGCTTTTAATGATCTGACTGAGGTAACCAGTCCCAGTAGATCACCTATGTGAGAGAGAAGTGGGGTCGCTTCGAAGGGTATTGTTAGGGCACAATACTTAATAGCTCTCGCAGAACCAGGCACGTGTCCATGACCATAACGGACACAACAATGAGGACTTGATGTTGTCAAGGAGAGTTTTGTGTGAAGCGTATTGTCGTCTACACAAACGGCAGACGAGTTCAAAGACATCGCGTTCTACTCAGAGCCAGTAGGCTAAGTGCGTTTCATAAGCGAAGATTCAAAGGGTCACACCTACCTATTGTATGCAAAACTCAACTGTTGAAATTTAATTGGAATGAGGTTGTTTTTTAGAATAACTCCCTTTCATGTGGGGGTTTGTTGAAAATTTTGTGTGTTTTGATCAATCTCCATTCATGTGGGGGATTGTTGGAAATATAGAAGGTGAATGGAGGTTTAATTTAATGAAATTATAATTATTGGTAAAACTCCTCATGTGGTGAATTGACACTTTAGTTTTAAGACTAAATTAAGTGTATAATTGAAACTCTTGAGTAGGGTTCTTAATACCATTTGATGAGGTTTTATTATAGTCTTAATGGTGAAACTCTTGAGTAGAGTTCTTAATACCATTTGATGAGGTTTTATTATAGTCTTAATTAGAGTCTTAAGTCTCTATTTAAGTGTCTAATAAAGTGAAACCTTTCACCATTTTTCTAACTCATATATATATTAGTAGGCTATGTGCCTTATTTGATAAGAAGAGACAATATATATGAGAAACACACACAACACATTCATATTCACTCGAATACATTGATCGATTGCTGCAGCAAAACCTTTTTAGTCTTGTTCAGGTTTCTTTTCAGGCAAGTAGGATAGTCCGCAGTGCACTGAGCCGCACTGTTGAACCGGTGTACCCTGGGAATAGACGACGAATCTGTTTAAGGGAATTGTGTCAAACATAAGCCCGGTTCCTTTTTCTATTCCGTTACAGTTTATTGCAGCAAGTACAGAGAATCGAAAACCTGCGAGCTTCATATACAAAAGACGTTGCGGTGTTTACAATGTAAGTTTTTCTAACAGAGTCGACCCAAAATTCTATTACTTGTATGCTAAAGAAAACTACAATATAATTAGAAGGAATGCTCATCTTACAAAAGATGTTACTAGTAAAATAATATTTGATTTTACGAAATGAATATATTAAACCATTTCATAAATCATGAGCACCTGACCAGTATACTTGTGACGTTCATTTATATATTAGTATATTAATGTAAAATAATATTTGAATTTGATTATTTGATAGTCCAACAGTTGAGATATTCTATTAGATTTTTGTATACATTGCATTGGGAATTTAATATTTTAAAAATATCGTGTCACGAAAATATGTCGGGTTTGTATAATGCTAGTGCTACCCCATCCTCACCATTAACACAATGGCCCTCCTTCTTTATTGGTTGAAGTGGCAACTGAGTCAAACATGTAGCTTTAAAATAAAAGGGATTGTGGTGTAAGATCATGTGTAGTGGGGGATTTATTTATAAAGCCCATCTTTTTTATTAGTCTAGGTGGCAGCTGAGTAAGCATGAAGAGAGAAAGTGAAAAAATGATGTAGTGGTAGGGGCTTTATTTATAAAGCCTCTGTTTCTGATTGGTTGTTTATTTTATTATTTTTTTTAATCTTTTAACTCAAAATAATTAAAATAAAAGACAAATAAATATAAAAAAATTACAAATAATATTAAAAACACACAACTAATATTAAAAAAAATAAAAGTTACAACTAATATTAATTTAAACATTACATATTCCTAAATTACTTATTTAAACACTATGGGGGGAGAGGTTTGGGAGATGGTTTGGAGAACAACAATGGGGGGAGAGGTTTGGGAGATGGTAGATCGTTTAAAGATTCTTTGCTGAACGTTGCGCCGCCTGTGGATAAAAAAACGTCGGGAGTTTGTTGTGGATGTTGGGGTTAAAGGGAGTTTAGTATGGGGGGCTGTGGTGTTATTGGAAGGCTATTGGATTTTGATAAGTTATCAAAGCTGCGCAAGTGGTTAGACTTGGTAGGTCACAACGAAGTTGGGATTCGATATGTGGGTGGTCTATGGGTCGTGCTGCTTTTTGATTCGGAAGTTTGCATGGGACGATTTCTCAATAACTCGGACGTTTGGAAGGTATGTTTTGAGGGATTGGTTAAATGGGAAGGGCAACCAATTCCTAGGGAGAGGGTGGCTTGGCTTAAACTGTTTGGCTTACCTTTGGGTTTATATGACAATGGGTTGGTAAATGAGATTGGTGCATTATTTGGAAAGGTTGTTCAATCAGCTGAGATACGTGAATCGGATGTTGATTTATCTTATGTAATGGTGGGAGTGTTGTGCGATAGCGGGGTTAGAGTCAATGAAATAGTGGATGTTAAATGGAACGAGGTGGTGTACCCGGTGTTAATCGAAGAGGAAGTGGGTGAATGGGTTCCGGAATGTTTGGAGGACTCTTTTGCGTACTCGGAGGTTGAGGTAATATCTCACGAAGATAGGGGTGGGAACATGGAGGTTGAGAATGATGGGTCTCTGGACGACGAGGTTGTTACAGGGGGTAAGAAGTATAGGGGGGGAGGAAATGTCGAGTAATAGGGAGGTCAGGGGGGAGGATGTTGGTGGTAATAATGGTGATCAAGGGTGTCTTCATGTAGATACTAGTGTGGTGGGAGATAAGACTGATGTGGCAATTAACAAGATCAAGAAGCCGCGGGGTTTTCGCAAAAAAGATAGATCTCAGAAGTCCCCGTCTCCTTAGGGTCAAGAGCGTCCTAAGAAAAGAGCAAGAGATAGTGAAGATTTATTTGATATTGATAGGTTCATCTTTAAGGTGAACGGGGAGGAGGAGTGAAGTGTGAATAAAAATCTGGTCGGTAGTAGCAGTGATAGGCAGGATGGTCTTCCCTTGTCTTCTGCGAACGGGAATATGGTTGCGGAAGACGAAGTGCAAGAATCGTCTCCGGATGATGTCATAGGGGTTGAGGTTGTGGAAACGTTGAAGTTTGGTAAAGCTGTGGGTGTGGTACATTTTGATGAATTTCGTGACTCGGTGGCTCAGGTTATTAACGAAGAAGGCTTTCAACAGGTGATACAATGAATGTTTTATCTTGGAATGTGCGAGGACTTGGTTCGGTTAGTAAAAGTACTTGGTGCCGGAAGTTAAAAACGGAAAATGATGTTGGTTGTATATTACTCCAGGAATCCCAATTTGAGTCTCTGGATAATGTAGAAATTAGTAGGTTTTGGGGTACATCCGACTTTGAGTTTGTTCACGTGGACGCCACGGGTCGATCTGGTGGTTTGATTACTCTTTGGAACCCGAAGATTTTCTCTATGTCTACGGTTGTAAAGGATAGATATGTGTTGATGGTTTCGGGTTATCTTAAAAGCGATGGCAGGAAGATCACGGTTGTAAACGTGTATTGCCCGCAGCAAATTCAAGAAAAACGGCAGGTTTGGGATCAGCTGAAATCGCTTATTACGGTTGATGGGGGTCTATGGATTGTGGATGGGGATTTCAATAGTGTTCGTGATCGGATCGAGCGACGTAACTCTAACTTTAACTTGTTAGAGACTAATGAGTTTAACGACTTTGTAGAAGAGGCCGGTTTGTTCGAATTTGGTTTGAAAGGTCGGAAGTTTACGTTTCTATCGGGACAAAGATTAAGTCGTATTGATAGGATTTTCGTTGATTGGTCGTTTTTTAATGAATGGCCAAGTGCGGAGTACCGGGCTCTTGATAGGGATGGTTCGGACCATTGTCCGTTGGTTCTCAAGATTGAATCTCGTAATTTCGGGCCGAAACCGTTTAAGTTCTTTAACTCGTGGCTTCAATGGGAGGGTTTTGATGACATTGTTAAAAATGCGATTGATGGAGTTATGTGTCAAGGGGATCTTGAATTGAAGTTATTGAACAAGTTCAAAATTCTGCGTGAGAAGATTAAAAGATGGAAGGAGGATGTTACTAATGCAGAGATCGAGGAATCACGCTGCTTAGTGAATGAAGTTAGAGAGCTGGAAATTGTTTTGGAGGATAGGGATTTAGTAGAAGAGGAGGTGTGGATTTTAGAGGAAGCAAGATCGAGGTTGATACAGTTAGAGTTCTTCAAGGTTAAAGATTTAAAACAGAAGTCTAGAGTGCGATGGGCGAAAGACGGTGATGAGAACTCGAGGTTTTTTCATGCTTCGATAAATAACAGAAGAGTGTCTAATGCGATCACGGGGTTGATGGTTGAAGGGGTGTGGGTTTCTAAGCCCAAGGAAATTAAAAAACAGGTTCTGCGCTTCTTTAGTACAAAGTTTGTGGAAGAGTTACCGTTTCGTCCTTAGTTGACATGTTACGGTCTGAAGTCGATTAGTGATCTAGAGGCGGAGATGCTTATTGGTCCTATTTTGGAGAAGGAAATCAAGGAAGCGGTCTTTCAGTGTGGTAGTGATAAAGCGCCAGGTCTAGACGGGTTTAACTTCCGATTCGTTAAGAGGTATTGGGATCTTTTTGCTAATGATTTTGTTGATATTATTAGTAAATTTGCGGATACGGGGGAAATTAGTCGTGGGGCGGCTTCGAGTTTCATTACATTGGTGCCTAAGGTTAAAGACCCGATTACTCTTGGGGAGTACCGCCCTATTAATTTGATTGGGGTGGTCAGTAAAGTCATATCGAAAGTGTTGGCAAATAGACTAGAGTTAGTTATGGACAGTGTTACAAACGAGACTCAGTCAGCATTTGTGGCGGGTAGGTATATTTTGGATAGTCCGTTAATTATTAGTGAGGTCTTGTCTTGGGCTCAATGGAGTAGGAAGGAGCTGTTTATGTTTAAAATAGACTTTGAAAAAGCTTACGATAATGTTAATTGGGCATTTATGATCTCGGTGATGAGACAAATGAATTTTCCGGAGAAATGGTGTATGTGGATTGAAGGCATTTTGAGATCGGCACGTTCGTCTATTTTGGTTAATGGTTCTCCAACGTTCGAATTCTCATGTGAAAAGGGTATTCGGCAAGGTGATCCTATTTCACTGTTCTTATTTATTATGATTATGGAAGCCTTCTCGGGTTTGATTAAAAAGGCGCGAGATAATGGGTTTTTCCGGGGGGTTACTTTTCCGAATGACGGACCAGATATCACGCATTTACTATATGCGGATGATGCTTTGGTGATGGGTGAATGGGAGGATAGTAATTTTGTTTGTCTTAGACGATTGCTTCGTATAATTCATATGTGTTCAGGTCTAAAGATAAACATCCAAAAGTCCACCTTGTATGGTATTGGGAAGAGCCTGGTGGAAGTGGGTGACAAGGCTAATCCGATGGGGTGTCGGGCGGGGGAGATTCCATTTACGTACCTAGGTATACAGGTGGGTGCAAATATGACGAGAATTAACAATTGGGAGCCGGTCGTCAAAGTCTTTAAAACTAGATTGTCTTCGTGGAAGTCTAAGACTCTTTCGATTGGAGGTAGATTAACGCTCATCAAATCGGTATTGGAGAGCCTTCCCTCGTATTATTTTTCGTTGTTTAAGGCGCCGGTGGGAATAATTAATACGTTAGAGGGTTTGATGAAAAGGTTTTTGTGGGGAGGGAATGAAGATGTGAAAAACCTTCATTGGGTGGGTTGGGAGACGGTCACTAGAACAATTAAGCAAGGAGGTTTGGGTGTTCGCAAGCTCGAAGATTGTAATAACGCTTTCTTGGTTAAGTGGCTTTGGAGATATCGTCATGAAGGAGAAGCGTTATGGAAAAGGGTGGTAGAGGCGATTCACGGTTCGTCTAGAAGGTGGGATGCTTATCCATGTTGCTCGAGGTTTTCGGGTACATGGACGAAGTTGGTCAATAGTGGGTTCCATTTGAAAGTGGCCGGTTTCAATAGTTTGAGTATGATCCGAGGTATTCTAGGCAATGGTTTGGAAATTAGATTTTGGATTGATCCTTGGGTGTCTCGCATTCCATTAAAGAGCTTGTTTCCGGATTTATTTCGTTTAGAAAGAGATAAGTTGTGCAAAATTGGTGATAGAATTGGGTTGGTTGATTCAGTTTTGGTGGTGATATGGGATTGGCGCAGAATTCCGGTTTTGGATGCTAAAGTTGAGCAATTAACTGATTGTTTGCATCTTATAGATGGCATTAATATAGGGGAGAATAGAGACCGGTGGGTTTGGGATAGTGGTTCGCTCGTCGATTTCTCAATTCATGAAGTCCAGAAATGGTTGGAAAGTAATCGGCCATCGCAGTCTAGCTCAAGTTATAAGTGGTGTAAGTGGATTCCTATTAAGTGTAACGTGTTTATGTGGCGCATGCTTATGGATAGAGTTCCAACTAAAAAGGCTCTTCAAAGGCGTAATATTGATTGTGGGGATATGGCATGCAAGTTTTGCGATGAGCAAGATGAATGTGTAGATCATATTTTCACGGCTTGCGGGTTAGCTTGTGGAGTTTGGAATGGTATAGCGTCATGGATCAATCTCCCTCAGTTCTATTTTTTTTCAGTTAGAGACATTATGCAGGTGTACCCGAACTCCGGTTGGTCTGCGGTGAAGAATCTGGCTCTGCATGGTATTCTAGTCCTAACTTGTTGGCGGATCTGGAAGGCTAGAAATGATTTAATTTTCAGGGATGACCGGCGAAATGTGGTTGATATTGTTTCCGACGTTAAATCGTTGGGATATATTTGGTTTTCTAGTAGATATGATAAAGGAAAGATGGATTGGAAGGATTGGCAAAGATTTTCTTTTGATGTAATGTAACTCGTGTTGGTTTTGGGGGTCTCCGTCTTGGAGATGTTCCCTCGGTTGTGTGGTTAATAAAGTTTGCCTTCCAAAAAAACTTATTTAAACACTAGTAATCCTAAATTACTTATTTAAACACTACATAATTAATCCTAATTTTCTCCCCTATGGAGAGTAATTGTCCCAGTCCATGAGTGTGTAGTACGGCGGGGACACGGAACGATCACTATCGCGACCGTCAGACCTCGCATCCGAGGGGATGCATCAGTACTCATGAGGAGGGGAAAAGTTGTTTCGTTCTTCTTCTATAGCATCCCTTAAAGCTTCCAGGTCCTCCTCTGTTGGCTCCCGGTCAGGAGGGGTTGGGGTGGGGGTGGGGTTCGGTTGGGTCTCCACAAACTGTAGACGCCCCAATCCTCTCTCAGCCATAACATACGGACCACACAATCTCCTCTGCAGTGAAATCAGCATCAGGGTGTGTGGGAGTGTATCCAGGGAGTGGAGGAATGGAGGGGACGGGTTGGAGACACGTAGAGGGGGAGGAGGAGGAGAAAAAAAAACACTTGTTGAGGAGGAGAAAAAATAGTTGTTGATGAGGAGGAGATGGAGAAAAAATACTTGTTGAAGAGGAGGATGGAGAGAAGAAAACACCGGTGCACGACGTCTCCGGCAAGCGTATTGCAGGTGATTCGACAGCTCGGCAAGGTCATTTGGAAATCCACCACCCATAGCTGGTTTGTAGTGTAGTTTTTATAAAATTGTAGTGTGGTTTTTAGTTTGTGGTTGTGTTGTATGTGTATTGTGTGTATATATATAAAATCTAAAAAAAATAAAGTTACCGTTCAAAATTTAAAGGCTCCAACAGTCAAAAAATTTTGACCGTTTTTTTTTGCCCCCCCTCGCCACGTGTCATGATTTCATTGGAGGGTTCAATTTTCGTTTGGCGTTATAAAAATAACGCTTGGGTTGTTTTGGCACATATAGCGCCCCTATGTTTTGGTGTGGGGGCGCTATTTTTCAAAAAAAAATCAAAAATAACGCCCCACTACGGTGGGTCTAAGGAGGAATTTAAAGCCCCTTCTTATCATTGGTTGTTTTTATTTTTTTTTTAAATTAATCAACTAAAAGTAAAAAAAAAAAGGTTACGAGTATTAAAAACACACAACTAATATTAATTAAAAGCATACCACTAAAACACAACTTAAAATAAGTACAATAGCAAATTAAAAAAACAAAACTTAAAAAGAAAGTGAAACACACTAAAAAAGCGAAACATGCTAGAGGTTATATTTATCAAGAATTTGCTACCTATGAAGTTGTGCTAGTCTTAGGCGTCTTCTTTGAGGTGGTCGATCGATCTGGACAAAAACTCAATATCTTTTTCCCTTTGCCTCGCTTCTTGGATCTCCACGAACCTTTTATTCTCGGTCACTCTTTGTTGCATAGTTTCCAAACGTCTTTGGCCAAGGTCGCGAATATCTTGTAGTCGTCGATTCATTTCCTCAAAATCTTCCTTCAGTTCACCACCTCCCGAAGACGACTCCGCCTTTCCACCTTTTTCGCCCTCTTCTACCAGGTGGTCGAGGAAAATCCTCCTCATCCTCCTCCTCCACGTCGTCGACATTAATATGATCATTTAAGCTCACATAGCGAGCATCGGATGAGGGTGTATGCGGATCTCGCGACGAGGAGGTTTTGCTTCGTTTTGCCCCCCTTCCTTTGCGCCTAATACCGGACCCCATGGGCGGTACCGATCCCCACTTAGGACTTTTTCTCAACATCTCCCAAATCCTCAAATATGTGAACGACCCACGGGTTGTGTTGAATTCCTGCAACGCTCTTGCTAACACACCATCATCACCTTCCCCTATTGTCGTTACAACGTTGGAGAACTTCCGCAAAAGCATAACATCTATTATTTATATCGGTCCACTTTCCCGATATTGAATCGTTATCCCGATATTCCCCTCGACCCATGGAGGTAAAAAATATCTCTCTAATTCTTATCCAAAACAAAGGCTTGTCTTGATAGTTCGCTAAAAAAATTATATTAAAAAAAGAACCGATGAACAAAAAAAATTCCGGAATATATATATATATATAATACAATTAAAAATACTAACCAACTTCGGGATCCTCCGATATTTCGAGCCAAGCCCGTGCTAGTGCAAATTCCTCGTCTTTCGTCCAAGGTTGATACTTCAGGCACGAGCTCGGGTTCGTCTTGAGAACCCTCGGGTTAACGTGGTTGTTCGGGCTCGGCTTGAGTTTCAGGCACGAGCTCGGGTTCGTCTTGAGAACCTTGGCCATAGTTTAGGTTCTTGTTTGATGCAAACCCCATTGGCCCTTGAAAGAATTGACCTGGCATGCTAAGTAATTGTGCGTATCCCATTGTGTTCGGGTCTAATTTGCCCCAATTAAAAGTGGGTGGCAGTTGGGTTGTGTTTGGACGCGTAGCATTCGGGTTGCCCGGGTGAGACGGGACCCCAAAAGATGAACGGTATAGAAACATGTTGTGTTTGTAGTTTGAATAAAATGTAAATTTGTTGTGTTTGTAGTTGTAAAAATAGTTGTGTTTATATATATATAATTGAACAAAAAAAAAATTTATACAAAATGACCGGGGGGTACCATTCAAATGATCATTCAAACAAAGGGTGACGTGGCAAAATTTTATTGGAGGGGCAACTTGCATTAGAGCGTTAAAAAGAAAACGCCCCGTCCCAATTTTTACATTTAGCGCCCCTTAGTAGCGGTGTTACAGGCGCGAATTTGTTTTTTGGCGCCGAGTTTCTCGCTTGAGTAAGGGGATCTTAGTCTCAATAACACGAACAACGAATTCATTCTATCTACTATTGACTCTTTTTATCTTTTATAATAACTTTGACACTTAAATTACGCAAGCCCTAATCATCTATTTATACTAAAATAATCATATAAGTTCTAGTCAAATACTTCTCCTAATAATAATATAAAATTTAATCACATAATTATCTCTAAATATTAGCTCTACTAATTAAGACTTACTAAATAATTTAAAACATACAAATAATTAATTAAATTTAGTTTAGTAAACTTGCCACTTTGAGCACTACATTTTTCTTTAAAACAAAAAATGTGTTTTAAGATTAAAATTTTCAATCTCTCCCTTCATCTTAAAATCCGACTATATTTCTCTTGCCCGTTTCCCTGATCGAACCACCTAGATCTTGATAGCTCTTGCTTCTTACTCGTTCTTTCGGCTTTCTTACTTTCTTTTGTTATCAACTTGGTATATTTTTTGCTTGAATTCTTTCTTGATTCTTGTTCTTACTTGAAAATGAGTTGCTTTTTAATCATTACCAAACAATTTATGATTTCTTGTTCTTATTATTGATCATAGATCAAATTACTTTCTACCTTCTTTTATTCTTTCTTACTTTCTTCAAGATCTGGTTTTAACTATCTTCTTCCTTTAAGATCTGGCTCTTGACTACCTCGCAAGATCTTACTGTTGACATGCCTTTTACAATCTTCCATGAATCGAGTTCTTGATTACTTATCACATTCTTTCAAAAAACAAACCTGAAAACCTTCTTTTCAACTAACCTTCTTCTCGGATGTGAATAACACCACAAAAAAAAAAAAAAAAAAAAAAAAAAAAAAAAAAAAAACACCTTTTTTCCCAAGATAGCCCAAGACCACCTACTGCCTCATTTTTCTTTTGACCGACTCTTACCACTTTAAACCTAGTGAGCCTAATACCTTCTTAAACCGAAGGAAACAACCTTGCAATCTCATGCTTACAGGGTGTAACACACAGGGACGGACATATGTGGTTGGTAGGGGTAGCGCCCACTACCCCTCAACTTTTCCGACATATGCAATTTTTTATGTTTTTTACGTTTTTTTTATTACGTTACCCTAAAAGTTATGTAACACAGCCCATATATTTAAATATGTATGTTTCATTCTCCATTGACCATTTTACTATTCATTTGTGAATATGAGTAATACAAAATGGACAGTGGAAGGACTAATAACTATTTGAACAACCAATTACTTCATCTCCTTGCAACCAATAACTTCATCTCAAATGAACATCTTGTAATTGTAATTGATGTTTTCTTTTTGTTTGTAATAATTTGTTGTTCTTTATCTCAGGCCTAAGGGCCCTTGTAGAAAAAAAAATTTATTTTACTGATTTTAACCAATTATGCTTTGTCACATCACTTCATTGATTTACTTTACTGAAACATTTTTTTTGTAGGCTACACTCCACTGATTCTTTTATTTATTTTTTATAATTTCATTAAACCTTTTATTATTATTATTATTATTATTATTATTATTATTATTATTATTATTATTTCACACGGTTTAAAGGCTAAAATTAATTACCAAAACTATTTCAACCGTCCCACAAACCTCACGGTCAGAATTCAATATGGAAACCGTTCAATCGAATTCAATGGCATTGATACCGTTCCACCAAACCGTTTGAAGTTTTTATATATAAACATAGCACACCGTGGGGTTAAAACACACTTTTACCACCGTAGATACAAAGAAACACGCATTGGTGATATGCTACAAACGGTTAAAAAATGTAAAGATATTTATAAAACAAACGGTGATAAAAAAAAACAAACGGTTTAATACACAAAAAAGGTATATATAAAAGTAAAAAAAAAAAACAACCGGTACCAGCACGGTAAACAGAACCAGCAAAACGGTCCACGGGACCACTATCAGCGTGGGTGGCGTCGGTGTTACCGTGTTGGTAGTTGGTACTCGTAGACAATTCGGTAGGCGCCTCGTCCCCCTCAGATTTACAATTTACAATTAACAGAGGAACGAAACGGAAATGTTAGGAGGATGGGCGTTAGAAATAGTGAATAAAATTGTAGGAAATGAAGATTGATTAAGATTTCAAATTTTAATTTTAACACTATTTAAATAACCCATTAAATATAAACAAGATTTCTTAAACCGCTAAACTTTAATGGGTAAATTGTAAAACCTAATAATTTCTTATAGTGTTTTGAGTTGTGTCCCAAATTACCACCCCTAGAATAGTTTTTACCCCCTTATTTTTTCTATGTTGCGAGAAGGGAATCTTTAAAAACCAATTTCCACATATGATAATAATGAGAGCCTCTTTTACACCCATTGACAAACAGGGACGAACCTTATGAGGGTTAGGGGTGCCTTGGCCCCATCCATTTTTAGTTCAGTAATATAAATTCCCCGGTTTTATTCAAAAAATTTGTATTATTTTGAGTTCAGCCCCCACCAATTTGAAAGAAAAAAAAACGGGTCTCGTGACTTTCGGCCCCCACCATCTAAAAGTTCAAACTTTACCATTGTTGACTCGTGTTGAGGACTTTATCAAGATAGTGTGAAGAGTAGTGCCACTCCACACCACATTGCCTAATCATGTATACAAAGGTTTAATTCCCATGTAAAGTAAAACACTAATTTGCAAATAGAGATGCACAAAAAAACCGGAACTGGAAAAAAAAAACCTGGAATCGAGTATTAAAAAAACCGGAACCGACCCTACCCGTCGGGTACACATAGGGTATAGATTTCTATGTAAAAAACCATACCCGGAACCGGACCCGGGTTGTACCCGGTTGTACCCGGTTTTTTAATACCCGGAATCGGGTTGTACCCGGAACCGGGTTTTCCTAATACCTGGTTCATGACCCATAAAAGTATATGTCAGGCGACGGGACTATTTGACATTTTGATGTTGAGGCGGTCCGGGAAGGAATGGGTCACTTCGTGATTCAAGAAGGGTTGCCATTTGGCCACTTTGACAACCCAAGATTGACCCGTCTCATCCAAAGAATTCTATAACCGTGTTATAATCATCTAAGTCGCACTACCCTTCGACGTGATTGTATAAAAAGAATTTAATATCCAGCATAGCCGGGTCTTTTCAATACCCAGTGTACCCGTTTTTTTTTTAATCCCCGGTATACCCGGAACCGGTTCCATACCCGAAACCGGGTATTGAAAGAACCGGAACCGGGTATTGAAAAATCGAAACCGGTATACCGGGTATAGTTTTTTATGCTAGGAACCGAAACTGGAACCGGTTCTTCCAATACCTGGTCGAAGTAATACCCAACCCTACCCGGAACTGGTTCCATACCCGAAGCCGGATATTGAAAAAACCTGATTTGTGCACCTCTATTTGCAAATACCAAATACATTAGGGTATTTGCAAAAGTTTAAAACCCAATGATTTACATCAGCCCAGAGGGTAGTAGTAGTAGTAGTATCAGCTCAGCCCATTAAGTGAGAAATCAGCCCAATGAAAGCTGTGACCCATTAAATAATATTATAGTCAACGGTCAAAACCCAGGTATAGTACTGGAAAGTTGTATGATCAACGCTGTCGGTTTTGCAATATCAAAAACCCTAATAATAATAATAAAACTCATTTGTGTTAGAAAAATGGAGAAATCGGAAGCTGTTTGCGGACAAGAGGCACTGGAATTACTCAACTGCGTGACCAGCTCACCTTTTGATCAAGGCAAATGCATTACTCTCTTGAATTCCCTACGAAAATGCGTTCTGGAAAAGGTATAATTGTTTGCCCCCTTTGGTTCTAGACAATGTTAAACCGTACTCGAGACGTAAGGTGATTATATAAACTTTTTATATATCTCAATAGGTTTTAGCTTTCCCCTGCCCAAAATATAGCTATAATATTTTTAATACATAAGGATTGTAAATGTAGTTGGGTAGGTTTTCTTTGATGTAATTGGTTGGTTGCGGCTCGTTCTCTCCTTAGAGACGAGTTTTTTTTTTTTTTTTTTTTTTTTTTTTTTTTTGCCGGTTTTAATGAAAGTCTCTTTTCAAAAAAAAAAATTAATATTTTTTTAACGGCTAATGTTACTTCTATACACCAGTAAATAAATAAATGTGTATATGATTTTACCTATATGTACAAGCTAAAAACCCAAAGTACAACATATTGCTGCTTAAAAACACTTTGGCTAGAAAAACCTAAAAAGCGCTCTTTTTGGCGCTTCATGAATTTACTCTAGGTGCTGAGCGAAGAAGCAATGTATATTAATCAGTAAAATATCAAGTTGTATTCATTTTGGTTTTAAAAAGCGGCAAGGTTTAAAGCCGAGGCACGGAGCGCACCGCTTTTCATACCTGAGGCGCGGATAATTTTTTATGTATATCCTATAGGTTTCTAGCATCATTAACCCGATATTTATTATTTAGAGACAAGTAAGCTCTATATATGTTTTGCTAGCCTATGGGAATTACATACATGTACAGCTTGTAAAGCATGTTGTACAATAATGACCTGCTGCACAAATATATGGAAAATGCATGAGGGTCAATATTTTTCCAAGAAATCGCGCCTTAGGTGGGCTTTTTAAAAAAAGAATTGCCTTATGCTACCAAAAGCGCAGGGGCTTGAGCCTTGCGCGCTTTTTTAAACCAAGATTATAATCTGTCTTTTATGTTTGCTGTATAGAAAGTGAAGAAGTTCTCACTGGCAGAAGTGAAACCAGCAAAAGTTGAGGACACTGGTAACAAACAGGGCTGATATTTTTATATTGATTGGAGATTATATAATATGAATGATTCAAGCATTGTTATTCAACATTGTTGTAGATCAATATGTAACCTCAGGTACAAATGAGTAATTGTATCCTTTTTGAGATTATTTCATAACAAAGCTTTATTGCTGCACTTGTAACTTGTCAATACATTTTGAACATAATATTACACACTCTTTGTGTACAAGGATTAACTTGTAAGGATGGAAACAGGTTGGGTTTGGGATGAGTTTTGGCATCTCAAACATGATATTGGGACAGGGTTTTCATAAACCTTCAAAACCGAACAAATCATTCAGCCGTTTTGAAATATATCTTGTCTGGGTCACAGTTTGGTTTTAGCGGTTTGACGATTTAGGGTTGGAAGAGGCGCGTTTCCAGCACCTTGATAGTTGTAGGAGAAAGCACCTTGGTCAATATTATTTCTAGTCTCAAGCTCGTTTAAGCTCGGCTAGATCAAGATTTTAGCGAACAATCTAAAGCATTCACCAACGGCATAGCTCGTTTACACTCCTTTGTTGGGTTGCAAAACAAAGAGAATGCACAAAAGGATCGGCCCACAACAGCAATATTCAGTCATGACTGTCTTCCAATATATCAATTCTGAACACGATCCATGTTACCAATAAATGATCAAAAATCGATCCAAGTTGGCTGCTAAACCGAACCGGTCCAAACTGATAGATGCCAGTGGGTCACGCATCATGTGTTAATATTGTAATGATGATTTCATGTTCGTCCAGTGTTAGATCGAACTACTTGCTCACGTGGTTTCAGTCTTCATTGATTTTCCATGTGCGTATTTCAGCTCACTTAAATTTTGCCTAAATAAGTTGTTTAATAATACTGGTAAGTCTACACATTAAATGAAATACTGATATATATATATATATATATATATATATATATATATATATATATATATATATATATATATATATATATATTGGTAAAATGTGTTATAAACTGGCCAGCTATGTATATCATTTATTGTAGTCTGTCATATGATCTTGCATTTTAAGACCCTCTTGTCAGAGCCTCTGAATCTGCCTCGGTTTGAGATGTCACGTGTGCTTTGGGTGGGATGCGGAACGATTGGACTGAGCAGAGAAGGCGGCTTGAGGTTCAGGGTTTGAAGAAAGTGTTCATGATTTTCAGCATGAGCAGTAGAAAATTTTTTCAAAAGATGAGCCGAGGCCACAGAGGAACCAGTGGCGTTTGTCTTCATCAGTGACCGGATGGCCAATGGCGGCCAATTGGTCGCACAGGGACTTGAATTTTATAGCCAAACAAAATGTCAAACTGTGTTCTATCTACACATTAACCCTTGCAGTTAAACTGTTTACTTATAGTTAAAATTGTAAATAAAACCTAAATTAAGGGGATTAATGTAGTGAATCAAAACTATTATTGGTTACATACTAGAAAGCTAGTCTTGAGAGACACGGATCATTGTCGCAACACTTTCGTGAGGCAAAACAGAACAACCGACCAGTAGCACTAAAAAGACAACAGAGATAAACTGGTAAAAATGTTACGGGCTGCCTGTGTCTGCAAGTTGCAAGCATGCACAGGTTGATTTACTGATATTTCACTCGCTGACCCACACAGTTAAAGTAAAACCCAAAGAGGTGGTTGCCAAGCATGTTAGCTCATTCTTCAAACGCCATACTTTTGAGTGGCGATATCGCTTTTATTTTGGCTTCAATTTGACCATACCTTAGCTTATTAGACTATATGGTGTGCCCCCTTTTTCCCCCAACTCCCCCAACCGCCACATCAGCGCCATGTCATTTCCCCCATTTTCTCCCCCAAACTTTGGAAATGGTTTCCCCCAACTCCCCCATTCCCCCTTCCTTTTTTTATTCTTTTTCCTTTTTTTTAATTATATATTTTATATTTCATAATTATTTTTTTATAAAAAATGTATAAAAAACATATAATTTATTTTTTTTTAAAACGGCAATATTTTAAAAAAATAAAAAATAAAACCGAAAAAAAAAACTAAAGATAAATTTCATTAAATTAAAAAAAAATTACAACCTACAATGCATGGAAATTTAAAAAATAACAAGAAAATTACATAAAAAAACCATCTAAAGCATATCTTTTCCAAGCCACTTGTTCGCGATCATGTTTCTCTTCGCCGCCCACCCCGCTCTTTCTTGCTCGGGAAGATCGTCGATATTTTTGTCCATCATCGCAAACTCCACCTTTTCTTGCTCGTACGCGAGCCGTGCCTTCTCCAACGCAAGCTTCTCCCGCTCTAGATCAAGTGCTTCTTCCTTCTCCTTCTTTCTTGCATTCCACCTTTCATTTTGCTCCGACTTAAACTCGTTAAAGTTTGAAATCAACGAATCTATTCTGTCAACCACACTTAATTTCGAAGCGGTGGCCTTTCCTTTTGAGCCCGATGCGGCTTTTTTCGCGCGGTCCCTTCCAATTGGCCGCTCCAAATCGGGCGCGGGAGCATCATCTTCAAACTCGGGGTCATCATTTATATTTATAGTACAACGAGCATCGGACCCCCCCGCACTATAACTTCCCGAGGTGCTCGTCTTTGTTCGTTTTGCTTGTGCCACTTCGTTTGGCACCACCCTCCATTTATCACATGCTCTCAAGATCTCATACGGCCTCATGTACGCCCACCCCCCACTAGCCTTTTTTTTGCAAAACATTCCAAGCGCATTCTTCAACACGTTCTCGTCGCTTTCACCGGTCTTTCTATTGTTCCAACATCTTTGATAAACGCCCGCAAATTCTCCACATTTTGCGTTCATCTCCCTAAACTTAGTACTAACGGCATGAAAGGTTCGATAAGGCGTGCGTTGCATTAAGATGAAGAATTGTTCGCAAACCGCGTTCCAAAAGCCATCTTTGTTTCGATTCGTACCTACACGTGATAAATAAAAAAAAAATTAAAATCATCCATAAAACCCACGGCCAAAAAAAAATAAAATAAACTTACTTCGTATCGGGTCGGTAGAAACGTTCACCCACGCTCGTGCTAAGGCCTCCAGCTCGTCTTGAGTCCATGGAACGCTATCCGCCTTAGTAGTGGCACGTTTCTTCCCCTTTGTGTCTTTTTTAGATGTTGGTTGAGTTTCGGGGATAACGTCGTCATCGACGCCTAACGATATAAAGTCGTGTTCGGCTTGAGTTTCGGGTCTAGCGGGGACGGTTGGCATTTGGTTCGGGGGTGGCATTTGCATATGAAAGTGTTGTTGGTGATGCATTTGCATTTGCCATGGATTTTGTGGTTGACTAAAACCGCCAAATCCGAATGTGTTAGGGTCGAGCGGTGTAGCGGGGAAGGGAAAGTTTGGAGCTTGTGTGGAAGGAGTAGCGGGGTTGTTCGGGTAAAAGGGTTGTGGGGTTGAACGCCTTGGATCCATGGGTGGTTTGGTTATAAAATTTGGAAGAGTAATTTATAAAATGTGGTGGTTTGGTTTAAAAATTTGAGTGAGTTTGTGAATTGTGGGGTAAATTTTATATATATATATATAGTAAATGTTTGTTTTTTTTTTTTTTTTTTTTTACAAACGGCTAACTTTCAAAAGATGTGGGCCCCCTTTTTAACGTTCAAAAAATTTCCACCAATCACATTGCTCGGTGCCAACGGGAGGATTTCCCCGTTTTCCCCGAAAAAATCACGGGGGGGGCGGTGTTCCCGATCGGGGAGGCCGCCACATCACCACCCCGATATGTTTCCCCCTATGCACACCGTTCAGTCTTATGAAGCTCTCATCAAAGAGAATGCAAACCCATCATTCACAGTACTTGCTATATCAAATTATAAATTTTACTCGCGGAAGTGATTTAAAGTATTACATCAATCACCTAGGATTGTAGACCAGAACCTGGGTGTAAATTAATGGTTCAAACACGGAAAAGTCGTGAAGAAAAAGAGAAAACTGATTACAAGTTCCAACAGCTACAAAATATGTTGCACAGGGAAAGAAAAGCGGTAGCTCAACTGCATAATGAATTACCGACAAGTATGCTAATCATCATCATCTTCTTCTTCTTCGTCATCTGAAGCCACCTTTTGCTTTTTCCATCTGTATGCTTGCTCCAAGATCTTCAAATTGGATGCTTGTGATTCTTCTGGGAACAGATAATCTATGTATTCCTCGTACCTGAACCAATTTTTAAAAAAAATATTATTAATACCATTTTTTCAATCATACTTACGCATTGCTTGTTTACTAAAAATAATAATAATAATAATAATAATAATAATAATAATAATAATAATAATAATAATAATAATAATAATAATAATAATAATAATAATAAAGGTGTTTTGTTTTAATGATCATCCCAACCCGTCTTCTAAAAAAAAGGACAGAACAATGACGTACCCAGCAGCACCATCTTCTATCTCAATCTGTCTTCTCTTCTTCAGTTTCTTGGGCAGCTTAACTCGCACCAGTTCAATGTCACCCAACTCACCAAAGCTGCTTTCCATGTTTAACCACTCTTCAAGTAACATGGCCCGCTCTTCTTTAAGCTCTGGTGCCGACGTTCTGTAGTAGCTTATTGCATTTTCAAACACTCCTGATGACAGAGTAAATTAACGAATCAAAACTTGGAACAATTAGGTTAATAATACAAAAAAATGTGTGAGTAACAAGATTAGTTAATTACTTCTGGCACGCTGAATGCAAAGTTTCTTCTGTTCCAAAAGAACATCTTCAGGTAGCTCTTCCTGTTGTTCTGCTTCGTCAATGGCAGATGCTTCAAACTTTGCATAGCTGATCCACACCTTTAAATGCTTTGTGCGATCCAAAAGCCTCTCATATAGTTGTCTTGTTCTTTCAAATTCACCTTCTGCTATCTCAAAGTCAATGTATGCCTGCGAAAAAATTAAATATGATAATTATAAGTGAGTTGATCTGTCTTCTCATACAATTAACTTGAAGAAACTCAATGTCAAACACCGCATTGGTTCAAATTTGTAGCCAATGTCACTTGAGAATCAAATCATATAGTCAATACCCACAAGATGTGAGATGGCAATTTCAACCAAATTAACCTATAAATAGGTAGGATTGGGATTTGTGTTTTTATCCCTTAACAGGATGTAAAGATTTAGCTTAAAAATAAAATTGGGTCAAGTCATAAAGAGTGAAACCCACCAGAATTGTATTAAAATGCATATAGTTCTTAATCGCTTATTTAAGACAAGTTGGATTATTTTTTTTGTAATTATATAGCTTTTATAAGCATACACAAAACAAACTAACATAACTCAAGACCGAATTTCTCATGTTATCCAAACCGCCTGACTTACCAATTTTGTCATCTCTACGTAAAAAGAAACTCAAGAAACAAAGAGACTGCAGAATTACTTGCAAACATTTGAGAATAACAATCTGAAATGAATGCAAAGTCAAAACAGGACCAGTGTGCTTTGTTTCAAGCTTGACTTTGAGGGGACTTTATAAAAACAACATAAAAGGCACACCTTAACCAAAAAATGTGTTTATGAGCTAAGGGATATAATAGAAGCATTTACCTTCCACAACAACTCTGGCATGTCAAGTGCAGGTTGTGCAATCGCAAGCTCGAAAAGGGCTCGGGCCCGCTCTGTTTCACTCAAAGATCTTTCCAGTTCAGCATACTTGCTCCAAGCATAGCAATTTTCAGGTGACCACTCCAGATATTTTTCATATAGCTTCCGACAACGATCTATGTTACCAAGCTGCAGCTCAATCTCAATGTACTTCTTGAAAATCTGTTCAGTTATATTAAAACACAGTCAAACCAAGAACATGCAGAGACAACGTCAACAGGCATAAGTAACTCATAGTCTCATACTATACCTTATCTTTAGGAGCGATTCCAATTGCATTACCAAGAATGGAACGTGCACCCGAGAGATTTAACTGTCTGATTTCAAACTGAGCAGCCAATAGCCAAATCTTAGCAAATGAGAATTTCTTGTGTGGAATCAATTTTAAACACTCGCTATAAACATCCCTCGTTCTAGTATTATCTTGGGCATCGAGCTCTTCATACAGAGCGTAATTAATCCAAAGATAAATGTATCTTTGCCAATATCTTTTCTCATCAGCAGGAGGAACATTAGCAATTGCTCTCTCATAAACCTCCCGAATCCTTGGTTTGTTCCCCACACTCTCCTCGAGTCTAATATAGTCAAACCATGAGTCATAATTCAGAGGATTTTTTCTAACTTCTTCCTCATATTGAAACCTTCTTTTCCCAACTATTGCATCTTCAATGCCCTCTCTATCACCATACTGTTTCTCAAAAGCAACAAACTTTCTGTATAAATCCTCAGCCCGCCCCTTTGGTATATGGTCTAGAGCGAATTTATAAATGCATCTTGCTCTCTCAGTTTCTTTACATTTCTCTTCAAATTCAGCAAAGGCAACGAATAAAGTCTCTGCTTCTTCATCATCTGCCAACTTATCAACCGCCCTTTCATAGCAATTTCGTGCTCTACTGATCTCCCCATTTTTCATTTCAAATTTGGCAAAGCGAATCCATGCACCAACTTTAGGTATGCATTGAACAAATCTCTCAAAGATACCTCTTGCTCGCTCAATCTCGTTGTATCTTAACTCAAATTTGATATATGAAAGCCATGCTTGTTGGTCAGGCTCCCAACTCATCCACCTTTCAAATATTTGTCTGGCACCTGAAAAAAGTAATTGATGTGTATAAATATGGATCATGTGCATAAGATTATAAGAAACTAGAATAACCAAATCAACCTATTGACATATCTAACAAAGGTAGTGGCATTCCCAAGATATGCTACTATCTACGTAGTTCTTATCCTTAGTTTAGTGAGCCTTCTAGATAAATATGAAGGCATATGTTTCCTATGTGTGCATAGAATGCTACAATATATGTATTTCTTAAGTAGCCTCCCCTCTGAATGCACCTGTTGGGGAAGAAAGTTTTGATACATAAACTACAGCAGATGAAATGGATAACTCAAAAACAACAAGTCATGGCTAGAGTCCTATTATGTCATGGTATTGTTTGTTGTGCTCCTACATCTCTAATTTCACTTGAAGTGTTCCAACTCATTTAATTAAAGTTTCATATCGCCTTTGTTCACTTGGTTTGTTTTAAAAATATATATTCAGGATTTCAGGTAATAGATCCTTGTTCTATTAGATGTCCATCAGAATAGCTGATTTAAGACTTAATGTGTACATTTCAAAATCCGACTTACAAAGAAAATGGCGTAAGCTCCTTAGGATTGTGAAAACCAACATCAAGAAAAAAAAATCGACATTTTTGACTTCCGAGTTCCGATTGTGTTTCTAGCTAAAGTCACTAGGATAAATATTAAATGTTCAATTTTGTTACATCATACATGTACCCTATGTTACTCAAGTTCTCACACCACTCTTTTGATATCAATCTTGTTATCTTACATGTTCGCATTTTTATTCAGAAGCGAACAACCAATACTCGGTTACAACTTCTTAAGTTACATTCTAGCATTCTAAAGCCCTTAACTAACCTAACTAATGCCTTCTTGTAACATTACATTCAACAGCTATCTCAAAAGACACATATCAAGCTAACACTTAATAAAATAACAATCTAACACAACAATAATCTCATACAACGACACAAATTAAACCTATAAAATAAAACAGTTAATGATACCTGCAACGTTCCCAAGCATCTCCTCCATATGAATATACTTATACCAAAGCTGATCCACTCTCGGCAACAAAGTAACCGCCCGATCCCACACATTCCTGGCATGATTAATAAACTTATTCTTCATCTCCACATCAGCATACTTCAACCACATTGTATGATCCCTATAGTCCACATCAAGGGCGCGCTCCCAAACGGAGCGCGCCCTATTGAAATCCTTCTGCGACTCCTCCCATTTGGCATACTTAACCCACACACTCTTGTTCCACCTCACTCTCCTAATCAAATCCTCAAATTCCTTGCGCTTTCGCAGCCGATAGTCCGCTAACTCAGTCGGGTCAGTGATTTTTTGTTTGGGGGGTCTGATTTCGGCCTCTTGTCGCTCCCGGGCCTCCCGAAGAATCTGTTCGGCTGTAATTTGGATTGGGGCAGGGGTTTTGTTCTTGACCCGGGTTGGTCTAGGGAGTTTGACTTCTGTTTCTTTTCGGGTTAGGTAGCCTAGGGATGGATCTCCTTCTCGGTTTGCCATGGAATCGAATTAGGGTTTCGTTTGTCAATCAAATTAGGGTTTTGTTTGTGAATGAATAATTAGGGTTTTACAGGGGAAATCGAGTTGGTTTGTGGTTTGTAAGCGGAAGGGTTTTATAGGGTAAATCGAGTTGGTTTGTGGTTTGTAAGAGGAATTTGTTTGTTTAGAATCGAAAAGGTAATGAAATGAGTGAGGGCGTAGGGTGATGATGAAAGGGTGATTTGCATATTTCCCCTTCTAAAGCTTTTAAATTGCATATTTACCCAAACATAAACTAAAATTGTATATTTTTCCTTCCTTAACTAAGAAAATTACAAATTTACTGTGACACCCCAGGAAATCCCACATCGGCCGTGGCCAGGAGAGATCCTTGGTTCATAAGTAATGTCTTGCCTCTTAAATCACCAACGCGTTTTGGGGCTTAATGTTAGTGGATGAGAGGAGAACTCCACAGTTAAGCGTGCTCAGGTGGGAGAAATTTCAGGATGGGTGACCTCCTGGGAAGTCTCCACTTGGGCAACCAAAAACAAATCCGTGAGCTCTGGATGGGCAAAGCGGACAATATTGGTGGTGAGAGGGGCGGGGTGTTACAGATGGTATCAGAGCCACTCCTGTGCCGTTCGGGATGGTGGGTGCACACCTCATCAGGGACGATGAGACACTAACAGGGGGTGAATGTGACACCCCAGGAACACACCTCATCAGGGACGATGAGACTCTAACAGGGGGTGAATGTGACACCCCAGGAAATCCCACATCGGCCGTGGCCAGGAGAGATCCTTGGTTCATAAGTAATGTCTTGCCTCTTAAATCACCAACGCGTTTTGGGGCTTAATGTTAGTGGATGAGAGGAGAACTCCACAGTTAAGCGTGCTCAGGTGGGAGAAATTTCAGGATGGGTGACCTCCTGGGAAGTCTCCACTTGGGCAACCAAAAACAAATCCGTGAGCTCTGGATGGGCAAAGCGGACAATATTGGTGGTGAGAGGGGCGGGGTGTTACAGATGATGTGACACCCGGCAAATTCTGGTTAACAACATTGTCTAGATGAAAGTCTACCTTAGCGAGTCACGCGTATATTATACGTAACGAGGGTTAGCTAGATAGCTAGAAAGGACATACGTGCATTGTCTCGGGTTGAGACAACTTACAAAACGTTTTCTAGTCCGGTTTGGACATCTAGGGACTAATTAACCTGCGGGTTATGAGATGCTTTGACTCCTTGTGTGGGTCGGGTTCTGACTCCTTGTGTGAGTTAACATGTGATTTCATGATTAGTGAACCTCGGACGTTGGTGAATAACAAACTTATGTGTCTCGGTGATATCTGACAAACTTATGTGAAAACCATACGTGATTATGTGAACCTAAATCGAACACGTTAATAAAAATTATTAAAAGTGGAGTATGAGGTTGATTAGGGTCTTAACGCATGGGGTTACACTTGTTACGGTTCGAAATAACGAAAACGTCGAAGGATAACGCGTCGGGAGGCGAAACGAAACAAAAGCGCGCCACCCGGACCTGTGAGCGGCCGCTCACAGGCTCCGAGCGGCCGCGCGAAGGGGACTGACGGGTTTAAACCGCCTCAAACTCATATTTAAACATCCTTAACTCCCATGCAGCCCTCATACTCAACCCTAATCGCCCCCTTACTGCCCCACACGAATATTTCACTCCAAAAACACCTGCTAAGGCTTAAGATCATCAATTGGGAGGCTCCAAGGCGCGCGATTGATTGATTTGAAGAGCTAAGGGTATAACTCATGATTTCTTATGCTTTTTACTTTATGTTTTATTGTAAAAATCCTATAACAAGTTTGTCCAGGTCTGATTGGGTTTAATAAACATTAAAACATGAGTCTTTTTGAAGATTAAACGGATTAAACCTATTAATAAACGCGTAGTAACATCATAGGATGCTTGTTGCGCAAGTTATTGGTGTTTTGATCTTAAAAGCTTTGATCTTGACATGTTTGATAATAGGATCTGATGGGAATAGGTATTAGGAAAGTTGTATGATGATTATTAGGTATTATTGATTGATAATATGCAACTAGGGTTTGATATAATTGATGATATTGTACGATCAGAATCTGGACAGATTCTGAAAGTCGACTTGTAGGGTCTGTTTCGTGGCTTGAAAACAATTGATTTGATCGATTCTTTGCATGATTGTAACGTACAAGGTCTTAGCTTTTCATAATGGGCAAAACCATCGAATTTGGACGTCGTTTGAGTCGTTTTTGGAATTTTAATTGATTAGGGGTCATATCAGATTTTCGGATTTGTAAATTGGGTTAACTTTAAATGGTCATAACTTGAGATTTACAAGGAATTAGATTATGAAATTTTTACAGTAGGTCAATACTGGAAAAATAGAGCTTTTCCAAGTGGATTCATCTCGTTTGGATGAATACACAATTTTTAAGAATTTTCCTACTAAACTGACCTGTTGAGGAGATTTTCTGGACCTAGCTGTGTTGTACGAATTTTCATAATTTTTGTGTTTGGAATTGAGACAAAACAAAAATAGGTATTGTCGAGTGAATCCCAAAGTAAATTCAGTAAAAATTTGGGAGGTTAACTCACCGGTTTGCTATTTTAAATAAATTAGTTTTGATGGCGCACAATCTGTCCTGAAAACACAGATTGTGTATTATGTGCTTATGTGCTTAATTGAGGTCTTAGGTGGTATGGAATTGATATGTAACTGAAGTACACTTGTCTGAGACACATACGGAATGTAGAAACTAATTGTAACCAACGTATTCACCAACGGGTCCGTAGGGTTTACTATTGCATGTAGAATCACTAGGCGTCGCATACACACTTTTGAACATTTAAAACGCCTTGGACAAACGAGTTATATGGGTAATGATATTACGCCTATACTCACTGAGCGACACTGTTATTAGGGTGTCGGTAGCATATATTGCTTGCTGTTCGGATTCTTTGCTTGCACGTTAAGGTGAGTTTACGGCCCCTCTTTTAAACTGGTTTTATACTTTCGGGGGAGAAAACATGTGTTAAAACGATTATTTGGTAACTACTGTCATACTATGGGTTTCTATTGTGTACTACACGATCTTTGGAAGTCCCGGGGGGAACCATGAATGTGCGGGTTTGCACAACGGGGAAATGTGAATAGCGCTATTGGGAGTGACCAACCCCGCTCGTCGGCTTGGAGGGCCGGGCGAGTGCATATTGTCTCAATCAGGAACAACAGGAACAACAGGAACTTACATCGGGCATACTTTTGGTATTCGCGTTAGTAATGGTTTTCCAATCGTGGTAGTAACAAAACGTACGCCTAGCTAGCGTATACTGGTTTTCGATTGTTATAGTATGGACAGGTGGACTTGGTACTTGGATACAAAACCTGTAAACTCACCAGCATTTTTGTGCTGACGTAAACTTTTACATGTTTTCTCAGGTCGCTAAGGTAGCACAATGGAACTAGGGCGCACGCGTATGCACGGCGTCTAGATAGAGTCGCATGGTTTTCATATGTTGAACAATTGGTTTACTTTTGAGATACTGTTTTGAATAAGCTTCCGCTGTAAACGGGATTTTAAACTATGTTTTGAAATTGCATTTATATTCATTTAGACTTGTTTATTGTGATCGTTGGTTTGGATCCTGGTTTGTCATGCGCCTCGCGGTAAAACTCCGCAAGTGGATTTTGAGGGTGTGACAGATTGGTATCAGAGCCAATGGTTATAGTGAACTAGGACTGCATGTAGGGTCTAGTCTATAGCCGAGTCGCACACACTAGACGATCACATGGTACTAAACGTTATAGTGGTTTACGTATGGTCTTGTCGGGGTGTCTCTAAATCATTGGTCTTTCTACGTTACATCATCCGTTCTATCTTAAGTTGGGTTACTTGTTTTCTAGGCAGTGTGGTCTATTGGGGTAACTCGTGTGTTCTTGAGATTTGTCCAAGGCTCGGACATCTCCCTTTCGCACTCCAATAGAAACACTTGTCATAAACTACCGTGGCATTACGGTGTGTAGCTAGGAGTCTATGTTCGGTGATTTGAACTTTGAACTAGGAGAACACTTGGAGGACCATGTAGAGCGGTTTATCATTTTGGGTGCACACAAACTCATAAACCGAAATGCATGGAAGCCCTAGTGAGCTCTGGGTTTGAATGGATAGTCCTGGATTGGATCTAGCTTTGATCTTGCGAACGCTAGTGGTTACCATTAGCTGTGAAACTAAATTTTCTCGTCCTTTTTGTCGGACTCATGTCTGGAGTGCGAGGAGGACGCGGAGGTGGCCGCGCTGGTGGGCGTGGTGGTGGCGGTCGTGGAGGTGTGGAACCTCAAGATGACTGGGTCTGAGATTGAGAAGTATACGGTAAGGCGTAATGAGTTGGCAGTGCTGTGTCCTGATCTGCATGTGCCAGAGTTCAGGAGGATTGAACACTATGCCTCGGGGTTAGTACCGGAAATCGCAGGGTTAGTGGCTGCGGGAAATCATCCTACATACGCAGAGGTGGTTCGATCGGCTCATAGGATGACCAACTTAAAGGTGAATGAGGGTATTTTGCCTGCGAAGGGTTCGACTGTTAAGGCCCCAGAGAACAACAAGCGCAAGTGGGAAAATGACGGGAAAGGATCTGGGCCAACACAGCAGGGTAAGAGGTTTGATAATGAGGGTTCATCTTCTTCGGGTAACAAGCAGGGTGGTTATGCGGGAAAACTGCCCAAATGCAACAAGTGTGGACGTCATCATCAAGGGAACTGCGAAAATAACCGTTGTCATCGCTGCCAGCGAACAGGGCATTATGCTAAAGATTGTCGGGTTACACTTCCATCGACCCAGGCTCCGACTACTAACTCAGCTCCGACTACTCAAGGGACTACGGGAAGACAAGGATGTTACAATTGTGGTGAGACCGGGCATTACAAGAAGGATTGCCCAAAACTGAAGCAGGGTGGAAACAACGGTAATGGGAACAACGGGGGCGGCGGCAGAAATGCACGTGCCTTCGTCATTGGAGCCGCTGAGGCTAGACAGGATCCTGACACAGTTACCAGTACATTCCTTCTCAATAATCGCTCTGTTAGCGTTTTATTTGATTCTGGTGCCGACAAGAGTTTTGTATCCATGGATGTTAGTCGACTGCTAGATGTAGTACCCGTACCATTAGAGACCAAGTATATTATTGAGTTGGCTGACGGTAAAACGATTGAAGCTACTAGTGTCCTTCGGGAGTGTCGATTAGAGTTGTCGGGTTTATCGTTCCCCATCGACCTTATGCCGGTACCATTGGGTAGTTTTGACGTAGTGGTAGGCATGGATTGGTTATCATTGTACCGCGCGGAGATTGTTTGTTACGATAAGGTTATTCGGATTCCTCTCCCTGAAGGAGAATTCCTTTCTGTTTACGGTATCAAGGGTGGTGTCCCGCTGAATATCATCTCTAGTATGAAAGCCCTTAAGTGTCTTCGAAAGGGTTATCCAGCCGTTTTGGCACTTTTATCTGTTTCCTCTGGTGATGAGAAGAAGATCGACGATATTCCGGTTGTACGCGAGTTTCCTAATGTTTTTCCCGATGATTTATCTGGTCTTCCTCCTCATCGTCAAGTCGAGTTCGGTATTGATCTTGTACCAGGGGCTGCTCCTATTGCTCGTGCCCCCTACCGTCTTGCACCTCCCGAGATGCAGGAATTGTCTAGTCAGTTACAGGAACTCTTGAACAAGGGTTTCATGAGACCAAGTTCTTCCCCTTGGGGAGCCCCGATTCTATTTGTTAAGAAGAAGGATGGAAGTTTCCGATTGTGTATGGACTACAGGGAACTGAACAAATTGACCGTCAAGAACCGTTATCCTCTTCCACGTATTGATGATCTATTCGACCAGCTTCAGGGTTCTAGTTATTATTCCAAGATTGATTTAAGGTCCGGTTATCGCCAGCTGCGCGTCAGGGAGGCTGACGTTGCAAAGACTGCTTTTCGAACACGTTATGGCCATTTCGAATTCTTGGTCATGCCTTTCGGTCTCACAAACGCACCGGCGGTTTTTATGGACTTGATGAACCGCGTCTGTAAACCATATCTTGATAAATTCGTCATTGTGTTTATTGATGACATTCTGATCTACTCCAAGAACGAGACCGAACACGGGGAACATCTGCGGTTAGTTTTGGAACTCTTGCGACGGGAACAACTATACGCTAAGTTCTCAAAGTGTGATTTTTGGTTACGCGAAGTTCAGTTCCTAGGACATGTGGTTAATGAACTAGGAATTCATGTCGATCCAGCTAAGATCGAAGCGATCAAGGACTGGGGAGCACCAAAGACGCCAACTGAGGTGCGGCAATTCCTAGGCCTTGCGGGCTACTATCGTCGTTTCATTCAGGGGTTCTCGAAGATCGCTTAACCCCTCACCACTCTCACTCAGAAGGATAGGAAATTCGACTGGGGTGAACCACAAGAGTCAGCGTTTGAAGAACTGAAGTCCAAACTGTGTTCTGCTCCTATTTTGTCTTTACCTGAAGGCCTTGATGATTCCGTTGTTTACTGTGATGCTTCTATTCGTGGTCTCGGTTGTGTGTTGATGCAACGCGAGAAGGTGATTGCGTATGCTCCTCGTCAACTCAAGGTGCACGAGAAGAACTACACCACTCATGATTTGGAGTTGGGTGCCGTGGTATTCGCGTTGAAAATTTGGAGACATTACTTCTACGGTACCAAATGCACCATCTACACCGATCACAAGAGTCTCCAACACATTTTCGACCAACAACACTTGAACATACGGCAACGTCGTTGGATCGAACTTTTGAACGACTATGATTGTGCTATTAAGTACCATCCTGGCAAGGCGAATGTTGTGGCAGACGCCTTAAGCAGGAAGGAATCTACTAAACCTCGTCGCGTTCGGGCGTTGCAGCTCACCATCCATTCGTCGTTACCTGATCAACTCCGTTCTGCTCAATTAGAAGCTTTGAAGGAGGAAAACCTTAAAGCTGAAACTATGCACGGTGCCGACAAGCACCTAGAGCGAAGGTCTGATGGCCTGCACTATTTCGCAGAACGTATATGGGTTCCTTTGTTCGGGGGACTACGGGAGCTTGTCCTTGATGAGGCTCATAAGTCCCGGTATTCTATTCATCCTGGTTCGGATAAGATGTACCAAGATCTGAAGGTGCTTTACTGGTGGCCAAACATGAGGTCGGACATAGCCTCATACGTGAGCAAATGCTTGACCTGTGCTAAGGTCAAGGTGGAATACCAGAAACCGTCGGGTCTCCTGCAACAACCTGAAATTCCGGAATGGAAATGGGAACGGATTACTATGGATTTTGTCACACAACTTCCTAAATCACCAAGCGGGAACGACAAGATATGGGTGATTGTCGATCGGTTGACGAAATCAGCTCATTTTCTTGCTATTAAGGAGACCGACACCATGGATCGTTTGGCTCGCCTTTATTTGAAGGAAGTTGTTTCTAAGCACGGGGTGCCAGTTTCTATTATTTCGGATCGTGATTCCCATTTTACTTCTCACTTCTGGAAGTCTTTGCACAAGGCTTTGGGTACCCAACTAGACATGAGTACGGCTTACCATCCACAGACTGACGGTCAGAGTGAGCGTACGATTCAAACTTTAGAAGACATGCTACGGGCGTGTGTGATCGATTTTGGCAAGGGTTGGGAAGCTCATCTACCGTTAGTAGAATTCTCGTACAACAATAGTTATCACACGAGCATCAAGGCGGCTCCGTTCGAGGCACTGTACGGACGGAAATGCCGTTCTCCTCTTTGCTGGGCTGAAGTGGGTGAGAGTCAACTCACTGGGCCTGAACTAGTGTACGAAACTTCGGAAAAGATCGGACAGATTCGAAATCGGTTGGCGGCGGCACGGGACCGGCAAAAGAGTTATGCTGATCAGCGTCGCAAACCATTGGAATTCCAAGTTAATGACAAGGTACTTCTAAAAGTCTCACCGTGGAAGGGCGTCATACGCTTTGGGAAGCGTGGCAAACTCAATCCACGGTATGTCGGACCATTTACGATCCTGGAACGGATTGGACCGGTGGCATATCGTCTTGATTTACCGATGGAGCTCGGTAACGTACATAACGTCTTCCACGTGTCAAACTTGAAGAAGTGTATGGCTGACGAGTCTCTCATCGTTCCACTGGAAGAGATCAAGGTTGATGATCGTCTTCGGATTGTGGAAGAACCTGTGGAGATTCTGGATTACAAGATTCGTAGCCTACGTCACAGCAAGATTCGTATCGTTAAGGTTCGATGGAACTCGAACCGGGGACCTGAGTACACGTGGGAACGGGAGGATCAGATGAAGTCTAAGTATCCTCATCTCTTTCTTAAGGAAGCGTTCGAGTCTAGATATGTCTCCACTGCAGTTGAATGAATCTCGGGGCGAGATTCCTTTTTAACGTGGGGATGATGTGACAACTCGGGTGAATCTCTCTCTCTCTTGGTTTCTATCTTTTGGTACTTGTGCAATTTTCGGGACGAAAATTCTTTTAACGTGGGGATGATGTGACACCCGGCAAATTCTGGTTAACAACATTGTCTAGATGAAAGTCTACCTTAGCGAGTCACGCGTATATTATACGTAACGAGGGTTAGCTAGATAGCTAGAAAGGACATACGTGCATTGTCTCGGGTTGAGACAACTTACAAAACGTTTTCTAGTCCGGTTTGGACATCTAGGGACTAATTAACCTGCGGGTTATGAGATGCTTTGACTCCTTGTGTGGGTCGGGTTCTGACTCCTTGTGTGAGTTAACATGTGATTTCATGATTAGTGAACCTCGGACGTTGGTGAATAACAAACTTATGTGTCTCGGTGATATCTGACAAACTTATGTGAAAACCATACGTGATTATGTGAACCTAAATCGAACACGTTAATAAAAATTATTAAAAGTGGAGTATGAGGTTGATTAGGGTCTTAACGCATGGGGTTACACTTGTTACGGTTCGAAATAACGAAAACGTCGAAGGATAACGCGTCGGGAGGCGAAACGAAACAAAAGCGCGCCACCCGGACCTGTGAGCGGCCGCTCACAGGCTCCGAGCGGCCGCGCGAAGGGGACTGACGGGTTTAAACCGCCTCAAACTCATATTTAAACATCCTTAACTCCCATGCAGCCCTCATACTCAACCCTAATCGCCCCCTTACTGCCCCACACGAATATTTCACTCCAAAAACACCTGCTAAGGCTTAAGATCATCAATTGGGAGGCTCCAAGGCGCGCGATTGATTGATTTGAAGAGCTAAGGGTATAACTCATGATTTCTTATGCTTTTTACTTTATGTTTTATTGTAAAAATCCTATAACAAGTTTGTCCAGGTCTGATTGGGTTTAATAAACATTAAAACATGAGTCTTTTTGAAGATTAAACGGATTAAACCTATTAATAAACGCGTAGTAACATCATAGGATGCTTGTTGCGCAAGTTATTGGTGTTTTGATCTTAAAAGCTTTGATCTTGACATGTTTGATAATAGGATCTGATGGGAATAGGTATTAGGAAAGTTGTATGATGATTATTAGGTATTATTGATTGATAATATGCAACTAGGGTTTGATATAATTGATGATATTGTACGATCAGAATCTGGACAGATTCTGAAAGTCGACTTGTAGGGTCTGTTTCGTGGCTTGAAAACAATTGATTTGATCGATTCTTTGCATGATTGTAACGTACAAGGTCTTAGCTTTTCATAATGGGCAAAACCATCGAATTTGGACGTCGTTTGAGTCGTTTTTGGAATTTTAATTGATTAGGGGTCATATCAGATTTTCGGATTTGTAAATTGGGTTAACTTTAAATGGTCATAACTTGAGATTTACAAGGAATTAGATTATGAAATTTTTACAGTAGGTCAATACTGGAAAAATAGAGCTTTTTCAAGTGGATTCATCTCGTTTGGATGAATACACAATTTTTAAGAATTTTCCTACTAAACTGACCTGTTGAGGAGATTTTCTGGACCTAGCTGTGTTGTACGAATTTTCATAATTTTTGTGTTTGGAATTGAGACAAAACAAAAATAGGTATTGTCGAGTGAATCCCAAAGTAAATTCAGTAAAAATTTGGGAGGTTAACTCACCGGTTTGCTATTTTAAATAAATTAGTTTTGATGGCGCACAATCTGTCCTGAAAACACAGATTGTGTATTATGTGCTTATGTGCTTAATTGAGGTCTTAGGTGGTATGGAATTGATATGTAACTGAAGTACACTTGTCTGAGACACATACGGAATGTAGAAACTAATTGTAACCAACGTATTCACCAACGGGTCCGTAGGGTTTACTATTGCATGTAGAATCACTAGGCGTCGCATACACACTTTTGAACATTTAAAACGCCTTGGACAAACGAGTTATATGGGTAATGATATTACGCCTATACTCACTGAGCGACACTGTTATTAGGGTGTCGGTAGCATATATTGCTTGCTGTTCGGATTCTTTGCTTGCACGTTAAGGTGAGTTTACGGCCCCTCTTTTAAACTGGTTTTATACTTTCGGGGGAGAAAACATGTGTTAAAACGATTATTTGGTAACTACTGTCATACTATGGGTTTCTATTGTGTACTACACGATCTTTGGAAGTCCCGGGGGGAACCATGAATGTGCGGGTTTGCACAACGGGGAAATGTGAATAGCGCTATTGGGAGTGACCAACCCCGCTCGTCGGCTTGGAGGGCCGGGCGAGTGCATATTGTCTCAATCAGGAACAACAGGAACAACAGGAACTTACATCGGGCATACTTTTGGTATTCGCGTTAGTAATGGTTTTCCAATCGTGGTAGTAACAAAACGTACGCCTAGCTAGCGTATACTGGTTTTCGATTGTTATAGTATGGACAGGTGGACTTGGTACTTGGATACAAAACCTGTAAACTCACCAGCATTTTTGTGCTGACGTAAACTTTTACATGTTTTCTCAGGTCGCTAAGGTAGCACAATGGAACTAGGGCGCACGCGTATGCACGGCGTCTAGATAGAGTCGCATGGTTTTCATATGTTGAACAATTGGTTTACTTTTGAGATACTGTTTTGAATAAGCTTCCGCTGTAAACGGGATTTTAAACTATGTTTTGAAATTGCATTTATATTCATTTAGACTTGTTTATTGTGATCGTTGGTTTGGATCCTGGTTTGTCATGCGCCTCGCGGTAAAACTCCGCAAGTGGATTTTGAGGGTGTGACATTTACCCTTTTTGATTTATTTTATTAAATTTAAATTATATAACGAGTGTTTTACCCTTAAACCATGTGTAGGGGGGTATTACTGGGGCTTGAAATTGAAAAATAGCGGCCAAACACCGCTACGGTGGGGCTTTATGGGGCGCTATATTGCTTTAAAATTGAAAAAATGGGTGTGAGACATTATATTTATAGCGCCACTTTTGTTTGGTTTTTGTATCACTTTTTTGCGGCCAATGAGATTATGGGAGGGGCGCTATTTTTTTGCGGCCACCACACACTCTTAGTATTACACAACCTTACAATTGTATATTTACCCTTCTTACCGGTTTTTGTCTTTTTACCACATTTTTTATTTTACTTCCGTAATATTTTGTTAGTTTTTTTCTTGCATCTTTACTAAGTTTCATTTCTTTATGTTTTTCATTGTTTTTCCACCACAAGTTAGAGTAGGAATCATAAAAAAATACAAGTGACATCTAAATGAAAAATAAATACCAAAACTTTAATTCAATTCAGTATCAAAGAAACATCCCAAAAAAAACAGGCACCGAAGAAACATCCCAAAAAAACACGCACCAAAAATTCATGTAACAATATCCAAAAATGCTCAAGTTTGGACCAACTATCGTGTACCAAAAAAATAAACTGCTCTACTTTGATTAGTTACTTTTACAAGGTTTTGTACTTTTTCCCCGTTTACTTGTCGATACGGATTTTTGCATGTTTTTTTATTAATGTCCATACCCACCACAACGACGACATTTATGTCTTTTTTGGCTCATCATTTGGTTTGGTTCTATTCTTTCTTGGTCTTCCGGGTGGTCGTTTGATAGTAGGTGGGTATATCTTCTCCTCGGTATCTATACGCGCCCATTGATCCTTTGTAGGCATGAGAGCAACTTCTAGAGCATAAGCTGATATAAATTTCTCAATTGTGAAGTAAGAATCAACAAATTTCTCCCAATTTACATCCCTTGTGAAAGCAATAAAAGCGGTTGCACGCAGACATGGAATACCTTTAACTTGCCAAACCTGACAAGTGCATGTTCGCTCATCAAGTATGACCTCCCAACGCTTTTCACCGCGTTTCACTTCAGCTCAATTTTCACTACTTCTACAAACTTCATACTCACCCAAATTCTACATACAACACAAAAAAAAATATTAACAAGGTTTATACAAATTATAATCTGAAATATATAATAAATAATAAAAAAAAACTTACACTAACCTTAGAGATTTGATTAAGATAACTCTTAGTCTTAGGTACTAATGTACCCTTCCATTTCTTTAGGATCCTCCTTTTTTTTTGTCAAATCATACCATAATCTTCTCTCTAATGGAATCTAATAGCTCAAGAACCAGCTTATAACGTCATTCACCAATCCAAGAATTAAAGGCCTCTGATATGTTGTTGGTAATGTAATCACACTTAGGTGCTGTTTGTTTTTTTGCTCAGAATCACTTTTGACCTCTTTTGTCTGCACCAAGCAGACGCGCGCAGACGTTTGGGGTCTGCAGATTGTTTGTTTTTTAGAAGACCTTTCACTCAAAAAGGTCTTCCTGACCTCTTCTTGGTGCAGACTTGTTCCAAAGTCTTCTAAGGTCTTTAAAGGTCTTCTCCACTTCTCTTCTCCTCACCCACCACCACCACCACCACCATGGTCCACCACCATGGTCCACCACCACCGTCCACAACCACCTACCACCTTCCACCACCACCATGGTCCACCACCACTACCGTCCACAACCACCTACCACCTTCCACCACCACCCACCACCCACCGCCGCCACAAACCACCACCACCGTCCACCACCACCCACCACCACGGTCCACCACCACGGTCCACCACCACCCACCACCACCGTTCACCACCAACCACGGTCCACCACCACCCACCACCACGGTCCACCACCACCACCACTGCCTACCACCACCGTCCACCACCACCATCTACCACCAGACTGCTGTAAAAAATCAGTTTATTTAAATTTCAGTTTATTTCAGCAGCCTGCAGACATTAACAAACAAACAGTCTTCTTCTTGCAGACTGCAGACCTTTGGTCCACCTCTTCTCTTGCAGATGTCTGCAGATGTGGTTCGCAGACTGCAAACCTTTTCCTGCAGAAAAAACAAACAGCACCTAAGTGTTTTTTGCTTAGAAGCACTTCTGATCTCTTTTGTCTGCACCACGCAGACGCGCGCAGACGTTTAGGGTCTGCAGATTGTTTGTTTTTTGGAAGACCTTTCACTCAAAAAGGTCTTCTTGACCTCTTCTTGGTGCAGACTTGTTCCAAAGTCTTCAAAGGTCTTCAAAGGTCTTCTCCACTTCTCTTCTCCTCACCCACCACCACCACCACCACCACGGTCCACCACCACCAATCACGGTCCACCACCACCACCGTCCACCACCACCTACCACCTTCCACCACCACCACCACCCACCACCACCGCCACCCACCACCACCACCCACCCACCACCACGGTCCACCACCACCCACCACCACAGTCCACCACCATGGTCCACTACCACCCACCACCACCACCCACTACCTGTGATACCCCGCAATTTCAGGTTCTCACTTTAACTAAACTCTAGTTACGTTCCTTGCATTATACTTAACTAGGGTTAGCTAGATAGGACACACGTTACATAGTTGTATGTTAATAACTGCATAAGGTGGTAATTCGAGGAATTACCAGACTGTATACATGATTAGTGAACCTCGGACGTTGGTGAATAATGAAGTTTAATAATTGTGAGTTAACTAATTTGGATTGATTGCGATTACGTGCTTCTGTGTGATACTCGGTGAAACTATGTGCAAACCATATGTGAATATGTGAACTTAAACCGAATACGTTAATAAGAATCGTTAAAGGGGGGACCATTAGTGTAACGACTTTAAAAATTAATCACGATTATAGTTAATCTTAAACGACTAATAAAATAGTATTGGGCCACCCAAGGGTGTTGCCCAATAACCTTACCCGGATAACAGACCCAGCCCAATAACCGGCCCATTAGTTATCAAACTAAGGCCCGATAACCGGAATACTTTGTAAGACCAATATAGTATAAGTGGACCGTAACATGGACCCGATAGAAGTATAGGCCCAAAATTAAACCATTAGTTATTAGTTAAGCCCAATATATATTATTAAACCATAATCTCGGCCCATTATATCAATAATATGAGTGATATTTTAAAACCCATTAGTAGAATAACCAAAGCCCAATAATTAATAACACTTAAGAGATTGAAATCGGCCCATATAAAACATTAAAGAGTGGCCGCCACTTTTTATAAAGAATCTCCACCTAAGATATCAAATATCACCAAATAGACACTCAAGCACATTAATAAGCTTCCACCTCATAGGCCTAAATCTAGCATAATGATGAACATGCATGAATGGGTTTTGGTTATAAAACAATGAACCGGCCCTCCATACTTAGCTAGGAAACTCAACCAACCACTAACCAAAACCACTCTACAACATGCAAGAACCAACAATACAACCATCCAAACAATCGGCTCATTAAAAACCCATCATAATCTCACCCTTTTCACTAGAAACATACAATAATACTAAGCATAAAAACCATTGATCCAAGTATATAAGTCGGCCGATCATCATTAACGAAGAATAGTTCATCCGGGTAAGTATTTTTGTCTAATCTTTAGGAACCGAGCGCCAAGCTGTAATGGCCAGCTTTAGTTAGGATACACGCCTAAGCTGTAACGGCCAGCTATACGATTATATTTCTTGTTATAACTTGATTTATCATTAACAGGAACTCGAAGAAACTAGTAACTCTACCGCTTGTGAAATAAAGCAATCCGAAGTAACAAACGTGAGTGTGTGTACCCCATATTTGTTTATAATGTTTTCGGGGTAAATGCATGTTGGTCGAGTAATTGTTTTTGCATTGTGTCATGATCATGAAAAAACCATAGAATTCGATCATATAGAAATAACGAGAGTGGATCCATTCAGTATTGAAAAGAATGTATTCCGACCACCTAGAGGATCGGACCATATAACATATGTCAAAATGTTCCATCGATATACATTCTACCTTAGAAAAGATCGAACCATATGAAAGTTGCATGTTTATAAAAAGAAAAGTGTTAATCGGTCATTTTTGGCACCACTCACTAGCATCGCTAACGTATTTTCGACATGCATTTCAGGTTTATGAATGAAATGATGAAACCCGAGCTCAACGTAGGCTAAAAAGTGTCGACGCAAAGTTTATAAATAACCGGCCCAGTGGGCCGGATTTGTGTCCAAATGGGCTTCGGCCAAGTTGTTATATGTAATGGTTAAGTTTGTTTAAAAAGACTTATGGTTATGTATTTGGATAAGAAGTTGATGTTTTGTAATATAAAGTAATGATGTTTTTCTTAATAAATATGAATATTAATTAGTAAAGAATTATTGCCGTGATTACCAATCCGTAATGGCTAGGTAAATTCCGGGTCGTTACAATTAGGATGATTGGGGTCTTAACACATGGGGTTACACTTATTACGGTTCGAAATAGCGAAAACGTCAAAGGAAAATACGTCGGGTGACGAAACGGGCCACCCACGCGGGCCAAGGCCCTGTGAGCGGCCGCTCAAAGGGAGCGAGCGGCCCGCTCGCCGGTACCTGACGCCACCAAACCGACTTAAACACCTATTTAAGCAACCCTAAGCCTCTTGTATCACCTAAACTCAAACCCTAATCGCCCCTACTGCCCTACCTACGAAATATTAACCCCAAACCACCTGCTAAGGCACAAGAACATCGATCGGGAAGCTTCAAGAGCGTTCGGTTGATTGTATCGAAGAACTTGGGGTATAATCCTTAATCTTCTACGCTTTAATCTTATTATTATGTTATAAAAACCCTATAACTAAGTTTGTCCAGGTCTGAGACCTTTTTATAAATACTAAAACTTGAGGTTTTTGAAGATTAAACGGGTTAAACATAATAATAGGCGATTAGTGATATAATCGGTTACTTGTTGCGCAAGTTGTTGAAGTTTTGATCATTAGGGTTATAATTTTTGCATGTATTATGATAGAATCTGATCTTAATAGGTCTTAGGAATGTTTTTTAATGATTATTGATGATTGTTGATCGATTATACGCACACGGGAGTCGTTTAAATAAAGGTTTGTGCGTAATTGAAATCTGGACAGAATGTTTAGGTGAACTTGTAGGGTCTGTAATGTGACTTTAACATGATAATTTTGCTGTTTTCTTTGCATGGTTAAATAACACCTGGTCTTAGCTTTTCATAATGGATAAAATTGAGTGATTTGGACGTCGTTTGAGTCGTTTTTGGAATTTTCTTTGAAAATAGGTCATATCAGAATTTTGGGTTAACAAACTGAGTTGACTTTAAAACGTCATAACTCGAGTTTTATAAATAATTAGGTTATGAATTTTTTACAGAAGAATAACATTGGAATAATTTGAGTTTTCCAAGTAGATTCATCCTGTTTGGATGAATACACAATTTTTGGGAATTTTTATACCAAACTGACCTGTTATGAAAGTTTTCTGAACTTAGCTGTGTTGAACGAATTTTAATTATTTTTGTGTTTGGTTTTGAGACAAAACAAAAGTATGGGTTGTTAAAAGAATCCCAAAGAATATTCAGTAAAAATTTGGGAGATTAACTCACTGATTAAGTATTTTAAATAAATTAGTTTTGGTGACGCACAATCTGTCCCAAAAACACAGATTGTGTATTATGTGTTTATGTGACTAATTGAAGTCCTAGGTGGTATGTATTTGATGTGTAACTGAATGGGCACTTGTATGAGACGCATATGGAATGTAAAACTAATTGTAACCAACGTATTCACCAACGGGTCCGTAGGATTTACTTATGCATGTAGAATCACTAGATGTCACCTACACGCTTTTGAACATTTAAACGTCTTGGACAAACGGGTTATGTGGTATAATGGTATTACACATATACTTACTTAGTGACACTTGTACTAGGGAGTCGGTAGTGCACCCTACTTGGAATTTGGATTTACTTGCTTGCATACTAACGTGAGGACTTCGGTTGATTGTTTTGAAGAGCTTGCGGTATAACCTTCAATCTCTTATGTTTTAATCTTTCTTAATATGTTGTAAAAACCTATAACTAAGTTTGTCCATGTCTGAAACATTTTCATAAAGATTAAAACTTGAAGTTTATAAAGATTGAATGGGTTAAACATAATCTTATGCGATTAGTAATTTACAGGTTGCATGGTCATGCATGTTCTTGATGTTTTAGACTTCTAGGGTTTGTGAATGATGATGTTTGTGATGTATAATTAGGGTTTTGATCAGATGTGGTTCTTATTAATGTTGTATGATGATTTTTAGGTGTTATTGATTGATAATATGCAACTAGGGTTTGATATAATTGATAATATTGCATGATTAGAATCTGGACAGAATCTGAATGTCGACTTGTAGGGTCTGTTTCGTGGCTTGAAAATAATTTTTTTGATTGATTATTTGCATGAATGGATTGTACATGGTGTTAGATTTTTAGAATGGGCAAAATCATCTGATTTGGATGTCGTTTGATTAAAGGTCATGTCAGATTTTTGGATTAACAAACTGAGTCAACTTTAAACAATCATAACTCGAGTTTTACAAGGAATTAAGTCATGAAATTTGGATAGTAGGTGAGAATCCGGTTACGGACCGAATTCATGGATCGATTAAGCGAAAACAACTCAGTTTCAGACGGGAGATTCGAGACGAGACAGAAATACACGATAACAACGTCATCACAGATTCGTATTACTACAAAAACGGTTACAGACACTGTCATCAGTAGGATAAACATCTATCTCGAGGCCGGGGGAGGTCGGGCATAACCTCCCCCTTGAGAGCATTCAAATTACAAACTCAAATCACCAAATGAACAATAACACATGAGATTGCTATTTATAGTCCAAAACACCAGTTCCACGTTCGCCCTTTTATGATGGTCGAATGTGGAGTATTTCCACATTCGCCCGTTTAGACTGGTCGAATGTGGAGTATTTCCACATTCGCCCAGTTGATATGGTCGAATGTGGAAAACTTCCACATTCGCCCAGTATGATTAGGTCGAACCTGGCTCAGTGTTTTGTCCTATATTAACAAATGCGTCAGATCCATAAAATGCCCTTATGGATCACCACAATCTCATGTAACACACTACTAAGACTCAACCCTAGTCTATTCGACAGTGACGTCCACAGAAAGTGCATCAACAATCTCCCCCTTCTTTGTGAGCGTTGGATTTTAGCTAAAACAGGATTATTTGATCATACAAGTCACAAATCTAGGTGCGGAAACCCTAGATCTGAACAAATTGATAAGATGCAAATCACGACACAATCAAGATCATTTTCAACTTAATTTTCATAGATTAACTTTCAATCAATAAGCATTTACAACGTTTATGTTAATCTAGAATCACAAAGACACTTTCTCAAAAACACTCCTAGACCTGAACTGAACCTGGACACAAATGATAACACTCTTACATAATCAAAAACTCAAAAAGTATATATAGGCCCTGCACATTCGCCCCTTGCAGATGGTCGAATGTGAGAGTATTCCACATTCGCCCACTGCAAGTGGTCGAATGTGGTCTTCTGTCCATGTCCATCTTCCTTCGTCCACTTCTGTTCTACCTTCGCCCCTTTCTGATACACCTTCGCCCAGTTTTTCTACATTCGCCCAGTTATCTTCACTTTCGGTTATCTACTAACATGTGTTAATTATAGTATATCCAATCCTTAGTCGCAAAATGCATCAACAAACTCCCCCTCGACTATTGATTGGATAGTCTTCTCTGATAATCCATCGTCTTGTTCATCAGCTTTATTCTGAGCTGCTTCTTTTGCTCATCAGTCATTGGCGGTTCGAATGTTTTCTTCACAGGCTTTGATACATTGGCGATCTTCACAGTCTTGCCAAGTTTACCCTCCAAGTTGCTTCCTGCATTTATATCGTATGCAAAACAAACTCCCACAACTTGAGTGTACTTCCTCGCCTGAGCAAAATCGTTCGGTTCATAATAGATCGGATTATAAAACAACATGATGATGTCTTCGAAAGTGCAGTTTATCAGCCACATAGGATCAAATACATGAACATGCTTGTATTTGTCCTTTCCATCCCTCAACACAATCACTGCTTCTGCCTTCCTCCAATCGTAATACCAGAATATGAAATCAGCACTGAAATGCTGTGGCATTGGCATCAATGGTATCTTTCTCATCACATTTGGTGCTTTATATATCAAAGTCACACGCTTCATGTTAGTTTGAGGATCAATATCCCTATGCTGTTTTCTTCTGGGATATTGAGGCTTAAACCTGTTCCATCTTGTGCGACTCTCCCAAACCAACTTGTCTGCGCACCAACCGACATGCGATCCATTTACCTCGGCACCTGACATTGGGATTCTACATAAGTCTCTCACCGCCCAGTACGGTAGAGTAAGCAAATCACAGAATCTGTTAAAGTACAGAATTCCGGTTTCCCATTTCGCTGCAATACACTTCAGTCTGCCAAGATAAGTCCACCCGAGAGCTCTGCCTTTGAACTTGGCATTATGAAATCGATAAAAGTTACCTTGAGCTTCAGGTTTAGGTCGGTTCTCATCCATCTCCTTCAACTTCTTCAGATAATTCTTCAACTCATCAGACTGGTTGGAAGAATCTTTCTTTTCATCACCAAACACCTTCTCAACAAACTCTTCGCTTCTTCTCTTCGCTTTTTGTTTCGCTGACTTGTTTGGTATCTCTGTGAAGTCAGGAAATACTTCGTTCTCATCTTCTTTTCTGAAATACTGGGGAAACTCCTCATGAGTAATATCTTCAATCTCAACTTCATTGTTTTCTGGAGTATGTACATCATCTGAATGACTTCCCATATCCTTTTCAGGAATATCAGGAATCGATTCATCCATCATGAACTCCTCAAACGTCTTACCTACCCTCTGTGCGAGACCATCTAATATTTCTTTCGCCACAGATGCAGGTAGTTCCCCTTCCTCAAGATCTGGATCTTCATATTCCAGCTCATATCTCAGATCATCAGTTTGGAATATTTCAGCAAAGCATCCAGTGAACTCAATGGTCCACTCCCTCTTCTCCAACATGTTCTTGTATATCAGTTTAGCATCATCAGAAAGAGATCTCACCTTTTCGTTCCAAAAGATACTTTCATCCGAATCTACATTCCCTCCTTTCTTCTTGGAACTCGATTCTCCAGTATCTTTCTTCTTCTGCGATGTTCTCTTCTCATAACTAAACTTAGAAGTATCATCTCCTCCTTCATGATCACTTCCACTACTAAACTCATCACCTTTCTTCTTCCCTGTACCCTCAGCACCATCATCATCATCATCATTGTCATCATCATCATCATTGTTGTCATCATCACTTTTATCCGAACCATCATCATCCTCTTCATCATCATCTTCTTTCTCTGATTCAGAATACTCATAATCAACTTTCTGCTCATCTTCTTCTTCATCTTCCTCACCCTCTTTCAACTGGGGTGCTCTACTATACAATTCTTCAATCAAACCACACAGGCGTTTGTTTTCCTTCTTCAATTCTTTGTTATCAGCCTTGATTAGTTTGATCTTGTTCTTGTTTCTATCACATCTCCTCTCAAGCTTCTCATTCTTAGCTTCTAACATCTGAATCTTTTCATTAATATCATCCTGATTCGATTTCGAAGCAACTACAATCTGGAGCATCTTCTCCTCATTCTGCTTGAATTTAGTGATCTCGGCTTGTTGAGCAATCAACATTTTCATCATGTCCTCCATCTTCTTATTGACTTGTTTCATAACATCATCATCAACAGTCATTTTCTTTGACTTTGATCTGGAGGGCTCAACTTCAACAGCTTTCTCCTTTTGAGGCTTTGTAAACATCTCGAGCACTTTATCCATATCGATATTGAACTGATCGATTGGTAAAGTCTCTGCCTCCTTTCCTTTCTTCTGCTTCTTAGCAACTGGTGAAGATAGCTTGGAAGGTGTTCCAGCATCAGGCAATCTCTTACCCTTCAACAACTGAGCTAATTCTTTCTCTCTCAGTTCTTTCACACTAGACTTCTTTGCCATAGTCTTTTGTTTCTTTGTCTTCTTTGGCAAATTAACAACTACAGTGTCTCCAACACTCAATTCAGCTAAATCAACTCCCAAACCTTCATCTTCAACTGATTTCCTTCTTCTCTCAGACTCTTCAATCGACTGATTCAATAATTCAGACTCACCAACCATAGTGGCCTTACGTTTGGTGGTCCTCACGTTCTCGTCATCAGAATTCCACTGTTCATCAACCTCAGTCTCTTCCGAATCCACAGACTCTTCATCCACCAAACTCGAACCTTTCTTCGCAGTCGATTTCTTTCTAGCAGCCTGTTGCTTTGTGCTTCCCTGATCAATAGCCTTTCCTTTGCCCTTCCCTTTGGCTCCAGGATTGACTACTTGACGCTTCCGCTTAGTGCTTGAATCAGCATACACTAAGGGATCGTCATTGTCTGAGTCACTATCATCATGTCTAGCTTTGTTCTTGCCTGGATCAGTGTAATCCGGACGAGCCAAAGCACCAAACAATCTCCTGTTAGGTGGTTTCTCATTGTCAGCTACACCTTTATAACCTTTCATCCTCATCAAGGTTCTAATATTCATGTGATCTTGCCCTAGAATCATTGTCGGATCCTTCTTCAGCATTGGATACTTGTAATCAAAGATCATCATTAGAAACCTTGGATACAACATGAACTTCTTGAACTTTATACCCTTCAGCATCTCCAACATGTGGTCAAGAATCATCCCAGACACATTAAATGGTTTGTTGAGTGTCAACGCAACCATTAATGAGCTCAAACTTTTTCTCATCACGTCATAACCACCACTAACACATCCAAAGACATGGATCAGAACATGTGCAAAGTATTTGTACTACACTCCCAGCTTCCCTTTATACATCGATCCGTCAGTGATAGGACCTTTGTATTTCATCCTTAAGAAGCACGCCTTCTGTTCTGTCCAAGATAACTCCCTGGGATCCTCTCTATCTTCGAACTTAATCTGTAAAGCTTCCCGAATGTCGGCTTCAGTCAAGAACATATCTATCTCCTGAATCTTGCTCTTGATGATAGTTTGATTATCCCAGTAGTCATACTTAGCGTTCTGGTAAAAATCTTCAATTATGTCCTTGTAAATGATGGTTGGTGTGGCTAGAGCATGTACAATCCTGCTCCTCTTCAGAAACTCAATAATGCCAGTAAACTCCGTGTTTTTCTCCACGTCTCCTAGATACGCACAACAGTTGTGCGATCTTTCGAAAGACCAACTGCTCGGTGTAGATGTTTCAGCTATGGGGACTGGATCTTGAACAGCTATCTCTGCTGGAGTCTCAACATTCACTGCTGGAGCTTCAATATTCTCTGGTTGTTCAGCCATCTGCACATAAAAATCAATAAAACGCGTCAAAACACAAAAACGACAAAAATATAAAATTTTGGTCAAAACTAATCTGCACATTCGCCCCTTTTGGATTGGCCGAATGTGAGATTTTATGGTCGAAGGTGAACATATATGGACGAACATGAAAAAGTTTCTGTTTTTAAATCACATTCGTCCGTTTTAAGTACATTCGCCCAACAATTGTCACTTTCGCCCGTTTTTATAACAGCCGAATGTGAAAAATTACCCCCAAATTTTAAAATTTTGCCATTGAAGTATTTAACGTGTAATTTTGATTCTAATGTGTACTAACAATGCCGAATAACACTTGTTTATAATCAATTTTATCAATACATCAGTTTACATAGGTTTTCAACTGGAATTAGGGTTCATTTTGTTCAATCGATCAAAATTATTATCTACACATGTTTTTATCCTAATTCCTTCCATCATCTCCCCCTAAAACCTATGTAAATTGATCGGCAATCAAAAACAAGTAGCAAACGTCATCAAAAAAATCCCAAAATTGAAAACCCTAGGTCCGTGTATAAACCCGACGATTAAGGACTGAAAACATGTCCAATACCTGCAACAGTAGGCTTAAAATGATCAGAAATAGCAAGGGAATGAAATGCACAATCACAGAAAATAAGAGCAACAAGGTCTGGTACTTATGAATTTTTGAAAAAAAATTTCGAATGAAAGACTCGAAGGTGACTGGTCTATTTATAAAGGGTCACGTTCGCCCGAATGAAATGGACGAATGTGGGTAAAAACCACATTCGCCCCAAGTTAATGGCACGAGTGTGTAAATTGTCCACCTTCGCCCCTAATTAAAGACCCGAAGGTGGAATGTGATACCCGGAAGTGGAAATGTCACCCGGAAGTGAAAATAACCACCTTCGCCCAAATCTAAAACGGTCGAACTTGAAGATTTTTCCACATTCGACCCAATTAAGGGGCGAATGTGAAATGGAAAAATCTGAAAATTTCGCCAAATCACGAATTCGAACCCCGTTCAATATTTTTCAATCCGTTAAGCTTCCAAAACTCAAATTTTCACATTTTGAATGTCACAAAGTCCAGATGGTGTTATCAAATCTCAGAAATTGACCATCAAGCATCCCCGGATATCAAAAATAAAGCAGAAATACAAATCTTTTGGATTTTCTGAAATTTATATCAAAACACACCTAAAATCTTTTTGGATTTTGTAACTTTTTGACAATAAAAGTAAAATGCAACAAAGTAAAATGCATCAAAGTAAATAAAAGCAGTAAACATTTTGTGATTTCCGGTAAGAGGATCATATCAGTTTTCTGAGAAATCTGAACACAACGTTGATCTGGTTCAATATTATCATTAGAGAACAATATGTGACACGGCAATTGCTGATATTGTTGTCCACATAAGCTCACATGCAGACAATTACGCAATGCTTTAAAATGATACGAATTAGATGTATTAGACTAACACATTGTGGTTCCCACACACACGACATACTCCCGTATCAAGAAGTAATCTGCACAAAAACTCATTGTAAAGCGTGATTATGCTTTCGTCGTCTGTAATTGTACAAGATATAATGCATAGAGGTATACAGGTCAGCAAATTAATGCAGCAAAGTAACATATGCATCATACCAGGTTGAGGACTGATATTAATCATGATTTGCATCAATGATCAATACGATATTATAGATAATCTTTGATCATCATATAACATGGAAAGTTCCTCAATTCGGTAACTTTAGGTTTTGGCATAAAGCTCTTTTATAAAGACATCCTGTCTGATCTAGGTCCGTAATGACTTACAGCAGAAGATCAGATAGGCTATCCCCAGACAACTAATAACATAACGACCCTAAACCTCCGAGTTTTGTACAAACACCCTATCAAACGAAATTACGGTACTAAGACCATATGCCCATGAGGTGTTCATCCACAAACGTGTAGTTTGTTATGTTTGTATCACTAATGCACGCAATATAAAGTCTACGAAGCCTATCAGCATATCACACGTAATCAACATTCGTCTCATTAAAACTATACACTTCTTTAGCCTGTGTCAGATCCCCTACTGATGTACTATCATTTCCTCTTTTTATCCAGGAAATCATTTTGGGTTTTTCTAATTTTTAGGTATTTTGAAAATTTTTCAATGTTTTTGGATTTTCTGATAAAATGACTCCCCCTAAAATAAAGAACAATTTTTTTTTTGGTTTTTAATTTTTCTGAAAAACAAAACAATAAATTTGAAATAAACAATCCACTTGAAAGCATCAACTTCTTTGAGGATTAAACAATCCCCTCGAAAGCATCAACTTCTTTGAGGATTATGATAGTAAAGAGAAATTCCCAATTAGCAAAGAGAAATTCCCAATTAGCAAAACTTTAAAACTAAAAACTAAAAACGAAAAATGATAAACCGAGGAGCCGATTAGTCCTGTTTTTCCTTTATATTGTTTACTTTCAAAAGATATTCAAAGCGGGATCTGTCAAAAGCTTTTGTAAACAAATCTGCACGTTGGTAGTCAGTATGGATTTTGACCATGTCAATCAATTCTTTAGCATAACAGTCACGGATAAAATGATATTTAATCCGGATATGTTTAGCTTTAGAATGATTTTCAGTATTTTTAGTTAAAGCAATTGCGGCTTCGTTGTCACAGTGTATAGGGGTTTTAAGAAACTGCAAACCGTAATCGACCATCTGTTGTTGGATCCAGAGCACTTGCGAACAGCAACTCGAGGCTGAAATGTACTCGGCTTCACATGTAGACAGTGCGACGGAAGTCTGTTTCTTGCATTGCCAGGTAATTAACCTGCTCCCTAAAAACTGACAACCGGCTGTTGTTGATTTGCTGTCTTTGTCACAGCCGCCCCAATCTGCATCACTAAAAGCAATAAAATCAAAATCATCATCATTAGGGTACCAAAGTCCTTTTGATGGACAACCCTTCAGATATCGAAGGATACGCTTGACCGCCGTCAGATGACTTTGTTTCGGCTTCGATTGGTAACGCGCACAGAGACACGTTGCATACATAATATCTGGTCGAGACACTGTCAAATACATCAGAGATCCGATGATTGCTCTGTATGTAAATGGGTCTGTCAGCTCCCCCTTAGCGTCAACTCCAATCCCGTGATTGGGTTGTATCGGGGTATCCATCGGCTTAGAGTCCTCCATCTGGAATCGGCTCAAGATGTCGGCAACATATTTCGTCTGGTGAATGAAGATCCCGTCGGGTCTTTGATCCACCTGTAAGCCGAGGAAAAACTGCATTTCTCCCATAGCGCTCATTTCGAACTTCTCCTGCATAACAGTTTCAAATTCCCTGCACAAGAGTTCGTTAGTTGAACCAAATATAATATCATCAACGTAAATCTGTACTAGAAGCAAGTCATCTCCCGTCTTCTTCGTAAAGAGGGTACAATCGACGAGGCCGCGCTTGAATCCTTTGGAGATGAGGTATGTACTTAGCTCCTCGTACCACTGTCTTGGAGCCTGGTGCAAACCATATAAAGCTTTGTTCAGCACGTAGACCTTGTCCCGGTGGATTGGGTCCTCAAAGCCCGGTGGTTGCCCGACATAAACCTCCTCCTTGACTTTACCATACAGAAATGCGCTCTTGACGTCCATTTGATAGACTTTGAATTTCTTATACGAAGCAAACGCAAGGAACATCCGAATAGCTTCCATTCGTGCTACTGGTGCATAGATTTCGTTGTAGTCAATTCCTTCAATCTGATGGAAACCCTGCACAACCAATCTGGCTTTGTTCCTTACAATAACTCCACGATCATCTTTCTTGCACTTAAACACCCACTTAGTGCCAATTTTCTTTCGTCCCGGCGGCAAATCTGTGAGCGTCCAGACTCCCAATTTCTGGAATTGCAATAACTCCTCCTGCATTGCCTCAACCCAGGCATCTTCTTGCAAAGCGTCTTTGTATGTCCTTGGCTCTACCTGTGACACATAACATGCAAACGACCAATCATTTTGGTCACCAGATTTCTGAATTTTGGCATACAATGCTAAAGCACCAAAACTCTCTGGCGTATTAACGCTTTTAAGCTGCCCTCTGGTCATCACTCCACTACCAGGATCACCGATCACTTGCTCCAGCGGGTGAATACGATGAATCCGAGATTCCGGATTAACAGGTACAATCACTCCCGTCTGAGCAGTCAAGTTCTCTGTAGCATCCTGATCATTACCCGTGTTAGATGATGAAGCAACATCTGGATTTGGAGTTGGGTTCACAGTTTGCTCTTCTAAATCTTCTGCATTTTCAAGAACAGCTTCTTCAAATTGTTCATCTTCAGATTCTGAAGTGTCTAATGAAGTTGAAGCTTCTTGAAACAACTCTTCTTCTTGTGTAGGAACACTGGTATCACTAGAAGCTGGTGGGGGGTTTACGGTAATTGGACGCATCAACGGTGAAGTTGCCGCGTTTTCACATTCGTAAAGTAGTCTGATCACAGCTTCTTCAACCAGGCTATCTAGGTTGAATGATTCAAAGAAATCTTTGTAATCAAACATCCAATCAGGACCCGTGCCTTACAAATTTTGAGTGTAACGTTGAACTTCCACATTAGTCCAATCCTCCACTTGACGAGTTCTCTTGTTGAATACCCGTTTAAGCGGGGTTGCATATCCAACAAAAAATCCCTCTTCAGCTTTCGGACTAAACTTCTCGCTTGGATTCAACATCGTACATGGCGCCCCAAATGGTTCTAGATACTCTAAATTGGGCTTTCGTCGGTGTAACAGCTCATAAGATGTTTTTCCAAACTTCTTCACTGTCAAAACCCGATTTAATGTATAATTAGCTGCATAAATCGCCTCATTCCAGAACATTACTGGAAGATTTGAGTCAGCGAGCATTGTTCTTGCAGCCTCAATCAGAGTCCTATTCTTTCTTTCAGCAACACCGTTCTGTTGCGGGGTATACGGAGCTGAATATTCATGATGTATCCCTTTGCTTTCACAAAGTTCATCCATCTTTGCATTTTTAAACTCCGTCCCGTTGTCACTCCTGATCCTTTTGATCTTCAAGTTGTAAATATTCTCCAGTCGAGTGAACAGAACTTGTAAGTTGGTAAAGGTGTCGCTTTTGTTCTTCAAACACATCACCCATGAGAATCGTGAATAGTCATCAGTGACGACTAAACAATAAAGCTCTCCAAGATGACTTTTGCGCTTGACCGGTCCAAAAAGGTCCATGTGCAATCGCTCAAGCGGCATCTCAACAGAGTTAACCTTCTTCACTTTATGGGATTGTCTGTGTTGTTTTCCTTTCATGCAGCTCACACACTTGTCGTTCAGATGGAAATGTTTCACGTTTACTCCATCGACAAGTCCATTTCTCACTAACTGATTCATTTTCCTCAAATGAATGTGCCCCATCCTGCGGTGCCACATAATCGATTCTTTTTCGGTCGCCTTGGATAGAAAGCATGTTATCTGTCCCTGTGGTGTCATTGCCTTAGACATATCAAGAATGTAAAGATTGTTGACTCGAGGTGCCATCAACATAACCCACTCCTTTGGAATCTTGAAGCCCGGTTTGAGGATGTAGCAGGATTTGTCATCAAAATGCACAGAGAATTGTTTGTCGCATATTTGACTGACGCTCAACAGATTATAGTCTATCTGTTTGACATAAGATATCCGCTCGAAAGTCACAATCCCGTTACTCACGCTTCCTTCCATTGTGATATAACCTCCTTTATTTCCCGCGAACGCAACATAACCTCCATTGATATTCTTCACATCGAACAGCAACGCCAAATCCCCCGTCATGTGGCCTGAAGCTCCACTATCAACAATCCAGAGACTGCTAATAGGGCCAACTGAAGCTCCCTGCACACAAAAAGTAGACAATTAGTTCTTTCGGGGGACCCAAGCCTGAGTCTTGGGCCTTTGAACTTTGGCTTTCAAAGAATCATTCTCAATGACTTTCTCAACAACTTTCTGTTTTGAATCAACCGTTTTCTGATTTTTCAAAACAGTTTCATTTTTATCACTCACCTTTGACGTAGAGGCTCCTGGAGAACCATTAGGTGTCCAAGATTGTTCAGACCTTTTGAGAATACGAATTTGAGATTTTGGTTTCTCAATAGGTTTCTGAACATTGTTACTGAAAGTAACTTTCTTAGCAACCTTATCTGAATTAACAGACTTAGGTCCAACATTTGACTTGACAATTGGTTTTTGTGGAACCTTTTGTCTATCAACTGTTGTGTTCACCACTGGTTTTCTCCAAGATTGTTCCATTGCAATCCGATTCCTCCGATCATAATGAAATGGACGGTTGTTCCTCATTTGAAAATTGTTTTGATTATGAAAATGTTGTTGTTGAGGAACAGTCCGTCTATGCGGTGGGATATAATGATCAATCGGCTTTTTGATGGAATTCTTAACCTCAACTTCATGTCTCTTGTGCCTTACATATGGACACTGAGCAAGTAAATGCCCGCGTTCTCCACATTTAAAGCACTTTCTATATTCCTCAAACACATAATGAGCATTTGGTGAAGCAAATGATTTTACAGGAAATTGATCATTATATTGTTGATTTCTTAAACTCTCAGGAAGTGGTCCTTTCGAGTAAGAAGGTTCATGAAAACCATTTGCTTTATCATCAGGTCGAATAAACTCAGTGACATGTATTTTTGGCTCTTGAGGAGTTTCTGAAAACAGTTTCTTTAAGATTTCTGGTGGAATTTCATTGGTTCTTTCATGTTTTGGAAACCAAATTGTGCTTTCTTGCCAGATTTTATCAAGTTTAGAATAGTTAACGTTTTTAATTGGAAATTCTTCATCAGCAATGATTTTATCGGATCCTTCCATCCGATAAAACACCTTTACAGGTTTGTCACTGGTTTCATTCAGCTCATTCTTTTCAATCACATTCTTAACATCATTCTTAACATCATTCTTTTTCTTAACGTCAAACTTTTTAGACTTCTTATCATGAATAGCTTTAGCCATTGGATGAATATGATCAGATGGTGACACTGGTTCGGTAGTAATGATGTGATTTTCTTTTGGAATCTCACATTCATTATCAGATTTATCACTACCAGTATCATCATTATCCGAATCTGAACTATCACTCTCAGCATAAACACCCTCATTGTTCAAGCCCAAAATCGGTCTCACATCTTCAGGATATGGTTCACCAATACTCGAGGTATTAGATTCCATATCTGATGATGAGTCTGATTTTACCGAACTCTCCGGTATCACTTGATGATAGTTATGGTTCTCAAAAAGAACCGGAGATGGTACAGACTTGTAGTTGGTGGTGTTATCATCAATGATATGATCCACGACATAAGCAACATTCTTATAACTTTCTAACTTCTTGTTAACCTTTTCAGCAAAGCATTTAATGGCAGCCATTTCTAACTTGGTGTTTTCAATTTCATTGATGTAGTTATTTATGGCCAATTGTTTCAATGACAAAGTGTTTTTCAAGTCAGAAATGTCCTTTTTATAGCCATCTAATACTTTGTTAAAAGCATTTAACTCTTTGCGAGTAGATTGACAGTTTTGAATAGCACTATCACGTGAAATTCGGAGTTGTTTATTCTCCTCTGTCAACCTATCACAAGTCCCACAGTATTTATCACTCATGACATCAGTGCTAGAATCAGAACTTACAGGTTTTGGCGGTTCGGTCATGGCCATCAAAGCAAAATGAGCTTCCTTTCCAGTGAAAAACTTTGAGTAGTCGATCTTGGTGAAAGCATCATCAGCTATGCACGACTTCCTCGTCATCAAGAAATCAGCTTCTGCCAGCAACTGGTCAATATCATCATCCAAAGAATCAACACTTCCCTCTGTGTCTGATTCGCTCTCAGAGTCTGAATAGACTGATTTACACTCCTCGGGAACATCAGAGACTGAATCAATTACCATCCCAGAACTCTTCTCCTCAGCCTTAACCTCAACAGGTTCACTCTCCACTTCCATCTCTGTCTCAGAATCATCACTCTCACTCTCCTCAGTTTCTTTCTTCTCATCAACTACCACCGTCTCTTCCAAATCAACCTGATAGGCAACACACGCCACATTCCCACCAGTAGTTACTTCTTCAACTCCTATTTGCATGCCCGACCAGTCAAACCTCTCATCCTGCTGAGTAACCAAAGCTTGGTTCTGATTCGCATTCTGTTGAGTCTCAGTAGGTGTAGTGATAGGTACAACTGTTCGGTTTGGGTGATTAGGAGATTGGTTTTGAATCTGGTTTTGTGTGTTTGGTTGTCTGTTCTGGTTGTTAAAGTTTCGGTTTTGGTAGTTGTTGTTGGTTTGGTAAGAAACTTGGTTTTGTTGACGGTTCTGGTAATTTGCATTGAAAGGGTTTCGGTTACCTTGTTTAGGTGGCTGGGTGCATTCCCGTTTGAAGTGTCCTTTCTCTCCACAATTAAAACATGTAACCTTCTCCTTATTGAAACCATAAGTTGTGTTGGGAGAAGTTGCCAAGTCAGTCCTTCCAGTTTTCTCTATGAACTCTGTTGCTCTCCTCATTATACTCGCAAAAGCCCATTGAATGTCTATGAGTTCCATCTCTTCTTTATCGATCTGTGCGTAGTCTTCGTTGGTCAAGTTGTTGTTCCCAATCTGACTAGCAACCAAGCCATTGTAGGATGAAACCATAGCAGAGACTAATGCAATGTGTTGCTGAGCAACCTCCACAGTCACGTTTCCTAAGTTGGATGTATCCAAAACCACTGGTTGTTTATGTTGAGTAACTTGGTTTGATGGTTGTTGTGTTTGGTTAGCGGTGTAAAAACTAGCTTGTTGCATTGGAGAGACTGGTGAAATGTATGAAGTATATTGTGGTGGTGTGTATGATGGTTGTGAATAGGAATTGTATTGTGGTGGTGTATAGTTGGTGGTTGGTTTTGATGACTCCATGACATTAGAGATACATGCAACATGTGGTGCAACACTTCCAGAGCTCGAGTTTCCAGCTGAAACTGAAGTACCTCCAAAATACAGACTTGGATTCTGAGGAATCTGCGACCTCCTAGCTTTCCTCCTATCCTCCAGCTCTTTGTTCTCCAACTTCTCAATAAACTCTGAAATGGTCCAGAATTGATAAGCATCCTTCTCTCTGAGTACCTCCACATGCTGATCCCATTGTGGTGGCAAAGCATCTGCAAACTTATCCACCTGCTTAGTCATGGGAATCTGTACACCATAGCTAGACAATTCAGACAATAAATGCATATATCTTGGAGTTAGTTCTTTCAAAGTTTCATTATTAATGAAAGAAAAATTATCAAATTCTTTAACCAACTCCTCCATTCTCAAACTCCTTGTCTTTTCGTTACCATCATGCTTTCTCTTCAGCTTATCCCAAAGCTGCTTTGACGTAGTACATGTTCCAAACTGATGCAACAGGTCACTTGTGATCGCCTGTGTCAGTTGAGAGAACGCCTTCTTCTCCACCACGTATTTCTTCTTTTCATCCTCAGTCAAGCTCTCCAGAGGAATCAACTCACCGGTATTCTCCAGAATCGGTGCTGTATATCCTTTGACTATCATGCTCCATGCCTCAGCTCCTTCAACTCCCATGCCCTCCAGATGGATCTTGAACATGGTGTGCCACTGGTTGTACTCTTGCATATCCATGAGCTTAGGTGGCCGAGTTCCACTACCTGTAGACAAATCCTTAATCAAGGTAGAGATAGCGTTAGTGGTTTGAGTATTTACCGCCGCTGCAGCTACTCCCCAGTAATCTGATTGTAATGCCGGATGTGCTACATTCTGAGGCATCGTGCTCGTTGTTGTCATGTAGTTATGCGGTTGTGAGGATTGCGTGTTCGTCTTTTGAGCTGCAACAGTCCATGGGTCCATCGTCTGCTGTTGTGGTTGTGTTGGAGCTGATCCCGAAGTAGTCTGAAAACGCCACATGATCACAATCTGAAAGACTCAACACTTAGAAAAATTTTTCAGCAAAAATACTACGTTCGCCCGAAAATACTACTTTCGTCAAAATTTTTTTTTTTAGATTCGTCCAAATTGTTACACTCTCGTCCCTTTTTCCTTACTTTCGTCCAAACAGTGATACCCGAAGGTGAATATGACCAGAATGTAAATCACACAAACACAATTTCCACTTTCGTCCGAAGCAAAACGGTCGAATGTGAAATTGTATACCCGAATGTAAAAAGTTTCTAGACAAATTTTCAGGTTCGACCACTTTAAATTCAGGTTCGCCCACTTTTAGTCAGGTTCGCCCACAAACTCTCAGTCCAGGTTCCAGGTTCGCCCCATATCAGCAGATCTCACTTTTGAAAAACGGTTATTGTTTGAAAAACGGTTATTTTGAGCTCAGATTTTCAAAAGTTCATGGATTTCAATGATCTCAATCAGGTTATGTTTCGGATTTGATTTGGAACAACTTTAAGTCTTGGAAAACTTGAATTTGACCACAAAATCACCTTTAAATCGATCAAAAACTATGGTTTTTAAGAGTTTTTTTTTGTAAAAACAGATGATAATTTGTCTAAAACATGTCCAAATCAACTCTGATCTTATCAAACTTGTTGTTGTATGATCCTCTATGCTCTGATACCACTTTGTGAGCGTTGGATTTTAGCTAAAACAGGATTATTTGATCATACAAGTCACAAATCTAGGTGCGGAAACCCTAGATCTGAACAAATTGATAAGATGCAAATCACGACACAATCAAGATCATTTTCAACTTAATTTTCATAGATTAACTTTCAATCAATAAGCATTTACAACGTTTATGTTAATCTAGAATCACAAAGACACTTTCTCAAAAACACTCCTAGACCTGAACTGAACCTGGACACAAATGATAACACTCTTACATAATCAAAAACTCAAAAAGTATATATAGGCCCTGCACATTCGCCCCTTGCAGATGGTCGAATGTGAGAGTATTCCACATTCGCCCACTGCAAGTGGTCGAATGTGGTCTTCTGTCCATGTCCATCTTCCTTCATCCACTTCTGTTCTACCTTCGCCCCTTTCTGATACACCTTCGCCCAGTTTTTCTACATTCGCCCAGTTATCTTCACTTTCGGTTATCTACTAACATGTGTTAATTATAGTATATCCAATCCTTAGTCGCAAAATGCATCAACAGTAGGTTAAAATTAGAATAACTTGGCTTTTCCAAATGGATTCATCCCATTTGAATGAATACACAATTTTTGGGAAGTTTTCTACTAATCCGACCTGTTGTGGAAACTTACTGGACATGTCTGTGATGTACGATTTTTCATAATTTTTGTGTTTGGTTTTGAGGCAAAAACCAAATATGAGTTATCAAATGAACTCCAAAGAATATTCAGTAAAAATTTGGTATTTTAATTCATTGGTTAAGTATTTTAAATAAATTAGTTTTCGTGGCGCACAATCCGTCCTAAAAACGCAGATTGTGTATTATGTGTTTATGTGACTAATTGGAGTCCTATGTGGTATGTATTTGACATGTACTTGAATGGGCACTTATATGAGATGCATATGAAGTGTAAAACTAATGGTAACCAACGTATTCACCAACGAGTCCGTAGGGTTTACTTATGCATGTAGAATCACTAGGTGTCACTTACACACTTTTGAACATTTAAACGTCTTGGACAAACGAGTTATATGGTGTAATGGTATTACACATATACTTACTTAGTGACACTTATACTAGGGAGTCAGTAGTGCACCCTACTTTGGAGTTTGGATTTATTTGCGTGCATACTAAGGTGAGTTTCACTACTCTTTTCTCAAAAGCACGCGTCTCGGGTTTGAGACAACGTACTTAACTTTTTCTAGTCCGGTTTGGGACTACTTACACATCCCGGGTTGGGATGCTATGACTCCTTGTGTGGGTCGGGTTTTGACTCCTTGTGTGGGTCGGGTTTTGCTAGTTCGCAAACTGTGTCCCTGATGAACTAAACCAACTCTATCACTGTACGTCCTTCACATACCGAACGAGTTGCCGGATTATGACAAGCGGGTTATTAGTTGATAGCGCTATTAGGTCTGAAAAACCTCACACCGGCTCGGAGGAGTGCGGGAGTGAACTATAACTTAACAGATTATCATTGTTGATAGGCAATGATGCAAGGCAAACTGCACACATTTGTGACAACACGTACATTAGCAGTTCGGTATATCGGTGTTAGTTATCATGAATGGGTTAGCTACCCTTGGCATGCAATGAACTTGTTGTTACATGGTTTTTGGAACCAACTTAATTATTTACGCTTTTACTTGGTTACGTGGTTTTGGAAACCAACGCATTTAGTTACTCACCTTCTTTACTTAGTGAACTCACCAACATTGTTTGTTGACCCACGATATACATGATTTTGCAGGTAGTTAGCCTCTGGTGCCACGATTAGAACGCACTGCACACTTCACTGCATTTGGGGTCTTGGGCATACACCTAAATTACATATTATGCTTTTACGTTATCCTACATATGGTTTTAAATTTGGGCGCGTTGTTTTGTGCATGGTTTTAAAAAGGTTTAAATTTGGCATACGCTTCCGCAGTTTAACTAAACTTGGTTTTTGAAAACGAACTAAATGGTTTCGGCATTTAGAGTTCGTTGATATGACTTATGGCTATGGGATCCTGGTATGTCATGCGCCTCGCAGTATAAACTCCGCAGTGGAAATTTGAGGGTGTGACAGATATGATCTAAAAATGATATTTTTATGAAAAATGTTTATTTTCTGATGTTGAAGAGGTATAAACCTCGTCTTCGAACCACAAGCCTCAAAAGGCACGGCATCTCCTAATAGGACGCGACCCACTATGACATGTGTTAGGATCATGACCGGAGGTCACTAGTTCCGAAGGTTAGTACACCTGAACGAAGGAAAGTACAACTATTCTGACTAGTATAAATACCCCCTAAAAAGTACAAGTAAGCCACGTTCTCAAATACTCCGAACCCCTCTCTCTATTCTCTTATCCTCACCAACAAATACGTATCCTCACGCCGGAGGGTGGTCACAGAGAGGCCCTCCCTGCTCCCCTGTGATGAGCCTAACGGTTTGTTAAGTTTTGCAGGTAATCCAACCCAAGATCTAACCAAGCTTGTCGTCTTCAACCTCCTTCCCGAGGTACGTCCATCTTTTGGATCTTCAGATGTGAAATAGGGAAAATAATATTTTCATAGTTTTTTTCAATTTATATGTATTTAAAACATATTTAATGAGTTTAAATAGTGTTTTAATGATTAAAAATAGTAAAAATAGCAAAAATAATCATTTTCAGAGAAATTAAATTTTATTTCAGTTTAATATACATAGAAAGTTGTTAATATTTACAATTATTTTTTGCAGGAATTTGCTGTTGCTTCGGGGTTGTACACAGCGGTGGAGATTGATACTGGTTTGTACCGGGATGCTGTCAAGATGGTGGATAGGCCGACCCTGGTCAGTTTTTGGAGCTACATCGCCACTTCCCACTTTGGTGCGAATATGGCAAAGGTGACGTCGATTAGGGACCCCTTGTACTATTATTTGCAGCATGCGATCGCCACCTCTATCGCAGTACGAGGGAGCAGCCGGGAGAAGGTCAACCAAAGTGACCTTTTCTTTTTATATTGTTTGATTATGCGGCAGCCGTGCAACCTAGTCGCGTCCCTGGTGGAGTACTTTCAGTGTGCGCACAAGCGCCAGGCTCGCGCACATCTCCATGGCGGGGCGTTCATCACCGTCATCGCGCGTCGTCTGCGCCTCTTGCCAGAGACTGACCCCCATCTGTCGCCCAAGATCCCATCGGTGGAGCTTGATGAGGCTAATGCCCGGAGCATGGGGATCCTGATGGAGGTCGAGAAGGGAGTACGTCGGTTTCGATCTCTCGGCACCAGGAGGCCTTTTGAGCCGGCCCCCTTCCTACGCCCGATGATATACCGGCCTACCTTGAGGAGCGTCCAGGAGTACCTCTGGTGGCGGACCAGGCGGGTCACGGCGACGATGCTGACGCTGACGACGATGATGGCCCCCCACCTCCGCCGCCACCACAACAGCAGTACCCCCGTCATATATATGATGACCTCACTCCTGCTGCACGTTACGTGGCCGATGACATTGATCGCCGCATCGGTCCGGTACAGGAGGTTCAGCAGTGGACGATCGAGGCGATACAGGCGCTGGCACAGCGTTGGAGGGTAGAATTACGCGCACCACCAGGGGGCCCACCACCGCCACAGTGATTATGTTTCTATCTTACTTTCATTAGACTTTTTTGTAGTTGTATTTTTTTTTTTTTTGGCATGTTCAAACTGATTACTATTATGCACTTAATCTTTTGTTTATATGTTGTCTGTTTTGAATGTTTAATTTATTTTTTGAACGACCAACAAATCAATTTTCGAGCATTCTCGGACACCCTTTTGGCGAATCAGGTACTCGAGAGTACCCGGGCCACCAATTGTCACCAATTCCCGGGAAAACCCGACCACTCACCCGCCCGCAGGCACGACAGTGAAATAATCGGTAAAACCGGTCGGGATCAGGACCAAATAAAACTAACACCAAATTATAAATTGCAAGCCAGTAAAACCAATGAGATCCAAACAGTAAATATCCGATTATAAACGTTAAAAAATCACTCAACCCTTTCAATCCCAAACCAAATAAAACTTGCATGTTATGAACCAAAACGACGCCACCTTGACCATCAACCATCATATTCGTATCAAATTCGCGAATTCGTTCAATCTTTCTCGACGAGGTCTTCTCCGTGAATAATTTATCCACTCACATTGACAATTGAACACTTTATTAATAAGTTAAAGTTAGGATTACTTGATTAATTATAGTTTGATTAGGGTTATTACGTTATTTTTTAAATTAAAAAAATAAATTACAATAATTAAAGGGTTAATTAAATTTAATAAAAAAGTTAAAAAAAACTTCAAAACAAACACAAAAAACCCCCCCAAAAACCCTCCTAATGTAACACCCCAACCGATGGCGGAAACATCGAGGTGTCACGTATGAATGAGTATACAGTAGCACATGGTAATCCAAATTTTAATTGAAATAAATTTAAATTGCAATATCCAAAAATAGAAATACATAAGAGTTTTAAATGTGAAAATCTAATACATCACACAAGAATCAAGCATGCATAGACTCCTTATTGTCTTCATAAACACTCTAATCTTCATGCATCGTTATTCCCTGTTGAGTTGTAAAAATGGGGGGGTCAACTAGAAGTTGGTGAGAATACATAATCCATGTTAAGCAAATAGTTTAAGTATAAAAGTCTAGCAATTCGTATGTCTATCGTAAATTTAAGTCTACAAGAATAGTATAATATGTTGACATAATCAAACCTCCGACTAGTTTAGGTCCATCCCGTCATCTACGGTTCGCCTTAGTAATATGTTGGAACGATAACAATCACCCACGCTACCTATGTAGGAGGTACACGTATCCGGGTGGGATTGTCAATCCAATAGATCTATTATTGAGTATCGTCGGCTTGGCCATAGCTAATGATTATGTAATGTTGAAACTCGTTGAAACTGTTGACTAATTCATGAGACAATAAAGTTTACTACTAGACATGCATGTTGAATTGCTTAAAATGTTGCAAGTATAAAGAATCGCATAAAACATGGTTACGTAAACTCACCTTGGTATAGTATTAGGTATTGAGGAATAGTATAAGTGTAGCCCAATAGATTGCCAAGTATCACCCTATGTATAAGGCAACAAATAAGTCTAAGTCTATCTAGTCTATAAGTATATTCTAGGGTTTCGATTTGGGGATATCCAATTGTTGAATTTATAATAAAATGTTAATTAAATAAAGAGAAATTTGATTAATTAAATAAATGAAAGTCTTTTATAAAGTTTTGAATTTAGGATGTTCACAATAATGTGTTTGAAGTATAAAAATAATTTTTATAAAATTATTTTCTTTAAAATAGATTTTTAAATCTATTTATTACAAATTGCCATAATTTAACTTTAATATTTAAAAATACTAAAATTGAAGAATTATTATTTTAAAAATCATATTTCTATTCTAAATATTTAGAAATAATTTGTATAAAATTTTGGTGCAAAAATAATAAAAATTGAATTTATTATGATTTAATTATGATTAAAACTAACAAAAATTGATTAAAAATATAAAATAAATGATTTTTCAAAATTAAAAATCATTTCAGTAAAGTTTATCATTGTACAAACTCAGGATAATTTTTGTAGAAATTTATAAAATTGTTTTGATATTTTAATAGATTTTTATAAATATAATAGTATAAAATTGATTTAATTATTATAAATATTAAATAAATTAATTTCAGAAAACTAAAAATTGTAAATAAATCTTTTACATCAGATTTGATAAAAATATTTTTTTTAGAATTTATAAAAAGGTTTTAATAATTAAAAATGAATTTACAAAATTAAATGTAATATGTATATATATAAATTGGTTTGTTTTAAAAAAAATGAATTTAAGTGGAAAAAGGGGCGCCCAAGCCGGGACTCGAACCCGGGTGGTTATGGTTACAAGCATCAGTCACAACCACTTGGCCTAGGCCTGTGGTTGTGATAAATCCTGTTCTAAATAAATTAAATACACGATGCAAAATCAGCTTTATCCCCAAATCAAAGCCACGAACCCTAGTTTTTGCAATTGATTGATTCACTCATCAATAGCCCAATTAATCATGGGGCTATTGATGAGTGATTGTCGATATACAAAACCCACTGGAAAAATTGGACTTACAATGTCGTGTAGAACACGATTGAATGGTCAAGCCCAAAAGTCAAACAATGATCGTGAAATGATAAACAGAGTGAAATGAAGAAGATTGGTGGTTGAGAGAAGATTATTGGCGAGTTGTAATGCTTCGCAGAGGATCAATTTATAGAGGGGATCGTTGGATTGATGAATTGGCAAGGTTTGACCACAATTCAATGTCATACGCGTAAAATGATAAATTGGTGGACAATTGATTTGAAATTGGCGTATTGCTTCACCACTGATGGCCGATAATCAAGTGTGTTTGCCAAAAATGAACAAATCATGAGTTAATTGATTGATTAAGGTAAGTCGCGTGATCACAGTTGACTTACCAAGTCAACTGTGATGAATTGAAAAGATGATAAAGTTAAAGCGCGTCTGGATCTATTCAAGTGTGAAGGCCAGCCCAGCTGGTTAGTTCGTTGGTTGGTTTGGGCCGGTCTTGGGCGCGGGTTCGATTCCCGGCCCAAGCAGTTTTTATTTTTTGGTAATTATCAAGCTTATCCATGTAATAATTATAATATATAGACTATTAGGGCTTCTAAAAAGCGACAAAAATAATTAATGCAAATATTATAGATAGAACTTGTCGTTTTATTAATAATAATCGTGTAACGTACAAGTTTAAATGCGAAATGCTACACCTAACACCAAAATGTCCAGGTTCATCCCCTCTATTGCCAAGCGCCTCGCTTTGGCCAAAGCGAGGTACTTCTTGAGGGAGTTGAAATAGAAGCCAGGGGGTACCAATAGACAGATCCTAAATTAAACCAAACCTCAGGGACGAAATCAGCTAGGGGTGAGCAACTGTGAAGAACCGACCCGACCCGGTAGTGTTCTGACCCGACCCAAGACTCGAACAACATAAAAAGCTGGAACCGAAATCAAACCCTAAAACATGGTTCGGTCTTTGGTCCCAGTACCAGCGGTTCCTCGGTTATCAACTCCAAAAACCGACCCGAATTCTGGAATAACTTTTCTTGGATTTTTATCAGATCAGTGGATTTAAGGCTCCAATTAGTTGATTCAACATCCAAATTGTTCAAGGTAACTTGTTTCTATAGCATTATCACTTGATTTGTTGTTTGTTTGGTGTGATTTGTGTTGTTTTTTTGTGCATTTAATATGGTTTAGTGGTTTCAGAATATTATTCAGTTTTTATTTGTTTTTTAAGATGAGTTTGCCTTAAAATGATTTGATATGTGTTCTTGATGTCTGGAGCAGAGCAGCTAGATGATCTTGATCGATCAGAATCAGAGGATTCACAGCAGGCACTGAATACGTATGAAGCAACTTTTTTGCATAATGTTTAAGTGTTTTTATTAGGTTAAAGAACATTTATCAATGATAATGCTATGACAAAGTAATATTGACAAAGTAATATTGTATTGAATTATTAATTGTCTGTACATTGTATACAAATATATAGAGAATTCTAGAAAAGGAAATATACAAACATAAATACAAATTTCGTAAATCAAAGGAAAGAAATTATGTGTAGAGATTGATTTGCAATCATTTGTCAATCATCTAGTTTGACTAAATAAATGAGGACAAAATTAATCAGTCATTGAATGCTTGATTGGTTGTGTTGATACGCCCCCGCAAGATAGAGGATCCGTTGGAGACTCCAATCTTGGACCGAAAAGAAATGAAAGACGCTCTTGCAAGCGGTTTGGTGAGGACATCCGCGAGTTGATCCTTGGTGCTGACATGAAAGACTTTAAGTTGCCCGGAATTAACTTGTTCTCGCACAAAGTGATAATCTAGAGCGATGTGTTTCATACGCGAATGGTAAACAGGATTTGCACATACATAGGTTGCTCCGGTGTTGTCACAATAAATTGATGGAGTGCTCATAATTGGGAGCCCGAGTTCACTGAGTAAATTTTTAACCCATGAGATTTCAGCCGCAGCATTGGCGAGTGCTTTGTATTCAGCTTCGGTAGATGATCTAGAGACAGTCTTTTGTCTAGCAGATTTCCAAGAGATGATATTGGACCCAAGATATATTAGGTAGGCGGTAGTTGACCGTCCCCCATCATTAATACCGCCCAGTCCGAATCTGAAAAGGCCTGCAAAGTAAGGTTAGTATTGCGTTTCAAGAACAACCCATGATGGACCGTTCCTTTCAAATAGCGAAGTACCCGTTTGAGAGCTTGCCAGTGTGATTGTTTAGGTGAGTGCATGAACTGAGATAACTTATTGACAGCAAAGGAGATGTCGGGACGAGTGAAGGCAAGGTACTGCAAAGTACCTACCAGTTTGCGGTAGGGGGTGGGATCGACTGGGGGAGTGGAGTCAAAGGGAGAGAGTGGATCCGAAGTGCTTAGAGGACTGAGGACCTCTTTTGCACCATCCATTTTAAAGGTGGTGAGAATGTCTTGAATGTGGCGGTGTTGGGAAAGAAATAGACCATGAGGCGTAGGAATGACTTCAATTCCTAGAAAGTGATGGAGAGGACCTAAGTCTTTGATAGAAAATTGTTTGCTTAGGGCCTGAACAAAGGAATCCATAAACGGATTATGATTGCCAGTGAGGACAATGTCATCAACGTACACAAGGAGATAGCAAGTGATATTATTGATATTGTAAACAAAGAGGGAGGGATCGGAGATACATTTTTTAAAACCAAAGCAAATGAGAAAATTGGTAAGTTCGATGTACCAAGCACGCGGTGCTTGCTTAAGTCCATAGAGGGATTTTTTTAGTTTGCAAATGTGACGTGGGAATTCGGTATTGGTGAACCCGGGGGGTTGCACCATGAAAACTTCTTCGTGGAGAGTCCCATGAAGAAATGCATTATTAACATCTAGTTGACGCAAGGACCATCCTTTTGAAAGAGCAATGGAGAGAACGGTGCGAATGGTAACGGGTTTAGTAACAGGACTAAATGTTTCATGATAGTCTTTTCCATATTGTTGGTGAAATCCTTTGGCAACTAGACGAGCTTTGTACTTGTCAATGGTGCCATCGGGTTTGCTTTTGATTCGGAATACCCATTTGCAACCAATAGGAGTTTGGGTCGTGTGAGGGACAAGTTCCCATGTGTTGTTATGGAGGAGAGCATTATACTCAAGGTCCATGGCATGGCGCCAATCGGGATCTTTCAAGGCTTGAGTATAAGTGGATGGTTCAAGAGAAACAGGTAAAGGATGAATGGTGGTAGAGTTAACAAAATTGGAGTTGTAATATTTTGAATTGAGTTTTGGTTGGCGACGAGGTGGTTGAGGGTTATGTGGGGGTGGGGTTGTTTGAGATGCGGATGAGTTGGAGTGGGATATTGGTGAGGTGAGGTCGGTGTGGTGGGGAGCTGTTGGGGTGGCATGGGTGTTATCGGGCTGAGAGGTTGAACCGGTTGGTGAGGAAGAGTCGATGGGTTGGTGTGTGGGGCCGAGAGATTGGTTATTGGATGTAGGAGAAGGAGAAGGTGGGCCGAGAGGTTGGGAAGGGATGAGGTTTTGGGCTTCGGTTGTGGTGGACTGTGGGGTATGGTATAATTGAGATGTTATGGGTGAGTTTGGACAAGGTTGGGCAGTAGAAGATTTTGATTGGTCTGATTGTTTTGTGAACAGGAAGGTGTCAAAAGACATGTGTTTGGGATGGGAGTTAGTGGATTTAGATGGAAAAATATGTTTGATAAATTCAACATGACGGGAGTGGTATAGTTTGTGAGTAGTAGGGTCATAGCATTTGAATGCCGATTTGGAGGATGAGTACCCAAGGAATATGCATGCCGTAGAACGAGAGTGGAGTTTCGAAGTGGCATACGGTCGCAACCATGGATAGCAAAGACAACCAAACGGTTTAAGTTTGGAATAAGATGGAGCGGTTTTGAACAACATATCGTAGGGTGATTTGTTGTTAAGAATAGGTGTAGGCATCCGGTTAATTAGATGGGTTGCGGTTTGGAAGGCATGGGACCAAAAATGTTGTGGCAAGTGTGAATAGTGAAGTAAAGCGAGGCCGGTTTCAACGACATGGCGGTGACGTCGTTCGGCAACACCGTTTTGTTCCGGTGTGTGAGGTGGTGTTGTATAATGAGAGATGCCTTGGGAGGTAAGATAGGTGGAAAGACCCATATATTCACCCCCATTGTCGGTAAATAATGCAATAATGTTGGTTTTAAAAAAATTTTCTACAAGTGATTTGAATTGTGGAAAAAGAGTTTTAACGTCGGATTTTCGTTTAATTGGGTATAACCAAATGTATTTAGAAAAATAGTCAACGAAAATGACATAGTATTTGAAACCATCAATAGAAGTTGTGACGGGACCCCAAACATCTGAGTAGAGGAGTTGGAGGGGTTGATTAGCAACAAAAGAATTTTTGCCAAAAGGTTGTTTGTGGCTTTTATTTAAAGAACACGACATACAATGAAACGAGTCATGGGTCACCTTATTACAATGAAGTCCTAATCTAGAAATTAAAGACTTAAACACTTGAAACGATGGATGTCCAAGTATGTGGTGCCACATGAGAAGATAGTTGGTTTGGGTGTTGTTGACTTGAGGAGATAAGGAGATTGGTCCATAGTAGACATCATTGACGTTCACTCCCCGCATGAGACGCGCCCCCGTGCGTAGATCCTTGACAAAAAAATGATATGGAAAAAATTCAACAGAAACACGATTAGTACGACAAACTTTAGCAACGGAAATAAGATTATTTCGAATATTTGGAGCAATTAAAATATTATTTAAAAGAAGAGGACGAGATGTTGTAGGAATAGTTGTTTGAGCAATATGAGTTATGGGGAGAGTTTTACCATCACCTAGCACGATCTCATCGGGTCCTCCGTATTCGGAAAGAACGGGAAATGGTTGGTTGTTATTGGCGGTATTGTTGGATGCACCGGTGTCCCACATCCAAGAAGGTGTTGTCGCCATGGGATGGGGAGTAGTGTGGTTAACCACCGGGGTGTTAGTAGTTTGAGGCGAGACATTATGTTCTTTTAAGAAACGACCAAGTTTTCTACAGTCTTTGGTGTCATGTCCAGAAATGTTACAATAATAGCAATAGGCATTGTTGTTGCGATTTGGGCGGTTGGTGGGGTTGTTAGGCCGAGAAGGCCATTGGGGTCGGTTAGTGGGTTGAGTTGGATTGCGGTTCGAGCGGTTATCATAGGTGGTATTTTGGCGGTTGGTGTTTGAGCGAGAGGAGGTGCGATAGGTGTGGTTCACGGTTGTAAGGGTAGGTTCGGTTAGGGTGTCTTTAAGATTGCGTTCATGGTCTAATAATTTTTCAAAAAGATCTGCAAAGGAGATTGTGGTGTCACGGGTGCGAAAAGAGGCTACCAAGTTGGAATAGTCATCACCGAGTTGGTTCATGATGTGAACAACAAGATCTTCCTCGGACATAGGGCTTTGAGCAATAGCAAGTTCATCGAAGAGAGACTTCATTTCATGGAGGTAATCGGAAATAGAGCGATTTCCTTTTGGATTTTTGGCTAACCGGGACTTAAGGGAAATGATGCGAGAACGTGATCGACTCGCATAGCTTGAGTTTAAGAGATCCCAAGCTTGACGGGCTGTTTTGGCGGACGAAACGATAGGTTGGATTTGGTCGGAACAACTACCAAGAAGAGCGCTTATGATCATTTGATCTTGACGAAACCAACGGAGATATTCCGGGTTTGGTTTGGAGAGTTGGCCATCAATAATGTTTTCGGGTGGTATAGTTTCGGGTCCAATGATATGATGATCAAGTTCAAGACCGATGAGGGTGGCGGTGACTTGGGTGCGCCATGAGGGGAAGTTTTGAGGGGTAAGTTTTATGGGAAAATGAGTGGCAACGGTTATGTGGATAATAGGTTTGGCCATTGGATGAGAAGAGGTAAGGATTGCTGGAAAAAAAAAGATAGTAGCAATGGATCAAAGATGCTCGTAGGAGCTTATTGGCTCTGTGATACCATATGACAAAGTAATATTGACAAAGTAATATTGTATTGAATTATTAATTGTCTGTACATTGTATACAAATATATAGAGAATTCTAGAAAAGGAAATATACAAACATAAATACAAATTTCGTAAATCAAAGGAAAGAAATTATGTGTAGAGATTGATTTGCAATCATTTGTCAATCATCTAGTTTGACTAAATAAATGAGAACAAAATTAATCAGTCATTGAATGCTTGATTGGTTGTGTTGATAAATGCATGTTTAAAGAGGCCGTTGGGTCCTTTGGGTTGCATGCCGGACCTTTATTTTTATTAGTTATTCAAAATTTTCGGTCCTTCATAACTATCTTGGTTTTTCATTGTTTTTGGACCGACCCGACCCGATACCCGAAATGGGTGAAATATAAGGACCGATTCAAGGACCTATAGTACAGACCCGGTTCGGGAATGCTGCAAATTCGGGTCGGTTCTCAGTTTTTTTTGGTTCGGCCCATTTATGCTCACCCCTAAAATCAGCATTTAACTCAAAAAAAAAATAAAAAAATAAATTATAGATGACAAAATAATGATAATATCTATTAAGATCTGTAGTATTGATTATATTGTCGTGTCACTTTAAGACCTCAATGAGAGCTTTGAATGCCCATTGTTTATTTATATTTACGTCTCTGTCTGAAGCTGCCATCCTAACGCACTCACATCATCGTTTTCACACTCAAAACATAATAAATATCTTTCGACTTTATATCACTATAATATTACAAAGTCATACATATAATGATAATATCATTGATAAATGTTCTTTAACATAATATATATCTTTCGACTTTATATCACTATACATGCTTCTTTCTTTTCATTCTTGATGACACCCTCACCGGATACCGCAACGTTCCGGCAACGAGATGCAGGTGCCGCCTTCGTCCTCGAATCAAAAGGTAACTTATTTTATTTTATTTTATAACTTTTTTTTCCGTCGGTAAAAACCGGCTGGCCCAAGTCGGGTCACGTTATGAATATTGATAACTTCTTTATTTATTTTATTGTGTGGCGCTTCTTTTCTTGTCCATGTTTTTACGATAATAATTCAGATTTTATATTATGTGGCCGTGGTCAACGGATCCTTTTGACCATGTGATTTGTCCCTTAGTTTTGAATTTTTTGACACATGACAAGTTACCACGTATATAAAGTATATCAATTTTTTTACATGAATCATATAAATAAACTTGTTTTTTTTTAATATACATGTGATAGGACTCGTATACCCATATACAAATTAATACTTAACACTAGGTCTACATAATCCTCGTCTCTCTCCTTCAAAGACGCGCCCTTGCCAACAGACGCATGGAGTCCCTTTCTCTTCCACTCACTGTTCACGTCGAAAAACGTGGCTACGGGCGCCGGATTACAGGCGCATTGAAGACACTTTAATAGCATATACAAAGGTTTTATTTTTTTTTTATAATATAGTTTTGTTGTTGTACTGTAGGTGAATGGTACCATGCTGGATTTCATTTGACTACTGCCATAGTGGGGCCCACTATACTAACACTACCGTATGCCTTCAGAGGGCTGGGATGGGGTCTTGGATTCTTATGCCTTACGGTCATGGGAGTGGTCACTTTCTACTCTTATTATCTCATGTCACTTGTTCTTGAGCATTGTGAGAAAGCCGGTCGACGCCATATCCGGTTTCGGGAACTCGCCTCAGATGTTTTGGGTATGTCATTTGGGTTATGTTAGCCGAGTTTATTATCTGTTATAGTTTTTACTATTAGAATAGTTATTGATGTGTGGGCAATGCAATAGGTTTAGATAGGGATGTGCATAGGGTTAGGCCCGGATTGGGACATAAAGGACATATGCTGATGAATGAGGACCAAGGAGGTGAGGACTGGACCATTAGTAGGTGGGACCATCCGGGCTTTTTTGGGTTGGTTGTTAGGAGTTGCAATCATGTTTGGGTTGGATCATAATCATCATGGGCTGTAGAATTCTGTTGAGCTAGTGATGTGTTGGGCTGTCAGTGTCGGGTAGTAGTGTGGCCTAGGGTCGGTCCGGGTTGGTTCCTTGGTTTTTTTGGGTTGGCCCAAGAGATGCTCCCCCCTAGTTTACTAGTTTTGAAGTTAAGCTTGACTTGGCAATTCACCCCGCTTAGTTATGAATGCGTTGATTTGGGTTATGTTTTGTTTTCTAACGGGTCGAAGGGTAAAATGGAATTTTTTTTGCATAAAATGAAATTTGTCAAAAATGTGTTAAAGCTAAAATTATCTTATTATTAGAAGTAAAATTACCATTTGCAATAATATAATTTTTGTAATCGTATTTGACACACTAGTTAGTTAGTGAAAAATATTTTAGATTTTAGTTTAAATTTGTTTCGGGTCAATCCAATTTGACATGTACCAAAACTTGCATGTTTTACCTGTTGCCCTGACCCTCGAGCACTTTCTAGAAGTGAAATGTTGCGTTTATTTTTGGACCCAGGGATCTGTTTTATGTTAACGCGATGTATAATATGCGTTGTTTGTACTTTGTAGGGTCTGGTTGGATGTACTATTTTGTAATATTTATTCAGACAGCTATCAACACTGGCATAAGCATAGGAGCAATCTTGCTTGCAGGGCAATGCCTTCAGGTATGATAAAAGCTCACCACAATAAGCATTAAATCTTACCTAAAAACACTTTTGATTGTTCTGTTAACGTTCGTTTATGTTTGTTTAGATAATGTATTCGGCTGTTGCTCCTGACGGGCCTCTTCTTCTATGGCAATTCATAGCAATGGTGACAGTGGTGATGATGGTTCTTTCTCAGTTACCATCTTTTCATTCTCTTAGGCATGTCAACTTGGCTTCACTTTTCTTGAGCTTAGCCTACACATTCATTGTTGTTTCTTCTTGTATCCATGCAGGTATAAGTTTCACCCGTGTCTAAAAGGATGGGTCAAGCGGGTTGGGTAACAAGTTAAATCGGGTCAGGTATGGTAATTGTCAAAAAGGGCCGGGTCAGGTTGGGTTGACTAGAAAATTTAATTATTTAAATTTTGTATATATACTTAGTTTGGGAATTGGGACATATGACCCGTTCGACTTTGTTACATATAAAACATATCCCAAATCAACTCGCCCGTGTCCTACAAGTTAACCATATGCAAACACTCTTAAATTTTGTATAAATATTTAGTTTGAAATGTTTGACCCGTTTGACCCATTTGAGTTGTTAGATACAATAGATAATCTAAATCATCCTACACTGTCCTACTAACATGATTTCAAGGTTGACGGGAATCAATTACTGTTAGTTTGGGACTTTTGACCCGTTTTGAACCATTAACTTGTTAGATGCACAACATAACACAAATCAACCTGTCACTGTCCTACTAACATGATTATGAGGCTGACGACTTGACCAAAATAAGTACTGTTCAAATTTCATATATATAGTTAGTTTGGGACTTTTGACCTGTTTTACTTATGACTTACTAGATACAGAACATAAACCAAATCAACCTGTTAGTTTGGGACTTTTGATCCATTTGACCTATTTGACATGTTAAGTTTAAAACATAACCTTACTGACACGATTTTGATTACGACAGGGGTATCGAAAAATGCACCTCGAAGAGATTATTCACTAGAATCAACAAAATTTTCGGTGGTTATGAGTGCATTCACTTCAATCTCTATAATCGCAGCCATATTTGGAAATGGAATTGTTCCTGAGATACAGGCTACATTGGCTCCACCAGTAACAGGGAAGATGTTAAAAGGGCTTATGATGTGTTACTCTGTGATTTTTGTTACATTCTACTCGGCTGCGGTCTCAGGGTACTATGTGTTTGGCAATAAAGCTAGCTCAAACATTCTTAAAAATCTCATGCCCGATGAGGGACCCGCCTTAGCCCCTACTTGGCTTCTGGGACTCGGTGTGGTTTTCGTACTTCTTCAACTCTTTGCCATTGGACTGGTAGCATCTCTTACCTTTTATATTGAATCATAAATATATGTTTTAAATATATGTTTTAAAACAGGTTTATTCTCAAGTAGCTTACGAGATCATGGAAACAAAATCCGCAGACGTGAATCAAGGGATGTTCTCAAAACGAAACTTAATCCCAAGAATGATTCTGCGGTCACTCTACATGATATTTTGTGGTTTTTTTGCTGCAATGCTGCCATTTTTCGGCGACATTAATGGCGTTGTTGGTGCTCTAGGCTTCATTCCATTGGATTTCATCCTTCCAATGCTTTTATACAATATGACTTACAAGCCATCAAGATCTTCATTCACTTACTGGATCAATATCATTATAATGGTGGTCTTTACGGGCGTTGGCTTGCTGGGTTCGTTTTCTTCTGTAAGAAAGTTAGTTCTTGATGCGAGTAAGTTCAAGCTGTTTAGCGACGATGTGGTTGATTGAGGACAAAGTAGATTTCGAAGTGCAATTATAGATGCATGTTGTACACTTTTTTGATGCAGGAAGTAAAGTATATATGAAACGTTTTGATCACAAAAGATTTGTTACACCCAAAATAATTGAAAATCATCTCATTTAAGTGGATATTTCAAGCTAGTATTTTGAGATGTTTAAGAAAAAAAGTTAATTGAAGCATATCTCTCTCTACAAGACCAATGTTTTGCTAGAAACATGGAACACCAAGAAAATCATATGGTTAGGTTATGGACACCAAAACCCATAACCAACCACACAACATATGAACATAAGGAACACATAGTCATGGTCTCATGGAGTTCTCTGAGAAGAAATGGAGTCTCTCCTACTAGAGTTAATTCTTCTAGTTTGGTGTAATCACAACTTTAGGTTTAAGTTTAAAAAAGTTGAATGTTAAAGTTATGTAAATTTTATTTTATAATAACAAGTTTGAGGTCTAAAATCAATCAACTTGTATTAAAATTGTAAGTTTATACAAAGTCACTATTTTGTCTTTTTTACATTAGTCTACACTCTACATGCCTATGTAGAGCAAAGACCTTTTTGGCCCAAATAGTATTTGACCCGAATGTAAAATGTTACATTCATGGAATATTAGTTTGATCATATGTTATATAAAGTTATAAGGTTGAATATGTAAATACTATAATTAGCAGGGTTAGTATGTAATTATTATATATATCAAAACATAACATGCATTTGCTACTGTAAGTTTTTTGTCCATTTTTTTTTTTTCATAACCGTTGTTGATTGATACTACTCATAACTATTAAAACTTTAGTCGAATATATTTGTATTTATGCTTTTCTCGATGTTCCTATCAATGTTGTAATGAAGGGAACCTATTCTAACAAAATAGCATCATTACCAATACCTATAAAATTGTATTAGTTGAAAATCGTTGTATTTGGACCAATATTTGTTTTTATCTCTTTAGACTGAACCGAACTGATGTCAGTTAAAAAACCGGTGCGAAGCGTGGAAAACCCACTAGTTACATATAATACATGAACTAAATAATTATTCATTAATCATTACTAGGTGTAATCTTGTGTTAAAACACGGGTAGTCTATAGAATTTTCTAAAACAATTAGTCCCCAATTATAAAAAGGGAAATTGGATTTTAATAACCTGAACTATTTGAAATTGGTCACTGGCACCCCAAACTAAAAAATTGGTCATATATAACCTGAACTATTAACATGTTGGAATTTAACACCCAACTAACTGACGCCGTTAGTGGGCTTGCTGACGTGACAACAGTTGCTGATGTGTCAATCCACGTGGCATTTCATTAAAAAAAACTGATATATTTGCCACATCAGCATCATAAAAAAAAAAAAAAAAAAAAAAAAACAGATCTGCATTTGACAAGAAGTTAAGAACCCACATCATCATCATCATCAATCTTCCACAGGCTTCATACCTTTCATCCCCATTATCCCTCTTTATTAATCGATTATACTTCATCTTCTTTCTCTATTCTCTGCCATGAATCCGGAGTAGCAAGTCCTTCAATCTTCATCCATCTTTAATCAATCCCGCTGCAGATTGTTATATTCGATTTTGTTTTTCCTGAAATTGTTGTTTAGATTGTTATAGCTTCCAATTTAAACCTATTCCTTTTTAATTTAAATCTTCCATTACTGTATTCAATTGTTATGGAATTTAATGATCCAAATAGATCGCTTTTTTTGTAATAAATTTCATTATCTAGACTGATTAACGTGTAGAAATTAGCATTGAATGTGTAGATGATCTGCATCGTTATGTGAGGAATGTGGATCGGCAGCGGAGGAGGACGACTTTGAGGAGTACCGTCAGCATCGAAGAAGATGGTGGATCGTTTGTAGATCTGGAACGAAAGCTTGTTATTCTTCACAAACCCTATGATCGTGTTATGAAGATGATGATGTGTGTGGATTGTGTGTAGAGAGAGAGAGAGAGCGCAGGGGATATGTTTTTTTATGATGAAGATGATGCAGATCTGGTTTTGTGTTTATGAAGAAGAAGATGATGATGTGTGTTTATGAAGATGATGTGGATTTATTTTTTTTATTTTAGGATTTTTGTTTCAATAGGTACTAACACATCAGCATGTGACAGGTATAAATGAGGGCCCCACCATCGTGCCATGTCAGCAATTCTTGCCACATCAGCAACCTAACTAACGACGTCAGTTAGTTGGGTGATAGATTCCAAAATGTTAATAGTTTAGGTTATATATGGCCAATTTTTTAGTTTGGGGTGCCAGTGGTCAATTTTCAATAGTTCAGGTTATTAAAATCCAATTCCCCTTATAAAAAAGGTAAACAAACTTTACAATGATCAAAGGTCTGCTATAAAAAAGTTGTCTTGACCCATTAACATTCAAACAAACTTGATTAACAATTGTGAGGCCAACAAAAAGAGCATCTATCTCCAATGAATTCATCGATTAATATATTATTAAAAAGAATACATAAGTTCATCGACATGGGTAAGTGCAAATGCAAAAACAATGGCTTAAAGGAACAGAAAATTTGCATTCTTCGGTGCCATTATGATTATGCTCTTGGTAACATTGTCTAGTCCTCAAGGTGAAAACTATCCTTGTTATAGTTAAAAAAAACTGGGTCCTCAAGTTTAAACCTATCCTTGTTATAGTTAAAAAAAATTGATGCATCACATCGTTTGCTAAGCATCGCTTCGGCTCACCATAAGGATTCCGACAACCATATAAAGAATTCCGATGATGAAAATTTGTAATTATGGAGTTCAGTTAATCAAAATCAAATTTCGGTTACAAATATATATTTCTTGATTCTAGGACCCTATAATGGTATCACAACATAAGATGTGAAAGTGACTTGCAAATCCTAAATCACCATTACTGATCGCCAATCATACATAGCATCGGTCTTCATTGAACTAGGAGGATAGTTAGTGTCACACCCCAACTTGGACAGGTTGAAATGTCACTATTACAGATATCAAAACCAACACATTCCATTTAGAAAAGAAAAAAAAATAGAATTCAAAAGACAAACGAGAGTCTCAATTCAAACCGAACAAAATCCTAAGTCTCAATTTATTTATTATTGAATTTAAACGAAATGAAAAGTCTTGAACTTCATTTATCTCTCACTCATCCCTGATTCCCCAGATTACCTGCGAACGCATAAGACAACACAACAAAGAAAAATACGGCTGAGCCAAAAAAATTGCCCAGTAACGGAGAAATCAATAGTTCATGTAAAGAACGGATGAAAGGAAAGAAATACAAATCCCAACAACTAAACTTTAAACTCAAACCCAACTCTCATTCGGGACAAATTCTAACGTACCGGAGCATATCGAAACAAAATCAGAAACATATAAGAACATATACGAATATCAAACTGCGTGACTTTACATAACAATAAATTAAGTCACATCAAATGGAAACCACCCATGAGCCTAAACAAACTTACAAACTGGTACACAGATAGCTAGTCTATGCACCTATGAGATGGTGAGTGTGGCGTACACCCATTATTCCAGTCTCCACATAACAAACTCAAACTCAAAGCTAAGATCGATCTATACGCCTCTAGTGGCCACGTGTTACACTAACACAATCTAGAAACGCCGTGAATATTTATTTTGCGCTGTCACGAACAGTGCCATGTCGTTGACGCCCAAACGACAAGTCAAAACAAACTGCTCGGGTGATGGAGTACAAAAGATAAGGTCATGCAAATAACTTAAAGATAATGAAAATAATATTAACGGGAACATGCAACAATGATCACAAATTAATAGGTACATTGCATGCTATAACGAACCTGACAAACTTATAATACGAATCTAAGACAACGAACGAACAGAGAAAATCCGCACTACAAAGTGACGGACATGATAAAAGAAATACTATGATGTCAAGAAAGAGAATTCGTACCTTAGTTAGCAAAGCGAAAGATATCCACAAATTGAGGTAGTCCTTAAAAGTATGCAACCCTAAATCCCTATCTATGAGATTAGTATATAATAGTTTAATAAAAGATCGTTTGGTAACGTTTTTCCGGCGACCCCGAACTAAACTTACCTGACATAATTTGTTAATATTTGGAGTTTACCAAATCTACTTAATCACTTTATCTAATATCATTTGTAAATTGACGTACGGTATGGGGTTTTAGGATAATCATCTAGAAGTTTAGATCTTATTTAAAATAGTCTTTATCAAAGTTTGAGATTTATATATTTACGTACCATGGTGTTTCTATGCAAATACATAAGTAGGATTACTAATACAACTTAATATTATATATATATATATATATATATATATATATATATATATACCAGTTAATTTAAGCTTAGTAACAAAAATAGTTAAAAGAAATTATTTGATTTTTTCATCACTTTAAATAGATACACACCTATATATAAACATATACATATGCAGGGTTGAGTTATTCTACAAAGGCTACAAAAAATGAGAAGGGTGAGAAGGATACAAAAAACACAATAGATCATCAAATATGACATAATGAGCCACAAAATATAACACAGAGCCAAAAAATATAACACAATGCTGAAGAAAAAAGACACAATGAATTGAAAAAATGACACAACGATGAACATAAGAAAAAGACACAATGGTACATAAAAGACACAATGATATAACGCATATTCTAAAAACTACAAGCTAAAACCCCAAAAAAACGAAGACCTAAAAACTAACGATGTAGGGTTCGATAAGACGATTCCAATGCCGCTTGAATGAGTTCAATCGGAGTCCGTTTGATACCCTTCCTGCGACTTCCTATTTTTTTTTCACTGTGTATTTGATCCTAACCCTACATATGCAATAAACACATATAGAAAACACACACATTTGTACAGCACACACACAATACACATTAATATAGACTAAAACCCCACATATTTAGTATCTATCATCACTCACATACAAACTTACCCACACACATGCACTGCACATTCACAATGTATATAAATAAGAACACACTCATAACCTAGGCAAGATCATAGAATTCTACTATCCCCAAAATTACTGACCCAGGATCGCCGGAAACGTAACACCCCATAAACGTTATAAATAGCTAAGGAAGGTTTCCCGGTTACCTGATGCAAGAAAAACGGAGAGAGGAACACGTTGGCGAGTGGTAGTGTAGCGGCGGTCTCAACAGGTGACCAGTCAACTTGACGGTAGCGGTGGGAGGTAATGAACTGGATCGATGGTGGCGTCGCGGTTGCGGTTGCGGTTTGAATGTAAAGTTCAATGGGTTTTATATATAAAAAAATAGGTTGGTTTAACGAATGTTACGCTCGATTTTTGGTAGGTGCGTTCAAATTTTGAAGTGAATTATGTGATAAGGTTTAAAACGGAAAGGATACGTATTATCAAGAAAAGCGTGTGGCAGTTTTGCAAGTGATTAGATCATTATCATTCTATAGTAAAATACCCGCGCGCTAAACACAAAAAAATCGTCTGAAAGTTTTTGTTCGACTTCTCAATCCCTATTGCTTAGAAAGTACAATCAAACATACACATTTGTTTTCTTTTTACTCAAAAGAACCCTAGATTCCTTCCGGTTTGTTTCAGCTGTCACAACTCACCGTCAAAGCCTTCTATGTTTTTAATGGCAATCTGCTATTTTTTATGGTTTTCAGACGCATATGTGTTACGTTTGTTGTTTTTTGCCCAACGATTTCAATATCATTCTTTCAATATTGCTTTCTCTTTTATTCATGTTAGTGCTCATCTTATTTTTTTTTTTTTTTGAACGGCCAACGAATCAATTTCCGAGCACTCTCGGGCACCCTTTTGGCGAATCAGGTACTTGAGAGTACCCGGGCCACCAATTCTCGGGAAAACCCGACCACTCACCCGTCCGAAAGCATGACACTGAAATAATCGGTAAAACCGGTCGGGATCAGGCTCATCTTAGTACAATATTAAATTAAAATATATAGATTTTTTAAGTTTTGCCTTCAGTAACTCAAATCACCCAAACATACCGTCTTTATAGAAATTATAATTCAAAGACTATTGACAAAAGAAAAAACCACTTAAAAGTTAGAAACGACCCGTTTCTGGTAAAAAGGAACATTAATAGAGGAAAAGGCAGATAACTTAGATGTTGCTTGCTTGGTACATACAGATCCTGACCCTACTTCCCTGCAGAGAAAACATAAAACATCCAATAATTCAGCAAAGGAAACTGGAAAAGGTTGTGTATTCGATTTGTAACCTCATATATACCATCTCATTTTATAACCACCTTTTTTTTTGGAGTACCGATTCTGGCTAAAGATGCTCTATGTGACCGTGTAACTGTATTATAACCACCTTTTTTTTTGGTGTGCAACTTTAATTATTAGATAAAATTGAAACCTAAATCATGATAAATATCCACTAAAGGCTGGAAAGAAAGCTTACCGGAGCCGTCGTCGGAGCCGGTGGAATACCGATTCCGGCTGAAGATGTTCTTTGTGACCATGTAACTCTATTATAGCTCCGATTGCATCTCACTTCTAAAGCCTAATCCAAGGCTTTCCTCAGGAATGAAAGACCAAAAATTAAAACAAATAAACTACGTAAGCGACAAAAGTCGATCGGAAAACATACCTGTACGATCACTCGCCGGTGAGTTTGTTTGTGGGTAGGTAAGCTGTTGTAAAAGGCCATAAGAGAGAGGTTTTGAGGTGGGATATGGTTTTATGTTTTGTGGTTTGTAGGAAGAGATGAGAAATGAGAGAGGGTAAGATGCAATTGGGAAACAAATGAGTGAGGCAGATGCAAAGATTGTTTTATAGGAGCTAATGAAATGTATACCCTTACGAAAATGACATGGTAACTGTTCATCTTAGTTTGAATTAATACATAGTATAATGCCATTAAAAGCTATAATGAATGGACGGTTTCAAAATGAGTGATTAGGAAAGACTTAGCTTTAGTCATTTGTACAAGTAGCATCTAAAGTTGTATAGCAAGGGTATAAATGGAAGAAAATGGTGAAAAATTAGGGAATTATACTAAGACCTTTTGTCTACCATCTTAAAGTTTGTGTAAAATGACAACTCTACCCATCTCTCCTCCTTAATAAGGTAACATAGATTATATCTATTCTCATTAAGTGCCACATAATAATTCATTATTGATTTGTTTTTTTTTTTTTTAATTTTTGAAGGAAACTTGTATCAAAGGTTGTAAAAAAAACGTCAAAACAAAACAATCATTATTATTATTCTTTTATAACATTTCAAACTATTACAATTCTACCCTCTTAAAAAAAATTTGTCCTCAAAATTGTTAGGTATGAATTGCGAGCAAATTTTAGACAAAGCAGGAACACAAATCATATACAAACGGAAGTACCGAGTGACTAACATGACAGGTAAATAAGGTCTTATACGAATCAAATTCGTACTAGATTAGACAAAATAAAAAAAATATCGAATATCATAGTACTAAGACTTGAGTGGAGTCAGATAATGTAAACAAATGACATGTCCAATTAAATGATAGGAAATGGATAATGGACTCGATTTGAATCGGGCAATCTCTATATTCATAATTAGTAACAGTTACATATCTCAAAGGCCAAATTAACTAAAGGGTACTCTAAGGCAATTAGCGTAGACTTCAAATACTTAGCAAACAAAAGTGTTACCACATAATGGGTGCATGAGTATCAAATAGAGCACATATATCATGTTTATCAAAATATGCACTTAGCCAAAAACCATACCTGGGGCATTAGTAGCGTTTCCCCCTGTATTAGCTCTAGGGTTAACCTAAGGGCACTCCCTAACCATATGTCCTACATCTCCACAATTGAAACAAAGTCTTGCAGCTCGACGACAAACCCCTTTATGAGGTTTCCCACAAGTGGCACAAGGAGGGTCGCGGTTTGGCGGGGGATTCTGCTGGTTCTGAGGCTGACCATGATTTGTAACCGGATTTTGTTGCACTGGCCTCTGGTTCTGATTATTGTAATTCTTGTCAAAACGGTGCCTACGGCCTCGGAATTGATCATCGTTATCACGAGTAGAAGAATTACCCTGGTTGTTTTCCCTTGTTCGTTTGCGACTATCATCAAAATCCTTCTCCCGATGTTTCTTATCATTATCCAAATTCTTGACCGCATCCACAATCTCATTAATGTCATCAAAACGAAGGTTCAGGATAAATTTCCTATCCCGGTCACACACAACCCACTTGAAACGATTGGTTTGCTGCTCATGAGTACCAGCGGTTGGGCCCAGAAAGCTCACCAGACGACAGAAACGAGTTTTAAATTCCATGATTGGTTCGTCGTCATCCTGCATGATTGTAGAATACTCCCTCAAATACTCCCTGCGGTCAGTGTCAGTAAAGTATTGCTGATAGAACAGTGTACGAAAGTCATTCCATGGCAATGTAGCAGCATAAACATCACCTCCCCAAGCATTCTTCAAAGTCTTCCACCAACGATGAGCATCATCCTCTAGCTTATAGCTAGCAAGCCTAACTTTGAATACATCGTCGACTCCCAAAACCTCAAACAACTTCTCAATATGGGCAATCCAATTCTCTGCTTCCACCAGTGTATCAGCAGTACTGAAAGACTTCGGCTTTTGCTTTTGAAAACGCTCTAGCCAGACATGAATGCCATCAGGAGGATTGGCATTAGCATTAGCGTTAGCGTTAGCATTAGCATTAGCATTAGCGTTGGCGTTAGCCTGTTGCAACTGTTGGATCAAATTAGGAACCAAACCCGCAATCGCCGCGTTTACAGCTTCAGCGACGAGGGTCTCAAGGGGAACGTCGCCAGAAGTCTCAGCATCATCGTTAGAGTTGTTCGTACGTCTAGGGGCCATTCTGAAAAGAAGTTATACGTATGAGCAGAGAAAAGCATTTATATAATGCGGAAAATGACGAATATGAATCCTAACCCAACGTCTACCCATTACCTCACAGGTTTATTTATTTAAGTTTAACTTTTATACAGGAAAGAGCCTGGGCTCTGATGTCACACCCTCAAAATCCACTTGCGGAGTTTTACCGCGAGGCGCATGACAAACCAGGATCCAAACCAACGATCACAATAAACAAGTCTAAATGAATATAAATGCAATTTCAAAACATAGTTTAAAATCCCGTTTACAGCGGAAGCTTATTCAAAACAGTATCTCAACAATAAAATAATAGTTCAACGTTCCAAAAGACCATGCAACCCTAGTTAGACGCCGTGCAGACGCGTGCGCCCTAGTCCAGTCGTGCTACCTTAGCGACCTGAGAAAACATGTAAAAGTTTACGTCAGCACAAAAATGCTGGTGAGTTTACAGGTTTTGTATCCAAGTACCAAGTCCACCTGTCCATACTATAATAAATCGAAAACCAGTATACGCTAGCTAGGCGTACGTTTTGTTACTACCACGATTGGAAAACCATTACTAACTCGAATACCAGATGTTGTGCCCGAAAAGTACCAAATGTTCCTGTTGTTCCTGTTTGAGACAATATGCACTCGCCCGACCCTCCAAGCCGACGAGCGGGGTTGGTCACTCCCAATAGCGCTATTCACATTTCCCCGTTGTGCAAACCCGCACATTCATGGTTCCCCCCGGGACTTCCAAAGATCGTGTAGTACACAATAGAAACCCATAGTATGACAGTAGTTACCAAATAATCGTTTTAACACATGTTTTCTCCCCCGAAAGTATAAACCAGTTTAAAAGAGGGGCCGTAAACTCACCTTAAGTTGCGTTACTCCTTAACCCGAGTAAACTCAGCTGCTATGCTAGTCCCGTAAAGCGGCGACCTAACATACGAGAGTTACAAGTACTTAGACTAATAACCCGCAGGTTAATTAGTCCCTAGATGTCCAGACCATAACCAAGTTCGTTTGAAAACACCGTGACTGTTTAACTGACCCAAAGTACAAGACTCGACATCCCATTGGTGACCCGAGACTCCCCGTGTTATGTTTACGCTCCACAACATACAATAACGCATTCACACTTAACATACGTTAACGCACAACAAGTTATAGCACATAGTTCACGTATCACCGAATTACATCCAAATATATGTTACCAAGTTATTAGACATGTTACGGGGTTTCTAGCATGTTACTACATGTTAAATCGGGTCTCGGAATGCTAATTTACACTTACAGCAGCAGTACACGCGATTAGGAAAAGTCAACTAGCATTTAGGTTGGTCAACTAGCAATTAGAAATCCTACTCGCCTCTATTATAGGCGATTAGGAGCTACTCACATGAACTTACTAGCAATTAGGGCTAATCACATGAACTTACTAGCAATTAGGGCTAATCACATGAACTTACTAGCAATTAGGGCTAATCACATGAACTTACTAGCAATTAGGGCTAATCACCCCTACTGTCACACGAGTAGGCCTCTACTCGCCTGTGCTATAGGCGATTAGCACCCTACTCGCCTATAACATAGGCGATTAGGAATGCTACTCGCCTGTAACCTTGCTATTCCGGTTTTCGCGCGTTTAACGCTCCAAATCAGATCCAGAACGTGTGTAACCACCCAATATCATCCCAAACACTATCCTAAACATGTTTAACCCAAAATCCTTCGTTTAACCCCGTATAATCAGTCCTGCATGCAACCAAGTAATCCAAACACCATTCACATAGCATGCAACATCATACTAACACGCGTAATCATAACCCTAATATCCAATTACTGAGATTTCTATCGTCATACTATCAATATCAATACTGATCTAACATAATAACATATCAAATCATCATCATGAATCATAAAAATCCTAGCTTTGTAATCATACACACCCATAATGCATGCATATTAGTTATAATCCGATTAACAACCCTTATTGACGATTTTCAGAAAGCTTTTTCGTTTAAAAACAGGTCTGGACCATTAGGGATTGATTAAAAACGTTTATAAAGAGTTATGGATGAAAATCAAACCTTAGGATTATGAAAGTATGATGATTCAAGCTTGAAACCTTGAGTTTTGATCAAAAATCGCCTTCCAGAGGTTGTTTATGTGTTGGGGCGGGTTATGGGACGACTAGGGTTGGTATAATGAAGTTTAGGAGGTTAAGTATGGTATTTATAGTCGTTTTTAGTCGTCCAGCACGTAACTAGCGAGTATGCAGCCCTTACACGCGATTAGGGCTGCTAATCGCATGAAGGTTCACACAATTAGGCCTAATCGCCTAAACCTTCACACGAGTAGGCCCCTAATCGCCCTTAGGGTCTCCTACTCGCCTCCCCTATAGGTGATTAGGCTTCCTAATCTCCTATAGGGGTTGGTTTTGTGCGTTTTGCGCGTTAAACCCCGTTTTAACATATGTTAACACATATTCACGTACCGACAAGTCACATAATGATTGTAAACACATAATACCAGTAAATACACATTTTCACACTCGTTCACCAATTCCCGGGACTCGAGACTCGTACGTTCCGTATGCCCTGACGGTCCTACAAATCGTCACCGTTTGTACACTTGGTTAAGGACTGACATCTAACGAACCTCTAGACCAACATCCAATGATCTACTAGACTAACCAATAGTTCCCGAACCATAACCCGACTTAACTAACCCAGTTAAGTACAACATACGCGTGACTCGCTAAGGTAGACTTTCATCTAGACAACGTTGTTAACCAGAATTTGCCGGGTGTCACATCTGATACCATAATTGTCACACCCCAACTCGGACAGGTTGAAATGTCACTATTACATATATCAAAACGAAACACATTCCATTTAGAAAAGAAAAAAAAATAGAATCCAAAAGACAGACGAGAGTCTCAAATCAAACCGAACAAAATCCTAAATCTCAATTTATTTATTATTGAATTTAAACGAAATGAAAAGTCTTGAACTTCATTTATCTCTCACTCATCCCTGATTCCCCAGATTACCTACGAACACATAAGACAACACAACAAAGAAAAATACGGCTGAGCCAAAAAAATTGCCCAGTAACGGAGAAATCAATAGTTCATGTAAAGAACGGATGAAAGGAAAGAAATACGAATCCCAACAACTAAACTTTAAACTCGAACCCAACTCTCATTCGGGACAAATTCAAACGTACCGGAGCATATCGAAACAAAATCAGAAACATATAAGAACATATACGAATATCAAACTGCGTGACTTTACATAACAATAAATTAAGTCACATCAAATGGAAACCACCCATGAGCCTAAACAAACTTACAAACTGGTACACAGATAGCTAGTCTATGCACCTATGAGATGGTGAGTGTGGCGTACACCCATTATTCCAGTCTCCACATAACAAACTCAAACTCAAAGCTAAGATCGATCTATACGCCTCTAGTGGCCACGTGTTACACTAACACAATCTAGAAACGCCGTGAATATTTATTTTGCGCTGTCACGAACAGTGCCATGTCGTTGACGCCCAAACGACAAGTCAAAACAAACTGCTCGGGTGATGGAGTACAAAAGATAAGGTCATGCAAATAACTTAAAGATAACGAAAATAATATTAACGGGAACATGCAACAATGATCACAAATTAATAGGTACATTGCATGCTACAACGAATCTGACAAACTTATAATACGAATCTAAGACAACGAACGAACAGAGAAAATCCGCACTACAAAGTGACGGACATGATAAAAGAAATACTATGATGTCAAGAAAGAGAATTTGTACCTTAGTTAGCAAAGCAAAAGATATCCACAAATTGAGGTAGTCCTTAAAAGTATGCAACCCTAAATCCCTATCTATGATATTAGTATATAATAGTTTAATAAAAGATCGTTTGGTAACGTTTTCCCGCCGACCCCGAACTAAACTTACCTGACATAATTTGTTAATATTTGGAGAGTACCAAATCTACTTAATCACTTTATCTAATATCATTTGCAAATTGACGTACGGTATGGGGTTTTAGGATAATCATCTAGAAGTTTAGATCTTATTTAAAATAGTCTTTATCAAAGTTTGAGATTTATATATTTACGTACCATGGTGTTTCTATGCAAATACATAAGTAGGATTAGTAATACAACTTAATATTATATATATATATATATATATATATATATACCAGTTAATTTAAGCTTAGTAACAAAAATAGTTAAAAGAAATTATTTGATTTTTTCATCACTTTAAATAGATACACACACCTATATATAAACATATACATATGCAATAAACACATAAAGAAAACACACACATTTGTACAGCATACACACGCAATACACATTAATATAGATTAAAACCCCACATATTTAGTATCTATCATCACTCACATACAAACTTACCCACACACATGCACTGCACATTCACAATGTATATAAATAAGAACACACTCATAACCTAGGCAAGATCATAGAATTCTACTATCCCCAAAATTACTGACCCAGGATCGCCGGAAACGTAACACCCCATAAACGTTATAAATAGCTAAGGAAGGTTTCCCGGTTACCTGATGCAAGAAAAACGGAGAGAGGAACACGGTGGCGAGTGGTAGTGTAGCGGCGGTCTCAACAGGTGACCGGTCGACTTGACGGTAGCGGTGGGAGGTAATGAACTGGATCGATGGTGGCGTCGCGGTTGCGGTTGCGGATTGATTGTAAAGTTCAATGCGTTTTATATATAAAAAAATAGGTTGGTTTAACGAATGTTACGCTCGATTTTTGGTAGGTGCGTTCAAATTTTGAAGTGAATTATGTGATAAGGTTTAAAACGGAAAGGATACGTATTATCAAGAAAAGCGTGTGGCAGTTTTGCAAGTGATTAGATCATTATCATTTTATTATATCTATTCTCATTAAGTGCCACATAATAATTCATTATTGATTTGTTTTTTTTTTTAATTTTTGAAGGAAACTTGTATCAAATGTTGTAAAAAAAACGTCAAAGCAAAACAATCATTATTATTATTATTACTATTTTTATAACATTTCAAACTATTACAGTTAGACAGTCACACAATCAAGAATTGGTTAAATTGACCTAGTGTTCAAAATTGGCATCATGAACAATTCCGGATGGAATTGTTATGTTTTCTCAAAAATTAGCATATCATTTGGCTTATGTACCACTAGTATTGTTGACTTTGCCCACTAAGAGCTCATAATCCTGGTACTACTCCAACTTAAGTAGGCTTAACTGTGAAGTTCTGATAAGATCCACAGCCATTGCGCAAAATATGTGTTGGTGATATTTGAGGTAGAGTATGTTTTATGTGATATGGGATATGCTTAGGGTGTCACAATACCCCCCCCCCCCCCCCATTTAGACTCATCATCCTTGATAAGGTTTGCCCCATCATCCCAATTAGGGTGTGGGATTTTGCTAAGGTGTAATCTTGAAACCCTCGTGGACTCATCATCCTCAATAAGGATTCTTGCACTATCTCGAAAGGAAAAAAATGAGTGGCTTTGATACCGTTTGTAACATTTGGACTCTCATACCACTATTATTATCTGCTTTGCCTACTCGAAGCTTACGAATTTGTTTTTGTCAGACTTACCAGAAGGCAACACATCTTGGTACGACTCCCACTTAAGCATACTTAACTGCGGAGTTCTAATGTGATCCATAGCCATGGCGTCCAAAATGTTGTCCAAAGCACATTGGTGATATTTGAGGTATGACATGTCTTATAAACCCAACATCTCTTTTATCCACGAGCGATGTAGGACATCTCTAGGGTGTTACAATTAGTGAGTTAAACTCCAAATTATCATAACCAAAGCTTATTTAAATGGTTGTTGAGACGATGCTAGTAGTAGAAACATCATGTTCCGGAAGGTATTAGTGAGGAAGTTGTTAGTATCACCAATGTGTTGCACCCTGAGTATAGTACTATAGTCTAACACCTGCCTGGCCCCTTGGTCTATCTTCTTATCTTGATTTAGCTCTATCTTATAGGTTTTCAATTTGCCATGCAACTAACTTGAGTCATTTTGGTTAGTTCATTGGAACTTTGTACGCAGGGGCGGCCCTAGGGGCAGGCGAGCCGTATTCACTGCCGAGGCCCGTTCTTCCCAAGACCAATTTTGTGTATATGTTTTATAATATGAGAGAACATTTTTTTAAGACTCTATAAAAAAATCAGAACCTTAAGAACTATTGGGCCATCTATGATCTATCTTTAACTTATAACTTATGTTGGGCCAAATCGACCACAAACAATAATCCAAAAAAACATTAAAAACAGAAAAAAGAAACGAAGACACAAAGTCACAAATCAATAGCGTGCACAAGAGTTGGTTGGTTTTGAGTCTGGTGTAATGTTTTGTTTGGTGTTTGGTTGTATTCCCAGCTGTTGGCTGGCTCTTTATATCTATATATAAAGTGATTGCTGTTAAAAAAAATAGCGTGCACAAGAACATCACCTGCCATTGTCGACCTCCCATTGCCTTCCACTGGCCCTGATAGAAGGCGTGTTCTCTTTTTTTTATTTGTTTCACTTCCTTGTTCCACACAATCTCTCCCTATTTAACAATTTTAAATTTAGACCATAAGTTGGTTGGTTTGTTTAATGTCGAGCCCTAAATTGGATGTGTTGTTGAAAGTTGAGCCCTAGATTGAGTTAGTTGCTAAATGATGAGTCATAAATTGAGTGTTTTATTGATCGTTAGGTTTATGATTGAGTAATTGTTAATTGTTAAGACTCACAATTTATTAATTGTTAATGGTTTTGAATATTGATTTGAGTTTTAGAAATTATGGGTCCTAAATAACCATTCGGTGCTTAAAAAACGTAAAAAGAGAAAACTAGATGAAGCAATGAAAAATACTTAAGTCGATGCTTTGTTGAAGTTTATACATAAACCGCCTGTTGAAGATAACGTTAATCGTCGTTTGAATAATGCTAGGAGAGTTTCACGAATCATCGGTTAGCTATTACATTATGCCATTCTAATATACTATATTTTTACCATGTTTGTTGTGATAACGTTAATTGTCGTTTTATTTTATTTTATTTTTTTATAATTCGTTAGGGCCTAAGGGCCTTTTTTTGGCTCGAGCGAGGCACCTGAATCCTCAGGACCGGCTCTGTTCGTATGCAATGGCGGACCTACATACATCCTAAGGGGGCGGCGGGCGCCAACCTTAAAAATTAAAATTTTGTGTAATTAGTAAACAAAAATCCTGATCACATCCCTTAAAAATTCCGCTAAACCACTCTAAAAAAATAATTTATAGGTTCGCCACCGTACGAGCAATGTATATTTCACACAAGGTGCCCCATGGCTCTTTTACATTCTCACAATGAAATTGGCTTGGTATATTTCATTGCGAAAAGCTGCAAATCATAATAGTCTTATCAAATGTGCACTTTCACACCTACGTACGTACTAACTTGTGTGATATATATTTGGATTTCTCTTTGATCTCAAAGTAAATTCAAATAAACTAAAATGACTTGATAACATTAAAATCACGAATAAATAAACATCGTTTGATTCGGCAAGGTGCGAAAACTTTTGTCGACCTTAGATCAAATTACGCATGGGTATGGCTGGGAAATTCGGATACTTCTAGGAGGATCGTAGATGAGTGGTTGTTAGATCTTGTACGTGTAGGTCTCTCCTACGTGTATGGCGTTTAGGTCCAGAGATGGTTAGTAGTCTATACTTAAGATAAAAGTTACAAATTTATAATATCGTTGTGTAACGTTTTTAGGGAAAAAAAAAACTTACGATTAATTTTGAATGTGAAGAATTATCAAAGTTATTCTATAAATAAGGTTTTTTTTTTTTTTTTTTTTTTTTTTTTTTTAATAGAAAGAATATGAAAGTTTAATTAGTATTAATATTTTTAAATAAAGAAATTGAAATCTTATCAGCTATTCAATGTCAAATATTAAATACTTCAGCCTTTCAAAAAAAAAAAATATTAAATACTTCAACGCGGTTACAAAGATTTCTATCATTATATGCGAACTTAGTCAAGAAAATCCATCCAAAATACACGTTCAACACCTGGTCGAAAATCGTATTCGAAAATCAAAGGTGCGCGATGGATAAGCTAGTCGAAGACATCAAAGAATCCTCTTACCTCAACTTGAAGATTCGAGCGAAATGGAAAGATTTAACATTAGCTAAGTGGTTGATTTTTGAAGTAAATCTATTTTAATTTTGTATTGTGGACTTGGTTGTATTCCTTCTTTTCTAGCACCTTGATAGAAAGAAGGCTTGATAGAAATGAATAATATACTTGTTGGTTTGTTAAAAAAAAACAGCTAGTTTACACATGATATTTGACTTAACCTTAAGATTTCACTTGATGAAAAGTAACCCATTTAATACCGCTAAAAAAAAAAAAACATATTAACTATTGACATAGAAAGAAGGAAAGAAAAAAACTTATTGATCAAGAGTTTGTTTAATTCATATTCATCAAAACTAAACATTAGATTAAAAGTGTAAATTATAATACATCATACATACTTGGTATTTAACTAAACATCTAAAAACAAGAAAGAATTAACTATAACAAATAACATGTAGAAACATAATTAGTGTTTGTAAATTGTAATTGTCAAGCACAAGATATACCGATAGAAGTTGGCACAAACCGATCCGATCGCGCTCTTGTCACCAACGACTTCATGTCGGGCGAGACTATATCAAACTCTTGCACGGTTTCCGGGATCTCGGGTATGGTGGAAAGAGCACTAGAGGTGTCATACACATAAAAAGCCTCATCTCTTGATGAGCTATGATGGTTATGTTTCGTCCGAAAAACCGCTCGAAGGAGCTTGGTGAGGGACCGGGCGAGTCTTGAGTGTTTCTTGGAGGCGGGTTTGTGGTCGGACGGTGGTGGTTGGTGGCGGGTGGAGGAGAGGTGGGGCATTGACATGGTTCTTGAGGATATTGCGGAATCAAGTTGTTGTTCAAATGATTTGAGTTCAAAAGAGTCGTAGAGAGAGCTTTCACAATCCCATACTTCACGTTTGAGTTTGGCTTTTAGGGTTCGTGTTTCTTTCTCCATTTTTTGTTTGTTTCTAGTTGTATTTCATGAGAAATAGTTGTCACAGTTAGAGGATAAGTTCGTTTATGATATTAGTTATTTATAGAGAGAGGGGAGGAGGTGAGAAAAAGGGGTGATGGGGGAGGTTTAATCTGTATCTATACTACTATATATATATATATATATATATATATATATATATATAGTGTAAGTATATAGAGAAAATCTATTTTAGAGTGAAAACTGTGGAAACTCTAACTTCCCGATGTTTTTTTTTTATGAAAATTTTAGGGCATGTAATATACATGATTCTAAGCATTTTGAGCCAAAAAAACCAAAAAAGCGCCGAGCGGTTTTTTTTAAAAAAAAAAAAAAAACCGTTTCTGGGTAACACATGTTACAGAAATAACATGTGTAATTTTCGTGTAACATGTGTTACCCGAAAACTTTATTTTTTTTTAAAAAAAAACCGCTCGGCGCTTTTTTGGTTTTTTTGGCTCAAAATGCTTAGAATTATGTATACTACATGCCCTAAAATTTTCAGGCCCTAAAAAGTTTGGGAAGTTAGAGTTTCCACGGTTTTCACTCTAAGAGTGGGTTTTCATAATATCCTTCCCCTATATATATATATATATATATATATATATATATATATATATATATATATATATATATATATATATAGGTAAAGTATATGGAGGAAACCCTCCTTATTTGGTAAACTCTGGAAACTCTGACTTCCCAACATTTTTTTTTTTAAAAAAATAGGGTATGTAATATACATTTTTTAAGCATTTCGGGCCAAAAAAATCGAAAAAGCACCGAACGGATTTTTTTTAAAAAATAAAAAACGTCTACTGTTTACATATAGTTAACACATTGTTAACACCTGTTATTAGCGCTTAACATGTGTTAGTCAAATTTTTTTTTTTTTTTTTTTAAAAAAAAGTACTCGGCGCTTTTTTAATTTTTTTGGCCCAAAATGCTTAAAATCATGTATATTAGTTGCCCTATTTTTTTCAAAAAAAAAAAATATTGGGAAGTCAGAGTTTCCAGAGTTTACCAAATAAGGAGGGTTTTCTCCATAACCATTCCCTATATATATATATATATATATATATATATATATATATATAGGATTTGGATCATTTGAGAACCACTATTTAGGGAGAGAACCAAAGAACCAAGTGTGAACACAAAAACCCCTCCACCAAAAAATAAAAAAAAATAATAAAAAAATTATATAACCTAAAAAAATAAAAAAATAAAAAAAGTAAAAACACCAAAATGTTTTTTTTAGTGTTAATCTTTCTGAAAAAAAAAAAATACAAAAAATACAAAAAAAATAAAAAACAAACAAAAAAATGGCCTTTTTTACGTCATAATTACGTCATATACCGTATGCACATGTGCATTTCACTATTAGAGCACACTTTTGAATAAATTATCAATTGCCATAATGAAATGATCATTTAAATGGACGTGATATGATATATAAGGTGGAAAAAAATTTATTCAATGATCTTTAAATAAACGCGAAGTGCATTTCACTATTATAGTTAGGTTTTTTTTCATGGGTTTAGCTTTAGGGTTTAGTTTTTAGGTATGATGGGAATGGGGTTAGGTTTTTTGGGGTTGTTGGTGAATAAACTTAAAAAAACCCCTATATAAAACTATAAAATAAGATAATTGTACTACATGCACATGTGCATTTCACTATTATAGTTAAATTTTTGGGGGGTGTGGGGTTAGCTGCACATGTGCATTTCACAATTGGGGGGGGGGGGGGGGTTGGGGCGGTGTGGGGGATGGGGGGTTTAGGTTTTTAGGGAGTGAGGTGGGTGAGTTTAGGTTTTTAGGGGGGTGAAGGTGGGGTTTTTAGGTTTTTTTTGTTTGTGTTGACAATGGTTCTCTGGTTCTCTCCCTAAAGTTGGTTCTCGTATGATCCCTATATATATATATATATATATATATATATATATATATATATATATATTATATAGTGGGTGCTGAACGGGTAAAGTTGTCATTTCATGTTTATGTATAAGGGTAAAATTGTAATTTCATTATAATGACAAGACAAATTTAATACAACTATTAATTTCTATTAATTAATGACAAAAAAAACAAGAAATTAATGATTAATTATTAAGAGTTGAAGGTTAAAAAATGACAAAAATAAGAAACAAAAAAATTAGTTTGTATAATATTACAGCATTCACAATTTTAAACCACTATATTCTGTATGCCTTATCTACAATAAATTAACCGCAAACAAACTCACATGTTTGTTATATAATTTTTGGAATTAGCCTGTGAATATTAACAAATGACTAGCAAAAATGCACTTTACCTATCATGCTTTCGGGTAACATCGTAATGTTCTTTTGTAATGAATAATAGAGGATAAATTTGATCAAGTTATAAGTGGGTTTGAATCTCTATAATATAACAGGTAAAAGTAATAAGTGGAATATGGATGTTTAGCGCGACTGTTTTCAGGTTATTCTGGTTATTTAAATTACAATTTAATTTATGTTTGAATTTGAATCGAGCTAAATAAACAGATATATATATATATATATATATATATATACACACACATTTTATAAAAGAAATTCAAGTTATATATAATTCAATTTGAATTTTCAAGTCAAATCGGGTCGAAAATCATAAATTTGACTAAATGCAACATCCAAACATTGTACAACACCGCCGCAACGCACGGGCTCCTGCTAGTATTTTATGATGTGTTAAAGTTAACGAATTAGGTAGGCTAGCAATAGCAATTAAAGATGATATGAAACCATTATTAAAGTTATCACAGTGTAAAATAAATGAGAATGATAAGAAAAATATAAAAAACACACAATAAATCATGAAATATAACATAAAAGTCACAAAATATAACACAATGTCAAAAAATATAACACAATGTTGAAGAAAAAAGATACAGTGAAACACAAAAATAGACAATGAAGAAAATAAGTAAAAGACACAACACCACATAAAATACGCAATGATCTAACACAAATTCTTAGCTACAAATCCAAAAAAGCGAAAACCTAAAAACTAAGATCTTAGGTATCGATGACTAATGAGACGCTTCTAATACCGCTTGAATTAGTGCAATCAAAATCCGTTTAATACCCTTCATACGACCTTTTATTTTTATTTCAGTGTGTATTTAATTCAAACTCATGATACCATATCCATTGTATGGAGGGATATGAGTTGGTTCTTTAAAGTATATAAATTTGCATGTGGACGAGTATGGAAAATTCAAGAGGCAAGACATTAATTTATTGGGTACGTAGGACATACTTTTGTAACTGCATATATAGTAACTAGGTTTGAGACCCGTGGGGACCCACGGTGCAAACCATAGTAAATAAAAAAATTATATGAAACTAAGAGTTGTATTGTTCAAGTTTAGTAGCTACAAACGTAAAGTGTTAAAAATAACGGTTAGCCTGAAATTTTTTTTCTTATATAAACGTCAAAGTGGATATTTTTTATAAGCCCTCAGTAACGTTAGTAATGAAAACCGATTACCTATTATGATCAGTACTCAACAAAAGTATAAAGTTTTGAAAAAAATAACAAAGGTATGAATACATTATGTTTTTGTAAATGACTTTTTATCATATTTTTATTTTTAATGTAATTGTAATTAGTGCATAACTTGTTCGAAAGAGAGAATTATATAATTGAATGATAACAATGTGATAATGTTGATTGCATAAGTGTGAAAGACTTGTATTCATGTAAATATATAGGTGAAGTAGAAATATGTGATTAATAAAATTTGTAGGTTGATTGGTAAAAGAACTTAAAATTAGCACATTTAGTGCATAAATGAGCACATTTAGTGCATAAAATGTTGTCAAAATATATTGACTGGTCTTTGAGGATCTTTTCAAAATATCAATTATACCTCAATAATTGTTGTGTAATTAGTAGAATTAAATCAGATTAATTTGTTTTTTTAGTATATAGATTTAATATTATCAAATAATGTATATTTTAATCATACTAAGCAGTAACGGTGATCAAATGTCCCTTATGTTCGGTTTTTAAATATAACAAAAACCGAAAACCGATGTTCGGTTTTAGGAAAAACAATAACCTAAATCGATCGTTACTTTGGTTACGTAAATTTGTCGGTTATCGGTTTTGGTTTCGGTTATGTTCGGTTAATATTCAAACATAAAAGTTGTGCAAAATTATAAACTTAAAGTATTTAGTAAATTGTTTGGACCTTTTTTCAAGATACAAATATATATGAAAACGCAATAAAAATATATGAAATACTTACAAATTGTTCGGTTTAAGGCATATGTTAACCGCAACCGATCGGTTAATTCGGATTCGGTTTTTTTTTCGGTGCCGTTATCGGTTATGTTTCGGTAATTTTTAGTTATCGGTTTTCGTATGGTCACCCCTACTAAGCAGATTAGGACAGATTGATTAGTCAACCTTTGTTAGAACTTAGAAAATATAAATATAAAATTAGATATATTTGAGTTTACAAATTAACATAATTGTTAGTATTTAGGTTTTATTTTTTACGATAAATGTAATTTACTTTAGCATAAAACTCAATGATTGTTATGTAAATACAATCATTAGATTATATAGTTTGTATCAAATTTAGATATATATTATCAAATTAGTGGTCATAATTGAAATTAAACACAATTTGCACGTACAAATGAAATACAAAAACAAAAACCATAGATGAGATGATATAAGTATACTGAAAGAGAAGCAAAAAATAAATTAAGACAAACAACGGTTTTATAGCATAGTAGTAATCAACAAAGTTTTTATTTGTAATAAACATTATTAAACTTCACATCAGACTCCATTTAAGCTTCATTTGCCTCATCATTGTTGTTAAGAGTTGATACTGTATTGTTCCCAAGCAATTCATATACTGCTATCAGCTTGCGTTTAGTTTTACCATCTTTACCAGAGATAATCGAACATTCTGCCTCAGTTAAATTTTCATTCATTATGTTTTTGCTAGTATCCTGATACAAAAAAAAATTACAACGAAATTAACAAATAACTATAAAAATTTAAATTTTAGCCATAATTAACTTATTTGATCAAAAGACTGAAACTTTTTTGTAATTTCAGAAATAATAAACTTGTCATCAGTTAGGTTAGAAATTCCATAAACTTCATCAAAGCTTTTCAAGTTGAAATCAGTGATGGAAATTTTAAATGCAAAAACTCTGTCACGTAAATAGTATAATTCATCTGGAAACTTGACAATGTGATTAACCTGTATAAAATTAAAATGTATATTATTGTTTTAGTTATTAACAAAAAAAAAATATAAGACACTAATAGATTTGTATTATAATAATTATATAACCTGTGTATTTTCCTCAATCAAAGTATTTGCAGACATTGGAATTACTACAGTTGACTCATTATGAAATAAAATTAGTTCAACATCACCAGTTGCATCTTGAACACGTAAATGAAGTCTAAACCTGATATATAAAAAGTAAAATTAAATATTACCACATGTAGATCAACTTTATGTAAAAATGTGAGAATTTATATTTTCAAAATAAAAAATAGACTTTATCATGATAAAAGCACCTTGGTACTGGAATGATATCTTTCTGCTTACAATTTTCATTCATGCAATCATATGCATCTCGGACTTCATAGTCCCGAGAACCATCATTCTTGCTAGAATTGATATAGTATAAAGACACCTTACTGTTACAATCTGGACAAGCCATATAGAACCAACCACGATCTTTACAGACATCAATCACAGTCCCAACTCCTGAGTATTCATATTCAAGCAGAGTTTGTTTGGGTTTGGAGCATACTTGTATTTAGAGGAATTGACCCCAACTCCTGGATTTCTTATAATAAGAGAAGAATTTTCAATCAGAAACCTCTCGAATTTAAAAAACAACCGCTTAAATACATTCGCTTGAATCCTGTCACCCTGTTGATTATAAAAAAAATAAGATAATTGATATACATTAAAATTAAAAGCATCACAATTAAAAAAAAAAGTTATGAAATTTAAAAATAATAGGATATAAAAAAAAACGTGTTGTTAACTTTTACATTTTCATCACATAGGATCATTTCAATTGAGTACACATCATTAGGATTGCGACGATCGGGTAGACGCCAAACCCGAATAATCTTTAGCTTTAACGCCACACTGTTTCGGTTTACATGAATTTGGTTAACCATTGTAAACTCATTTGCATCTACAGCAGCCATTGATCTTGTTAACTGGGAAAAAATGATGTAAAAACCAAAAGATGACTTCAATAAAACAACAAATCAAAATCAAAATAACTAATGTTTAAGTAATTAAATATGAGAAACAGAAATTAACCTAATAATATATCTTTGCGATTACTCAAAGTGGTTCCAACGTGTCTTATTACAATTGTATGTGAATTGGTTTGACTTGTTTATATAGTTATTGAATTTACCGAATAATAAGAAATGGATGAAATGGTGGGCGGTTAATTAGCATTTGAATTAGCATTGTTTTAAAGGTTATAACATTATGTATTGATTGAATTTAGTCAAGGTCAATCATTTATTGATTAAATGGCGTATGTCAAGCATTATATAGGTATTGATGTAGGAATTAAATCAATTCAATAATAACAAATAGATTAAAGAGTGGAGGGTAATTAGGAACCGAATTAAGAGTGTTATTATTGTTATAACTTTATGTACTAATTGAATTTAGTCAAAGTCAATTAGCCAAAGCAAAACAGCCGTATGTTAAGCATTATAGTTAGTTGTAATTTGTTTTGATATATTCAATGTTATTTAAGTAATGTTCTTTATATGTTATGTCAAGCATTATATAGGAATTCAATCAATTGAATAATAAAAAACGGATGAAAGAGTGGAGGGTAATTAGGATTCGACTTACAATTGTTATTATTGTTATAACTTTATGTATTGATTGAATTTAGTCAAAGTCAAGTGTGGATGTCAAGCATTATACGTAGTTGTAATTGTAATTTGTTTTGATCTATTCAATGTTATTTAACTAATGTTCTTTATATGTTATGTAAAGCATTATATAGGTATTCAAACAATTCAATAATAAGAAATGGAAGAAAGAGTGGAGGGTAATTAGCATCCGAATTAGCATTGTTATTATTGTTATAAATTAATGTATTGATTAAATTTAGTCAAAGTCAAGCATTGAAATCATTAATGGCGAATTTTAAGTATTATACCTAGTTTTGATTTTTTTTTTTTTTGATCTATTCAATGTTATTAAACTAAATGTTCTTTACATGTTATGTAAAGCATTATATAGGTATTCAATCAATTCAATAATAAGAAATAGATGAAAGAGTGGAGGGTAATTAGCATCCGAATTAGCATTGTTATTATTGTCATAAATTAATGTATTGATTACATTTAGTCAAAGTCAAGCATTGAAATCATTAATGGCGAATTTTAAGTATTATACCTAGTTGTGATTTTTTTTTTGATTTATTCAATGTTATTAAACTAAATGTTCTTTACATGTTATGTAAAGCATTATATAGGTATTCAATTAATTCAATAATAAGAAATGGATGAAAGAGTGGAGGGTAATTAGCATTCGAATTACCTCTTATATATTATTGTTATAAATTAATGTATTGATTAAATTTAGTCAAAGTCAAGAATTTAAACCATTAATGCCGAATTTATATGATTATACATATTTGTGATGTGATTTTTTTTGATCTATTCAATGTTACTAAACTAAATGTTATTTACATGTTATGTAAAACATTATATAGGTATTCAATCAATTCAATAATAAGAAATGGATGAAAGAGTGGAGGGTAATTAGCATCCGTATTAGAATTGTTATTATTGCTATAAATTAATGTATTGATTGAATTTAGTCAAAAACAATGATTGAAACCTTTAATGCCGCATGTCAAGGATTATACCTAGTTGTGTTTTTTTTTTATCTATTCAATGTTATTTAAGTAAATGTTCTTTATATGTTATTATATGCTTTACTAACATGCTTGAAAATTGGACAAGTAAATGCGTATTCAAAGTAAATTTGTTATTGTATAAGGAAACCATAAATTTCGCAATTACATTTATCAATTCATTATGAATGTTGTGAGTAAATTCAGTTGTGAATATGTATTCTAAATTATACCGTATTGCCACCACGGGTTAACGTATACATATTGTTACAATTACAACATACTAAATATTCGGTAAAATTAGACATCTCCATGTCAATATACCAAATGAAAAAAAAAAACACAAAATTTTAATGATTATTGATTCACACATTGTCGTACTCATTTATTGATTTGACCATAATTAAATCTTAGTCAATGTGAATAATTACACATTTAAATTAAAATTAATAAGAAGTTTGAAAATTTATAGCATATTCAAAGGTCAAAACACATTTTAATAATCAGTAAAATTTATTTAAAATAAGTTCAAAAGGAAATATAAAAATCTATAAATTCTAACAAAACAAACCAAGATTGACCATGGTATGTCGAAACTTTAATGTTGTTGTTTCGTAAGTTTTTAGATAACAAAAACCTGTTCATGGATTTAGGCAATGTCTGCACAAACACGTAAAAACCAACATTATAATAACAAATAAGGTTTTTTTACTTAAAAAATATTAGAAACGTCATACCAAAACTCGTGCGGAAGGGTCATGAATAACCTTGAAGAATTTGTCACCCTTGTGATAAGCCATATTGAAGTTATTTGTCCTAATGAAATCCTGTTCTTCGTATGCAAAAAACAAACTTTTGTTAAAATATACATAAAGTCACTCATACTAAAAACTGATTTTAATTATCTTGTTTTATGAAATCCGGTATTTTGTTTTTTTTATATACTTGTTTTTTATATTCACACATACTTAAAACCGATTTCAATTGCAATCTGTTTATTAAAAAACACAATCATATATTCAATGATTAAAGCTGAGCAGAATTACTCGCGTATCGATTACATCCAAAGCAGAGAGTTGATTGTAAACAGATTATCAAATGGTTTTAATAAAAAAAACGATTCTGTTTGGTTTAATATGTTAGTAAACCGATGTGGATGGATTTCAAAAATTGTCAGAAACATAATCGACAAACAATAGGATTAGAAAGTTATTTTAATAAGAAACCGATTGTATTTATATTTTATGTAAGATGGTTTCAAACATTTACTTTAGGGATTTTATAAAGGGTCAGAAACATAATCGAAAACTTGTTGATAATCACATATTTTGTAGCAGGTTGATAGATATAGGATTGTCATTTGTCTTTGTATAAAAATAACGATACAATCCTATTGTTTTTATCTTTTATGTAAGATGATTGCAAACATTATGTATCAATATAATAAAAATGCAGAAAAAGATTCAAAAACATTTTCGAGATTCATCTAAGATCGATGAAGAACATACCTTGCAAAAATGACAATGAGAGAGGAATGAGGAATGAGAAAGGAATTAGTAGGAGAGGAATGAGGAATGAGAAATGGATGTTGACAAAACTAAATAAAAAGAGGTTTATATAAGACTTAGTCTTGGAGCCCCATTTAGGATTTGGATCCTTCAAGACCCTCTAAAAATCTAGGATTCAACCCTAGTGTTTTCATTTATTATATAGATAGATGTTTTTATGGTATAATTAAAAAAATAGATGATTTATAAGCTAGTTATAGTCTTGTCACCACCCCAATCTTAAACACTATAAATGACTAAATCAGTGCAGTTAAATGTCTAAATTCTCCATTTGCTTCCTGAAATTTTTTAACTTTACATTACATCTTTTATATATGTGTGTCTCATATTTTAAAAACCATAATCGTAAGACTAGACGGAGTGGGGGCGGGAGAGGGGGCGGGAAGGGCGGTAACACCGCCGCAAGTCAGCGTGGAGAGGGGCGGGAGTGGGGGGGGGGGGGGGGGCGGGAGGAAGCCCACTGGCGTGGGGGAAGTGGGGTGGCCACGTGGCTGTCTTCTATTGGGCCAAGCTTATTTCAAACGGTCGAATAAAAAATAAAAAAAAAAAAAATTAAATACCAACGGCTATAAGATCAACGGTCAAAAAAAAAAAAATTTATAAATTACCCCCATTTCACTACAAAACACCCACTTTAACCAAATTTTATACACTTTTCAACCAAATTTTATACACTTTTCATCCAAATTTTATACACTTCCTCAACCAACAATGAACCCATACAACCGAGGCTTCGACCCGAACAACCCATACGCGTTTGTCCCAAACCCGAATACACCACCGGTTCGCCCGATCCCAAACCGTCCACCCATTCCTTCACCTTGTCCCGACTACGCGGGTTATGCGGGTTTCATTAGTGGGCAAATTTATCCGAATTTCCCATTCAATGATTCTCTCGTTCCTTCACAACTTCCTTCACAACTTCCTTTAACCCAAACCGTACCCGAAACACAACCCCAAAATGTCGCGGGATCATCTTCGGGTAAAACCCCCCTGCAAGAAGAAGTCACAGGAGGAAGACACCGGAGGAGAAAGCAATAGCCGTCGCTAACCGCCAACCAATTAAGTGGACACCCGATGAAGAGCTCGCTATAACGAAAGCGTGGATAAGCGAGTCGGAAAAACAAGAAGGTATTTGTAATAATTTTTTTAACATGATTTTTATTTGTAAGGTATTGCTAATATATATATATTTTTTTTGTAGGAACTAGTCGCCATAAAATCGACTTTTGGAACGACATAAACGCCGCGTTCCATGGGTTGATGGGACGAGAGTTCTATCGAGCAAATGATAGTCTCTCGTCCAAGTGGACAGAGATAAACAGGGCAATGAACGCGTTTCAACCGCATTATTATTACGCAAGAAACAATCCAAAAAGCGGTGAAACGGACACCGACAGCCTCAGCCGGTCGCTATTAGCGTATCGTAACGAAACCGGTCTCGAATTCAAGTTTCTTCATTGTTGGGAAGTCGCCAAGAACCATTCAAAATGGGCGTACGTCCCCACTGCAAGCAACTCCGCAAAAAGGTCGAAAACAAATTCGTCAAGAAACCGTCAAACTGATCCTGAAAACGTAGAAGCCGTTAATTTGGATGAAGACGAGTTTGAAGAGGAATTGAGTCGCCCACCCGGTCGAGATAAGTAAAAAAAGAGGGCGCAAAAATCTACTGCCTCGGGTTCGGGTTCTGGATCAACCGGCGCCTACAGCGCTGACTTGCAAGATTTAAATGCCATCATGATTCAGTTCAATACGATTCAAGAAAAAATGCTCGAGGAGAAAAAAAATATTCGCGAAGCGTTTGAAAAGAAGTTGACTATGAAAGAGCGCAAAATGTCTATCAGAGAGCAGCGCGAAAAACGCGAGGATATGAAATTTCTCGCCATGAACACCGAGCATCTTCAAGGGCCCGAGTTAGAGATGACGCTTCAAATGAAGCGTGATATTATGGAAAAATATAATATCAACTGATTTGTTAGTCTTTAATTTTTTTCGGTTTTTTTTGTATTTTTTTTAATTTTCTAGGTTTTGTTTTTGTATTTTTCTAGGTTTTTATTAATTAAAAATATTTATTATTATTATTGTTTTATATATCAAAGTTAAAAAAAAAAAAAAACAAAATGCCACGTGTCACTTCCCCCCACCTCTTCCCCCCCTTCCACTCCCCACAATTATTTTCCCCCCCACAAGGGGCCCACAAGTGCCACATGGCGCTTCATCCCCCTCTTTCCCCCCACCACTCCTTATAGTCTAAAGCATATATATAGTAAAACATACATTACTACAATAAAGTAAAGAGTAGCCATTTTTATGTGTTAGTGACACTGTTATACTTGGGTTGGGTTATAGACCATATGACGAAGCTTGAATTTTGTTTTTTTAGACCTTTACTCTAGAAACTAACACTCTCAACGTCACTTTTCTTTTTTTGTTTTGCATCGCTTGAGATCGATCGAAACATGCTCGGATCGAAAGACACGCCTCAAATTTGGCTCGGTTGAAAAATGCTCGGTTCAGTTAGGCTTGGTTTGTAAATGCCTTTGGAGGCGAGTCATTGATTCCATACATCATAATGATAGAGCGTGGTCTTATCTACCGATTAAATCATCCATAACCGGGGTTTGGAACTCAATCATAAAGGTCGGAAAGGATTTTGATGACGCAAATATCCGGGTTGAAAATTTGTTTAATGGAGGGTTGGGGAATGGTCTGAGGATACGGTTCTGGCTTGATCGATGGCTTGGCGAGCTTCCACTCAGGTACATTTTCCCTCACCTTTTTATTTTAGAGTCGGATAAGAGCTGCACTATTGCAGCCCGTTTTTCACAGCAGGGTTCCAGGTGGGTTTTGGGTTGGGCTTGGAAACGTGAACCTTTGCAGGATCAAGAGAGACGTGAGCTCCAGGAGTGCACGAATCTGTTACAGCCGTGCGTATTAACCAACAGCGCTGATTCATGGGGCTGGAATGCGGATAAGAATGGAACTTTCACCACTGCGTCATGCCGAAAATTGCTTGCTGCAACAGCGACGCCGTTTTACCCTTATGAATGGTGCAAACTTGTACCAAAGAAGGTTAATCTACTTGTCTGGAGAGGCGAACAAGAACGTATACCCACGCTTGAAGGATTAACGCGTCGGAACATCATCAGCTCGTCCTCCTTATGCACCTTTTGCAGCGACCAATCTGAAACTGCCGAACATCTCTTCACATCGTGCTACTTCGCAACACAACTCTGGCAAAAAGTAAGTGATTGGTGCCGGACTCCTCCTTTCATCATTTTCGACTTCAGAGACCTATTGAATGCGCATAAATGTACCGGTATTGGAAGCGTCAAAAAAAATCATCTTAACAACAATCTGGGTTATTTGGATTACAAGAAACAAGAAGATTTTTTCAGGAAAACGACCATCTTTGGATCAATGCTTAGGAGAAATCAAATCGCTCTCTTTCAATTGGATTACAAACCGCGGAAAACTTATACCAAAGGATTGGAACAAATGGATTGTCTTTGATCTAAATGTGTAATTGATTGATTAGGTTTGGCTCATTGTATATATCTAGTTAGCATCTTGCTATTGGATATCTTGTAACTTTTGGGTTTGGTAATAAAAGTTCTTTGCCTTTCAAAAAAAAAAAAAGCTCATTATATATGTTATTTTTAATAAATATTTAGAAGTAAATAAATATATGCATGTTAATTTGTTTTGAGTGGCATTAAGGGCGTTAGATGTCACGGGGATGGAATAGGGACCACTGAATTGTAAATGTATTGAGTACTACTATGTGGGAAGGTTTCGTTTGTTTATTTCATGTCTTAGGTCTTGATCCTATTTAATGGTGATGGTGAGCTGCAAGTGGTCTACTTTTCCTTGGGCATATTTTAATTCAATGCACTACAACTTTTAATAATAATAATAATAATAATAATAATAATAATAATAATAATAATAATAATAATGGGAAAGATCTTCTATAAAGTGTTTTTTGGTAAGAACTGTGAGAATGAAAGGAGAGTATTTTTTATATTTTTCTTTCGAATTTTTTTCCCATATTATTAAACATGTATTATAGTATTGAAATCTGAAAAAAAAAAACAAAAAACAAATAAATTTTGGTGTAGAGTAATTACGTGTAGAGTAATTACATAATTACTATAGTGTAAACTAATTTATTTACTTTAATAACGTAATTACACTAATTTTTTTTTTTAATTTTTTTTTGTATTATTCATCTAGAAAGTATGTTTAAGCACATAGGAAAAAGAAATTCTAAAAAAAAAAAAAAAAATCCCCCCCCCCCTTTGATTCTTACATTTCTCACTAAAAAAAACACTTTGTATTTGATCTTTACTCATAATAATAATAATAATAATAATAATAATAATAATAATAATAATAATAATAATAATAATAATAATAATAATAATAATAATATACTTTTTTTTGAACAGGTAATTTGATTTAAAATATTATTTTTTATTGTTATATATATGCTGACAACCTAATCATGATTAACAATAAATTACTACAGAACCTATAATTTTTGAGAATGTTTACTGTGTAAAAAGTAGTTTAACGTAAAAATGATAAGAAGTATTTTGGACTTTTAATCAAAATAAATCAATGGATAAGATTAAAAGAGGAAAAATATACGTTAAGTTTTTAAAAGAGGAGAAGAAGGGCAAAATATGTATAACCCACAATGGTTGGGTTCCACCCCCATTTTTTTAACATCCATAACTTTTTCATATGACATTATTTAAAAAAAATACATCATAAAAACAAGCATTTTATCCTCTTTCATTTGCATACCATATTGCTATACTTTAAAAAAAATAAATTGTTGGGTTGATATTACTTGTGTCTAAATGTAAAAACTTGATATTATTACTTGCGTTTAAACATTCTGAATGTAACAATAGTGTTTTGTTTTTTTTTTTTTAGTTTGTTTCTTTGTTAGGTGGAGAGCCAAAAGTTTGGAAATCAACTTGAATCAATGTGAGAACAGTAATAATTTTGTTTCTTATGTTTGTCTATTTTTGTGAGGTGAATAATAACTGGAGGTTCGAAGATCACATTCGTTAACCTTCTTTGACATTCTTTCATGGTTTTGCTGACTGGAGGTTCGAAGATCACATCCGTTAACCTTCTCTGACATTATTTCATGGTTTTGCTAATATCTTCTTTCACCTCATGTGATGGTAGTATATTGTTGTCGTTATATTCCAAAAACTACTTTCTTAAAAATTATTAATTTATAAAGAAAGAGAATCCTTATTACCTACTTATATGATCAATCTATAAACCTGCTTATATGTATGTAAAAACTTGATATTACCTACTTGCGTTTAAACAATAATAAATTGCGTCTAAATGTAAAAACTTGATATTACTTACTTGCGTTTTAGCATGTATAACTTGCGTTTTATCATTTATTATTTGCGTTTGATCAGGTCGTTTTACCAGGTCATCATATCAGGTATAACTTGCGTTTCTAAAATGCAAGTATACCCTCAATAAAATGCAAGCTATCAACCCCGCAATTTTTTTAAAAGTATAGCAATATGGTATGGAAATGAAAGAGGATGAAAAACTTGTTTTTATGGTGTAATTTTTTTTAAAAAAATAATGTCGTATGAAAAAGTTATGACCGTTTTAAAAATATGGGTGAAAGTTGAAAAAAGTCAATAATTATAGCGATAGACAATAATACCATTTTGCTAGGGACATGTATCAGCCCCTTATTCCTTTTTACGCTTCTCACCATAAGCTATTTTAGCGTTAGCCTTGCCCATAACTTTTAACCAACTTAAAATAGAATGATTTATGTAAGAAAAAAAATGTTTATACATGCAACACGAATCGTGTAGACAGTTTATAGACACGCATCAGACTCATGTATGCCAAGGACTCGTACTTGAACTATTCCTTTTTCCACTATCGAAGTCTAGGGATCTTGAAAAGACACAATTATCTTAAATCAAAACTATTGTACACTACAATTTTTAGAATACTTCTACGAATGTATAAACTAACAAAACAAATGTTCTAATTAGGGTGTAGGGGGCGCACGTGAAAAGGAGTATCGTGGTCGTGAAGCCCGGAAAACACCGCCGCATGCGGTTGTTTCACGGTGGCAGTGACGGATCTATAAATTTTTTTTCACTGGGTTCCCTTTTTAAATGCTCTAACTTCATATGATCGAACATAAAAAAATCGGGTCGGCACATGGTTTCGGGTCGGTTTGACGGTTCGGGTTGTTTTAGGGGTTCGGGTCGGTTTAGGTTTCAACAGGTCAAAATTTAACATCCCCAAAATACCTAATACGATAATAACCAGACTATAACTAATATAACAATTCTATAAGAATTTAGGAGGTTTGTACGCATTTACATAACTTTAAGTGTCTATCCAACTATGTGTATTAACACAGCAAGTTACCAACTCATTCCAGCACAGGCCCACTTTAATGTGATCCTGCACAAATAACACAAGTCTGTTATGGAATGGAAAGAACTGTTATGAAATGGAATACATGAATATAATTTCAATATATCTGTCTAAATGAGAATTTCACACTCAGAAAAGAAAAAAAAAAACAAAAAGTAACAAAATTATAAAACTTCACCCTCATTTCATAAAAATATTTTATATGTATATTTACGAAAAAAATATAAAACAAAAATCTTGCTATTTCCCGCTATGGCGCTATCTGACGCTACCAACTATATAACAACACATGAGCACTAGCCACTACGCTACACTATTCGTTATAAAGGGCGCTATGCTAACTATTAACAACAACTATGTTTAAGAGTAAAGATCTTCAAAAACTGAACCCACTGTATTTGTTTGTTAAATACAACATACCTAAACAAATCATCATTTTGCATTACAAGTGTTGAAAACACACAATTCTATTTAAAGAGTAACCACATTCTTAATTTATTAAGCAAAAAATACCTGAAAATATAATACCGCAGTGGCCTCTGTTTCTACTTTATAAGTTTGAATAACAAAATGATCAACAACTTTTAAAGTACTAACAGGATCTTGGTGAGAAGAATCAACCCTCCATTTACTTGGACATTTTCTTTGGTGACTCAACCAACTAGTGCTGTTGTTTTAACTCATTATCCCAATCTTAATCCAGCTTTCATTTCTTGAAGACCTGAGTATTATTAAATTGCAGAAACATTTTCAACCATGTTAGTTTTGAGGAGGATGGTTTTGTTCTTAAAAAAACGAACCAAAAATGGATTAAAAAAAAGTAGTTCAAAAGCAGCATGTGGGAGTCAAACTAGCAATCTTGAGGTTGAAACAGACACTCACATCCACTAGACCAGTACACAAAGTTCTGTTATGGGTTCCTTTCTAAAAATATTTATGGGTTCATTAGGAATTTTTTATATACATTAACACTAAAATTTCGAACCGACTGGGTTCCTGGGAACCCATTGCCAAACACGTAAATCCGCCCCTGCACGGTGGTGATCAATATCACTGTGATGTACATCACGATCGTGAAGAGAGGATAGTAGGGTAGGTGATTTGTTTGGGGACAGTGGCGAAGCTTGACCCGAAGGTTCAGGGGGTCGGAAGTCACCGGGGGATCGGAAGTCACTAGTTTCGGGGGGTCGAAACCCTATATTTCCAAAATTTTCTATACGAATACTATATAATCAAAACTTCTGCGCGAAAATTGGGGGGGGGGGGTCGGCCGCCCCCGCCCGCCCCAACTAAGCTGCGCCCCTGTTTGGGGATGATTAGGAATATCGTGATTGGTTAATTTTTTATATTGGTGAGAAATTATTTAGTGATGAAATGTGATCTGTGATAATAAAAAAAGTGATGGAATGTAATATATGAGGTGATAAATAGTGAATATGATAGGGTGAAAGATGACCCCTTTCACCCTTAGGCCATGTGTAGTGGGGGAGGCTTTATAGGACTTGATGAAATAAAATATTAATAAAGTAACATGAGAGGCTTGATAATCATTGACTAATCATTGCTTAATTATTGTTTTTTATTTAAATATACAAATTTAAATAAATAAAATTATATAAAATAAAAAAATAATAATAAAATACAAATAATATTTAATAAAAGTAAATTTATTAAATAAAAAATAATAATAAAATACGAATAATATTTAATATTCAAACGACTACTTTTTAAACAGATACTTTTCCAACGACTACTTTCAAATGGCTAGTTTTTTAACACTATAAATACAAGACAAAAAACAATTATCACTCACATTTCAATCTAAACACAAAAATTCAAATATATGGGTGGTGGTTATCCTATTGAAGTAGCTAGACCTTCCAACCTCAGGCGATATTCTCGCCACCGACATTCACAACCAGTGTCGTCTCTTCCTCCTCATCCTCAACGAGTGTCGTCTCCTCCTCCTCCTTAACCAGTGTCGTCTCCTCCTCCTCATCCAGTGTACACTCCTCGTCGTCTACTCTACACTCATCCACAGCTAATAATCACTCATCCTTTACCAACCATAATCCCCACTCAATGAAGTGTCGATCCAAATCCTCCTCTTACTGATGAGGAATTTCACTGGGCCTATGAGTACACTATGGCTGTACTCCAATTTAATCAACTACAAGTTAGGGAGACGCAAACAAACTTCACCCCAAACCCTCCCGTTTCAAACATCCGTCCAACACACGTCGTACCTAGCTGGCTGAAGGGGCGAAACTGACCCGGGTGAGGAGTACGTTACTATGGACGATAAATCGTATCATCTTCCAAGTCCTGAAGTCGGATGCATCTGCTCAGATGCTAGGTTGGACGGTCGTGATAGCGATCGTGACGTGTCGTCTCCAGAGTACCCCAACTCCCAGCCTTTTCATCCTCACCGCGCGGCAGTCGATTTTTAAATCTTCCACCAGCCACGAATCCTAACTTGCGAAGAGATTGTATTCAAAACCCTAGATGGCAACAACCAGGTTACGCAGTGCCGATGACGTACGACTCTCTGACATTGTGGGTTTGTTTGATTGATTGTGTATAAAGTGTCGGCGATGTACGAATCCCCGACATTGTGGGTTTCTTTGATTGTGTATACAATGCCGACGAGCAATGCGTAGGCAACCACGATTAAAGACAGCGGTGAAACGGGTTAGTGGAGATGATGGTGGAGGGATTCCTTTGTGTTCATAGTTTCTTATTATGTGTTCCTTATCCCACGTGAATATTTAAATTTAAATCACTGTTATTTAGTTAATGTTTTAAATAGATGTGTTGTTCTTTGAGTTCTCAGGTATATTTTATTTTGCTCTTGTTAATAATTTATGTAAATTTTGGTTGGTTTGTTGAATTCATTAGTAAAAAAGGGTATGTTAGTCATTCTTTAATCTATTTTGAAAAAAATAAATAAATCAAATGGGTATATTTGATATTTGTAACTTTTATTAATGGGATATATGTAAATAAAATTTTGAGTTGGGTATATATGTAATTTCTAAAGTTTGTAAGGGGATATATGTAATTGCCCCATTAAATAATGTTTTAATTTAGGTTTTTGTAATGTTTTAATTCAGGTTTATGTAATGTTTTTAATTTTGTTTGTATAATATTTGATTTTTAATTTTAATATTTTTTCTTTAAACGGTTAGTTTCATTAATTATAAAAAAAACAATAAACATTAATATCATAGAAATCTAAAAAAAAAAACATTAAACATTATTGCCAAACTACATTATTTTAACCTAACACAACTTGCCATGCCACAAAATGGGTGAACTTGATGTCGTGCATAGCCACATAGTTGACTTGTGTGAGTTGAATTTCCATATCCTCGGCAATATTAGGGTGCTCTGCGATCGTTTTTTCAAAGAGGATGTTCCATCTAGTATACTTGCCGAAGAGATCCCGCCACTTACTAATGAGTTGATTCATGTTGCAATCATTTGTACCGCTTAGTCTATTGAATTCCACCAACACATTGCGTCAAAACGAAGACATCCTAAGGGGAGGAGATGATATACATTGTGGACATTGATCCACGCCGTCAATAACTCGATCTCCTGATTTACATTCCACGATGCCATTTTTATGAGATGTTTAAAAGAATTGTTTTTTTTATAGTGTAGAAGATAAATATATGTAGTTGGTTTAAGTTTTTTTGTTGTGTGTAGAAGATAATTGGTTTGAGATATATTTTTTTTTTGTTTTTTTAATGAATACGACCGTTGGAAACGGTCGGATAACGTTCACATTTCTTAAACTCTTCACCCTCACCCTCGCGATAACCATCAGCCCACAACCATAAAACCCCCATAACGCTCAGGGGCGATGTTTTCAACGATATGGGTAGTCATCGCGTCCCCATAGTGCTCATCACCCCACTACGGATGCACTTATAATGATTTATAGAATGTTGGTGTAACTCATCCAAAGGGAAACAATTCGTCCCAAGGATTATTACTTGTCATTTATTGTACCCGTATCTTTTATTAGATTTCCATCATTTTATGTATCCTGTAGAGGTAGAGAAACAGGCATTTTAGAGTATCTTACCCCTCCCCTAAATTAATTCTACACTGTCATGTCAATTTTTGAACCATCAAAATAATGAAGACCTAGGCAAAGTACCATAGATTTTTTTTGTAATTTTAAATAAATTAAACAATTAAATCTAATTAAAATTAAATTTCATTACAATTAAAAATGTTACATAATTGAAAAAAAATCAAATTAAATAAAAAAAACCTAATTCAAATTTATAAAAAAATTCAAATTTTATAAAAAAAAAACATAATTTAAATTACTCGTCTTGTTTTTCAAGGTATGGTAGATCTTTTGTTGCAAGATGTACCACACGATCAAATCGAAATTCATTAACTCGCGGAGGGCATCATTATCAAAAATTGCACAACAGGATTTGGGATGCGCACTAGTGAGAAAGCTTTTCCCCCGTTCTTTAAGATCATGTTGTGCAGTATCATGCATGTCTACGTCACACTCATAATCTTTTCTACAGCCATAGCACGCATAGGTCACCTAAGTATGCACATTTTCCCTTTAGAACATCAAAAGATTTTCTCACATCTTTTCTTGCCCCTACTTGCAATATATTGAACTTCTTTTTATTCGGTTTTGTCGGGTATGGAAACCTTTTCACAAACGTTGACTAAGTATGGTACATCCCGTCGGTTTGAAAGTATCCACGTTTGTTTGTATGTGCATTCACTTGAAATAGACACTTAGGTGTGGTTCCGTTTCATTCTGTCCTGAGTAATATTGGAGATGTCTGGAGCACATTGATGTCGTTAAGTGAACCTGGCAGACAACAATACGCATGACTAAACCATAAATTTTGTGAAGCAACCGCTTCGAGCATGAATGTTGGGTATTCGTGAGCACCTATCATAAATTGGCCTTGTAAGTGTTTGGGACACTTCCTCCAAACCAGATGTGTACAATCAATACTACCTAACATCCTAGGAATGTGATGTTTTTATTGTGTCGTTGATACAAAATCACTACACCGTGGCTAGCCAACCTACGCAAGAACTCATTACCGTAAATTTGATTCACGACCTTGTTGTAGGCATTCCTGCGAATTTCTTTCTGACATTTGTAAATACTCGTCGCCGTCATCAGAACTATTACTACAAGAAATTGGGGTGTTTACCCACACATAATTTACCTACACATGTTTGTATATGTGTGGATAATAGATGATGGTACCTTTTTCATAATAACTAACACTTTATATATGTTGGTAATACGCTTTACCCACACTTGGCATTGGTGGAAAAATTTCCCCTCCAAAGTTATGATCTATTACATGCTAAATTACCTACATATGTAACAAGTTTTTATTGTGTGTAGGTAAATTATCTACACATATGTAAAACACTATTTGGCACACCTTTTTTAATAAATTTAACTTTTTATGTCGCTAATTTATTTTTTTTAATGACACTTTGTGTATCTTGTATATGGCACACTTTTACATACTATAAAAATTTGAACGCTAATTCTAAAATTTTCCCTGAAACCCTTTAATAAATTTTTGAATTTCCCCTCTCGATAAAATCTCAATATGTGACAATCGGTAAATTCTGTACAATGTTTAACACAATCTTAATCATGCTTCTGGAGTAATTAACCTGGTTTAAGGTTAATTTGGATTAATTGAGCCGTTACGAGTCCAACGATGTTCTTCTCGAAGTTCGTGGACAACTCGAAGTCTTTAAAGAAAGACTTCGCGCAATTAACGTTAACAACTGACATCAGTAAAAATTTGTCAAACTGGACTAGCATGCGGTCATTCTATGTAGATACGACACATATTTGCTATTGAAGCGATCAAATGTGAAATCGGCGCGAAAAACGGTTAAAAACGCAGCATTTTGGAAAATGCGGAAAGTAACTGACGCGGGAATCGGACGTCAAAATGCATGGTTTTACCGTTATCGAACTTTTGGAATAATTATTTATTGTAAATAATTTCATTTATTAAGTTCCGAAAGGAAACATATGGTTTAAATGGCTGAAACCATGATCGATCTAATTAACGCGATTTAAACGCGCGTGTCAAACGCAATTATCTAATGTCAAAGATAATTATATTTTTGCTCGGTTTAGTTATGTTTCACATTACGAACATTTCCGACTTGTTTTAGTTATTACCTTTTGAATCGGGAATGAAACCAAGACTTGTTACGTTAAAACGAGTTCGAAAACGCGGTATCCACCTACTCCAAACTCTAACTATAAAAACCTCTCTATCTCCTTCCTCCTTCAAAATTTCAGCAGCCACCATCTATACTAAACCCTAATCCTCTCTCTCTAACCCGTTCTCTCTCTCTACACTCTCCCCCCTCTCTCTGTCCCGAAGGCAGCCAGCCGACCACCACCGTCCCTGGTGGTGGCGGCGTGGTGGCTTTAAGCCATTAAATAGCAACTCAAAAGGGGCTGAGAGGTGGTTTTCGTGGTGGTTTTAAAGGAAGGATGACCGATGGTGGTTGCTACAAAAGGTATTTCGGAGTTGGGTCATGGGATTTCCGATGGGATGGGGTTAGGTGATGGACAGGGTTGCTCGGTGGAAGGTTGGTGGTGCTGGTTCTCGACGGTGACGATAGCAAAGGTGGTTGTGGTAGGGTCGAATTTGGGCGGACTTTGGTCAGGTATGGACGATCGTGGCTGTGGGGTGCAGGAGGTGGTCGACGACGGTGATGATGCTGGGGGTGACGGCAGTTGGTGTACAGGTGTTTGTTCTGGTTGCTGAGTTGATGTCGGATGGTAGTGGTTGTTTCCGGTGGTCAGGTTCGGTGGTTATGGTCGAAGGTATTGGTGACTGTGGTGAGGTTGGTGGTCGTGGTTGTTGATGTTAATGGATTCTGGTCACGTGTCACAGCTCGGGTTTAGATCAGGATTAGTTTTGTTGTCACAACTCGGGTTTAGATCAGGATCAGTTTTGTTGTCACAACTCGGGTTTAGATCAGGATCAGTGCACATTATTGTGACACCCGTCGAAGTCACAGGTCATATCCGTACACCTAGTTACATGCTTACAGTGTGCATAGCGTAACATGTTAATATTTGCATCATAGTTGGGCTATACAGGGTTCCAACCGGATACTCTCAAGGCATATAGTCTAGACAGTAGACCCACTAGTTAGTTCAAGGCCTCATTTAGTTCAACAATTCATGCTAGACTATAGGAATCTCATGCACGACTCTAACAGTTAGAAATCCATGCAACTGAACATAGATTTTCAAATTGTTGCCCCTACAAGGACAAAATCAAACAATGCTCATGAACAAAGAGGTTACCAACATGTATTTTAGTAAACTAGTGGGGAGCCCGCGCGATGCGGCGGGAACCAAGCTCTTTTGATTAGTTACGCAAAGAACTGCAAGAGGAATATTAACTGAAATGACTGAAACGTTTAAAGCTACATACATACAAATGTCAAAAACTTTAATGGATGATTCCTAATTATTTACTGGGGTCAGTACTGTTTTGAATATAGAAATTCTGGATGCATTGGTTTGTTCTTGATAATTTGCGATTGAGATTTAGGAGGAGGGAAAATATGGAGGGAAGTTATGAAAGGAAGTTATAAAAACTTAATCTTTCAACACACTAATAAAACACAATGTTTGACCCTTATATACATACTAACCGGTGCATACAAACCGGTGTGACCCTTGATTAAACCAACACAACCCTTCGCTAATATATGTGACATACCGGTTCACATAAAAGGTTTCTAGACTTAGGATAATAAACATAATAAATCCTAACATAAGTACATAAATCAATTAACATATGTTTATAATAAATGAATCAAGATTAACTTCTAACAATCTCCCCTCTAATCTTGATTCTTTCACTTGGCTTTAGTCTTTACTTGATGAGGATCGTGAACGCTTCTTCGGGGGCAATGCCGAGTCTTCCCATTCGGCTCTCTTGTTCTCGTAATCCTCCATTGCTTCTTCATTGATCTCCACTACCAACTCTCTTCCCTTGTATTTGAGATGATACCACTCTAGCATCTCCAAATAACGAACATAAGTTTGCCTCAAATTCATTGTAATACCTTCCTTTGAAACTAGGCTTGGCAAACCTCTTCCATATCCCATTGACATGGCCACTACCGTCCAATTTCCATCTCTTGTTACCTTCTCATAACCACCAAATACTTGCACCGTCTTGTAAAGATCCAACAAACATATTGGATAACCCGTTTCGTCTCTTGGTGGGATTGGAGCCTTGATCTTCATTTGTAAGAATTCCTTCATAAACCAATTTACGGTTCTTTCAAACTCCAACTCAAACTTTCTCTTGTATCTTTCAACCGTACTAGTGATGTGAATCAAATCCATAAACACAACACAATCTTGCAATTCGGATCCTTCGGTTGGATACATCACCGGACCTCTTTCCATAACACCTTCATATTGATCTTTGTTGATGGAAAAGTCGTCAAAGTGCTTGAAAATGGACGCTCTTTCTTTGTCTTCATTCGTTATACCCTCCAACTTGTCGCCTTCAAATCCAACCCGCTTTCCTTTGTCTTTGAAACTCACGTTTTTTCTGTTTTGGGTTCGGCCGTGGCTAGGCCCGATGTCACGTCCAACATGCATCTCATTTTTGTTATCTTTTTCAAATGCGGGACACTTAAATGTGAAATGATCATCCGATTCACATATGCGACATAGTATAATCCTTCTAAATTCTTGGATAATAGGCTTCTTGATGTAACAAACTTCGCCTTCAAATTCTATCTCAAATCCCTCTTGTGTCAATTTCTCAACACTCAATATATTCTTTCTAAGTGTGGGTATATAGAACACGTTTTGGATTTTGTGTTCTCTTCCACAACTTGTAATCGAGACACTACCCTAACCACGGAAATGCTCTTTTCTATAACCTTTTGGGCAACCATCTATACCATACGAATCGTTCAAAACAATAAACAATCTTTTGGTGCACATCCGTGTTCTTGGCGTGTCAAACTAACAAACCACAAATCATCCCAACCCTTTTCATCACTACCCTTAACCATAAACTCGGTTTTACCAATTTTCTTAGGACAATTACGCCTATAATGAAAGGGTTCTTTGCACTTACTACAACACATGGTAGAGGGGTATTCGGCCACTTCTTTTTCTTTTCTGATTTGCCGATTAAACTCCTCTTGTGCGCTTCTTTTCTTTGCTTCGGTATCCCTCACGGACACACTACTACTTGATCCAATGTTAAACGAAGATAATTGCATATTGAGCGAGTCTCCTATGCTTTCTTGGTTCGCCTTCTTGGCCTTCCATCTATGATTCTCATAATCATACACTAGACTAGGGATTAGCGGTCCTTTCCCGTAACCGCCGTCTGTCCCCATCTTCTTGACTGCTTCGTTTCTCTCTACATCGAATATACCACAGGTCTTGATCGGTGGCTCTGATGCCATGTTTTGAATATAGAAATTCTGGATGAATTGGTTTGTTCTTGATAATTTGCGATTGAGATTTAGGAGGAGGGAAAATATGGAGGGAAGTTATGAAAGGAAGTTATAAAAACTTAATCTTTAAACACACTAATAAAACACAATGTTTGACCCTTATATACATACTAACCGGTGCATACAAACCGGTGTGACCCTTGATTAAACCAACACAACCCTTCGCTAATATATGTGACATACCGGTTCACATAAAGGGTTTCTAGACTTAGGATAATAAACATAATAAATCCTAACATAAGTACATAAATCAATTAACATATGTTTATAATAAATGAATCAAGATTAACTTCTAACAAGTACATTGTAGACTTTACAAAGTGACCTACCAGGTGCAGTAGGCTCTCCTTCGGTTTGGAACCGGCTTCAAAGGCATTTCAGGTCCAAGTTTAGCTTGTGGTATCTGCAAAATGGCTTGCTCATACTGAACGCTCAATGAGTATGCTTCTGTCAGCAACGGAGTAGTTGCCATGGCATGATACCTAGCATTCTTGCCTCCTGAAATCATTGGAAGCTATTAGTAATCCTCATTAATTATAATCATGGTTTTCTCATTATCAAACTCATTCCATACTCTGTATTTACCAATTAAGACTTTCACAATCCCATCACACGTGAGCCTTTTATACATTATACATTGATGTTGGTTATAAGTAATCATCCAATTATAATATTTAATGAAGGCCAAAGAAAATGAAATTTTGTTTCACTTTTCTATTAACCACCAAGATAACTTAGGAGTCTTCATTTAAATTTCAAAAGCGAAGTAATGATATAAATCAAACCTGCTTATATATAGTAAATATTAAGTGTAATAGAATTAGTTGCTAGATAACTTAGGAGTCTTCATTTAAATTTTGCGGTTAATGATTAAAAAGATAGGAAATGTAACATCAACTTACTGCCACATTAAGGCTGTATCCAGGATTATACTTCATCAAGCTTATGTTTGTTGTCATGTCAATGTTAAGGACTCTCACCTCTTGTCTTGTAATCCATATCTTCACCTGTTAAGTAAATTATAAGTGTGAAGTTAAATATCAAATATATATAGGTTTGGGTGTCCTTATTTAGTATGCTATTTTGTATACAAATTAAGCTACATGCCTCCTAATGTAAAGTGTAAACACCAATAAATATCCATATATATAATTACCTGATCTAATTAGCTTTGTGGCTTCGTTTATGAACAAAAAAGAGTGTAAATATATGACACATACAAAAAAAAGAGTTCCAATATATGATACATACAAGTTATGTCACTGAATAATCGCTTCTTATGTGATCTTGATATTCAAGTCTATGCAAATAATCATTGAAGACTTAAAGTACAAAAAAATATAAATTCATCAATATTGTGTAATGTTGTGTATCTAGGCAAGTTATACACCTTCTAAATGAGACTCTATTCACTGTGGGCTGACGACTTATGAGTTGGGTCGTTGGTCGCATACAAGGGAAACCATAATTTGGGTTTTAGGTTTACATTATAAAAAATTCAAAAAATTAACATAAGGGGTAACGTCAAACCCAAACCATATGTTCACAAGTAAAAGTCTAAACCAGTTCAACTCTTCATCAATTTTCTATATGGGTTCACTCCATAATTTTTATATAGCCACTTTACTAAAAATTCAAAATCCAGTGGGCTCAGGTGAACACGTACCCATGTACCTAAATCTGCTCCTGTCGATAAACATAATTAGAGCAAACAAACTAAAATAAGTCTTATCTATGCGTTCGCAGATTAACCAACAACCAACATTGTTACACGAATAATCTTAACGTGACAATCGTGTTGTTGATGATGGTTTGCGTTAGTTTTTCCTTTGGGTTTTATATGCATCTAAACCTAAAATATATGGAGCATTAATAAGTAATAACTAACCTTGCAATATAGCCAGAATAGAATCAGTACCAAACCTAACAATATGGTTACCTACATGTTATGTTTTAAACAAAGGATTATAAAATAATGAAAGTGGGTGAATACAAAAGATGATTGTCAAAGGCTCACACACACCTATTTGCAGCGGTCACTTCAACAGCTGTAAATAAAATTTTTATTGCATCAAGCAGCTCAATAATTGATCCACACACTCCAGAAATGTTGTAGTCCATGCAGTCTTGCAGATTCTTCAGACACATTTGATCCCCCTTTTTATGTCATTTTGATTATATCATAGTTAAGATATCAACATATCACCAGTAAATTAACAAAATATACCTCGTTCTTTCATATGTATAAAGAAGATAAAAATAATATGAGTTCATGAAAAAAGAAACAAATATATTAAAAAGTAGGTACACTACTTGAGACATACGTTATCAAAAGCCAAGGCGCCCAAATACATGCCAAGAGGCTTAGTAAAGCGCTTTTGAGGCGAGCATCTTGGTCCAGCGTAAAAGTGGACCAGCCTAACAAAAACTACGTCCGAGTCGACCAAAAATATAGGAATGAACCAACCAAAAACTATAGAAATCTAGCGGAAACGATTTTCTATTTGGTCTAGTTTGGTTTATTGGTTTGTTTATTTGTTTCAGCCCCGCAGCCGGAGGGCTGCTCGGTTTCTAGCTGGCGACTTTCAAACCGGCAAGGTGGTATTTGTAGAAAAGGTGTAGAGATAAAATGGTTGTTTTTGATATTGATAGTAGTTTTGGTACATAACAAGAAGTAAACAAACTCCTATATAAATACATGAAGAAAATGTAAATTGAGGAAATGACTAAACTTTGGAGCATAATCCAAGGAGGCTAATCTTAGAGCTAGTCTTGGTCAATGATCAATAATGTTGGTCAATGATCAAGGTCAACATTATTGATCACTTAGGGTACAAAGATGGAGCAAGTCTTGAAGCACAAATCTTAGAAGACTTTAACTAGAATTATTATTTTGACTAGTGAAATAGTCACTATCTTCAATACTCCCCCTCAAGTTGGAGCGTGTATGTCAATATCGCCTAACTTGCCGAGTAATATTTCGTCCTTTTCGAACACTCCTCTTCAAGTTGGAGTGTTTTTTTTTTTGCGGGCTCATAGATTTAGACCCGACCTTTCTTCTTGCGGGTTTTAAGAACCCGACTTTTCTTCTTGCGAATTCAAAGAATCCGACTTTTCTTTTTCTTGCAGGCCAAAGAACCCGACTTTTCTTCTTGCGAGTTCGACGAACCCGACTTTTCTTCTTGCGAGTTCAAAGAACTCGACTTTTCTTCTCGCGGGCTCAAAGGAACCCGACTTTTCTTCTTGGGGGCTCAAAGGAACCCGACTTTTTCTTCTTGCGGGCTCAACAACCCGACTTTTTCTTCTTGCGAGTTCAAAGAATTCGACTTTTCTTCTCACGAGTTCAAAGAACTCGACTTTTCTTCTCGCGGGCTCAAAGGAACCCGACTTTTTCTTCTTGCGGGTTCAAAGAACCCGACTTTTCTTTTTCTCACGAGTTCAAAGAACTCGGCTTTTTTTTGCGGGCTCGTAGATTTGAACCCGACTTTTCTTGCGAGCTCAAAGATTTGAACTCGACTTTTCTTCTTTGTCTTCGATTTCCTCCATCTTTCTTCCACCCCCCTCATTGCCTCCTTTATTTTATTTTATTTTATTATTTTTTTTAGTTCATCTCCTTTTCAAAAAAATAGATTTTTTGTTTTGAGCAGATTGTTCCAGGATCAAGAACACTGCTCTGATACCATATAGAAATCTAGCAGAAGCGATTTTCTATTTGGTCTAGTTTGGTTTATTGGTTTGTTTATTTGTTTCAGCCCCGCAGCCGGAGGGCTGCTCGGTTTCTAGCTGGCGACTTTCAAACCGGCAAGGTGGTATTTGTAGAAAAGGTGCAGAGATAAAATGGTTGTTTTTGATATTGATAGTAGTGTTTTGGTACATAATAAGGAGTAAACAAACTCCTATATAAATACATGAAGAAAATGTAAATTGAGGAAATGACTAAACTTTGGAGCATAATCCAAGGAGGCTAATCTTAGGGCTAGTCTTGGTCAATGATCAATAATGTTGGTCAATGGTAAGGTCAACATTATTGATCACTTAGGACACAAAGATGGAGCAATTCTTGAAGCACAAATCTTAGAAGACTTTAACTAGAATTATTATTTTGACTAGTGAAATAGTCACTATCTTCAATAAAAACAGGCTTAATCCAGTTTGAAACGAACAATTAGCTAGCCTAAAGAAGTTCTAAAATTACATTTGATGAATCATCTAAACAAAATATGAATGTTAAGGGCTCACGCATAAGTTTTTCAGCGGTTATTTCAACAGCAGCAGATAAAGTTTCATCGCATTCAAGCAACCCAACAATTGAATCATACACTCTAGAAATGTTGTAGTCCTTGCTGATTCTCCAGACACAACTGACCCCCTTCTTATGTCATGTTAGTTTTTTCATAGTCTATATATTATAAACTAGATACAAATAATATTAGAGTACGAATAAAGAAACATACATATATATGAAAAGAAGGTACACTACCTGACCTCTGTTGTAAAATGTAAAAGGCCTAGGCACGAAATGGACCAGCCCAACTAAAAATGGATATGAATTGACCAATATATGGGTATGAGCTGTGTGATATTTAACAACTACAAAGGCAAAAATGTAAATGATACACATAAGAGGGAAATTAACCATATAGAAACTTCTTCAAATAATATCAACAATTAAGAATCACGGGTTTTAATTGAGATCTAAGAAAAAGCTTTTGTGCTCGACTCTCTGTATCTTCTTGAATGCTTTTATATTCATCTTAAGTTTCGCTAACCATAACATCAAATACAGAATTTAACGGATTCAAAAATCAAATGAAAATATAAAAGTTCAAGATGGGTCTTTCAGTTGTTATCAAATTAGATATGCTACATATTTTAAAAACAATCTGACAAAAAATGTTCCCTGTCTACACAAGTGATACTTGAAACGTCTCATTTTATCATGAAAAAAGGGATCGATGAGGCTAGCTGTGTACAAGATGTGTGGTCTAGTGAACCATACTCGCCCCAAAACATAAATAAAAGAGAAATATGAACAATTAATAATTCTTCCTTAAATGCAACCAGATCTTAAATCAAGATAAGCAGAGCAACTCGAAATCAACAATACTTGAAGCCTTTATATTATAATCTATTTAAGAATTCAACACATAACCACATATCAAGAAATCGTCATTAGCCCAGCCTTAACAATATTGAAAGAGAAATTAGGGTTTATCAAGGACTAACCGGTTAATTAGCACCAGTAACGCCATGGTCGGCCTCCTTCTCTCCTCTCATATGTGTTCTCTCTATTTCTCACACCAATTCGAGATCTGCTGATTCTGTTTTTGGCAAGCGGAACAGAGGAGAGCAGAGGTTGCAAAACAGAAGAGTCAAGGCATAGTGGTTTTGGTGGAGAGATGAGATAGAGTTTTGTATGTGAGGATAGTTTAATTTTTGAAATTGGATTTGCAAATGAGAGGGATAGTTTGAATTTGAAGAGTTTCTCCTCTTCCACGCAGTCAGGCTTAATAATAGAACTGTATAACCTACTTTTGTAAGTTTTTTTCTAGAAGCACCTTTATAGTTTAAGTTGTTTACCCTTAACTAAAAGACACATTTGCCCCTAATTTTTTTTATTATGTGCATTAAGTGTTGTACCTTACGCAATTTTATTTGTAATATTTAAAATTTAAGAAGTGGCTCATGCATTATAATATAGTATAGACTAGTACATGTACGAACAATACGTCCACTTGTAACCTTGAACTTAATATATCTAAACTTACATGAACATGTGGAACAAACAAATACACTAACACACATACATACATTCATACGACTATGCATACACATATGCATAACACAATCTCATCAAATCCAAGACCATTACCTCAAAGGGATCTTTGTCCACCTTAGTTAACAAAACTTACACATGTTTACTTGCTTAAAATACATTGTTCTTTCCCTATGCACCATTTTCGGCCCACTCATTCCCAAGACAAGAGTGTGTGCAATGTTTTGGACACTATCTAACTTGTACACGACACACTCATATCTCTACATACAAATATATATATACACGGCACTATACACACACAATCACATGGTGGCAAAGTGACAAAAACTACATACACCCACACACATATAATCGCATATATATACACATATGCACACTCATTTCCTAGTCACCAAGCCCATCTAAGAACACTCCAATCTATGCTTAACACTAACATGGAATGTACCATTCACATCTACACTTCCCATGACCTTAGACCATCCAAAAATGTCACCAACACATACACTATTTCGGCTAGCATGTTCCCAAGATGACAACTCTTGAACCAAGGTCAACCTCTTACACCAAGTGAGCACAACATATAATACTTGAGAGGGATTACCTTGTCAACCTAACCACAAATATAATGCCCCTTCCTCATGACCATTAGCGGCCGAAACCCCATGCCCCCATACACTACCTTACAATGCTCTAAGTCAACCTATTTCCCAAACAATCCACCTCACTTTAGCACTCCATGAAAGCACACCTTTGACCTTCCACAATTGTGAGCCAATGACACTAGAACACCACCATCACCACTCGCCTATTTAAGAGGCACAAAAGCTCCATTTGATTCACCACAACACCTCACAATACACTAACACTTGAAACATGAAACCTCTCTTTCCTTCCTTGTTAACCTTCAGCCGAGACCCAATCACTTCCAAAGGGTTGTGTTCGATCGTGTTACATCATCAATCAAGGGATCCAAGTACACGTCTAGCATCTAGGAGTTTTCTTGTGAGGAGTTAGCTTATTATTTTCTTATTCTCTCGGCTATATACGTGAGGTATAACACCCGAACCTTTAGTCTTGTTTATACATTATTCGGCTACATGTAATGCTCACCCAAAGCCATACATAATCGTACACACTATTGAACAACTAGTTTTGAAATTAACTAGCTTAACAACTTAAGTTTCATGTTACAAAGCTCAATGAATAGCTAATGTATACATATATACGTACAATGGTAAATACACCTTGAGATACGTATGTATGGACATAAACGATGCACACACACATACACATGAGTGTATGCGTGCGTGTATGAGGCCAAGACCCGGCCCAAAAGTAGTCTAATCCCCTTTATTTTACAACATACAATGTGGTTGGTTTTATGAACATGTGTTAGAAACTATAAAGACATGTGTTAACAAGCTTAACACAAGAGTTTTCTTGAAAACATATGGTATGCGAGTGTACACCAAGGCAAAATATCTAAACAAGTTGTTTTCATACTAGATTATCCAAAATATGTCCATATGCCACCCTAGGCTTGCATAAATGTGACATACATAACACTTGGTAACAATTAGTAAGACAAAGTACATGTTTTACCCAAAAATAGACAAATCATAGTCACCTAACCAACAAAACGAACATTCCTGACACATACAGTGTGCGACACACGTGGATAGTGGTGCAGAAACCACTAGTCGATGAGTGTTACAGTCGGGTGAACAGTTGCATGGTATTTAGAAAGAAACATAGACCTAAGGTGCCTTAATATGAACTTAGGGCATCCCCGGGTCAGACACAGTTCCAGGTTCAGTTCAGGCTAGCATTCAGACACCAAGTGAGTTTTCACGGCCCCTTTTTACAGTTTTTACATTTTTCCGGAGGAAAAACATGCGTACAATTTTCACTTACAAATACATGACTATTATGTGAACATGAGACATTACGGTTCAAGATCCATTAAGCCCTCGTGTCATACATCATACCATAACCATTAGCTATGGACTTAGCCATGAAACACCGGGATAGATCTATTGGGTTGACACCCCTACTCTTGGTCAGTCGCTTTGACCGGATGACAGATATCAAAAGAATGCTTGTATTTCACATTATTTCATTGTCTTTAGTGTACAATGGGCAAGGCACAACACGCGAAGGTTTGGTTATGGGCTCATGTCAGATCACATATTGATTATTGCCCTAGCTAGGCAATGATTTAGTCGGTTTTGGATTACATGTCCATCATATAGAAAACCCGTGAACTCACCAACTTTGTGTTGACCTATATATTTTACATGCATGTTTTTCAGGAAATTAGCATGGGTAATGGAACTTGCAGGGGTCGCGTGCGAGCATTTGTGGGATACCTTCTTTTGGACGGTTGTGTTGTCATAATAATTTTAGACATTTATATATAATGGTTTTAGTATTAAACAATTAACTAATGTTGAACGGATTTGGTTGTTTAATGAAAGTTCCCGCTTAGCTTTAATTAATGCTCGTGTGACCGTTTGTGCTTGGAAATCTTTCGAAGTCGCACCTCGCATTTCCGCCTTGGCGGGGTGTGACAATTATTTACATTGCACTTTACATAAGAATTATATGTTTTTAACAATAAAGAGTTGATGACTTTATGCTAGTTTTAGATGGTAACTTTTATGTTCGTTATTCTTGTCATATAATTTATAGTTATTTTTTCTATTTATAACCAGTAAATGTATGTTGGTATAACAGTTGGTATAACAGTTTGTCTACTATGTTGGTAGGAAAATTCAAGGAGTTCAATTCGAGCTTTAATTTTAATGCCAAAAGTTTTTGAATTTGTTGATCTCACCTTTACAGATCCACAGTAGAGGCTTTTCAAGAGCAATGATTTGATGCTATTAGAAGTTTTTAGAAAAAAAACACTTTCTCATTCATGCAGGCGGCAGCAAACGAGTTCACAATTTTGTAACACAAAGATTTGCAGGTCTAAGGAGTGGGGTCCCAATCGAGTTTGCAAAACTCCTATTGAAGGTTTCATCAGAATTATCTAACACTTTCAACTATTGTACGTCTAAGACAGATCAATAACTTATGCTCTTTAACTTTGTTGAATATGCAGGTATAATCAAGTGTGGTATCAATGGTGGTTCAACATATCAGGTTGATACTGCCTTGATACCTTATATTTAGATTAATATTTTTTTATTAATTATGCGAGGTATAATGCTTATGTGTTCATTGGTATTGATAATTGCCAACTAATTAGAGCACATGGGAGCTTGTCTAATTTTTCAATATTAATGTAATTTGTAATCACTTAAAATGGCTACATCGTATAAAAAAAAAACTTCGATTGGTGTCTTAAGTGTCTCAAAGGTCAAAAATTGTTATATGTACTTTGAAGTCAAGGTTAGTTCTTTGGTTTGTACTCTACTGATCATATATTTGTGTGCATTTAGTAGTGAAATCATTACTATTGTTTCTTAAGTAATGCATACTATTTGTGGTGTTTTTAATAGAAACCGAGGCTCTCATAATGCAGCAGTTCAGGTCAGTTTGGTCCAAACTTGATCCTTAAATATAAAAGTTCTAGATTTGGTGAATATTAATTGGTAAACTGTTTACTGGGGGGGGGGGGGGGGGGGGCAAGTCCAGATTACTTACAGGTGATCAAAACTGAACAATGATTTTTTTTTTTAATTAAGACTATATACCTCTCTTCCATAGCCAACGCGGGTGGATTTGATAGGGGTTCTTAGCTAGGTTAACTCGAGACTTATATCCTTACACTTTGGGACACATAAAGTGGTGGAACATACCTATGCAGCTTCAAAAACTTGATAGTAGAAATGGTTCGAAGAGTACAATACGCTATCATTGAGCGTGGCTTGTATTTGGATTCTTCATCCGGTCGACTTGAGACTTCGCGGCTTATACATTGGGATGCGGAAAAAGGTTGGATATCTAAAGATATGGCTACAACATATGTAAGTTTACTTTTTCTTTTCTACCGCTAAGTATTCATTATTTGGTAAAAAGTTAGTTTATTGTATTTGTTTTCTTTTTTTTTTCTTAAAAGGAAGAAATGATAAAGTTGAGAAACCGGCATGCCTTGGAATCAATAGGTGACTAGTTGTTGGGTCTGCTGAACCGGAGAAGAACATATGAAGTGAAAAGCCAAAACATACTAAACATCTGATCCACAATAAAACAGTATTTTGCACATAAGATCCTCCCAAAAGACTGTTGACACTAACAACTGTTATTCCCTAACAACTGCTGTACAAACTGCTGTCTACAAGATCTGTTGAAGAAACGTCTGTTGAGCCAAAGGTCTGAAGATACAAGGTATGTTGGAGCCAACATCACTTAGGCTCCAACAGTTGATTCAAGCATCAGAGTTTATCCCATCAGTTGTTTAATCATCAGAGTTTTCCTATGTAACAGTGTTTGTATAGGGCAAATGTTATATGTTGTTATATCTGTTAGATGTCACTATCTTAGGTGATGTCAGCCTTAGGTCATACAGAGATGTGAGTGATTGGGCTGAGGGGGAGATTGTAAAATTGTACTGTAATCTGTGATGGCTTATGAAAAGTACTTGTTAAAAGCAATTGTCTTATTTGTTATGATTTAAAGTTTACATTTTCGCTGCACTTTCCATTATTATTCATCTTCATTACTATTTCTTTTATTAATCATCATAACAAATCAAACTCAGATCCTAACAATTGGTATCAGAGCTTGGTTAATTAAATCCAATCTAATTAATCAATTTAATATAAACATATCAGCTCAAATTTATTGATATCGCTTTGTTTGTCGGATTGAAAACTGAGTAAAAGTTTATTTACGCTCAAAGTTTTTTAAACACACTCTGTTTTATAAACAATCAGATAATGGCTTCAATCAATCATGATCCATACAACACTGGCACGAATAACAAGCCACCGATGCTTGTCAGATCTGAATACAATATCTGGCAACATCGGATGAGCCATGTTCTAGCTCAACAGAACACTGGGTGCCGGAAGTCAGTTAGCTTCGGACCACATGTTCAGATGGTGCCGAGTAGCGAAGATCCCAAGGTTCAAGAGCCAAAGAAACTAGAAAACTACTTTGAGAAAGATTTTCAGAAATTTGAGTTAGATGCCAAAGCCTTCAGTATTGTGGCCATGACTCTACCAAATGATATCTATGCTGGGCTGTTACACTGTAACAGTGCAAAGGAGTTGTGGGATGCTTTGAAAGAACAATTCGGTGGGACTGAGGAGGTTATTGAAAACAACCGTGAAATATTAAATCAACAATATGAAACATTCAGTCATGTGAAGGGAGAGTCATTAACTCAACAATTTGAGAGGTTTAATTGTTTAATTAGTGAACTAAAACTGGTGGGTCTAACTTATCCAAACTCAACATTGAACCATAGACTTTTAAGATCACTACCAGATAAATGGGACACTATTGCAATTGTTATGAGAAACTCAACTGGTTTTAAGGACTTATCTCTAACCCAGCTTCATGGTAAGCTCTTGACCTATGAGAGAGAGCTTAACCAGAAAAAAAAGCTTTAGGATTCTAGAAAAGTGTCTGATGATTATGTGTTTGGTAATACAACACTTTTGGGTCAAGATGAGATGCCTGGTAGCAGTAAGGATCAGAGTTATGATCATTTTATTGACATAACATCTGGTTTTAACTCTGATTCCTATTCACCCAACTATGCTTTTGCAGCAAGTGGTGATATCCAAGCATCTAACAACATGTCTTTTGAGTATAATGACCTTCAATATTTTGATCCCTTGGACTTAGAAGAAATGGATATTCTACACCAACTGGCTCTGCTCAGTGTTAGAACTAACAATTTCTATAAGAAAGCTGGCAGAAGATATCTAGGTTTACATGGTGGGTCAAAAGTGGGGTTGGATAAATCTAAAATTAAGTATTACAAATGTCATAGAATGGGTCATTTTGCTAGGGAATGTAGGAGTCAAAATGGAACACCTATGATTACCTATCCAAATCAAAGGCTTCAGACAAACACTTATCAGTATTCCCAAAATACCCCTGGACCAAATGTGCAAAACACTGCTCACTTTGCACAGTCCTCATCTACTGTTCCTGTCCACTATGTCCAAACCACTGTTCCACAGATTCAATATGTTCAAACCCCTGTTGCTTAGGCTCAAATGCCACTAGTTTCTACTCCACACTCTGCCCCTGCAGATACCAGTCAACAAAGTCAACAGAGCTTTTTCACACAAGGCTTTGTTGATTGGAGCAGTTTACCAGATGAGCTAACAGATGAGAACTTTGCTCTTGTTGCCAAATCTGAAAATGAACCAAAAAATTTCTGTTTCATGGCTTTGGAAACAATTGTTGAAGAGGTTGAATCTGAGGAAGTGGTTTCTGAGTCTGAAAATGTGACTAATGATGTTGTTGATACAGTTGTTTCAGTTGAAAAGTCTGAAGAAGAGGCTGTGAATCTCTTAGATCCATGGAGTGAAAATGATTGTGAGTGCAAGTGTGATTGTGCATTGATAGCTGCTGCTAAGGTATCTCCTCAAATCTTAAATGATTTATGTTCAAACAAATGTGTAATAGCATTTGCAAACATTAAAGAGCTGAATGAAAATCTTAGAAAGAAAATTTTAGAGGATGAAATTTAGTTTGAAAAACTCACAAAAGAGTTAAAATCAAAATTAACTGAAAAGGAATCTGAAATTGTAGGATTGATTTCGAGCTAAATCTGATTTTGATGAACAAATAAAGATGAACACACACAAATAATCAATAAAACCCACTAGATGATTTGCGTAAGATGATAATACAATGATAGCCCCCAAATCTCTTGGATGTGTGTTGCCAAAAACCCTAATCTATCATTCTATTTATAGCCTAAACACACTTAGGCTAATTACATTTAGGTCCCTAGAGTTAACCAATTACTAAAAGACTCACTAAATAAGAAAACATTCTAAAGTAATATATATATTTTGTATAGACAAAATATATTTATTTAGCTGTAGCGTCATTCTCGATCATAACTTGAGCTTAACTCGTTTATCTATTATCCGGATTTCTCGAGTCGCCTTTCATGTTAAATGCGAGTCGTTTGACTTTGACTTTCGTTGACCGAACTTTGACTTGTTGACTTTAACTTGTTGATAACATTAGACTACCAAATTTAGACCCAACAATCTCCCCCTTAGTCTAATGTTATCAAACTCTTGTATCATCTTCAGAACCGTCAATTTCTACATACCGTGATCATCTAATTTGGCAAAGCTTCAGTCTCAAATTTAGTACCCAACAATACTCCCCCTAGACTGATGCTTTCAAAATTTTCTTTCCTGAAGGTGTTCTTGTCATTTTGTTCTTTGAGTACTCATATCTTACAACTCCCCTTTTTGTATGCATCATCTTTGACAATCAAGAACAAACTTTTTCAACTCTCGGTAGCCTGAGTGGTTTAAAAGACGTAGGAGGTGGATTCCTAACTCGGTGTCTTCTGCAGACTTGAGAAAATTGGTGCTTTGGTTTGGTATCTTGCTCAACTGATGATCGGCCATCATTGCAGCAAATAGTCAAAGAAACCTAACCACAATCACAAACACAACTCCAAAATTTCTTTAGACAAATTCCATATAGAGACAAAACCGTATTCATCTGTGGTGTGCAATCAAGCAAGTATCTCAAACGGCTTGAGACACAAATAATGTGACATGGAAGACCTAAAAACAACTGTACACAAATAAAGTTTTTTTTTTTTTTTTTTGGATTTTAGTTTATTTTTAAATAGCCATCAACCTTCGAGATATAGAAGGGATCAGATATGGGATCACACTAACTTGAAAAGCCTAGCCACGCTTCAACTTTCTTGAGGATAGCTACAACCCAAGAACGATTGTCGGTATGTTTGTCTTCTTAAGTTCATGCCTCTCGTCTTTCAACATACGTTTGGTGATGAGATTAACATGTTTTTGGTAATATTGACGAAATTTTTGTGGACCCCACTTGTGTTAGGTATAAGCCTACCAATCCTCAAGGTTTATCGAGATTTAATGATGAGAGCTTCAGGTCTATGTTTCCATAAGCAGAGAAGATGATCATTATCTCAATCAGATGATGAGAGCTTCAGGTCTATGTTTCCATAAGCAGAGAAGTTGATCATCTGATTGTTGAGCTATTTATATAAATTTGCACGTCACTAACATTGCGTGTCTTTTGCTGCTCACTTGATTTGTTGGCCCCGCATTGGTAGCCTGCACTCTTAGGTGTCTTTTGAATATATATGCACAAAATTTTCTGTGTCTTTTAATCTCTCAACCTATGTATGACCAGACTCAGCTTGTGCAGACCTAAAACACAGTGGGAATCCAGCTTTCCTTGTAGATTTACTATTATTCACCTGATAGCAGTTTACTCAACTTGAAGGCTGAACCTACCGACACATCATTAACTTGTAGATGTAATGTCCTTCAGATCCTATTCATATGCAGACATAAACAAGTTAGTTCCTATCATTTCCCATATATGATTAGAATTATTTGCAATAATCACATCCCACGGTTGAGAAAGTATTTTAATACTCCCCGTAAACCTTTTATTTTTGTACATCTCTTTTTTTTTAAAATAAATCTTAAAAAAATATATATTTACAAAAATAAAGTTTTCCATATCAGGCACATGTAACCATATGTTAGCAATAAAATATGTGTGTGACAACGGTGTCGATTGTGCAATCGGATTAGATACCATAACCAAACCTGTGAGATTTCTGCTCCAAATCTATTTTTGGAACAACCACTATTAGTAACCGGTGTTACTAACAGTCCTCCATGGCAGTTCCTGCATTCCTGAATAAATGAGTTAGAGAATGGAACCTAGGCCATCGTGGTCTTGGTTTGTCCTTTTGCATCAATGTAAGTAACTTCTTGAAACACCATACCATTCCCCCCATTAGTTTCTTGTTCAACTTTTGGTTTGATTCGCCAAACCTGTTTTGGTTCAAAAATTTTGTTTGTGAAAGATTTAATTTTTGAAACATTTTTTTGTTTAAGACCTGGAGGAATAGATTGTGGTTTTGATGCTTTGGTCCTATTCATCTTTGAATCACGTGAAACCGGTTTCACATGTGGAGATCTTGTTGGAATATGTGTCATCCAAACTTTCAAAGATGTGTGCATTTTATCCTTTGATCCGGAGAAGCAATCCGCATTGCCTTTTCCGTCTGGATTGTGTCGTTCTGGACATTGCTTGAGCACATGACCTTCTTTACCACACATAAAGCAAGCTTTGAATGGCTTTTGATGCTTTATTGTCCCGTGTGAAGCAACTGGGGATGTAGATTGGTTTGAGCTTGATTCAGTTTGTTGAGAAGCATTGAGTTTTACAACACCTTTTGACTCTCTGATCTTTGACCCTTTATGATTTTGATTTATCATTGATTCATCATTTGAGCTTGAGCAATCTTCTACAAACAGATCTTCTTCCAGTGGATCTTGATTGACTCGACTCCCAGTGCCATTTGAGGTTGTTGGTGCTTGAGCATCCATTGGTACTTGATTTTCACCTTTTTCATTAGAATTTGACATGGTGGACTCTGAATCATTTGAGGTTTCTCATTCTCTAGATGAACAAAACTCCGAATCACTTTGTGAATCATCGTTGCATGATGTTGACGGAGTAAACTCTGGAATTTCTTCTGTTCAGAACTTTCCAAACCTGTTATTTTCAAAAGCAGGCACAAAAACAGGTGGAGCACAAACAGTTTTATCATCACAAAATGCAGATTTTAAATTAGACAAACATCAGAACGTAAGATAGCTTTCTGCCTATCGCAAACATTTACCACACTATTCGAATCAAGATTAGCTGTAACACCCCAACCGATGGCGGAATCATCGAGGTGCCACGTAGTGACGATTGTTCAAAAGCACATGGTACTAAAATGTAAATATTATTGAATAAACCAAAATTGTCTTACATGATAATGGAAATTACATTGTCTAAATGAAATGTAAATATTGAAATGACTGAATTAAAATAAAGCACTAAATGTCTCTTGCTAAAGCATTAGATCAAACTGCACCTGAAACATGTACAAAAATAGGTTTGGTCAACATAAGAAATGTTGGTGAGCATTCCTAGTTTTGATATATATAGTAAGTTAAAAAGATATACAATTCAAGTGCATGCTACAGTGCAAATATGTAAACTATGTATCATACAAATGAGCGAAATCAACCCTGTGACTGTATAATGTACTGTATGAACGGTGGTGTACTCATCCAATAAATGGGTGATAACTTAACAATGGCCACGGATTCTCCGATGAAAAAGGGGGAGAATCAATCTAGGCGGGTTGTCAATCCAAATAGCGCTATCCAATGTTAAGGTCGGCTTGTACCATGTTAATGATTTCACTAAGTACGAATGTAATCCACATGTAATGTCTAAGCATAAAGCACGTTGTAAGCAATGCACATAGTACTAGAATTGTATTGTAAAAGTGTAAACTTGTATTTGAAATTGTAATAGTGTACATGTAACACCCCAAAAATGTATAAAAGCAAAAAGGGGTAGGAATACTCACTGTCTATGTAATAGCTTGAAATTGAACTTGGACAACGAAATATGAGTTGGAATTATCCCAAAGAATCAACCTAAAGAAATTTGATAATGTGTAAGGGAATAACTCTAGGATACATGAAATTCTAGGGTTTCGAATTGGGGATAAACGTTTATTTGATTAATAAACAAATTGTTTATTAAATATAAGAAATTTAATAAATAAATAAATAAATAAAAGTCTCTTTGTAAAATTTTAAGTTAAATATAGTCACAACATAAGATTTTGATTATGAAAATAATTTTTATAAAATTATTTTCTTGAAAATAGAATACTTAATTTAATTATTTCAAATTGTCAAAATATGACTTTAATATCTAAAAATATTAAAATTAAAGAATTTTCTGAATTAAAAATTGTATTTCAGTTCTAGATAGTTAGAAATAATTTATATAAAATTTTGGTGCAAAAATATTGAAAAATGAATTTATTATGATTTATTTATGATTAAAACTAACAAAAATTAATTAAAAATATAAAATAAACGGTTTTTCTGAAATAAAAATATTTTCTGGAATGTTTAAGAACATACAAGTTTAGGATAATTTTTGTGAGATTTAATAAAATCGTTTAGATATTTTTATAGAATTTAATAAATATAAATGAATAAACTTGTATTATTAATAATATATATTAAATAAATTATTTTTGAAAAACTAAAATTTGGGTGATGAACTTTATCATTTGAAGATCATATGATAATGTTTGTAGAATTTATAAAGCACTTTTAGTATTTAAAACTGATTTTAAAAGATTAAATATGTTAAGTATATATATAAAATGGCAAAAAAAAATATATGTTGGTTATGGGAATCGAACCCGGGCCTCTGGCCGGTTCGGGTTTTATCACAAGCGTGGCCACCAACTGAGCCACACCCTGAGAACGGAATATATTGGATTTAAATGTGTTAATGGTTTAATTGAAAAAAAAAGGAAAGAAAATAAAGGGTGTGTGTGGGATTCGAACCTGGCCAAGAGGCCGGTTCGTTCCCTGGTCTACGCGTGCAAACCAACTGAGCTGCTCAGTTGGTTGTGTTTTATTCTCTTCAAATTAATTATATACGAATCTGATTCAATGTGTTCTTCCCTAATTATTATCAAACCGTGCCCTAATTTCCAAATCAACACAATTGGTGATCATTAGCCCCTGAATATTTGGGGCTAATGATCACAAGGTGCCGAAGGTTATAACCCACAAAAAAAAGACTTACAATTAACGCGTGGTCGGGTTCTGCGAGTTCGAACAAGGAGACGCACCAAACGCGATTAAAACAGTTTCAATAGTGGTTTTAGAACAGAAATTGAGTGTAAGGAAGTGATTATCGGCGAGTAAGGATGGTGTAGGGGGGTTCAATTTATAGTAGGAGGCTCGGATTGAAGATTTGGTAAACTTTGACTCGGCTTGAATGTTGACGCGGATAATTGGCTCTATTTTGGAAGGTTTTGACTGGATTGATGTGTAATAAGGGTGCGACTCAGTCAATGGCATCAATTCCCTTCCTTAATCAGATCAATTAACGCGTTTATTGGGTTGATGATGATGATGATCACGCGTCAGTTGACTTCCAGAAGTCAACTGTTCTGTTTTCCATCTTTGTATATAATTGTTATCAAGTGGGTTTCTAAACAAAAGATGGGTGTAGCCTAGTGGTTTGATGTGTGTGTATGTAATGACTCGGCTTGGGACGCGGGTTCGAATCCCGTCCCAAGCATTTATTTTTTTTTTTACAATGTTTCATCTATAATATTATTATTATTATCTTATATTATGATTAAACGAACCCGTATGTATCACATAATATTTTTTAAACGTTCGAGAATAAGAAAAATGTCACATTTTATTAATTGTGGTATAACGTACATATAATTATAAGAGAAATACAACGAAAGGTGACGGATGTCACAGCATCCCCTACTTTTAGAAATTTCGTCCCGAAATTCCTTCAAGTGGTAGTCTCTGGAAAAAGATGAGGATACTTTGACATCATTTGGTCCTCGCGCTCCCAAGTAAACTCTGGGCCTCGTTTGGATTCCCAACGAACTTTGACAATAGGAATTCGGCTTCGCTTAAGCGTCTTGACATCTCGATCCATAATCTCCACAGGTTTCTCTATGAAGCGCATCGATTCGTCAATCTGGATATCCTCCAAAGGAACATGGAGGTTATCTTCAGCCAAACACTTCTTGAGATTAGAAACATGAAACGTTGGATGAACATTATTGAGCTCTGGTGGTAAATCGAGCTTGTAAGCCACCTTCCCAACTCGCTCAAGGATCTTAAAAGGGCCTACGAACCGTGGTGCAAGTTTCCCTTTCTTTCCAAACCGAAATACACCCTTCCAAGGTGAAACCTTGAGAAGTACCATGTCTCCGACTTGAAATTTTAGAGGCTTGCGCCTTTGATCGGCATAGCTCTTCTGTCTGCTTCGAGCAACTTGTAAGTTCTCACGAATGCGAAAAATTTTGTCTGTCGTTTCCTGTATTAGTTCGGGACCGGTGATTTGTGTTTCACCAACCTCGCTCCAACACACAGGGGAACGACATTTGCGACCATAAAGTGCCTCAAACGGTGCCATGTTAATACTGGAATGGTAGCTGTTATTATACGAGAACTCAACCAAGGGTAAGTGCGTGTCCCAATTACCACCAAAGTCGATGATGCACGCTCGAAGCATATCCTCCAATGTTTGGATGGTTCGTTCAGTTTGACCATCCGTCTGTGGATGATAAGCCGTGCTAAGATTCAGTTGTGTACCAAGTGCGGACTGAAATGTCTGCCAAAAGCGAGAAGTAAACCAGCTATCACGATCGGAAATAATGTCTAGAGGAATACCATGACGGCTGACAATCTCACTGATGTAGATCTTAGCCAGTTTCTCAGCTGTGTAGGTTTCACGAATGGGTAGGAAGTGAGCAGATTTGGTCAAACGATCGACGATAACCCAGATACTGTCATGTCCACGAGTGGTGCGTGGAAGTTTCGTGATGAAGTCCATAGCAATGTTCTCCCACTTCCACACTGGAATTTCTGGTTGCACAAGTAAACCAGATGGACGTTGGTGCTCAGCTTTGACCTTGGAACAAGTAAGGCATTTAGCCACATAAAGAGCTATGTCCTTCTTCATATCGGGCCACCAATACAAAGTAAGCAGATCCTGATACATCTTATCTGCACCAGGGTGAATGGAGTAACGAGACTTATGGGACTCGTCCATGAGGAAGGTACGCAGGTTGTCACGATCAGGGATCCAAAGGCGGTTCATGAAGTAAAGTAAACCATTTTTGGTTTCCAACTGATTTTCGGCTCCACACGACATTTCTTCGTACATGTTGCCCTCAGTAACAGAGACATGTTGGGCTTCAATGTTGCGGAGTTTTATATCAGACTGGACCTGAGCACAATAAAGCTGGGCATGACCTTTACGACTAAGAGCATCGGCCACAACATTCGCCTTGCCAGGATGGTAGCGAATATCGCAGTCGTAGTCGTTTAACAACTCGACCCATCGTCGTTGTCGTATATTCAGATCTTTCTGGTTGAAAATATGTTGAAGACTCTTGTGGTCAGTGAAGATCACACATTTTGTACCATATAAATAGTGCCGCCAAATCTTAAGTGCGAAAACGACCGCCCCGAGCTCAAGATCATGGGTAGTGTAATTTTTCTCATGGTTTTTCAGTTGTCGTGATGCATATGCTATAACCTTGCCTCGTTGCATGAGAACACAACCAAGGCCTTGGTTAGAGGCATCACAGTAAACCACGAAATCCTCATTGCCGTTAGGTAAAGTGAGGATTGGAGCATCACACAGTTTCTGCTTCAAAGTCTGGAATGCTTCTTCCTGACTGGGTCCCCATACATAAGGTTTATCCTTATGGGTCAAGGAAGTGAGAGGTAAAGCAATCTTGGAGAAGTTGAGAATAAACCGACGATAGTAACCCGCTAAGCCAAGAAAAGAGCGAATTTCCGTGGGAGACTTGGGTGTAATCCAATTCTTAACAGCCTCAATCTTAGCTGGATCCACGTGTATACCCTTATCACTGATAATGTGTCCCAAAAATTGAACTTCCTTAAGCCAGAATTCACACTTGGAGAATTTGGCATGCAGTTGTTCATTCTTCAAAAGCCTCAAAATTTGTCTAAGGTGTTGCTCGTGGGCTGATTTGGTTTTAGAGTAAATGAGAATGTCATCGATGAAAACGATTACGAACTTATCCAAGAAGGGTTTGCACACGCGATTCATGAGATCCATGAAGACAGCGGGTGCATTCGTTAGTCCAAAAGGCATAACTATGAACTCATAGTGCCCATAGCGTGTACGGAAAGCTGTCTTGGGAATATCGTCTTCATGAACTCGAAGTTGGTGATATCCCGAACGAAGATCGATCTTTGAGAAGCAAGTCGAACCTTGAAGTTGATCAAAGAGGTCATCAATGCGAGGTAGAGGGTACCGGTTTTTGATGGTGAGTTTATTCAACTCCCGATAATCAATACACATACGGAAAGATCCATCCTTCTTCTTTACAAATAAGACTGGAGCTCCCCAAGGTGATGCACTGGGACGAATGAAACCCTTGTCTGCCAACTCTTGGAGTTGACTCGCAAGTTCTTGCATCTCGGAAGGTGCAAGGCGGTATGGAGATTTAGCAACGGGCGTAGCACCAGGTACAAGATCAATACGAAATTCAACAGGACGCACTGGTGGTAGTCCAGGTAAGTCATCAGGAAAGACCTCTGGAAATTCACGAACAACAGGAACATCTTGAATACTCTTGTCTTTACCTTTCTTTTCCACAATATGGGCCAAGAAAGCTACGTATTTCTTGCGTAGATATTTCTGTGCTCGAGTGCAAGACATAAGTTTAAGACCACTGGATGGTTTCTCACCATAAACCCGTAAAAAGTCACCCGATGCGAGAGGAAACCGAATGAATTTCTCAAAGCAGACAACTTCGGCATGATGTTTAGAAAGCCAATCCATACCCACGATAACATCAAAGCTTCCCAATTTCATGGGTATAAGATCAATGGTGAAGTCATGTTCGTTAAGGCTAAGAGTACAACCCTGGATGATAGAATCGATCGAGATGGGTTTACCATCCGCGACCTCGACAGTGAAAGGCGCTCCTAATCTAGAGCGAGTGTGAGATAATAAAGGTTTGAATGCTAACGACACAAAACTTTTATCCGCACCAGTATCAAATAAAATTGAAGCATAACGACCATCAAGTAAAAACGTACCATTCACCACATCATTTGCTTCCTGGGCTTCTGCTGCATTGATGTTGAAAGCCCTACCACGAGCCACTGGGTTTGCTGCACGGTTTGCTGGGACAAGTGCTGGACATTGATTTCTAAGATGATTTGGATCACCACAATTGAAGCAAGCTCGACCATATGCTATAGGTTGTGGGTTTTGGCGAGCTGGTTGAGGGTTGGCTGGTTGAGGGTTAACAGGTTGAGCATTAATTGGTTGAGGTCGAAACATAGATCGACATGTGGCAGCTACATGACCGTACCTACCACAGGTGGTACAGTGGCGACAAGGAAAATTTGCGGGGTGATGGTACTGACAGGTGGCACACCTGGGTAAGTTTCCACTATAAACCTTCTTAACACGAGGAGCCTGAGCCATTGGAGCCTGGGTTATTGGAGTCTGAGTTACTGGGGCTACAACAGCATAGTTTCTACCCCTGGACTTCCGCTTCCTAGTGTTGGAATCGGTATTGTCTACAGCAACTCTTGATGATTCAGTAGTAGGGGTGGGGGTCTTCTCAGCTGGTTTCTTGGTTCCTTTCCTAACCAAATTTCCCTTTTTGACGTGCTTGTCAGTCAAGGAGGCTGCAAGCTGGATGGCTTCTTCCACCGTAGTGGGTCTGCTTCCAGTGACTACATCTTGAATTAGATCAGGCAAACCCTCAATATATTTCTCGATTGCTCGAGAGACCGGGGTAACCATGTGTGGAACCAAAATACTGAGCTCACGATATCGAGTGTTGTACGCAAGATTTTCACCACTGTCTTGTTTCAACCCATGGAACTCTTCCTCTAGTTTCCTCATTTCGTTCCTAGGGCAGAATTTGGCAATCATAAGTTCCTTGACCTCAGCCCAAGACAAGGATAGAGCAACATCAGCGCCCCGATTACGCTTTTCACCATTCCACCAGGTCAATGCCCCCTTTTGAAGGACACTGGTAGCATAGCGAACGCGGAGGTTATCAGGACACTCGCTGTTCACGAAGGTACTTTCCATACTTTCAAACCATTGGAGGAGGCCAGTAGCACCCTCCTCCCCAGTAAACTTCGTGGGGTTGCATGAGTTGAAGTGTTTGAATGTACACCGGGATTGAGTTGCACCCTCTGTGTTGGTACTGTTGCTGTTTTGGGTTAACTCATTAACAATATTTGGAATCACTGCAGCAATTTGCTCAGCGACAAGAGAAGCAAGGCGACGATCAGAACGTTGTCCAGAAGCACGAACAGTGCGTTGGCTAGCATCACGGAGCATACGGCGAGCAGGCATCTACAAGGCAGTCAATGAAAAATTATGAGATTAATAAATGTAAGTGTATAATTGCATAAGGATTATGAACACAAGATATTGTATGTGAAATAGAAGTATATCATTTGAAATATTTGTATAACATGTTTGGATTGCCCTTGTCTAGCTATAAAGCCCAACAAGAACGTTGACTTTTCAAAGAAATTAAGCCCAATGGTGATCAAAGAAGACATGCTTTAGCCTATAAGTGGACACTCACTCCAGGAATCCCCAGGTAAGCATAACAGGTCCGTAAATGGATTTATGCGCTATGCTTGCCTATGCCAGAAAACCCAGTGTACAGGCATCCACCCTTCCAGATTGCACGTGTTCTTTTTCACACTCATTAAAGTTCAACAACTTTGAAGGAGCAAAAATAAGAGTAGGCATTATGCCTAAGAGTGTCTTCATGAAAGGTACTGCTCCCGCTCCATGATGTTGTAGTCCTTCCACTCCTTGTAGGACACCATCTCTATACACCATGATGAAAGATGAGGAGAAATGGAGAAGAAAGGGGAAAGATTGAGGAAGGAAAGTGGAGGGTAATGAGGGGAATGATAAATTAGGAAATGTTGTACCTGAAAGTTGAAATTCGGTTATAGTCTAGGCTAAAAGGCATTCTAATAACCTAATTCCCTATAACCATGGCTCTGATACCAATCTGTAACACCCCAACCGATGGCGGAATCATCGAGGTGCCATGTAGTGACGATTGTTCAAAAGCACATGGTACTAAAATGTAAATATTATTGAATAAACCAAAATTTTTTTACATGATAATGGAAATTACATTGTCTAAATGAAATGTAAATATTGAAATGACTGAATTAAAATAAAGCACTAAATGTCTCTTGCTAAAGCATTAGATCAAACTGCACCTGAAACATGTACAAAAATAGGTTTGGTCAACATAAGAAATGTTGGTGAGCATTCCTAGTTTTGATATATATAGTAAGTTAAAAAGATATACAATTCAAGTGCATGCTACAGTGCAAATATGTAAACTATGTATCATACAAATGAGCGAAATCAACCCTGTGACTGTATAATGTACTGTATGAACGGTGGTGTACTCATCCAATAAATGGGTGATAACTTAACAATGGCCACGGATTCTCCGATGAAAAAGGGGGAGAATCAATCTAGGCGGGTTGTCAATCCAAATAGCGCTATCCAATGTTAAGGTCGGCTTGTACCATGTTAATGATTTCACTAAGTACGAATGTAATCCACATGTAATGTCTAAGCATAAAGCACGTTGTAAGCAATGCACATAGTACTAGAATTGTATTGTAAAAGTGTAAACTTGTATTTGAAATTGTAATAGTGTACATGTAACACCCCAAAAATGTATAAAAGCAAAAAGGGGTAGGAATACTCACTGTCTATGTAATAGCTTGAAATTGAACTTGGACAACGAATTATGAGTTGGAATTATCCCAAAGAATCAACCTAAAGAAATTTGATAATGTGTAAGGGAATAACTCTAGGATACATGAAATTCTAGGGTTTCGAATTGGGGATAAACGTTTATTTGATTAATAAACAAATTGTTTATTAAATATAAGAAATTTAATAAATAAATAAATAAATAAAAGTCTCTTTGTAAAATTTTAAGTTAAATATAGTCACAACATAAGATTTTGATTATGAAAATAATTTTTATAAAATTATTTTCTTGAAAATAGAATATTTAATTTAATTATTTCAAATTGTCAAAATATGACTTTAATATCTAAAAATATTAAAATTTTAGATATTAATATTTTAAGTAAAATTTTAAGTTAAATATAGTCACAACATAAGATTTTGATTATGAAAATAATTTTTATAAAATTATTTTCTTGAAAATAGAATATTTAATTTAATTATTTCAAATTGTCAAAATATGACTTTAATATCTAAAAATATTAAAATTAAAGAATTTTCTGAATTAAAAATTGTATTTCAGTTCTAGATAGTTAGAAATAATTTATATAAAATTTTGGTGCAAAAATATTGAAAAATGAATTTATTATGATTTATTTATGATTAAAATTAACAAAAATTAATTAAAATTATAAAATAAACGGTTTTTCTGAAATAAAAATATTTTCTGGAATGTTTAAGAACATACAAGTTTAGGATAATTTTTGTGAGATTTAATAAAATCGTTTAGATATTTTTATAGAATTTAATAAATATAAATGAATAAACTTGTATTATTAATAATATATATTAAATAAATTATTTTTGAAAAACTAAAATTTGGGTGATGAACTTTATCATTTGAAGATCATATGATAATGTTTGTAGAATTTATAAAGCACTTTTAGTATTTAAAACTGATTTTAAAAGATTAAATATGTTAAGTATATATATAAAATGGCAAAAAAAAATATATGTTGGTTATGGGAATCGAACCCGGGCCTCTGGCCGGTTCGGGTTTTATCACAAGCGTGGCCACCAACTGAGCCACACCCTGAGAACGGAATATATTGGATTTAAATGTGTTAATGGTTTAATTGAAAAAAAAAGGAAAGAAAATAAAGGGTGTGTGTGGGATTCGAACCTGGCCAAGAGGCCAGTTCGTTCCCTGGTCTACGCGTGCAAACCAACTGAGCTGCTCAGTTGGTTGTGTTTTATTCTCTTCAAATTAATTATATACGAATCTGATTCAATGTGTTCTTCCCCAATTATTATCAAACCGTGCCCTAATTTCCAAATCAACACAATTGGTGATCATTAGCCCCTGAATCTTTGGGGCTAATGATCACAAGGTGCCGAAGGTTATAACCCACAAAAAAAAAGACTTACAATTAACGCGTGGTCGGGTTCTGCGAGTTCGAACAAGGAGACGCACCAAACGCGATTACAACAGTTTCAATAGTGGTTTTAGAACAGAAATTGAGTGTAAGGAAGTGATTATCGGCGAGTAAGGATGGTGTAGGGGGGGTTCAATTTATAGTAGGCGGCTCGGATTGAAGATTTGGTAAACTTTGACTCGGCTTGAATGTTGACGCGGATAATTGGCTCTATTTTGGAAGGTTTTGACTGGATTGATGTGTAATAAGGGCGCGACTCAGTCAATGGCATCAATTCCCTTCCTTAATCAGATCAATTAACGCGTTTATTGGGTTGATGATGATGATGATCACGCGTCAGTTGACTTCCAGAAGTCAACTGTTCTGTTTTCCATCTTTGTTTATAATTGTTATCAAGTGGGTTTCTAAACAAAAGATGGGTGTAGCCTAGTGGTTTGATGTGTGTGTGTATGTAATGACTCGGCTTGGGACGCGGGTTCGAATCCCGTCCCAAGCCTTTATTTTTTTTTTTACAATGTTTCATCTATAATATTATTATTATTATTATCTTATATTATGATTAAACGAACCCGTATGTATCAGAGAATATTTTTTAAACGTTCGAGAATAAGGAAAATGTCACATTTTATTAGTTGTGGTATAACGTACATATAATTATAAGAGAAATACAACGAAAAGTGACGGATGTCACATTAGCTCTAGGTCTAGTAAAATCATCAGAATTCAAAACATTTTGAGTATTTTCATTATTCCAAATAAACCAATTAACTGTAGAGTAACTGGCTCCTGGGTGACCCAACCCCAAAGTCTTTCCACTACAACTGTCATCATCTTCAACCGCTGCCTTTTGTGTCACTTCTGCATTGCTTTTAATCATATTAGTACTAGACTCAAGTTTGGCACATTCCTTTTCACACAGATCATTTTTAGGATAAGGTTTTGGAATTGGTATGTATTCACTTTTGCTCAGGGGTAAAAATAAAGATCATTCGATCCAATTTTTTTCCTTATATCCAATTCCATCTTTAACAAAAGATTGCCTTGAACAATCCACTAGATCAGCTTGAGCCTTCTTGCTTACATTCCATTTGTCTATAATAATTTGAAGATGATTTGTTTCATTTCTTGATTTTTCTAACTTTTCTGTTAAATCATTTATTAAAAAATCTTTTCTAAGGACAAATTCTTTAAGAGTTTGCATTTCAGCGAGAGTTGCATTTAACTTTCGTTGATATGCCAACTCATTTTCTTTCATTTCATTGTTGATTTTTTGAATATCATCTCTTTCTCTTAAAACTTTTCGATTGTGAGACAAACAGTAAGCAACTTCTGTGACACACCTTGGTATGCACAGTTTTGTTTTAATTTCGAGAGGAATGCTTTTTACCACATCCTTCTCCGCATGATCTTTGTTTGATTCCTCATTCACAGCTTTACATGTCATGTTGCCTTGTCTAGGCTTGCTTCTTTCGGTCTTTTCAGCAATCAATGTTTCTTCCACAGCTTTCTTCTTACCTTTTTCATCCACATCCTGCTCTTGGCTCACCATGCCCTTGGTACAAATCATTCCCATAAGATCTTTGTTTTTGTCAACTTTTGCAGTTGTAACTTCTTCACCCCAGCCACAGTCTTCTCCAGTCAATGCCTTTGGTGCTTACATTTTAGCAGCCTCATTTTTGTCGGTTACTGCCACTAATCCTTTTGTAGGCTTGATCTCATTTCCAAAATATGCTGAGAGATTATGAAGAGTCCCAGCTGAAATAGAGGATGGATTGGAGCTTTTCACGCTTATAGGAGCAATGAAAGCCATGTTTCTAGATATTGATGTTGGTGGACTTGATATTGGAATGTAACCGACTTGATTCATCTCTCCCTTTGTGACATCATTTTCAAACGACTTTAAGGTATTTATCACATCTGACAAAGTCATTGGAAAAACCATAAAGTCCTTTCTGACCGTCATGAATTTCAAGCTCCATTCCTTTGGGAGTGAATTGAACAACTTCTTGATTGAATTACGATTGTTAACAGGAATCCCGACTTTCTTCATCTTTGTGAGCATATTCATGAAACGATCGACGTGACTGCATAAACTTTCACCACGAATGCTTCCAAACATGTCATACTCCTTTTGAACCATGTCTTGCTTCTTCTGAATCATGTCCTGATTTCCTTCATAGTAGTCACACAAGGCACACCATAAAGATTGAGCAGTGGTATACTCTTCGAACATGTTAAAAACATTATTCGACAGAGCCATGGTAAGAGCATCGTAGGCTTTGTGATCACGTTGAATCAACTGCTTGTCAAGTTCTGTGAACGTTGATGGATCATCATTGTACACCTCACCAGCATCAGTGGTTCTCATTGGAATATGGGGCCCAAGTTGAATAGAAGTCCACTGAGTTCGATCATTAACAAAATAAAATGCTTTCATCCTGTTTTTCCAAGTCCCAAAGTCCTGAGCACCCTTCAATTTTGGTAGAGGTATGGTTACGGTTCCGGTTTCAAGTTCCGCTTGGGTTATTGCTATCATGTTGCTTAGAGACATTTTTTTTAAACTGCTCAAAACCTGGTTCGGATCACACTAAAATAAATTAGACATTTTTTTATATTCCACAAGTTTTAAATTCAAAGCCAATTTCAACGTAAATGGACATTGATTTAATTATTTTGACTTTTCAAAATCCATATTTCCAAGGCAACTAGCTGTGTTCTCATAACTTCAAATCCTAGCCGTTCAAATTTGTAGGAACAAACAAATCACTTTTTCAATATGGCTAATATATTATTCATTTAGTTGTTCTGGTTTTAAGGTCATGCGTAGTGGAGCCGTTGTAGGGTGTTTTGCAGCCCATAGCGCCCCTGCACATCGCCCCGCGGGTCACTATAGGGCGTTTTGGATTGGTGGCGTTTAGGTGATAACGGGCGTTGTGCATTGGATTGATGGTTTGCTTTTTTGACTGTTGGTTAGGGTTGGAGGAGAAGGAAGGATAAAAAAAGGATAAAAAAATGGATTGAGGATTAGAGGAAGAAAATGGGGATGGAGGAGAAGGAAGGATGGGGTAGGGGATATGGTGGGGACAACTCATGTTTTTTTTATTTGCTTGTATTTTCTTACACTTTTGGAGGGTTTTAAAAAAAATATGGTAAATTTTTATTGGATATTTTGAGTTAAAAATATGGTAATTTTTTTTGAGTAATTAAATTGTATTTTTATTTAGTATTTGTAATTTTTTTATTTAATGAAATATTATTTAAACTATTTAATATTATTATTTAAATGAGAAAAGAATAATTAACCAATGATTACCCAATCATTTATAAAGCCCCATAACCCCCCTTCCCACTACACCCTCTTTTTCCATAACCCCCCTTCTATTACTTTTTAATATTTTAATACCTATAACCCCCCACCACTACACATACACTAAGACTTGGAAACTTTAATACCCCTGTCAAACAAGAACAGTGCATTCATATACCTACTCTTAGACTAGTAGGTGTGGGGGCGGCATAGGAGAGGCAACCAAATGCCGGGCCTCGCTACACCACCCCCTGGGGCGGCATAGGGGCAGGGGCGGCATGAGAGGCAATGGATTGTCGTTGAAGCCGGTCCTATTTATTGGTTTTTAACTGTTTTTTTATTATTTTTAATAATTTTGACCAATTAGGAGGCCCGTCATCATAGTGCACACCACCCCCTTTGAGGCCTATCATGAGAATGCCTTTCCCCCCATTCCTACGTGGCGCCTACGTGGCGGCCCATCATGAAAATGCCACCCCTCTCCACACCTAGTAGTCTTATATTTATCCTCCTTGAAGACAAAACTACTCAAACCCTAAACATTTCAAATGCACAGCCGCCACTACCTTTCTCTGTCTTTTCTTTTCACTCTTTGAACACAACACTACGACTACTGTATCACTCTCTCTCTCTCTCTCTCTCTCTCTCTCTAATTTTGTTTGAAACCCACAACAAGGATGGTGGGGGGTGGAGTGATGAGCGTGAAGGTGGTGGCAGGAGGTGAACATTATTGTAACGGTGGCCGGTGGGTGTGGTCAAGTTGTTTGAAGTCGTTGGTTCAAGTGGTAGGGACAGAAGGTCGGAAAGGCTGCAGTTGCAGGTATGGTGGTGGTGTCGAGTGAAGGCCGTGAGGTTGATTGTGGTTCGTGGTGAGAGTGCAGGAGAGGATTATTTCAGGTGGTGGTTGCCTGTGAGTGATGAAAGTCGCGGGTGGCAGTTGTAGGCGGCGGATTTGAGGGTTGTGATGTACGGTAGGTGGTGTATACGGCGGTGGTTGTTAACGGGTGTTTGAACGATGGAAAGACAAACAACACACTAGAGACCCTAAACACCTTCTGTCTCTACTATCTCCTTTCTTTTTCTCTTTTTTTTAATAATTACGCTGGCAAAAAAAAAAAGGATGCCGAAATAAGTACTCACAGAATAAAACACCGTGACAAAGTCGCAAAAGACTAAGTTACTGACCCCAAAGTCGCCTTTGGTAAGTACGCTAGAAATAAAGTCACCGGAAAAAGTTGCCGGAAAATTTAAGTACGCCGGAAAATTAAATGCGCAGCAAATACGCACCTGCAAGAACAAATATACCCAGATCTATTTAAAAACTCCGAAAAGACGTTGAAAAACCTTCTGATCTAAAAAAAACCTCTAAATGATCTAAAAAAACCCACTTTAAATCTCTTTAATCATACTGTTATCAATCTTTAATGAACAAACAGCTTTTTTAAACCATTTCGGATCCAGATTTGAAGAAAAATTATATAAAAATGAAACCCAAAAACTTCCAAACTTTTATAAAACTTCAACAAAAAAATCAGATTCAAAGATGAATTTAGAGATGGTTAAATCCCAAATTCTAGTACCAAGCTCTGATTCCAAATTGTATGATTGATTTCGAGCTAAATCTGATTTTGATGAACAAATAAAGATGAACACACACTAATAATCAATAAAACCCACTAGATGATTTGCATAAGATGATAATACAATGATAGCCCCTAAATCTCTAGGATGTGTGTTGCCAAAAACCCTAATCTATCATTCTATTTATAGCCTAAACACACTTAGGCTAATTACATTTAAGTCCCTAGAGTTAACCAATTAATAAAAGACTCACTAAATAAGAAAACATTCTAAAGTAATAAATATATTTTGTTTAGACAAAATATATTTATTTAGCTGTAGCGTCATTCTCGATCATAACTTGAGCTTCACTCGTTTATCTATTATTCGAATTTCTCGAGTCGCCTTTCATGTTAAATGCGAGTTGTTTGACTTTGATTTTCGTTGACCGAACTTTGACTTGTTGACTTTAACTTGTTGATAACATTAGACTACCAAATTTAGACCCAACAGAAATCAGCAGTTTAAAACATGAAGGAAGCATAACCAAGGACCAGCTCCAAACTATGATAACAAAATATCAGATTGTAAACAGGAGCTTGAATCCACCCAAGTTGAGTGTGAAAAATGGGTGGAATCATCCAAAGGTTTTTAGATGCTCCTCAACAAACAGACCAAAAGTCATGTGAAATTTGAGCAGTGGTTTCAATGAAACCACTGCTCAAATTTCTCAAAACACTAACAAAAGGGAACCAAAGCTTGTTGAGGTCATTCCAACAAATTTGGAAGGTCAAGAAATTAAAATAACTGAACCTAATGGCAAGAAAATTGTTCTTCAAAAACTTGAGGGTTCCTCGTCATTTACTGAAATTGAAAAATATCAGTTTAAACCAACTTGGTCAGATGAGTGTGATGTTCTTGATAACTTTAAACCAGTCAATTTTGAAACCCCTGCGGGTAAAAAGGCACCATAGGCAAAAATCATTCCCTTAAAAGATCTTCCATCAGATGCTCAAACATCTGTTGAAAAGAAGAATGAAAAAGGGAAGAAGAAAGAAAAGGGTTCAGACTTGTTTTGTGATTTTTGTGAAAAGAAGAATCATGTTACTAAAAAACTGTTTTATTCTAAAAGCTTATGAAATCAACAAAGGAACAAGTGTGTGTGATTCTAAACCAAACTGTTCAATCTGTGGTAAAAAGAATCATAAAACCCAAGTGTGACACCCCGCATTTTCAGGTTCCTACTTTAATTGAACTCTAGTTAACTTGCATGTGCATACGTGACTAAACACTTGACTAGGGTTAGTTAGGAAGGTATTCCTATATGTTATAGGGTAATAACATATGTTATGTGATAATAACATATGTTATGTGATAATAACATATGTTACATTATAATAAGTAAAGTTATCATCACAATGCACACACGAGTCCTGTATCCCGAACATTGGTGAATTATCTAGCATACATGATAATGTGCACAATGGAATTATGATGAACGTGAAGTAACATGTTTATGTGGATTACATGTTTATGTGAATTACCGCTTAACTGAAAGCTAGTACGTAAACTATGCAAACTACGTGCACCTTATGATTAATATGTTATGAGATGATAAAAACAATGGTTTTTATGCAAGATAGGGTGATTAATATTATTGGGTCCTGTATTGGGCTAAAACATGATTAACGGGTCCAATTAGTGGACTAAAAGGGCCCTAAAACATAATTGCTTGGGCAACAAGCCAAGCCTTATTATAATTAGGAAACAAAAAAAAAAAAATATAAACCCTAACCCTACCCCTTTGTTACGCCGCAAACAAACCCCCCACCCCCTCTCTCTCAATCTTCAACAAACATCAATCCTGATTATCTCTTCAAGCTAGTTGGGTGTAATCTCTAGACTTTGAGGACTTTTGCATTGAAAGGTATAACTTTTACATGTTATATGATGATTAATAATGCTTGAAAAGTTTAAAAATTATACAGCATGCATACATACAAGATCGCATAACATGTGTTAGTAGGAGTTCTTGAATGTTCATTGTGATTTGATGATGATGATTGTTGTTAGTAATAATAATTAGGGTTTTTGTATGATAATATATGTTTTTGATCATGATAATATGGATTATGCATGTGTTAGAGATTTTTATGCATAATTAGTGTTTATGAATAACTTGGGATGCAAGTTTCAGTTTCTGGCAGATTCATTAGGGTGTTTTGTAGGGTCTGTATTGTGATGTTAAACTGATTGTTTTGATCTATTATTTGCATGAATAGATTGTACATGGTCTTAGATTTTTAGAATGGGCAAAATCATCTGATTTGGATGTCGTTTGATATGTTTTTGGAATTTTATTTGATTAAAGGTCATATCAGAGTTTCGGAATTATAAATTGGGTCAACTTTAAACGGTCATAAATCGAGTTTTACAAAGGGTTAAGTTATGAAATTTGGACAGTAGGTCAACATTGGAAAAACTTGGCTTTTCCAATTGGATTCACCTCGTTTGGGTGAATACACAATGTTTGGGAATTTTTCTACTAAACTGACCTGCTGTGGAAAGTTTCTGGACATAGCTGTGTTGTACGAATTTTAATAATTTTTGTGTTTGGTTTTGAGACAAAAAAAAAAAAACTATGGGTTATCAAATGAATCCCAATGAATATTCAGTAAAAATTTGGGAGTTTAATTCGTTCGTTAAGTATTTTAAATAATTCGTTTTTCACAGCGTACAATCTGCCCTGAAAACGCAGATTGTGTAAGGGATGTTTACGTGACTATTTGGAGTCTTATATGGTATGTATTTGACATGAACTTGCATGAATACTTATATGAGATGTGTATGAGGTATAAAACTGATAATTATCAATATGATTACCAACGGGATACGTAGGACTTACTTGTGCATGTAGTGTCATTAGGTGTCACTACACGGTCTGAACTTTAAAAGTCTTGGACAAACGAGTTGTATGGTGTGTTGGTTATGCACATATACTCACCTAGTGACATTTGTAATAGGGAGTCGGTAGCTCATTACTGTTTGAGGAATTTGGATTATTCACGTGCAACCTAAGGTGAGTTACACTACTTTTTCTCAAAAGCATGCGTCTCGGGTTTGAGACAACTTACAAAACGTTTTCTAGTCCGGTTTGGGACTACTTTTACATCTCGGGTTTTGAGATGCTTTGACTCCTTGTGTGGGTCGGGTTTACGATTCCTTGTGTGGATCGGGTTTTGATCAGTTTAAAACTTATTGGTCCTTTGTGAACTAAACACTCTATCACTTGAAAAGTCCTTGCATATTATTGGGTTAATCACTGGAGGCGAACGGGCTATTAGTTGATAGCGCTATTAGGTTGTGCAGCAACCTCATGCCTGAGGTGCTTGGGTCACAGGCATGAACTTTTGACCATATTTGAGAACTGGTGTTGATAGACACTAGTTATCGAGGCAAATTATTATATTACTGAAGGTGTCCCAATAATACTGTTTAGTTGCAATGAGTAGGTTAGCTACCCCTGACACGCTTAAACTGATAACAGTTGAACATTTTGGTCTGGAGGACCTACGCTTTTACTTGGTTACGTGGTTTTGGAAACCAACGCATTTACTTACTCACTTTCTTACCTTTGTGAACTCACCAACATTGTTTGTTGACCCACGATATACATGCTTTTGCAGGTAGTTAGCTTCCGGTGCCACGATTAGAAAGCACTGCACACTTCACTGCATTTGGGGTCTTGGACATACACCTAAATTACATATCATGCTTTTACGTTTTCTTCCATATGGTTTTAATTTGGGCGCATTGTTTTGCGCATGGTTTTAAAAGGTTTAAATTTGGTTTACGCTTCCGCAGCTTAACTAAACTTGATTTTTCAAAACGAACTAAATGGTTTGGGCCTTTAGAGTTCGTTCATATGACTTATGGCTATGGGATCCTGGTATGTCATGCGCCTGGCGGTATAAACTCCGCAGTGGAAATTTGAGGGTGTGACACCAAGAGTGTCTTTATCTCAAAAATTTTGATGTCAAAATACAAGAGTATAAAGTAAAAACTAAAATGAGTCAAGTGGTCAGTACTTCAAAAAGAAAGCCCAAACAGACTTTTACACCAGTCCAAACATCTGTTACCAAAAATCTTATGGCTACATCTGCTCCCAGAGATGTCCAAGTAACAGATGCTCCACCCTGAAACAAGTTTCCAAGAGGATATGGACAACCACCTTGTCATAATTTGCCACATGTCTATGAAGAGCCAAAAAGGCCTTCAAAACCAAAAGTGAACAGGCATCCTCATGGTTACTATCATCTTATAGGAAATGGTCAAACATCTGTTGCACCAAGTGTTGACATACAAACACTGGAAAATGGTCAACAACAGTTGTTGAACTTGGTTCAAAAACTTGTTCAAACCACTGATCATTCTCCTAAACTTGAGCTTGTAAGGTCTGGGAACCCATCCAAAGCCAACTTGGCTTTGGACACTCACCAAAACTAATTCATTACTGATGTGCATGGAGCTTCTGCTTGGTTAGATAGTCTATGGTATGTAGATAGTGGAGGCTCCAGGCACATGACAGGATGTAGAGCCCTACTTCTGGACTTCTTAGCTCATGAATGGGGTGATATATCTTTTGGTAATGATTCTAAAGGTAAGGTGTTGGGTTCAGGGAATATTCAGGCTGGGAGACTCAAGTTTGAAAATGTCAATCTTATTGATAATCTTAAACTTAATCTTCTTAGTGTTTCACAAATGAGTGACAAAGGCTATGTGTCATTCTTCACTAAGAAAACTTGTAAGATTATTGGGCCATAAGTGGTTAAAAAGATTGACACCATCGTAGCTGAGAGCAAAGCACAACTTGTTGCTCATAGGAGTGGTAATGTGTATGTGGTTGATATGGTGAAGGATAACCCTATGGCAAATGTCTGTCTGTTTTTTGCTTCGTCAACTAAAGAGATAGAATTGTGGCATAGGAGATTGGGTCATACCAACCTTCAAACTATCAACTCACTCTCAAAACAAAGCCTTGTGAGAGGCCTTCCATCAAAAGAATTTAAATGTGATGAGCATTGTGTTTCCTGCTTAAAAGGAAAACAACATAAAAGTTCTTACAAATCCATTGATGAGTCCAAAACAAGTCAATGCCTTAAATTGTTGCACATGGACTTGTTTGGCCCAGTTAAAATCACGAGTCTAAGGAAAAAGAGATTTTGTCTTGTCATAATTGATGATTTTTCTAGGTTTACATGGACTTACTTTTTACACTCTAAGGATGAGACTACACGTAACTTGAAGGACTTTGTCACCAAAGTTGAAAAACAATATGACTTGCCAGTAAAAGTCTTTAGAAGTGACAATAAAACAGAGTTAAAAAATGAGGAGTTGGATGAATTCTTTGTGTCAAAAGGAATTGTGAGGCAGTTCAGCATTCCAAGAACACCTGAACAAAATGGGGTGGTTGAAAGGAATATCAGAACTCTCATTGAGGCTGCAAGAACTATGCTAGCAGATTCTGGTTTACCACTGTCCTTTTGGGCAGAAGCATGAAACACTGCTTGTTATGTTCAGAACAGAGTTTTAATTAACCCCAGACATCAAAAGACTGCTTATGAAATCTTGTTCAAAATCAAACCAATGATCTCATTTTTCAAAATCTTTGGCTGCCCATGTTTCAGTTTAAATCTTAAAGATTCCATTTCAAAATTTGCAGCCAAATAAGATTGTGGATATTTTCTGGGATATTCTTCTACTGCCATGCAAGAAGAGCTCCTATAGTTTAAAAGACAACAAGTATGGGAACTTGTGCCATTTCCAAAGGATGTATGTCTAATTGGCACAAAGTGGGTCTTCAAGAACAAAACTGATGAAAGGGGTATTGTTGTCAAGAATAAAGCCAGGCTTGTGGTTCATGGATTCAGACAAGAAGAAGGCATTGATTATGATGAAACCTTTGCTCCTGTAGCTAGGTTGGAAGCTATCAGACTTTTCTTAGCCTTTGTTGTCAACCACAACATCAAGGTGTATCAAATGGACATTAAGTGTTGTTAAGACAAAGAGGATTGGTGAAACCACTTTTGCAAACCTTAGTCTAATTCACTTCTGTCAAAATATTCTAAGTATAGAACTGCTGAAGAAGGAAGATCAAACTGCTGAAGAAGAGATTACACAAGTACTGAAGAAGAAAAGTCATCAGAAGTTCTGAAGTCCAAACCAGACATTTCTACTGAAGAACTACTGAAGACAAACTACTCATCAGTAGTTTGTCATTCATCAGTACTTATGAGAAGATCTTTTCCACCGCCTTTTGTATCAGTAGTTTATTAGTTTAGTATTACTTTTACTTTATGTACAAGTTCCAAGATTGCAACTTGTTGCAACTTGTCTCTGAACTTGCTTTTTGGCAAGGTTCATGTATTTGTAAAGTCTATAAATAGAAGGGTTCATCCCTCTGTTTTAGACATTGATTTTAATACAGAAATCCTTCATAGCATATTATTGTTATTTCCGTTTCATATTTATTGAGAACCTGTCTAAGTGTTTCATTCTCATTCAATACTTAGATTCTCAATAAATACTTATCATTTATTAGTTTCTCAAACATCCAGGGGGAGTAATAACTCCTATTGATAAGTGTAGCTTTAAACTCATAACATTCCGCTATGCTATCACTGATCAAGAACTTGCTAAACACCTAAGTGTTCACTAGCAAGTTCATACAAAAGAGCAATACTGATCCAACAATTGGTATCAGAGCACTGGTTTATCTGATCACATATCAATCTAACACATTGAGAATCAGACACAGGCTCTTATTGATATTCAATAAAGGATTATAAGCTCACTTTTATCAACATCCATCACTTTAAGAGATATTTGACAAATCAATACTCTTTAAAATGGATCCTCATAATACTGGTTCTGCCAATAAACCTGCTATGCTAGTAAGAAATGAATATAACATCTGGCAAAGGAGAATGGCACATACCTTATCACAGACCAACACATGTTGCTGGAAATCTGTGATATATGGTCCTCATAAACCAGTAAACATTAATATTGAAACTAAAGAAGAAATTCCAGAAGACCCAAAAGACTATACAGATGATGATTTCCTAAAACTTGAGCTTGATGCTAAAGCTTTCTCTATGTTGGCAATGGCACTCCCAAATGAAATCTACTCTGGCCTATTAAATTGTGATAGTGCCAAAGAGCTTTGGGACTGCCTCAAAGAACAGTTTGGAGGAACTGAAGAGGTGATTGCCAACACCAGAGAAATCCTGGCTCAACAATATGAAACTTTTGCTCACATTAATGGGGAAACTTTAACACAACAATTTGAAAGATTCTCCTCATTAATATCTGAGCTAAAATTAAATGGTCAGACCTACACAACTGTATCTATGCTTCATAGATTTTTAAGGTCTTTACCTGAAAAATGGGAAACATACTCTATAGTCTTAAGATCTTCACCAGACTTTAGCTCCCTCACTCTTACAAAACTTCATGGGAGATTACTTACTTTTGAAAGAGAAATTGATCAAAAGAAAAAGTTACAAAGTTCTGGCAAAACTGCTGATGACTATCTACCAGGTAGTACAACACTATTGGGACAAGACTCACCAACTTGTTCAAATAGTTTTGGATCTTTTGACCGTATTGACATAACTGCTGGGATCTCATCTGAAAGATCATTCCCAGGTTATGACAATAATGATTTTGGTCAAACTGCTGATAACATGTGTTTTATCATGGATGATTTGAAAAATTTCAGCAGTGATGACTTAGAAGAAATGGATATTTTACACCAACTGGCCATGTTAAGTTTAAAAACAAATAAATTTTACAAAAGGTCAGGAAGGAAGTTTCCAGGACTCAACAGTTCAACAAAAATTGGTTTTGACAAATCTAAACTTAGATGTCACAAGTGTCAAAAGTTGGGACACTTTGCTAGAGAGTGTAGAAGCTCTAGCTTTAACCAATCTCAGTCTGGAAATAATTTTAACCCCAATTATAACAGGAATAATGGAACACAAGGGAGTGCACATTTTGTACAGGCACAAGCTCCACAATACCAATATGTGCCACAAGTACAATATGTACAGATGCCTGCTCAACAGATGCAGAGCCAACAATCAATCCCTCCCTTTCCAGCTGCTCAACAACCTCCACAGCCTCAGCAACCCTCTCAACAAAGTTTATTTACTTCAGGGTATGTTGACTGGAGCAGTCTTCCTTTTGACACCACAGAGTGTAATCCTGATGCAGACAACAAGATGTTTGACATCAACTGGGGAGAGCCTGACAATGGCAGAAAGAACTTTGCCTTAATGGCATTTGAGGGATGCACCTCAAAATCTGCCTTGTCACAGGTATCAAAAGAATCTTTGACAAAACTTTGTTCAAATTCTTGCAAAGAATCTTTTGCTCTCATAAGAGAGACTAATGTGCACTTACAAGGGAAAGCAAATGACTCTGAGAGAAAATTCACTCAGATGAAATGTGATTTAGAAAGAAAACTTTCTGCAAAAACAAAAGAAGTTTCTAAATTAACTAACACTGCTATTGAAACCCAAGCACAAATTAAAATCATGATAAATGACCTAGGAAATGTCAGACAAGAGCTTGCTAACACCAAGGTCACATGTGAAAAATGGGTTGAATCTTGTAAAGGGTACCAACTATTGCTAAACAAACAAAGTGCTTCAAATGTTAGGTTTGGCATAGGGTACAATCACACTGAAACACCAACAGATTTTTCCCCCAAAACTATTGAAGATGGGAGAAAAATTGTTTCGGGTGAAACTTCTGAAGAGAAAGAATGCACATCTTTCCATGAGAACTTTCTAAAAACTCACAAAGAAAGTTCTTCAGAAGTATTGATTAATTCTGACTTTAAGCCATCAGTAGTTTCAACTACATCAGGAGTTGAGAACCTGAAAACTACCGATGACCTAAAACCAATCATTACAGTCAGAAACTTGTCTTTGAAAGAAAAGACAAAAGAATGTGAAATCTGTGGTCTGTTCAACCACAAGACAGAATTTTGCAGATACAGAAAAGGTATTCAGTACAACAAGAAAAATCAACAACTGGTTGTGGGAAAGCAAATCAAAAATGATTTTGTAAAAACTTTTTCTCCCAGGAAACAACAACCAGTAAACACCTTTTCTCAGAAAAAGACAAAATCTCAACAAAGATCTTTTTTCTCAAAATTCTCTTTCAGTAGTTAGACCTACATCATCAGCAGTTTCACAAACTGCTGAGATTAAAGATCTCATGAACATGGTACAACTACTGATGACCAAAGTTGATGGTGGTCCTCAAAAGGATACCACCATTGCTCTTAATGAAAAATCCATTGCCAAAAAGACATGGATTTCTCAACTTGGTCAAGAACAAACTGTAAATGTTCTCAAGAGCAAACCCAAAGCCAAACTGGCTTGGGTTCCTAAATCTAACTAATTTGCTATCTTGTGCAGAGAGTTTCCAGAGGCTTAAATAGCATTTGGTATGTAGACAGTGGAGGCTCAATGCACATGACAGGATGCAGATACCTGATAAACAATTTTATCAGTCAAAGAGAAGGATCTGTATCCTTTGGGAACAATGCTAAGGGATATGTGCTAGGACATGGCAATGTCTCCTCTGGCAAAATACAGTTTGACAAGGTCAATCTGGTTGAAAACCTTGAGTACAACTTGCTGAGTGTGTCACAAATGTGTGATAAAGGATATTCTTCCTTTTTCACAAAGACAACATGCAAGATCATATCACCAGAAGGCCAGAAGTTGATAGAGAAGATCATTGAAGATCACACTTTGTTGATAGCCAAAAGATGTGGCAATGTCTATGCAGTGGACATTGAAAAAGACAAAGTACTGAACAACACTGCCTGTTTCTTCTCAATGGCATCAACTTCAGAGACTGATCTCTGGCACAGGAGACTTGGCCATGTGAACTTTAAAACCATAAATAAAGTCACAAAAATGGGCTTGGTCAGAGGTCTACCCTTAAAAGTATACCAGTGTCAAGAACACTGTGTATCCTGTTTAAAGGGAAAACAACATAAGTCCTCCTATAAGTCTATTGAAGAATAAAAAACAACTGCATGTCTTCAACTACTCCATATGGACTTATTTGGGCCTGTAAAAATCATGAGCCTTGGTAAGAAGAAGTACTGCTTGGTCATCATTGATGACTACTCAAGATTTACATGGGTATTCTTCTTATTTTCCAAGGATGAGGCTGCTGAAATCATCAAGTTCTTCATTCTACAAGCAGAGAAGCAATATTCTCTACCTGTCAAAACCATTAGAAGTGATAATGGGACAGAGTTCAGGAACAAAACTCTGGATGAATTCTGTTTGTCTAAAGGGATTATTAGACAATTCACTGTTCCCAGAACTCCTGAACAAAATGGTGTAGTAGAAAGGAAGAACAGAACTTTAATTGAAGGAGCAAGAACAATGTTAGCTGATTCTGGCCTACCATTATACTTTTGGGCAGAAGCAGTTAACACATCATGTTATGTTCAAAATAGAGTCCTTATTGTCAAGAGACATTCCAAGACTGCCTATGAAGTTCTTCATGGCATGAAGCCCCTTATCTCCATTTTCAGGGCTTTTGGGTGTCAATGTTTCATCTTGAACATTAAGGAATCTATTTCAAAGTTTGCTGCCAAAGTTGATTCAGGTTACTTTCTTGGTTATTCTTCAACTAGAAAAGCCTACAAGTTTTTTAACTCAAGAACCAGGATAGTAGAAGAAACACTGAATGTCAAGTTCAATGAGTCAAAACACACTCTCATTCCAGCATATCCTGCTGAACTTTTTGACCTTGACAGCTTTCATTTTGGACCTGAAAAGACTATCACTTCATCCAAACCTACTTATTATGGTGATCAAAGGTTTGATGATGAGGATCCAGCACCATGGACTCCTCAAACAGTCATTAAGTCAACTTCAAAACCATCAGAAGTTTCACAAACTTCTGATTCAACAAATACTGAGGAACAAACTCAAACATCTGCTTCAGCACCTGCTACTACTGAAGACATTGAAACTGCTGAACCAGATATAATAGACCTCAGTAGTTTGTTTGAAGAACATGAGCCACCAACACCTGTCAGTGGTTTACAACAACTGATCGAACACAAAGATCATCCACTTGATCAAATCATGGGTGATATTGCATCAGGTGTTCTTACAAGAAACCAGCTTTCCAACTTTTGTCTCTTCTCAGCATTTATTTCACAGTTGGAACCAAAGAAGTACCAGGAAGCCCTCAAAGACAACAATTGGGTGCAAGCAATGCAAGATGAATTGCTTCAATTCAACAAGCAACAGGTTTGGGAAATCTATCCCTTACCACTAAATAAGCAACCAATTGGCACAAGATGGGTTTTCAGGAACAAACAAGATGAAGCTGGTATGATTATAAAGAACAAGGCAAGACTGGTAGTACAAGGTTACTCTCAAGAAGAAGGAATTGACTATGATGAAACCTTTGCTCCAGTTGCAAGGCTTGAAGCCATCAGGTTATTTCTGGCCTATGCCATTTCCAACAAAATAAAAGTTTATCAAATGGATATTAAGAGTGCATTTTTGTATGGAAAAATAAAAGAGGAAGTGTATGTTTGTTAGCCACCTGGGTTTGAGGATCCTTCTCATCCTGAGTGGGTGTACAAACTAGACAAAGCTCTTTATGGGCTCAAACAGGCTCCAAGAGCCTGGTATGAAACACTTTCAACCTTTTTACTCAATAATACCTTCACAAGAGGTGCCATTGATAAAACTCTTTTCATAAAACATGTTGGAAATCATATCTTACTTGTTCAAATATATGTTGATGATATCATTTTTGGTTCAACAAACACAAAACTGTGTGATGAATTTAAGAAACTCATGCAATCAAAATTTGAGTTGAGTACAATGGGAGAACTGCAGTACTTTCTGGGACTGCAGATTAAACAACAAACAAATGGGACTTTTATACATCAATCAAAATATGTTAAAGAATTATTAAACAAATTTTCTTTACAAGACTGTAAATCATGTTCCACTCCCATGACACCAACCACACAAGTTGAACCAAATGATCAAGGAAAACAGGTTGTTCAAACCATGTATAGATGTATGATAGGTTCCCTTTTATATCTAACTGCTTCTAGACCAGATATTATGTTTTCAACATGTGTCTGTTGTAAGACCCTCAAAACCGACAGGTCAAACAGTTGGTATTTAAATACTAAAACCATGTTAACAATTCAAAAGAAATCTTATTTTATTTCAGAAAATACGCAGCGGAATGTTAAAAGAAATTATTAAATTTCCAAACATGGTTTGCCCAAGACGGGTCAAAAGAATATTTAATAATCAACTAAAAGCTTAAAAAATATGTAAATAACGTTCAAGCAAATCTCGTAGATGTCTTCTTAATTGAAATGTCAACCGCAATTGAGTAGCTCCACTGCATGCCAAGACGCCCTTTATTCATCCACAACCTGAAATCAATCTAACGTGTATGCAAAAGTCAGCTACGCTGAGTGAGTTCAAGTTTTATAAGTTTTCAATAATAGTAAATTGTTAAAATAAACAATAACAAAATACTATAACCTTAGAGTCAACAATACGCGCAATCCGCCTAATTGTTCCCTAAGCAATATTTAAAGTCTAGGATAAGCGCAATCCGCCTATTCAACCCAAGACTTTAGTTACAATCCATAATAAGCGCATCCCGCCTATTTAGTACAACAATACCAAGTCTGCATAAGCGCATTTTGCTTAAAAAAAACTTAATCTATACTTTAATCAAGACAAAACCTGGTTAACAAATAAAGATTCCAATATTTTATACAACATGCATATCAGCCCAAAAGTTTTAAAAAACAGTAAGAATGGCATCATGAGTTCACATATACTTGAGTATAAATATATATATATATATATATATATATATATATATATTTAAATCATCATACGTATACCTACGTATCTTTACACCTCATAGACTTACGTTTATATTCATATAAACATATACAGCCATCCATATATGTTTTATTTTAGTTGCCTTCAAACATGCAGGTACATATAACATATACCTTACTTACGTTTCATTCCAAAATACTATATATGAGCAGATATGGACTTCTCTCGTACAAAAAAAAAAACTATACCATAAATCAGAGTAGGCCTATCCCACTTCTAATAACATATATAACTCAAACCATATAATAACACATTAGGCGCATTTCGCCCACTTACGTTGCATGTGCCAAATAATATGTATGAATTAATATATATAGATCTCGTTCGTACACAAAAATATTTATAACTTCATCAAAATATTTTGTGACTTCACAAAAATAATCATACTGATTCAGCATGCACGTTAGCCCAAAATATTTAGAAAAATAATAACTAAAAGAGTGGGCACAAGAACTCACCTCAACGTAAAGCTCACCTCCCAATAAACCAGATGATCCATGTGAGGCATAAGCAATAGAATCAAAGATTCGGTAACAAAGGAACAACGTTCCTAAAATGCCAAGGTTTCAAAAAGCACTATGCACACTAACTTTACTTGAACTTGAAAGCTTATTTGGGTTTTAGACCATTACCATATAATAAACTCATGCATTAAGCACTCCCCCTGATGCATGAAAATCCACTTGGTGCTCATATAAAAAAAACTTATAAGGCAACATTGTCATGGTCGACATCAGCAACAGTTAAGCACAACTCCATTTCAATAAATTGAAACCCATTATGATTTCCATGCACACCCATAATCATCACCCCACTTAAAATCCTCTCCACTAACTCATGCTAGATCAGTTCACCCTTGGCACCAGGTTCTTGTTTTCGGTTGTTGGTAAGGAAGAGGATCATCATCACCACTACGACCTGTTCACTAAAACATCACGCTAGCATACCCATATCTCCATCATACAGCCATAACCCCCCTACACCATTAACACTACTAACTGTCATTGTCGCCACCCCGTTTAGCACCTTCATAGGCTACGGATACCGCCACCAATTCTCACCAACAACACTGTCGAACACCGTCATTACTCCACGACCAATATCGTCGTACGCCATCACCACCACCCGTCACCATCATCAATGGTCTCTTCCACAGAAGCAACCATTTCCAGGTCCGGGAACCCCATTACCACTACCGAAGCCACCAACGAACCGACTTCCTCTCCATCGTCGAACACTGATACTATCGCTATCCTGCAATCCTCGAACAACACCATCGACCACCTTCACCACACCACTATAACCAACAAAACCTTTATAAACCCAAAACGATCACCGAACTCCGCCACCAAACCAAAACCTTACCGGGTTCAGTATCCGACACGCGTTCCCTGGGCAATGACATCGAACCAACAAACCCTACCAAACCATGCGCTTTGGGAAGGTGGCATACTTGTTGTGTACGACCGAGCATCAAGAATGAACAAGATGGTGCTCGCGTATGATCCAGACACCTCATGTTTCCTTCTTTTGCGTGACAGTTACGATAGACGCAAACCCAGGGGTCCGATGCATTGAACACTCAAAATCACTTCTTCTTTGGCATAAGCGGCATTAGGGTTTTGAAGGGTTAAAAGATAATGTTATTTTTTTTTTCTTTGTGAGGCTGATGGTAGGGTTAGTTGTATAAAAAGTTAATTACAACTTTCACATCGCACCCTCCTAGTTTCCCACTTGACCCATATGAATCACAAAGTTGAAGAATATAAGACCACCGTGTCAACTAGTCAAGGTCTAGATAAGTAGAAGAGCCCTCAATTTACAATGGCATCAATCTTATTTAAGACTTCTTACATAGGATGTATAATGGTGTATGTTCAAAAATTTTAGGGTGTTACAAGTCTATCCTCCTTACAATAGGATTCGTCCCCGAATCCTCTTGGATAAGGAACCATCAAGTGCGATGTTCTAAGGATAACCTGCTAAGAATGTATGAACTAGAGGTACAGATGAATAGCCTTCTACTGTTATTTCATTCACTTACTTCTACACAAGATAGAACATTCATATGATCATTTAAGGTTACAATTCAGAACAACAAAGTAACAATCATGACACAAAACCAATACTATATAGATCAGAGCAGGCATATCCCACTTATACAATAGTCCGGTTTTTAAGGTCAGGTAGTCGCCATACACAGCAACTTCTCATACGGTGGCATCCCAATAGTGGCGTGATAATCCCAGCTACCGTCGAAATCGGTAATGCATGCCCGAAGCATATCTTTGAGAGGTTGGATGGTTCTTTTCGACTGACCATCCGTCTGCGGATGATACGCGGTGCTGATGTGTAACCCAGTAACATTCACGTAGAACGAGTGTCCCTATTGTGAGTAATAGACACTGGCACCCGTGCTTTGATACGATCTCGTGAAGGAACAATTCTGCCTACCTTTTGGAGTTAAAGGTTTCCCGTATCGGCAAGAAGTGAGTACTCTTTGTCAACCAGTCCACCACCACCCAAATGGTGTCAAACACCTCGGGCGTATGGGGTAGCTTAATGATGAATACATAGTAAGATACTACCACTTCCATTCCGGTACCTCTAAAGGTTGATTTTTTTTTTCTCTTTTTTTTTTTCAAACGGTTTCTGATGTTCTGCTTTAACCTGTAAACAAGTCAAACACCTGCTCACATAAGTTGCTAGTTCATACTTCATTACTGGCCACCAATAGTTCTTCTTAATAACTTGATACATATTGTTGCCCCCGGATGATTAGAATGGTGGTTTCGTGCACCTCATCCATGATTTTATCCCTAAACCCTCCATAACGAGGTACCCACATCCGACCTTTTATGAACATAACCCTGTCTCCATTACTTCCCATAAGTCCTTGCTGCCCCCCACACACGCTCTGTCATAATTTGCTCCACCTGTAAGGCTTCAATTTGGACACTAGAGATCTCCTCACTATATCCAGTTTCAAAATAAGCTGACAAGACTTCACCCGAATGGGTTTAGGCCTCTCCTTTCGGCTCAACGCGTCTGCCACTATGTTAGCCTTTCCTGGGTGATACGCAATCTCCACATCATAGTTCTTGATCATTTCCAACCACATGCGCTGCCACCTGCTAAGGTCCTTCTGCTCAAAGAAATATTCCAACCCTTCTGGTCGGTATAGTAGATGGTGCAAGGATCCCCATATAAGTGATGTTCCCACAGTTTAAGCACAAAAACAACAACTGCCAACTCCTAATCATGAGTCGGGTAATTAAACTCGTGGGGTTTCGATTGGCGTGGGGCATAAGCTATCACCTTACCGCGCTGCATAAGTACACCCCTGAGACCCCCAAGTGACGCATCCGAAAAACCACTACATCCACCATCCAACCCGCTCAGGCTAGGATCAGTGCATGTGTCAAACTTGTAAGACCCGCAAATCCGGTGTCAAACTTTTCTTTAGTTTCAAGAAACGCGTTTTCTTGGTCCAAGTCCTAAGCAAACCTCACCTCATTCTTGGTCAGTTTAGTCAGTGAGCTATCTTGGAGAAATCATGTACGCACCTCCGATAATAACCTACCAACCCAAGAAGCTACTAGACGATGATTTTGGTGTCGCCCAGTTCATTACTGCCTGCACCTTCGTGGAATCTACCATGGTACTGACAGAATTGATGACATGGGCCAGAATATTGACCCTCATGAAATCAGAAAGCACCTTTAAGAATTTTAGCGCAAAGCTTCTCATTCTTTAGAGTTTAAAGAACCTTCTTGCGATGTAGAATATGGTCTTCTTCTCTTTCGGAGTATATGAGCATGCCATCAATGGTAACAATCACAAAACAGTTGAGCATCGGCCTACGTACCCAGTTCATCAAATCCATGAAAGCCGCAGCACATTAGTCAGGCCAAAAAAAAACCAAAACTTACCATGTCCATAACGAGTACGGAAAATGTCCCGCTCTCGTATTTTCAGATGATGATAACCCGATCTAAGATCAATTCTCGAGAGCCAACTAGCTCCTTGGAGCTGATCGAAATAAACCGTCAATTCTCGGTAAAGGATATCTATTCTTCACCGTCAAGTGATACACATCCGCGTGCTACCATCTTTCTTTTTACAATTAAAATCGGCGCATCCCATGGTGGGATACTTGGTCTAATGAACCCTTTCTCGAGCAAATCCTCCAACGGAGATGAGAGTTCTTTCATTTACGCAGGGGCTAGGAGGTAAGGTCTTTGGCTATAGGTTTAGCTTCTGGCACAAGGTCTATTTGGAACTTAACCTAGCGGTCCGATGGCGATTCCGTCAAATCCTCAGGAAATACATTCGAGTAATCCCGCACTACGGGGACATCCCCTAGCTTAGGGATATCAGCCCCCACATCCAAGACCTGCGCCATGTACGCCTTACACCAACGTTGAAACATTTTCCTCGCCTTTAGTATAGAAATAACCCGAGGTAATGAGCAACCACCATGCCCATGAATAGTAATACAATTCCCATCAGGAGCTGTATGTCGCACGAGTCTCCGCCCACACACAAAGTGAGCATCCACGGAAGCCAGCCAGTCCATCCCAAGAATAACATCAAAGCAACCCATGACATAAAGTACAAGAGAATAGGAAGACTATGGCCCGATAACTCGATCCGACAATTATCTACAGCCTTGGTCACAAGGAGTGAATTTCATATTGCAACCCTGTCCCCGATTAAATGTCTAGTATCCTTGGGATCTTATCTAACCCAACACAAAAGGTGATAGACACAACCCATACAAAATATTCACGACAAAACCGTCACATGATCCGTCACAAGACATATTCAGGATATGTAAAGTAAGGGTAAACTTCTAATAACGTTGATCAAGTGTGATTAGCTGTTTACTTTACTTTTGTCACCCTAAACACAACAAGTTACGACCACATTAACAATTCTGCCAACACATTAACAAAACACATAGTATTTAGCTATTAAACCTTAAAGGTTTGCAATTAACAAATGAAGAAGGGAATTCTACCCTACATCAAAACAAAAGAGCATACACCCCCTATGAATTATTAAAATTAAGAACTCAATAAGAGTCATCATAACATACTTAAAACAAATATAGTTATTGGGTTTCCTTCTAACATTTTATGTCTAAGTGTTCAACGAGAAGCATCCCAACCTATGTGTCATCCATTACGCACTACATAATAAACTTCCCATACTACATCAAAATGTAAAGGAATTAACCTCCCGTTTATGACTTCATGCTATTAAGCATCCAATGAAGTGTAAATATATATATATAGACATACGTAAAAAAAATAAGGATTACCTATTGGCGTGCAGCTACTCAGCAGTTGACATTTCCTAGTAACAGTTTGGTCCCATACCAGATTCGAGTTCGAGCACGAACTGCCCGAATCCCTCGAACCATTGCTCTGATACCAACTTGTAAGACCCTCAAAACCGACAGGTCAAACAGTTGGTATTTAAATACTAAAACCATGTTAACAATTCAAAAGAAATCTTATTTTATTTCAGAAAATACGCAGCGGAATGTTAAAAGAAATTATTAAATTTCCAAACATGGTTTGCCCAAGACGGGTCAAAAGAATATTTAATAATCAACTAAAAGCTTAAAAAATATGTAAATAACGTTCAAGCAAATCTCGTAGATGTCTTCTTAATTGAAATGTCAACCGCAATTGAGTAGCTCCACTGCATGCCAAGACGCCCTTTATTCATCCACAACCTGAAATCAATCTAACGTGTATGCAAAAGTCAGCTACGCTGAGTGAGTTCAAGTTTTATAAGTTTTCAATAATAGTAAATTGTTAAAATAAACAATAACAAAATACTATAACCTTAGAGTCAACAATACGCGCAATCCGCCTAATTGTTCCCTAAGCAATATTTAAAGTCTAGGATAAGCGCAATCCGCCTATTCAACCCAAGACTTTAGTTACAATCCATAATAAGCGCATCCCGCCTATTTAGTACAACAATACCAAGTCTGCATAAGCGCATTTTGCTTAAAAAAAACTTAATCTATACTTTAATCAAGACAAAACCTGGTTAACAAATAAAGATTCCAATATTTTATACAACATGCATATCAGCCCAAAAGTTTTAAAAAACAGTAAGAATGGCATCATGAGTTCACATATACTTGAGTATAAATATATATATATATATATATATATATATATATATATATTTAAATCATCATACGTATACCTACGTATCTTTACACCTCATAGACTTACGTTTATATTCATATAAACATATACAGCCATCCATATATGTTTTATTTTAGTTGCCTTCAAACATGCAGGTACATATAACATATACCTTACTTACGTTTCATTCCAAAATACTATATATGAGCAGATATGGACTTCTCTCGTACAAAAAAAAAAACTATACCATAAATCAGAGTAGGCCTATCCCACTTCTAATAACATATATAACTCAAACCATATAATAACACATTAGGCGCATTTCGCCCACTTACGTTGCATGTGCCAAATAATATGTATGAATTAATATATATAGATCTCGTTCGTACACAAAAATATTTATAACTTCATCAAAATATTTTGTGACTTCACAAAAATAATCATACTGATTCAGCATGCACGTTAGCCCAAAATATTTAGAAAAATAATAACTAAAAGAGTGGGCACAAGAACTCACCTCAACGTAAAGCTCACCTCCCAATAAACCAGATGATCCATGTGAGGCATAAGCAATAGAATCAAAGATTCGGTAACAAAGGAACAACGTTCCTAAAATGCCAAGGTTTCAAAAAGCACTATGCACACTAACTTTACTTGAACTTGAAAGCTTATTTGGGTTTTAGACCATTACCATATAATAAACTCATGCATTAAGCACTCCCCCTGATGCATGAAAATCCACTTGGTGCTCATATAAAAAAAACTTATAAGGCAACATTGTCATGGTCGACATCAGCAACAGTTAAGCACAACTCCATTTCAATAAATTGAAACCCATTATGATTTCCATGCACACCCATAATCATCACCCCACTTAAAATCCTCTCCACTAACTCATGCTAGATCAGTTCACCCTTGGCACCAGGTTCTTGTTTTCGGTTGTTGGTAAGGAAGAGGATCATCATCACCACTACGACCTGTTCACTAAAACATCACGCTAGCATACCCATATCTCCATCATACAGCCATAACCCCCCTACACCATTAACACTACTAACTGTCATTGTCGCCACCCCGTTTAGCACCTTCATAGGCTACGGATACCGCCACCAATTCTCACCAACAACACTGTCGAACACCGTCATTACTCCACGACCAATATCGTCGTACGCCATCACCACCACCCGTCACCATCATCAATGGTCTCTTCCACAGAAGCAACCATTTCCAGGTCCGGGAACCCCATTACCACTACCGAAGCCACCAACGAACCGACTTCCTCTCCATCGTCGAACACTGATACTATCGCTATCCTGCAATCCTCGAACAACACCATCGACCACCTTCACCACACCACTATAACCAACAAAACCTTTATAAACCCAAAACGATCACCGAACTCCGCCACCAAACCAAAACCTTACCGGGTTCAGTATCCGACACGCGTTCCCTGGGCAATGACATCGAACCAACAAACCCTACCAAACCATGCGCTTTGGGAAGGTGGCATACTTGTTGTGTACGACCGAGCATCAAGAATGAACAAGATGGTGCTCGCGTATGATCCAGACACCTCATGTTTCCTTCTTTTGCGCGACAGTTACGATAGACGCAAACCCAGGGGTCCGATGCATTGAACACTCAAAATCACTTCTTCTTTGGCATAAGCGGCATTAGGGTTTTGAAGGGTTAAAAGATAATGTTATTTTTTTTTTCTTTGTGAGGCTGATGGTAGGGTTAGTTGTATAAAAAGTTAATTACAACTTTCACATCGCACCCTCCTAGTTTCCCACTTGACCCATATGAATCACAAAGTTGAAGAATATAAGACCACCGTGTCAACTAGTCAAGGTCTAGATAAGTAGAAGAGCCCTCAATTTACAATGGCATCAATCTTATTTAAGACTTCTTACATAGGATGTATAATGGTGTATGTTCAAAAATTTTAGGGTGTTACATCTGTGCTAGATATCAATCAGCTCCTAGGGAATCACACCTCATTGCAGTCAAAAGAATCTTTAGATATCTGAAAGGAACTCCAACACTTGGAATTTGGTATCCTGCTTCAAGCAATACCAAGTTATCAGCTTTTTCAGATAGTGACTATGCAGGGTGTAAAATGTCAAGAAAATCAACATCTGGTGGTTGTCAATTCTTAGGAAACTGTCTAGTGTCCTGGCAATCAAAGAAACAAACATCTGTTGCAACTTCAACTGCTGAAGCTGAATACATTGCAGCTGCAAGTTGTACATCACAGATACAATGGCTCCAGTATCAACTTCTTGATTATGGAATCAAAGAAACCAAGACACCATTGTTTGTAGACAGCAAATCTGCCATTAGCATCATTCAAAATCCTGTTCAGTTTTCAAAAACCAAACATATTGAAATCAGGTATCATTTCATAAGAGATTGCTATGAAAAAGGCAAGATTGATGTGAAACATGTAGCAACAGCTAATCAAATAGCTGACATATTCACTAAACCCCTTGACACATCAACATTTCAGAAGTTAGTATCCATGCTTGGGATGCTAAATTTGTAAGTGTTTCTCTTTACTTTTCTGCACATATTTTTCATTTTTCACTTACATCTGTTTTCGAAATTGAAAACTTCTGAAAAACAAACAAGAGAAAAACTACTGATGAACACAACATCAGTATGGGAAATTTTCTGAAAAGTGATTAACTTCTGATAAAACAACTTTCAGAAGTTATGAATAAAGTATTTATAAAGTATTCTCACCAGTTGTTCAAAACTACTGAAGAGAAAGTGGGAACTACTGATGAAAATAATTCTTCATCAGCAGTTTAGTCAAAAAGGGCAAATCAGACTTTTCCCACATCAGAAGTTTGACCTAGGCGGTTTAAAACTTCTGATAAATACCTTTTTCCAACACTTATCCATTCAAAAAGCAAAAATTCCCTCCTTCTCTCTCAAAAAGCTCTCAAACCCTGAACCTGCAAAAACACTGTTCGATTCAATCACACACAAACCACATGGCTTTAGTTCTAAAACAGGGACACAATCTTAGAGCCTACTTAGAGAAACAAGAAGGCTGGTCCCAATACGATGAGATCATTGATCTTGTCGTCAAATCCCAATATATCACCGCTCTCACAATAGACCCACCAATACATCCTGAAACTCTCAATGAGTTTTGGGCTAATGCTGAGACAGTGATGGTGGACGATGAGGTTATCTCTCTCAACTCAACAATCAAAGGGAGAAGAATGGTCATCACACCGGCCACACTTGCAATTAGACTGGGGTTGAATGATGTGAATGCCCCTGAACAGGTTGCAAACTCTGAAATCCACCTAACCATGACAGAATGTGGTTATCAAGGTACTCTCTCACAAGCTACAATCTTTAAAAAGTATTTTGAACCAAAATAAAAACTTTTGTTTAATTATATAATTATGTGTTTGAGTCCTAAAACAGGGTCTTATGACCAGATGCCCTCAACCTTTTAACCAATTTTTCATTCCATAGTGAATGAAACAAAATACTGGGCATCAAAACTTTTCTTTAATGAGTTGGTGTTACATCATAATAACACTAAAAAGAAGTTTTTTTATATCCAAGGTTCATTATGCAATGCATAATCAAAGAACTGGGTAATGAGGTGCTTGTGGGTAAAACTGCAATTTTGAAACCCTTAACCTCACAAGCATACTCTAGGCACAACAAACAGGCTGCCTGGATAGAAGATGACCAAGGGGAACCAGAACCAGTCCCCATGGAACCCTCATCTTCCAAACCTACACCCCCAAAGGCCAAGAAACCCAAGGAACAAAAACAAAAACCCACCAAACCAAAAAGAAAAGCTGTTCAGGAGGTTGAGATGCCTAAACAAACTATTGTGTAATCTGCACTTCCTAAAGATGTGACTGAAACATCCTCTCAGTCTCATCCATCTCAAACCCCACCAAGAGCACCAATCACAATTCTTTTCAAAAGAAAAAGACTTAAGAAAACCATTCCTATTGATGCTTCTTTTGAAACTGCTGAACCCACTGCCCAAACTACTGAACCAGCACCCCAACTTTCTGAACCTGATTTTGAAATAGCCAAACTTCTCTCTGGGCTAAAAGAGAAAGTCCCATCTAAACATGTCAGTCCCCAACAACCACATCAAACAGGGGATATAGCCTCAGAATTTGATATGGATGTGGACACTCAAAGCCCTAACCAAAGAGATGAGGATGAACCAGGGTCTCTGAGCCCAAACTTAGAAACTCTTGGTACTTTTGAGGCTTCTACTACTCATTTACCACCCAATGGTGGATCTGAGGAAAGAAGCAACATAGCTAAGACCTCAACTGTGGCAACTACTGATGAAGGCTTAATGCCTGAGGTATGAAATCCTCTGAACCAAGAAAAAGAGGTACATGAGACAACTGAGTTGGGCTCAGCTCATGATGTAACTGATACAGTCCTCATTGAGGATGTAATCAGGGATTCAGATGATTCCATTGACTTGGATGATGTTTCAAAACACAAAACTACTGAATTACCGGCTACAAGTGAAGGTCCTGCACCTGGTGTATCTATGCTCAAGAAGCTAGTCACACCAGATCAGGTTAAAGTCCACTTAATCCCTGATTCCCCTATAGTGGCATCTTCTGTACAACAAGAAGATCAACCAAAAACACACCCCTCACTACAAATGCCTACCCAATTCCCTGGGCAATCCAGCATAGACATGAACCAACTATGCAGCCCAGATGGTCCCTTATATCAATGATGAACACACTCATCAAAAATCACTTCCAAACATACACAGCTAACTTGGAGCTGTCCATAAAGAACCAATTTGGAGTGATACAGACAAAGATGAACGATCTGTCCAACAAGATTGAATTCAACAGCAAACGGATTGCTAATCTTACAGGTCATTTCTCCCAACCTTCAACATCAAAACCTGATGAAGCCAAAAAGGGGGAGAAAACTAAGGAACCTATGGAGTCACTTGAAGCTAGGAAAAAGGCAAGAGTGGCTATCCAAGAGAGAGAACAAAGAAACCAAGCCAGAAAAGAAAAACTGGCCCAACAATTTGGTGTCTCTATTCAAGAAATAGAAGATGCTGAAAAGTCTGATGAATCCCAAGGGCACAATGAAGAAACCTCTGATGGACAAAGTTCTGATGAAGACTCAGAAAGTACTGAAGACAATCCTTCAGTAGTTGACAAACCTTCAGTAGTTGTCAACCCATCAGATGTTAACACTTCCAACACTCAAACTGCTGAACAAGAGCCTTCCAGATCAACTGAACCTACTCAACCAACTCCTGTTCCTGCTAGGCCTATTACAACAGTTACCACTATGACTGTACTAAACCCTTCTCCAATCTCTCAATCAGCAGAACTTCTTGAGAAGAGTTTAGTGGCAGTTCAGAAGAAAGCCAAGGAAGATCAGATTTGGAAAACTCTGGAAGAAAGGGATGACTTGGACTTAAGCCTGGATGAAAAGCTACAGGCTTATGAAGCTGAACTTCAAAGGCAGGCTAGCCTAGACAGAATTGCTGAGGAAGACAAAATACATCAACTGATGTCTTATATTACTAAGAACAACAAGATCAAAGCCCATACATTAAAGAGACTCTCCATGGAAGAGCTGACAAGAAGAGCTCAACTTATTGCAGACAAACTTGCAACAAGTAAAGATGCAAAAGCCAAGAGAGCCCAAATGATAGAAGAACTAGTAGCTAATGGTTATGGTTCAAAAGCCTCTGTGTCCAAATGGAAAGAAGAAAGATTAATGGACACTTACAGAAAATACAAGGCTGCAAGGGCTGCAAATCCAGAGAAGTTTGAAACTGCTGAAGTATCAACATCAGTAGTTAGAACTTCCGGTGTTCAAAGAAGACCAGCTACTCAAAAGAAGAAATCAGAGGAGAATGTGAAGACTGATTTCAGAATGGTACTACTAGAAGGAAATACAGTAGTCCATTCTGACTTTGACATTGAAGAAAAACCTCTGATCACACAATTCAGGGATCCTTCCACGTTTGCCTATCAAATCCAGAAAACCATCAAAGACAAACTGCACACTAAGGTAGTTACTGAGCATCATTTGCCAACTTTTCAAATACCTAATGTGATGCAACAAGAACAAGGAGGTGAATCCCACCTGAGAGTCACTGAAGTTGAAAACATCCAACACTCAGGAGCATCCCAGGGTACCACTATGGTTCCCTACACTTTAGACTTTGACAAATCTAAAGTACCTATCATCAGATGGTCCTTTACTGATAACAACTCAGTACTAGTGATAAGAAGAGATCAGACAAGCAGAGCCTATAAGTCGATGAATGATCTGAAGAAGCTATCAACTCAAGACCTGCTTACAATCCAACATCTAGAACCACAAAAACGATCTCTCACTGATGAACAGCTGAACCAGATAAAGAATTCCATGTTCAAAGGAATATGGAAGATCATGAATGACAGAAGTAAACAATAAGGAATTAGAAAGGTTTTGGCTTCATCAATCCAGGGGGAGATTGTTAGGACAAAGAGGATTGGTGAAACCACTTTTGCAAACCTTAGTCTAATTCACTTCTGTCAAAATATTCTAAGTATAGAACTGCTGAAGAAGGAAGATCAAACTGCTGAAGAAGAGATTACACAAGTACTGAAGAAGAAAAGTCATCAGAAGTTCTGAAGTCCAAACCAAACATTTCTACTGAAGAACTACTGAAGACAAACTACTCATCAGTAGTTTGTCATTCATCAGTACTTATGAGAAGATCTTTTCCACCGCCTTTTGTATCAGTAGTTTATTAGTTTAGTATTACTTTTACTTTATGTACAAGTTCCAAGATTGCAACTTGTTGCAACTTGTCTCTGAACTTGCTTTTTGGCAAGGTTCATGTATTTGTAAAGTCTATAAATAGAAGGGTTCATCCCTCTGTTTTAGACATTGATTTTAATACAGAAATCCTTCATAGCATATTATTGTTATTTCCATTTCATATTTATTGAGAATCTGTCTAAGTGTTTCATTCTCATTCAATACTTAGATTCTCAATAAATACTTATCATTTATTAGTTTCTCAAACATCCAGGGGGAGTAATAACTCCTGTTGATAAGTGTAGCTTTAAACTCATAACATTCCGCTGTGCTATCACTGATCAAGAACTTGCTAAACACCTAAGTGTTCACTAGCAAGTTCATACAAAAGAGCAATACTGATCTAACAAGTGTGCATTCCTTTATGGAAAAATTCAAGAGGAAGTCTATGTGTGTCAACCACCTGGTTTTGAAGACACATTCCATCTTGATCATGTCTACAAGCTTAACAATGCTTTGTATGGCTTGAAACATGCACCAAGGGCCTGGTATGAAACTCTTTCCACTTTTCTCTTGAACATTGGTTTCACAAGAGGTAAAATTGATAAAACCTTATTTTTAAAGTGGAAAGGGAAAGATATAATGATTGTTCAAATATATGTGGATGACATCATTTTTGGGTCCACATGTAACAAAATGTGTGAAGAGTTTAGGAAACTCATGACAGCAGAGTTTGAAATGAGTGCTATGGGTGAATTCCAGTGCTTTCTTGGTCTCCAAGTTAAGCAATTTAAAAATGGAACATTTATTCACCAAAATAAGTATGTTAAAAACTTACTTACAAAATTTGAGATGAATGACTGTAAACCATGTAGTACACCCATGAGTACTACCAAGCTACTCACTATTGATGACAAAGATGAACTGGTTGATCAGACTCATTATAGATGCATGATTGGGTCTTTATTATACCTCACTGCATCCAGGCCAGACATTATGTTTGCCACTTGTGTCTGTGCAAGATCCCAGGCATCACCTAGAAAGTCAAACCTTATTGCTGTGAAAAGGATATTCAGATATCTAAAAGGTGCTCCCATACTTGGTATCTGGTATCCTGTTAATGGAAATATTGAGCTTTTAGGTTATTCAGATAGTGATTTTGCTGGTTGTCACACCACAAGGAAGTCAACATCAGGTGGGTGCCAAATCCTAGGGAATGCCTTAGGGGCTGTTTGTTTTTTTTACTCAGAAGCACTTCTGACCTCTTTTGTCTGCGTCGTACAGACGCGCGCAGACGTTTGGGGTTTGCAGATTGTTTGTTTTTTGGAAGACCTTTCACTCAAAAGGGTCTTCTGAACTCTTTTTGGTGCAGACTTGTTCCAAGGTCTTCAAAGGTCTTCTCTACTTCTCTTCTTCTCACCCACCATCACCAGCCACCACCACCATCCACCACCACCACGACCCACCACCACCATCGTCCACCACCACAACCACCGATCACCACCACCACCACGGTCCACCACCACCACCACCACTGTCCGTCCACCACCACCGTCCACCGTCCACCGCCACCGTCCACCACCACCACCACCACCATCCACCACTACCACGGTCCACCACCACCACGGTCCATAAACACCATCGCCCACCACCACCACCACCACGGTCCACCACCACCACGGCCATCCACCACCACCACCGTCCACCACCATGGTCCACTACCACCGTTCGTCACCACCACCGTCCACCACCACCATCCACCACCACTGTCCACCACCACCACCATCACCTTCCACCACAACCATAATCCACCACCACCACCACCACCACCGTCTACCACCACCATCCACCACCACCATCTACCACCACCACCACTACCACCACCGTTTACCACCACTTTCCACCACCACCACCACGGTCTACCACCAGACTGCTGTAAAAAACCAGTTTATTTAAATTTCAGTTTATTTCAGCAGCCTGCAGACGTTAACAAACAAACAGTTTTCTTCTTGCAGACTGCAAACCTTTGGTCCACCTTTTCTCCTGCAGATGTCTGCAGATGTGGTCCACAGACTGCAGACATTTTCCTGCAGAAAAAACAAACAACACCTTAGTCTCTTGGAAAATAAAAAGCAAGAAGCTGTTTCAACATCAACAGTAGAGGCTGAATACATTACTGCTGCAAGCTGTACAACCCAACTCATGTGGCTTCAAAACCAGTTACTGGATTTTGGTATAACTGCCCTAAAGACTCCACACATATTGGACAGTCAAGCAGCTGAAAATATCATCAAAAATCCAGTCTCTCATTCAACCACAAAGCACATTGACATTAGACACCATTTTGTGAGAGACAGCTATGAAAAAGGTTTGATTTCTCTACACCATGTTCCAACAGAGGATCAGCTGGCAGATGTGTTGACAAAAGCTTTAGACACATCTACCTTTGAAAATCTGATCTCTCTGATTGGTATGATAAACATGGATTAAAAACAAATTTTTTTTTCATAAATAAAACATTAAAATGTTGTCAGAAAATCAAAAATCCATCCTTAAAAATAGCTTTTGGTTGAAAAATCTATTTAGATAAAACAACCACTATTTCATAAATTTTATCATCTGTTAGTTGAAAAATCTGTTCAGATAAAACAACCACTGTTGGTTGAAAAATCTGTTTCAAACCTCTGTTCAGATAAAACAACTGTTTTCCCATATATATATATATATATATATATATATATATATATATATATATAAATAAAAAAAACTCCATCAGATGTTTGCCACGTCTGCTCTCAAAAGCAGTGCTTTGGCCACATCAGTGGTTTACCTGAGACTATAAAAACCCTGTTCTCCCCAACAGTTGTTACACTGTCTCATTGTATTCAAAATACTGAAACCCGCCTTACATCAACCTTAAACCCTCGACCTAATTCCATTGATCTTCTTACTCGAATCCAAAACATGGATCTACAAGTAAAAGTTCCCCACATTTATTTGCCATATCTGTCCAAAACAGATGAAAACCGTCCATTCCATTCCATAATTGACGTTTTACTAAAATCCAAATACTTGCCCGCTCTCACCGCTGATTCTCCCATCTATATTGACACTTTCCAAGAGTTCTCGTTAAATGCTGTAACCGTGCTCACAGATAAAAAGCCAACAACCATTATTTCCAAAATTGGAGAGACACATGTCACCATAACCCCCCAAACCATATCCACAACCTTCTCACTAAACGACTTGGTAGGTAAGGATTCTTTCTGAAAGACTGAACTTCACACTGAGTTCTTAGAAATGGGATATGAAGAACAAATGACTGGGGCAACCATTTTCAAATTTTTTTTCCCCAGCCATGAATTTTTTTTTCATACTCTGCTTATCTGTCTCTTTGCTAAAACTACTGCTTTCAATGAAATCCCATTGAAAGTTCAGTAATTGGGATATGCAATGTTATCAGATACTAATTACAATCTATCCCAGGCACTGTTTTTAGATTTAGTAGCAAATGTGAAGGGAGTCAAGTTTGGGTCAAACAATGCTTTTCTTTTATACCCAAGACTTTTAAGTTTTTTCCTACAAAAGGTTTTACCTGAAAAGGATTTTAAAAAGGGTGAAGCTCTTCAAATAAAAAGCCCTTTTACAAGAAACTTTTACAAGAATGTTGGGTCCAAACACCCAAGAAAAATTGTCAAAAGCAAAAGTTTCCAAAACACAAGCAAAGGGTGCTAAGACAACAACTGTTGTCCCAACCTCTGTTGCTGAGCCCACTACTCCTGGTGATCATGGCACTAGATCCAGTGCTGTGAAACCCACACCTGCAATCACCAGAAAAAAACTTCCATCGACTAAGCCCACCAAAAAGAAAACAAAAAGGGTAACTCTGGAAGATGAGATACCAGAGGAAAACCCTGTTGTAGCACAAATGCAACAAACAACCACTGTTGATACTTCCTCTCAACAGATGGACATATCTCCACCCATCCAAACTCCTCATGTATCCTCACAAAAGGATCAAGTTGTAAGCCAAGGGGAAACACATCAAGAAGCATATGAGTCACTTGACCATATGTTCAAAAGTCCTTCTCCCGGGGCTGCTTCTCTTCTCACTCCACAACCATCACCATCACATGACATTCCACCCACAACCATTGTTCGAAGCCATTGACAAAACTTAGGATAATCCCAGTTCCTCTCAATCACCTATCACTAAGAGTATACTCCCACAAGTGATTGGGCCTGAGAAAAGTCAAGTGGCTAGCCCACGAATAGAGGAGGCCACACCCTTTGAGTTACATGTAACTAAAGGAGGTTTTCCAAATGAAGCAGTCACTACTGTTGTAGAGAGCATTGTCTCACAACAGGACAATGGTTACATACCTAAGACTTCCTTGGAGGCAACAACTGATGAGACCACTATAGTGACCCCTAAACCAGTTGGAAGTCCCCATAACCAAGAAAAAGGGGCATATGGTTTCTTTCTATGGACTCACCTCCTAGAACTGAACCAGTTACAACTACCACTTCTGGTAGGAATTCAGATGATCCAATTAAATTAGGTGATGGATTAAGATACCAGGAATTGACGGAAAGGGTTAACACCATTGAGTCATCAGTGAATGAAATCAAGATTGATCTCAAGACCATGATGCAAACTTTGGCTACCCTCACTAAAAGTCAACCATCCACTCAAGACATTTCTAGTGAGCTATGGAAATCTGTCAGTCCAATTATCATAGCTCATTGAAAACTAGCAGATCAAACACATGAAACTTATATGGCTGCTATCAGAAACATGGTGGATGCTAGGTACACAGATACCCAAGCAGATATCAAAGCCATTAAGGAATATCTGCTGAAGACCACTGGCTCTGCCCCTACAACTGTAACACCCCAACCGATGGCGGAAACATCGAGGTGTCACGTAAGAATGATTGTTCAGTAGCACATGGTATTCAAGTTTTAATTGAATTTTATTTAAAGTAAAATATCCAAAATTTGAAATACATATCAAAGTCTTGAATGAAATCTAGTACATCAAATAACCAAACAAAGCATAAACTTCAATTATCTCCTCATCCTAGCTCTAGACTTCAAGCATCAGTATTTCCTGTTGAGTTTGAAAAAATGAGGGGGTCAACTAGAAGTTGGTGAGAATACATAAACCAAGTCAAGCAATTAAGTTTTAAAAGAATAAAAGTTTAGCAATTCATATGTTTAATGTAAGTTTAAGTCTACATGAATAAACATGAAGTATAGTATGCAAATAATCAAACCCTCCGACAATGTTTAGGTCCATCCCGCATCCACGGTTCACCTTAATATAACGTTGGAACGATAACAATCACCCGCGCTCCCCATAAAAGATGGTCAACGAATCTAGGTGGGATTGTCAATCCAATAGATCTATCACTGTATATCGCCGGCTTGGCCACAGCTAATGATTATGTAAGTTGAAGCTTAAGTGTAATAGTCTTTGTCTACGTCATGAGGCATTAAAGTTTACAACTAGACATGTATGAAGAATTGCTTAAGTATAAAGTTTCAAGTATAAAGAATTGCATAAACAAGGTTACGTAAACTCACCTTGGTCATGACGATGGTCTAAGAAATGAACGAGAATCAATAAGTTATGCTTGCACCTAAATTAAAGCTGATGTTTTAGCATCTATAGTTATAGTGTACAGCAAAACTATTGATTTAACTATTTTAGATATTTCAATATTAATTCATATTAGCATAAATTTAAAATGAATTTTGGTGACCAAGGTCAGTAAGATGATTTATAAGCTAGTTGATAATAATCATGTGTAATCATTAGATTCATAAACTCTAAAAAAAAATACTGAAAGAATATTACTTCGATTATTAGTTTGTGTAACTTCTATAATATATGCTACGTACATATTTAGAGAATTTGTTTCTTAGAATATAATTTTCTTGTCACGGAGATGATGTGGTATACACAACCCCCACGACATGCAAAACGAAAAAAATAATAAATATAATTTTGCTTGAGGATTTGATTATACTTCATCATGCCACATTCTTGATGATTTACATATCGGATATATATATATATCTAACCCAAAAAAAAAACTTGATTCACCGTACATAATATATAGTTTGAGACATTAGCTTTCAAATTAGTTTATAAGAACATTTGAATTTAGTTTAGTTACCTTGGGGACAACAATTACGATTCCAGATTATGCTGGTTAGCCAGACTCAATATTCTCGCTTCGAGCCACTCCCCGTTCAACCACCTTGGGCTGGTTCGTTGATGCTAGAGGTACAAACGGTGCGTTGGTTAGGTGTTTTGCGGCTATAACATGTTACGCGATAGGTGTGGTGTAAGGTGGTGTTATGGAATGATGGATCCTCATTGACAAATTTGTCGTAAAGATTTTGTGTACCATAACACGGATTAGAGAGGGAAGAAGTTGGGTTCTCAGAATCATTCAATAAGGGTTCGCTTATAAACGGAAATACGTAACATTGAAACAACGCCATAAATGGTCGGTAAAAGCTCCTACGAAATTAATGGCTATGATAACGGCGGCTTTAAACATAAGTCTTTTATATGATATGAGTAGTTTACTATAATTAAATCAAAACTAAATGGAAACTAATTGCAATAAATGTGATATTTGTTTCATATGGTGGTTTTAAAAAATAGTCAGAAGGAAATTTTACGAGGAGGAAGAAGATTGCATTTGATTTTTTTTTATATAATTTATTTGTTTCTAATTCACAAATTTTAGGTTTAGTACTTAGAGTTATGGACAATTTATAACATAACTCTTATAGTTTTACCAAGTGTTAAATGTTAAACATCTATAAGAATAGATAAGAATTTGGCATGATTATAGTTGTACAAAAGAAGTATTAGACGGGTAAACTGGTGATTTTATTAATTCATCCGAAAAATTTGGGGAAAGATACGTGATGTTACAACAACTATTCAATGAGATGAATATGATGATAAGTTCACAGCTGATGATGCCAAAAAGGGGGAGAGTGGAAGAGATACATTGCCAAAGCTTGATCCCCTTGGAATTCCACCTTCTCAAAAGGGTCAAACACAAAAGTCTGCTGACAAACCAGGGTCTGCTTCAGCTCCTCAATCCACTGCTCAAACCTCTGCTGATACTGCCAAAGCTGAAAAGGCAAAAAAGATTGATGAATCTGCAAATGCCATGGCTGAAACGGCTGCTGAAGCAAAGTTAAAAAGGTTTGAGACTTTGGAAGTCAAGGCAGAGTCTCTTGTGAAGTCAAAACAAGAGAAACATCAGGAAGCAGAAGATGTTGGCTCCTCAAAAAGGAAGAAAATGCCAGCAAAACATGTTAGGCCACCACCATCCCAAACCTCTGTTCCCAAAACACCTGCTGCCACCACCACTACAACCACTGAACCTATCATAACAACAACCACTACCACTACAACCACTGTACCCATCATCACAACAACCACCACCACTACACCATCCATATCCATGTCACCCATACCATCTTCTCAACCTCAAACATCTGTTGGTACTAAACAAGTGCCAACAGATGTTAACACATCCACTGCTTCACAAGGAAAAGAAAGTCCACCTTTGTGGTACAGGATGAAAACATTGAAACTACACCTACACCACCACTATCATCTAAACCCATTCCAGCCATTCCATTGACATCTTTCTCATCACACACTTCCCAATTTTCATCTCATTCTACCACCACCAATAGACCACCACCAACCATGACCCCATTGGCTGCTCAGTATCCTCTTGAACTTGATTTACTAAAGGGGAAATTCAATCCTTTTATAATACTGAGGATCCATCAAAACTATCCTTCCAATCTCTACCAAATTTGCCTAAACCTAAAAATATTGATGAATACTTGAAATTGAAGGCAATACAAATAGATTTGATCATTAAGGAGAATTGTAAAGGAAAGGATGAAAGGACTACTCAGGGCATCCATTCAGCAGAACATAGCAAATTGAGAAGGATTGAGGATTTTGCTAAGGACCTGAGTAAGTCTATGTCCAACAAACCAATCAGTGGTGAATTAGAGAAGGTAGTCAAGGAATCTATTCTGGATCAAATCATGGCAACTAAGCCTTACAAAGCAAATAGAAAAAACAATTTGCATGCTGGACCACTCATGCTTTACAAGAAGAATTGTATAGAATTGAAGAAATGGTTAAACATCCAAATCAGATGGTTTCAGCTCCTGATTTCAGAAAAGGTAAAGACCCTGTCAGAGGATTGAAATTCAAAAGAATGAGGGAAGAAATAGTTGCTGCTAATTATGGAGAGATGAAGTCTGTGGCAAGATGGGCTGAGCTGAGGCTAGTTGAAACTTACAAGAAACTTGAAGAGAATAGAAAAATTGATTTTACACTTCCAAGAAAACCAGTCTACCCTGATGCAACAGAGGTTAGAAAACCCTATCAGACCTTTTCACTTGACAGCCTACTCTCAACATCTGATCTTACCATTGCTGCCAAGAAACAATACAAAAGGCAGAAGCAGATATTTGAGGAGGATGGAAAGGAGTTTGAAGACACCTTTGTGAAAGAGGGGATTTTCAACCAGGTCCACTACTTCTTTGATCTCATCAGTGAAGAACTTAGAAGAATCATTGGCAGGCCTCCATCACCAAACTCATCAAGAATAAATTTGCAACTCAAAAACTCCCCAGGTTCAAAAATTCTAAAGTGGAAAGTCAATAAAGACACCCACGAATTGAAAAGCCAAAACATACTAAACATCTGATCCATAATAAAACAGTATTTTGCACACAAGATCCTCCTAAAAGACTGTTGACACTAACAACTGTTATTCCCTAGCAACTGCTGTACAAACTTCTGTCTACAAGATCTGTTGAAGAAACGTCTGTTGAGCCAAAGGTCTGAAGATACAAGGCCTGTTGGAACCAACAGCACTTAGGCTCCAACAGTTGATACAAGCATCAGAGTTTATCCCATCAGTTGTTTAATCATCAGAGTTTTCCTATGTAACTATCTTAGGTGATGTCAGCCTTAGGTCATCATAGTTTTAGTTTGTCTATAAATAGAACAGTGCCTGTACTGTTCTATTTACACTCCAAAACATTCTCTAGTACAAACAGAGTTGTGAGTGATCGGGCTGAGGGGGGGGGGGATTGTAAACTTGTACTGTAATCTGTAATGGCTTATGAAAAGTATTTGTTAAAAGCAATTGTCTCATTTGTTATGATTTAAAGTTTACATTTCCGCTGCACTTTCCATTATTATTCATCTTCATTACTATTTCTTTTATTAAACATCATAACAAATCAAAGTCAGATCCTAACACTAGTCGATTATTGAGAATATACTTGGACGAAGCTCTATTCGTTTGCATGGGTGGGGACGTGATCCAATTATTGTTGATAACACAATGGGTGCAACTAAAAAAGCAAAGTGTCCTACTCATGATAAGCTGGTCCATGCACTTCAAATAGTGACAAATAAATTTGCAATTATGGAACAAACACTGATTGTGAATAGTAGCATGTCTCCTCCATCAAGCACATCTGGACAATTTCAAGGTGATAGTCTAGAGTGTGATGAAAGTACCGATGAGTGATGTCGTTTAGGAATTTTATATAACCCATTAGTAACTTATGGTCAATATATGCTTTGTTTGTTTGGTTGTTTGAACACTTATCTTTTGATTAAGAATGTTAATTTAGTCACGTATGTTTCTATAACTGTTTTGGTATTTGTTTGTATACATTTAAAATTATTATTTAAATAAATTGTGGTTGTTATCTACACATTTAAATATTTTACCAACACATCAATAAATATTATTTCTACACATGTTAAGATTAATGCGTTTACCTACAAATAATTAGCTGCCACGTTGGATGCCACGTCAGTTGCCATGTTAGATGCCACGTCATTCTAACAAGTTGCTATACCTCTAACAACACATATTAGGTTTAGCCACACATATATGTGTAGGTATAACTTGCTATATACCTACACATAATAAATATGTAGGTAATGATCTATATCCACAGTGCTGAGTCTATACATCATGACACTTAATTTATCTGTAGGTAAACGTAACTACTAACACATTATATGGTTTTTCCTACACATACTATGTGTGAGTAAATACTCAAATTTCTTGTAGTACCGGACGCGAGCTATTTCACAACGGATGTAACTTTTTGTATTGCCGTAAAACTCTTGTTATACCTCTTGTCATATCCATCCATCTTTACACCATGGATATTGTGCTTCCAAATCACCAATAATTTTTTAGAACAACCGTTTTGACATACGAAACTGAAAATGGAAAACTTCAGCACTGTATTTTTGTTCATTAACAAAATACTCATTCATAAGAATTTCGTTACCTTTTGTGCGCTCATGTTTGTCGATTTTTCAAGGAATGCTCAATGATGTTGTCGTGTTTTCCACTTCGCACTATTCAATGATATCTTTGAAAAAGTTTAGCTAGTATTGTTTGAAAAAAAAGTATCGATTTCGGAATTGTCTGACAGTAGGTATATCCCGAGATCATTGTTTAAAAAAATTAATAAAAATCATTGGGTATTGTGAAGGTTTGAGGGAATAAAAACGGTTAGTTTGTTAAAAAAAAGAGTAATGCTTTTTTATTTTGTGAGTGTAAATTGGAGTGGATGAGAAATTGTTTGATTTGTCTAATATATAAAACTTTTATATAACTTTAAAAAACTTTTTTTTTAATAAAGCGACGGTTGCCAACGGTTAAAATGACATTGAATTTTGGGTTTTCTTCACGGTTACATGTTACCAAGTTGTAAATTTTTTAAACGTTACCAAAAAGGTGTGGCAAACTGACAATATAACCATGCCACCTCTTGCTATTTAGTACTACCTGTATCTAAGGACACACATCACATATATCTACGTATCAAATTTATACCAATTTCTATAACTAAATGATAATAATAAAAGCTACATTGGACTTTCACCTGATTTTTTACAAGATTAATATACCCGTAGGTAATTTTAATAGATCACCTTGGGTGTAGGATGTTATAGTAAAAAAAAAAAAAAGTCTTTGCCTTCACTCTTTTTGTTTACATCCAAATAAAAATCTAACACAATTGAAAAAATCACCAAAGTTCTCGCAAAGCAAATTTTGAACAGTTTGAATTCTTAGAAAGTGTTAGGGCTTTAGATTTTATTATCTTATTAAACCGCTAATTAATAAAAATGTAATACAAATTTTGATCTAGTCACTATATATCTAATTGATTCGTGTATTCATTGAGTACACAGTATGAACAAGTGAAACACAAGCAATTGCACAAAGGGATAAAAATTCAAATTTCTTTAAATGTTTTTTTTTAATAGGGATGCAATGGGTCGGGTTTGGGATGAGTATGACTAATCCCAACCCAATACCTGGTTATAAAAACTTTTCTCGTACCCGACCTAAACCCATCGGGTATCTATCAGGAAATTACCTGTGGGTATGCTCCTGGGTTTCAGGCATACTATTAGTCAACGAATTCTCTCTTGAATTTTAGAGAGATGGAATTATCATTATATACTTGATTACAAAGCTAGTCATAAGGAGAAGGTTAAGCTAGCTATTAACTAGAGTATTGACTATTGACTATACATTAATACAAAGTATCACAAAAATGAGAAGAGTAAGTTTAGGATTGATGATTGTGAAGATGTTGACTGTTATCCCCCTGCAAGCGAAACGGCGGTGGTTGAACACGTAGTAGGTCTCGAAAGTGCTCGAAGAGAGGCCGTGGCAAACTCTTTGTAAAAATGTCCGCAAGTTGAAGCTTGATAGGAACAAACTTGGTGTGTAACTTTCCCGACACAACTAATTGCCGTACAAAGTGATAATCCAAGTCGATGTGCTTAGCACGTTTGTGAGAAATTGGATTTTGACTCATAAATAATGCACTCTTGTTGTCGCATAGAAGTGTTGGCCGGGTCGGTGGAAGAGCATGAAGTTCCAGCAAAAGATGGATAATCCAAACGATTTCGGCTGCCGCATTTGCCATTGCCCTGTACTCGGATTTACAGCTTGATCGTGCTACGGTTGGTAGTTTCTTGGCGCTCCAGGAAACTAAAATGCCGCCTAGCTAAGAAAATTGAGTAGCAATAAGTTGATCGTCGTGTTTCAATGCATCATGCCCAATCCGCATCCGAGTAACCTAAGATGGAAGGCGTCGTGCGATGCGTAAATAGTAAACCGTGAGAGATAGTTCCCTTGACATAGCGTAGTATCCGCTTAACCAATTGGAAATGTTTTTCGGTGGGTGAGTGTAGGTGTTGGCAAGCTTGATTAACGACATACGATAAATCAGGTCGAGTGATGGTTAGGTATTGAAGCGCACCAACGATGGAGCGATAGTGAGTGGGGTCGGAATAAGGGGTGCCATCTTTGGTGATCGTATCGGATGTGGAGAGGGGAGTGGGCACAAGTTTGGTGTCGGTTAACCCGACGCGAGTGAGAATGTCATGAGCATATTTAGTTTGTTTGAGAAAAAGGCTTTTGGTGTCATGAACAACTTCTATACCAAGAAAGTAGTTAAGAGAGCCTAAGTTTTTTATGGCGAATTCTTGATGTAGACGATTGGTGAAGGTTTCGATTAGAGACTTGTTGTCTCCTGTAAGAATTAGGTCGTCTACATACACAAGAAGGTACATGATGGAATTGCAATTGTGAAAGATGAAGAATGAAGGATCGGCACGACTACATTTGAAACCGTAAGAAATGAGAAAAGAGCTACGTCGTTGAAACCAAGCTCTTGGAGCTTGTTTAAGACCATAGAGTGCCTTGTTAAGTTTGTAAACATGGTGAGGAAATTTAGAATCCAAAAACCCAGGAGGTTGCTCCATATATACGGTTTCAGAAAGTTGCCCGTTGAGAAAGGCATTGTTCACATCGAGTTGGTTTAAGGACCAATTGTTGATGACTGCTAGTGCGAGAACAATGAGAATAGTAGATGCTTTGACAATGGTACTAAATGTATGGTTAAAGTCAAGACCGGGAATTTGAGTAAACCCTTGAGCAACAAGTCTTACTTTGTGCAGATCAAGAGAACCATCGGAATGGTATTTAGTTCGAAACACCCACTTGCAACCAACAACATTTGTGGAGGAGGGGCGTGGCACAAGGGTCCACGTTTGATTCCGATGAAGAGCTTTAAGTTCATCTTGCATAGCAAGCATCCAATGTGGATGTTTTGATGCACTTTTAAAGCCTTTTGGAATGGTATTGGTGAGGAGGGCTGCATGTAAGAAAGAATGCATGACATTGGCAAGGTAAGATGTGTGTCTTGGATTGGGTTTTAAGGTTCCAACTTTGGATCGAGTCACCATAGGGTGAGGAGGTTCGGGAGGAGTTTGAGCCAAGGGTTTGGCTTGAGGGGATGTGGCCGAGTGATTAGGATGAGAAGAGGAAGAGGATGGGATGATGTTGGATGGTGTGGTGTTAGTTGTGGAGGTATTGTTGTTTGAGTTGGGATTGGGTAAGGCCGTGGATGATGGGTTGGGTGATGGTGGTTGATTTTCGGGTGTGGTGGAATCGTCTTGGCACAAGGTGCAAGGTGTAACAGGAATGTGAGATGATGATGGTGAAGTAGGTTGTGGTTTAGAGTTATGGCTTTGAGTGGGAGAAAAGGAAGTTGGTTCATGGAAGGTAGAAAGAAAAAGATTGGTTAAGTTGGTCTAGGACGAGTCACGCACAAATGGGAAACAAGTTTCATCAAATCGACCATGCCGAGTTACATACGTGCGTGACGATGCAGGATCAAAGCATTTGTATCCTTTGTATTGCGGGGCATAGCCTAGAAAAATACAAGGGATACTATGCGGTGCAAGTTTATGAGGTGCATAGTCACGTAGGTATGGATACACACAACACCCAAAGACACGAAAATTTGTATAATTGGGTGTGACGGAGGAGAGCATTTTCAAAAGGTGATTTGTGGTGTAGAACCTTGGTGGGCAAGCGATTGATGATGTATGTGGCCGAACTAAAGGCATCGACCCAATCAGAGATGGGAACATTTGCGTGAAAAAGCATGGCGAGACCAGTTTCTACAATGTGACGGTGTTTTCTTTCGACACGTCCATTTTGTAGAGCGGTGTACGGACATGAAAGTCGGTGAAATGTGTCATTTTCATCAAAGAGTTTTTGCACAATTTTATTTTTAAATTCCGTACCGCCATCACTTTGAAAAACTTTTATTTTGCGTGAGAGTTGTGTTTGAATTAGACGCAAAAAGGTTTGAAGAACCGGGTAGAAATCGGTTTTGGTTTTAAAAGGGTACATCCATGTAAATCTAGAATAATCATCCACAAATGCAACATAGTATTTATACCCATCTTTGATAATGATTGGTGATGGTCCCCATAGATCACAATGGACAAGATCTAGGAGGTTAGAAGCACGTTTGTCATTTGTATCAAATGGTTTTGTGAGCTTTAGCAAGTTGACATGAAGAACATATATTAGTCTTAGGTAAAATAGATGTAAATTACAAATAACCAAGTCTTTTCATAATAGAAATAATGTCAAATGCAACATGACCCAAACGATTGTGCCACAATTCAAAGGAGGCTTTATTAGATGAATGAGAAGCAAAAAAAGCAAAAGAATTGTCTTGAAGCACATAAAGACCATTTTCACACCGACCTTCCGCGAGAGGTTGGCTTGTTTTCCGGTCCTGGATCACAAAAAACGAATTTGAGAAAAGAACATCAACGGGATAATCCTTTGTCAACTTGCTAAGGGAAAGGAGATTTCTAGTTAAAGAACGAACTACCAAAACATCATTTAGTTTAACGTGTTTGTTAATGGTTACACGTCTTTTATGAGTTATTGGTAAAGACTGTCCATTACTTAAAGGTAACGGAAGAGGTTCCTATGTAAGGAGTAAAGGAGGTTAGGTTACTGGTTTCGTTAGTCATGTGGAGATCTGCCCCCGTGTCGGCGGTCCAATTGGGACGGCCCTCATTTCAAACGTGACATTGAGCATGGAATGCGCGGGCAAGGTCTTCGTTTCCAGAAGCGGATGCAACAAAGGAGGATAGTTTTGGAAATTTGTTTGCATAATGTCCGTTGGTGCGACACAACTGACAGTGAGGTGGCCTACGGGTTCCTTTGGCTGAGTTGTTTTGATTATTCCCATGGGTATAGGACCTGGATCCAGAGGATCCTAATTTGGGCCGATTGTGTGACGAGCCAGAAGAACGATTTTGGGCGACAAAGGCAACCGGTGGAGGGGTGGGCGGGTGAAGGGAAGCAAGGATTTGTTCTTGACTTTTCGCTTTTGTCAATAAATCACGGAAAGGCAAGGAGGGATGAGTAGTTCGAATAACGGTTGACCAACTTTCAAAAGTGGATCCAAGACCGCATAAGAACCAATGGGTTTTGTCCGTATCATCGACTGGATGGCCAATGGCCGAAAGCTGATAAAAAATGGATTTGAACTTTCGCCCATATTCGGCAATGGTGGAGGACCCTTTGGTAAGTTGGCGAAGGGTATCATGAAGCAAGTGCATCCTCTCTAAAGAGGTGTTGCTATATGTCGCTTTGAGAGCTGCCCAGATTTGGTGAGAGGTGGAAAGACCGAGTATTTTGGCCACCACCTCTTCGGTAAGTGAGGCGTTGAGGATAAGGATGGCTTGTTGATCATTGAGACACCAAGCCGAGTAATCAGGATTGGGTTGTTCTTTGGACTCGACAAGAATGGTTTTTGGTGGAGAAGGGATAGAACCATCGACATAGCCGATGAGTTCTTGGTTTGCGAGTAAGGGAAGCATTTGATTGTGCCAATAAAGGTTGTTAGAGGAGGAGAGTTTGAGAGTTATCATGTGCAGGATGGTGGCCATAGGAATCTTGGTTCCGGTTGTAGGGGTGGAAAAGGAGGAAGGGGTGGTGGTCATGGTGAAGTCGCAGGAAAGAAGAAAGGTCCAGAATGGTTTAGCTTGATACCATATTAGTCAAGGAATTCTCTCTCGAATTTTAGAGAGATGGAATTATCATTATATACTTGATTATAAAGCTAGTCATAAGGAGAAGGTTAAGCTAGCTATTAACTAGAGTATTGACTATTGACTATACATTAATACAAAGTATCACTATAATGAGAAGAGTAAGTTTAGGATTGATGATTGTGATGATGTTGACTGTTACTTACTATCGGGATCAACCAGTAAAAAATCGATGTATAATAAGATTGAAAACAATACATACAAAAAACACATTAAAATGTGATAAAAGTGGTATGTGTTCATTTTTTAACTAGTACATGTTTTTAAGGAAATACTTGAACCAACGCATATTCAAAAAACCAAAATCATTCCAAATGTATTATAAAAAAGAGAAAAAGAAGAACACACTCAAAAGATTGTGATTAAAGATTACTAATTGAAGATATGAAGAATATTGGAATATAGTATTTAGGGTTTAGTATCAAGCCCACGGGCTTAGTTTATCTCTATATATTGTAACTTTATTGAATGAAATACGATCAATCAATCAGTTTTACCATCTTACATGGTATCAGAGTCAGCTTAGGCTCTATACCGTCTCCGTTGCATCACACAAATAACTAAACCCTAGCTGTTACCACTTTTTAAATTTTTATTTTTTAAAAAAACCCTAGACATGGTGGCGTGCCACCATTGCGGCCGCCCAGTCCGGCCTCCTCGTCTTCTTTTTTGTTTTCCGCTTCATCTTTCTAGTTTTATTTCGCTCACCTTTCCTTATGTCATGTTTTAATAAAAAGTCATTGTCTCGATTTACTAGTCATATTCTTGCCACCCCAAACTAATCAACTCCGCTCGGTTCCGCCGTTGCAATCTTGGGCGACATCATGAAAGGATTTATTTCCCCTGCAAATTGTTTTTTTAATTCTTTTTACTCCTCGTGTTTGACTGCAATCACATCCTTAAAAGGATTTATTGTTTTGAAAAGTTATTACGTTTTATTTTAGCCGCCATCATCATCCATACACATTTATTTTTCTTTAGCCATCATCATCGATACATGAATTTTTATATTTTATTAACTATTATCTTTGTTTCCGTTAAAAAAAACTATTATCTTTGTTTCCGAGAATTATTAGCCAATTGATTTTTTTTTTTACTTTTTATTTATCATGGGGAACTCTTGTCTTACCCGCTCTCTTTCTATCACCATTCTTTCTTTTCTTTTTTGGTAGACTCTTCTCACTGGACCATTGTCTTATTCAATTTATCTCATCCGATCGAACCACAGTTTGATCGGATATCTATCTTCGATCTACGGATCTCAATTCTCTTTTGGCGATCGCCGTCTGACCATTGTCATCGGCTTTCATTATCTCTCAGCATTGACACACCGCCACACGACTAGGGTCGATGGGTGTCTATTTGCTTCTTATATCTTTTTGTTTCCTGATTGTTTCTTATCTCTTTCTTTCCACCAGCCTTTTTTTCTTATCTTGACAAACATGGAACTACAACTTTATTGGAAATTTTGGAGTGGGATCTAGCGGATCATGTTTATCATTATGGGAATTAGAGAAACAAAACCAAACGGGGGGGGGGGGGGGGGGGGAGTTGTGGACCGAACTAAAGCCAAGTATTGAAGAGTACAGATAAAATTTTTGGCAAAGGCAAGAAGATTTCATAGTTTTGGACCAACAAGTCAAGAACTGAGATCGAGACAAGTCTTTTTATTTTTATTGTTATGTCCTTTATGTTGTTTTTCTTATTGTTTTCCAGTCTGAGTGTCCGATGCTCTACCGCTCTAACTGTGGGGGAGTATTCGAATATAGTACTTAAGGTTTAATATCAAGCCCACGGGCCTAGTTTATCTCTATATATTGTAACCCTATTGAATGGAATACGATCAATCAATCAGTTTTACTATCTTACAAAGACAGAGGGTGTATTTAAAAAAATGACGTAAAAAAATGAGGAGGAAATTAGTCGCTAAAAAAATCATAATTAAGTAAGCACTTTAAGAAATCAAGGAAAAAAGTAAGTAAATGGAAAAAACAATGGGCCGGATTCTCTTTCATGGGAAAATTAGGAGACTTAAAACGATAAATAAAAGTAAAAGGCTAAATAAACTATATATAAATAAAAAAAACATATTATAATTATAAATAATATTGACGTCAGCAAAAAAAAAACTACTTTTGATTTGAATGACCGTTGGCCCACAAAATTATTCAATTCTGACTCTTTAAATAAGGTAGTTTTAGGTTTGGAGGCGGTTACTAAAAAAACGTTCCCGCCGAGAAACTTGTTCCCTCCCCACTCCTCCCGTCTTCCTAGCTCCATGTTTTCCCAAATTTCTCGGTCCACGTTCCTCCATCCGAGTTTAAATACTACATATTCCATCAGTTGGAATTTGGAAATAGAAAAAAGCCAGACTATAAACTCTCACCGGTGAGTTTTTCATCTTCTTCTCTGTTTCTTCATATACAACGAGGCTCGATCTTCGTTTAAGTTGTTCCCTGCTCCTACTCTCATCTTATTTACACAAAAACGTGTTCATTCATCTGTCAGTAAATTCGCCAATATACAAAGGCAAGTGTTTAGGTTTTCCTTTGATTTCTTGAATTAGGGTTCATTTTCATGCTACAATGGCCTTTAGATTCCTGCACTCAATATTCTTAAATTAGCATTCGCGACTAGACAAAGATTGTGAAGGTGGAAAGATCTTATGGAATGAATTGAAACCATTACCAGCCTTCTCACAAATTTGTTACCATCACAAATCAAGCTTTACTAAATTCGTCTTCTTCAGGTACCATCATCTTTGAGCCCTTTTTGCAGATACATGTTGTTATTGTTTCTTCTTAATGATTCAAGTTTATTTTTGGTTCTATGTTATTGTTTTGTTTTTAATTTCTTTTGTAAAGTTTTAGGAATTTATTGAAAGATTTGTTTAGCTGGTGATTCTTATGGTTTTTTTTTCATAGGTAGATTATTATTAGACGTATATAAATATATAAGCTAGATATATATTATGTATTATGTAAATATTATTATAGTTATGTCGGTTAAATAATACAACCCGACAGTTACTAGGTTGTTGTAGCGGTTACTAGTTTGTGTAGTGTATATATATGTATCTTAGACCATTGTTCCGGTTATCAAGTTTCAATTGAAACCATACGACCGAAAACAATCAAACCAAACATTGTATCTTTTATACTATCATCAATATATATTCATTTGATTTCTTGTTCATCATATTATTGTTCAACAATTGTCTTTGATCAACCAACAAAACTGGTATCAGAGCCAAATCGAAGAATCATATCAGAATCAACTCTTATTGAATCCAGGAAGCAAACAAAAACAGAGTACAAAGTTTTATTCAAAAGAAATCAAATTTGATAGAAGAATTGGTATAAAAGGGAAGAAATTGACGAAATCATTGCAAGCAGATTTATAGAGTTCAATCAACAAATTGTTTCAGAATCAAGCGATTGTTTACGACAATTAATCAGAAAGAAAGAAAAACAGAGTATACGTTCCATTTGAGTCTGTAAGTCAAATATGTAAGAATCAAATACGTGATCCAATATTATCGGTATCTTGGAAGAATTGTGCAGACGAAACGAAAGAATATATACATATATTATACAAACAGAATTGTTATTTCCAGAACAGAAGTATGACTACACAATCAGGAATACAAACAGAAGTTCCGAAACTATTAGGACAAAATTACTATCATTGGCATATCCAAATGAGAGTATTGATGGAATCTCAAGACTTATGGAATGTTGTTGAAGGAGTCAGAGATCTACCCGCGGATCCTACGGATGCAATCAGATAGGAATATAAAGAACAAAACAAGCGAGACAAGAAAGAGTTACACTATCTATTTCAAGCATCAATCGAGGCAATATTTGAGAGAATTGCAAATGCAAAATCATCCAAGGAAGCATGGGAAATATTGTATAAGTCATATCATGGAGAAAAGCGTGTGAAAACGGTAAAATTACAAACTCTTAGATGTGAATTTGATGCCTTGCGAATGTTAGAAACTGAAACAATAGAAAGTTATTTCGATAGAATAACATCCGTAGTAAGTCAATTAAGAATGAATGAGGAGCAATTGAGTGATCAAAGGGTAGCAGAGAAAATATTACGTAGCATGACTAGAAAATACGAATCTGTAGTAGTAGCTGTAGAAGAATCAAAGGATTTGGAATCAATGTCTATTGAAGAACTTATGGGGATTTTACAATCGCATGAACTAAGATTAAAGCAATATGACTCAAATATCATTGATCAAGCATTCCAAATACAAAGTAGTAACCAAGGGAAAAATAAAGGAAATAGGTTTAATAACAGCTACAGAGGTAGAGGAAGAGGAAGAGGCAGGTCAGGAAGATATGGACCTATAGTATGCTACAACTGTCAAGGATTAGAACACATAGCTAGAAATTGTCCTAAGAAAGAAGAAGACGAACATGATGAGTAACTAATGGTCTGTCATGATAATGAGAAGGATAAACCAGAACAAGAGAAGATGTTCATGATATTTAATATGGAAGAAAGTAAAGACTCAACTTGTTGGTACTTAGATAGTGGGTGTAGCAATCATATGACGGGAAATAAGAGGATCTTCATCACCCTGAATGAACAAGACAGACGAGAAGTCAGAACTGGAGATGATAAAAGACTACAAGTGTTAGGAAGTGGAGAAGTATGCATCAAATTGAACAATATTGTAAATAAGATACCAAATGTATTCTATGTAGAAGGACTGAGACATAATCTCTTGAGTGTAGGACAATTACTACAAAAGGGTTTCAATGTGACATTTGAAAATGGAAAGTGTTTTGTCAAAAATCATGAAGGAAATTTGATCACGAAAGTTTCAATGACAGAAAATAAGATGTTTCCTTTATATCCTAGCCAAAACTTACCAAAAGTATTATACACGTCCATTAAAAATACCTCAGATCTGTGGCATCAATGTTTTGGACATATCAACTATGAAACCCTTATAGAAATGGAAAACAAGAATACAGTACGAGGATTACCAAATATACACAAAGAAGAGAATGTGTGTGAAGGTTTTGCTTTAGGTAAACATGCAAGGAAACCATTCAATAAAAAGGCAAAGTGGAGAGCAGCTAATCCATTACAACTAGTACACTCGGATATTTGTGGACCTATGAGAATGCAAACAATAGGGGGATGTAGATACTTCATAACCTTCATTGATGATCATACAAGAAAAACATGGGGCTATTTCTTAAAAGAAAAGGCACAAGCATTATACTTCTTTAAGATATTCAAAGATTTAGCAGAATATCAAGTAGATAAAAAATTAAGTGCCTTAGAACGGATATAGGTGGAGAATATTGTGGAAATGTACGTCTTTCAAGAATATTTACAAGAACATGGAATACACCATCAGTTGACCACAAGTTATACTCCTCAGCAAAACGGAGTGGCAGAACGTAAAATTAGAACAATGATGGAACTAAGTAGAAGTATGATAAAGTCGAAGGAACTTCCTAATGCTTATTGGGGAGAGGCTGTGAGTTGTACTACGTATGTTTTGAACAGAACTACAACGAAAAGTGTCAGTAATAAAACTCCGGAAGAAGCCTGGACAGGAATCAAACCAGATGTTTCAAACTTACGAGTATTTGGATGCCTTGCATATGCACATGTTTCGGAACAAAAATGAGGAAAACTTGATGATAAAACAGAAAAGGCAATCTTTGTTGGATACAGTGAAAACAGTAAGGCATACAAATTATACAATTCAGTTACAAGAAAAATTATAGTTAGTAGGGATGTAATATTTTATGATTAAAGAATGTGTAAAGAAAACAATGAAGAAGACATCATTACCACGCATGATGAAGACAACAATGAAGAAATTGCATAAAACCCAGACTCTAGGAATGAAGTTGAAATGCCAATTCAAGATGCTTCAGAATTAGAAGAACAAGATAAAGAAAATATTGAAATCTCAGAAGAAAATTTAGATGCCACAGCTTCAAGTCAAAGCCCACCAAAGAAGATACATAGTCTAAATGACATCTATAACAGAACTCAACCTTTGGATAATCAAAGAGTGCAAGATCTATATAGAAGACACGAAGAAGGAGCAAACTTCGTATTTTATATAGACTCATATCCAATAGATTATGAAGAAGCAAGCAAAGATGAAAAATGGAATGAAGCAATGAGAAAGGAAATTGAATCTATTCAAAAGAATGGAACCTGGGAGCTGGTTGATCTGCCAAAGAATCATAAACCTATAGGAGTGAAATGGATATACAAGACAAAATATGATGAGCACGGAAATGTGGATAAACATAAGGCACAGTTGGTGGTTAAAGGATATAAACAAAAATATGGAATAAATTATCAAGAAGTATTTGCTCCCGTAATACGTTTTGAAACAGTTAGACTAATATTAGCACTAGTAGCTCAAAATGAATGGCATCTACATCAGATGGATGTAAAAACAGCATTCTTAAATGGAGAACTGAAGGAACAAGTTTTTGTTGAACAGCCATTGGGATTTATTCAAAAAGGAATGGAGAATAAGGTATGCCTATTAAAGAAAGCACTCTATGGACTAAAACAGGCACCTAGAGCATGGTATAGCAGAATCAACCGATATTTTGAGCAACATGGTTTTACGAGATGTACATTTGAACATACACTATTCCTAAAGAAAACGGAAACAACAAGGTTAGTAGTATGTCTTTATGTAGATGACCTGATCATAGCTAGTAACAACATGAAAGAAATTATAGAATTCACAGAATCCATGAAAAGGGAATTTGAGATGACGGACATGGGATTATTACATTATTTTTTGGGAATGCAAGTAACCTATGATCAAGTAACCCAATCAAAATATGCGAAGAATATAATAGAGAGATTTCATATGAAAGATTGCATCAAAGCTTCAACACCACTGGAATATGGGCTAAAATTATCAAAGGGCAGTAATGATGAGTATATTGATCCTAGTATATATCGAAGTCTAATAGGAAGTCTCATGTATTTCACAAACACAAGACCAATGTTCGCAGTTAGTAAAATCACCAGATTTATGGATCAACCAAGAAAATCACATTGGGAAGCTGGAAAACACATCCTAAGATACGTAAAAGGAACCATAAATTATGGGATTGTGTACACGAAAAATGAGTTTGAGTTAAAAGGATTCAGTGATAGTGACTATGCGGGAAATATAGATGACAGTAAAAGCACATCAGGATATGTGTTCAGCATTGGATCGGGGGCAATATCTTGGCAATCAAAGAAGCAAAAGGTAGTGGCTTTATCGTCAACTGAATCTGAGTACATCACATTATCTCTAACCGGATTTCAAACATTATGGATCAAAGGGATATTAATGGAATTAGACTTCAACACAGATAAAGAGGTCACTTTATATTGTGACAACAAATCCACTATAAACTTAACAAAAGATCCTGTGTGTCATGGCAAGAGCAAACATATACAAGTAAAGTATCACTTCATAAGAGATCTTGTCAAGAATGGAGATGTAGAAATAAAGTATCGTGACACGAAGAATCAAGAAGCTAATATCTTTACAAAGGCATTGCAACCAAGAGATTTCACAAGACTTCGTGACATGCTAAGCGTTCTCCCACTCTAGCTTAAGGGAGAGTATTAGACGTATATAAATATATAAGCTAGATATATATTATGTATTATGTAAATATTATTATAGCTATGTCAGTTAAATAATACAACCCGACGGTTACTAGGTTGTTGTAGCGGTTACTAGTTTGTGTAGTGTATATATATGTATCTTAGACCATTTTTCCGGTTATCAAGTTTCAATTATACGAACAAATGATTATTCTTATGGTTTTTTTTCTAATGCGTAGCAATCATTATTAAATTTTGTATGGTATAGTTGGCAGGAAAAACAAAAACACGAAAAGTTAAGGCAAATGAAGAAGCTGTTAGAACAAAGAGCTTCACAAACAGTAATCGAGTTGGGAGTCTCAGGTACATATATAATTGGTTGAATCCTAAACTTCATAACTCCACTAGTGAATTAGCATGTGATTAAAATTTTATTTTATTGCTATCAAGATTTAAAAAAAGAAGAAAATCTTATGCTGATCACTGAGGTCTTCCAAATGCTTAGAAGTTGATCTCAAGGTTTCCTGGGTTGTGGACTGACACGTTATCAATTTTTTAATATTAAAATTTTTTAATGTGCATACGGTGATTCTAAAAGTATATTATAACAAAAAGGATCCAACTTTTTCTTTAATAAAGTGCGTTCATCAGGTTCTTGCATTTCAATACTCTTTGTTAATAGCTTCAACTGAATTAACTGTTATTTTTCCCATTTGGCACCGAATGCTTATGAGTTTGAGTGTCACGCTGGTTGCAAAACAAAGCACTAAATAGTCTCATATGCAACATACCAAATAGTACAATAGTTGAGAAGCACGCCCGATGGTTTTTTAATTTGATGAAATCTACCTTAACCGGTCCCCAATCAATCAGAAAGTGTTTTGCAGCTGAAAAAAAGTCAAATATACATGGAGTAGATGATTAAGATTTATGTATGATATTATTTATGATCAGTTTCCGTGTTCATTCTTCAGACCAAGCAGCCACTCATGTCTTAAATTGCATAGGAAGTTGGATAACGAGTCCAAGTAAGGTTCAACTACAAACATTTTTTTCTTTTGAATTTTATGAATAAGTTAATAAGGTGTTTTCATTAAGCTAATTGAGATTCGCTCTTGAAAAAATAGGATGTTGCTGCTTGCAAAATTGTTGATTGTAACAGTGTTGAGGACTTGAGGTGCAATGTTAAGTAACCATTTTATTTGAGTCTTTAGAGTTGTTGAATGGTTCTACTATATAATGGAATGCTTATACTAAACTGAAAGCAATGAGACCATTCTAAATTTGAAATGGTTAGCGGTTGGAAATGAAGATGGGTCAATGGGTTGAAAGCAATATGGATCGGGTCTAATGTCTAAGTTTGGAAGAAATGGGCTTTAAAAAACAAACTCCATGCATGACCAATGCAATCACGTCACCACCGTATGCTATTTTTGTCCCATGTTCTTTTATTGCAGTTTTTTTCTTTTATGCATATGTAGTTGTACCTTCTCCAACTTTATTGGAACTTTAGTTTATTTTCCCTAAAATTTAGATCATTGTTAGATGGCGGGCTAGTTTGTTGTTTTCTTCCTTTATGTATTGAATTTGAAATAATGAAAGAGAAGAGTTTATGTTTGAGAAAATGATCTTTGTTGATTTATCTCTTGAGTGTGAGAGTTAAATTTTTCAAAATTGTAAAACCACACATAAACACCAGAATACCCAAACCAAATTTGTTAATCAAACCCTAAAGAATGCAAAGAGATATGGGATACATAAATCTCAACAAGAACGAATCTGATTTGCGGTCATTTTTGTTCTTATGTGTTTGTATATTGATCTTGTAGATGCAAATAACTTTAACCAGCTTTGCTATCATGCTAATGGAGACTTTAGAAATTTGTTTATTTATGAAGCTCAAGTTGGGTGCTATAAATGGGCCAGGAGAGTTATGGAGGTATTGTAAATAGGAATTTCTTAAACTCATGTGATACACTTTGGAGAGGTGATCGACTGCTGCTGGAAGGTTACAGGGGAGGCAAAAAAGGCGCGAGTAATTTATGCGGTGGTACTAATGGTGCTTTGGAAGTTGTGGATTAAAAGAAATGACAAAGTATTCAGAAATGTATCGACGGCGACGCCGGCAACAGTAGAAGAGATAAAAATAGAGACTTATTGGTGGATGATCAAGAGGGCGAAAATCTCGGGTCTAGAAAAAGCGAACTGGTGGGACTTCTCTTTATTCGATAATGGTTAATGGTTATGTAGTGGTGGTTATAATCATGTACTGTAAGAATTAGATCTAGATTGTAATGATTTTGTAACGGGTCGGCCCAGGTAGCCATTGGCTAAATGAGCCTGGGAGTCGATGGGTTGTATTCTTTTTGGTGAAATGAAACCTCCGTTTGTTTGTTCAAAAAGAAAAAAGATATGCATATTATTAGAACTAGAATTTTGCCCGCGTTGACACGCGGTTTAACAACCTACAATTATTTTGAGTGGTAAAACGTATAAAAAATATGATACCATAAGAGCATCAGTATTTTGGATCTCTATCTCCAAAAGTTTAGCTTCAGTTTCTTTTTTGAATTTCAGCCAAGACATTAAAAGGCATCATCATATACATTATACAGGGCACTAATGGTATACTATTGCTTGTATTGTTTATGTAGGACTATAATGCTGGTTTATCTCTATATGGAGATAATGCTAAACCAAAGACATTTGTAACACGATTTGCTGCGACTGACGGGTAAAAACTGTAATCTATGTTGTTAAATTATAGTAATTGAAACTGAACTGTTGTTATCTATATTTAGAGAACTTGAAGTGTTAATTTCATGGCTTCGGCTAATGATGGACCAAGAGCATGCTTCGCGTCGACAAATACATAATAACCTACATATGATTACAAAAAAGAAAAATGATTTTCTCTAGGCAGAAAGGTACCCAGATAAAATTCAGAAAGTTGTACAGAGTCTTTAACATATAATATGTTAACACCTCATCGAATATAGTATTAGAAACCTTATGATTATATTCGCCATAAAGTATCAACAGATGTTATTTTGGCATAGGTAGAACATGTAATCATTGTATTAATATAGAAAACTAAATGATTGTGTAACAAAATCGAAAAGAGAAAATTGCTAATGTCACACCCTCAAATTCCACGTGTGGGGTTTTACCACGAGGCGCGTGACACACCAGGATCCAAGTCAACGGTCACAATAAACGACATCTATATGATATGAAAACAACGTAAATTGCCCATTAAGTTTCCAAAAATTCAACCATCGCTTGCGGAAGCGTAAAACTTTATTACAACTCAAAAGTAAAACATGAAAGTCTGATAGTACTCAAAATGAAATGAAAATGGATCCTAGACGTCGTGAGACTCCGTGCGCCTAAACTCAATGCTGCTACCTTAGCGACCTGAGAAAACATGCCAAAAAGACGTCAACATATAATGCTGGTGGGTTCACAGGTTTTAAGTTAACAAAGCGTTTCAAGCGTAAAGAGTTTCATCTCAAAAGTACCAAGTATCCAAAACCTTTAAGTACATAACAAACGTTTCCTTACTACTACGACTGTGTTGCCGAAACCATTACTGACAAGCGTTGCGTGTGTTGCCGCCCGTGTTTGAGTTGCCGAATAGAGACAATATGCACCCGCCCGGCTCCCAGCCGTCAGGTGGGGTTCGTCAAGCCCAATAGATCTATCCACATGATTTCCCCCGTTGTGCCCCGCACATTCATGATTCCCTAGGGACTTAGCGTTGCGTTTCATAAGCGTTGCGTTTCAAAAGTGTTGCGTTTCATAAGCGTTGCGTTTCAAAAAGTATTGCGTTTCATAAGCGTTGCGTTTCAAAAAGTGTTGCGTTTCATAAGCGTTGCGTTTCAAAAAGTGTTGCGTTTCATAAGCGTTGCGTTTCAAAAACATAACGTTGTATTTGTTAAAACGTGTGGCATGGTTCTCCCCCGAGAAAAAGTGTATAAAAGAGGGGCCGTGAAACTCACCTTAGAGTGCGTCCTCAGTAAAATAGAAATCCGATACGCGTGTAATAGTCCCTACTAGTGGCGACCTATCAATGAGTTTACATAAGTGTGATGATTACTAACCCGAAGGCTAATCAGTCCCCAAATTGTCCAGACCGTGACCGTGTATGTTGAAAACATGTTTAAACGTTAAACCGACCAAACCAGACAAAACCCGACATCCCATTGGTGACCCGACATCCCACGTGTTAGCCACATACAAGATATCATGCAACATATGCAATTAAACACTTAGCATGCGCAAACATTCACTCTATCTAGAATAACGCCCAATTAACGCATAAACAAGCCCAAACACGTGTTACCAAGTTATTAGACATGTTACGGGGTTCCTAACATGTTCCTAGGTGTCAAACCGTGTTTCGGGATGTTAAAATGCACATATGACAGCAGTACACGCGATTAGGAATCAAACATGCAATTAGGAAAAGTCAAATGGTGATTAGAAGGAGTCAACAGGCGATTAGGATTGTCATCACATGACCTTCATGCGATTAGGCCCCCAATCGCCCCATGTAACACGCGATTGGGGCCAATCGCCCCTATTATAGGCGATTAGGGATCCCCTAATCGCCCCTGCTGCACCATTCCACCTTTTTGCTCGTTTAACCCTCCAAATCAGATCCGAAACATGTGGAAACACCCAATATCAAACCCAAAACATTAATCAAACTATTTTAAGCAAAAACCCCTAATTTATTATCGCCCTAGCTGTCCCGAATGCAAGCGTTTTCCCAAAATAGCATAACTAGCATGTAAACATCCCATCAATCATGCAAAACTTACCCTAAATAGCAAATATCCAGATTTCATCACATAACGACGTTGTCCGACATTATCCTACTGTTATAGCATCATCATAGAGTAAACCCTAACCTCAAACAATCAACAAAACACAACATATCATCATCAATCCTTCATAATCATTCAAACGGGTCAAAACGCCTAATATCCATAATACACATCGATGGACCTTCAAACTCCTAGGTTAACATCATATCAACTCATTTAGATCAGAAACATATCAATAATACAAGAACAACCATGTTTAAACGATAAAAATCCTATCTTGCATGAATACATCACATATAACAAGCATAGAGGTTTGGGTTTGTTTAGAAACTGATTTTAATGAGTTTTCAAAGACACAAATGTTTAGAAACCAGGTCTGGACCTTTAGGGAGCAAAACAATATCATTACAAAGGTTTGGGATGAAGAACACACCTTGAAATTGTAAGATTATGAGATGTAAAGCTTGGAAATGTGATTTCTTGATCAAAAACGTGTTGCAGAGGTTGAATAAGGTGTGGGGGTGGCTTTGGGGTGTATTAGGGTTTCACAAATGATGTTTTAAAACATAAGGGGGGTATTTATAGGCGTTTCTAGTCGTTTAGTACGCGTCAGGCGATTACAGTGCAGTATAGGCGAATAGAATTTGTAATCGCCTATACCTACTAGCGATTAGGCTCTAATCGCCTATACCTACTAGCGATTAGGCTCTAATCGCCTATACCTATTGGCAATTACGCGTAATCACCTATAATGTCATGCAATTACGCGTAATCACCTATAATGTCATGCAATTACGCGTAATCACTATTTTAACACATATAAACACGTATTCACATACCGGCAAGGCATATAATGATTGTAAGCACATAATGCATGATAACTAATACGTTCCCATCCGTTCACCAATTCCCGGGACTCGAGATTTACGTGTGTGCGTTAAACCCGACGATTCTACAAATCACCCATCCGTGTTCACATGGTTATGGACCGACTCCCAGTGATCCCGTGGATCACAGTAACGACTCCCGATGATTCCCGGAACCATCATCACGACTCAATTGACCTAGTTAAGTATGTTTGAAAATGTTTTTCGCTAAGGTAGACTTATGTGTTTTATAAAATGTTAACCTAAACGTGTCGGGTGTCACAGCTAACCATCAAATCTTCATGTGGCTTAAGCAACTTAGTTTCAGATACGGTAGGATCCCAATCAAGCTCATACTCCTCTACTATTTCCATTAACAGATTATGCTTTACATCGGGAGATGGAGCATGATCGGATAGCTTTACATTTGTTAATTTACTTCAACAGATTAAGCTTAACCGTCTAACTGACACTATAGCATCACTCTCCTAGCTACGTGCGTTAACCGAATTCAACATCTCATACAATCTTTTCATGCGTCCCATACCACCAAATTTGGCTAAAAACTCAAACTTTACATCCTTTGGAAATCCAGGCCTCTATGTCAACTGCGGACAGATCAATTGTGATCCAATAGCCAGCACAAAGTTGAGACCCTGCACCAGTCTCATCCAAGGTCATCCGAACAAAGAAATAGTTCTCATAATCCTACTTATATACTTATATAGTAAAAGAAATTTTCTTAATGAATTTATCAGCATTAGAGATAATGGACAATTATCAGATTAATAATATAACTAAAGCTGGTTAAACTATGATAAATGATGCATTTAGCAGTATATTTTAAGGCAATTCAAGTGTACCTCACATGCTATCTTATCAACACACATTTGGGACTCATTAAGATTAAATCCACCATCTTCAACTCCTATCAAATCCAAAACCAAAATCAATAAAAATAATTGAAAATTTATGTGAAAAGATAAATAAAATGTAATAAAAGTTGACCTGAAATTAAGGAACATGAATGATGTAGGGTGTGGGAAAGTGGACAAGGAGGAGGAATTAAAATGACTGAAATTGAACGGCTTCTTAACATCGCCATCATATTTAGTCTTCTTCTCCATTTCAGAATCTGACAAAAAACAAACAATGGCTTATTCTTAATATACATAAATTCATACACATAAAGTACATCAAATTTGATTTAATTTTGACTAAACATATTAAGCGTTGCCTTGTCAGCTTCACGCCTCAAGCCTTGGGGCACCACTTGAGCCCATTTCATGTAAAATCTCACCTCAGCCCAAAAATGAAAATAGCTTCAAGTGAACTCGCCTTCACTGACCTTGCTCTTTGAAATTTATTTATATATTTATTTTTGTCAACTATGTATGTCAACATCTATAATTATTTAGAATATTGAACACAAGCTAAATAATACCTTTCGAGCATCAGCAACCACATCAATGTTCAACAGCCCCGTCGTCTATCAGGATCTTTGCATCGATTTTGGACAATGAGAGGTCCGCATGCTTCAATAGAGCTTTCAGTTTCAGGCATCTTACATCTTTGACAAGCTTCTACACAAAGAAACCATACATAAACAACAAATCAGAATTAGAAGCTTCAAATTTCATCATTTAATAACTTGCTTCTATACATGTAAAATAAATGATGGAAATGCTAAACACGCTTTGTAACTTATATATCAACCTCTAATCAATACCTTTATGTGAATCAGTTTCCTCTACCTCAATTTTCATTTCTCTTCCATATCATTCCTTGTTAATATTAAAAAGAGCCCACAGAAGAATCACACATATATGCAGGGTTTTGCTTGAAATTGCACCAATGCGTTTTTAATAATAATAATAATAATAATAATAATAATAATAATAATAATAATAATAATAAAATCTATGTCTGTATATATATTTACCCCTTTCTCCTTCCATGTATAGACCTGATCGAGGATCATCCATCACAACTTGAGTTTCTCCCTATCCATACATACATACATAGACTCAAATTAAACCCTAATTCCCAATATTTTAATCATTCAAGAAATCTTAATCATAATGATAGAATGAACAAAATACTTATACAAAAATAATTGCATGGATCGCTTGAAGCTCTAACCTGTTCGTCAGCACCCTGCTATGGCCGCTGACGGACACACCATTTATACATTCATTAATAATAACACGGCTTAATATGACACACATGTTAGACATTTTATACATTCATTAATAAACAATCAAGTAGTACCATGAACAGGGCAGTTTGTTACGGATTCAAAACTTTTTAAGAAAATAAATCTACACAAAATGAAGATTTGGTTATATGAGTAGAAAAAAATCAATATAAGATGTGTGTTAAGATGTGTGTTTAATCAGAAACTTTTGATAAATATTGATATTCTGGAAACTGCTTACCGGACTTCAGAAGATTAAAGATAAGAAATTCTTTCTCTTTGATTGTTATATTTCCTTGTTTATGCCTTTCTTCAAGATCCAACAAAGAGTTTTCAGTTTCTAGGAGCTTTATCTAATGGAGTAGTAAAAATATGATTATTTCATGCCAAAAAATTGAAGGTCTGTATTAGATAGCTATCAAGGAAAGAGAAACTTAAATAACATCCATACCTCTGTATTTTCAAGCTTCACAGTTAAATTTGCATTCACCGGCTGCTGAGAATTATATAGTTCCTGAACCTCCGTAAATTACTGTTTACAAAAGTAGATTACAATTATCAGTATTTTCTTTGACCAAAAACAATGTAAGAAGACAAAATTTAGCCTTGATTCTACCTTGCTACTTGACTCAGCATCAATCTCCATTTGGTCTATTTTTTCAGCCATTTCCTAAAGAAAGTAATTAGAAATCAACAATAATAATAACAGTGGAGCTTCAATACCAGTTGCTACTTATGATTCATTATGTGGTGAAAGACAGCTTGAATCAGATTTGATGCAATTGTCATAAACTAACAGGGCGTACCTTTTTCTCCTCCTCTTCCTGTAGATATCAGTTGCTACTTATAGATAGATAGATAGATAGATAGATAGATAGATAGATAGATAGATAGATAGATAGATAGATAGATAGATAGATAGATAGATAGATAGATAGATAGATAGATAGATAGATAGATAGATAGATAGATAGATAGATAGATAGATAGATAGATAGATAGATAGATAGATAGATAGATAGATAGATAGATAGATAGATAGATAGATAGATAGATAGATAGATAGATAGATAGATAGATAGATAGATAGATAGATAGATAGATAGATAGATAGATAGATAGATAGATAGATAGATAGATAGATAGATAGATAGATAGATAGATAGATAGATAGATAGATAGATAGATAGATAGATAGATAGATAGATAGATAGATAGATAGATAGATAGATAGATAGATAGATAGATAGATAGATAGATAGATAGATAGATAGATAGATAGATAGATAGATAGATAGATAGATAGATAGATAGATAGATAGATAGATAGATAGATAGATAGATAGATAGATAGATAGATAGATAGATAGATAGATAGATAGATAGATAGATAGATAGATAGATAGATAGATAGATAGATAGATAGATAGATAGATAGATAGATAGATAGATAGATAGATAGATAGATAGATAGATAGATAGATAGATAGATAGATAGATAGATAGATAGATAGATAGATAGATAGATAGATAGATAGATAGATAGATAGATAGATAGATAGATAGATAGATAGATAGATAGATAGATAGATAGATAGATAGATAGATAGATAGATAGATAGATAGATAGATAGATAGATAGATAGATAGATAGATAGATAGATAGATAGATAGATAGATAGATAGATAGATAGATAGATAGATAGATAGATAGATAGATAGATAGATAGATAGATAGATAGATAGATAGATAGATAGATAGATAGATAGATAGATAGATAGATAGATAGATAGATAGATAGATAGATAGATAGATAGATAGATAGATAGATAGATAGATAGATAGATAGATAGATAGATAGATAGATAGATAGATAGATAGATAGATAGATAGATAGATAGATAGATAGATAGATAGATAGATAGATAGATAGATAGATAGTTCTTTAGCTATGTTTTTGTAACTATGTTAGTTTAATTCTTTTCCCACTAATTTGCAATAATTATCTTTTATTGATTATATATGTACTGCTACTTGATCCTATAGTGTGAAGCATTACTGAATCATCAAGGATATTTATAAGTATTTACTAATAGGGAAGAGATATTGTACAAAGACTCTTAACATAAGAAGCAATCTGAACCATTAGATTTTAAACTGATTAGATCATCTAACCATAGGCATTTAAATCAAACCAAGGGTAATTATTCATAAGAAAATTAAACGCGTTTTAAAAAAATACGAATTAGAACCGCCAATTCAAACACCACGACAGTTATTACTAAAATTTGTAAACAAAATCATCAAACCATCATTTAATTAGGGTTTATTACACCTCCAAATCAAACAAAAACACGCACAAACACGAATCAAACACCTAGAGTGACGAAGAACAACAAAAAACAGAGCATAATGTCTTTAAAACGGCAATCAGGTGCGTTTTATGATTAGATTTTTTAAAAATGGAATCAGACAAAGAAGTCGAAAGAAGAAGAGAAGCTAAACATATCAAACCAAAGTCAAAACAGAGTAAAGGTATAGTTGATTCAACAAACAAAATAGCACTAAATTTTTGATGAGACGCACCTAGGTTATGTGCATGTTGATATTACTTGCTTAATTACAATTAGTTTTTATATTACATTCACCTTTACAGTCTATATGTTATGTGTGAGTGCGTCTGCATTTTTTGTTTGAGTGCGTTTGTGTATTTAGTTTTATTTAGGTTTGATGAGTGAGTCTGTATGTTTAGTGTGAGTGAGTCTGTATGTTTACACATGAGTGCGTCTAAAAAATGATATGAATGCGTCTGTATGTTTAGTATGAGTTCATCTGTATGTTTAGTTTTATTTATGTTTGATGAGTTCATCTGTGTGTTTAGTATAGGTGCGTCTGTATGTTTATTTAGGTTTGATTAGTGCGTCTGTATTATTTTATTAGTGCGTCTGAAAATGTTGTGTTAGAATTAATTGGTGCGTCTGTATTATTTTATTAGTGCGTTTAAATCACTAATATGTTAATTGTTTATGCAGAGCCAATTGTAACATCAGATGATGATGATTTCGAATATCATCCATTGAAAAATTTAATTAAAATTAAAGAAAGGGTTGAAAAGGTAAACAAAGAAGCTGCTAAGAATTTGGAAGTTGATATTGAAAAGATGAGACAGCAGTTGAAGAAACAAAAACAAGCTGTTGAACAAACTTCATATTCATCTGATGAAGATTTTCAGAGGCCACAGAAAAAGGTGAAAATAGATGAACCAAAAAAGAAGGTGAAGAAAATACAGGAAAGTGAGTTTGTGCAATACATAAGAAAAAAGTTAAAAATAAGATGCTCTCCTGCTAATTTCATTAAAAGCATCAAAGACTACACTGATGAACAAAACGAAGAAGTCAGAAAGATGGGGTTTGGATCTGTGTTGGACATTAAGATTGAACACATATCAACAGGCGTGGGTTATTGGTTGTTAGTCAACTATGACGAGGGAAGGAACGAACTAAATGCAGGAAATTGGAAAATCAAGATCACACCTTCATTGGTGCATGAAGCTTTTGGGATACCATTGGGGAAGAAACCGGTTCTCGAGAAAAATAGGGCAAGGAAAGGTTCGGACACTACAATAGATGAGTTTAAGAGTCAGTTTGAGAGAAAGAAAGTCAGTGTTGGGATGGTAACACCGGTTGTTAGACAACAACCAAAGGGTGGAAGGCTGTTTAAATTGAATTTTCTAGTGTTATGTAACACAGTTTTCGGGGAGATCACAAAGTCAACTACAATAAATCAAAGCTTTCTGCATGGCGTGGATGATGAGTCTGAAATTCCAAATTTGGATTGGTGCTATTACCTGATCGAATGTCTGGGAAGAACAAAGGTAGGATGGAAAGAAGATCGGTATAATGGTCCAATTGTAATGCTGAGTGTAAGACTTTAAACGCACTAACAGTATCTCTTAAACGCATTTGATTTTATTTGATTGATAGTTTTGGACGCACTTACTTTTATTTAAACGCATTTATGTTTACTAACACAATTAAACTGTTTTGAAATAAGCAGGTTATCTACATACATGAATACAACAAGAGAGATCCTTCTGACATACAAATCAGCATACCGGCAGTTACTTACATAACTACTAGTTCACTTGCATAGATGGAAAATCATCTTTATAACAATGGGCCATTGTCTGACATTGAAGAAGATGATGGAGATGATCAGGGTGAGGAAGAAGAGAATTAGGCTGATGACGAAGAAGAGGATGACGATAATGCAGATGCTGAAGAAACTGCAAATCTGGTGCAATCTGGTAAGTAATATCTTGGAAACCTTGATTGAAATGCAAGTTGAAAAGGATGGTGATAAAACAACAACAGCTTTGGATAGTGATGATTGCAATCTCAATATGTGACCGAGTCCACCGAGACGAGTCCAAGTTGATGATGCTGATGAATCTAAAGATTGGAGAAATTATGAAATGAGTACACAAACTCAACAAATGTTTGAATACTGCAACACTCAACCAGATCTGAGTTATAGACAGGGCATTAGAAGAGAGGAATATGAGTTAGCAATGAAAGCCAAGAAGGTATATACTTTAGATGCACTAATGCTACTTTATGGACGCACTCATGTATTTATGATCAATATATTTGTAAAAACTGAACAACACTTCAGACGCACTAATGTTTTTTCAGATGCACTAATATATATTTTGGATGCACTAATATTTTCTACAGGTTTGGATAAAAACCATGGAGAGAAACATAAAAAAATGAAGCAATTCAAAAGGAGATGGAAGAAATGGTTACAGAGGCACGAAACAAGTACTTGTGGGTACCAGAGTTGATGAAGTTGTGTGACAAGTGGGACGAATTGAACAATAAAGCTAAAGACGTTGATTCTGAGAATGTTGAGACAGTAAATATAGTAGAGCCTGAAGCTGAGTTGGAAAATGATGATGAAGTTGTCAAAGTAAATGTTGAAGCAGAAAACCAAAATGTTGATGTCAATCGGGATAGGACTGACTTGGTAATGGATGATCAGGCTGGTGATGCAAACCTGGAAATGTAACTGAAGAAGATGAAATAACTGATATAGCACTTGGCGTGCTAGAAACAGTTGAACCAGGGGTGTATAAGGTAAGAGATGTGAATGAGGAAGCAAACAAAGAAGCTGAGAGAGATTTGGAGACAGACAAAACAGAAAAACTGCATGATGTTGCTGTATAATTAGAATCACAAGAGATAACAGACACAACATTTATTCAAATTCAAACAATAGAACCAACTGTGCATGAAGCTGAGGATGAACAAGCAACACTAAAAGAAAAGCATGATGAGAAAGAAAAAACACCAGAAAAGGAAGCAGAAGAAGCACAAGAGAAAGATAAAGGGAAAGCAGCTACTGGTTATGAAAAGCCAGTTAGGGACAAAAACCCTTCATGGGCATTGAGATCACCATACATAGGGAAGCAAGTGTGCACCATTGAAAAATTAACAGAAGATGAAATGAGGATAACACAATACATGTTTGCACCAATTAGAGAGAAAAACGTAAGTGTGTTTTTTCATTTGGTTTATAAATTATTATTCACTTATTACTGATTCTTTTAAACATATTGATATTTCAGAAAATCTGTTACTGGGATCAAGGTGGAAATGAGATCATGAAAGTGATCTTTGAAAGTTTCCATCCTGGTTTATGGCTTTGTACAAATGCAGTAGATGTATGGACCGATATTCTAAACTACGAAGAAAAGGAGAATATAAAGAAAAAGAAGGAAGGGTCTATACGAAGGCTGTTTCTTTGTTCCAACATGATGGTATGAAAAAAAATTTGAACTTAGACACACCCTATTAACATTCAGACGCACTACATTTGAAAAAATGTAAAAAAAATTCAAACGCACTAATATATATATATATATATATATATATATATATATAGGTAAAGTATATGGAGGAAACCCTCCTTATTTGGTAAACTCTGGAAACTCTGACTTCCCAACATTTTTTTTCTTTGAAAAAAATAGGGTATGTAATATACATTTTTTTAAGGATTTCGGGCCAAAAAAATCGAAAAAGCGCCGAACGGTTTTTTTTTAAAAAATAAAAAACGTCTACTGTTTACATATAGTTAACACATTGTTAACACCTGTTATTAGCGCTTAACATGTGTTAGTCAAAATTTTATTTATTTTTTTTTAAAAAAAAGTACTCGGCGCTTTTTTAATTTTTTTGGCCCAAAATGCTTAAAATCATGTATATTACTTGCCCTATTTTTTTCAAAGAAAAAAAAATATTGGGAAGTCAGAGTTTCCAGAGTTTACCAAATAAGGAGGGTTTTCTCTATAACCATTCCCTATATATATATATATATATATATATATATATGGACGCACTCATCAAATGTTTATTAATATTTGAAAAATGCAAACGTACTCATATATATGTTTGGACGCACTTATTATTTTTTACTGATTTTTTTTCAGCCTTCAAACTTCTATAAAGAAGATGTTCCATGGGAACAAAGAGAAAATGTTTACCTTAGCAATATTCTAGATATCTTTAGGAAGATCGAGGCAAAATCTTTATACGAATTCGACATGATTCTGCAGCTGGTGTTGATGGACAGGCATTTCTATGTCTTATCTTTTGATGTGAGGAATAAGATATCCGAGTTGCTTGACAACTCTAAAGAGGGATAGGACAATGCAACGAGATATAAAGGCGTTCCCGGAATATTGGTATGTTTCTATTTAAGACATAAAAAAAGAAAAAAAAAATTATGATACTAGCTAACCTAAGGATCTCAATGACCAAATGGCTTTGCTAAAAAAATGTTTGTAGAGACACACTTTGTACCGGTTGTGGAAGAAATCATGTCCTACAACACCGACGATTGAGAAACTTGTAACAGGTAAAATTATAAGAAGAGAAATGACATGGAGGACTGCTAAAAACCATGTAGACTGTGGCATATTCGCTATTCGACACCTCGAACCTTCAAAGGGCATGCATTTTGGAACTGTGGATTTGCAAGTGAATCGGATTTTCAACAAACACAATTGGATGCATTGCGGTTCAAGTACGTGGCAAAGATTATACTCTCACCTCACAACATGCTCAGGGATGAAATAATTGAAGAGGCAAGGAAGTTTGCAAAAAGGCCAGAAAAAGCAAGGAAAAAGATGTTAGAAAAAGCCATGGCAAAATTAGAGAAAAGGGTGGCTGCCATATAAACATTGTTTTGAATGCTTTTAAAACATCTTAGTTACTGATTTTGATTCTAAATATGTTATTTTGGACGCACTAATCTGTAAATGAGTTTGGATTTGTAGTTAAAGCTGATTTAATCTGAAGTTATGTTTGGACGCACTTAAAAAAAATAAATAGATTATTGTGATTTTAATTAAACGCACTTGTTCATTTGTTTTATTAATTCAAACGCACTTAAACTACAACACACACCATAAAACAGGTAAATAACAACTACAAAAACAAATTACATAATCAGTTCCTCATGATCTTGTGATTACATAGACTTTAAGAACTGAATTTTAAATTGAATAGAACACCTCAAAAGAGCTATGCATTTTGTAAGTTGTTCAACAAGATTAAGATCGCCTTTCTTTGCATCAATCATGAACATAACCGCCAGTTCATGAAGACTCAAATCGGGCATACGAATAAGAAGCTTGAAAATCTCATCTCTCTTACTCATGCCATCATTTACCCTATTTAGGTAATTTGCCAGATGACCCTCGAGAGCATAATCTTTGGCAATTTGCTCTTGCATCCTTTTGATCATTTCAGATTTTGATGATGAAGATGAAGAAGCCATTACTGGAAAAAAAATCTGTGATTGAATTATGTATTGAGAATTCATTATGCATACATCAAAAAATATATAAACAAAACAATAATAACAAGGTGGCAAATAATCATTCACGAGAATTACTGCTTTTTGATTGCTTCCAATAATTGATCTGTAAAAGCACATGAATAATAATTCAAACACATATGTATAGACGCACTAAACAAAAATTCTAGACGCACCTTATAACAGTTTTACAAACATTCAAACGCACTCTATTATCATCATCTTCAACATCTGTTAACCCTAATGTTTACTGTGTTTACTTATACAGATAAAAACACTCCTAACTTAATTCTGAAAAAAAAACATACAAACCTTGAATGACTTTGAAAATATCAAACAATCTAACTTTCAAAAAACAATATGATAATCAGAAATATTATTTAGATAAAATCAAACACTGGTTCGATAAAAAAACAGAGCATCGTTTGAAAAATTGAAATTTAAAATTGTGTTTGATTAAATCCTTACCTGATTAGATGTTCGTTCGAAGGATGAATTGAAACTGATTAAATGAATACAATAATATTAATGAAACCTTGATTGGAATGTGATTGAATGAACGTAGATGACTAATTTACCCTTTTAATCAACCGGAATTAGGTTAATTAAACTTAACCATAGTTGACAGGTGGCAAGATTTGGTTGCTTCTTACACTTCTTACGTTAATGTTCTTTGTATCGTATACTTTCTCTTTACTAATAATGAGTATTACTTATAATTAGATTCTTAAAATAAATGATAGCATTATGAATGGTTTAGTGGACTTTAAAGCGAAATGGCTTAGGGTTGTGAATTTCTGACACAATATGAACCTAACACGAAATTCACAGGTTTAGCTTTAGTATAAAGAGGTTTAGGTTAGTTGTAGGTTGAACCCGCCAACTCGTTTAGCTAAACGGGTTAGGTTCATGCATGTTAACCATACGAGCTGGCAAGGTGACCCGTTTAACCCATATTTATTATATATTTTTGTGTTGTGTATTTTAAGTCATAGTATAATTTAATAAGAAAATGACATAAGATTCGACACTAAAAATATTTTTTTTTATATATTTGTAATTTTATGTAAAATTTTAATTGTAAAATAATATTATATGCAATAAATACACAGATAAACAAATAAATAAATGTTAGGTCAAATGGATAGTTCTCGGTTCATGTCTGGGTTCATACGTCCGAACCAATTTTTGGATTTGGGTTTGAGTGAAATTTTCGGGTTCGGGTCAAGTTGGACCCGCCAACCCACAAACACCAACCGTTTGACACCCCTAGAATTGTTGATATTGATGTTGCAGGATACTTTTATTATGGTTGTTTTTTGTTCCATATTGTAGTGATTAATTGTTTGCACATGATTTGTTCTTTATGCATTCATGAAATTGGCTTGGTGGTCTTTTTTTTGGATGGTGAATTTCTATTTGTGGCCGATATCCTTACATCCCCAAAAGGGGCCCTATTAGAGTGTTGATTTCTTTTATCACACAACAACAACAATTAATAAAGTATAAACCGTTACAATTTGACATTCCAGTTTATTGTAGAGTTTGAATCTCAGTGAGATTAAGATCAAGTGGCGAGGAGTTAATGGTAGATGATGATTTTGCATATTGTGTTGAATTTAACACCATAGGTGTGGAACATTGGAGGGCAAAAGTAAAGTTGCACTAGTTTTAACGTTATTTTACTAATTTTGTGAAAATGACGTTAAAAACGACGGACGATTAATCGTGCATCATGTGGTGGCGTGGATAGCCAAAAGACAAAGGGGTACATGCATCGATCGGGTTTGTCCCGATTGCTAAGTCATCTGTGCCTTAAGTCCAAGGCTTGATACCAAACCACATCAAGCCAGGGGTCTCACTGGAAGCAACCTCTCTATTCTTAGGGATAGAGGTAAGGATGTCTACATCTTACACTCCTCAGACCCTACCTTAGCTTTAATATAGATGGGATTAACTAAGTATGATGATGATAAGGTGTGAAGCATTATAACTTGCATAGGTTAGGTTGCTAAAGATAAACTTAGCTACATATTTGCACCCCAAAAACAGGTTTATGAAGTTGTTAAACCTCTTGTAGATGTGGGTGGTCTTTTAATAGTTTTGTTTGACTTCAATCACCAAGATTTAATATATATATATATATATATATATATATATATATACTAGCTGATTACCCCGGGAGGGTCCCGGGGTTGAAAAATCTAATTTTACGTGATAACCTATTGCAAATGGCTCAAGTTAACTAACCACAAAATCTCTCAATCATTGCATGTTCATAGTATTCTAATCAGTAATAACTCATATTCCCTAATCTAAAACCTAATTAGTAATCATCTAAAGAATCACTTATGTAAGCTGCAACTATTAAAAAACTCATCACATCTCTCTAATTTCTCACATTCTAATGGCTCTTATAATTCCTAACCTAATCAACTAAACAAACACTTAAGTTGGAAGTTGTAATCATTGCATCTCATTATGCCACGTGACATAATCAAGAGATGGTTGAGGCCACCATTGAACGCCACGTCAGCAACTATCAATTCTTTCCGAAGCGTCCCGGGGTTGAAAAATATAACCATTCTAATAATACTAATACTAATAGTAATAATTATTACTCTTGTAATTAAATAAATACAAAAATAACCTTGCTATAAGGTGACACCATGTGTTGCACTGTTGCGTGATTCTTTCTCCTAACTTCTCTTGATGAAGTATACCTAGTAAAATTCCAATGATAACATGGCGATTGGGCTGATTTTCAACATCGTAGATAAGAACCTGGCTTAAAAGAAAAAACATGATTAATGAATAGCATGAACACTTTGTGTGTTTTTTTCCTGTATGAATGAAACCCCACAAAAAATAGTCGATTTTTCTCCGTTTTTTTATATAGGACTATGGTACTCGTTGGAAAGATAATAAAACGCTCGTTAATTTGGTGTAATTTTTAATTTTAAAAAAATCCCGTATATAAAAGATATAAACATTTAAAAATTATGGGAGTAAACATGAGAGAGAAAATTTTAAATTTATTTTTAAATTCTTTTTTTCCTAAAATAACTCAATTTAATTTAGGTTTTATGTTTATCTTTTTTTTTAATTAAAAAAGGAAATAGTTCAAAAACACTAAAATCTTTCAATTATGATGCCATGTGGCACTCTCAAGGGGAGGTTGAGGCCTCCATTGCACGCCACGTCAGCATAAACGTTTTCTTTTATATATATACTAGTTTATACCCCGGGAGCGTCCCGGGTTGAGAAATCTAAGTAAAGTGAATAAAATTAGAAGTAACTAAACTATAAAAATGACATCTGCCAATATATGATGATGATGATGATTATTATTATTATTATTATTATTATTATTATTATTATTAATATTATTTTAAACAAATCTCTGCCATAAGTTATCATATTCTAATATAAAAAAATGGGTAATTGGGTCGGGTATCACCTAATCCCAGGCCCGACCCAAACCCACAATTTTTTTAAACTAATTCCAAACCTGACACAATAGCTGTCGGGTTACAAAAAAAGTCGTTTTTTCTCCGTTTTTTTTATATAGCACTATGGTACTCGTTGGAAAGATAATAAAACGCTCGTTAATTTGGTGTAATTTTTTTCTTTAAAAAAATCTCGTATATAAAAGATATTAACATTTAAAAGTTATGAGAGAAAACATGAGAGAGAAAATAATAAAGTTTTAATATTTACATTTAGTAAATTAGGTATTTAATAGATTATGTTAAATCATATTTAAACCATATTTATTCTTTTTTTTTAATTGGTTTAGAGTTGCTACATCACATCCTATGTGGCATCTCTCAAAAGAGAGATTGCATAATATTATGACATGTCATTAAAAATGCTTTGGTTTATTATATATATATATATATATATATATATATATATATCTATATATAGAGGATGGTTCTAGAGTAAACTCTAAATATTTGGGAAAACTCTATAAACTCTATCATAACCATTACACATGGTCTGATAGCATCCTTAAAATTAAATAAAAATTGCTATCTTGCCCATCCAGAACCTATTATATAGTAGTATATATATATAGTATAAGGTTATATTAGAAACCCTTTTTATAGTGAAAACTCTGGAAACTCTAAAAAACCGAAAAAGCGCCGAGTCGTTTTTTTTTAAATAAAAAATCGTCTCCGGGTAAATAATGGTTAACACGTGTTAGTTTCGCGTAACATGTGTTAGTCAAAATTTTATTTAAAAAAAAAAGTGTTCGGCACTTTTTTTATTTTTTTGGCTCAAAATGCTTAAAATCATGTATATTACATGCTCTAATTTTTTCAAAAATAAAAATAAAAATTGGGAAGTCAGAGTTTCCAAAGTTTTGACTCTAAGAGTGAGTTTCCACATTATCCTTATATATCTATATCTATACTATATTAATATGAATATATGAATGGCAAGAATGGTCTTTTTACACATTTTTAAGGGGTACCTTTGTTCATGCATCATGTACAACACATTTAAGCACTAACCTTTAAGGCTTTCATATAATATTGTATTTATGCATATCATACAACCTCCATATGCTTTAAATCAGATAACAAATTTTGAGCGGCCAGATTTTCAATTCAAATTTCCAATTCCCGCCCAACCCAATTCCCCATACATTACTTTTTTCTTTTCATCTTCAGAGAGGACCAGAAAAAAGAGTGCAACCAGTGGTTGCGGACTTGTGTTACTCTCTGACAGCACAACCATCTCTGGCGGTGGCAACAACATATGGATGAAGATAAGAGTAGCCTTAAAGGTATGGTTTCTAGCAACAAGTTCAAATGTGTTATGGGTTTATGAAATGAAACAAGCTGGCTTGATTACATGATATTTGTTCATTAATTTGATTTGCTTTCTATAGTTCAGAACTTTAAATGTTGATGTGTCGGGATTATTAGGGCATGTGTAGTGGCAACGTTATGGGGCGTTTTGGTGGCCTATAGCGCCTGGGAATACCGCCCCCGGCCACTATAGGGCATTTTGGTGGAAAGGCGTTTTGTGCATAGCGAGCGTTTTGGAATTGAGTTTGGTGGGATTTGTGTATTTGACCGTTGTCAAACGGTTGAATTCTTAATTTTTTTTTCAAACTCTCTTATATATATATATATACACACACACACATACAACATAAACAACACAAACACATACACTTTAAACAAAAACACAACCCAAATACAAACCCAAAAACAAACCAATGGCAGCGTGGACTAATCAAGATCAACTCGAGTTGGTGAGGGTATGGATCAACACTAAGGAGAACCCGCCAAACAATAGGGAGCATTTTTGGTGCAATGTATTAGAGGAGTTCAACCAAATTACCGAAACGAACAACCGTACTGTGGATCAGATCGCTAGTAAGTGGTCTGCCATACAAAATAACTGTAGGAGATGGCACACAGCCTATGAAGCGACGATGAAGGCGCACCCTGGCGTTAGCGAACAGATGGCAATTCAACTGACACACGACGCTTATCGTCAACGCTACGACAGCGACTTCCATATCACCATTCTTTTGTCGGGGTCTATGATGCGTTTTTACTATGTTTAGTGTTTAATGTTTCTGCTTTAATGTTTAATGTTTAGGCTTTATTTTCTTATGCTTTGGTTGTAATGTTTAATGTTATGCTTTAAAGTTTTAATGTTTAGTGTTTTATTTTGTAAACCATGAAACATAAACACCTTAATATATAAACACATAATACATAAACATATTAATACGTTACATAAAACACATTACACAAATCCTAAATTACTTATTACACATAATCCTAAATTACCTAGTCCTAAACTACTTATTAATACGTTACATAAAAACACATTACACAAACACATAATATTAAAACCTAACCCCCCTCTACGGGGAGTAATTGTCCCAGTCCTGCAGCGTATAATACGGAGGTGACACAGAACGGTTGCTATCGCGACCATCCGACCTCGCATCCGAGGGGATGCGGCAAGGAGAAGAAGTTGCTCTCGAGTAGTAGTCGAAGAGTTCTTCTTCCATAATGTCTCTAGCTGCCTCTAACTCCTCCTCATATGGCTCACGAGGAGGAGGGGAGTGTGTAACCTGGTAGTGGGGGGAGGGTGTAACCTGGTAGTGGGGGAGGGTGTAACCTGGTGGTGGGGGGTGGGTGTAACCTGGTGGTGGGGGTGGGTGTAATCTCGCTACACCGGGGTGTGGGTGCCGACTACCTTAGACGGTTGAATTCCCACTCAGCCATGGCATAATCCAGGACCCACACCAACTCCTCCTCAGTTAAATCCTCATCTGCTTGAGTATGAGAAGGAGGAGGAGGAGGAGATGAAATTGTTGGTTGTGCAGGAGGAGGAGACGAAAACCAACATTGTGGAGGAGGAAGAGGAGGAGGAGAGAAGGTCAGCTGTGCAGGAGGAGGAGACGAAAATGGTAGTCGCCGGGGCCGGCCCTGGCGGGAGTACGTCCTGAGATCAGACGGTCCGACAGCTTGGTAAGCATAACCGCCACCCATTGAAGTTTGGCCAGGTAGAAATGAAAACGGTTGGGGGAAAACGTTTGAAATTTAAACGTTTGGGGGGGGGGGGGATTTGAAATTCAAACGTTTTGGGGGGGGGGGGGGATTGAAATTCAAATGTTTTATTATTTTATTAATTTAATAATTTTTCGGCCTATATTTTCTTTATTTATTATTATTATTTTTTCTTTTATTAATATTATTATTTAAATAAGAAAAGAAATAATTAACCAATTATTACCCAATCATTTATAAAGCCCCATAACCCCCCCCCCCCCCCCCCCTCCCACTACACCCTCTTTTTCCATAAAGCCCCATAACCCCATTCTATTACTTTTTAATATTTTAATACCCATAACCCCCACCACTACACATGAACTTAGACTCTTCGTCGTCAACATCTAGAGATATATTTTAATAAGCTTCTGGATTTGACTACGATTTGATGGTATACTCTCTGTACATTAATTTGTAATTCTATTTGAGAATTTTAGGTTTACACATTGAAGTTTTGGGTTAATAGATCTTATTGTAGCTTTAATTTTGTGATTATGATGTATTTTGTCTCGATTAACCTAATTTTTATTCATTAAATTCCTTGCAAAGGTATACAGATACTTAATGAATAAGCTATTTATTATCCTTGTTTAAGCTAATTCTGATATGTAAACATGGGGATGGTGGTATAAAAACCGTTTTGTTCTTGTAAAGTTGGGGAAATGGAAATCTTTTCCAGGCAGTTTTAGGAAGCCGACACATTAAGGGTGTCGTTGGTGCAGCCAGGTTTCCTGGTTTTAGAGGATTTATGACTCGAGTACACTTTAATGTTTGTTCAAAGGTTCGATTAATGTGAGTTCGGAAGGATGAGAGTTTTAAGAGTTTTTAATGTATTAGAGTTTAAGTGAGGCATTATGCTTGCACAACACGATATGCAGGTTCAAATTGTGACTTAAAATTCTGCTAACCTATTTGCAACCAAGGGTAACCTAGAGTTTCAACTTTGACAATTTTACTTTTTAATTGTAGTATTTGGGCACATTAAATCTCAAATTTCTCTTTTTATTTACCATATAGTTTCTATATATGTCAAAATGAAGAAACTAAATGCTGTCATTTGGGATGCTAATGGTCACAACTAAAAGCATCTGTTTTTTTTTTTTTTTTTCAGTTTGTGAAATTACATTGTTAAATCAACAGCATATTATTGGACCAAGTGGAGGTTAAGCTTTATCGCTCAGAGTTATTGCTGGTCTTTGGCATACGGGTAGGGGAAATATCACTCTTTATGTTAATTACATACCAGAGATTTTGTTGGCGTGATTGCAAACTGACATGATTTTGGTGTTTCTTTTCCTTTTCTTGAAGATGTATCAGGTTTGAAGTCGTTAGTTCACAATCATCACAACCTAATACTGATGAATTCATAAAAGCTTTAGAAGAAGCACATCTTGGCTACTTGGTGTCATGCTTCAATGCTCTTGATACAACCAACAAATGGTCCAGTGTTCTTTCTCTTGGTGAGCAGCAACGACTCGCATTTGTACGCTTGTTACTTCAAGACAAGACCTGGTTTTTTTACATGAATCCGTAGTGCTTTAGATGATCCGGCTACACTTTGATTTATTACATTACACTTGAAAATTTGTAACGGGTTAAAGGCAATAATTCATTATAAATATGACCATAAATGGTTGTTGTATTTGTAGGCTCACTTGTACGACTAATCGATTGTTGCATGTTCAGATCCATAGTCGATTAAAGTGTGTAGTTGAATTTTTGGCAACCTATGGCTCTTGCAATGACTCTGTAGCGCAAATTAGGACTGCATGTACCGATTCTGATGGATTCGAGCACCTTTGATATGAGTGACAACGGATTCAATCAACAACAATTAGCCACTTTATACGCTAGCAACTAATCATAGTCCGTATATTATTTTTGGAGTTATTTTTTATTTGATTCAACAGGGGAAGTCTAAATTGCAACATTGGCTCTCGACTTGCTGCTTTATTTGTTGTAGGAAACGGAGTCGTAGGTATGTGAGCTACCTATACTTGATTTTGTTCATGATGGTTTCCTTTAAACTGAATTAAAATTTTATCTTATATATAGTTAGGTTTTGCCATAAACAAGATATGATTTGAATGCTATTGAAATTTTGTATGATTTGCTTAAATTCATATGGTAATTATGTACTATTTATACTCCTGGTGTTAGCAGGTTGATAAATAAAGATTTTTTTGGTGAATACTTATCAACTCCATTAATATTGATAATATATATAAGGAGCTTTTCAGTGTACAAGAGGGATTACATGGTAAATAAAAAACGCTGGTGTCGTTTCCATCCTTTTTGACTTCAGCTTAAGCATTTTGCAATTCTATTTATTGAAAACATAATCCTCTGCAGGCTCAATTTGATGATATTTGCTAATTAGTAAACAACATCAAATAACCCCACTAGGTGGTGCAAGGATGAAGGGTTGTTAAGTAGAAACAAGAGAATTGTATATTAAGTGAGATGTGGCGTAAGTAGGGTTAATTATACAAGTTGCATTAACAAATGAAAAAAAATTAAGTACTAGAAGAAAATAACGAAGTACGGATTAGGAGATTCAAATTTAATAACTTTGAATTCTATGTTAGGTTTTATGATAGAAACATCAAGAGAAGGTGTAGCAGAGGAACGCAAGTGCCGTCCGCCCTGGCGCTTCATTATGCTTATTCGCAAGGCGAGAGTACCGAGTGGTGCACACCGTGGTGCATCCCAAAGATGAATCATGAGGAACGCAAGTGTCTTCCGCCATGGCCCTTCATTACTTTCTTTGTTTAATTGTTGTGAACTTGTTTTCCAAATGTGGTAGTATAGGAGTGTTCCTAGAATAAACGACTGGTGGATCCATGATCCCTTTCATGTGAGGAGTAGTGATTAGTAGCGATTGTAATCCTTTTATAATGTTCTTTGGGTGTTAATGAAAAGTATGTAGAAAATTAGTCTAAAAATATATCTCTAAATTGATGTCGTATCTACCTTAAGGAAGTGGTCTCTCGGCACGGGGTGCCTGTTTCTATCATCTCTGATCATGATTCTCGTTTCACTTCGCATTTCTAGAAGGCCTTGCAAAAGGCGTTGGGTACTCAGTTGGACATGAGTACGACTTATCATCGACAAACTGACGGTCAAAGTGAGCGGACGATTCAAACGCTAGAAGACATGCTTCGTGCTTGTGTTATCGATTTTTGAAAAAGTTGGGAGAGTCACCTACCATTGGTGGAATTTTCCTACAATAACAGCTACCATTCTAGCATCAAGGTAGCTCCGTTTGAGGCTCTTTACAGACGGAAGTGTCGGTCTCCTCTTTGTTGGGCTGAGGTAGGTGAGAGCCAACTCACTGGCCTAGAGCTCGTGTACGAAACTTATGAGAAGATTGTCGGATTTATAATCGTTTGGTAGCAGCCCGGGATCGCCAAAAGAGATATGCCGATCATTGTCACAAACCGTTGGAGTCCCAGGTTGGCGACAGGGTTCTCTTGAAAGTCTCTCCAAGGAAGGGCGTTATAAGTTTTGGGAAGCGTGGTAAACTGAATCATCGTTATGTCGGACCGTTTGAAATTCTAGAACGAATTGGGCCGGTGGTATACAAACCTGACTTACCAGCTAAGCTCAGTAACATGCATAATGTCTTCCACGTCTCGAATCTTAAGAAGTGTCTTAATGACAAAACACTCATTGTTCCCCTCGAAGAGATCAATGTGATGATCGTCTACGTACCATTGAGGAACCGATTGAGATCTAGATTATAAGATTCGTAACCTTCGTCGGAGTGAAATACGCATTGTTAAAATTCGTTGGAACTCCAATCGTGTACCGGATTTCACATGGGAACGTGAGGACCAGATGAGTCTAAGTATCCTCACTTGTTTCCGAAACGAGTACCAAAACCAGCACCTGTTACTGTTGAAGCTGAGTGAATTTCCGAGTCAATATTCCTTTCAACAGAGGGATAATGTAGCAACCAGAAAGATTTTCTTCCTTTTCGTTCTTTGCTTTATGCTTCGAGCAATTTTCAGGACGAAAATTCTTTCAACAGGTGGATGATGTGACACCTTGCATACTCAGGTTAGTAACCATGGCCAAACGCTTAGCAAATCATGCATGCATCATACTTAACTGGGTTAGTTGAGTCATTACGATGGTTCAGGGAATCATCGGGAGTCGGTCCATAACCATGTGTACAAGGATTGGTGATTTAGAGGATCACCGAATTTAATGCACCCACGCGAGACTCGAGTCCCGGGAATTGATGAATGAACGTAAACATGTTAGTTATCAAGTAATATGTGTTTATAATCATTATTTAACTTGTTGGTATGTGAATACGTCTTATAATATGTTAAAATAGTGTTTAACGCGCCGAAAAACCAAACCTGCTGCAGGGGGCGATTGGGGAAGCTACTCACCACCTGCAGGGGGCGACTAGCAGCCATAGTTGCTACATGCAGCAGCCTAGTCACCTGATATGTCTGGGACGACTAGCAGCATCTATAAATACGATACTTGACTTATTAAACATCATTCGTGCAACCCTAACTTGCCCCAAACCTCTCTCACACCATCCTTACCCTCTGAAACACGTTTTTGCCCTGAATCTACCATTTCCAAGCCTAAAACATCATTTATTAGCAAGAACTAAGGTGTGTTATTCATCCTAAGCTCTTGTAATATCGTTATTTTGAACCCTAAAGGTCCAGACCTGGTTTTATAAAGTTGTCACCTTTGAAAATGTTTGAAAAACATTTCCAATGACTAAGATACAAACTTGAAAACGGTTTTTGATGATTAAAACATGGAGATTCTTATGTACGTGATTTTCTAATGATATGAATGAGTTACTAGGATGTTTATATCAGATTATGAAGGTTGTTTGATGTGTTATAATGATGATATGAGTTTTGACTCGTTTGAGGGCTTTAGGAGGATTTAGGATGTTATGTAATCATTTGATGATTGAATGATGTTAGGGTTTATACTCGGATGATGTAGTAACAGTATGGTGATGTTTGGAATGTGATTATGTGATGAAATCTGATTATTTGCCATTTAGGGTAAGATTTTCATGCAATGATGTGATGTTTTCATAATCTTATTCCATTTTGGGAAATGCTTGCAATTAGAGTGTTAAACTGATGATAAATTGAGGGTTATTGTTGGGATTGGGTTGTTTGATGTTTATGGATTGATGTTGGGTGTTCTTACATGTTTCGGATTGGATTTGGAGGGTTTCACGCGCGAAAAGAACTGATCCGTGTGCAGGGGGCGACTAGCTAAGCTAGTCGTGTGCCCTGGGGGCGACTAGCTTAGCTAGTCTCCTGATAAAGCCCTAATCGTGCCTCCAAGGGGGGCGATTGGCTTTGTTAGTTGCCTGTCTGATACCTAGTCATGTGTTTTGATGCTAGAAGTGTATTTTGGAACCTCAAAACATGTTTTGACACCTAGGAACATAGCGTAAGCCCCGTGGCATGTCTAGAAACCTGGTAACACATGTTATGACTCGTATGTGTAGTATGTTAACTATATGGTAGACTTGATGGACTGTTATGCATATAAGGTGCGTATTTGCACATGATTGCTTGGTTACTTGTATTTGGCTAACACGGGGATGTCGGGTCACTAATAGGATGTCGAGTCTTGTCTTATCTTGTGTGATCAGGTCAACGTTCAAACAAGTTTTCAAACATAATTGGTTATGGTCTGGACATTCAGGGACTAGTTAGCCTATGGATTATTAGTCTGGATACTTTTATACATTTTATGATAGGTCGCCGGTATTAGGGACTATCATAGCACTGTCAGTTTATTTGTTTTCAAGAACACAACCTAAGGTGAGTTCCACGGCCCCGCTTTCACACACTTTCTCATGTGGGAGAAACATGCTACGTATTTTGCATTCGGAAAGATCATGTTATACTATTGTTGTGTTTTGTTTTGTTTTCTATAGGATTCATCTATGTCCCACGGGAAACAATGAATATGTGGGGATACATAACGAGGAAATGTGGATAAATCTATTGGGTCCGACAAACCCCACTAGGGTCGACTGGAGGTCAGACGGGTGCATATTGTCTCATCTCAGACTCTTACTTACCGTGTGTAACGGTAGCTCACTGGGCTGTTCTTTATGGTGTCATGTCTATAGTGGTTTCCAATCAAAGTAGTAACATACATACGTCTAGCTAACATTTGCATAACTTATTAGTAACGGGATTGATGTAGCAACCGGAAAATTTCTCTCACTTTTCTTTCCTCCCTTTCGGTCTTGTGCAACTTTTGGGACGAAAATTCTTTCAACAGGGGATGATATGACACCCGGCAAACTCAGGATAGTAACTTTTGTCAAACTAGTAAGTCTACCTTTGCAAGTCATGCATACATTACACTTAACTGAGTCAGTTGAGTCATTTGGATGGTTTTGGGAATCAATGGGGGCTGTTATGATGTTTCTGGGAATCATCAGGAGTCGTTACGATGGTCCATGGGATCATCGGGGGTCGGTCCATAACCATGTGTACAAGGATTGGTGATTCAAGGGATCGCCGGATTTAATGCACACACGCAAGTTTTGAGTCCCGGGGATTGGTGAACGAATGTGAACGTGTAAGTTATCAAGTAATATGTGTTTATAATCATTATATAACTTGTCGGTATGTGAATATGTGCTTATATGTGTTAAAATAGTGTTTAACGCGTCAAAAACCAACAACAGACTGCAGGGGGTGACTAGGGTGCTAGTGGCCACCCGCAGTCCGTAGTCGCATGTAACATCATAAACAACAGGTATAAATACCATACTTGACTTGAAAAACATCATTGGTGAAACCCTAACTCGCCCCAAACCTCTCTCACGCTATGCTCAACCTCTAGAGCCCATTTTTGCCCTAAATCTACCATTTCCAAGCCTTAAACATCATTTCTAGCAAAATCTAAGGTGTGTTATTCATCCTAAGCTTTTGTAATATCGTTATTTTGATCCCTAAAGGTCCAGACCTGGTTTTATAAAGTTTGTGTCTTTGAAAACCTTTGAAAAACAGTTTTAAAACAAGTCTTATCTTTTAAATGGGTTCTATATGAAGGATTCATGCAAATAATGATTTTTGATGATGAAAACATGGGGATTCTTATGTGTTTGATGTTTTTTTTATATGAATGAGTTATTAGGATGATTATGTAGGATTTTAAGGGTTGTTTGATGTGTTTTGATGATAATATGCGTTGACCCGCTTGAGGGCATTAGAAGGATTTAGGATGTTATGTGATGATTTGATGATTATATGATGTTAGGGTTTATGCTAGAATGATATACTAACAGTAGGATGATGATTTGCAATGTGATTATGTGATGAAATCTGATTATTTGCTATTTAGGGAAAATTATGCATGCAAGGATGTGATGTTTTCAAAAGATTATTCCATTTTGGGAAATGCTTGCAATTAGGGTGTTAGACTGATGATAAATTGGGGGTTTTCATTTAGGATATGTTTGCTTGATGATTTTGGATTGATGTTGGGTGTTTTTACATGTTTCGGATATGATTTGGATGGTTAAACGTGTGAAAGGAGCCACATGATTTGCATGGGGCGACTAGCATTGCTAGTCGCCTATAATGAGGCCCAGTCGCCCCTAAGGTAGCCACTAGCATTGCTAGTTGCCAGTTTGATACCTAGTCGCGTGTTTTGATGCCTAGTCATGTGTTTTGCTGCTGTAAGTGTATTTTGGGACCCAGAAACATGATTTGACACCTAGGAAAATATTGTGAACCCCGTGACATGTCTAGAAACCTGATAACACGTGTTCGGACTCGTATATGTAGTATGTGAACTGTATGCTAGACTTGGTGAACTGTTGTACGTATTAAGTGCATGTTTACATGTGATTGCTTGGTTACTTGTATTTGGCTAACACGGGGATGTTGGGTCACCAATGGGATGTCAGATCTTGACTTTTCTGGTCAGATTAACGTTCGAACATGTTTCCAAATGTACTGTGGTTATGTCCTGGACATTCAGGGACTAGTTAACCTGCGTGTTATTAGTCCGGGTACTTATACACATCTTATGATAGGTCGCCGTTATTAGGGACTATAACAACAGTTTTGGATTAGATTTTGTCAAGAACGCTACCTAAGGTGAGTTTACGGCCCCGCTTTCACACACTTTTCTCATGGGGGGAGAAATATGCTACACACATAGATAAATAAAGTTCATGTTATACTATGGTTATCGTTTGTTTACTATGCGACTCATCTAAATCCCAAGGAAACCACTAATACGGGTATGTAGCGGGGAAATGTGGATAGATCTATTGGGCCTGACAAACCCCACTCGGGTCGACTGGCGGTTGGATGGGTGCATATTGTCTCAAACACATAGGGCCTACTGGGGATGACGATAGTCCGAAGGTGACACACTATTGGAACAACACAGTCAACAATGGTTTCAATCGCAGTAGTAACATACTTTACGTCTAGATAACGTTCGCATAACATAGTAGTAACGGGTGTAACCTTTGAAAACTTATGGAAACACTTTTATAAAACCTGTGAACTCACTAGAATTATATGTTGACATCTTTTTGGCATGTTTTCTCAGGTCGCTAAGGTAGCAGCACATGGGCTAGGCGCACGGGTCTTGCATGGCGTCTAGGATCTTCTAGTTGCATGTTTTTGAATAATTATTTCGGACTACGTTTATCTTATTTAGGGTTGTAAACATGTTTAAGCTTCTGCTACTGGTTTTATGTATTAAAAACTTAATGGTTTGGTTTACGTAACTTACATAGAGTTGTCGTTTATTGTGACCATTGACTTGGATCCTGGTTTGTCACGCGCCTCGCGGTAAAACCCCACACGTAAAATTTGAGGGTGTGATAGATTGGTATCAAAGCCAATGGTTATAGTGAACTAGGACTGCATGTAGAGTCTAGTCTATAGCCGAGTCTCATACACTAGACGGTCACATACATATGGGTCGTTACGTGGTACATTCACTGATTTGTGGGGGTGTCGGTATCATCATCTATGTGTTACATCATCTATTTTGTCCCTTATCTGTTTCTATCCTCTGTTCTTATCTTATCCTCGTCTTCGGGTTTTGAGGTTGAAGAGGTTGTCCTGTTGACACGGCAGTGGCGTACATTGGAGTGCTTCGGCATACTCTTGAGATCTGTCTAGGATTCGGACATCTCCCTTCTATGCTCTAATGGACACACTCGCCTATGACTTGAACTTCAAACTAGGAGTACATTTGGAGGACCATGTAGAACAGTTTATCATTTTAGGTGCACACGAAATCATATGCTGAGATGCATGAAAATCCTAATGGACTCTGAGTTTGGACTTATGGTCCTAGATTGGACCTAGGCCTTCATTCTTGTGATTACTAGTGGTTTGTACTAGAGATGAATCTGAGTACATTATTCTTGTGTTTGGCAGAAGATGTCTGGTACTCGTGGTGGTAGTAGAGGTGGACGTACCGGTGGTCGTGGTGGCGGTGGTCGCGGCGGGGGTCGTGGTAACATTAATATGACTTAGGATGAGCTGAACAACCTGCTTCAGCAACAAGTGAATGTTGCACTGGCTGCTTTCTAGGCCGCGGAGCAAGCTCTTGGTGGTAATCTGATTGTTACCAGTCTTATCTATGTCTTGGGTGTTGAATTTCTGTTGATTAATTGGGTGTCGTTAGTTTAGGTAATGTTGTCAATCAGCCTCATCCGGTGTAGCCGGTGTGTACTTTTAAGATGTTTATGGACTGTAAGCCTCACAGCTTCAGTGGGACTGAGGGAGCAGTGGGACAGCTCAGGTGGCTTGAGGAGATCGAGTCGGTTTTTGTAATGTGTGATAGTCCCGCTACTGATTGTGTAAAGTTTGCTACAAGAACTTTTAAGGGTCCTGCTTTGACCTAGTGCAACTCCACTACTCAGACTCTTGGCTTAGGGGAAGCCAATGCTATGCCATGAATGGAATTTATTCAGCGATTGCGAGCGGGGTATTGCCCTCGGGATGAGGTGAAGAAGTTGGATCATGAGTTCTGGAATCATAAGATGGTGGGTTTTGAGATTGAGGAGTATACTGCTAAGCATCACCAGTTGGCATTGATGTGTCCTGAGTTGGCCACACCAGAGTACAGGAGGATTGAGCACTATATTGCTAGGTTAGTGCCGGAGATTGCAGGGTTGGTGGCTGCTGGTGGTTCTACTCCACTTTTGGGTACTGTTCGGTTAGCTCACAGGCTAACCAAAATGAAGTTTGTTGAGGGTCCTTTGCCTCCCAAGGGCACTGCTGGAAAGCCCCTGAGGGCAACAAGAGAAAGTGAGAAGATTCGGTAAAGGGTTCAGCTTCGGTTCAGCCTCAGCATCAAGTGAAGAAGTTTGAAGCAGCAGGTTCATCATCTGACCAGAAGCAAGGTGGGTATGCTGGGAAGATCCAAAGTGTAATCAGTGTGGCTTTCATCATGTTAGAGCTTGCGATAAATTCCGTTGAAAGCGTTGTCTGCGGACCGGTCATTTCGTTAAGGATTGTAGAGCCAATCTTCCACCTAAGCCTGATCAGGTTGTTGTCCCTGCTGATGTCTCATATAATTGACATATAAAACATGCATAAACATTCTCATAATAGGGTAGAAATAGGCTTAAATAAGTGATATTGGGTGCTTAATTCGTTCCTATTTGTATTTCTTAGGAAACTGGAGCTCCAAGCCGGAAACAGAGGATTTTCAGGCAAAACAGGCAAAAACTAGAGATTCTTGAGGATACGAGAGTTGCAGCATGTTCCCTGTATGTTTGAAGACCATCCCGGGACTTAAACAGTGATAAAACCAGTCCGGGAGTGACCCTTCATGCTAGAAGACAACGCAGCAAACTTGGGGAACAAGAAAACTTGTTGAGTACACTTGCATGTCCGTGCCTATACATATGGCACGCCCGTGCTCAGACAAGAAGTACAGACAAGACAGAAATGCAGCAACAGAACGTACGTGTGACAGCAAGCACGCCCATGCCACCCTATGGCACGCCCGTGCTTGCCCTGGAAAGTCTATAAATAGCAAGCTAACCCCCACCATTTGATCATCTAATTTTCACCTAGACTTGAGCCTTCTTGGGTCGACTTCTAGGAGTCTTGCAGAGATCTTGGGGTCCTTTGGGAGGCCTTAGTTCCTTCCTAATACATCCACCAAGGTTAGGCCTCGTCCTACCTTGATCATCTTGGCCAAGCATGGGATCGTAGAATAGCTTATGCAATAAACATCGAGGGTCGTGAGGATCATACTAGATACATATCACTTGGAGATGGAAAGCTTGTCTATGAGCAGCCATGTTCATGTGTTGATCATTTGTTATGGTTGTATCTTTTCATTATTCCCGAACCTGTTTCGATTTGTAGACTTTTATTATTAGTAGTAGTAGTTTATTTTTAGTTATTAGTTGTGTTATCTTCTTTCTAATCCTTGTTTGTTTATCTTGTGGCAGGTTTAAATGATGATTAACTTAATAACTTATATCAACCTTAACTTAATTAATTAACTAGAGGTTTAATCAGCTTCTGGTAGTCCCGAGCTAGATCCAAGGTGAGGAAACCGGTAGTGAAACAGATCCTTCGGGCTTCTAATATCCAAACTAGGTTCTAAGCAACGACTTCTAAAGTGGACCAGATCTGAGTGACACATTTCTGGTACCTACCAGATGACTGAATGATCTTCTTGGTAAAGGGCAGATTCCCTACGGGTGCACCAGTGATCTTCGGATTGCACACCTTTAGGATTATGTTCCACCTTTGTCAAGGGTTTCATTCAGCTCGGGAGGTTATGGGTTGGGGTTATGGGTTGGATTTATTAAGTCATCGATCATAAAGCCAACTTTATATTTAATTGATCATTAAATATTAAAGTGTCACTTTAAAGTAAAATAAAACAAGAATTCTATTACTAGGTCTCGACAGTACAAAACCGTTAACCAATGGGGATGCGTGTCACCTGAGTTGACTGTAAGAGAGATCATTCGGCCTTTATGATCGTAAACCTACTTAGGGGATACGATTTTGCCAGGACTGACCCTATGGATAGATCCTTCGGTACTGATGCGAGAGCTAAGGGAGGTGTACGGTGTTCCGGGACAGAAGTGAAGCCTCCATTTCAAGAAGAAGATAAGTCTGAGGACCAGAGACTTGATCGCGGTTTGGGGAGTCTGCTATATGCAAGGCCCTGGCGGAGTCCCTTTGTGCGGACGCACATTGGGAGGTTGTGCATTCTACTTAGTAGTGGCCCCGCTTCTCTATCAAGGAGTCAACACTTTAAGATCACTCTCGTCCTCCGTAAAAACAATTAATCTGAATTATTAATTTTAATAGTAAACTTAACTACTTATACGGAGGGCCCGAGATGTGCATATTAGCTTTCTCTACTATTTTATCCTTTAATTTTATCAAAACCCAAAACCTTTTTAAAACTATTTCTCTTAAGAACCCCTCCATTTTATTTTTCTTTTAAAACACGATCAGTTATCTGATGAACGGTTAAGTAGGGGAAAGTGTGTTCTTTGGAATAGGATACTCGGTATTTACCCTAGCAAGTTATACTATACACTTCAAGTTCTCTGCCTATGTGTTGGTTTTATTTTCTAAAGTAATTATCGTTTACTTTATAAATTTAAAACTTTTTAAAAAAGGTTTAATAAAAATCAGTCGTTTTCCAACAAACCAATGTTTTGGAATTGATACATCAAGTTTTTGGCACCGGGGAAATTGACATCCTTTTAATTTGCTAAAACCAAACGCATCACCTGCCCCTGCTCCACGGGGAAATCAGGGGTGTTTTAATTGTGGCGAGGCAGGGCACTTCCGGCAGGATTGCCTAAAGTTGAATCAAGATGAGGCTGGGACGAATGAAGGCGGTAGAGACAATGGAGGTGGCGGACGGAACACGCGTGCCTTCATGATTGGTTCGGGGGAGACTTGACAGGATTCTGATACTATTACCGGTACGTTTTCTTTTATTGATTGATATGCTTCGGTTTTATTTTAATCCTTGTACCGATAAGAGTTTCAAATCTACTATGCCGGTTGATTTGGATAGTTTTGATGTTGTTATGGGTATGGATTGATTATCTTTGTATCACGCCGAGATTGTCTCTTTTGACAAGATCGTTCGACTTCCTCTCCCTGATGGTGAGATTCTATCGGTTTTTGGTGAGAAGAGCGGTGTTCCCTTGAGTATCATTTCTTGCATGAAGGCCTAGAAGTATATTCGAAGGGGTTATTTTGCCATTCTAGCTCTTGTTTTTGTATCATCTCGAATCTGTTGACCAGCATTCGGGCTTTATTTCCATTAAAAGATCGAGTCGGGGTCCCGGTACCACCAACAGAGAGTGCAGGAAGCTGACGTTCCGAAGACTGTTTTCTTTCAAACCCGATATGGCCATTTTGGATTCTTGGTCATGCCTTTCGGTCTAACCATTGCGCCTACGGTGTTCATTGATTCGATGAACCGCGTTTGCAAACCATATCATGTCTTTACCGGTGGGCGCAGGCGATTTCGTTATTTATTGCATTACTTCTATTCAGGGTCTCGGTTGTGTGTTGATACAACACGAGAAGGTTATCGTTTATGTTTTTCGTTAGCCTAAAGTCCGTGAGGAGAGCTACATCACCCATGTTTTGGAACCGGGTGCGGTTGTGGTTGCTCGGAAGATCTGGAGACACTACTTGTACGGTACCAAGTGCACCATCTATACCGATCACAAGAGTCTTCAGCATGTCTTTTAACAGAAGGAGTTTACCATGTGACAGTCTGGAGCAGTTAACTTGTTAGGACAAAAAGGATTGGTGAAACCACTTTTGCAAACCTTAGTCTAATTCACTTCTGTCAAATTATTCTAAGTATAGAACTGCTGAAGAAGGAAGATCAAACTGCTGAAGAAGAGATTCCACAAGTGCTGAAGAAGAAAAGTCATCAGAAGTTCTGAAGTTCAAACCAGACACTTCTACTGAAGAACTACTGAAGACAAACTACTCATCAGTAGTTTGTCATTCATCGGTACTTATGTGAAGATCTTTTCCACCGCCTTTTTGTATCAGTAGTTTATTACTTTAGTATTAGTTTTGCTTTATGTACAAGTTCCAAGACTGCAACTTGTTGCAACTTGTTTCTGGACTTGCTTTTTGGCAAGGTTCATGTATTTGTAAAGTCTATAAATAGAAGGGTTCATCCCTCTGTTTTAGACATTGATTTTAATACAAAAATCTTTCAACACATATTATTGTTATTTCCATTTCATAATTATTGAGAATCTGTCTAAGTGTTTCATTCTCATTCAATACTTAGATTCTCAATAAATACTTATCATTTATTAGTTTTTCAATCCAGGGGGAGTTATAACTCCTGTTGATAAGTGTAGCTTTAAACTCATAACATTTCGCTGTGCTATCACTGATCAAGAACTTGCTAAACACCTAAGTGTTCACTAGCAATACTGATCCAACAATTGGTATCAGAGCACTGGTTTATCTGATCACATATCAATCTAACACATTGAGAATCAGACACAGGCTCTTATTGATATTCAATAAAGGATTATAAGCTCACTTTTATCAACATCCATCACTTTAAGAGATATTTGACAAATCAATACTCTTTAAAATGGATCCTCATAATACTGGTTCTGCCAATAAACCTACCATGCTAGTAAGAAATGAATATAACATCTGGCAAAGGAGAATGGCACATACATTATCACAGACCAACACAGGTTGCTGGAAATCTGTGATATATGGTCCTCATAAACCAGTAAACATTAATCTTGAAACTAAAGAAGAGATTCCAAAAGACCCAAAAGACTATACAGATGATGATTTCCTAAAACTTGAGCTTGATGCTAAAGCTTTCTCTATGTTGGCAATGGCACTCCCAAATGAAATCTACTCTGGCCTATTACATTGTGATAGTGCCAAAGAGCTTTGGGACTGCCTCAAAGAACAGTTTGGAGGAACTGAAGAGGTGATTGCCAACACCAAAGAAATCCTGGCTCAACAATATGAAACTTTTGCTCACATTATTGGGGAAACTTTAACACAACAATTTGAAAGATTCTCCTCATTAATATCTGAGCTAAAACTAAATGGTCAGACCTACACAACTGTATCTATGCTTCATAGATTTTTAAGGTCTTTACCTGAAAAATGGGAAACATACTCTATAGTCTTAAGATCTTCACCAGACTTTAGCTCCCTCACTCTTACAAAACTTCATGGGAGATTACTTACTTTTGAAAGAGAAATTGATCAAAAGAAAAAGTTACAATGTTCTGGCAAAACTGCTGATGACTATCTACCAGGAAGCCCTCAAAAACAACAATTGGGTGCAGGCAATGCAAGATGAATTGCTTCAATTCAACAAGCAACAGGTTTGGGAAATCTGTCCCTTACCACCAAACAAGCAACCAATTGGCACAAGATGGGTTTTCAGGAACAAACAAGATGAAGCTGGTATTATAATAAAGAACAAGGCAAGACTGGTAGTACAAGGTTACTCTCAAGAAGAAGGAATTGACTATGATAAAACCTTTGCTCCAGTTGCAAGGCTTGAAGCCATAAGGTTATTTCTGGCCTATGCCATTTCCAACAAAATAAAAGTTTATCAAATGGATGTTAAGAGTGCATTTTTGTATGGAAAGATAAAAGAGGAAGTGTATGTTTGTCAGCCACCTGGGTTTGAGGATCCTTCTCATCCTGAGTGGGTGTACAAACTAGACAAAGCTCTTTATGGGCTCAAACAGGCTCCAAGAGCCTGGTATGACACACTTGTAACACCCCAACCGATGGCGGAATCATCGAGGTGTCACGTAGTGACGATTGTTCAAAAGCACATGGTACTAAAATGTAAATATTATTGAATAATCCAAAATTTTTCTTACATGGAAATGGAAAATACATTGTCTAAATGAAATGTAAATATTGAAATAACTGAATTAAAGTAGAGCACTAAATGTTCCTTGCTAAAGCACTAGATCAAACTGCACTTGAAACATGTACAAAATAGGTTTGGTCAACATAAGAAATGTTGGTGAGCATTCCTAGTTTTGATATATATAGTAGGTTAAAAAGTTATACAATTCAAGTGCAAGCTACAGTGCAATTATGTAAACTATGTATCATACAAATGAGCGAAATCAACCCTGTGACTGTATAATGTACTGTATGAACGGCGGTGTACTTATCCAGTAAATGGATAAAAGCTTAACACTGGCCACGGATTCTCCGATGAAAAAGGGGGAGAATCAATCTAGGTGGGTTGTCAGTCCAAATAGCGCTATCCAATGTTAAGGTCGGCTTGTACCATGTTAATGATTTCACTAAGTACAAATGTAATCCACATGTATTGTCTAAGCATAAACCACGTTGTAAGCAATGCACATAGTACTAGAATTGTATTGTAAAAATGTAAACTTGTATTTAAAATTGTAATAGTGTACATGTAACACCCCAAAAATGTATAAAAGCAAAAAGGGGATAGGAATACTCACTGTTCACGTAATAACTTGTAATTGAACTTGGACAACGAAATATGAGTTGGAATTATCCCGAAGAATCAACCAAAAGAATTTGATAATGTGTAAGGGAATAACTCTAGGATACATGGAATTCTAGGGTTTCGAATTGGGGATAAACGTTTATTTGATTAATTAATAAATTGTTTATTAAAATATAAGAAATTTAATAAATAAATAAATAAAAGTCTCTTTGTAAAATTTTAAGTTGAATATAGTCACAACATAAGGTTTTAAGTATGAAAATAATTTTTATAAAATTATTTTCTTGAAAATAGAAAATTTAATCTAATTATTTCAAATTGTCAAAATATGGCTTTAATATCTAAATAATATTAAAATCGAAGAATTTCTGAATTAAAAATTGTATTTCAGTTCTAGATAGTTAGAAATAATTTATATAAAATTTTGGTGCAAAAATATTGAAAAATGAATTTATTATGATTTATTTATGATTAAAACTAACAAAATTTAATTAAAAATATAAAATAAACGGTTTCTCAGAATTAAAAATAATTTCTGAGATGTTTAATATTGTACAAGTTTAGGATAATTTTTGTGGAATTTTATAAAATCGTCTAGATATTTTTATAGAATTTTATAAATAAAATAGAATAAACTTGTAATATTTATTATATATAATAAATAAAAGATTTTTGAAAATTTGAAAATTGGATAATGAACTTTATCATAGGAATAACTAAATATATTTTTTGTAGAATTTATAATATAGATTTAGTATTTTAAAATGGATTTATAAGATATAAATGATATATATATAAAGTATTGTAATCAAAACAAAAAAAGAAAGAAAGGATGTAGCTGATGGGATTCGAACCTGTGTGATTCAGTTTAACAACAACAGACACAACCACTTGAATGTGTTCTTCCCCAATTCATACATTCGAAAACCCTAACTTATCAATAATAGCGATTAACAGACAATAGCCTCTGATTTGTTGGGGCTATTGTCTGTCAGTGGCCGATAACCAAAACCAAAGTTTGAATTGTACCTTATCACGCGTTTAAAGACTACGAATGAATGGTCAACGATAAAGTCAAACCGGGCATGAAAACTTCGATTGAGAGATTATTAACAGGAATAGAGGATTTAGAGAGTGTGTTCGGCACTTAGGGTCTGTTAATCCTTGTTCAATTTATAGGCTAACACCCGGGTTTGTAATTATAGGAATCTTTGACCCACATTTAAGATAATACGCGTAAAAAGCTTCAATTAAGGGCCGTTAAGGAGTCAATTCAGTGTGTAAACGCGTATGGTCAAAGTTGTGTCAAGCACATTAATCATGGTTTCCATATTTGCCCCGGTTATTGGTCAATGCAAGGTTTAAGGAGGGTGTTTGGTTCGGCACAGTGTGCAGCGAAGAAGGAAAGGAAGACAAACAGCTTTACATGTGTTTATATATACTTTATGAGTTGGGATTAAATCAGATGTGAGCCCTTGGCTCAGGTGGTTATGGCGTGTGGTTGTTTCTGCTTCTGCCCGGGTTCGAGTCCTGGGGGAAGCAATGTTTTATTTTTATTTTTTTTCTAAACAGATAAGGAAGGGGAGGGGGTTGGGCTTGTCTGTTGTTGGGCTGCAATGTCTTGGGTCGGTTCAGGCTTGGGCTGGAAGCCTACAAAAGGGATTTGGGTTTGGGCTATGGTTTGGTTATGGGTTTAAGAGGGGTTGGACTAAACTAAGCTTATTACTTATTATCATTATTTTTATTATTATTATTTTCATTATTATTCTTATTATTATTATAAAAAAAACAAATATATATATATATATATATATATATATATATATAATGAAAAGGTGACGGATGTCACAACATCCCCTACTTTTAGAAACTTCGTCCCGAAGTTATTAGAAACATAGGGTTATGGATGCTTAGGTAAAGAAAAATTAAGATACTGTGGTTTGGAAAAATTTGATTGATTTGGATAAGAGGGTTGATAAGTGTGAGTTAAGGATTTGGATTTGGTTCGTCTCGAATAATAAGGAGAATAAGAATCTAGTAACATTTAAACTTCAAGTTTTAGGACTCCTAAAATAAATACATGAGTTGATTGACTATCAAAAGACTAAATGAACTACCAAGTAAATAGAGTTTGTTCCTGGTCCGACTTCCCGTCTCACTTTCAATGCATCATTAGTGTTTGTATACAGGGTGTACCGCAGCTAACCCACCACACCTTTGATACCTTGAAAACGTACTGGACGCCTACCAAAAACTCTAATAGAATTTCACACTACCCTAACGTACCTGTAAATTCATGATTACGTTCCGGACCGGAATCATCAATTTACCTTACATTAGGGTTTTATGTCTTTCTATGATCCTAATCTAACAGACATTAAAGCAAATAAGTTTCACAAGAAGATGACACAACAACACGTTTATCAATGAAATGAGGCTATGTAATAACGAGGTCAATTGCATTGGTTTGCAATGACTTGTGAGCATAACAGTTTTTAAGTATGGGCTACCACTCGTCCGAGGAGCCCTTTAAATGAAATGTTTATCTGAGTTGTGTGGATAATACACACATGCAAGCAAGTTTGTAAGTACTACAACCATTAAGTGTAAGTGTTATCATGAATAATTAAATGTTTACGAGTATCATGAATAATTAGATGTTCAATGAATAGTCAAACTAAGGGAAAAATCAAGTTTCATATGACAAACAATGACGTTTTTAGAAAAGCTTTGTAGGATTAAATAAGTATTTTGATTTCCATGGAAGTCAAGACCAAATGTTTCAATAAAATGTAAGGTAGAGTCTGAAACTTATACGATATAAAATAAACGTAATCGGAATTGATAAATTTCCAATCTGTGTTCGTACACAATAGTATGCAAGGAAATTTCTAGATGTTGTATGCTAATGAGTGCGACAAAATTGGGTACAAAATGGAAATAGAATTATGAAAATGAAAACACAAGTATTGGATTCTCGAGTCTTGGGAAGATTTCATCCATGGCTTAACCAGTGGGATTAACATCATCCAGATCAGTTGTTTCGTTGGTATTGATATTGAAAGCTCGTCCATGTGCCACCAGGTTTACATTGTTCAATTTGGGACATTGAGGTAGCATGTGATTAGGGTCTCTACAATGATAACATGCCCGACCGTTAGTAATCTGTAGTGGTTCCTGGGCAGCTGTTTGATGATTACTCTGTGTCCCAACCATTACTCGACAAGTGGTAACAAAGTGTCCAAACCTCCCACATCTAGTGCATTGACGGCATGGAAGATTTGCAGGGTGATTATATTTGCAGGTGTTGCATTGAGGATGGATTCCAGTGTAGGCTTTCTTCATAGGAGGCTGAGCCACAGGATCCACAACAGTATGGCTCAGATTATCGCCCATTCGTTTCTTAGAGTTCGAAGCAGTAGTGGCGGCCTTTGCTAAAACAGTCTTAGATTGTTCAACATCATTGGTGGTTTTCTCAGTAGGTGTCTTGGTGCCCTTCCTAACCAAGTTTCCTTTCCTTACGTGTTTGTCTGTTAATGTGGCTGCAAGTTGGATGGCTTCTTCTACCGTAGTGGCTTTGCCTCCAGTGACAACGTCTTGAATCAGGTCAGGTAATCCCTCGATATATTTTTCGATTGCTCGAGAGACTGGGTGACCATGTGTGGAACCAGTATGCTAAGTTCGTGATATCGAGTATTATACGCAAGATTCTCACCAATGTCTTGTTTCAGTCCATGGAACTCTTCCTCCAGTTTCCTGATTTCGTTCCTAGGGCAGAATTTGGCGATCATGAGTTCCTTAACATCTGCCCAAGATAATGATAAAGCAATATCAGCTCCTCGATTGCGCTTTTCACCATTCCACCAGGTTAGCGCCCCCTTTTGAAGGACACTAGTAGCATAGCGAACGAGGAGTTCATCAGGACATTCACTGTTCACAAAAGTACTCTCCATGCTTTCAAACCATTGGAGGAGGCCAGTAGCACCCTCCTCACCAGTGAATTTTGTGGGGTTGCAGGAGTTAAAGTGTTTGAAAGTGCACCGAAATTGAGTCGTACTCCCTGTGTTGGCACTGTTACTATTCTGGGTTATCTCACTGACAAGGTTTGGGATCACTGCAGCAATTTGCTCAGCGACTAAAGATGCAAGACGACGGTCAGAACGTTGTCCAGAAGCACGAACAGGACGTTGGCTGGCATCACGGAGCATGCGGCGAGCAGACATCTATGAGGTAGTCAATGAATAATCATGAGATTAGAAAATGTAAGTGTATAACCGTACAAATGATTATGAAAGTATGAACTTGTAAGCAATGTATGAAAATCATGATATACAGGATATTGTATATGAAACGAGAGAGTATTATTGTAAAACTTGCATAAGATGCTTGGAGTGCTCTTGTCTAGCTGTAAAGTTCAACAAGAACGTTGACTTTTCAAAGGAATTGAACCCAGTGGTGATCAAAGAAGACATGCTTTAGCCTATAAGTGGACACTCACTCCAGGAATCCCCAGGTAAGCATAACAGGTCCGTCAATGGATTTATGCGCTATGCTTGCCTATGCCAGAAAACCCAGTGTATAGGCATCCACCCTTCCAGATTGCACGTGTCCTTATCACACTCATTAAAGTTCAACAACTTTGAAGGAGCAAAAATAAGGGTAGGCATTATGCCTAAGAGTGTCTTCATGAAAGGTACTGTTTCCATCCCATGATGATGTAGACTTTCCACTCCCTTGTAGGACACCATCTCTATGCACCATGATGAAAGATGAGAAGAATGGAGAAGGAGGGAGAGATAGAAGAAGGAAAGTAGAGGGAAATGAGGATAAGGTAATTCAGAAAATAGTATGCATGAAAGTTCGGTTATAGTCTAGGCCATTTTATCTAATAACCTAGTTCCCTATAACCATGGCTCTGATACCAATCTGTAACACCCCAACCGATGGCGGAATCATCGAGGTGTCACGTAGTGACGATTGTTCAAAAGCACATGGTACTAAAATGTAAATATTATTGAATAATCTAAAATTTGTCTTACATGGAAATGGAAAATACATTGTCTAAATGAAATGTAAATATTGAAATAACTGAATTAAAGTAGAGCACTAAATGTTCCTTGCTAAAGCACTAGATCAAACTGCACCTGAAACATGTACAAAATAGGTTAGGTCAACATAAGAAATGTTGGTGAGCATTCCTAGTTTTGATATATATAGTAGGTTAAAAAGTTATACAATTCAAGTGCAAGCTACAGTGCAATTATGTAAACTATGTATCATACAAATGAGCAAAATCAACCCTGTGACTGTATAATGTACTGTATGAACCGGCGGTGTACTTATCCAGTATATGGATAAAAGCTTAACACTGGCCACGGATTCTCCGATTAAAAAGGGGGAGAATCAATCTAGGCGGGTTGTCAGTCCAAATAGCGTTATCCAATGTTAAGGTCGGCTTGTACCATGTTAATGATTTCACTAAGTACAAATGTAATCCACATGTATTGTCTAAGCATAAAGCACGTTGTAAGCAATGCACATAGTACTAGAATTGTATTGTAAAAATGTAAACTTGTATTTGAAATTGTAATAGTGTACATGTAACACCCCAAAAATGTATAAAAGCAAAAAGGGGATAGGAATACTCACTGTTCACGTAATAACTTGTAATTGAACTTGGACAACGAAATATGAGTTGGAATTATCCCGAAGAATCAACCTAAAGAATTTGATAATGTGTAAGGGAATAACTCTAGGATACATGGAATTCTAGGGTTTCGAATTGGGGATAAACGTTTATTTGATTAATTAATAAATTGTTTATTAAAATATAAGAAATTTAATAAATAAATAAATAAAAGTCTCTTTGTAAAATTTTAAGTTTAATATAGTCACAACATAAGGTTTTAAGTATGAAAATAATTTTTATAAAATTATTTTCTTGAAAATAGAATATTTAATCTAATTATTTCAAATTGTCAAAATATGGCTTTAATATCTAAATAATATTAAAATCTAAGAATTTCTGAATTAAAAATTGTATTTCAGTTCTAGATAGTTAGAAATAATTTATATAAATTTTTGGTGCAAAAATATTGAAAAATGAATTTATTATGATTTATTTATGATTAAAACTAACAAAATTTAATTAAAAATATAAAAGAAAAGGTTTCTCAGAATTAAAAATAATTTCTGAGATGTTTAATGTTGTACAAATTTAGGATAATTTTTGTGGAATTTTATAAAATCGTCTAGATATTTTTATAGAATTTTATAAATAAAATAGAATAAACTTGTAATATTTATTATATATAATAAATAAAAGATTTTTGAAAATTTGAAAATTGGATAATGAACTTTATCATAAGAATAACTAAATATATTTTTTGTAGAATTTATAATATAGATTTAGTATTTTAAAATGGATTTATAAGATATAAATGATATATATATATAAAGTATTGTAATCAAAATAAAAAAAAGAAAGAAAGGATGTAGCTGATGGGATTCGAACCTGTGTGATTCAGTTTAACAACAACAGACACAACCACTTGAATGTGTTCTTCCCCAATTCATACATTCGAAAACCCTAACTTATCAATAATAGCGATTAACAGACAATAGCCTCTGATTTGTTGGGGCTATTGTCTGTCAGTGGCCGATAACCAAAACCAAAGTGTGAATATTACCATATCACGCGTTTAAAGACTACGAATGAATGCTCAACGATAAAGTCAAACCGGGCATGAAAACTTCGATTGAGAGATTATTAACAGGAATAGAGGATTTAGAGAGTGTGTTCGGCACTTAGGGTCTGTTAATCCTTGTTCAATTTATAGGCTAACACCCGGGTTTGTAATTATAGGAATCTTTGACCCACATTTAAGATAATACGCGTAAAAAGCTTCAATTAAGGGCCGTTAAGGAGTCAATTCAGTGTGTAAACGCGTATGGTCAAAGTTGTGTCAAGCACATTAATCATGGTTTCCATATTTGCCCCGGTTATTGGTCAATGCAAGGTTTAAGGAGGGTGTTTGGTTCGGCACAGTGTGCAGCGAAGAAGGAAAGGAAGACAGACAGCTTTACATGTGTTTATATATACTTTATGAGTTGGGATTAAATCAGATGTGAGCCCTTGGCTCAGGTGGTTGTGGCGTGTGGTTGTTTCTGCTTCTGCCCGGGTTCGAGTCCTGGGGGAAGCAATGTTTTATTTTTTTTTTTCTAAACAGATAAGGAAGGGGAGGGGGTTGGGCTTGTCTGTTGTTGGGCTGCAATGTCTTGGGTCAGTTCAGGCTTGGGCTGGAAGCCTACAAAAGGGATTTGGGTTTGGGCTATGGTTTGGTTATGGGTTTAAGAGGGGTTGGACTAAACTAAGCTTATTACTTATTATCATTATTTTTATTATTATTATTTTCATTATTATTATTATTATTATTATTATTATTATAAAAAAACAAAATATATATATATATATATATATATATATATATATATATATATATATATATATATATATATATATAATGAAAAAGTGACGGATGTCACAAAACTTTCAACCTTTTTACTCAAAAATAACTTCACAAGAGGTGCCATTGATAAAACTCTTTTTATAAAACATGTTGGAAATCATGTGTTACTTGTTCAAATATATGTTGATGATATCATTTTTGGTTCAACAAACACAAAATTGTGTGATGAATTTAAGAAACTCATGCAATCAAAATTTGAGATGAGTACAATGGGAGAACTGCAATACTTTCTGGGACTGCAGATTAAACACAAACAAATGGAACTTTTATACATCAATCAAAATATGTTAAAGAATTATTAAACAAATTTTCTTTACAAGACTGTAAATCATGTTCCACTCCCAAGACACCAACCACGCAAGTTGAACCAGATGATCAAGGAAAACAGGTTGATCAAACCATGTATAGATGTATGATAGGTTCCCTTTTATATCTAACTGCTTCTAGACCAGATATTATGTTTTCAACATGTGTCTGTGCTAGATATCAATCAGCTCCTAGGGAATCACACCTTATTGCAGTCAAAAGAATCTTCAGATATCTGAAAGGAACTCCAACACTTGGAATTTGGTATCCTGCTTCAAGCAATACCAAGTTATCAGCTTTTTCAGACAGTGACTATGCAGGGTGTAAAATGTCAAGAAAATCAACATCTGGTGGTTGTCAATTCTTGGGAAACTCTCTAGTGTCCTGGGAATCAAAGAAACAAACATCTGTTGCAACTTCAACTGCTGAAGCTGAATACATTGCAGCTGCAAGTTGTACATCACAGATACAATGGCTCTAATATCAACTTCTTGTTTATGGAATCAAAGAGACCAAGACACCATTGCTTGTAGACAGCAAATCTGCCATTTGCATCATTCAAAATCCTGTTCAGTTCTCAAAAACTAAACACATTGAAATCAGGTATCATTTCATAAGAGATTGCTATGAAAAAGGCAAGATTGAAGTGAAACATGTAGCAACAGCTAATCAAATAGCTGACATATTCACTAAACCCCTTGACGCATCAACATTTCAGAAGTTAGTATCCATGCTAGGGATGCTAAATTTTTAAGTGTTCCTCTTTACTTTTCTGCACAAATTCTTTATTTTTCACTTACATCTGTTTTCAAAAATTGAAAAACTTCTGAAAAACAAACAAGAGAGAAACTACTGATGAACAAAACATCAGTATGGGGATATTTTCTGAAAAGTGATTAACTTCTGATGGAACAACCTTCAGAAGTTATGAATAAAGTATTTATAAAGTATTTCTCATCAGCTGTTCAAAACTACTGAAGAGAAAGTGGGAACTACTGATGAATATAATTCTTCATCAGCAGTTTAGTCAAAAAGGGCAAATCAGACTTTTCCCACATCAGCAGTTTGACCTAGGCGGTTTAAAACTTCTGATAAAGAAGCTTTTTGACCTAGGCAGTTTAAAACTTCTAATAAAGAAGTTCTAAGCGGTTTAAAACTTCTGATAAATACCTTTATCAACACTTATCCATTCAAAAACAAAAATTCCCTCCTTCTCTCTCAAGAAAGCTCTCAAACCCTGAACCTGCAAAAACACTGTTCGATTCATACACACACAAACCACATGGCTTTAGTTCTTAAACAGGGACACAATCTCAGAGCCTACTTAGAAAAACAAGAAGGCTGGTCCCAATACGATGAGATCATTGATCTCGTCGTCAAATCCCAATATTTCACCGCTCTCACAATAGACCCACCAATACATCCTGAAACTCTCAATGAGTTCTGGGCTAACGCTGAGACAGTGATGGTGGATGATGAAGTTATCTCTCTCAACTCAACAATTAAAGGGAGACAAATGGCCATCACACCGGCCATACTTGCAGACAGACTGGGGTTGAATGATGTAAATGCCCCTGAAAAGTTTGACAACTCTGCAATCCACCTAACCATGACTGAATGTGGTTATCAAGGTACTCTCTCACAAGCTACCATCTTTAAAAAGTATTTTGAACCAAAATAAAAACTTTTGTTTCATTATATAATTATGTGCTTGAGTCCTAAAGCAGGGTCTTATGACCAGATGCCCTCAACCTGTCAACCAATTTTTCATTCCATTGTGAATGAAACAAATTTCAAGGCATCAAAACTTTTCTTTAATGAGTTGGTGTTACATCATAATAACACTAAAAAGAAGTTTTTGTTATATCCAAGGTTCATTATGCAATGCATAATAAAAGAACTGGGTGATGAGGTGCTTGTGGGTAAAACTGAAATTTAAAAACCCTTAACCTCACAAGCATACTCAAGGCACAACAAACAGGCTGCCTGGTCAGAAGATGACCAAGGGGAACCAGAACCAGTCCCCATGGAACCCTCATCTTCCAAACCTACACCCCCAAAGGCCAAGATACCCAAGGTACAAAAACAAAAACCCACCAAACCTAAAAGAAATGCTGTTCAGGAGGTTGAGATGCCTGAACAACCTATTGTGCAATCTGCACTTCTTAAAGATGTGACTGAAACATCCTCTCAGTCTCATCCATCTCAAACCCCACCAAGAGCACCAATCACAATCCTTTTCAAAAGAAAAAGACTTAAGAAAACCATTCCTATTGATGCTTCTTTTGAAACTGCTGAACCCACTGCCCAAACTACTGAACCAGCACCCCAACTTTCTGAACCAGATTTTGAAATAGCCAAACTTCTCTCTGGGCTAAAAGAGAAAGTCCCATCCACACATGTCAGTCCCCAACAACCACATCAAACAGGGGACATAACCTCAGAATTTGACATGGATATGGACACCCAAAGCCCTAACCAAAGAGATGAGGATGAACCAGGGTCTCTAAGCCCAAACTTAGAAACTCTTGGTACTTTTGATGCTGCTACTACTCATTTACCACCCAGTGGTGGACCTGAGGATAGAAGTAACATACCTAAGACCTCAATTGTGGCAACTACTGATGAAGGCTTAATGCCTGAGGTAGGAAATCCTCTGAACCAAGAAAAAGAGGTACGTAAGACAACTGAGTTGGGCTCAGCTCATGATATAACTGATACAGTCCTCATTGAGGATGTAATCAGGGATTCAGATGATTCCATTGACTTGGATGATGTTTTAAAACACCAAACTACTGAATTGACGGCTACAAGTGAAGGTCCTGCACCTGGTGTATCTATGCTCAAGAAGCTAGTCACACCAGATCAGGTTAAAGACCACTCAATCCCTGATTCCCCCTAGAGTGGCATCTTCTGTACAACAAGAAGATCAACCAAAAACACACCCCTCACTACAAATGCCTACCCAATTCCCTGGGCAAACAAGCATAGATATGAACCAGCTATGCAGCCCAGATGGTCCCTTATACCATATGATGAACACCCTCATCAAGAATCACTTCCAAACATACACAGCTAACTTGGAGTTGTCCATGAAGAACCAATTTGGGGTGATACAGACAAAGATGAATGATCTGTCCAACAAGATTAACTTCAACAGCAAACAGATTGCTAATCTTATAGGTCAGTTCTCCCAAGCTTCAACTTCAAAAACTAATGAAGCCAAAAAGGGGGAGAAAATTAAGGAACCTATGGATACACTTGAAGCCAGAAGAAAGGCAAGAGTGGCTATCCTAGAAAGAGATCAAAGAGATCAAGCCAGGAAAGAAAAACTGGCCCAACAATTTGGTGTCTCTATTCAAGAAGTAGAAGATGCTGAAAAGACTGATGAATCCCAAGGGCACAATGAAGAAACCTCTGATGGACAAACTTCTGATGAAGAATCAGAAAGTACTGAAGACAATCCTTTAGTAGTTGACAAACCTTCAGTTGTTGTCAACCCATCAAAAGTTAACACTTCCAAAACTCAAACTGCTGAACAAGAGCCTTCCAGATCAACTGCACCTATTCAACCAACTCCTGTTCCTCCTAGGCCTATTACCACTATGACTGTACTAAACCCTTCTCCAATCTCTCAATCAGCAGAACTTCTTGAGAAGAGTTTAGTGGCAGCCCAAAAGAAAGCCAGAGAAGATCAGATTTGGAAAACACTAGAAGAAAGGGATGACTTAGACTTAAGCCTGGATGAAAAGCTACAGGCTTATGAAGCTGAACTCCAAAGGCAGGCTAGCCTAGAAAAGATTGCTGAGGAAGATAAAAGACATCAACTGATGTCTTACATTACAAAGAAAAGCAAAATCAAAGCCCACACATTAAAGAGACTCTCCATGGAAGAGCTGACAAGAAGAGCTCAACTTATTGCAGACAAACTTGCAACAAGTAAAGATACAAAAGCCAAGAGAGCTCAGATAATAGAAGAGTTAGTAGCAAATGTTTATGGTTCAAAAGCCTCTGTGTCCAAATGGAAAGAAGAAAGATTAGTGGACACTTATAGAAAATATAAGGCTGCAAGGGCTGCAAATCCAGAGAAGTTTCAAACTGCTGAAGTATCAACTTCAGTAGTTAGAACTTCTGGTGTTCAAAGAAGACCAGCTACTCAGAAGAAGAAATCAGAGGAAAATGTGAAGACTGATTTCAGAATGGTACTACTAGAAGGTAGTACAGTAGTCCATTCTGACTTTGACATAGAAGAAAAACCTCTAATCACACAATTCAGGGATCCTTCCACCTTTGCCTATCAAATTCAGAAAACCATCAAAGATAAACTGCACACTAAGGTAGTTACTGAACATCATTTACCAACCTTTCAACTACCTAATGTGATGCAACAACAACAAGGAAGTGAATCTCACCTGAGAGTCACTGAAGTTGAAAACATCCAACACTCAGGAGAAACCCAGGGTACCACCATGGTTCCCTACACTTTAGACTTTGACAAGTCTAAAGTACCAATCATCAGATGGTCCTTTACTGATAACAACTCAGTACTTGTGACAAGAAGAGATCAGACAAGCAGAGCCTATAGGTCGATGAATGATCTGAAGAAGCTATCAACTAAAGACCTGCTTACAATCCAACATCTAGAACCACAGAAAGGGTCTCTCACTGATGAACAGCTGAACCAGCTGAAGAATTCCATGTTCAAAGGAATATGGAAAATTGTGAAGGACAGAAAAGAACAATAAGGAATTAGTAAGGTTTTGGCTTCATCAATCCAGGGGGAGATTGTTAGGACAAAAAGGATTAGTGAAACCACTTTTGCAAACCTTAGTCTAATTCACTTCTGTCAAATTATTCTAAGTATAGAACTGCTGAAGAAGGAAGATCAAACTGCTGAAGAAGAGATTCCACAAGTGCTGAAGAAGAAAAGTCATCAGAAGTTCTGAAGTTCAAACCAGACACTTCTACTGAAGAACTACTGAAGACAAACTACTAATCAGTAGTTTGTCATTCATCAGTACTTATGTGAAGATCTTTTCCACCGCCTTTTTGTATCAGTAGTTTATTACTTTAGTATTACTTTTTCTTTATGTACAAGTTCCAAGACTGCAACTTGTTGCAACTTGTTTCTGAACTTGCTTTTTGGCAAGGTTCATGTATTTGTAATGTCTATAAATAGAAGGGTTCATCCCTCTGTTTTAGACATTGATTTTAATACAGAAATCCTTCAACACATATTATTGTTATTTCCATTTCATATTTATTGAGAATCTGTCTAAGTGTTTCATTCTCATTCAATACTTAGATTCTCAATAAATACTTATCATTTATTAGTTTTTCAATCCGGGGGGACATATAACTCCTGTTGATAAGTGTAGCTTTAAACTCATAACATTCCGCTGTGCTATCACTGATCAAGAACTTGTTAAACACCTAAGTGTTCACTAGCAAGTTCATACAAAAGAGCAATACTGATCCAACATAACTAGTATTTATCTTAGGAGGTGGTTCCTTGGCACTGGGTGCCTGCTTCTATTGTCTCTGAGCATGATCCTCATTTCGCTTTGTTTTTCTGGAAAGCGTTGCATTAGGTATTGAGTACTCAGTAGGATATGAGTGCGGTTCATCAATAGTATTGGCATAGTTCGTTTGAGTTCGACTCGTGGACTGGAGTTCACATGAGAATGAGAGGATCTGATGGAGTCTATGTAACCTCGTTTATTTCCTAGGCACGTACCTAAGACAACACCTGTTACTGTCGAAGCTGAGAGAATCTTAGGGCGAGATTCCTTTTGAACAATCGTCACTACACATCAATGATTTCGCCGTCGGTTGGGGTGTTACAGAATGGTATCAGAGCCACTCCTATCCCATCAGGGATAGCGGGTCAAACCTCATCGAGGACGATAATTCCCTCAGGTGGGTGATTGTAACACCCTAGGCATATGCCACATCATTCGTGGACTGCAGAGATCTTGGTTCATTAGTAATGTCTTGCCTCATATATCACTAACACGTTTTGGGCGCATATAGCTGTGAAGCACATGAAAACTCCATAGTTAAGCATGCTTAAGGGACAACAATTCCATGATGGGTAACCCCCTAGGAAGTTTTCATTCGGGCAACTGAAAACAAATATGTGAGCTTCTAGTGGGCAAAGCTGACAATATTGGATGATATTAGAGGTGGGGTGTTACAGATTGGTATCAGAGCCGTGGTTATAGGGAATTAGGTTATTAGCAAAATGACAAGACTATAACTATGAACCCATACTTGACCTTACTTGTGTTTATTTGTTTAACTGGTCAACTAACTTTTCTCATTTTTCATCCCTCATTCTTTTCCCCCCACCTTTCTTTCTTTCTTTCTTTCTTTCTTATTTCTTCATCTTGGGCATTAAGGAGTGATTTCACTTAGAGAAGAGGTAAGAGGTTTACACTTTGGATCATGCTATTTCTTCATCTTCGCTTAATCATCTACCCTCGTTATTCACTAACTTTTCATCCCTTCAAAGTGTTGAACTCTACATGAGAGAACACGTGCAATCTGGAAGGGTGTATGCCTGTACACTAGGTTTTTTGGCATAGGTAAAGCATAACGCATAAATCCGAATCAACCGACGGACCTGTTATGCTTACCTGGGGATTCCTGGAGTGAGTGTCCACTTATAGGCTAAAACACGTCTTCATTAATCTCTAATTGAGTTCAATTCCTTGAACGGTCAAGGTTTTTTTAGGGTTTTATGACCAGCCAAGAACCCTCCAATTTTTTCATGTTTCATCGTCGATCTCTCGATTTCATGATAAACTGTTTTATACATTATATACCGTACGTTTTATGTTTCATTTTATAATTATTTTATCTATATGCTCCGGTCTCCATGACCATCAAATATATATTTTCTTATTCCAAGTATTGTTTGTAAACCTATGATTCATTTGTGTTGGATTCTTAACCAAAACTTATACACCCTTACTATCATATTTAGTACTTTGCACCACACTACATCAATCCTTTACACAATAAACCCTACACACTTCATTATTAATACCTCAAGGGCACAACATTTCACTATTCAAGATTGGAAGGATTTTCTTGTTCATCCAGTACACATTTTATGCAACTATAATACACTATACCTTACCTTATACTTTGTGTAGGGGCACAGTCTGATCTCAAAAAGGATACCTTGACAATTTCCATATTAGCTCCATAAAATACTTTATCAACACATGGTTTCTTTAAACTACAAACCATTAACGATTGGTACAATTTGTAGTTTGGTATTCGTTAAAACATTTCACATCTAAGGTAAATAAATGGTTTTCAATAAATAAAATGGGGTTTCCAAAATCGAAAGAAAATTTAGAAATACAAGAATTTCCTTAAAAATTATCAAGGCATTTGGGATCATCCTTACATTTAACATATTCGTTTTAGTTCCCAAACTACTTTCTCGTATGTTTGGATTTTAATTCAGCATTTTGTGTGTTTGACTTTCAACTTTAATTTCAATAATATGTGTTAAGCATGAGTTTTCTTATAATTAATGGAAGTTTTTGCCTCATGACATGTAACGTATGAGTCTCTTGTAACACGAATTTTTTTCTAACGTTTCTCAAAACGTGAAGATTCGATTTTCTTATCCAAAGTAATTAACATGGTCATTTGTGATGTTTGAAATCAAGGAAAATTTTTTAACCTACAAATTTGATTTATTTTGTGACTTAGACATTCTAATGGAGACTTGGAAATTAAAACTTGACTTTAAATCTGATCTTTTGGTCATAACACTTTCCAAACATATATATTTTCTTAAACTTGAAACCATCAGGAAAGTTCAACTTGTACTTTTTGTTTATAGAAGGAAATTCTTAACCTGTTATCGTTCTATTATGAAGCTACATAAGTGTTGAACTAGATTGCAAGTTGTTGTATGTTTTGATTTAGATTCTAGCTAGAACTTACGTGATACTTAATTACACGTAAACAACCTATATACTTATTTGTATTATCATCTTCATGTTTGAAGCTACATATGCAAACTTGAAGTTATAACTAGTTTAATACATTATTGTGTTGCGTGAATTACATATGCCTTGTTGATACTTTATTTTCAAAATACGTGATATGTGAACATTAATTATATGATTAACTTATAAGCAATCATAATACCAACATTTTCTTCGATTCATATTTCGTTAGCGAGATAGGTTATTCATATCCTTGAACTAAACATGTGTAACCTTTTCCTTGCATAAACATTTGGACTATGGAGACATGATACACCAACTGACATAGACAACCGACAAACTAAACTAGTGTTCATGTTTAAGTTGAAGTGTTAAAGTATTCGTTTACACTTGGGATTTAATGAACCAGGATAGTGTTCCTGCTCGTGTTTACGTGTTAAAATATTCTTTTAACATGGAAACATACGAGGAAAGCTAGTTCTCAGGTTGGAATGTGTATTCGATATGAGGGAAACTAAGCAAATCTTTACTCTGCCGCACATTATTTTTGATATGTGAGCTTAATATTAATACCATTTATCGTAAAAACTCTAATTCCCCAAATCGACTTAGCAAACCCTAATGCCTTAAAACCCTAGCTACCTTAGACTTTTAAGACATTCATCTTATTACTATTCTTATACGTTATAGGTAGAATTCTTCAGAATTCCCATTCCTTAACTCATGACAACTTAAGTTGGATTTTGACCGCTTTCACAAACTGTGAGTATACTTATCCCCTTTTTCATTTTTACACTTTTTGAGGTGATTCATGTATACATATTCATAAACATATACATACCGTTGTTCGTAAACATTTTACATACAATTCATATATGTGTTATGCTTGGATTCTTGTGCTTTGTGATTGAATATAAACGTAGTATACTTGCAATCATTACAAAATCATTAATTAGCTAGCTGACTTTAACAATGAATAGCACTATTTGGATTGACAACCCGCGTAGTGGAAAGTACCTATGTGTGTGGGAAGTCCTAGGTCATTGTTAATTCTTTATTCTTTGTCATCATAAGAGGTTAGATTTTGACCCGCATTGTGTGCTTATGTGTTTATCATATTGCCTTGAATAAATCATGACACTTGAATTGTAAAACATTTTTATACTTATATTATACGTATACAAACCAAGTATGCTTACCAACATATATTATTTATGTTGACAAAATTATTTTCATACATGTTTCAGGTTGTTTGTTGAGATACTTCATGTAGGACATTTGAACTTAGTAAAGACTTAACCCAAACAGCGTGTCGAAGTTGTATTTGTATTTGTATTTCATGAATGTTTGTAATTGTATTTGAAGCATTGAATAAAATATTTACACTTTAATACCATGAGCTTTTGAACAATCGTCACGACATGGAACCTTGATGATTTCGCTGTCGGTTAGGGTGTTACATACACAATTGATAAGAAAAAGGTCACATCTGAATTCATAAGCAAGCTATGGGTTCTATCACACTTTGGGGAAGAAGTTTTTATGAAACAACCACTAACGGATTCATTATTACAAGACGTAGGTGTTAATAATTATCAACACTGACATGGACAATTATACACTTTATTTCTCAAGAATATTCAAATACTAAATCAATACCGAGTATGTAAATGAATTCATTTCATGATGTGCCTAGTGCGAGTGAAAATTAACTATCACAAATTCAAAACAAGATTACCACATCAAATATAATTATTCAAATAGTCAACACAATTAGTAAATAGAAAAATCCCCAAATTGTTCAAGAACCCTAACTTACAAATTACATCAAGTGTGAACCTAAAAAAATTAGTCTCCCATGGCAGTTGTTGTAGCAAACATAATTGGAATGATATTCATCCTTCCTTCTTCTTTAATTGATTGATGGGAGAAAATGTGAGTGTGATAGGGGGTTGGGTTTTTTAGATGATTCTTGAGAGATGAAAGATAATTAACCTCATGATTTTTCTTTGATAATATAGATGTCTAGTTGATGTAACCCCATACATCATCCCCTAGTAAGATCCCTCAGCTGTGCCCGTGAGGTTTGCGCGAACATGTGACACCAGGCTGGTAGGGACCAGCCCGCTACCTTTCTTGCTATCTCAAAGCTTCTAAGTTATCGTCAGGGTCTGAGGACCCATCATACTTTCCTAGGTTACTTGGAATCTTGGTTTTTGGTGGCAAAGGGGTCAACACAATGCGTGGAGTGAACTATGATTTCTCACTGGACGATGGAGGGTAGTAGGGTTTAGTGAGGTCTTCTTCGGGAGACAAAGAGTGCCCGCATGTGCCAATGTTGGCATGGGGCTGGCTATTGTTCGGCCTGAAGTGGCTTTGGGATTCATTTGAGTCTTACCTCTATTTGGGGTCTCTTTGTCTGCTCCCGCTACAGTACCCAGTTCCTTTGGAGTCCCCGCGTATGGCTCCCTCGCGCATGGCGGTGGGGTGTGATGGGTTGTCAGAGATTGCGTGAATCTTGCCTTCATCAAATGGCAGCTTTTTGGTGACGTCCTTGAGGCGCTGTTCGCGGACCACTTGATTCTAGCGATGCTGCAAAGCCTAATTTTCTTGGGCGTACCACATCTCTAGGCTAACCATTGACGTGGTGTTGTCCATATAGGGGTTTTGCTACACCTGGATGTTTCCAGTTGCGAAGTGCAAGGAGTGGATTGCCGAGTTGCTGTAGATGGAGAATTAATAGTATGTGGGGCTTCAGTTTGATTTATTTGCCCTCCCTGGGGTTGCTCTTACGGACTAGCGGTGAGCTAGTCATCGCTAGTAGCAGAGGTACCCTCAGGGAATGTAGGCAATTTGGAACTCATGGTTTAGTAAAGAAAGACGTTTTTGGTTTCTGATGTTCTAATGATAGCTCTTTACGAATGGCGCCAATGAAGAAACACCAATCCAAACCAATACTCAATATGCAAAGCAAATAAAGGAAATGAAGAGATTTTATTGATGACGCATGACAGTTACATACGAGTATTGAATAGACGAATATTTCAACCAATCTTTCTTATTGTGTGTGTTAGTGCAGAAAATGCCAACCATTTCTTCATAGGAAGAAGGGTTACTTGTAGTGTGTGATTCCTTCCTACGAATTGGTGATTATTGATAGCTCATTCACGCGGGTCCCACAGGTGAGACCGTTAGGGGAATTTGCGTTGTCCTCCTCTGATTGGTTGTATGTCCTTTTCAATCGTCCTTTCTGTCCTTGTTTATGGCAGGAGATCATGGAGCAGAGAATGTTGGACTCTGATTGGCCGGATGTCCTTTTCATTCTCTCTCTGCAGCTGTAATGTACTAGGTTGCACGCCCCACAAAAGCTTCTATTAATTATTCCATGATTGATCAGGTATACAAGTAGTCCTGCGTGAGGTGACGTTGCAGGCGTTCCCGCGTCCTAGTAGATATCTCTTCATTAATTATTATACTAAAAATATTGTAAAAAGTTAAAAATGAAAACAAATATTATTTACTAATAATGAGAAAAGTTTGTGGGGAGCCGATATACGTTTTAAGACCATGCGTAGTGGGGGGCTTTATATATAAAGCCCCTCTTCCTAATTGGTCCACGTGGCTGCTGAGTCAGCATGGAGAGAGAAACTGAAAAAGGGGTGTAGTGGTATGGGCTTTATTTATAAAGTCCCTGTTTCTGATTGGTTGTTTATTTTATTATTTTTTTTAATCTTTTAACTTAAAATAATTAAAATAAAAGACAAATAAATATAAAAAAAAATTACAAATAATATTAAAAAAATTACAACTAATATTAAAAAAAAATTACAAGTAATATTAAAAAAAAAGTTACAACTAATATTAATTTTCATCTTCGGATTCTTCATATTCTTCGTCTTCGTCTTCTTCATCTTCTTCGTCACCTTCTTCTTCTTCTTCTTCTTCTTCTTCTTCTTCTTCTTCTTCTTCTTCTTCTTCTTCATCTTCACCTTCTTCTTCATCTTCGTTTCCTCCTGTGTTTGGAATATACCGAACCGACCACGCTTGTTGGACCAAATCCGCCGTTAACGCGTCATGTACTTCATGGTCGCGAAGTTCATGTGCGTTGAGCATTCTTTCTTGCATATTAGCTTGCGGTTGATCCTGAACGGCTTCCGGTACATAATTTTGGCATATCGCTTCACCTTCATCTTCTAATATCATATTATGCATGGTTTTACATGCATACATAGCATCTCGCAGCTTTGTCTGTGGTCCATGCACGAGCAGGGTTTCTTATGTAATGCCAACGCTGTTGAAGAACCCCAAAACATCTCTCTATGTCCTTTCGCGCCGCCTCTTGGACCTTTTTAAAGTGTGCCCTTTTTTCATCGTACGGGTTACTAAACGTCTTAACGATAATGCTATACCTCGGATATATTCCGTCAGCCAAATAGTATCCGTGTGGGTAGTAGTTTCCATTAGCCTAAAAGCACGCATTTGCTACCCTGCCAGAAATGAAATCCTCAAAAATAGGGGACTGCTCAAAAACGTTTAAGTCGTTGCATGACCCCGCAACACCAAAATAGGCCGACCAAACCCAAAGATCGACTGAAGCCACCGCTTGAAGAATAATCGATGGTCCTTTTTGGTCACCACGCATGTGTTGACCTCGCCAAGCGGTTGGGCAATTATACCACCGCCAGTGACGACAATCAACGCTACCCAGCATTCCTGGTAACCCATGTTCATTCGTATGTACCTCGTACATTTTTTGTAAGTCGTACCAAGTGAGCCTTCTAAGATACCGGGCTCCGTACAAATTTATTATTCCTAAAAAAAATACAAACATATATAAAAAAATTGATCTAACAATATACAAAAAAAAATACAAACATATATAAAAAAATTGATCTAACTTTAAAAAAAGTGACGTACCTTGGCAAAAATACTCCAAAGAATCGCGTGTTGTTTTCTCGGCCATTTTTAAATACACGCCGTTGATTTCCGTCGTGTTGCCGTATGCGAGTATACGTAGTGCCGAGGTACACTTTTGAATAGACGTGAATCCCATCAATCCCCTAGCATCCGCTTTTTGTTTAAAGTAAGGAAACGCGTTTTCAAGATCTCCGGATATACGTAGAAATAAACGTTTGCTAATCCGGAAACGACGCCTAAACATCTTTGGGTCGGGGTAAGTCGGGTTTTTATCAAAGTAATCCTTCATCAATCGAGCATTTGCCGATACACGATCTCGTTCGTAATACTGCCTACTTTGTTTTGGACGTGTAGGCGTACTAGTTTCTTCAAGATACCACGCCGAAAGCGCTAGCGCACTCGTAATCACATCTTGCTCCAACTCTTCGTCTGTGGAATAACCCTCGTCGCCTAGATACTCTCTGTAATATTCTCTTGCAATGGATGATGACGCTGAGGAACCCATTTTTTATAATTTTTTTTTGAAAGTGATTTTTGTGTTTGAAAAATATGCTTTTTGTGTGTTTATATTAGTTATATATATGTGTTGTGGGTAAATATATACAAAAACAAAAAATAGCCGTTCATAATTATAAACGGTAATATTACTGTTGCACTATCCACGTGCCTTCATTTGATTGGACCATCAATTTAAGAAGAAGCGTTATTAATATCACGCCATTGCAAAAATTTGGTATATAGCGCCCCCTGTAACGGTGTGGGGGCGCTATTTTTCAAAAATTTTGATAAAAAAACGCCCCACTACGGAGGGTCTAAGTGTATATAATTAAAATATAATTTATTATAACTGAAACGAAATGCCTTGCATTGAAACGAAAGACGTCTTTGGTTAGTTGTTTATTTCAGACCGTACCTTAAGACCGTTTGGTAGGTGTTCGTTAACTTGGTCAATGATATAATGATCAACGGTTAGCATACTTACCACAATGCATTTACGGACGATCCGGAGCACCGGACAAACCAAGAATAGGATTCCCCCAGGGCCGGGTTAAGGGGGAAGCTAAGGCTTTAGGCCTCCAATCTGATAAGGCCCCCAAATTTTAAAATAAACTTTGAATATATAGTTTTTTTTTCTTTGTAATCAACATGATAGACCTTTAACTTAATATCTCTATGGTCTGTAAGTCTTATTTATTGTATTTATCATGCATATAGTTCTAATTCTACAATTATTTTTATCTTCACCTTTTATGCTGTTTTTTAGTTTTGCAAAAGGGCCCCCATTTTAGCATTTGCTTTAGGTCCCTTTAAAGGTTGAGCCGACCCTGATTCCCCCCATTGTAGCACTCGGTCCAAACCTTCACGGTCAGCTCTAGAAGACGACATCTGGACCATCTAATGTGGGGACCCTTTGTACTTTATGATTAAATAAAAAAAAGTTTTTTTTTTTTGTGTAACATTTAAATTAAATAAAAGAAAAAGTAGGTAATGAGGTGGATGTTTGAAATAGTTTAGGGTTGTAGGAAAAAATGGTTTTGAAGGGTTGTGGTTTGAAATGATTTGAAATGATATGGCATGATAATGTGACAGTTTGAAAATTCCAAACCACATCCCTGTTGTGGAAGCTCTATGAATCTTCAAAAGTAGACAACGTAGACAGACAACGTAGACGATGGTGGCATAGCGGTGGTGAGTAACACCCTCATGTGATCTCTCATTTTAACCTGTCTTAAGTTAGCAAGTTCTATAGGAATTATTCGTTTTATCCTATCATAGAATTAAAGTAGACCATATAAACTGACATTGCTAGATTAAGAGGGAGTATTTTGAATCTACCCAAAAATTTAAAAGGTTTTTTTCTTATTTCTTTTTCATATATACGGCATTTCTTTTTTATTTTATTTATTTAAATTTGTCATTTAAAAAATGATATTGTAAGTACATATAATCTTCCTTTATTAAAATCCCATTTCTAACAATGGTTATGTTTAGAAACGTTAGTTATTGTTGGATCAGTATTAAGCTGCTCTTATATTTGAACTTGCTAGTAGACACTTAAGTGTTTAGCAAGTTCTTTGTGAGTGTTAGCACAGCGGAATGTTTATAAGTTTATAGCTACACTTTGTCAACAGGAGTTATTACTCTCCCTGGAATCAAGAACAATAAATGAGAAGTGTTTATTGAGAATCTAAGTATTGAATAAGAATGAGATACTTTGACAGATTCTCAGTAAACACGAAATGGAAATAACAATAATAAGTGTTGAAGGATTTCTTGTATTAAAAATCAATGTCTAAAACAGAAGGATGAATCCTCCTATTTATAGACTTTACAAATACATGAACCTTGCCAAAAAGCAAGTTCAGAAACAAGTTGCAACAAGTTGCAGTCTTGGAACTTGTACATAAAGTAAAAAGAAATACTAAATTATTAAACTACTGATATACAAGGGCGGTGGAAAAGATCTTCTTTAAGTACTGATGAATGACAAACTACTGATGAGTAGTTTGTCTTCAGCAGTTCTTCAGTTGAAGTGTCTGGTTTGAACTTCAGAACTTCTGATGACTTCTTCTTCAGTACTTCTGAATCTCTTCTTCAGCAGTTTGATTCCTTGTCTTCAGCAGTTCCATACTTAGAGTATTTTGACAGAAAGTGAATTAGACTAAGGTTTGCAAAAGTGGTTTCACCAATCCTTTTTGTCCTAACAATCTCCCCTGGATTGATGAAGCCAAAACCTTACTAATTCCTTATTGTTCCTTTCTGTCCTTCACAATTTTCCATATTCCTTTGAACATGGAATTCTTGAGCTGGTTGAGTTGATCATCAGTAAGAGACCCTTGTCTTGGTTCCAAGTGTTGGATAGTAAGCAGGTCTTTGGTTGATAGTTTCTTCAGTTCTTTCATCAACCTATATTCCCTGCTTGTTTGATCTCTTCTTGTCACAAGTACTGAGTTGTTATCAGTAAAGGACCATCTGATGACTGGTACTTTAGACTTGTCAAAGTCTGCAGTGTAGGGAACCATGGTGGTACCCTGGGTTTCTCCTGAGTGTTGAATGTTTTCAACTTCAGTGACTCTCAGGTGGGATTCACCTCCTTGCTGTTGTTCCATCACATTAGGTATCTGAAATGTTGGCAAATGATGTTCAGTTGTTACCTTAGTATGCATTTTGTCTGTGATGGTCCTCTGGATTTGATATGCAAAGGTGGAAGGATCCCTGAATTGTGTGAGCAGAGGCTTCTCTTCTATGTCAAAATCAGAATGTACTACTGTACTACCTTCTAGTTGTACCATTCTGAAATCAGTCTTTACTTTTTCCTCTGTCTTCTTTCTTTGGGTAGCTGGTCTTCTTTGAACACCAGAAGTTCTAACTACTGAAGTTGAAGCTTCAGCAGTTTGAAACTTCTCTGGATTAGCAGCCCTTGCAGCCTTGTATTTTCTGTATGTGTCCACCAATCTTTCTTCTTTCCACTTGGACACTGAGACTTTTGAACCATAACCATTGGCTACCAGTTCTTCTATCATCTGAGCTCTCTTGGTCTTTGTGTCTTTATTTGTTGCAAGTTTATTTGCAACAAGTTGAGCTCTTCTTGTCAGCTCTTCCATAGAGAGTCTCTTCAATGTATGGGCTTTGACTTTGCTTTTCTTCATAATGTAAGACATCAGTTGATGTCTTTTGTCTTGTTCAGCAATCTCATCAAGGCTAGCCTGCCTTTGTAGTTCAGCTTCATAAGCCTGAAGTTTTTCTTCATGGCTTAGGTCTAAGTCATCCCTTTCTTCCAGATTTTTCCAGATCAGATCTTCTCTGGCCTTCTTTTGGGCTGCAACTAAACTCTTCTCTAGTAATTCAGCTGATTGAGAGATTGGAGAAGGGTTTAGCACAGTCATTGTTGTAACTGTTGTAGTAGGCCTGATAGGAGCAGATGTTGGTTGAATAGGAGCAGTTGTTCTGGAAGGGTCAGCAGTTTGAGTCTTGGAAGTGTTAACTTCTGATGGCTTGACAACTTCTGAAGGTTTGTCAACTACTGACGGATTGTCTTCAGTACTTTCTGATTCTTCATCAGAACTTTGGCCATCAGAGGTTTCTTCATTATGCCCTTGGGTTTCATCAGCCTTTTCAGCATCTTCTATTTCTTGAATAGAGACACCAAACTGTTGTGCCAGTTTCTCTTTTCTGGCCTGATCTTGTTGATCTCTAGCTAGGATACCCACTCTTGCCTTTCTTCTGGCTTCAAGTGTATCCATAGGTACCTTGATTTTCTCCCCCTTTTTGGCTTTATCACCTTTGGAAGTTGAAGCTTGGGAGAAATGACCTTGAAGATGAGCAATCTGTTTGCTGTTGTTATCAATCTTGTTGGACAGATCATTCATCTTCGTCTGTATCACTCCAAATTGGTTCTTCATGGACAGCTCCAAGTCAGCTGTGTATGTTTGGATGTGATTTTTGCTGAGGGTGTTCATCAAGTGATACAAGGGACCATCTGGGCTGCATAGTTGGTTCAGGTCTATGCTAGGTTGCCCAGGGAATTGGGTAGGCATTTGTAGTGAGGGGTGTGTTTTTGGTTGATCTCCTTGTTGTACAGGAGATGCCACTCTAGGGGAATCATGGATTGAGTGGGCTTTAACCTGAGATGGTGTGACTAGCTTTTTAAGCTTAGAGACACCAGGTGCAGGACCTTCACTTACAGCCGTCAATTCAGTAGTTTTGAGTGTTGAAACATCATCCAAATTAATGGAATCATCTGAATCCCTGATTACATCCTCAATGAGGACTGTATCAGTTACATCATGAGCTGAGCCCAACTCAGTTGTCTCATGTACCTCTTGTTCTTGGTATAGAGGATTTCCTACCTCAGGCATTAAGCCTTCATCAGTAGTTGCCACAGTTGAGGTCTTAGCTGTTTTACTTCTTTCCTCAGGTCCACCACTGGGTGGTAAATGAGTAGTAGCAGCCTCAAAAGTACCAAAGGTTTCTAAGTTTGGGCTTAGAGACCCTGGTTCATCCTCATCTCTTTGGTTAGGGCTATGAGTGTCCACATCCATGTCACTGTCTGAGTCTATGTCCCCTGTTTGATGTGGTTGATGGGGACTGTCATGTGTTGATGGGACTTTCTCTTTTAGCCCGGAGAGAAGTTTGGCTATTTCTATGTCTGGTTCAGAAATTTGGGGTGCTGGTTCAGTAGTTTGGGCAGTGGGTTCAGCAATTTCAAAAGAAGAATCTATTGGAATAGTTTTTCTAAGTCTTTTTCTTTTGAAAAGGATAGTTATTGGTGCTCTTGGTGGGGTTTGAGATGGATGAGACTGAGAGGATGTTTCAGTCACATCTTTAAGAAGTGCAGATTGCACAGTAGTCTGTTCAGGCATCTCAACCTCCTGAACAGCTTTTCTTTTAGGTTTGGTGGGTTTTTGTTTTGTTATATTGGGTTTCTTGGCCTTTGGTGGAGTAGGTATGGAAGATGAGGGTTCCATGGGGACTGGTGCTTGTTCCCCTTGGTCATCTTCTGGCCAGGCAGCCTGTTTGTTGTGCCTTGAGTATGCTTGTGAGGTTAAGGGTTTTAAAATTTCAATTTTACCCACAAGCACCTCATTACCCAGTTCAGATATTATGCACTGCATAATGAACCTTGGATATAACAAAAACGTTTTCTTAGTGTTATTGTGATGTAACACCAACTCATTAAAGAAAAGTTTTGATGCCCTGAAATTTGTTTCATTCACAATGGAATGAAATATTGGTTGAAAGGTTGAGGGCATCTGGTCATAAGACCCAGTTTTAGGACTCAAGCACATAATAATATAATGAAACAAAAGTTTATATTTTGGTTCAAAATACTTTTTAAAGATTGTAGCTTGTGAGAGAGTACCTTGATAACCACACTCAGTCATGGTTAAGTGGATAGCAGAGTTGTCAAACTTCTCAGGGGCATTCACATCATTCAACCCCAGTCTGACTGCAAGTATGACCGGTGTGATGGCCATTTGTCTCCCTTTAATTGTTGAGTTGAGGGAGATAACTTCATCATCCACCATCACTGTCTCAGCATTAGCCCAGAACTCATTTAGAGTTTCAGGATGAATTGGTGGGTCTATGGTGAGAGCGGTGAAATATTGGGATTTGACGACGAGATCAATGATCTCATCGTATTGGGACCAGCCTTCTTGTTTTTCTAAGTAGGCTCTGAGATTGTGTCCCTGTTTGAGAACTAAAGCCACGTGGTTTGTGTGTGTTGATGAATCGAACAGTGATTTTGTGTTGCAGGTTCAGGGGTTTGAGAGCTTTCTTGAGAGAGAAGGAGGGAATTTTTGTGTTTGAAAGGATAAGTGTTGAAAAAAGATATTTATCAGAAGTTTTTAACCGCTTGGATCTTCTTTATTAGAAGTTTTAAACCACGTAGGTTAAAAATCTCTTTATCAGAAGTTTTAAACCGACTAGGTCAAACTTCTGATGATGGGAAAAGTCAGATTTGCCCTTTTTGACTAAACTGCTGATGAAGGATTATCTTCATCAGTAGTTCCCATTTCATCTTCAGTAGTTTTAACAGCTGATGAGAAATATTTTATAAATACTTTTATTCATAACTTCTGAAGGTTATTTTATCAGAAGTTAATCACTTTTCAGAAATTATCCCCATACTGATGTTTTGTTCATCAGTAGTTTCTCTCTTTTCAGAAGTTTTTCAAATGTATGAAAACAGATGTAAGTGAAAAACAAAAAATGTGCAGAAAAATAAATAGAAACACTTACAAATTTAGCATCCCTAGCATAGATAATAACTTCTGAAATGTTGATGTGTCAAGGGTTTTAGTGAAAATGTCAGCTATTTGATTGGCTGTTGCTACATGTTTCACTTCAATCTTGCCTTTTTCATAGCAATCTCTTATGAAATGATACCTGATTTCAATGTGTTTAGTTTTTGAAAACTGAACAGGATTTTGAATGATGCTAATGGCAGATTTACTGTCTACAAGCAATGGTGTCTTGGTCTCTTTGATTCCATAATCAAGAAGTTGATATTGGAGCCATTGTATCTGTGATGTACAACTTGCAGCTGCAATGTATTCAGCTTCAGCAGTTGAAGTTGCAACAGATGTTTGCTTCTTTGATTGCCAAGACACTAGACAGTTTCCCAAGAATTGACAACCACCAGATGTTGATTTTCTTAACATTTTACACCCTGCATAGTCACTATCTGAAAAAGCTGATAACTTGGTATTGCTTGAAGCAGGATACCAAATTCCAAGTGTGGGAGTTCCTTTCAGATATCTGAAAATTCTTTTGACTGCAATAAGGTGTGATTCCCTAGGAGCTGATTGATATCTAGCACAGACACATGTTGAAAACATAATATCTGGTCTAGAAGCAGTTAGATATAAAAGGGAACCTATCATACATCTGTACATGGTTTGGTCAACCTGTTTTCCTTGATCATCTGGTTCAACTTGTGTGGTTGGTGTCATGGGAGTGGAACATGATTTACAGTCTTGTAAAGAAAATTTGTTTAATAATTCTTTAACATATTTTGATTGATGTATAAAAGTTCCATTTGTTTGTTGTTTAATCTGCAGTCCCAAAAAGTACTGCAGTTCCCCCATTGTACTCATCTCAAATTTTGATTGCATGAGTTTCTTAAATTCATCACACAATTTTGTGTTTGTTGAACCAAAAATGATATCATCAACATATATTTGAACAAGTAAGATATGATTTCCAACATGTTTTATGAAAAGTGTTTTATCAATGGCACCTCTTGTGAAGTTATTTTTGAGTAAAAATGTTGAAAGTGTATCATACCAGGCGCTTGGAGCCTGTTTGAGCCCATAAAGAGCTTTGTCTAGTTTGTACACCCACTCAGGATGAGAAGGATCCTCAAACCCAGGTGGCTGACAAACATACACTTCCTCTTTTATCTTTCCATACAAAAATGCACTCTTGACATCCATTTGATAAACTTTTATTTTGTTGGAAATGGCATAGGCCAGAAATAACCTGATGGCTTCAAGCCTTACAACTAGAGCAAAGGTTTCATCATAGTCAATGCCTTCTTCTTGAGAGTAACCTTGTACTACCAGTCTTGCCTTGTTCTTTATTATCATACCAGCTTCATCTTGTTTGTTCCTGAAAACCCATCTTGTGCCAATTGGTTGCTTGTTTGGTGGTAAGGGACAGATTTCCCATACCTGTTGCTTGTTGAATTGAAGCAATTCATCTTGCATTGCCTGCACCCAATTGTTGTCTTTGAGGGCTTCCTGGTACTTCTTTGGTTCCAACTGTGAAATAAATGCTGAGAATAGACAAAAGTTGGAAAGCCGGTTTCTTGTAAGAACACCTGATGCAATATCACCCATGATTTGATCAAGTGGATGATCTTTGTGTTCGATCAGTTGTTGTAAACCACTGACAGGTGTTGGTGGCTCATGTTCTTCAAACAAACTACTGAGGTCTATTATATCTGGTTCAGCAGTTTCAGTGTCTTCAGTAGTTGCAGGTGCTGAAGCAGATGTTTGAGTTTGGCCTTCAGTATTTGTTGAATCAGAAGTTTGTGAAACTTCTGATGGTTTTGAAGTTGACTTAATGACTGTTTGAGGAGTCCATGGTGCTGGATCCTCATCATCAAACCTTTGATCACCATAATAAGTAGGTTTGGATGAAGTGACAGTCTTTTCAGGTTCAAAATGAAAGTCGTCAAGGTCAAAGAGTTCAGCAGGATGTGCTGGAATGAGAGTGTGTTTTGACTCATTGAACTTGACATTCAGTGTTTCTTCTACTATCCTGGTTTTTGAGTTAAAAACCTTGTAGGCTTTTCTAGTTGATGAATAACCAAGAAAGTAACCTGAGTCAACTTTGGCAGCAAACTTTGAAATAGATTCCTTGATGTTCAAGATGAAACATTGACATCCAAAGGCCCTGAAAAAGGAGATAAGGGGCTTCATGCCATGAAGAACTTCATAGGCAGTCTTTGAATGTGTCTTGACAACAAGAAGTCTATTTTGAACATAACATGATGTGTTAACTGCTTCTGCCCAGAAGTATAAAGGTAGGCCAGAATCAGCTAACATTGTTCTTGCTCCTTCTATTAAAGTTCTGTTCTTCCTTTCTACCACACCATTTTGTTCAGGAGTTCTGGCAACACTAAATTGTCTAATAATCCCTTTAGACAAACAGAAGTCATTCAGAGATTTGTTCCTGAACTCTGTCCCATTATCACTTCTAATGGTTTTGACAGGTAGAGAGTATTGCTTCTCTACTTGTAGAATGAAGAACTTGATGATTTCAGCAGCCTCATCCTTGGAAAATAAGAAGAATACCCATGTAAATCTTGAGTAGTCATCAATGATGACTAAGCAGTACTTCTTTTTACCAAGGCTCATGATCTTTACAGGCCCAAATAAGTCCATATGGAGTAGTTGAAGACATGCAGTTGTTTTTGATTCTTCAATAGACTTATAGGAGGACTTATGTTGTTTACCCTTTAAACAGGATACACAGTGTTCTTGACACTGGTATACTTTTAAGGGTAGACCTCTGACCAAGCCCATTTTTGTGACTTTATTTATGGTTTTAAAGTTCACATGGCCAAGTCTCCTGTGCCAGAGATCAGTTTCTGAAGTTGATGCCCTTGAGAAGAAACAGGCAGTGTTGTTCAATACTTTGTCTTTTTCAATGTCCACTGCATAGACATTGCCACATCTTTTGGCAATTAACAAAGTATGATCTTCAATGATCTTCTCTATCAACTTTTGGCCTTCTGGTGATATGATCTTGCATGCTGTCTTTGTGAAAAAGGAAGAATATCCTTTATCACACATTTGTGACACACTAAGCAAGTTGTACTCGAGGTTTTCAACCAGATTGACCTTGTCAAACTGTATTTTGCCAGAGGAGACATTGCCATGTCCTAGCACATATCCCTTAGCATTGTTCCCAAAGGACATAGATCCATCTCTTTGACTGATAAAATTGTTTATCAGGTATCTGCATCCTGTCATGTGCATTGAGCCTCCACTGTCTACATACCAAATGCTATTCAAGCCTCTGGAAACTCTCTGCACAATATAGCAAATTAGTTAGATTTAGGAACCCAAGCCAGTTTGGCTTTGGGTTTGCTCTTGAGAACATTTACAGTTTGTTCTTGACCAAGTTTAGAAATCCATGTCTTTTTGGCAATGATTTTGCATTAAGCATAATGGTGGTATCCTTTTGAGGACCACCATCAACTTTGGTCATCAGTAGTTGTACCATATTCATAAGATCTTTAATCTCAGCAGTTTGTGAAACTGCTAATGATTTAGGTCTAACTACTGAAGGAGAATTTTGAGAAAAAGACTTTTGTTGAGATTTTGTCTTTTTCTGAGAAAGGGTTTTTGCTGGTTGTTGTTTCTTGGGAGAAAAGGTTTTTGCATAATCATTTTTTATTTGTTCCCCCACAACCAGTTGTTGATTTTTCTTATTAAACTGAATGCCCTTTCTATATCTGCAAAATTCTGTTTTGTGGTTGAACAGACCACAAATTTCACATTCCTTTGTCTTTTCTTTCAAAGACAAATCTCTGACAGTTTTGATTGGTTTTAGGTCATCAGTAGTTTTCAGGTTCTCAACTCCTGATGTAGTTGAAACTGCTGATGACTTAAAGTCAGATTTAATCAATACTTCTGAAGAACTTTCTTTGTGTGTTTTTAGAAAGTTTTCATGGAAAGATGTGCATTCTTCCTCTTCAGAAGTTTCACCTGAAACAATTTTTCTCCCATCTTCAGTAGTTTTGGGAGAGAAATCAGTTGGTGTTTCAGTGTGATTGTACCCTATGCCAAACCTAACATTTGAAGCACTTTGTTTGTTTAGCAATAGTTGGTACCCCTTACAAGATTCCACCCATTTTTCACATGTGACCTCGGTGTCAGCAAGCTCTTGTCTGACATTTCCTAGGTCATTAATCATTATTTTGATTTGTGCTTGGGTTTCAATAGCAGAGTTAGTTAATTTAGAAACTTCTTTTGTTTTTGCAGAAAGTTTTCTTTCTAAATCACATTTTATCTGAGTGAGTTTTCTCTCAGAGTCATTGGCTTTTCCTTGTAAGTGCACATTTGTCTCTCTTATGAGAGCAAAAGATTCTTTGCATGAATTTGAACATAATTTTGTCAAAGATTCTTTTGATACCTGTGACAAGGCAGATTTTGAGGAGCATCCCTCAAATGCCATTAAGGCGAAGTTCTTTCTGCCATTGTCAGGCTCTCCCCAGTTGATGTCAAACATTTTGTAGTCTGCATCAGGATTGCACTCTGTGGTGTCAAAAGGAAGACTGCTCCAGTCAACATACCCTGAGGTAAATAAACTTTGTTGAGAGGGTTGTTGTTGCCGTGGAGGTTGTTGAGCAGCTGGAAAGGGAGGGATTGATTGTTGGCTCTGCATCTGTTGAGCAGGCATCTGTACATATTGTACTTGTGGCACATATTGGTGATGTGGAGCTTGTGCTTGTACAAAATGTGCACTCCCTTGTGTTCCATTATTCCTGTTATAATTGGGGTTAAAATTGTTTCTAGACTGAGATTGGTTAAAGCCAGAGCTTCTACATTCTCTAGCAAAGTGTCCCAACTTTTGACACTTATGACATCTAAGTTTAGATTTGTCAAAACCACTTTTTGTAGAACTATTAAGTCCTGGAAACTTCCTTCCTGACCTTTTGTAAAATTTATTTGTTTTTAAACTTAACATGGCCAGTTGGTGCAAAATATCCATTTCTTCAAGGTCATCACTGCTGAAACTATTTAAATCATCCATGATAAAACACATGTTATCAGCAGTTTGACCAAAGTCATAATTGTCATAACCTGGGAATGATCTTTCAGATGAGATCCCAGCAGTTATGTCAATGTGGTCAAAAGATCCAAAACTATTTGAACAAGTTGGTGAGTCTTGTCCCAATAGTGCTGTACTACCAGGTAGATAGTCATCAGCAGTTTTACCAGAGTTTTATAACTTTTTCTTTTGATCAATTTCTCTCTCAAAAGTAAGTAATCTCCCATGAAGTTTTGTAAGAGTGAGGGAGCTAAAATCTAGTGAAGATCTTAAGACTATTGAGTATGTTTCCCATTTATCAGGTAAAGACCTTAAAAATCTATGAAGCATAGATACAGTTGTATAGGTCTGACCATTTAGTTTTAGCTCAGATATTAATGAGGAAAATCTTTCAAATTGCTGAGTTAAAGTTTCCCCATTAATGTGAGCAAAAGTTTCATATTGTTGAGCCAAGATTTCTCTGGTGTTGGCAATCACCTCTTCAGTTCCTCCAAACTGTTCTTTTAGGCAGTCCCAAAGCTCTTTGGCACTATCACAATGTAATAGGCCAGAATAGATTTCATTTGGGAGTGCCATTGCCAACATAGAAAAAGCTTTTGCATCAAGCTCAAGTTTTAGGAAATCATCATCAGTATAGTCTTTTGTTTCTTTTGGAATCTCTTCCTTAGTTTCAAGATTTATGTTTACTGGTTTATGAGGACCATATATCACAGATCTCCAACAACCTGTGTTGGTTTGTGACAAGGTATGTGCCATTCTCTTTTGCCATATGTTATATTCATTTCTTACAAGCATGGCAGGTTTAGTGGCAGAACCAGCATTATGAGGATCCATTTTAAAGAGTATTGATTTATCAAATATCTCTTAAAGTGATAGATGTTGAAAAAAGTGAGCTTATAATCCTTTATTGAATATCAACAAGAGCCTGTGTCTGATTCTCAATTTGTTAGATTGATTTGTGATCAAATAAACCAGTGCTCTGATACCAATTGTTGGATCAGTATTAAGCTACTCTTATATTTGAACTTGCTAGTAGACACTTATGTGTTTAGCAAGTTCTTTGTGAGTGTTAGCACAGCGGAATGTTTATAAGTTTATAGCTACACTTTGTCAACAGGAGTTATTACTCCCCCTAGAATCAAGAACAATAAATGAGAAGTGTTTATTGAGAATCTAAGTATTGAATAAGAATGAGATACTTTGACAGATTCTCAGTAAACACGAAATGGAAATAACAATAATAAGTGTTGAAGGATTTCTTGTATTAAAAATCAATGTCTAAAACAGAAGGATGAATCCTTCTATTTATAGACTTTACAAATACATGAACCTTGCCAAAAAGCAAGTTCAGAAACAAGTTGCAACAAGTTGCTGTCTTGGAACTTGTACATAAAGTAAAAAGAAATTCTAAAGTATTAAACTACTGATATACAAGGGCGGTGGAAAAGATCTTCTTTAAGTACTGATAAATGACAAACTACTGATGAGTAGTTTGTCTTCAGCAGTTCTTCAGTTGAAGTGTCTGGTTTGAACTTCAGAACTTCTGATGACTTCTTCTTCAGTACTTCTGAATCTCTTCTTTAGCAGTTTGATTCTTTGTCTTCAGCAGTTCCATACTTAGAGTATTTTGACAGAAAGTGAATTAGACTAAGGTTTGCAAAAGTGGTTTCACCAATCCTTGTTGTCCTAACAGTTATAGTTCATATAATGTAAACTCAGTTTTTAATAATGTAATACCTAAATCAAATATAATATATGCTCTTGAAGAAACACTGATTTAATCTCCAGTAGCAATGGCTAAACTCTGTGATTTCATAGGTTCTAAAAGAGAAAGGCCGGAACAATAACGTCGACCTGAAGGAGTAAAGAGGAGTGGGGAGATGACTATTAAGAATTGATTCTTGCTTACACAAACAAAAATATGATTGACGCTCTGAGCATGTGTTTCATGTGATTTCGGAATGTTTGTTTAAGTAAAAGAAGTCCTCCTTAGATATGACTCACATGGGCCGTCATTATCAACCCCTAACTTGAAGTGTGTTGAGCCCAGGTAGGGGTACCTCCACTACTCTAGCCCAAAGTTAGTATTGGTCAAATACATGAATAAACCAATAGTAAAGTGGAACAAATTACCGCCTTCATTATCTCCATGTGGCAAGGTATCATTGGTGGTTGTTCATTCGTATGCACCTCGTACATTTTTTGTAAGTCGTATCAAGTGGGCCTTCTAAGATATCGGGCTCCGTACAACTTTATTATTCCTAAAAAAAATAAATACAAACATATATAAAAAAAATTGATCTAACAATATACAAAAATAAATAAAAACATATATAAAAAAATTGATCTAACTTTAAAAAAAGTGATGTACCTTGGCAAAAATACTCCAAAGAATCGCGTGTTGTTTTCTCGGCCATTTTTAAATACTCGTCGTTGATATCCGTCGTGTTGCCGTATGCGAGTATACGCAGTGCCGAGGTACACTTTTGAATAGACGTGAATCCCATCAACCCCCTAGCATCCGCTTTTTGTTTAAAGTAAGGAAACGCGTTTTCAAGATCTCCGGATATACGTAGAAATAAACGTTTGCTCATCCGGAAACGACGCCTAAACATCTTTGGGTCGGGGTAAGTCGGGTTTTCATCAAAGTAATCCTTCATCAATCGAGCATTTGCCGATACACGATCTCGTTCGTAATACTGCATACTTTGTTTTGGACGTGTAGGCGTACTAGTTTCTTCAAGATACCGAGCCGAAAGCGCTAGCGCACTCGTAATCGCATCTTGCTCCAACTCTTCGTCTGTGGAATAACCCTCGTCGCCTAGAAACTCTCTGTAATATTCTCTCGCAATGGATGATGACGCGGGGGAACCCATTTTTTTATAATTTTTTTTGAAAGTGATTTTTGTGTTTGAAAAATATGCTTTTTGTGTGTTTATATTAGTTATATATATGTGTTGTGGGTAAATATATACAAAAACAAAAAATAGCCGTTCATAATTATAAACGGTAATAATACCATTGCACTATCCACGTGTCTTCATTTGATTGGACCATTAATTTAAGAAGAAGCGTTATTAATATCACGCCATTGCAAAAATTTGGTATATAGCGCCCCCTGTAGCGGTGTGGGGGCGCTATTTTCCAAAAATTTTGATAAAAAACGCCCCACTACGGAGGGTCTAAGTGTATATAATTAAAATATAATTTATTATAACTGAAATGAAATGTCTTGCATTGAAACGAAATACGTCTTTGGTTAGTTGTTTATTTTAGACCGTACCTTAAGACCGTTTGGTAGGTGTTCGTTAACTTGGTCAATGATATAATGATCAACGGTTAGCATACTTACCACAATGCGGACGGTTTGGTACATGAGATTTGAAAAAGACAAATTATTAAGAGATAAAAGCACGAAGAATGGTGCATTTCCGGACGATCCGGAGCACCGGACAAACCAAGAATAGGATTCCCCTAGGGCCGGGTTAAGGGGGAGTATTTCGAAGCTAAGGCTTTAGGCCTCCAATCTGATAAGGCCCCCAAATTTTAAAATAAACTTTGAATATATAGTTTTTTTTTCTTTGTAATCAACATGATAGACCTTTAACTTAATATCTCTATGGTCTGTAAGTCTTATTTATTGTATTTATCATGCATATAGTTCTAATTCTACAATTATTTTTATCTTCACCTTTTATGCTGTTTTTTAGTTTTGCAAAAGGGCCCCCATTTTAGCATTTGCTTTAGGCCCCTTTAAAGGTTGAGCCGACCCTGATTCCCCCCATTGTAGCACTCGGTCCAAACCTTCACGGTCAGCTTTAGCAGACGACATCTGGACCATCTAATGTGGGGACCCTTTGTACTTTATGATTAAATAAAAAAAGTTTTTTTTTTTTTTTGTGTAACATTTAAATTAAATAAAAGAAAAAGTAGGTAATGAGGTGGATGTTTGAAATAGTTTAGGGTTGTAGGAAAAAATGGTTTTGAAGGGTTGTGGTTTGAAATGATTTGAAATGATATTGCATGATAATGTGACAGTTTGAAAATTCCAAACCACATCTCTGTTGTGGAAGCTCTAAGAATCTTCAAAAGCAGACAACGTAGACAGACAACGTAGACGATGGTGGCATAGCGGTGGTGAGTAACACCCTCATGTGATCTCTCATTTTAACCTGTCTTAAGTTAGCAAGTTTTATCGTAATTATTCGTTTTATCCTATCATAGAATTAAAGTAGACCATATAAACTGACATTGCTATATTAAGAGGGAGTATTTTGAATCTACCCAAAAATTTAAAAGGGTTTTTCTTATTTCTTTTTCATATATACAGCATTTCTTTTTTATTTTATTTATTTAAATGTGTCATTTAAAAAATCAAATTGTAAGTACATATAATTTTTCTTTATTAAAATCCCATTTTTAACAACGGTTATGTTTAGAAACGTTAGTTATAGTTCACATCATGTAAACTCAGTTTTAAATAATGTAATATCTAAATCAAATATAATATATGCTCTTGAAGAAACATTGATTTAATCTCCAGTAGCAATGACTAAACTCGGTGATTTCATAGGTTCTAAAAGACAAAGGCCGGAACAATAATGTCGACCTGAAAGGAGAAAAGAGGAGTGGGGAGATGACTATTAAGAATTGATTCTTGCTTACAGAAATAAAAATATGATCGACACTCTGAGCATGTGTTTCATGTGATTTTTGAATGTTTGTTTAAGTAGAAGAAGTCCTCCTTAGATATGACTCACATGGGCCGTCATTATCAACCCCTAACCTGAAGTGGGTTGAGCCCAGGTAGGGGTACCTCCACTACTCTAGCCCAAAATTAGTATAGGACAAATACATGAATAAACCATAGTAAAGTGGAACAAATTACCGCCTTTATTATCTCCATGTGGTAAGGTATCATTGGTGGTTGTTCTGATGCAGACACGTGGCACCCGCAGGGGTGAGGACACGTCTACCAGCCTCTAATTGACGGGGAGTTTCTTTCCATTGTACTATTGTCTCTTATGGTACTGACCATTAGTGGAAGTTATGGATGATATGGCTCCGTGGCATTTGATTGGCTGAGTTGTCCTGGTGTTTCACTTCTTGTTCCTTCTACGTTTAGCGCGATCGTGGGGCGTTGCCTAGTACAGGCGATAGTGGGCCTGATTAGCCAGATGTCGATTTAGTGTGTACTTCAAATCCACTCAGTATGGAGGTAGACGCTTGTCCTTGTAGTTGGCAGACGATGATTGGTCACACGTCTTTGTCACGTGTGCCTCGTGCCTCATCTTTGGAGAGGCACCTTGTGACACCCTGTATTTTCAAAATATTACTTTTACTGAGCTCTAGTTAACTTGCATGTACCTTCGTGACTAAACGCATAACTAGGGTTAGCTAAGAAGGTCTTTTGATATGTCATGGGATAATAACATATGTTAGATGATATTAACGTACGTTATAACTAGAAAGGTTTTGGTATTGACACACACCCGAGTCCTGTATCCCGAACGTTGGTGACTTATCGAACATGCATGATTATATGAACTATTGAGTGTTGATGAATGTGAAGTAACACGTGTATGTGAATTGCATGCTTATGTGAATTACTGCGTATTAGTTAACTTGTACGTAAACCTTATGAGATATGTGCACTTATGATAAACATAATATGAATTAATAAAACAGTAGTTTTACACAAGTTAGTATGATTATTATTGTCGGGATTAATCTCGAGAGTTAGATAGGGTTAACAGGCTCACTTATCAGATAAAACCCCTAGAGCCCAAAACCTTGGCCCATAACTCAATCCTAAAGTGTATTATTTATAAAAAAAACAAACACCAAACCCTACAACCCCATATGTGTCGTGAGCAAGGAGGCTCCCACAACCCTCTCTCAATCTCAATCTTTCACCGATTTCTCACTAGTTCAAGCTATTTCGGGTGCTACCTTGAGATTTTAAGGACTTTAGCAATTCAAGGTATGTGTTTTACGTGTTATATGATGAATTTTAGGGCTGGAAAAGTTGTAAAAACTCTAAGAAATATTCATGTTAAAATCGCAAATCAATGTATGTAGGATATCTTGAATGTTTGTTGTGATTGTTGATGAGTATTGTTGATAGAAATCATATCTAGGGTATGTGGTACGTAAATACATAGATATAAATGTGATAATATGGATTGAATTCTGTTAATATGAGTTATTTTATGATTATGGGTTAATAAGAATGATTAGGGTTAATGAGAAGCATGTTATTAGAATTCTGATTTTCTGACAGATTCATTGTGACGAATTGTAGGGCTTTTATAGGGTGATTAACATGTGTAATCAGATTTTTTTTCTGAAGCTAAAACATAACTTATGATGTTAGCTTTTCAAAAAGTCCAAAATCATGCGTTTTGGACCTGTTTTGATAGGTTTTCATGATTTTATAAGTTTAAAGGTCATATCAGATTTTCGGAATTATAAATTGGGTCAACTTTAAACGGTCATAACTCGAGATTTACAAAGGGTTAAGTTATGAAATTTGAACAGTAGGTCAACAAAGGCTTTTTCAATTGGACTCACCTCGTTGAGTGAATACACAATTTTTGGGAATTTTTCTGCTAAACTGACCTGCTGTGGAAATTTTCTGGATATAGCTGTGTTGTACAAATTTTAATAGTTTTTGTGTTTGGTTGTGAGACAAAACAAAAATATGGGTTATCAATGAGTCCCAATAAATATTCAGTAAAAATTTGGGAGTTTAATTCGTTCGTTAAGTATTTTAAATAATTCGTTTTTCACAGCGTACAATCTGCCCTGAGAACGCAGATTGTGTAAGGGATGTTTACGTGACTATTTGGAGTCTTATATGGTATGTATATGACATGAACTTTCATGAATACTTATATGAGATGTGTATGAGGTATAAAACTGATAATAATCAATATGATCACCAACGGGATACGTAGGACTTACTTGTGCATGTAGAGTCATTAGGTGTCACTACACGGTTTGAGCCTTAAAAGTCTTGGACAAACGAGTTGTATGGTGTGTTGGTTATACACATATACTCACCTAGTGACATTTGTAATAGGGAGTCGGTAGCTCATTTCTGTTTGAGGAATTTGGATTAGTCACGTGCAACCTAAGGTGAGTTTCACTACTCTTTTCTCAAAAGCATGCGTCTCGGGTTGAGACAACTTAGTTAACTTTTCTAGTCCGGTTTGGGACTACTATTTTCTAGTCCGGTTTGGGACTACTTACACATCCCGGGTTGGGATGATATGGATCCTTGTGTGGGTCGGTTTTTTGACTCCTTGTGTGAGTCGGGTTTTGCTAGTTCGCAAACTGTGTCCTTGATGAACTAAACTAACTCTATCATCTATAAGTCCTTCACATACCGAATGAGTTGCCGGGTTATGGCAAGCGGGTTATTAGTTGATAGCGCTATTAGGTCTTATAAACCTCACACCGGCTCGGGGAGTGCAGGAGTGAACTATAACTTAACAGATTTTATCATTGTTGATAGACAATGATGTAAGGCATGCAGCTCACATTTGTGACTACACGTACATCAGCAGTTCGGTATATTGGTGTTAGTTATCATGAATGGGTTAGCTACCCTTGACATGCGATGAACTAGTGTTTACACGGTTCTTGGAACCAACTCAATTACTTGTTTACGTGGTTTTGGAAACCAGCGCAGTTACATACTCATTTACTTTACTTAGTGAACTCACCAACATTGTTTGTTGACCCACGATTTACATGCTTTTACAGGTAGTTAGCTTCCGGTGCCAGGATTAGAAAGCACTACACACTACACTGCATTTGGGTCTTGGGCATACATCTAAATTACATATTATGCTTTTACATTTTCTTTCATATGATTTTAATTTGGGCGCGTTGTTTTGCGCATGGTTTTAAAAGGGTTAAATTTGGTTTACGCTTCCGCAGCTTAACCTAACTTGGTTTTTGAAAACGATCTAAATGGTTTGGGCATTTAGAGTTCGTTCATATGACTTATGGCTATGGGATCCTTGTATGTCATGCGCCTGGCGGTATAAACCACGCAGTGGAAATTTGAGGGTGTGACAGATTGGTATCAGAGCCATTGGTTATAGTGAACTAGGACTGCATGTTGAGTCTAGTCTATTATCATCATAGCATAAGTACCCTCACAACTCAAGTGCACAAATAGCTTTTAGCTACATATATCTACAATATATGATTTCGGGAGATATGTTATCTTCTATTTCTAGACCTAATTCTGAACACGTCAATGGTGGTAACCCAGGGTTACACCAGGTGGCGCATTACTGGGAGTAGTATCCTAATAAACCTCATGGATGAAGAAACAACAATAGTGCAAGGGAGGGAGCCCTTGCGAGCGTTGTGGCGTACATACACAGGAAGCTGCACGATGCGCATGACGTGGTACCGTTAAATCGAATCAACTGTGAAGAAATTCAAATACTGAGACTTATTTTTTTTTCACTGAGCAAGGAGACAATTATTTTCTGTTCCTTGTTACTTGATCTTTCTTACTTCCATTCGAAACTCAGACGGGACTAGGTTACGCATATAGAACTTATTTCTTACCTTAGTACCTTACACCTAGTATGAGCGGGCGGACGTATGACTGCATATCCCTGTTACTCATAAGTATATGGTAGATTCATGGGAACACGTTAGATCGGGGCTTGTTACACACACTCTTGGGGAGTTACGTAAGGCCTGCGATGCAGTGCAACATCTCAAAGGAAGACAAAAACTACCAGTGACTGACAGTCACGATTGGAGGAACGAATGGTGATGTTGACCATTGAGCTGACATACACAGGACCGGAGAAGGAGACTGTATGTGATGAGAACCATATAACACTGACATCGCAAAAGAGGAAGGATAAGGGATGGAAGGGGAACCTGAGCAGGACGAGCACATGGAAAGTGAGTATGAAGGCTCTACTATCTAGACAGAGCATGGCGACGATTGGATCTTACCTTTTCTTACCTATCTTTTCTTTCAATCCCCTTTGCTAACTTAGATAAGACTGAGTTCTTATAATCAACGATAGGGTGGTTGAGGCCTTCGCATCTTTCCAAGCTAGTAAAGATCTATTTTGCTAAATCATTCTTTTCCCCTGACTTCCACATTTGAACTTTCTTATACCTTGAACGCACATCGTATTTTCAAGCCTTTTATTGGTTGTAAACCTCGATAACTCCAACGGAACTGAAGGAGACCGTCTGATTGCTTCGAAAGTATAAGTCTTTGCCATGTGCATTTGTCCCAGGCAGGATGGGGTAATGTATGCTACATGCACACTCAATGAGTTACAGATACATAGATGCAGAACGTAACACCCTGTGATGAAACCTAGAAATTTGTTATATAAAGACGGATGGGTCTGAGATCGACGCCTACACTACCAAGCTACAGGAGTTGGATACTTTGAGCTCGAATCTAATTAACCAACTTTACCAGCGGATCGAATTTCAAACCAAAAGGGTGGGTCCCTCATATTCATGGCTTGGCCATTGCAGCTCACCTACCCAGAATCTAACAAATCTTTCACCTGGCTCGCAAACTCATTGATGAGGCTGTTGAGCATGGTACTTTTCCGAAGCATAGAGCTTCATCTTCTACTTTTGGTGATAGCAAGAGAACGTGGCATAGTGTGAGGTACAAGTCCTTTAACAAACAATAACCACAACGGTAACAACAACAATGGGGCTCATGGAATAGCAATTGTGATTGGCTCTGGGGAAGCTAGGACTGATAACAATGTCGTGACGGGTACGACACTCTTGCTTCTATTTTATATGATACTGGTGCGGACTATAGTTTTGTGTCATCAAAACTTAGCAAACAACTAGGGATGGTTCATACTCTTCTTGATACCCCGTACACCATAGAGCTAGCCGATGGGAAGCCTGTTGAGGTAACCCACACCCATTGTGACTGTAAGCTCGAGTTGGATGGGCAATCGTTTGCCATCAACATTTTACCTATCACCTTTGGAAGCTTTGATCTCGTGGTTGGCATGGACCGGTTGTCCAAGCATCCCGCTGAAATTCTCTGTCGGGAGAAGATTGTTCGTGTCCCCCTCCCAGGTGGAGATCTTTTATCTATACAGGGTAATCATGGTGGTGCCATGGTGGGCATCATCTCTTCTTGAAAGCCCAGAATTGTATTCGTAAGGGCTATCCAACCATTTTGGCTAACATATGTGACACTCGAGCTGAAACTGAAACTGAAACTGAAACTAAGATTGAGGACATCCCAGTAGTCCGAGATTTCCCAGATATTTTCCCCAGAGGAACTACTTGGACTTCCACCTGTTCGTCAAGTGGAGTTTCAAATTGACCTTGTACCTGGAGCAGCTCTAGTTACACGCGCACCATACCGCCTAGCACTTGGCGAACTTCAAGAACTGTCTACCCAACTCCAAGAGCTATTGGATAGGGGCTTTATTAGACCTAGTTCTTCGCCATGAGGAGCTCCGGTTCTATTTGATAAGAAGAAGGGTGGGAGTTTCCGCATGTGTATCGGAAGTTGAACAAAGTAACGGTTGAGAACCGCTACCCTTTACCTCGTATTGATGACTTGTTCGACCAGCTTCAAGGATCGAGTTTCTATTCTAAGATTGACTTGAGGTCAGGATACCATCAACTGAGAGTCCGAGAGAAGGATGTGGCGAAGACAGCCTTTCGAACTCGTTATGGACATTATGAGTTTTTGGTGATGCCATTTGGGCTAACCAATGCACCGGCTGTGTTCATGGATCTAATGAACCGCGTGTGCAAGCCTTATTTGGACAAATTCGTCATAGTGTTCATAGATGACATACTGATTTATTCCAAGAGCAGGGAAGAGCACGAGCAACACCTGCAGCTGATCTTGGAACTCTTGAGAAATGAGCAGTTGTATGCAAAATTCTCTAAATGTGACTTTTGGATTCGAGAAGTCCAATTTCTTGGACATGTGGTTAACAAGGCAGGAATACATGTCGATCCCGCCAAGATTGATGCTATTAAAAAGTGGGAGGCTCCAAAACTCCCACAGAGGTGCGCCAGTTTCTTGGTCTTGCGGGATATTATCGTAGATTCATTGAGGGATTCTCTAAGATCACTCAACCCCTCACTGCTTTGACACAGAAGGGTATTACTTACCAGTGGGGAGATGCCCAAGAATCTACTTTCAATTATTAAAGTCGAAACTGCAAAGGACTTCGTGGTGTACTGTGATGCGTATATCCAAAGGTTAGGGTGTGTGCTGATGCAGCGTGATAAGGTGATCGCGTATGCCTCACGTCAATTAAAGGTTCATGAGAAGAATTACACCACCCATGGCTTGGAACTGGGAGCAATGGTTTTTGCTCTAAAGATCTGGAGGCATTATCTCTATGGGGCGAAGTGTACGATATTCACTGACCACAAGAGCCTCCAACACATATTCGATCAAAAGGAGCTGAACATGCGACAGCGTCGATGGGTCGAGCTTCTGAATGATTATGACTGTTCCATCAATATCATCCAGGGAAAGCAAACGTAGTAGCTGATGCCCTCAGTCGTAAGGAAACGAAACCCAAACGAGTGCGAGCTTTACAACTTACCGTACATTCAAATCTTCCTGATAAGATACGTGAAGCCCAGGGCGAGGCTTTGAAAGAAGAAAACATTGGGCTTGAAACTTTACATGGTGCGGATAAGCACTTGGAACTGAAGACGGATGGTCTTCAATACTTTATGAATCGAGTCTCGATACCACATTTTGGGAATCTCAGACAACTGGTGCTCGATGAAGCTCACACCTCTCGATATTCGGTACATCCTGTTTCGGACAAGAGGTACCAAGATCTTAAAACTCTTTGTTGGTGGCCAAACATGAAAGCTAAAATAGCCACTTATGTTAGTAAGTGCTTGACTTGTGCGAAGGTTAAGATTGAATATCAGAAACCTTCAGGCCTACTCCGGCAACTAGAAATCCCTATGTGGAAATGGGACGGAATTTCTATGGATTTTATCACAAAGCTTCCTAGAACGCCAACGGGCCATAACATGATTTGGGTTATCGTGGATCGTTTAACCAAATCGGCACACTTTCTAGCAATAAAGGAAACGGACTCGCTGGAGAAACTAGCAAATCTCTACGTCAAGGAGGTAGTCTCTAGGCATGGGGTGCCTACTTCTATTATATCTGATCGCGATGCGCGATTCACTTCTCATTTTTGGACTACTCTCCAAAACGCTTTGGGAACTCTCTTAGATATGAGCACAGCCTATCACCCACAGATGGATGGACAGAGTGAACAAACCATCTAAACATTGGAAGATCTTCTACGAGCGTGCGTGGTGGATTTTGGCAACAGTTGGGATAAGCACTTGCCTTTGATTGAATACTCGTATAACAACAGTTACCCCACTTCAATACAGTGTGCGCCTTTAGAGGCACTTTATAGACGCAAGTGTAGGTCTCCCATCCGCTGGACTGAAGTTGGGGATAGCCAGCTAACAGGTCCTGGACTTGTGCACGAAACTTCTGACGAGATAGTGCAAATCAGAAATCGGATGGCTGCTGCTCGTGATCGACAGAAAAGTTACGTTGATAAGCGTAGGAAACCTTTGGAGTTCCAGGTTGGGGACAAGGTCCTATTGAAGGTGTCACCTTGGAAGGGGGTGATACGCTTTGGAAAACGGGGAAAAATTGAACCCACGATACGTTAGACCATTCGAGATTGTCGAAAGGATTGGTCTGGTAGCTTACAAGTTAAACTTGCCTGATGAACTCAGTGGAGTGCACAACGTATTCCACGTATCAAACTTAAAGAAATGCTTATCGGATACAACACCGGTGGTGCCACTGGAGGAGATCCAGGTGGACGATCAGCTACGGTTCATGGAAGAACCGGTGGAGAATCTTGAGCGGGGCATCAAGAAACTCAGACAAAACACTATACCAATTATTAAGGTACTATGGAATTCCCGTCTAGGACCGGAATACACGTGGGAACGCATGGATCAAATGCGGCTTAAATACCCACATCTCTTTACTGAACCTGAAACTATGCATAAACCAAACACTAAACGTAAAGCAACTATCTCAAAGTGAATTTCGGGGCGAAATTCCTTTCAACTTGGGGATGATGTGACATCTGGTAACCAAGCATACAATTTTACACTGGCTTCACTGTTTACTTGCTGAATTTCGGGATGGAATTCTTTTCAACTTGGGGATGATGTGGCACCCCGCATTTTCAAAATATTACTTTTACTGAGCTCTAATTAACTTGCATGTACCTTCGTGACTAAACGCATAACTAGGGTTAGCTAAGAAGGTCTTTTGATATGTCATGGGATAATAACATATGTTAGATGATATTAATGTACGTTATAACTAGGAAGGTTTTGGTATTGAGACACACCCGAGTCCTGTATCCCGAACGTTGGTGATTTATCGAACATGCATGATTATATGAACTATTGAGTGTTGATGAATGTGAAGTAACACGTGTATGTGAATTGCATGCTTATGTGAATTACTGCGTATTAGTTAACTTGTACGTAAACCTTATGAGATATGTGCACTAATGATAAACATAATATGAATTAATAAAACAGTAGTTTTATAAAAGTTAGTATTATTATTATTGTCGGGATTAATCTCGAGAGTTAGATAGGGTTAACGGGCTCACTTATCAGATAAAACCCCTAGAGCCCAAAACCTTGGCCCATAACTCAATCCTAAAGTATCTTATTTATAAAAAAAAAAATAAATAAATAAATAAACACCAAACCCTACAACCCCATATGTGCCGTGAGCAAGGAGGCTCCCACAACCCTCTCTCAATCTCAATCTTTCACCGATTTCTCACTAGTTCAAGCTATTTCGGGTGCTACCTTGAGATTTTAAGGACTTTAGCAATTCAAGGTATGTGTTTTACGTGTTATATGATGAATTTTAGGGCTGGAAAATTTGTAAAAACTCTAAGAAATATTCATGTTAAAATCGCAAATCAATGTATATAGGATATCTTGAATGTTTGTTGTGATTGTTGATGAGTATTGTTGATAGAAATCATATCTAGGGTATGTGGTACGTAAATACATAGATTTAAATGTTATAATATGGATTGAATTCTATTAATATGAGTTATTTTATGATTATGGGTTAATAAGAATGATTAGGGTTCATGAGAAGCATGTTATTAGAATTCTGATTTTCTGACAGATTCATTATGATGAATTGTAGGGCTGTTATAGGGTGATTAACATGTGTAATCTGATTGTTTTCTGATGCTAATACATAACTTGTGATGTTATCTTTTCAAAAAGTCCAAAATCACGCGTTTTGGACCTGTTTTGATAGGTATTCATGATTTTATAAGTTTAAAGGTCATATCAGATTTTGGGAATTATAAATTGGGTGAACTTTAAACGGTCATAACTCGAGATTTACAAAGGGTTAAGTTATAAAATTTGGACAGTAGGTCAACATTAGAAAAACTTGGCTTTTCCAATTGGATTCACCTCGTTTGGGTTAATACACAATTTTTGGAAATTTTTCTACTAAACTGACCTGCTGTGGAAATTTTCTGGACATAGCTGTGTTGTACGAATTTTAATAATATTTGTGTTTGGTTGTGAGACAAATAAAAAATATGGGTTATTAAATGTGTCCTAATAAATATTGAGTAAAAATTTGGGAGTTTAATTCGTTCGTTAAGTATTTTAAATAATTCGTTTTTCACAGCGTACAATCTGCCCTGAAAACGCAGATTGTGTAAGGGATGTTTACGTGACTATTTGGAGTCTTATATGGTATGTATATGACATGAACTTGCATGAATACTTATATGAGATGTGTATGAGGTGTAAAACTGATAATAATCAATATGATCACCAACGGGATACGTAGGACTTACTTGTGCATGTAGAGTCATTAGGTGTCACTACACAGTTTGAGCCTTAAAAGTCTTGGACAAACGAGTTGTATGGTGTGTTGGTTATGCACATATACTCACCTAGTGAAATTTGTAATAGGGAGTCGGTAGCTCATTTCTGTTTGAGGAATTTGGATTATTCACGTGCAACCTAAGGTGAGTTTCACTACTCTTTTCTCAAAAGCATGCGTCTCGGGTTGAGACAACTTACTTAACTTTTCTAGTCCGGTTTGGGACTACTATTTTCTAGTCCGATTTGGGACTACTTACACATCCCGGGTTGGGATGCTATGGATCATTGTGTGGGTCGGTTTTTTGACTCCTTGTGTGAGTCGGGTTTTGCTAGTTCGCAAACTGTGTCCTTGATGAACTAAACCAACTCTATCATCTGTAAGTCCTTCACATACCGAATGAGTTGCCGGGTTATGGCAAGCGGTTTATTAGTTGATAGCGCTATTAGGTCTTACAAACCTCACACCGGCTCGGGGAGTGCGGGAGTGAACTATAACTTAACAGATTTTATCATTGTTGATAGGCAATGATGTAAGGCATGCAGCTCACATTTGTGACTACACGTACATCAGCAGTTCGGTATATCGGTGTTAGTTATCATGAATGGGTTAGCTACCCTTGACATGCGATGAACTAGTGTTTACACGGTTCTTGGAACCAACTCAATTACTTGTTTACGTGGTTTTGGAAACCAGCGCAGTTACGTACTCATTTACTTTACTTAGTGAACTCACCAACATTGTTTGTTGACCCACGATTTACATGCTTTTGCAGGTAGTTAGCTTCCGGTGCCAGGATTAGAAAGCACTGCACACTTCACTGCATTTGGGGTCTTGGGCATACATCTAAATTACATATTATGCTTTTACATTTTCTTTCATATGATTTTAATTTGGGCGCGTTGTTTTGCGCATGGTTTTAAAAGGGTTAAATTTGGTTTACGCTTCCGCAGCTTAACCTAACTTGGTTTTTGAAAACGAACTAAATGGTTTGGGCATTTAGAGTTCGTTCATATGACTTATGGCTATGGGATCCTGGTATGTCATGCGCCTGGCGGTATAAACCCCGCAGTGGAAATTTAAGGGTGTGACACACCTGGCCACACGTCTATTGGCTCTCATTGGTTCATGACTCATGTGGACACGCTGTCCTCCACGAAGACTTAGCTACATCTTGGATTAACTTGGTTGTCGCGCGGCTGTTGTCATGCGTAGGAGTGCATCCTTTGTGCATAGGACCTTTCACGGACGATGTCGTTGGTTGTTTTTGGGCTTTCTGGAATATGTGCCTATCTTGATCCGCATAAGGATTTTCGACCAAATCCCTTCCATTATCACATGTGTAAACATGATAGATGGGCAAGTAATTCCTGTTGCTACCCAGTCATTCGGAAAAAAGTCACAGTTCTAAGAAAAAAGTAATAACACTTTGGATTTACAGTATTTTCTATAGTTACACTTTGTATAAGACTCAAAATCTGTATTTTACGATAACCTTTAAGGTAGCGTTCGTTTCATGGATTGAAATGGATTGGAATTGGATTTTGCGCGGTAACTGTAATTTGTTTGGGAATTTAGCTATGTTTGTTTCATAGAATGAAATGAAAATGGAACTAGAATGTAAATTTCCTTCGTAGGTTGTTTAAATACAATTTCTTCTTTTGTTGAAATGAACACCATATGGAATTGAATATACATTTCAATTCCGTCTTAATTCCATTCTATTTCATTAAATGAACGCTTCCTAAAATTCAAAATTATGAATATTTATTTTTAAATTAAATATATTAAACTTAACAAGTTCACTAACTTAGAAGTTAGAAATACTATAAATATAAATATGTAGGTATGTGAACTCATGGTTTAACATATCAACAATGGAAACTCACATAGCCATTTTCCCGACTCCAGGAATGGGTCAACTCATTCCACTCACTGAGTTAGCTCACCGGCTTCTCCTCAACCGCCGTCTCTTCATCACCTTCATCATCCCTACCGCGGTCGGTTCTTCCTTCTTCTTTAATTGATTGATGGGAGAAAATGTGAGTGTGAAAGGGGGTTGGGTTTTTTAGATGATTCTTGAGAGATGAAAGATAATTAACCTCATGATTTTTCTTTGATAATATAGATGTCTAGTTGATGTAACCCCATATGTCATCCCCTAGTAAGATCCCTGAGCTGTGCTCGTGAGGTTTGCGCGAACATGTGACACCAGGCTGGTAGGGACCAGCCCGCTACCTTTCTTTCTATCTCAAAGCTTCTAAGTTATCGTCAGGGTCTGAGGACCCATCATACTTTCCTAGGTTACTTGATATCTTGGTTTTTGGGGGCAAAGGGGTCAACACAATGCGTGGAGTGAACTATGATTTCTCACTGAACGATGGAGGGTAGTAGGGTTTAGTGAGGTCTTCTTCAAGAGACAAAGAGTTCCCGCATGTGCCAGTGTTGGCATGGGGCTGGCTATTGTCCATCCTGAAGTGGCTTTGGGATTCATTTGAGTCTTACCTCCATTTGGGGTCTCTTTGTCTGCTCCCGCTACAGTACCCGGTTCCTTTGGAGTCCCCGCGTATGGCTCCCTCGCGCATGGCGGTGGGGTGTGACGGGCTTTCATAGATTGCGTGAATCATGCCTTCATCAAATGGCAGCTTTTTGGTGACGTCCTTGAGGCGCTGTTCGCGGACCATTTGATTCTAGCGGTGCTGCAAAGCCAAATTTTCTTCGGCGTACCACATCTCTAGGCTAACCATTGACGTGGTGTTGTCCATATAGGGGTTTTGCTACACCTGGATGTTTCCAGTTGCGAAGTGCAAGGAGTGGATTGCCGAGTTGCTGTAGATGGAGAATTAATAGTATGTGGGGCTTCAGTTTGATTTATTTGCCCTCCCTGGGGTTGCTCTTCGGACTAGCGGTGAGCTAGTCATCGCCAATAGCAGAGGTATCCTCAGGGAATGTAGGCAGTTTGGAACTCATGGTTTAGTAAAGAAAGACGTTTTTGGTTTCTGATGTTCTAATGATAGCTCTTTACGAATGGCGCCAATGAAGAAACACCAATCCAAACCAATACTCAATATGCAAAGCAAATAAAGGAAATGAAGAGATTTTATTGATGACGCATGACAGTTACATACGAGTATTGAATAGACGAATATTTCAACCAATCTTTCTTATTGTGTGTGTTAGTGAAGAAAATGCCAACCATTTCTTCATAGGAAGAAGGGTTATTTATAGTGTGTGATTCCTGCCTACGAATTGGTGATGATTGATAGCTCATTCACGCGGGTCCCACAGGTGAGACCGTTAGGGGGATTTGCGTTGTCCTCCTCTAATTGGCTGTATTTCCTTTTCAATCGTCCTTTCTGTCCTTGTTGATGGCAGGAGATCATGGAGCAGTGAATGTTGACCTCTGATTGGCCGAACGTCCTTTTCATTATCTCTCTGCAGCTGTAATGTACTAGGTTGCACGCCCCACAAAAGCTTCTATTGATTATTCCATGATTGATCAAATATACAAGTAGTCCTGCGTGAGGTGACGTTGCACGCGTTCCCGCGTCCTAGTAGATATCTCTTCATTAATTATTATACTAAAAATATTGTAAAAAGTTAAAAATGAAAACAAATATTATTTACTAATCACGAGAAAAGTTTGTGGGGAGCCGACATACGTTTTAAGACCATGCGTAGTGGGGGCTTTATATATAAAGCCCCTATATAAAGCCCCCTTCCTGATTGGTCCACGTGGATGCTGAGTCAGCATGGAGAGAGAAACTGAAAAAGGGGTGTAGTGGTAGGGGTTTTATTTATAAAGCCCCTGTTTCTGATTGGTTGTTTATTTTATTATTTTTTTTAATCTTTTAACTTAAAATAATTAAAATAAAAGACAAATAAATATAAAAAAATTACAACTAATATTAAAAAAAAAATTACAAGTAATATTAAAAAAAAAGTTACAACTAATATCAATTTTCATCTTCAGATTCTTCATATTCTTTGTCTTCGTCTTCGTTTTCTTCATCTTCTTCGTCACCTTCTTCTTCTTCTTCTTCATCTTCACCTTCTTCTTCATCTTCGTTTCCTCTTGTGTTTGGAATATACCGAACCGACCACGCTTGTTGGACCAAATCCGCCGTTAACACGTCATGTACTTCATGGTCGCGAAGTTCATGTGCGTTGAGCATTCTTTCTTGCAAATTAGCTTGCGGTTGATCCTGAACGGCTTCCGGTACATAATTTTGGCATATCGCTTTACCTTCATCTTCTAATATCATATTATGCATGATTATACATGCATACATAGCATCTCGCAGCTTGTCTGTGGTCCATGCACGAGCAGGGTTTCTTATGTAAAGCCAACGCTGTTGAAGAACCCCAAAACATCTCTCTATGTCCTTTCGCGCCGCCTCTTGGACCTTTTTAAAGTGTGCCCTTTTTTCATCGTACGGGTTACTAAACGTCTTAACGATAATGCTATACCTCGGATATATTTCGTCAGCCAAATAGTATCCGTGTGGGTAGTAGTTTCCATTAGCATAAAAGCACGCCTTTGCTACCTTGCCAGAAATGAAATACTCAATAATAGGCGACTGCTCAAACACGTTTAAGTCGTTGCATGACCCCGCAACACCAAAAATAGGCCAACCAAACCCAAAGATCGACTGAAGCCACTGCTTGAAGAATAATCGATGGTCCTTTTTGGTCACCACGCGTGTGTTGACCTCGCCAAGCGGTTGGGCAATTATACCACCGCCAGTGACGACAATCAACGCTACCCAGCATTCCTGGTAACCCATGTTCATTCGTATGCACCTCGTAAATTTTTTGTAAGTCGTACCAAGTGAGCCTTCTAAGATACCGGGCTCCGTACAAATTTATTATTCCTAAAAAAAATACAAACATATATAAAAAAATTGATCTAACTTTAAAAAAAGTGATGTACCTTGGCAAAAATACACCAAAGAATCGCGTGTTGTTTTCTCGGCCATTTTTAAATACTCGTCGTTGATTTCCGTCGTGTTGCCGTATGCGAGTATACGCAGTGCCGAGGTACACTTTTGAATAGACGTGAATCCTATCAACCCCCTAGCATCCGCTTTTTGTTTAAAGTAAGGAAACGCGTTTTCAAGATCTCCGGATATACATAGAAATAAACGTTTGCTCATCCGGAAATGATGCCTAAACATCTTTGGGTCGGGATAAGTCGGGTTTTCATCAAAGTAATCCTTCGTCAATCGAGCATTTGCCGATACACGATCTCGTTCGTAATACTGCCTACTTTGTTTTGGACGTGTAGGCGTACTAGTTTCTTCAAGATACCGCGCCGAAAGCGCTAGCGCACTCATAATCACATCTTGCTCCAACTCTTCGTCTGTGGAATAACCCTCGTCTCCTAGAACTCTCTGTAATATTCTCTCGCAATGGATGATGACGCGGGGGAACCCAATTTTTATAATTTTTTTTGAAAGTGATTTTTGTGTTTGAAAAATATGCTTTTTGTGTGTTTATATTAGTTATATATATGTGTTGTGGGTAAATATATACAAAAACAAAAAATAGCCGTTCATAATTATAAACGGTAATATTACCGTTGCACTATCCACGTGCCTTCATTTGATTGGACCATCAATTTAAGAAGAAGCGTTATTAATATCATGCCATTGCAAAAATTTGGTATATAGCGCCCCCTGTAGCGGTGTGGGGGCGCTATTTTCCAAAAATTTTGATAAAAAACGCCCCACTACGGAGGGTCTAAGTGTATATAATTAAAATATAATTTATTATAACTGAAATGAAATGTCTTGCATTGAAACGAAATACGTCTTTGGTTAGTTGTTTATTTTAGACCGTACCTTAAGACCGTTTGGTAGGTGTTCGTTAACTTGGTCAATGATATAATGATCAACGGTTAGCATACTTACCACAATGCGGACGGTTTGGTACATGAGATTTGAAAAAGACAAATTATTAAGAGATAAAAGCACGAAGAATGGTGCATTTCCGGACGATCCGGAGCACCGGACAAACCAAGAATAGGATTCCCCTAGGGCCGGGTTAAGGGGGAGTATTTCGAAGCTAAGGCTTTAGGCCTCCAATCTGATAAGGCCCCCAAATTTTAAAATAAACTTTGAATATATAGTTTTTTTTTTCTTTGTAATCAACATGATAGACCTTTAACTTAAATCTCTATGGTCTGTAAGTCTTATTTATTGTATTTATCATGCATATAGTTCTAATTCTACAATTATTTTTATCTTCACCTTTTATGCTGTTTTTTAGTTTTGCAAAAGGGCCCCCATTTTAGCATTTGCTTTAGGCCCTTTTAAAGGTTGAGCCGACCCTGATTCCCCCCATTGTAGCACTCGGTCCAAACCTTCACGGTCAGCTTTAGCAGACGACATCTGGACCATCTAATGTGGGGACCCTTTGTACTTTATGATTAAATAAAAAAAAAGTTTTTTTTTTTTTGTATAACATTTAAATTAAATAAAAGAAAAAGTAGGTAATGAGGTGGATGTTTGAAATAGTTTAGGGTTGTAGGAAAAAATGGTTTTGAAGGGTTGTGGTTTGAAATGATTTGAAATGATATTGCATGATAATGTGACAGTTTAAAAATTCCAAACCACATCCCTGTTGTGGAAGCTCTAAGAATCTTCAAAAGCAGACAACATAGACAGACAACGTAGACGATGGTGGCATAGCGGTGGTGAGTAACACCCTCATGTGATTTCTCATTTTAACCTGTCTTAAGTTAGCAAGTTTTATAGTAATTATTCGTTTTATCCTATCATAGAATTGAAGTAGACCATATAAACTGACATTGCTAGATTAAGAGGGAGTATTTTGAATCTACCCAAAAATTTAAAAGGTTTTTTTTTCTTATTTCTTTTTCTTATATACGGCATTTCTTTTTTATTTTATTTATTTAAATGTGTCATTTAAAAAATCAAATTGTAAGTACATATAATTTTTCTTTATTAAAATCCCATTTTTAACAATGGTTATGTTTAGAAACGTTAGTTATAGTTCATATCATGTAAACTCAGTTTTTAATATTGTAATATCTAAATCAAATATAATATATGCTCTTGAAGAAACACTGATTTAATCTCCAGTAGCAATGGCTAAACTCGGTGATTTCATAGGTTCTAAAAGACAAAGGCCGGAACAATAACGTCGACCTGAAAGGAGAAAAGAGGAGTGGGGAGATGACTACTAAGAATTGATTCTTGCTTACAGAAACAAAAATATGATTGACGCTCTGAGCATGTGTTTCATGTGATTTCTGAATGTTTGTTTAAGTAAAAGAAGTCCTCCTTAGATATGACTCACATGGGCCGTCATTATCAACCCCTAACTTGAAGTGGGTTGAGCCCAGGTAGGGGTACCTCCACTACTCTAGCCCAAAGTTAGTATAGGACAAATACATGAATAAACCAATAGTAAAGTGGAACGAATTACCGCCTTTATTATCTCCATGTGGCAAGGTATCATTGGTAGGGGTACCTCCACTACTCATGTGGACACGCTGTCCTCCACGAAGACTTAGCTACATCTTGGATTAACTTGGTTGTCACGCGGCTGTTGTCATGCGTAGGATTGCATCCTTTGTGCATAGGACCTTTCACGGACGATGTGTAGGTCGTTGGTTGTTTTTGGGCTTTCTGGAATATGGGCCTATCTTGATCCGCATAAGGACTTACGACCAAATCCCTTCCATTATCACATGTGTAAACATGATAGATGGGCGAGTAATTCCTGTTGCTACCCAGTCATTCGGAAAAAAGTCGCAGTTCTAAGAAAAAAGTAATAACAATTTGGATTTACAGTATTTTCTATAGTTACACTTTGTATAAGACTCAAAATCTGTATTTTACGATAACCTTTAAGGTAGCGTTCGTTTCATGGATTGAAATGGAATTGGAATTGGATTTTGCGCGATAAGTTTAATTTGTTTGGGAATTTAGCTATGTTTGTTTCATAGAATGAAATGAAATCTCAATGGAACTAGAATGTAAATTTCCTTCGTAGGTTGTTTAAATACAATTTCTTCTTTTGTTGAAATGAACACCATAAGGAATTGAATATACATTTCAATTCCATCTTAATTCCATTCTATTTCATTAAATGAACACTTCCTAAAATTCAAAATTATGAATATTTATTTTTAAATTAAATATATTAAACTTAACAAGTTCACTAACTTAGAAGTTAGAAATACTATAAATATGTAGGTATGTGAACTCATGGTTTAACATATCAACAATGGAAACTCACATAGCCATTTTCCCGAGTCCAGGAATGGGTCACCTCATTCCACTCACTGAGTTAGCTCACCGGCTTCTCCTCAACCGCCGTCTCTTCATCACCTTCATCATCCCTACCGCGGTCGGTTCTCCCGTAAAACCGCAAAACGACATCCTCAATGCCATGCCAGACAACATATCTTCCATTTTTCTCCCTCCAGTTGACCTAAGCGACATTCCAGAACATGCTGCCTTAGAAACTCGGATAATACTCACGTTAACTCGTTCATTACCCGCTCTACGCCAAACCTTAACCGAGTTAACCCGTGACCCCAACCGAAAAAGACCCTCGGCTTTGGTTGTTGACATTTTTGGCCCTCCTAGTTTTGAAATTGCCAAAGAGTTCAATATTCCAGCCTACTTGTTTTGTACGGTTTCGGCAATGACATTGGTTAGTATATTTCACACACCGGTTTTAGATCAAATGTATGATTGTGAGTATAAGGACTTACCTGAACCGGTGAGATTACCCAGATGTGTTCCGGTTCAAGGAACCGATATGTCTGAACCGCTTCAAGATAAGAAGAATGATGCTTATTTACGAGTGGTTGAGCTATCTAAAATGTTTAACTTGGCAAAGGGTGTGTTAGTTAACAGCTTTCTAGAGTTAGAACCGGGTCCCTTTAAGGCTATGGAAGAAGGCGAGTGGTGCAAACCGAAAATTTACCCTGTTGGACCGTTGATACGGTCTGGTTCAGAAAACCTGACCGGTCAAGGGTTGGAGTGTTTGAAGTGGTTGGATAAGCACCCGGTCGGGTCGGTTTTGTTTGTATCATTTGGAAGTGGTGGTACATTGTCTCAACTACAAACAAATGAACTCGCCTATGGGTTGGAAAAAAGTGGTCAAAGATTTATTTGGGTTGTAAAAAGTCCACATGGAAGATCAAATGCAAGTTATTTTAATGCACAAAGCCATCTTGACCCCTTTGAGTTTTTACCGGACGGGTTTCTAGGGCGGGTTGAAGACCGAGGTCTGGTTATATCGTCTTGGGCACCTCAAGTTGAGATCCTTAGTCATGGGTCTACTGGAGGGTTTTTAACACACTGTGGGTGGAACTCAATACTGGAGAGTGTGGTTTGTGGAGTGCCTATGATTGCGTGGCCACTTTTTGCGGATCAGAAAATGAACGCGGTTTTATTGACAGATGGTTTAGGTGTTGCTCATAGGGTGAAAGTGGATGAAAATGGAGTGGTGGGAAGAGATGAGATTGAGAAATGTGTTAGAGGTTTGATTGAAGGGGAAGATGGGCGTAAAATGAGGTTGAAAATGAGTGAGCTTAAAGGTCTTGCGGTAGAAGCATTGAGCCCGGATGGTTCATCGACTAGATCAATTTTAGATGTGGCACAAATGTGGTGTGACTAATATTGTTGGTATTTTAATTTTGATGTTTTATGTCAATTTAAATAACTATTACATTTATATTTATCATAAAAAGAGTTTTTGAGTTTGATAAGTAACAAAAACTAGGTAGACATATGTAAATAGACATAGAATGTGAGTTGGAAAGAGTATACATCTATGTTGCAACACCTAACTTTCAAACTTACAACAGCATCTTATATCATTTCAAAGAAAAACCATTCTAAACCAAATTTTCCTACAAAAATAAATGTTTTCAAACTTTCACCGCACACCCTACTTTTAAATAAAAAAACAAAACAAATAAAATAATAACTGATGTGTGTGTGGCGAGTCACAATGCATGTTTTGGACTAGTCCGCTATAGAGGAAGTCCGGAAGGATGCATTGGTTTGGAATACTAAACCACCTATACATAAATGCATTGGTTTAAAATTGGATGTCCAAAATTTCAGACTGATCCGGTTGTGACCGATGTAGATGTTGTAAGTCATAACAAGACTGGTAGGGTGGAGCAATAACTTTAACTCCACAAATTAATTATCCTACTTTACCAATCTTAAGAAGGAAATAAAAAATAAATACCACATGAATAGACAAATATATGTATGTGCCTTGATGTATATGTACATAAACCTGTATGCGTAATCCTAAGCTCAATAAACACTAAATAGGGCCACGAGCATTAACGGTTGAAGATCCAAAAGCTAGTGCTTACCTTCTAGATAAGGTAGAAGATGACTAACTTGATAAGATCTTTGTGAATTGTACCTACAAAACTAACAAACCGTTAGGCTCGTCACAGGGCGGCAGGGAGGGCCTCTCTGTGACCACCCTCCGGCGTGAGAATAAGTATTTGTTTAGTGAGAGAAATAATATAGAGAGAGGGTAGTTCGGAGTGTATGTGAACATGTGTCACATGTACTTTTAAGGGGGTATTTATACTAGTCAGAGCTTTTGACCTCCGGTTTAACATGGTTTACTTGTTGGTCCGGACTCTTTTAGTTACTTATGAGTCCCGACATCTTTCAGGGAGCAGTGTCTTACGACTCATGGTTCGGAGGTGACGTTCTATACCTCTTCATGTCCCATCAAGTCCATAAGTTGGTTTGCAACTTAGTGGAGTTGAACGGTCCTTATTACTGCTTACCAGCTTTCTTTTTGGTCGATGCCCGTGGACACGTTCTTTGCCATGTATTCTGGATGGGACATGTCGGTTGTCTCGAGGCTTTTTCAACCGTTAGATTATCTCTGAAAACTTTTCCAAGTTGTTGAGATCTTGACACCTGGCATTGTGTTATGACTTCTTTCTCACACTATAAAAGAGGGGTTTTCCTTCTTTTTTTCTTTTTCATTTTTTACTTTCCCCAAAATCTTTTCATCTTCTATCTTTCACTGTTGTAACTATCTTTCTCGTTTGATCCTTTGTTTCGCCCCATAATTCAGGTTTGTTCCTTCTCCTTCATCTTTCCAAGTGTTTTACTTTTTATTGATCATGGTGAAAGATGATATGGACGTCAGTTTTTCTAACCTGTCACAAGCCAAGTTAGAACGGTTTTTGGAGGAGTATAGGATACCTTTGGACCTGAACCCAAGGCTTCCGAACCCTAATCAGGCCATTCGTCCCTTTCCTGCCGGTCAGTTTGCGTTTTGCACTCGTGTGTGTAACTTTGCAATTTACCGAGTTCCTCTAACCAAATCTTTGTTTAAAATACTTCAATTTCACGGAGTTCATATTTCGCAAATGAACCCTTTTTCCTTGGGTAGGGTTTGTCATTTTGAATTAAAGTGTCGAGCTTTAAGGACTAAACCTGATCTTGACGTGTTTCCAGTTTTTTATAAACTAAGCCAGGCAGGGGACTAGTATACTTTTGAAAAAGGGAGGAAAATGCCTGAGTGTCATGAGAAGGATATATCTAGTTAAGGACTAAACCTGATCTTGACGTGTTTCCAGTTTTTTATAAACTAAGCCAGGCAGGGGACTGGTATATGTCTGTGCGTATTAGGATCGATAACAAACAAAGATTGATCAAACAAGTTTGTTTTAGGTGCGGAAACCCTAAAACTATCACAAAGTAATAATCAAACAGATTCAAACATGCAGATCATCATTTTCAATCAATTTCATTCATAAAACACTTGTTTACACGTAGAATAATGATTACAATCAAGGTTTAAATGTAAAACAAGTTTAACAAAATCTAGAGAGAGTTTTCAGAAAGAGGAGGGAATAATAATCATCAAAGTTACATTCAAAAATGAACTTAACCTATTTATAGGCCTGCACATTCGCCCAAATCATCCATGCGAATGTGCAGGTTCGCCCACATCAACTGGTCGAACCAAGTTCTTCCATAATCTAAGTCTTCATTCGTATAAACATCTTCCTTCGCACCTTTAAATCCTCCTTCGCACCCTCTACAATCTTCCTTCGCACCTTCGATATTAACAAACCAAAATATGTTTTACAATCCAAAGCTCTAGTCGCACTTTTGCATCTACAAACTCCCCCTCGACTATTGCTTGGATTGTGTACGTCGTTCTTCGTCCAATCTTTTGTTCCACATTCTGATATGCCTTTGAATCATTTGTTCTCTGGTCAACACCGGTTCCTGAAATTGTTTCTGTTTCTTCGTTTTCAGCTCTGGCACCTTTTGCTTCTCCACATACTTTCCCAATTTCACATCATAATCACATCCGGCATTAATATCAAACGCAAAGCACAGAAATACCACACGTTGGTACTTTCCTGCTTGCTCAGCATCTTTAGCATCTGAATAAATCGGATTATAGAATAGCATGATGATATCCTCATGTGAACAATTTATCAACCACATGGGATCAAAGATATGCACTTTCTTATAATTCGACTCTCCATCCTTCAAAACGATCACGGCCTCTGGAATCTTCCAATCATAATACCACCAGATGAAGTCTTTGGCAAAGTGTTGCGGAATAGGCATCAAAGGAATCTTTTTCAACACTTTCGGTGGTTTGTATTTCAAAGTCACTTTGGGCGTACCAGTTATCTGATCAATATCCTTTTTATGAACAATTTGTTTCGGATATTGTGGTTCAAACAAGTCCCACTTGGTTCGGCTTTCACGAGTCATCTTTTCAGCAAAATAAGTAATCTGACTATTTGACGCTCCCGTTAAACGGTGACGACAAATGTCTCTGATTGCCCAATACGGAAGGGTCTTCAAGTGATGAAACTTCTCAAAATACAAGATCCCCTTCTCCCATTTCACTGCGAAACACTTTAACTCTTTAACAAACTTCCAGGCCAATGCACGACCTTTGAAAATCTTATTGTGAAGTTTGTAAAAACTGCCTTGAATGTCCGGTTTCGGACAATTATTCTCCTTTTCTTTCAGCTTCTTTAACAACTCTTTTAAGCTGTCTGATTGCTCGAACCGTGGCTTGTTATGCCCTTTAAAGATTTCATCTTCAAAGACTTTGCTTTTATCTCTTGCAAGCTTCTCGGCATGGTTTAGCAATTCGTCTGAGAAAGAAAATCCACATTCTTGATTTGTTCTGAAATATTGTGGATATTCGTCGCTCGTAATATCTTCCATCTCGACTTCCACGAATGCAGGAACATCACGATCATCCGAGTGATTTCCAGCTTCTTTTTCAGGAATCTTAGGAATAAAATTATCAGCAAGTAATTCTTCTAACGTCTTGCCCACTTGCTTTGCTAAACCTTCCAGAATTTCTTTCGAAATAGCTGCAGACACTTCCCCATCCTCAAGATCAGGATCATCATACTCCAACTCGAAGAGTTTATTGTTAGATTCAAATATTTCTGGAAACCTGCTAGTCATGTCTATCGTCCAGACTCGATCGGTTAACATCTGACGATATTTATTCTTATCTTCTTCAGACAATGACTTCAATCTGTCGTTCCAGAAAATATCTTCATCATCAACATTTTCACCAGGAGCTTTCGAGCTCGATTCACCGCCCTTATCCGAATCACGTTTCTCGTAAGAAAACTTATCAACATCATCATCATCGTCATCACTACTATCAAATGCAGAGCCGTCTCCATCACTAGATCCATCATCCGATCCATCATCATCTTTATCATCCTTTTTCTTCGTCTTTGTATCATCACCAGCATCTTCATCTAGTTCATCATCTTCCTCTTCATCAGACAATTCAAAATCAACTAGCTCTTCTTCTCTTTCTTTGTCCACTTCACCAGCTTGAAGTTGAGGAGCCTGAGAGTACAAGTTCTTGATCAGATCGTCCATATGCTTGTTACTCTTTTTCAGCTGTTTGTTCTCCTTCTTCAAGACTATTATCCTTCTGGTGTTACGTTGCTCATGTTTCAGCAACTTCTTGTTTTCTCTCTTCAGTTTCTTAATTGTCTTCTTCAGGGTCTCATTGTCATCTGCCGATGTGACTACGACTTCTAACATTTTCTTGTCATTTGACTTTAACTGCTCAATCTCCGTCTGTTGTTTTGTAATCAAACTCATCAACTCAGAAAATCTCTGATTCACAGCAGTCATGATGTCACTGTCCACCGATACTTTAGTCTTCTTTGGTGGTTCAACAGCTTCATGCAATTTTCCTTTCCTGATTTTCTTCAGCACATTATCCAATGCTTCATTCACATCATCCATTGGAATTTCTTCTGTTTGTTGTGTGCTAGATGTTGTTGCTGTCTTCTGTTTCTTTTGAGCAGGTGCAGTAACCGGTGATTTTGAACTTGTAGCTGGCGGCAGTTTCTTACCAGCAATTAACGATTCTATCTCTTTCTTCCTCTTTATACTTGGCTTCTCCTGCTTCTTCTTTTCTTTTCTAGCAGCTTGCACAGGAGAACCAACAAACGTCTCTTCAACATTAAAACTCAAATCATCTACATCAACGAGAATAGGACTTTTGTTCCCTTGATCATCTTCTCTTTGGCTAGCAGACGCACCAGCCTCAGTGGCCTTGGGCATGGTCGTCACTGTCTCAGCATCAGAATTCCATTGTTCTTCCTCAATTGTCTCTTCTGAATCAATGGAAGCTTCATCAACAAGATTCAATCCCTTTTTCGCCATTCTCTTATTTCTACCTTGAGTTCTCTTCTTCTTTTCTGGTTCAGCAACCTCAATTCTTATCTCTGGTTTCTTGGTCTTACCACTCTTAGCGCCTACATTCACCACTTGTCTCTTGCGCTTAGCATCAGGATCAACATGATGTAAAGGATTGTCAGCATCAGAATCACTGTTCGCATTTCTTACAAGCCCCTCACTCGGATCATTATAATCTGCCCTAGCTAGATGACCAAACAAACGTCTAACAGGAGGACGTTCTTCAACAGACAAACCCTTATAGGCTTTCATTCTAGCTAGTGTGTTCAGCGACATGTGTTCCTGAACAACAATATGTTTAGCATCTCTCTTCAATTCTTTGTACTTGTGATCGAATATCATCTGAAGAAAACGAGGATATAATAGAAACTTCAGGTTCCTTGTTCCATTCACAGGTTCCAATAAGTGAGACATCAGCATGCCAGAAACATTGAACGGTTTGTTCAATATCAAAGCAACCATCATCGAACTGATGCTCTTCCTCATCAAGTCATAACCTCCCGCAGCAGATCCGAATACGTGGATTAAAACATGTGCCAAATATTTGAACTGTGGGCACAGTTTTCCTTTGTGCAATGAACCATCAGTGATAGGTCCGTTATACTTCATTCTGAGAAAACACTTCCTTTGATCCATGAATGTAAACTCCTTTGGATCTTTCGGATCATCATCCAGATTCAGTGCTTCTCTTAAATCTTCTTCACACACAATGACCCGTTGTCCTTGGATTTTGCTCGTCAAGCAAGATTCATTCTTCCAGAAATCTAATTTAGCGTTTGACCAGAATTCCTGAATCATGTCTCGGTAGATCACTGTAGGCGTAGCAATAGCATCTATTACTCTGTTCGCTTCAAAAACTCAATGATACCAACAAATTCTGTGTGCTTCTTCACGTCGCCAAGATATGCACAACAGTTGTGCGCATTCTCAAAATCAAGCTGCTTTGCGGGCTGTGATGAGGATCCTGCCTGTTCTGTAGTCTTCTGTTGTTCAGACATTGTTAGATTTGCAAAACAAATCAAGAAAACATGTTAAAAACGGAAAAAATAAACAAAATTGAAAATTTTTGGTCAAAACTCCTTCCTTCGCCCAAACGGTGGTACGAAGGTGAAATTGTATAGGTGCGAATGAGAAACAGATGGTACGAATGTGATGATTTTAATAAAAAGTTTCATTCGCCCATTCAAATTCTCTTTCGCCCAATTTAGGTTCTTCTTTCGCCCATTCGAACTGGTCGAAGGAGACAGTTCATATTTTTGAAAAATCAATTTTGTATTTTAAGGATCCTGAACATGTCCATTTGATTGAAATAGGACCTAATAGTGCCCATAATCAATCCTAGACTAACAGTTTCATCAATTGTTGATTGTGTTTGTGTTTTCACCCAAAAACTAGGGTTTATACACTGATTTCACAATCTGAACTGTTTTAAACAAATGTTTTGATTAATTCTCCCCCTAAAACTCACACACAATCAACCCCGACCAACAATTGGTATTATAAAGTTGATTTAGAACAGTTTTAAACGGTTAGGGCTCGTAATAGAAAAACAGGGATTAATCGCTGAATCCGTGTTGAATACCTGTAAAAATGATATGAAACTGATCAGTGATAACCCACGAACACAATAGAACAATTTTTAATGAAAAATCAACAAGGTGAGGTTACGAGTAAAATCTGGAAAAAATTATAAGTGGGGTTCGAATGTGAGACTGGATATATATAGGCCTGTTCCTTCGCCCGTTTTGTCCATACGAAGGAGACACTTTTCTCTCCTTCGACCCTATTGAAAGGGTTCGGATGAGATAAAAGGGTTCGAATGAGAAATATAGCAGGAACACTCTCCTTCGCCCAAACAAAGCATACGAATGAACAAGTAAAATCCCACATTCGACCAAACGAATGGGCGAATGAGAATTGGGATTTTTGAAAATTTTCCAAATCTCAAAAACGAGTCCCGGTTCAATTATTTTCCAACTTTTAAGCATCCAACATTCATGTTTTCACATTTGAAAAGTTACAAAGCTCAAATGGTGAATCCAGGTTTAGAAAATCGACATCAACCACCATCAGTTATCAAAAATAAGATGAAAAAGAAAAATCTTTTTGGATTTTCTAAAGTTTATGCTAAAACACACCTAAAATCTTTTTGAGTTTTGTAATTTTTGACGAGAAAATAAAATGCAGAAATGTAAATGAAAAACTGTAAATATTTTTGTGATTCCGGTAAAGGGATCATATCAGTTTATGAGAAATCTGATCACACCGTTGATCTTTTTGAAATTATTATCATTAAAGACAATGTGTGATCTGGCAACTGCTGATATTGTGATCCACATAAACTCACATGCAGACTTTTGTGCAGTGCTTTATACTGATACTGATATTTATAGTATAAACGCAATTGTCTGTGGTTCCCACGCACACGACATACTCCCGTATCAAGAAATAAATGCACAAAGACTCATTGTAAAGCGTGATTATGCTTTCGTTGTCTGTAATTGTACAAGATATAATGCATAGAGGTATACAGGTCAGCAAATTAATGCAGCAGAGTAACATATGCACTATACCAGGTTGAGGACTGATATTAATCATGATTCGCATCAATGATCAATACGATGTAATAGATAATCTTTGATTATCATATAACATGGAAAGTTCCTCAATTCGGTAACTTTAGGATTTGGCATATAGCTCTTTTATAAAGACACCTTGTCTGATCTAGGTCCGTAATGACTTACAGCAGAAGATCAGAGAGGCTATCCCCAGACAACTAATAACATAACGACCCTAAACCTCCGAGTTTTGTACAAATACCCTATCAAACGAAATTACGGTACTAAGACCATATGCCCATGAGGAGTTCATCCACTCAACAAATCGTTTGATATGTATGTATCAGGCACGCAGTAATAGGTCTACGAAGCCTATCAGCACATCGCACAGACTCAGACACACGCCCTATATAGCATTACATTATTTAGAATGTGTCAGATCCCTGCTGATGTACTATCATTTCCCTTTATACTCCAGGAAATCATTTTAGAATTTTCTGATTTTTATAGATTTTCGAATTTACTGTTCCCAAGGATAAGCTGGAGCATTTCAAATATGTGACTGCCCAGATATCGTTTGTTCACAGAAATCTGACGGCATTAATCTAAGGGAAGAAGATATAGCAGTCAGCAAAGAATTTTTTTTTTTTTAATTTTTATGGATTTTGAAATTTTTCAATGTTTTTGGATTTTTGAAATTTTTCTGAAAAACAGTAAAAAGTTAAACTAAAAAGTGATAGACTGAGGTGGTGATCAGTCCTGTTTTTCTTTAATACCATTTGCTTTCAAAAGATAATCAAATCTGGATTTATCAAAAGCTTTGGTAAAAAGATCTGCGCGTTGATAATCAGTGTGGATTTTGACCATATCGATCAACTCTTTAGCATAACAATCACGGATAAAATGATATTTAATACGGATATGTTTAGCCTTTGAGTGATTTACTAAGTCTTTTGTTAATGCGATTACGGCCTCATTATCACAGTAAATAGGGGTTTTAAGAAATTGCAAACCGTAATCCACCATCTGCTGTTGGATCCAAAGAACCTGTGAGCAGCAGCTCGATGCTGAAACGTATTCTGCTTCACATGTGGATAGTGCAACTGCGGTTTGTTTCTTGCATTGCCAGGTCACGAGCCTGCTCCCCATAAACTGACATCCAGCCGTTGTGGATTTGCTGTCTTTGTCACAACCGCCCCAATCTGCATCACTAAAAGCGATTAGGTCAAAATTATCATCATGAGGGTACCACAGTCCTTTTGATGGACAACCCTTCAGATATCTAAGGATACGCTTGACAGCTGCAAGATGACTCTGTTTCGGCTTCGATTGATATCGCGCACAAAGACATGTCGCAAACATTATATCAGGTCTTGACGCTGTGAGATACATCAGAGATCCGACGATTGCTCTGTATGTAAATGGATAAGTCAGCTCCCCCTTAAGGTCAACTCCAATCCCGTGATTGGGCTGTATCGGGGTATCCATCGGCTTCGAATCATCCATCTGGAATCGGCTCAAGACTTCAGAAACGTATTTCGTCTGGTGAATAAAGATCCCCGTTGGTCTTTGCTCCACCTGTAAGCCGAGGAAAAACTGCATTTCTCCCATAGCGCTCATTTCGAACTTTTCCTGCATAACTTGTTCAAATTCCCTGCACAGAAGTTCGTTAGTAGACCCAAAAATAATGTCATCAACATAAATTTGTACTAGAAGCAAATCATCTCCTGTTCGTTTCGTGAACAGTGTGCAGTCTACCAATCCGCGTTTGAATCCTTTCGAGAGAAGATACGTGCTCAGCTCCTCATACCATTGTCTCGGAGCCTGGTGCAACCCGTAGAGAGCTTTGTTTAATACATAAACCTTATCCCGGTGAATAGGGTCCTCAAAGCCCGGTGGTTGACCTACGTAAACTTCCTCTTTGACCACACCGTAAAGAAAAGCGCTCTTTACATCCATCTGATACACCTTAAATTTCTTCCATGATGCAAACGCGAGGAACATTCTGATAGCTTCCAAGCGTGCAACCGGTGCATAGATTTCATTGTAGTCGATTCCTTCAACCTGATGAAAACCTTGAACGACCAAACGAGCTTTGTTTCGTACTATGACTCCTCTGTCATCCTTCTTGCACTTGAATACCCATTTGGTACCAATTTTCTTTCTTCCAGGGGGCAAATCTGTTAGGGTCCATACACCAAGTTTCTGGAATTGTAATAACTCCTCCTGCATTGCTTCCACCCAGGCGTCATCCAAAAGAGCATCCTTGTATGTCCGCGGCTCGACCTGCGAAACATAACAAGCAAATGACCAGTCATTCTGAAAACCAGATTTTTGAATTTTGGCATATAAAGCAAGATTGCCAATGTTTTCTGGTGCTTGAGCATTCTTCAGCTGCCCTCTTGTCATCACATTGCTACCAGGATCACCAATAACTTGTTCAAGCGGGTGTATCCGATGTATCCGAGATTTCGGATAATCAGGTACTTGTACTCCCGTCTGAGTTGTCAAATTCTCTGTAGAAGCCAGATCATTACCCACATTCGATGTTGAAGCATCAGTTGTAGATGGGTTCACTGGTGGTGTCACTGTAGCGTTGTCCAGAATAGCTTCACTTGTTGCATCATCGTCTTCATATTCTGATTCGGATGAATTAAGCGATGTAGAAGCCTCTTGGAACACCTCTTCTTCCAATACAGGAGCAGTGGCATCATTAGAAGCTGCTTGGGGGTTTACCGTGATCGGACGCACTAACGGTGAAGTTACGGCGTTTTCGACCTCGTAGTACAATCGAAGTACAGCTTCTTCAACCATGCTATCTAGATTGAATGATTCAAAGAAATCTTTGTAATCAAACATCCAATCTGGTCCTCCACCCTGTACATTTTGTGTATATCTTTGAACTTCGACAATAGCCCACTCCTCGACTTTTCTAGTTATTTTGTTGAAAACCCGTTTTAATGGGGTTGCATATCCAACAAAATAACCTTCTTCAGCCTTTGGTGCAAAGTTTTCCGAAGGATTCAGCATTGTACATGGGGCACCAAATGGTTCTAGATACTCAAGATTCGGCTTGCGTCGGTTCAACAGCTCATAAGAAGTCTTGCCAAACTTCTTCACTGTCAAAACACGGTTAAGAGTATAACATGCCGCGTACGGAGCGCTATATTCATGATGAATTCCTTTGTTTGCACAAAGATCCTCCATCTGAGCATTTTTAAACTCCGTCCCATTGTCACTCCGAATTCTTTTGATCTTCAGACCATATAAATTCTCCAGACGTGTAAACAGAACCTTCAAATTGTCAAAAGTGTCGCTTTTCTGATGCAAACACATTACCCATGAAAATCTTGAATAGTCATCAGTCACCACAAGACAGTATAATTCCCCGACATGACTTTTACGTCTGACTGGACCGAATAAATCCATATGCAAACGTTCAAGTGGCAGCTCAACAGAATTAACTTTCTTTGGTCTATGGGATTGTTTGTGCTGCTTGCCCTTCTTGCAACTGATACACTTGTCATTCAGATGGAAGTGTTTGACATTAACTCCCGTGACAAGTTCATTCTTCACAAGCTGATTCATCTTTCTCAAATGGATGTGTCCCATTCTCCTGTGCCACATAATGGATTCTTTTTCTGTAGCCTTGGAGAGGAAACACGTGACTTGGCCATGGGTGGTCATTGCTTTAGACATGTCGAGAATATACAAGTTGTTAACTCTCGGTGCCTTCAGCATCACCCACTCTTTTGGTAGCTCAAACCTAGGTTTCAAGATATAACAGGATTTGTCATCAAAATACACTGAAAATTGTTTATCACAAATCTGACTAACACTGAGCAAATTGTAGTCTATTTGTTTCACATAAGAAATCCGCTCAAATGTTACGACCCCATTGCTTACACTACCCTCCATAGTAATGTAGCCTCCCTTATTTCCAGCAAATGCCACATAACCTCCGTTAATGTTTTTGATGTCAAAGAGTAGCGCGAGGTCCCCTGTCATGTGACCAGAAGCTCCACTGTCAACAATCCATAGACTGCTAACAGGGCCAGCTGGAGCTCCCTGCACATTTAAAGTAAATCAATTAGTTCTTTCGGGGGACCCAAGCCTGTTTGGTCTTGGGTCTTTGAACAGGTTGTTTCAAAGAATCTTTTGACTCACAAACATCTTGGGTGAACTCAACCCCTTTCTTCTCACTAACAACCTTCTTTTTCTCATTCTTCTCACTCTGTGAAGTAGAAGCTCCTTCAGATTCCTTAGATGACCAAGATTGCTCAGATCGTTTCAAGATCCGAATCTGAGATTTTGAAGTCTCAGTCGGTTTCTTTACTTCTTCTTTAAAAGCAACCTTCTTGGTTACCTTCTCTGATTTAACAGAGACAGGTCCAACTGCTTGTTTACCATTAGGCTTATGAGCTACCTTTTTGGTATCAGCAGTTGAGTTCATCATAGGTTTCTTACCAGATTTTTCAGTGGTCATCCGGTTGCGCTTATCATACGTCATCGGACGATTTTCCCCCTTGTTGTAAAAATTGTTTTGATTATGATAAAATTCTTTTTGGGGAAAATGCCGTCTCTGTTGATAGCCATAATTGTCAACCGGATACTCATGATATTGCCTCATCTCCACGTCGTGCCTTTTGTGTCGTACGTACGGGCAGGCGGCAAGTAAATGTCCCCGTTCCCCGCACTTATAACACGCACGGTATTCCTCATAGTTTTCCTTGATTGGCGACTTGGAAAAACTAGCAATGGGATATCGATCGACCATGCATTGTTTCCTTAAACTCTCAGGAGCTGGGTCCTTCGAGTAAGTCGGTTCAATAAAACTATTTTCTTTATGAACAGGCAAAACAAACTGTGTGACATTGACCTTTGCTTCTTTTTCCGAATAAATTTTGTCTAAAATCTCTTGAGGAATGTCGTTGGTCCTTTCAAATTTCGGGAACCAAATCGTACTTTCCTGCCATATCTTTTCGATTTTTGTAGAATTGACAAATTTAATCGGAAACTCATCATCTGATATAATCTTATCGGAGCCTTGCATCCGATAGAAGATTTTGACAGGTTTATCACACACTTCATTGCTCACATCATTGTTTTTCTCAGATTTTAATTCATTTTTCTTCTCAACCGGTTTTACCACATTTTTCTCAGTTTTAATTTCAACTTTCTTTTCAACCGGTTTTCTCACGTTTTTCTCAACCTTCTTAACCTCTTTCTTTTCAAAACTTTTACCAACAAACTTATCATTTTTCTTAACCTCATTTTTGCGATGAGCATTTTCCATTGGATGAATGATCTGAGACGGTGAGACTGGCTCAGTAGTGATTATATGATTTTCATCAGGGATATCACTATCACTTTCAACCGTCTCAGATGACTCATCTGAATCATCAGTAGCGACCACACCCTCACTATTTCCCAGTACTGGTCTCACATCAGAATATGGATCCCCGACACTGGAAGTGTTAGGCTCATTTTCTGGTGTGGGGTCAGGATGAATTAAAGTCTCCGGTGGTATTGCATGTAAAGTGTGATTCTCAAACAATACCGGAGATGGAACTGACTTATAGTTTGCACTATTCGTCTGGGAGGGTTCTTCAATGATATGATCAACTACGTATGCTATGTGCTTGTAACTTTCTAATTTCTTGTTAACTTTTTCCGCAAAGCACTTGATGGTTGCCATTTCTAATTTAGTGTTTTCCATTTCATTGATGTAATTATTAATGGCAAGTTGTTTAATAGATAATGTCTTTTTCAATTCAGACACATCCTTTTTATAACCATCAAGAACTTTGTTGAAATCTTTTAAGTCCTTTTGATAAATCTGACAGTTGAGTTTTGCACTCTCAAGTTGAACCTTGAGAAGCTTGTTTTCATCAGTCAGTTTTTCAAAATCAGCACATTTGTCACATTTAACACAAGATTGAGTTTCAGAACTTACCGGCTTAGGAGGTTCTGTCATGGCCATTAGAGCAAAGTGAGCTTCCTTTCCTGCAAAGAATTTGGAGTAGTCAATCTTGGTGCATGCATCATCCACCATACATGACTTGCGAGTCATCAGGAAGTCAGCTTCAGCTAGCAGTTGGTCAATATCATCATCTAGTGAATTCACACTAGTCTCTGAATCAGATTCGCTCTCCATATCCGAGTAAGCTGAGTCATATTGATCTCCAACATCAGTGACAAAATCAAGAATCATCCCCGATCTCTTGACTTCACCTTCAGCAATCACATCATCATTCACTTCTTCAATCTTCAACTCCGACACCTTTTCAATCACAACCTCTTCTTCAATTTCCTCATTCTCATCCAACCTCATCTGCTGTGCCACACACGCAACATTCCCAGCAGTGATTTCCTCCACCCCCAATTGCATACCAGTCCAGTCAAAACTTTCATCCTTTTGGATGACAAGTGCTTGGTTTTGAGTATCAGTTTGGTTTTGGTTTTGTGTGTTAGGTGTAGAGATAGGAACAATAGTTCGGTTTGGGTTTTGTTGAGGTTGGTTTTGGGTTGTGGATTGTCTGGTGTTGTTGTTTTGTTGACGGTTCTGATAAGTGTTTTGGTTTTGTGGTTGAAAGCTTGAGATGTTGGGATTATTGTAAGACACTTGATTTTGGTTTTGATTTTGTCGGTTTTGGTATGTAGAATTGAAAGGATTTCGGTTACCTTGTTGTGCTGGTTGTGTGCACTCCCTTTTAAAATGTCCCTTTTCACCACAGTTAAAGCAAGTAACCTTTGCTTTGTTGAATCCGTATGTGGTATTGGGAGAGGTTGAGAGATCAGTCCTGCCAGTCTTCTGAATGAAATCAGTGGCTCTCCTCATAATGCTTGCAAAAGCCCACTGAATGTCCATCAACTCCATTTCCTCTTTATCGATTTGAGCATAGTCCTCATTGGTGAGATTATTGTTACCAATTTGACTTGCTACCAAACCGTTGTAAGAAGCAACCATGGCAGATACTAGAGCAACATGCTGTTGAGCAATTTCAATAGTCACATTGTTAAGGTTTGATGTCTCTAACACAATCGGGTTTTGACTTGATTGTGCTTGAGTAATCTGCATCTGGTTCACTTGAGGAGGATATTGTTGTTGTTGTTGCTGTTGACTTGATGTATAGCATGCGGCTTGTTGTAATGGTGAAAATGGTGGAATAAAGTTTTGTGTTTGATAAGGTTGTTGTATGTATGATGGTGTGTAGGATGAAGTTTGAGCAAGGTAGTTAATGGGTGCTTTTGTTGGTTCAACAATGTTAGACACACATGCTATGTGAGGTGCAACAGTAGATGTGGTGCTTGAAGCAGAAAGAGAGTTAGATGTACCACTCACATATAGATCAGGATTCTGTGGAATCTGAGCTCTCTTAGCTTTTCTCTTTTCCTCCATCTCTTTGTTTTCCAGCTTTTGGATGAACTCATTAATGATCCAATACTGGTAAGCATCCTTCTCCTTTAACACTTCGATGTGTTGGTTCCAATAGGGTGGTAAAGCATCAGCAAACTTATCAACTAATTCCGACATTGGAATGCTGATCTCATAGCTCGACAATTCAGTGAGCAAATGGCAGTACCTTGGAACCAACTCTTTTAGGGTCTCATTACCCATATAACTGAAGTTTTCAAACTCCTTTCGAAGCTCCTCCATCCTAAGCTTCCTGGTCTTCTCATTTCCATCATGTCGATTTCTTAGCATATCCCAAAGTTGTTTGGATGTAGTGCACGATCCAAACTGATGTAATAGATCAGTGTTGATCGCCTGGGATAGCTGAGAGAATGCTTTCTTCTCTATAGCAAACCTTTTCTTCTCGTCATCCGCCAAATTCTCCAAAGGGATTGGTTCTCCAGTATTCTCCAGAATAGGAGCAACGTAACCCTTCACAATCATTTGCCATGCCTCGGCTCCTTCAATTCCTTGTCCCTCAACGTGAATCTTAAACTTTGTCTTCCAAGTGTTATACTCTTTCATGTCCATTAACTTCGGTGGACGATTGCCGCTTCCAGAAGATAGATCATGAATAAGAGTAGATATAGCGTTGGTCGTCTGAGAATGGACTGCTGCTGCTGCGACTCCCCAATAGTTGTCAATCGGTTGTGGTAATGATTGAACAACTTGTTGTGGTGCCGAACTAGTCATTGCCATATAATTGATCGGCTGTGATGGTTGACTAGTCTTTTGAGCTGCAATGGACCACGGATCTTGTGTTGTCTGCTGTTGTGGTGCTTGAGTAGGTCTAGGCGTTGTTGGAAAGTTCCACATCTTGTCCTGCAAACAATTAAACACGAAAAGATTAAAAATTTTCAAAACAGGATGTTCCTTCGTATATACGGACGTGCGAAGAAGAAATAAAGTTCTCTTTCGCCCGTTTAATATTGATACGAATGTAAACTAAACAACAATAACTCCTTCGACCACTTAGAACTCTCTTTCGACCGTTTATCAACTCCTTCGACCGTTCGATTATGCGAAGGTGAAACAAGGGTACGAATGTGAAAAAATAAGCAATCAAAGTCTTCCTTCGACCACTAAAACACCTCCTTCGTACAGAAACACACTCTTTCGACCCAAATGAATTCCTCTTTCGACCAAACTCTCTCGTTCGACCCCTGTGATTTCAAAAACGGTTATTCTTTGAAAATCAGTTAATTTTGATCATGTTTTTCAAATGTTGATGGATTTTGATGATCTTGATCAGGTTTTGAATCGGATTTGATTTGGAACAACTTTAATAAAGAGAATTATCCAATTTAAACTCGAAATCAAGGTGTAATCGATCAAAATCTTATCACATCAGTTTGTTTATTGAAAACATAAACTTTTTGACCAAAATTGGGTCCAAATCAGCTGAGAGATTATTAATTTGTGGTTGTTTGATCCGAAATGGCTCTGATACCACTTTGTCTGTGCGTATTAGGATCGATAACAAACAAAGATTGATCAAACAAGTTAGTTTTAGGTGCGGAAACCCTAAAACTATCACAAAGTAATAATCAAACAGATTCAAACACGCAGATCATCATTTTCAATCAATTTCATTCATAAAACACTTGTTTACACGTAGAATAATGATTACAATCAAGGTTTAAATGTAAAACAAGTTTAACAAAATCTAGAGAGAGTTTTCAGAAAGAGGAGGGAATAATAATCATCAAAGTTACATTCAAAAATGAACTTAACCTATTTATAGGCCTGCACATTCGCCCAAATCATCCATGCGAATGTGCAGGTTCGCCCACATCAACTGGTCGAACCAAGTTCTTCCATAATCTAAGTCTTCATTCGTATAAACATCTTCCTTCGCACCTTTAAATCCTCCTTCGCACCCTCTACAATCTTCCTTCGCACCTTCGATATTAACAAACCAAAATATGTTTTACAATCCAAAGCTCTAGTCGCACTTTTGCATCTACAGTATACTTTTGAAAAACGGAGGAAAATGCCTAAGTGTCATGAGAAGGATACATCTAGTTTAAAGAACTGGAAGACGCAGTTCTTTTGGTTAGATGATAGGTGTCTTCCAAAGGAAATGGTGGGTGTATGGAGGGAAAACTTTTCTTCTTCCGAATGGGAGCTTCCTCAAGGTTTTGAATTTGATAAAGTTTTGTATAAAAAAATTGATGACCCATAAGTCAAACATAAAAAAGTACCCGGAGTACATTCTGTTGTTAGGAGGAGTTAGCAGGATTTGGGACGATCCTGAGAGATGGCCGGTGATTTTGTATAGGAATAGGGGTGAGGATCATTCTAATGAACTTTTTATTTGATGTTCCTTGTTTCAAGCATTTTTTGACTTGTTCTTATTGTTTATTTGTGCAGAGATGACTCTGCTTTCTGCTTGTTAGTGGTATTGTTAAAGAGACTTGTGATATCCGTCACTTTCACCACTATTATTATTATATATATATATACATTTTTATTTCGTACCTCCTATCTTGTACGACACATTTTATCCTCACCTATAATAATAATAATAATAATAATAATAATAATAATAATAATAATAATAATAATAATAATAATAATAATAACAATAATAATAATAATGATAATTATAAGAAATGCTAAGTCTAGTCCAAACCACACTTGAGCCCAAAAAAAACAAAACCATCCTTAACTTGTAAAAGAAATCTGAGCCCAACATCACGAGCCCACAGAACCAGGCCCAAACACTCTTCCTTGTCCCTGTCATCTTCTTCGTGTGTCCAAGCGAAGATTCCGGCCATAATTTCCGGCCAAAAACAAGGGAACCCACAAACAACGCGTTGACCCTAATTAAACACCCCTAATGCGTCCCCAACTGAAATCGACACATTCCTTGTGTTCAACACTAATTATTACGCGGTTAAAGACCGTCAATCACGAACCCTATAATCACGCCGGTTCACCAAGCTTGAGTCAACGGACTCATTTAAGCAATGTCGTGTATAAAAGGAGCCAAACATTAGACTCAGAGCCGTCACACACACAAACCCACACTCAATCTTCTTTCAATCACCTCTGTTGTACGAGTCAAGGCTCGCCGGAGCCGTGGACTTCCGGCCACCTCCTTTCCCTCTCAATTCTCCATTAAATCAGTAAATCTCTGTGCCATTTTATTCGTATTGTTCAATAATGCATTAACCCTCTAGTTAATTGGATTCTAATAGTTGGTTTCAAGTCCAATTAACCGGAGAATGAAACTAGGGCTCGAACTCTTATAATTTGGGGAAGAACACCATCACCACTTATGTATATAATTATTTCGAAACTAAAATCAGCATCAAATGTCCAACAGATCAGTTGGTGTGTTCCTTGTTCAAAAGGGTTTGAACCGGCCATAGGGCCAGGGTTCGAATCCCACAAATGTAAAACATTTTTTTTCTTTTTCTTTCTTCTTTTCATATATATATACTTGACCTTTAATCTTTTAAAATCGTTTTAAAATACTAAAAGTGTTTTATAAATTCTACAAAAATTATCATATGATCTCCAAATGATATAGTTCATCACCTAAATTTTAGTTTTTCAAAAATAATTTATTTAACATATATTATTAATAATACAAGTTTATTCATTTATATTTATTAAATTCTATAAAAATATCTAAACGATTTTATTAAATCTCACAAAAATTATCCTAAACTTGTATATTCTTAAACATTCCAGAAAATATTTTTATTTCAGAAAAACCGTTTATTTTATATTTTTAATTAATTTTTGTTAGTTTTAATCATAAATAAATCATAATAAATTCATTTTTCAATATTTTTGTACCAAAATTTTACATAAATTATTTCTATTCATTTGGAACAGAAATACAATTTTTAATTCAAGAATTCTTAAATTTTAATATTTTTAGATATTAAAATCATATTTTGACAATTTGAAATAAATAGATTAAATATTCTATTTTCAAGAAAATAATTTTATAAAAATTATTTTCACACTTAAAACTTTATATTGTGACCATATTTGATTTAAAGTTTACTCAAAGACTTTTGTTTATTTATTTACCAAATTTCTCTTATTTATTAAACGTTTAATTTATTAACCAAATAAATACTTATCCCCAATTCGAAACCCTAGAAAATACTTATAGACTAGATAGACTTAGACTTATTTATTACATTATACATAGGGTGATACTTGGCAACGTTGGATTATACTTATTCAATTACACAAGACTTACCACCTTGCTAAGGTGAGTATTACTTATCCCCTATTTCGCTTTTACAACTTTTGGGGTGATTCATGCACAAGTATACAAAATCTTCATATTCATTTACATATACATTTTTATTCATTTACAATTCATATACGTGTCTTGTTTATCTTTGTGCTTATGTTTGAACATGAACGTAGCTTACATACAAAATCATACATTTAGACATAACTTATGTTATGGTGCTCTTTACATACAGACATAACTTATGTTATGGTGCTCTTTACACTTAGACGTAACTTATGTTACGGTGCTCATTTAGACATAACTTTGTGTTATGGTGCTCTTTTAGACTCACACGTGTTGAGGTGCTCATTATCAATTTCATGGTACAAACTTTACATTTGATCTTTGTCTTGTTTGGTTACTTGCGTGTTTACATAATGCCTTGGTGATACTAGACACATGAATTGTACTACTTTTCAAACTTATACTATATGTACAAAGCTAAGTAGTACTCACCAACATCATATGTTGACAAAATTTATTTCGTGCATGTTTCAGCATAAGCTGCTTGACGCTTCATATAGGACTTTGGACTTAGACTAAATAAATCAGCTATTTCAATTGTTGTTGTGTATTCAATTTCATATGTTATAAAACAATATTCAATAATCATATATTTACATTTTAGTACCATGAGCTTTTGAGCAATCGTCACTACGTGGCACCTCGATGATTCCGCCATCGGTTGGGGTGTTACAAGACTGAAGGTGGCATTGGTAAGGGAGCCGAGACTCAGGATGTGGAAGGAGGGGAGACCGCGGGCAGGGTTTTCATTGGCACTAACTTGGTGCAATCTCTGAGTTCTTCTGGCGTTCCATTGTCTACCGAGGATTTTGCGGAAGATGCTTCCTTAGATTTGAACTTGGAGGCTCAAAAGAGAAAGCCAGGCCCTTCCAAAGAAGAGAAGAATAAGAACCCCAAGAAAACTAAGTTTGGTAAGTCAGATGTTTTTATTGCCTTGGAGTCTCCGAAAGATAAGGTTATGTAAGATGTGGATATGCATTTGACCGGTGGTTAATCTTCCCTGGATAGTGGGCCGGCGTGCATGAGTGTTCCGAACGATCAGTTTGGTGGAGATGGTAGTGAGAAGGTTGATGATGTGTTTAAGGAGATTGCCAACAGCCCGATTCGGAACTCGACGACGGGCGACGTGAGAGGTTTGTCAGAGCTGCATCCTGGTAAGTTTATCGGCCGTATCTCTATTTTTTAAACAAGTGGGGAGAATGAGTATGGTGCGCCATATTCTCCTTGTTGGTTTGAAACGAAGACATTAATTTTGTTTAATTTTGCAGATCCCTTGGACGATTCCATGGAAGTCGATCCTGCCACAACCGAAGACATCTTTTTCCCAGATTGAGATTTGAGAAATGGGTCGAGGGTGGTGGATGCTTTATCTGCAAAGATGATGTTATTTAACCTTCATACTCCTACGGGTCATGCCCATTATCGGAAGATGAAAGATGATGACTTGGGTGATGCACTAATGGTTAACCAGGACCAATCAAATTTCTTGGTGTTGGAGGTGTATCAAAGGTGGGTGGACTCCGAGTTCCAGAGGACAAGGACTGTGAGGAAAGCTGCATTTTGTAATCATGGTGACTTAGCTGATCTTTGAAGAACAGTCAAGAACAACTCCACTCATCTCAAGCTGCAATCACTGCTGCCACCGAGGCTCAAGATAAACTGCAATGTGAAATCGATGATCTTAAAAAGAAGCTACAATCGGTCGGGCTTGCCCATGAGTCCTCTAAGCAGAATTATGTTCAATCTATTGAGGAGCTGGAGAAACTTATGGCGAAGACCAAAGGGGCTGCGGATGTTCTTGTGAAAGGTTCGTCCCTTTTTCATGTTCACTCTTTATTTTTTACATGCCTTTTGACATTTGTGTTTTTTCTTTTATATTTCAGATAAGGATGAGGTTGTGATTCGTGAAAGGGAAGCTCTAAGGCTTGTGGATGAGATGAAGGTCGAGGCTGATCAGTGGAAGATGGAGAAGGGCGGCCTGCTGAATGAGGTTGAGGCCCTGTCTGCTTTTAAGTAATTCATGCTAACTGAAGGGGTTCAACTGGTGTCACAGCACACTCGAATTTGTCCAGCCATGAAAGCAGCCATAGCTGGGGTGAATAATACAATGAACGGCATAGGCTTTAATGTAGGAGTGCGTTCGGTCATACTGCCGCTTACAATGGTGTGCCGATGAATGCGACCCCCAAGCTTGTGCCGCATGCTAAGCAGATGCTTTTTGAGGCTGTGAAGAGTTATGACGAAGTCGCCATTCCCTCTATTTTCAAACTTCAAGACTTGTTTTCAGAGTCTCTGGGCATGATAACCGAAGCCTTTAATCAACTGGCAGCTGTTGACGACTCTGAACAGGGCTTGGTGAAATAGCCTGTTTTCTGCCGTTCCTCCGCCTAGATTTGGTGGTTTTAGTTCTCTTCGTGAAGATTTTTTAAAAACCTTAATATGTTGTACCACCAGTTCCTCCACATAGGTTCGGTGTTTTTTAGTTCTTTTGTGAAACTTTTTAATAGACTGGTTGTAATTTGGTTGCTCGTGGATGCACCTTTTTTGTAAGTGCTAACCGATGTTCGTTTGGAAAACGAACGTAGACTTGTAAGTTTCTTGGTTGTAAATGGGAATATTTTTGTTTCATTGATGTTATGAATATCCTTGTGCTTCAGATTTATTTTTGTTTGTTTTTTGCTAAGTATAGACATGTTATGTAAATACTAAGGGCTTAAAATCCCTTGTTCATATTATTGAGGCTAATCATGCGTCCATGATTTTTAAGCCTCGGTATAAATTATGTTTTAAGTGTTTTGGGATTATTTGTCCTTGACTACTTATAACATTCGAAGTAAAACGTTCATTTTTCAAGTGTTTAAATTAAAAGGTGCTACGTAGTCTTTGTTCCGGGGTATCTCTTAAGCTCGGTATTTGTCATTTGAGCTTGTACGATAAAGAAGTCCAGATAAAAGGGCCTTCGACACCCCCATGCCCTAATTCTTGTCCCCCTTCTAATGCCGGAGTATTTTTGTTCCGTGCACCGAAGCTTGCATGTCGTTTTCAACATACGTATAAACATTTATAGTTTTGAATATAGCAAGGAATGATTTTTTAAGGATCAACTCATGTTTTATTAAATGAGGTATGCTGCGTCTCATTCTAAACAAAATATATTATGTGGAGAATTCTCATTCCGCAGTACAAAAAAACAGAAAATGTGGGGAATTCACGTCCCACTCTTACATTTGAAATTAAAAAAATACTAACTTATGAATTAATTGACATCGAAGTAGAGGTCCCAGGAAAGTCTTTCGGTATAAGCTACCATCTAATACTTGGTGTTGTGGGTGAAAATCCTCAGGATGATTTTACCTCACATCCCTAATGTGCCATCCCTAGGATGCTGAAGGACTTGACTAACTTCAGGATGTGACCGTATTTCAGCATGTGCACATCCTGAGAATGAGCTAACGAGTTGATTCTCCTATGTATGATTGCAGGTACAAATAAGTTATAATATGGATTTACATGCTTAGTAACATCTATATTACCATCCTCAATTAAAGAAGTCAAGGATAGAGATACAACTCGTGGTCAAGATGGAAGACATAGTCAAAACTGTAACCGATATACATTTAATATCGGCGATAAACAAGGAAACAGCTGGATCATTGACTAACTAAGGAGAAACCGTTAACCAACGACTACTTTCTGTTGAAAAACTCTAACGTTCACCTGGAGCAGCTGTTACACAACATTTAAGAACCTTACATACACATTGCTCACGCTATAGCTACCCACATACACTTAGTTGATCACAAAACACTTGCACAATCATTGTAATCATAGTACACTCGTCCACATACTCACCCAAAGTTATATCTTTTTACCATTTTAATATTAACAAACAAGGCAGGGGCCTAGACTCCTACCGAGGTTTTATGCCGGCGATCTACAACTGATCAAGGGCTTTCCTCATAGATCGTGTGTTGTTCTTCTTTATTACTTTATTTGTTCATTCTTAGCAGTTCCATCCTGAGGATATACCTATCCATCCAGAGGATATAACTGTCCATCCCGAAACTAACCTAAGCCATCCCGATCATAGTTGTTATATTTTTGCTTATTGAACATCCTGATACATCATCTTAAGAATATTACTGATTTACAAACATATTTCTACACATTTAGCACTCTACCTCACATAAACTAATTTGGAATACAAAGTTATTTTTACTAGATATTTTTTTACAAAAACAATTTGGCGCCCACCGTAAGGCAAGTGGTGTTATTTTAACAAAAAAAAACTTTGTTAAAACTCTCTTTTATTTAATTCTTATTTACAAAAGTTGACAACTATGGCTTCTTCACAAAAATCTGTTTCAACATCCATGCCATCTACAACCTCTGTCAGAAACACTGCCTTACCACCTCCACCTGCACTTCCAAGAAGTTCCACTTCCCAAATCCCACCTAGACCATGTGGATCTACTCCTCCTGTGTTTCGTATCGAATGATGAATTACTTTCTATGTTTGCACTAATGAAAGATTCGATACATCAACAACAAGACACAAACTGGATGTTGATAAGAGAAATACAAGCTCTTAAATCATCCTCAAGAAGGCCAAGTGAAGACATGGGGACACCATTGCGGCCCAGGGCGTTAGATTTTGATTCTAGCGTCTCTGGAGGGGTGCATCAAGTAGATTTCATCCCCAAGAGTTCTGGATTCTCTGCCCCAGAAACGATTACTGCTCCCAGGATGGCAGCCACCAGGGATACAGGATATACGCATGTGCCCTCCCAAGGATATAACACTAACGGTAACAATTTAAGTTCTAGTACTTTTACTGCTAATGATGTTGCTTCTTTGCAGGATATAGGAATAAATCCTCAGCTAGCAAGGGAGGTTCAGAAGATCAAGGATATGGTATCGAGTGTTCCAGGGATAGTACAGCCCATCCCTGAAGTATCCTCGGCATGCCATAGAGTGTCAAGATTTGCATCTCCCATATGTGATGCAGAGATTCCAAAACTATTTCAAACTCCAAGCATGAAGCTCTATGATGGATCTACAGATCCTGAGGAGCATGTGGCTCAGTATAGGGAAAGGATGGAAATAAATCCAATCCCTGCCAATCTGAAAGAAGCACGTTTACGCAAGGGATTTGGTTCAACTCTCACCGGTCCAGCCTTGAAATGGCTCCTAAGTGTTCCACCCTATTCTATTACTTCTTTTGCACATTTAATTAACATGTTCAATAATCAGTTTTCTTGTAGTCGAACATTCGAACGTTTGACAAGTGATCTATACAGGGTGACTCAACCACAGGGAGAATCATTAAGGGAGTACATTACTAGGTTTGGAAAGGAAGCACTTGACATCCCGAACCTGGATGTCACTACAGCAGTACAGGCATTCAAGATGGGGTTGCAGAGAGATTCACCATTCTATCAGGAATTGATGATGAATCCATGCAGGAACCTAGATGAAGTCAGGAACAGAGCCTTAAGATTCATCCGACTTGAGGATGATAAGAAGATACAAGAGAGGATAGAATCATCCTCAAAATATAACCATCCCAATCGAAAATCCACTCCCACATACGAACTATATAAGCATAAACCGTATGCTAGGCCTGATAATAAGAAGGTCAATGTGGTAGAGGATGACGATGAGGATGACTGCCCTAAATTGTCAGACTATTGTTTTTCTATGGATTTTGGCCATATCACTGAAGATTGCATTGCACTAAGAAAGGAGATAGCATATCTCTTAAGCAAGGGTCACCTCAAGGATCTCCTGGGCAAAAAGCAATCAAGATCTCAGGATGGCACAAACATCCCGGAAAGAGCAGCATCCCCACCTAAGGATGCTGGTATCATTAACTTCATTTCAGGAGGATCAGACATTTGTGGAACCTCATACTCAGCTGCCAAAAGACATGCGAGGGAAACAAAGTCTGAAAAAGGAGAAAGACCAACAAAGACGACCATCCTGACTACTTCTAAAGTGATCAGCTTCGAGGAAGAGGACCGAGAAAACATTCTTGATCCTCATTATGACGGTTTGGTTATTACTTTATATATTGCTAACCACTTTGTTCGCAGGATTCTTGTAGATGGAGGAAGTTCAGTAAACATCATCCAGCTTGAGGCCCTCAAGAGGATGAACATCCCGGAATCGTAGATAGTTTCCAGGTCATCAGTTTTGGTGGGCTTCAGTGGAGAAACTAAGAGCACAGTGGGTGACATCAAGCTACCAATATATGTAGAAGGGGTGAACTCTATCCAGAGACTTTGTGTGATAGATTCCCTATCCTGCTACAATGTCATCCTGGGGAGACCCTGGATACATGATATGAAGGCAGTGCCTTCAACATATCATCAATGTGTGAAACTACCCACACCTTGGGGAGTTGTGAAGGTCAACAGCGATCAACAAGAAACTAAGGATTGCTACACGACATCAATGAAGGCCTCATCCCGTCAAGCATAGCAATTACAGCAGGATGCATAGTGCCATCCTCGGGATCTCAAAGAAAATATTGGGGACGCGATGGATGTCTACATTGATGACATGGTAGTAAAATCCAAGAAAGCAGAAGATCATCTTCGGGATCTCAAAGAAGCTTTTGACATCCTGGATGCTTACAACATGAAGTTAAACCCAACAAAGTGCCATTTTGGAGTTGGAGCTGGGAAGTTTCTTGGATATTTGGTAACAAAAAGAGGGATAGAAGCCATCCCTGAAAAAATAAAGGCCATCCTTGATCTCAAATCCCCAAGAAATATTAAGGATGTGCAAAGGTTGACTGGCAGGACAGCAGCCCTGAATAGATTCATCTCGAAATCCTCAGAGAAATGTAAAGAGTTCTATGACATCCTGAAAAGGAATAACAAATTCGACTGGGGACAGAGGCATGAAGAAGCATTAAAGAAGCTCAAAGATTATCTTGCAGCAGCTCCATTGTTGATGAAACCTGAGGATGGAGAACCTCTCAAGCTATATCTTGCAATTTCCGGGAATGCAATAAGTGTTGTATTGGTAAAGGACTTCGAAGGGCAACAACATCCTGTCTATTATGTAAGTAAAACCCTCCTAGATGCTGAAACCAGGTATTCACATCTCGAAAAAACTTATTTTGGCTTTGATAATGGCTTCTACTAAGTTAAGGCATTATTTTGAAACACACAAAATATATGTTCAAACTAACTATCCCATTAAAAATGTATTAAGAAAACCTGAAATGTCTGGAAGAATGGAAAAATGGTCAGTTAAATTAAGGGCCTTTGACTTAGAGTATGAGCCTAAAAATGCAATCAAGTCACAGGCCCTAGCAGACTTTGTGGCTGATTTCAGTAGTGACATCCTGAGTGAAGTAGAGTATGAAGTTCAACAACTAAATGAAAATTTAGAAAAATGGACTCTATACACTAATGGTGCTTCGAATGCAAGAGGCACAGGTCTAGGAATACTACTAAAATCGCCATAAGGGGACAAGATACCCCATGCCATTAGATGTGCATTTCAAACAACCATTAATGAAGCTGAATATGAAGCTCTCATTGCTGGTTTACAACTTGCTAGAGATTTACATATTGTTAAAATTGAAGTCTTTGTTGATTCTTTGTTGATTACTAACCATTTCAATGGATCTTGAAATCGTTAAAAATTTAGCTACTTCTTTTGTAGAATTTTCACTAACACAGGTACCTAGGGAAGAAAATGCTGAAGCTGACGCCCTAGCAAATCTGGGATCCTCCTTTAATCTACCAGAAGGATCCAAGATTCCCATCATTCACATCTTGAAACCGGCGATTGAAGAGTGGCATCCTGAGGATGGCCAGGCACATCCTGAGGATAAAACAGACCATCCTGAAGATATCACTGTTTTGGCCACTCAGAAACAAGACGACTCATCATGGATGACTCCCATAATCAAATATTTACAAGAAGATGTCATTCCTGATGAAGAAAATCCAAAGGCTTTCAGGATAAAGGTATCTAAATTTACAATTATAGACAATATTTTGTATAGAAAGTCTCTTGCAGGACCATATTTGAGATGTCTCAACAAGGATGAAGTAAACGAAGTACTCAAAGACATCCACAAAGGAGATTGTGGAAATCATACAGGAGGAAGATCTCTCTACTCAAAGACTCTGAGGACGGGATACTATTGGCCTACTATGAAGAAGGATGCCATGATGTATTCCCAAAAGTGTGATGCATGCCAAAGACATAGCAACATACTTCACCAGCCTGTTGAACCACTACATCCTATTGTTTCACCATGGCCCTTCATGAAATGGGGAATGGATATAGTAGTAAAGCTACCCAAAGCTCCTGAAGGAAAGGTATTCATGCTAGTGATGACAAATTACTTCTTGAAATGGATTATAGCTGAAGCATTTGTGCAAGTTAGAGATAAAGCGGTGGTCTCATTCATCAAAAGAAACCTCCTGACACGATTTGGAGTACCATCTGAAATCATTTGTGACAATGGTTCTCAATTCATTAGCAAAAGAACAAATGACTTTTGTCAGACTTAGGGGATCAAGATGGTAACTTCAACACCAGTCCATCCTCAAGCTAATGGACAAGCGGAATCCTCAAACAAAATTATCGTCAACAACTTGAAGAAGAAGCTTGGGGAAAAGAAAGGAAAATGGGCAGAAGAACTTCCATTTGCACTTTGGGCTGATAGGACTACTTCGAAGAATGCTACTGGTCAGACACCTTTCTCTTTGGTCTTTGGAACATAAGCAATGCTTCCAACAGAGATGGTCATGCCTACAGCAAGGAAGCATCTTCAGGATGCAACTACTAATTCTGAAGCATTACTAAAAGACTTGGAAATTGTGGATGAACTCAGGGATGCCGCTAAATTAAGAATGGCAGCATATCAACAAAGGATTGCTAAAGCTTACAACAAGAACATCAGGATAAGAAGATTTCAAGTGGGGTACTTGGTATTGAGAAAAGCCTTCCAAAAATACAACAAAACCAAGCGATGGTAAGCTAGATCCCAAGTGGGAAGGTCCATACTTAATCGATTCTGAAGCAGGAAAAGGAGCATATTAGCTGTCAACAATGGAAGGAGAGATTCTACCAAGAGCTTGGAATGCTATACACTTGAAATACTACCATGTTTAAGGATGCATGTGAGAAACCATGATCCGAAACACAGGTGGGATAAAGGTGAAGGCTGATAGAGATGAATCATCTCCATATGTAAGTACTTATCCTTGATTTATTTCGATCGATTATATTTTCACTAAACATGGTCTAGAAATAGTCCATCCTGAGAATTTTGCAGTACCATCCTGAAGATGGAATGCTTAGAAGACTAGGGGGCTGACCACCCTCTCCTCCGTTAAGGTATCCGACACCTTCCTAAGGTTTAAAGGTTTTCACCTTTCACATTGGGTTAGCAACCCTTGCCTAGAGCGCACGATGCCCATGTATATTCTCGAGATGGTGGGACCAGTCCATGTAAAAGTGGCTGACAATTTCATTATCTTTGAGATATACGATGGAGATCTTAAGGTTTAGACATTTTTCAATGTCTCTAATGGTTAGACGTTTTTCAACGTCTCTTTGGGCCTTGTCGCCAGTTATTCCTAAGGGCCTTGTTGCCAGTTATTACTAAATGCCTTGTCGCCAGTTATTCCTAAGATATTACATATTGGTCTTGTCACCAGGATTATTTCAAAAGGGTTTTGATCCCAGTTTAACCAAAGGCCTAAGTTGCCAGTATAATAACAAAGCCTTCCTTTACAGGATATTATTAAGATTCAATTCTTCCTAAGGATTATAGACTTGAAGTCTATGCTGAAGATATTACACTAGGGACATCCTCAGGATGCAACACCATCCCAAGAATGAAGAAACTGGGGACATGCTCAGGATAATGAAGACCATCCTGACGATGAAAGGGACTTACGAAGAATATGACAAAATCAGGAAAATTGCTCAACAAAGAAGATACAAAAGGTATTATTTTTTATCATTCTTTTATAACACTAAGTGTTAGCTAATGTTTGCAGAATATCGAAGAACACAAAGTTGATAGCGTCGAAAAGTTGTTATCATATTATTTATGCATCATGATCAAAGTTTGATGTCAACCCCTGGCTTCATCCAAAACCAGGATCCATCCACCAGGGGTCAACATCTATGGTCAGGGTCAAATAAAAGATTCGGGGCTTCGTCTTGAAACCAAGATCCCTCCACCCCAAACCTTATAATATCCTAGATTACTACATGCCAAAATAAATTGTCTAAAATTGTTCTACCAACCACTACCACAAAAGTTCAAATAAAAAGTGGGATCCAGCCTAGTCAATACACCCTTCATCGCCCACTGGAAGTTCCTTCACCACCTCGTCAATCTTGGCTTTAGCTGCTTTAGCTTCCGCATCCTCAGGATCTTCGGCCACATCCTCGAGATGAGCAACAGGAACAGGATCATAAACCACCTCTTTTCCACCCAGACTCTTGATTTTCTCCTTCCAAGCTTCAACATTCCATGTACTTTGATCAAAACCTGGATCTTTGGCCTGGAGAGCCATCTTCACCCTAGCCTAAAAGACAGCAATACTAGCAGACTTGATGAGCCCATTCCTATTATCCTGTGCCTCCTTCTCCTGATCTAGTATGGCTTCAGCATGCTCAGCCTTCACCCTCTTCAACTCTGTTTCAGTCTCTACCAGTTTGCTCTCAAGATATTAGCCTTTATCATGAGAAATCTTCTGAACATCTTCGAGCTTGGTCTGTGCCTCATGAAGTTCATGAACAACAATATCCAGAGACTTGGACAGATGCTCATGGCCCTAACAAGGAAAAGAAAAGGTAAGTGTTCTTAAATTTTTCTTATTAATATAACAGTAATATTTTCAAGATAAGATCATACCTGGAGAGTGAATTGGGAAACCTTGCTCAGAATCTCTTGACAACTCAAACCCTCGAAAGGAATGACTTCCTGAGCAATGATAGCAGCGGTATTCCCCTTCCTTTTCTTTGAAGCAGCAGCAACCCTAGATTTAGAAGGGTTAGTAAGAGGGTAGTCATCTTGGAGCTTGAGGGAGAAGGAGAGGCAATTTTGACAGCCTTAACATCCATGCTGTCAATGTCATTTAGATCAAACGAAGCAGCTTTCTTGGCTGAGGCTAATATAAAAACAGAGTTAGCGAATAAAATAATAAACATTCTCGGGATGCAACATGACATGCTCACCAGACATCTTAGAAGCTTGGATGATGGTATGACTATCTTTAACCCCAAAAGTTCTTTCTGATTCAGGTAACTTGAAAATAACTTCACAACGGAAAGAAGCCTCGTTTAAAGGAGTAGCAAACTTGGCAAGGGAAGCACCTGTCAAACCAAAAAATTTTAAAAATGTTAGCATCTTCGGGATGTAACCAAAAAAGAAAAGTTTTTCATAAAACCATTAAGAATAATTTTACCACTCTTTAACCAATAAAGAGGGATCTCATCCCCTTAGGGAATAGAACTCCTCTTAATAAAGAAAAACTTGGTTTTCCATTTTTTCTCTGATTTTATCACATTAAAGAGAAAGGGTGGATCCTTCTCTATAACTTGAAGGATATAACGGTGGGAACCGTGTGTCCTAAATTTATAGATATGAGCCAGGTCTCCCGCTTCCAGATGGACACCATGATCCTCAACAAGCTTACTGCACACCATCAGAATCTTCCACAGTTCAGGCATGGCTTGAGAATAAGCCATCCCAGTCATATCAAAGAAATCTTTGATAAACGTGGGAAAGGGAGACCTCAACCCTAGAAAGTATGGTAAGTACAAGATGCAGACCCAGATAGAAGATGCATAGTCTGATCTTGCAAGGGGATCGTAAGGACGAAACTCTACAGAACTTGGGAAGGTTTTCGAGTCTTTTAGGGCTCGAATCTCTTGTCGTCAAAAGAACAGATCTCCTATTCAGGATGACTCAAGAGGTTTTGGGGAACGAAATCACTAGAGGTTCCCACATTCCCAGAAGTTCTTGTGGATCTTTTTGCCATCTTCGGAATATTATTAATTTTTTGCAGGTATGAAGAGGAAAGTAGAAGAAAGAAGAAAGAAAATTACCTTCTTAAAAAATCAGATGTGATTATAAAGAAAGGGATAAGCTCTAGATATAGGATGTAGAAGATGATGCTTGTAACGGTCATCACGTAATTATCACCTAGAAAGTAGCCGTTGTCATGTTGACAAGACATCCCATCAGTCATCAGAAGAGATATTTAGATCAAAAAATATTTTTCCCTCAAAAGATATTAACGGTAACATATTTTTGGGGACAATTGTTGTGGGTGAAAATCCTCAGGATGATTTTACGTCACATCCCTAATGTGCCATCCCCAGGATGCTGAAGGACTTGACTAACTTCAGGATGTGACAGTATTTCAGCATGTGCACATCCTGAGAATGAGCTAACGAGTTGATTCTCCTATGTATGATTGCAGGTACAAATAAGTTATAATATGGATTTACATGCTTGGTAACATCTATATTATCACCCTCAATTAAAGAAGTCAAGGATAGAGATACAACTCGTGGTCAAGATGGAAGACATAGTCAAAACTGTAACCGATATACATTTAATATCAGCGATAAACAAGGAAACAGCTGGATCATTGACTAACTAAGGAGAAATCGTTAACCAACGACTACTTTCTGTTGAAGAACTCTAGCGTTCACCTGGAGCAGCTGTTACACAACATTGAAGAACCTTAACTACTTAGCGGATCTCATGGGATTCTTTAGTTATTCTCATATACTATATAAGTGGGGGTATTGGACGAGTATAGGACACTTACATACACATTGCTCACGCTATAGCTACACACATACACTTAGCTGATCACAAAACACTTGCACAATCATTGTAATCATAGTACACTCATCCACATACTCATCCAAAGTTGTATCTTTTTACCATTTTAATATGAACAAAAAAGGCAGGGGCCTAGACTCCTTTTGAGGTTTTATGCCGGCAATCTACAACTGATCAAGGGCTTTCCTCGTAGATCGTGTGTTGTTCTTCGTGCTTATTACTTTATTTGTTCATTCTTAGCAGTTCCATCCTGAGGATATAACTGTCCATCCTGAGGATATAACTGTCCATCTCGAAACTAACCTAAGCCATCCCGATCATAGTTATATTTTTGCTTATTGAATATCCTGATACATCATCTTAAGAATATTATTGATTTACAAACATATTTCTACACATTTAGCACTGTACCTCACATAAACTAATTTGGAATACAAAGTTATTTTTACTAGATAATTTTTGACCAAAACACTTGGTATTGAAGAGATTTGACCTTGATCTTTCGTGCCTATGACTTATCTGCAGGCAATGTGTCATTCATGATGTAGTTCAAGATTGGGGTCATCCAGGAGTCTGGAGTCCCATGCACCATGCACACTTCGGTTTCAGATGTGGATGGTGTGTTTAAGACTTTGAGCTTCACCTCCTGGGAGATGTGATCTGGTGTGTTGGCTACAAGCTTACTCAAGGCATCGGCTTGTTTGTTTGTTGACCCAGGCACATGCTTTACTTCACATTTGTCAAATTCTATGATCAAGCTTTTTGCTTGTGAAAAATAAGAAAGATGTTAGAAGACACGTCTCAAGATAGGAGCTGAAGAACTTGGAGTGAGGTCAAGGTTCGAACCTTTTGTAGGTATTGAACCATATTTGCCTCTTTTGCTGAATTTGAACTCCCCACTGATATGTCGTGCCACCAACATTGAATCCACATGTGCCACTACCTGTTAGGAAATATGGCACCTTGGTGTTTAGATTACTATATTTCTAAGTATCTAAGGAGATTATTGTTATTTTCACAAAGGTTTATACCTTTCGGACTCCGACCTTTTTTGTCGGTCGGAGTCCAGCCAAGAAGGCTTCATACTCAGCCTCGTTATTAGAGCTTTTGAAATTCAAGCGGATTGAATACACAAGTTCTTGTCCGTCTGAGTTTTCAGAACTATACCAGCTCCAGATCCCTCAGAGCCTGAGGCCCCATTGGTGAAAATGCCCCATTCATTTGGTTCCAAAGGCACAACTGTGCCAGCTTGTTTCATTGCTAGTTCTGTGAGAAAATCAGCCACCACTTGTCCTTTGACCGAACATCTTGTTTTGTATGTTATATCAAAGGCTCCGAGTTCGATTGCCCATATGGCCAATCTGCCCAAAACCTCTGGTTTTCTTAGCACACTCAGTATCGACTGATCTATTTGAACTTCAATTTCAAAGGTTGAAAGTACCGCCTTAACCTCCTCGAGGCATCTACTAAAGAGAATGCCAGCTTCTCCAAGGCAGGGTACCGTGTCTCATAGTCACGTAAGGCGCGGCTGACATAGAAGATAGGAACTTGTGCTTTCGATCTTGTTACCATGAGGACTAAACTGATAGACGCCTCCGAGGCCGAAAGATATATGGTGAGAGTTTCGCCTGGCTCTGGTGCAGTTAAGGTTGGTAGTTCTACCAAGCATTTCTTTAAGTCGTTGAAAGCTATGTCAGCTTCGGTGGTCCAGTGAAACTCTTTCATGCTTAAATACTTCTTGAGGACAGTCATAAATGGTAACGCTCATTCGGCCGCTTTTGACAAAAATCTGTGTAGTGCAACCAGCCGTCCGTTAAGGGTTTGAACTTCTTTTAAATTGGATGGAGGTTGCATGGTGAGTACTGCTTTGACCTTTTCTGGGTTTAGCAGTATCCCATCATTAGACATTAAAAAACCAAGGAATTTTCCCTCTTCTAATCCGAAAGAACATTTTTTCGGATTTAGCTTCATGTTTATTTCTCGAAGCTTGTCAAAAGTTTCAGCTATGTCCTTCAGCAAAGCTTCTTCGGTTAAACTTTTTATTACTACGTCATCCACGTACACTTCTAGATTTCTTCCAACTTGATTCTTGAAGGCACGATCCATCGCTCTTTGATAAATTGCTCCGGCATTTTTTAATCCAAATGGCATTTTCTTGAAACAATACAACCCCTGATTTGTGAAGAAGGTTGTTTTATCCTCATCGGACTCAGCCATTTGAATTTGATGATACCATTTGTATGCATCTTAAAAACATTTTAATTTGAAATTAACCACGGCATCGAACTTTAAATCAATCCCCGGCAGAGGATAACAATCTTTGGGGCATGCATCATTTAGATATTTGAAATCAATGCACATTCTCCAGGACCCATCATGCTTCCGAACCATAACGGGGTTTGATACCCATGTGTGGTATGCAACTTCTCTGATAATATCCGCGTCTAGCAAGACTTTTACGTCATGGGCGATAGCTTTTATTTTATCTAGAGCCATGCTCCTCTTCTTTTGTGCTACTGGTTTTCTATCAGGTCGAAAGTTGAGTTTGTGTTCATCCAAAGATCTAGGTACCCCCATCATATCTGATTGTTGCTAGGCAAACACATCTAAAGATGTGGACAACAGCCTCCAATGGGAACTTTTGACATCTTCTAGCAACTGAGCACCTACGGTAATCTTCTGTTCTGGGAACGTAGGATGAATGGACCATTCTTCTGTTGCTTTAAGTTTGGATCCTGTCTTGCCGGGAAGAGGCTGTCCCAAGGACTGCCGAACCTCTGCCACACAAAGATCGGATTCGGTGCATAGTGTAGCAACACCTGTTTCGATAGGTGTTGGGTTATATTGAGACCACAGTTACCAGAATAGAGTCTTTTGAATGATTATTGTATAGCTTTAAAGTTAAAGGACCTAGAATGTAATTATAGCATAGTTTTGGTGAACTAACCCTAATCTGCGCACTTATGTGCACGGGCTCTGCGCACTTAAGCTAAGTGCGCAGGCCCAATCAGCTGGTTATATAAAGCTGATATGTGTGCAGGATTGGGGTTAGGGTTTTTGGAGTTTATCTTTGTAGCACACTTTGCATAGGTGCGTACTTATTAGTATTCCAAGGTTATTCATCTTCAAATCAGATATGGAATCATCATATTATTCATTGTGTGTGTCGGGTCTTTCAATATTCATCTAGTTTTCTTTGTTTCTTGGATTAATCACTTGAAACACCTAACTAATAGGTGTTTCTAAGTGATAACAATCTATTGCATTCAACAAGATCTAGTATTTTGGGACTACAATTTGGTATCAGAGCCATTGTGCTCTAGATTGTATCTACTTTAAGATACCAAAACCCTCATCTTGTTAAGCTTTTATTATCAAGATTATTTTCTTTGTAAACTTTAAAATTTAGGTGTTTTTCTCATATTTTGGTTTCAAATTTTGTGAAAATCGTGTTTCTAAATGTTTAAAGTATATTATTTTGATCAGAAAATGGTTTGGAAAGGATTCAGCTGAATTTCATGTTTGTTACAGCTCGTATCTGCGCACTTGTTTCATATATCCTGCGCACATAACTCATAAGCTGAGCACTTGTTTCTTAGTTTGAGTACTTGGATTAAATTTTGCACACTTGTCATTTTGTACGCATCTAGGGTTTCTGCGCACTTATTGCTTTGTAAATTTTGGTTTCTGCGTACTAGTCATTTTGAATTTGGATTCTGCGCACTTCTTCATTTAAACTGATCTCTGCGTACTTATTCATCTAAGTTAATCTCTGCGCACTTACAGCATCTCATTGTCTTGAGTACTTATCTAGGGTTTCTGCATACTTAAACAGAAATCTTGGATTTGTGCGCACTTACTGAAGGTGTAGTGTTGAGTACTTGGCTAGGGTTTCTGCGAACTTAAAATCTTAAACGAGAGTTTAAGTGAGTCTGCGCACTTAATTTAGTGCGCAGGCTGATCAGTAAACACTGAGCACTTATAATGCCCAAATGTTGACTGATCTGCGAACTTATAGCCACACGTATACTTCCAAGCTGCACACTTAACTAAGACTACAACTTGACAAGGCTGTTTATATTCTTACAGGTTGCTGCATACTGATCCAGACTGCTGTGAACTTAAGTGTGAACTTAATTGCGCACTTAACTGCGAACTTGCTGTGTACTTACGGACTTGGACAATCTTTTGGACTGATAATTAAAATCTGTTAAACCACGTTTCTAAAATTCATCTAAAACATGGCTGGTAACAATAATCAATCAACTGTTAACCCTATCACACAACAAGATCTTGAAACCGGAACTACTACAAGAGTACCTAAGTTAAAAGGTGCTGAAGATTACGGGACATGGAAAAACCGAATGAGGTCATTCTTTTACGTGACAGACTTCACCCAATGGAACTCTATCCAGTTGGGCCCACACATTCCCATGAGAACCACTGCCACTGGAGAAGAATTCAACCCTGATCCAACAACCTATACCGATGTTGACAAACAATTACTTCAAAGAGATCATAAGGCTTATGGTGCTCTAACCATGGCCCTATCTAATGATGTTTACAACATGTTTGAAGAGTATGGAACGGCACATGATCTGTGGTTTGCATTGAATGAATACTACGAAGGCAATGAAGAGATGCGCCAATACAAGCAAGACATGGTGCAAAAAGAATATGATATGTTCGGTAGCATTCGTGGGGAAAGTCTGAGCTCGCACATTGATAGGTTTATGAGCATGTTAACAAAGATGAAGAAGGCTGGAATTCCTGTGAACAACAGAAATTCTATCAAGAAGCTGCTGGATTCATTACCAAAAGAATGGAGCATCCAATGCATGCTAATCAGAAAAGAATATCTTGATGCCCAGTCTACATTGGCTGATCTCATCAACACATTGAAGTCGTTTGAGATGGACATTACAAAAAGGGAGATGAATCAGACCAATCCAAAGGCAGTTCCTATCACTGCAATGAAGAACTTAGCGTTAATGACTCCAGTGGGGAACATGGGTTCAAGCTCATCTCACGTGTATGCTGATGGAACAATTGGTGGTAGTTCAAGTTCAGGAAAAGCTGTCCCATACTCTCAACCCAGTATCACTAACCCTCAGACGTCAACTCTCAATCCTCAACAGACAAAGCTGGCAACTGAACACGTTGAACTTTTCAATGCTTTCATGACCAGCTTTGAAGCATTAAAGACTGGTGATCTAAAAGGTGATATGATGAGCCCTGAGGACATGTATCAAGTTGATCCAGACGATATGGAGGAAATGGATCTGAAATGGCAGATGGCCATGATCACTTTGAGGGTGAAGAGGTTTCAAGATAGAACCGGTAGAAGAGTCGGCATGGGGAAAGCTGGGTTTGACAAATCTAAGATCAGGTGTTATAACTGCAAAATTCTCGGACATTTCAAGTATGAATGTCCAACTCTGAATCAAGTTGAAGCCAAACCAGCAAAGAGAGTGGTGGCAATTACAGAAGGAGGAGAAGTTAACCAGCAGAAGGCGCTTGTGGTTCAGGATTTTGATTGGGGAGAAGAAGTCGCTGTGGCAGAAGCTGAAGTTAATAAAGCACTGATGGCAAAAATCTGCACAAAGTCACCTCTCGGTGTGAGCTCTCTGGAGGGGTCCTCAGCTGAAATGCCAAAAAGAGAAGAGATGGAGAAGGCCGGTTTAAAAGGCGTGTTGAGTGTGGAGAAAGGGAAGGAGACTGCTGCTGAGGAAGCCTTTGTAGCTGAAAAGACTTCCACAAGCAAGGACGATCAGCAATCACAGAGCATGAAGAAGAAAGCTGAAGAGAGAGACCTGGTAAGTATTCCTCTCGAAATTAAATCAAAGCTGTGCTCACCAAGGTGTGTTACAGCCGTTGCTTACTGTTTGTCCCACAATAGGAGAATTTTAAGAGAAATGGATGACATACGAAAAATCAATACTGAAATGAAAGAAAATGAGTTAGCCTATCAGCGAAAGTTAAATGCAACAATTGCTGAAATGCACACTCTAAAAGAATTTGTTCTCAGAAAAGATTTTTTAATAAATGACTTAACTGAAAAACTAGAGAAATCTAGAAATGAAACCAATCATCTCCAAATTGTTGTGGACAAATGGAACGTAAGCAAGCATGCTCATACTGATATCCTTGATTGTTCAAGGAAATCCTTTGTCAAAGATGGAATTGGGTATAAGGATAAAAAGGGAATTGTAAAATCTCTGTTTTTACCCTTGAGCAAAAGTGAATATATACCCATTCCAAAACCACATCCAAAAAATGATCTTTTTGAAAAAGAATGTGTCACATCTGAGTCACACTCTAATATGAGTAAAAGTAGTGCAGATATGACCCAACAGGATCATGTGGACGATGATGACAGTTGTGGTGGTCAAACAATGGGGTTAGGTCACCCAGGTGCCAATTACTCCACAGTGAATTGGTTCATCTGGAACCATGATAAGTCAAACATTTCTTTGAATTCGGATGACTGTAATAACTTAACTAATTTGGATGACTGTAATAGTTTATCTAGGATGGATAACTGTAATAGTTTATCTAGGCCGGATGACTGTATTACTTTAACCTCTAAACTTGATTTAAAGGGTGTTGTGGACCCAAATGATAGGATGAATCCTATCAAACGATCGGATGTTTGTGTTGAAAATGTTATGCCTGTTTGTGTTGATCTTAATGATGCATTCTGTGATAATGAAAATGTATATAGACCATCTCCATTTGTTCCAGAACTAAAAAGAAACAGGTTTGGGAAATTTCTTACTGAAGAAATTCCAGAATTTACACCATCATCAACAGATGTGTCATGTTCTGAAGAGTCACAAAGTGAAACAGATAACACAATTTCTGAAGAATCACAAAGTGATACAGAAAGTGATATCAGCGAGCCAGAATGCAACACAAACGAAGAATCAAGCAACAACAACAGTGATGAAGCATGTTCAACAGACAGCCTCAATTCAAGCAACAACAAAAGAAGAACATCACAACCATCATCATCCAGATCTTCTTCAAAGATCAAACCTAAACACTCTAAATGTTTTAGATGTGGAAATGAAGGACATGTGGTTAAAAAGTGTCATTTGCAACCCAAACCACAAACTGATACCAATAACCAAAAACCTTTTGCAGTTCAAATTAAAGATCTTCAAGAAACCATAAAAAGTTTTGTTAAGGTCACAAAAAATTGGAAAAGGCAAGAGTTTATGTCGGGGGAAAATCACGACAAATTAAAACTAAAACAGACCTGGATTCCAAAAGTTACTTAAAGTGTGGTCTGAGTCGTGTTTGTACATAGTGTCTCATATATTTATCTGTATATTTCTGTTGTCTTATGTATTTTTCAGAATAAACTACAGAAGTGGTTGATTGCCCTGATGAGATATCTATGGCACGTTGATAGCGGGGCATCAAGGCACATGACGGGACTGAAAGAACTCCTGAAAAACTATCGATTCATTGATGGAGAGTTTGTTGCTTTTGCCGGCAATGAGAAGGGTGGAAAGATAGTCGGGATAGGGGACGTGATTTCTGATGCCTTGACTTTAGAAGATGTGAACTACGTTCCAGAATTGTGTTACAATCTGCTGAGTGTATCACAAGTCTGCGACAAAGGAATCTCAGTGTTATTTAATGACATGGAGTGCATCTTTCTAAAGCCAGGATTCATTCCTCCTACCAACATGATTATGCTTAAAGCTCCTAGACAAAATAATACTTACGTGATAAATATGAGGGATGCAAAGTCTGAATGTCAAATGACATGCTTACTTTCTAAAGCATCCGAGTCAGAGTCACTGCTTTGGCACAGGCGATTAGGACATGTCAACTTCAAAAACATTAATAAGCTTTCAAAACTAAATCTTGTAAGAGGTCTTCCTTCTAAGGAATTCCCCTTTTCCGAAAAATGTTTAGCATGTGCCAAAGGAAAACAACACAAAAAGTCGCATAAGTCCAAAGCTGTGAATTCTATAGACTCACCTCTTCATTTATTACACATGGATCTGTTTGGTCCTATTAGTGTTAAAAGTCTAGCTAAAAAGTCTTATTGTTTGGTGATAACAGATGATTTTTCCCGATTCACATGGGTGTACTTTCTGGAATACAAAAGTGAAGTTGCTGAGATTCTGATGCTGTTTGTTCCTCTCATTGAAAACATTATAAAGACAAAAGTTAGATCAATTCGAAGCGATCACGGAACCGAATTCAAGAATCAAAGTTTCGTGACTTTCTGCAACAATAGAGGAATTCATCTTCAGTACAGTGCTACGAGAACTCCTCAACAGAATGGTGTTGCTGAAAGGAAAAATCGTACACTTATTGAGGCGGCCAGAACCATGCTTATCGACTCCAAACTGCCGATCATTTTCTGGGCTGAAGCTGTGAATACCGCCTGTTATGTTCTTAACAGAGTCTTAATCGTAAAGACGCGCGGGAAAACAGGTTATGAGTTGCTTTTTAAGAGAAAACCTTTGATTGACTACTTCAGGCCTTTTGGATGCTCATGCACGCTGCTTAACAATTTCGAGAACATAATGAAGTTCGATGCAGTTGGTGATGAGTGTTTCTTTGTTGGATACTCCTCGAGTCAAAAAGCTTATAGAGTATACAACAAACGAACCAAAATGGTTCTCGAGTCTTTTTATGTTGATTGGCAGGAATCCAACTCTACCAATACAGGAGCCGGTCCTGACTGGTTCTTTGATGTGGATGTTGTTTTCAACAATTTCAGCATCATAGATGAACAACCATCTGAAAATCAAGCAGCCGATCCTTCTCCTCTTGAGGATACTCTTTACTCTTCAGAAGACGATGCAGCACCTTTCACCACCCGCTTCTCTCCACTCGTAGCTGATCCAATTGTTCCCCTTCAGACCACAAATGGTGATGCAACTGTTGAAACCACTACATCTCCTGAAGTTACTCCAGCTTCAGAAGAAACATCTTCAGCACAACAGTCTGCAAATGATCCATCCAGTTCGTCAACTCCTACAGATCATCTTTCCAATCTGCCTTCCCATATTCAAGAAGAACCAAACATGGGATTTAAATCTTTTAAGGATCACCCTGTGGAGTACATCATTGGACCAATCTCTGAGGGTGTTCTTACTAGAAATCAGGCAGACAAACTGAATATTGCACTTTCAGCCTTCTTATCTCAGACGGTACCTTTCAATATTGAAGATGCTGTCAGAGATGCAAGTTGGGTTGAAGCCATGCAGGATGAGCTGTATCAGTTTAGAAAGCTAAAGGTTTGGGAGCTCGTGGATTTACCTGAAGGAAAGTATCCTATTGGAACAAGGTGGGTTTTTCGCAACAAAATGGATGAACGAGGTGTGGTAATTAAGAACAAGGCTCGTTTAGTCGTTCAGAGATTTCGTCAACAGGAGGGCATTGATTATGAGGAAGTGTTCGCTCCAGTTGCTAGACTTGAAGCCATTCGTATCTTCCTGGCTTACGCCTCATACAAGAACTTCAAAGTCTTTCAGATGGATGTGAAAAGTGCATTTCTGTACGGGAAGATCAAAGAAGAAGTCTATGTGTGTCAACCCCCAGGTTTTGAAGATCCCCATCATCCCAATAAGTATTACAAACTGGATAAGGCTCTCTACGGACTTCATCAAGCTCCACGAGCTTGGTATGAGACCTTATCGTCATACTTGCTGCAGAATGGGTATACAAGGGGGAAGATCGACATGACCTTATTCACCAAAGAAGTCAATAAACACTCTATCCTTGTTCAGATTTATGTTGATGATATTATCTTTGGTTCCACTGATGAAAATTTATGCAGGGAATTTGAAAGCATCATGAAGTCTCAGTTTGAAATGAGCATGATGGGAGAATTATCGTTTTTCTTAGGCTTGGAAGTACAGCAAAAAGAAGATGGAATTCTAATTCATCAAGCGAAGTATACAAGAGACATCTTGGCAAAATTCAACATGACCGACTGCAAGCCGTCCAATACTCCTTTTGCGGCCCAAACAACACTTGTACCAGATCTTCAGGGGCCTTCAGTGAATCCTCATACATATCGATCAATGATTGGCTCTCTGATGTATCTTACAGCTAGCAGACCAGATATAATGTGGGCAGTTGGATGCTGTGCGCGTTTTCAGTCCAATCCTAAGCAATCGCATGAGACTGCAGTAAAAAGAGTCTTCCGCTACCTCAAAGGAACACCTAAACTTGGTTTATGGTATCCTAAGAGCGATAACTTTGATCTCATCGCTTACTCTGATAGTGATCATGCAGGTTGTAGGATAGACAGAAAATTTGTCTCTGGTGGCTGTCAATTTCTGGGTAACTGGCTAGTGTCTTGGCAGAGCAAGAAGCAGACCACCGTGTCAATCTCTACTGCTCAGGCCGAATACACAGCTGCTTCCAGTTGTTGCTGTCAGGTGTTATGGATCCAAAATCAGCTTTTGGACTACGGTTTGAATGTCATGCATACACCTATTTTCATTGATAATGATGCATGTCGTGACATCGTGAAGAATCCAATTGACCATTCTAAAACCAAACACATTGAAATTCGGATTCACTCAATTCGCGATGCACACGACAAAGGATACATACAGGTGTTGCCTATCGATACTGCTGATCAAAAAGCAGATATCTTTACAAAAGCTTTTGATAAAACCCGTTTTCATCAGTTGGTTTCATGGCTTGAGATGATCAACTTTGAATAATAATAAAAAAAAAATTGTGTATATTTTATAAAAGAAAAATCTTCTTTTTCTTTAAAACAAGATTTTTGGGGGAGAAAGTGAACCGGTCTATTCTTATTGCAAAATTAATTCAGGAAATGATAGGAACTAATCATATCTCGTCAGCATGTGAATAGGACCCAGAGGATGTTGTGGCCTCAAGCAACGATGTGTCGGTAGATTCAGCCTGAAATCAAGTAAACTGCCACTAGGTGATTAACAATGAAGATCTACACGGAAAGCTGGATTCCCACTGTGCTTTAGGTCTTCACAAGCTGAGTCCGGTCATACATAGGTTGAGAAATTAAAAGACACAGAAAATTTTGTGCATAAGCAAATCAAAAGACACCTAAGAGTGCAAGCTACCAATGCGGGGCTAAGAAAAACAAAATTTTTGAAACTGAGCAGAAAAGACACGCAATGTTAGTGACGTGCAAACATACATAGATAGCTCACCAAACGATCAGATGATCATCTTCTCTGCTTATGGTAACATAGACCTGAAGCTCTCATCATCTGATCAAGATAATGATCATCTTCTCTGCTTATGGTAACATAGACCTGAAGCTCTCATCATTATATTTCAATAAACCTTGAGGATCGGTAGGCCAATACCTAGCACACTGTGGGGTCCATAAAATTTTCGTCAATATTACCGAAAAACATGATAAACAGTATCACTAAACACATGTTGAAAGAGAAAAGGCATGGATTTAAGTGGACAAGCATACCGACAATTGTATTTAGGCTGCAGCTATCCAACGGGAAGTTGAAACGGGTTTCGGCAGGTATGGTCAGTATGATCTTGAATGCAGAAGGTAAGATTTGGTAAAACCCCCTTTATCTAAAGGATTTGGGCCTTAATTTCAATCTTTGGGCCAAATTATGGGTATCTGCGTACTTGTTGGGGCCCTGCGCACTTAACTCAAGTGCGCAGGCCCAATAGCCCATGTATATATATACTGGTCAACAACGGTCAAAAATTTTATCATCCCAAATTTCTTTTTACAAACCCTAATCATCATTTCACCGTACATAATCATCATCATCATCGTTCATAATCATCATCATCAGCGTTCATCATCATCATCATCCTTTATCACACCAAATCACACCCTTAATCACACCTTATCAAACCTCATTGCACAGTTATTATTTCTCATCTACTGTTCAAGGTAGATCTCGTGTTTCTAATGTTTTATTGATTGAATTTACAGGGTATTATAGCAGGTTCAAGATGCATCAGTTAGTTGTTGTTGTATTTTTGGGTTTTGAATGTTTGAAGATCTGCGTACTTGACATATGAACAAGTGCGCACTTGTCTCATAGAGACTGCGCACTTGTCTCATAGTCATATAAGTGCTCAGAAACCCTAATCAGCTGCGTACATAACTGTGAACTTGAAATCTTGAACGAAGGTTCAAGTGTCTGCGTACTTGCTTAGTACGCAGACTTGACTATGTGAACTAAGGGGTTACCATGCCCGGGTGGACTCACCTGCGAACTTGTTTTGGTTTAAGTACTAACCAAGTGCTCAGTCAAGTATGTGCGAACTTAACTGAGCACTTGGCTATGAATGGACCTGCGTACTTGAACTAAACTGAGCACTTGACTATGAATGGGCCTGCGTACTTGAATTGGACTGAGTACTTGACACTCTTGAACACTTGGACTCTAAACAACACATATCATTCATATTGACTATTAAGACACTTAAACGGACTGCGAACTCAAAACCGGACCTTAATAATCTAATAACTGAAATTCAAACGTACCATTGACACCGATGACACCGATCCATCATTTTTTAATCCAATGACCGTTAAAATTTAAAAAAATACTAATAAAATCTAGGTCTAAGTTCGTTATCCGTGTAAGTTTAAGTCTAAAGTCAATTATCCGAGATCTAATTGGCGTTTCGTGCTCTTGGCTAAACAGATGGCACTTGACTGGGATCCTAGGGGCATGCACAATCAACCAATGAATCTCGATACTGAGGATGTCAACTTTAGAGATGTCGTGGCTTGGATAAGACGCAGTAAAGTCGGATTTGCTGTGCAGAACGCTGAACCAGTTTATGTCTCCCACATTGAAGACTTTTGGAGATCAGTGAGAGTCGAAACAGTATCCAGGGTCAAGCGTATCAAGGCAACTGTCAGAAACAAGCTTGTGATCATTACTGAGGACACGGTTCGAAATGTGCTAAAGCTGCAAGATCAACCTGGAACGTTCAGATCCATGGCTAAAGCTGACATTCATCAACAATTCAAGATTTTCGGGTATAAGGGTGAATTTGACAAGAGAGGCGACATAAAGAAGAGTCAGCTTACTAGAGACTGGAGACTTATCAGTCACATATTCCTGATGTCTTTGTGTCACAGAAAGGGAGGATACAAAGCATTGAGTGCTGAATGGGCGACAGCTATGATTAAGATCTGCAAGGATGAAGTGTTCAATCTGTCAGGCATGATCTTCGATTATATGGTAAGGAATGCAGATGCTGGTTCAGGGAAGTGGGCTATGTATCCGAGATTTGTTCAGATGATGATAAACACTCAGCATGAGGGTCTGCCTGTCGGTGACGAATACATATTCACCAGAGGGGCTAGATTCTTCACAGAGTGCAACACACCGGACTGGGAACCAATGCTAGAAAACATGTACGTGGCCCAGCGATATCCGGTTGTTATGGAGCTGTACAACAAAATCAAGAAGCGAAGATCAGATGCTGCAGGACCCAGACCACAATCCAGAGCTGCTCCTGCACCTGGATCATCTGAACCAACTCCTTCAGCCCAGCCGACGGCTGAAGAGATTGCCCTAAAAAAATCAAGGGGCAAAAGGGTGGTGACTGAACCAGCTCCATCAAGACCAAGCATAAAGAGAAGACCAGCTGGTTTACTGCAGGAAGGGAGAGAAACGTTGACAGCCGAACAGCTTGAAGCCGCTGAAAATGTACGAGCAGTGGCTGAATTTGAAAGGGAAGCAAGAAAGAAAAGAAGAAGAGATCAGCTGCCCGAATCTGAGATTCCACGTGTTATGACTCAAGAAGATATTGAGGGAGAAGCGATCTTAGAACAGATGTTTGGGCCTGAACCACCAAACCAACCAGGACCTTCTACTGCTGCCACTTCAGCTCCAGGGCCTTCCACTGCTACCGCATCAGCCCCCAAAGCTCCTATCCACCGATCAGCTGAACCTTCCTCATCAGCTCCTGCTGCACCTCGTCGAAAACCGGTGCATCAGGAACTATACGAGAAGCTTGTGAAGGAGGTAGGTAAAGTTGCGGCCAGGGAAATCTGCACGATGAAAAGCGATGTGCACAATAACCAGGAGCTAAGAAAGAAGGTGAAAAAGCTCAAAGTCAAGAACAAGAAAATGGAGAAAGTGATAAAGGATCAAAGATACCTGATTAAGTTTCAACATCAGGTTCAAGTGGAGATGTTTGACATGTTTCAGGAATTGAAGAAAAAGTTAACTGATGCTCCTAGCGCTACTTTTGACGAAACTTTCGATTTCGGAAAGTTTCTGGAGGCAGAAAAAGAGAAAGAAAAAGCGGCTGAGGAAAGTGAAGTGGACGAGGTGAGCGAAGATGAAATGCCAGAGCGGTTTGTGGAGATGGGAACAGATCAAGAGGTTATTTATGAGACATCAGATGGGCACAAATTGGACCCTGAAAGAGCAGCATGGTTCCCAAGAAAGCCAATTACCATTCCTGCCTTACATCAGAACATCCATCATACCAGGTCTGCTCACCGGGAAAAGATTATCTCGTGGAAGTATGATGCTGAAAAGGGACTGTTTGCTGTGAAAAGGAGAGGGGGGTAATCCAGTACTTCAAGGGTCAGAAGGAGCTGAAATCTCTTCCCCGATGGGATATCAGGGAGCTTAGCAGGGCCCCATTCCTTAATCCCTTACTTGACTCTCAGGCTGGCATGGTTGAAAACTTTATCAGGAAAGAGTGTGAGAGTGACTTCCAGATCTTTAAGCCGCAAAAGCCTAGAAGAAGAATATCAAAGACTAGAATCGATCCAGCAACGGGAAGAGGAATGATAACTGTAACAACCGGCAAAAATAAGGTAATTCCGTACAAATTAATTAATATATGATTAACGTAATTAAATGCAATTATGTGTGATTTAATTATCAAGGCCTTAGGGGATAGCAATTTCCAAATAGTGCATAGGAATGCATACGTTTAATGGTAAAGCATGATTGGATCATGTGCGAATAAGCTATCCGGTATGGACGTTGGCAATTACCCGGTAATAATTAAATAAACGAAACGAATCCCGGACACCCAGGATATAAAATAAAGGGTATTTTCATAAGATATAATGAGTTTTGGAACTCCAAAACCATAAATGAAAACGTCTTGTACAAATCTCCCGGTAACGAATAAAATGCGCGTACCGCACCCGATACGCGTATAACTCATAATTTCACCCGGCAAAGGCCTAAATAACCAATCAACGCTTAAAATAGACTATATTTAAGGGTTATTAAAGGTATATTTAATGCCCGGATAACGCGTGATTAAAACCCGAAAAATACCCGAACGACACCCGAACGACGGGGGATTAAACATAACAAACAATGGGTAAACATTTGAAGTTGTGGACCCCACCCAAACCCCTCTAAGGGCCGGCCTATAAAGGCCATAATTATACATGCAAGTGTTGTAATAATAATCTATAATCTTAATGTAAAGCATGCATACATAAGACAAGGATGTAAGATAAAGTGTGTAAGAAACACTAGTACAAAAGTAGCCCAAACCTTGTCCCCCTTGATCAAATTTTCGGCCAAAGGCCAAGTAAATCCAAGACAACACTTAAACATCATTACACTAGTGTATGCATGTGTGTGATGGGTCTTGTATGTAGGGTTCATGATACCTTATAAAGATTAACCAAGATTTGCAAGAAATCTCACTCATACATACATACATACGGCACTTCTTACACACACACATATCATACTTTTCAAAATCTCCCAAGTGCACACACAATCTTCCATAAGATCTCTTGAATCTTTAGCATCATTACATGTGATAAGATTATAAATAACATGTGTTAGAAGATTGAATAACAAAGCAAAACAATCCTTTCTTCTTCCCCTCTTGTGGCCGTGGGTATCCATACACACACACACATTGTTCTTTCAAGTTTTTACATCTCCAAATTACTCAAAACAATCCATCATCCAAACCCCTATTGTGTGTTTCAAGAGCTTGGAGCTAAACCACTTGGAAGAACACACTAAACCCCTCTCAAATCCAAGGTTTTTGTCTTCCCTAGCCTTGTGCTAGTAGTAAGCATTCTTAATCTTGTTTTTGATTGTTATTATTCATGTATGTGTTCCTAGTAGCAAGTTGTACATGAAGGGTTTAAAAATGGTTTTGAACATAATCTTTAATAAGTTTTCATGTGAAAAATGGAAGGTTAAAGATATGAAAATAAACCATGGATTTGTTGATGATGATGTATTAGTCTTGAAAATATATAAAGTTACATAAAAGACTAAGTAGGATGATGTTTTGGTTAAAATTGGGGAATGAACTTGAATATGATGAAAGTAACTTTAAATCATCTTATTATGATCATCTAAGTTATAATATGTGGTAAAACATATTAGAAGTTCATAAATGAAGAAAATGGAAAATCTAAGTTAGCTTACTTAGATGAATGATATTTTGATAAAATGGACAAATACATAAAACACACATATAATTAGTCTTTCATATGGAATATAAGACTAACATAAGTGTTTTGATACAAAAATAACTTACCAATAAAAAGTTGAATCTTCAAAGTTTACTATTTTGAGTGAAAAATGTTAACTTTGAAAGTTAGAATAGAAAAATGCAACTTTTGTAAGTTAAGGGACTAAAGTTGTAACTTTGAAAGTTAGAGGACTAAAATGGACATTTTAGAAACTATTAGTCCAAAAATACAAGTATGGAAAGTTTGGTGTCAAAAATGTAAGTAATAAAGTCTAAGGATGATTTTTGTAAATACTAGTAGAAATACTTGGGTATTTTGTATAAAAGTGTATTTTTGAAAGTTATAAAAATATAAAGGGTTTTAACATAAGGATTTTTATAAAATAGAGATTTTATAAAAATATTAAACAAACTTGGGAAACTTATACAAAAATGAATACTTTTATATAAATGGGAATATAAAAGTGTTGGAAACATTTTTGTAGTTAAGTTGACAAGTTGGGTTAAAAATACATAAGTATTTTAAACCACCCAAGTAACATGTGAAAAGAGGAAGAAATATGGTTAATATTTCTATAAAATACATGTTGGGAAAACTTGGAAAAATTAACTAATCGAGTTAAGATATCGAACTAAAACGCGTTAACGAACCGTACCCGGACAAATCATGAGAAAAATGCCATTGCGGCAAGATAAGAAAAGTATATATTTTAAGAAGTAAAATATATATATACATTGGGTGAAAACTAATAAACACTTTCCTAAGTGTTAAGAGAATTATTCGTGGGAGAAACACATGACATAAACAAATAAGACGTTAAAACAAACGTATATACTTAACGAGAAAAATTACACATTTATATATATGTACGCTCGTCTCGGCAAAATTCTAGTATATCTACTTAATGGGAAAGTAGATATGTGGGAAGGAAAGCCGCGACGAGAAGACAAGGATATATATGTGTATGTCGTACCAACGAGATCCTAGTATATTTATTTGAATGGGAAAATAAATATACGGTATGGTGAGTTGAGTCGGACGTTAAGAATATACAATCGAACGACAAGATCTTAGCATATTTGTTTAAATGGGAAAACAAATGTGTGGCAAAGTGAGTCGGGTCGAGCATTGAAATATATATTATATCGAGCGATGCGATCTTAAGTATAATTATTTAAATGGGAAAATAATTATATGTTAAGTGAAGTCGAGTCGATGATAATAAGATACAAGTTATGGAAATATTAACAAGAGTAATATATAACTTGTAACACAAAGGGTAATGTAACGCCAACAAAACCTAGGATACGCGCTTAATTAAACGGGATTTGGAACAACTTGTGGTCGGGAGTTGGGTGTACAACTTGCCAAGGCACATGCACTATAGGAATAGTGACTTATACGTCTAGGACGTTTGTAGGTGCGAAACCACCCACTTGCTATCTACCTTTTGAGCCAGACGCAGTTTCAGGTGAGTTTCACGGCCCCATTTTAAACTATTTTTACGTTTTCGGGGGAAAGATATGTTAGGGAAATGTTTGACGGGTTTATTACTTGAGGTGTGACCGCCACTCGGGGTTGAGTCCTCGCCTCTATAATCATTTATTCGGAGATTGAAACCGGAGGAATATTCGGATAGTACTATTGGTGCCTGACAAGGCCCACCCCTAATCGATAGCGTCGATTGTGCATTAGGTTATGCCTGGGGTGCAAATATTCTGAACTTAAGTCGTGGGAAACCGAGTAACGACTTGGAGCGGGGCACAATTATTATATGTCTTGGTTTGATTATAGTCTCAAGTAGATTTATAGGAATTTGCAACTCCTATATATTGTCATAACATGGTATTCCCAAGTACTCAAGTTTTATAAACTGAAAACCTGTGAACTCACCAATATTTTTATATTGACGAAACTTTTAAACATATCTTTCAGGTAACTAGATGATGAAGGATCAGGCGAGCTGGGTCGGAGAATCTCCCAATGCGACGTCGAACTTTTGCGGGGTTTCACTTTTATTTCCCAAGGCATTTGGGATATATACGAGAAACCTCTATGTTTATCTCAAAAACAATTAACTTTTGTGTAATGTTTGAAACAGATTTGACGTCATAATAAATGACCCATTTTCTTAAATTACTTGTGTTTAGCAATAACCTTGACTTTATGCTTTTGAACCGTCGCGCCACGTGTTTCCGCCTTTGTCGTGGTGTGACAGAACGTGGTATCAGAGCCAAGGTTATAGCGAACTAGAGTATTTTCTTTAAAAACTAGACTATAACCGGATTTGGTTCAAATAATAAAGTTTTCAAAAAGAAAATATATAAAGGTATTAAATAAAAGTAATTTGCAAGAAGCATTGGGCATGAGGAGATTCCGACCAAGCCAGCCATTGGTATTGTTATGCTTTAACGTGAAATTAGAAGTTAGGAAGGTTACTATAGAGTACACCATAACTGTCTAATTTAAATAATTCATATATATTAGTACGGTTCTTTTGCCAGGAATGTCGAACGCAGGAAGTGTCGCGCCGAGCTACGACAGTAGCTTGCAGATCATCCCAGCACCACCACCAGAGCCAGCAGAGTTGGTAGTGCTCTCCTCGGGAGATGAGGACGTAGAGATGGGTGTCGCCGCCGACGGAGCAGGCGACGATAGCTCAGATGAGACAGACCCCAGCGAGGACCCCCACTGGGCACCGGCCGTGATTGACGCGCCACTGCCCATTGTACCGGCCGCACCTTTGGCCGTACACCCCGTTCGAGCCATCAGGGACTTCCCTGACGGCTGTGCCGGTCCTTCGCGACCTAACCCAGCCCAGTCGGATGCGGCAGAGTCTCCATTCCGCCGACAGGCTCACGCCGAGCACGAGCCGGCACCGGTACCCCACATTCACGTACCTGCAGGCATGAGACTCCTGCCTATCGCCCGTGGAAGGAACGGGTGGATATCCGATGACTCCGACGACGAGTCTGTAGGTTCGGTAGGGCACATGTTGGTGCCCGAGATTCAGGCTGATCAGGAGGAGCCAGTGGCTCCAATGCTAGAGGACGCCCCAGCCGACCCCATAGCCCCACCAGCACTCGAGCCCATACCCCAGGAGGAGCCAGCCCCAGCAGCACTTGTACATGAGGGTAGCCCCGCCCGTAGCTCTGAGCTACATAGGGCAGGCATGGAGGCATTCGCCACTGCGAGCCCTCCCACACCCCCTGTAGTGGTGTCCACCCCAGAGTGGGCCACTATCTCTGAGCCTCTCTTGACCCCTTTAGCCGAGCCTGTACCACCACCACCCACCATGACCACGACACTGCCGATACCCACCTTACCCGGCATGACACCTGCACCATACCCTTTGGGTGTGGGAGATCCTTACATGAGACCTCCACTCTTTACACCCGTACCACAGGGCTTTGCCCCGATGTTCTTCCACGCACCAGACCCTTTTGGCCCATTTCCGCCAGTTCGCCCTGATATACCCGGACCGTCCCACCTTCACAGGACGACACCCCTCTCTGGACCCGCCCGGACCTCAACCATCACTTTAGAGCAGGACTTTCAGACTCTAGTCAACACGGTGCAGCGCACCGTGAATCAGGTTGAGCAGCAGACGAGATTGATGTGGGCGAGGATGATTGACGCTCGTGATGCCTTAGCACATTACGCAGAGGAGCTCTTGCGCATGGATGCGCAGTGCGGGATTACTGGGGATGCACACTGGGCGCATCGACAGTTTTTGTACGAGCGCATCACGGAGATCAGCATGACGATTAGCATGCATGCGCCTCAGTATCAGTTTCCACCGCCACCGCCACAGTAGGATGTATCGGGGATGCACAGAAGACACACCAGCTTATGTACGTATTAGCAGCAGTATGGGAGTACAGCACGGGTTATGACACTCGTCTGCATTTTGCCTAGCCGTACGGGTATTACGGCGTATGATATGATGTTTTATTATTTCAAAAGCAATGTATTGTATGAGAAATGTATTCTCCATTTTGTATTATGAACAAGCATTGTACTGGTATTATTGAAATTAATGAAAAATCTTATTATTATGGTGAAATATGTTGTTGTCTATGATTATTATTGCTTACTCCATGTGTTGTGGTTTGTATATTTGTGTGGTGATGTTGTGTTGAGTACTATTTATTTTTGTATGACGTGTTGGTATGTTGTGTGATGACGTGGTGTTGATTATTGTGTTCATGCTTTGGTTTGTTATTTATGCTTTGTATTGTATAAATGTTTGCCAAGTTAACCTTTGATAATTATTATTGAAGAGAAATGGCACCAGCCACTAGAAGCAATAGCGGAGCAGACGGACTGCCCACAACACCGGCTGAGCTCGAAACCATGATATCGGAACGCATAGCTCGCGCCATCGCTGAGCATGAAGCCGCACGCTCTGAACACTCCCATGACAGGACAGGGAGCGAGCGACGAGAGACCTCCCCCAGTGGTAAGAGGTTTAAAAAAAAAAAAATGAAAAAGCGATGGGAGGATATTTCACAAACTCCTATCTCATAATAACATACTACATTATTATTACAGGGACAGCCTCAGGAGAGCGCGGCTGCACTTTCAAGGCTTTCTTGGACTGTAAGCCAATAAACTTCAGCGGCACTGAGGGTTCCATAGGCCTGGTCAAATGGTTTGAAAAGACCGAGGCAGTTATCCGCATCAGCGGGTGTACCCCTCGACAGTCTGTCATGTACGCCACCAACCTGTTTTTAGATCAGGCACTAACTTGGTGGAATGGCCAAGTACAGTCTCTAGGAGATGATGTTGCATACTCTCTATCATGGGCGGCACTGAAGGAACTTATGACTGCCGAATACCGCCCGGCAAGCGAAGTTCAGAAGTTGGAAACCGAGTTCTGGAACCTCACCATGGTAGGAGCAGACGTTACTGGGTATACGTCTAGATTTCATGATCTCGCTCGACTGGTACCTCGTCTGGTTACACCGGAAAAGAACAAGGTGGAACGTTACTTATTCGGGTTAGCACCACAGATCCGCAGCATGGTCACCTCTTCCAAGCCCACGACCATGCGCGAGGCAATTGATCTGGCCCTAAGCCTCACTGAGGATGCTATCCGCATGGGTACCCTAATCCGCCAAGTTTCAGGATTAAAAATTTCTGAGGCAAGCAGTGTTGAGGCCAAGAATCAGGGATCAAGTTCAGCTGTTGTGACTAATGATCAGGGTAACAAGCCGAGGTTTGGGAAAAGAAAGAGGGATGAAGGGAAAAGGGACCGAGCGTCGGGTAGCTCGAACAAGAAAGGAAAGGGATATGCCGCCACGGGACGTGGTAACGGTAACAAGCAGGGAAATCAGGGAAGAAACAACGGGTTAACTTGTGGGAAGTGCCACCGCACCGGGCACAAGACTGAAGAGTGCCGATCTGGAGCACCGAAAAATGGAGGGGCTAGACCATGCTTTGCATGCGGGTCATTGGATCATTGGAAGAAAGATTGCCCCAAGATCAACAATCAGGCCCGTGGCCGAGCATTTGTGATTGGAGCCGGTGATGCACGGCAAGACCCCAATGTGGTCACTGGTACGTTTCCTCTAAATGGTCATTATGCCTCTGTATTATTTGATACCGGTGCTGACTTTAGCTTCGTATCCATTGAGTTTAAAAGACTACTTGGTTTAAAAACTAGCAAACTAGATACACCCTACTCTATAGAACTGGCTAATGGTAAAACTATTGAAACGAGAGAGGTAGCAAAAGATTGTAAGTTAGAACTCTGTGGGCACGAGTTTGGGATTGATCTATTGCCAGTTGTATTGGGAAGTTTTGACATCGTTGTTGGCATGGACTGGTTGTCCGCACATCACGCCATTGTGGTTTGCAACGATAAAGTTATTCAAGTTCCCCTCGCAAGCGGTGAAACTCTCTCAATTCAAGGGGAAAGACACGGGACGCCACTAAGGATTATTTCGAGCATGAAGGCTCGTAAGTGTCTGAGAAAAGGACTTGTCGCGTTCTTGGCACACGTAGTGGACAAGAAGGCCGACGAGCGAAAGTTGGAAGACATTCCAGTCGCCAGAGATTTTCCGGATGTATTTCCAGAAGATTTGCCGGGGTTGCCACCACCTCGACAAGTCGAGTTCCGCATCGACCTCGTTCCTGGAGCAGCTCCTGTGGCACGATCGCCATACCGCCTAGCTCCATCAGAGATGCAGGAACTGTCCAGCCAGCTACAAGAATTATTGGACAAAGGTTTTATAAGACCGAGTTTCTCGCCTTGGGGAGCTCCCGTCTTATTTGTGAAGAAGAAGGATGGCACATTTCGCATGTGCATCGACTATCGAGAGCTGAACAAGCTAACCATCAAGAATCGCTATCCTCTCCCCAGGATCGACGATTTATTTGATCAGCTCCAAGGTTCCAGCTATTACTCCAAGATCGATTTGAGGTCAGGCTATCACCAGTTGCGTATACAAGAAGAAGATGTACCAAAAACGGCCTTCAGAACCCGGTATGGACACTATGAATTTTTGGTAATGCCGTTCGGCTTGACCAACGCACCAGCGGTTTTCATGGACCTAATGAACCGCGTGTGTAAGCCATACCTGGATAAATTCGTCATCGTCTTCATTGACGATATTTTGATCTATTCACGCACGAAAGAAGACCACGAGAATCACCTTCGGCTAATTCTTGAAGTATTACGCAAAGAGAAGCTCTATGCTAAATTCTCGAAATGTGACTTTTGGATTCGGGAAGTTCACTTTTTAGGCCACGTAGTGAACGAAAAGGGCATACACGTCGATCCCGCCAAGATCGAGGCAATTAAAAATTGGGAAGCCCCTCGAACTCCTACCGAAGTACGACAATTTCTAGGCCTCGCGGGTTATTACAGAAGGTTCATCGAGAACTTTTCAAAGATAGCACAAGCTTTAACCATGCTAACCCAAAAGGATAAGAAATTTGAGTGGACGGAAAAGCAAGAGGCAGCATTCCAATTGTTAAAAGACAAGTTATGTGGCGCTCCGATATTGTCACTTCCTGATGGTACGGAAGATTTTGTGGTTTACTGCGATGCCTCGCATCAAGGTTTGGGTTGTGTATTGATGCAGCGAGAAAAAGTAATAGCATATGCTTCCAGGCAACTGAAAATCCATGAGAAGAACTACACTACACACGATTTGGAATTAGGTGCAGTGGTGTTCGCTCTCAAGATATGGAGGCACTATTTGTACGGAACCAAGTGCACGATTTTCACTGATCACAAGAGTTTACAACACATCTTCGATCAGAAGGATTTGAATATGCGACAACGGCGATGGGTCGAATTATTAAACGATTACGATTGTGAGATAAAGTACCATCCCGGTAAGGCGAATGTCGTAGCCGACGCCTTGAGTCGCAAGGAACGGGTTAAACCATTGCGTGTTCGAGCTTTGGGATTGACTATCCACACGAATATGACTGAACGAATTCGTGAAGCTCAAGTTAACGCCCTCAAACCCGAGAATGTCAAAGGTGAAAGGTTACGAAAGATGGTTGATTCACTGGAACCAAAAGCGGACCAGACACTGTATTTCATGAATAGAATTTGGGTTCCAGTATATGGTGGATTGCGTGAGCTAGTATTGGCCGAAGCTCACAGTTCTAGATATTCGGTTCACCCGGGTGCAGACAAGATGTTCCACGATTTGAAGGAACTTTATTGGTGGCCGAATTTCAAAAGGGATATAGCAGCCTATGTTGCGCGATGTTTGACTTGCGCAAAGGTCAAGGCTGAGCACCAGAGACCTTCCGGTTTGCTCCAGCAACCGGAAATACCGGAATGGAAATGGGAACGAATCACCATGGATTTCATTACCAAGTTACCTAAGACGACAAGTGGCCATGACACGATCTGGGTAATCGTTGATCGATTGACAAAATCTGCACACTTCCTTCCGATTCGCGAGACGGACAAGTTGGAGAAACTGACCCGTCTATATATTAAGGAAGTGGTATCTAAACACGGTGTACCAGTTTCTATCATCTCCGATCGGGATAGTCGTTTCACTTCCAGATTTTGGGAAAGTTTAAATGAAGCCCTCGGTACTCGCCTCGACATGAGCACCGCATACCACCCCCAAACAGATGGTCAAAGTGAACGAACCATCCAGACATTGGAGGATATGTTACGGGCATGCGCGATTGATTTTGGAGGTAATTGGGATACGCACTTGCCATTGGTAGAATTTTCTTATAACAACAGTTATCATACGAGCATTCAAGCCGCACCGTTTGAAGCTCTATATGGACGCAAGTGCCGATCGCCATTATGTTGGGCGGAAGTTGGAGAAAAACAACTCACCGGGCCCGAAATCGTTCAAGAGACCACGGATAAGGTCTTTTTGATAAAGGAACGCCTCAAAGCGGCCCGGGACCGCCAGAAAAGCTATGCTGATATGAGGCGAAAGCCTTTAGAGTTTCAAGTCGGAGACAAGGTCCTACTGAAAGTGTCACCTTGGAAAGGTGTCGCGCGTTTTGGAAAGCGCGGAAAACTGAACCCACGATATATTGGACCGTTCGAAGTCTTGTCCAGGGTAGGCACAGTGGCATACAAGCTCAAGTTTCCTCAAGAGCTTAGTGGAATACACGACACGTTTCATGTGTCAAATTTGAAAAAGTGCCTATCCGACGAAACTCTCATTATTCCTGCTGAAGAAATCCAAATTGACGACAAGTTACATTTTGTGGAAGAACCAATCGAGGTAACTGATTGGAAGGTCCAAAAATTAAGGCGCAGCAAGATCAGATTGGTCAAAGTGCGCTGGAATGCCAAGCGTGGACCGGAGTTCACGTGGGAAAGGCTGGACCGGAAGAAGCAAAAATACCCCGCCCTATTCGAGAAGACACCTGTACCGGAGAACTCGAAGTGAATTCCGGGACGGAATTCTCTTAACGGGGGGAGAATGTAACAACCGGCAAAAATAAGGTAATTCCGTACAAATTAATTAATATATGATTAACGTAATTAAATGCAATTATGTGTGATTTAATTATCAAGGCCTTAGGGGATAGCAATTTCCAAATAGTGCATAGGAATGCATACGTTTAATGGTAAAGCATGATTGGATCATGTGCGAATAAGCTATCCGGTATGGACGTTGGCAATTACCCGGTAATAATTAAATAAACGAAACGAATCCCGGACACCCAGGATATAAAATAAAGGGTATTTTCATAAGATATAATGAGTTTTGGAACTCCAAAACCATAAATGAAAACGTCTTGTACAAATCTCCCGGTAACGAATAAAATGCGCGTACCGCACCCGATACGCGTATAACTCATAATTTCACCCGGCAAAGGCCTAAATAACCAATCAACGCTTAAAATAGACTATATTTAAGGGTTATTAAAGGTATATTTAATGCCCGGATAACGCGTGATTAAAACCCGAAAAATACCCGAACGACACCCGAACGACGGGGGATTAAACATAACAAACAATGGGTAAACATTTGAAGTTGTGGACCCCACCCAAACCCCTCTAAGGGCCGGCCTATAAAGGCCATAATTATACATGCAAGTGTTGTAATAATAATCTATAATCTTAATGTAAAGCATGCATACATAAGACAAGGATGTAAGATAAAGTGTGTAAGAAACACTAGTACAAAAGTAGCCCAAACCTTGTCCCCCTTGATCAAATTTTCGGCCAAAGGCCAAGTAAATCCAAGACAACACTTAAACATCATTACACTAGTGTATGCATGTGTGTGATGGGTCTTGTATGTAGGGTTCATGATACCTTATAAAGATTAACCAAGATTTGCAAGAAATCTCACTCATACATACATACATACGGCACTTCTTACACACACACATATCATACTTTTCAAAATCTCCCAAGTGCACACACAATCTTCCATAAGATCTCTTGAATCTTTAGCATCATTACATGTGATAAGATTATAAATAACATGTGTTAGAAGATTGAATAACAAAGCAAAACAATCCTTTCTTCTTCCCCTCTTGTGGCCGTGGGTATCCATACACACACACACATTGTTCTTTCAAGTTTTTACATCTCCAAATTACTCAAAACAATCCATCATCCAAACCCCTATTGTGTGTTTCAAGAGCTTGGAGCTAAACCACTTGGAAGAACACACTAAACCCCTCTCAAATCCAAGGTTTTTGTCTTCCCTAGCCTTGTGCTAGTAGTAAGCATTCTTAATCTTGTTTTTGATTGTTATTATTCATGTATGTGTTCCTAGTAGCAAGTTGTACATGAAGGGTTTAAAAATGGTTTTGAACATAATCTTTAATAAGTTTTCATGTGAAAAATGGAAGGTTAAAGATATGAAAATAAACCATGGATTTGTTGATGATGATGTATTAGTCTTGAAAATATATAAAGTTACATAAAAGACTAAGTAGGATGATGTTTTGGTTAAAATTGAAGAATGAACTTGAATATGATGAAAGTAACTTAAAACATCTTATTATGATCATCTAAGTTATAATATGTGGTAAAACATATTAGAAGTTCATAAATGAAGAAAATGGAAAATCTAAGTTAGCTTACTTAGATGAATGATATTTTGATAAAATGGACAAATACATAAAACACACATATAATTAGTCTTTCATATGGAATATAAGACTAACATAAGTGTTTTGATACAAAAATAACTTACCAATAAAAAGTTGAATCTTCAAAGTTTACTATTTTGAGTGAAAAATGTTAACTTTGAAAGTTAGAATAGAAAAATGCAACTTTTGTAAGTTAAGGGACTAAAGTTGTAACTTTGAAAGTTAGAGGACTAAAATGGACATTTTAGAAACTATTAGTCCAAAAATACAAGTATGGAAAGTTTGGTGTCAAAAATGTAAGTAATAAAGTCTAAGGATGATTTTTGTAAATACTAGTAGAAATACTTGGGTATTTTGTATAAAAGTGTATTTTTGAAAGTTATAAAAATATAAAGGGTTTTAACATAAGGATTTTTATAAAATAGAGATTTTATAAAAATATTAAACAAACTTGGGAAACTTATACAAAAATGAATACTTTTATATAAATGGGAATATAAAAGTGTTGGAAACATTTTTGTAGTTAAGTTGACAAGTTGGGTTAAAAATACATAAGTATTTTAAACCACCCAAGTAACATGTGAAAAGAGGAAGAAATATGGTTAATATTTCTATAAAATACATGTTGGGAAAACTTGGAAAAATTAACTAATCGAGTTAAGATATCGAACTAAAACGCGTTAACGAACCGTACCCGGACAAATCATGAGAAAAATGCCATTGCGGCAAGATAAGAAAAGTATATATTTTAAGAAGTAAAATATATATATACATTGGGTGAAAACTAATAAACACTTTCCTAAGTGTTAAGAGAATTATTCGTGGGAGAAACACATGACATAAACAAATAAGACGTTAAAACAAACGTATATACTTAACGAGAAAAATTACACATTTATATATATGTACGCTCGTCTCGGCAAAATTCTAGTATATCTACTTAATGGGAAAGTAGATATGTGGGAAGGAAAGCCGCGACGAGAAGACAAGGATATATATGTGTATGTCGTACCAACGAGATCCTAGTATATTTATTTGAATGGGAAAATAAATATACGGTATGGTGAGTTGAGTCGGACGTTAAGAATATACAATCGAACGACAAGATCTTAGCATATTTGTTTAAATGGGAAAACAAATGTGTGGCAAAGTGAGTCGGGTCGAGCATTGAAATATATATTATATCGAGCGATGCGATCTTAAGTATAATTATTTAAATGGGAAAATAATTATATGTTAAGTGAAGTCGAGTCGATGATAATAAGATACAAGTTATGGAAATATTAACAAGAGTAATATATAACTTGTAACACAAAGGGTAATGTAACGCCAACAAAACCTAGGATACGCGCTTAATTAAACGGGATTTGGAACAACTTGTGGTCGGGAGTTGGGTGTACAACTTGCCAAGGCACATGCACTATAGGAATAGTGACTTATACGTCTAGGACGTTTGTAGGTGCGAAACCACCCACTTGCTATCTACCTTTTGAGCCAGACGCAGTTTCAGGTGAGTTTCACGGCCCCATTTTAAACTATTTTTACGTTTTCGGGGGAAAGATATGTTAGGGAAATGTTTGACGGGTTTATTACTTGAGGTGTGACCGCCACTCGGGGTTGAGTCCTCGCCTCTATAATCATTTATTCGGAGATTGAAACCGGAGGAATATTCGGATAGTACTATTGGTGCCTGACAAGGCCCACCCCTAATCGATAGCGTCGATTGTGCATTAGGTTATGCCTGGGGTGCAAATATTCTGAACTTAAGTCGTGGGAAACCGAGTAACGACTTGGAGCGGGGCACAATTATTATATGTCTTGGTTTGATTATAGTCTCAAGTAGATTTATAGGAATTTGCAACTCCTATATATTGTCATAACATGGTATTCCCAAGTACTCAAGTTTTATAAACTGAAAACCTGTGAACTCACCAATATTTTTATATTGACGAAACTTTTAAACATATCTTTCAGGTAACTAGATGATGAAGGATCAGGCGAGCTGGGTCGGAGAATCTCCCAATGCGACGTCGAACTTTTGCGGGGTTTCACTTTTATTTCCCAAGGCATTTGGGATATATACGAGAAACCTCTATGTTTATCTCAAAAACAATTAACTTTTGTGTAATGTTTGAAACAGATTTGACGTCATAATAAATGACCCATTTTCTTAAATTACTTGTGTTTAGCAATAACCTTGACTTTATGCTTTTGAACCGTCGCGCCACGTGTTTCCGCCTTTGTCGTGGTGTGACAATAACTTATGTGATAGACCCTCCTCAGGTCGTCACACGAGTTCCGATCAGACCCGAGCTTCCAGTGATGCTAAGGAACTTCAAGAAATGGTTCTATGACAGCAACACTGGTGAAGCGGTGATCAAGCTGGAAAACGATTCAGAGGTGTTGAGGATTTTGGATCCGGTTGATGTGTTCGCACTAAACCTGTCAGATCTGAATATGCTATTTGCAAATCAGATCAATGTTGGTGCCGGAAACACATTGTTTGAAGAAGCCGTGCTGTTTAGAAGGGCAGTGGATAGGGCTTTGAAACTGAAGAGTGAGCTGCTGGATATAGTTGACAGGATAAACGCAGCAGACAAAGAAAGGGAGGACAGAGAAAAAGCTGCGCAAGCTGCTGCTGCTGATGCTGCTAAAGAAACTGAAGTTGTTGCTGCTACAGAAACTGCTGCTTCAGAGGTACTTCCAGAAGATCCTGCATCAGCAGCTAATCCTGAAGGAACTACAACAGAATCTATCCAAACTTCTCCAGCAGCTGAAGTAGATCCAGTCACACTGTACTTACAAGACCCTCCTGCACAGGTTGAGGGGGAGGAAAGCGATGTGGAGGTTGACTGAAGATTGAAGACTGGTAGCTGTGGTCTAGGGGGAGTATTGTTGGGTTATATTGAGACCACAGTTACCAGAATAGAGTCTTTTGAATGATTATTGTATAGCTTTAAAGTTAAAGGACCTAGAATGTAATTATAGCATAGTTTTGGTGAACTAACCCTAATCTGCGCACTTATGTGCACGGGCTCTGCGCACTTAAGCTAAGTGCGCAGGCCCAATCAGCTGGTTATATAAAGCTGATATGTGTGCAGGATTGGGGTTAGGGTTTTTGGAGTTTATCTTTGTAGCACACTTTGCATAGGTGCGTACTTATTAGTATTCCAAGGTTATTCATCTTCAAATCAGATATGGAATCATCATATTATTCATTGTGTGTGTCGGGTCTTTCAATATTCATCTAGTTTTCTTTGTTTCTTGGATTAATCACTTGAAACACCTAACTAATAGGTGTTTCTAAGTGATAACAATCTATTGCATTCAACAAGATCTAGTATTTTGGGACTACAATAGGAAATTTAACAGCCCCATGAATTGTTGAAGTGACCATATGAAAGGCTTTCATTCCCGGTCTTCCTAAGAGGAAGTTATGAACTGAAGGTGCCCTGACCACCAGGAAAGTAAGAACAACTGTTCTTTGGTTTTCTTTGGTGCCTAGTGTGATGGGTAAAGATAACTAACCCAATGAGTGTATGACTTCTCCGGAGAAGCTGATTAGCGGCATTTGAACCGGGAGAAGCTTATCTTTTGTAGCCGGAGCCAGCTATTGATAGCATTGGTAGTACATTATTTCGGACGCACTACCATTGTCTATATAAATATGTCGTACCTTATGGCCTGCGACTACTCCGGAGATCACGATCGGTGCTTCATTGGCTTCTCTTTGGTCAATTGGTGGTAAAAACATTAACTGTTCCATCCATGATGTTGTGTGGTCGTGGCTTCTTTTGACACCGTGTCCTGGAGTAGCTCGGATCATATGGATCTCTGCTTGATTGTTGGGATTAGGGATTGGTACCGTGGCTGGCTTTCCGTCTTTCAAGTCACGTAACAAGTGTGACAGTCATCCTGTTTTACATTCTTTGTCTATTTCTTGTTTTAATGACCAACAATCATCGGTGCTGTGGCCCTTAGCTTGATGGTACTCACAATACTTTTTTGTGTTTCTGTCTGAAGTGGGCTTTTGCTTCGGAGGGGTTGGAAAACGTATTTGCTCGGTGCTCAAAATTGCACTTGGGGTTTTACTGAGGTCCGAATAACTGGTAGTTCGGGAATTGCTTCCTGAGGAGCGGCCAAAACTGGACTTGTCATTCCTATCATTTCTAGAGTACGGTTGTGACCGATGTTTCGACCAAGAACTATTTCTTTCAGGTTGTGTCGGAGCATTTTTCTTCCAGGATTTTCCTCTCGAATTCCCCTTGTAGTCAGTATCTCCCGTTTGGCCGCACGCACTCTTACCTCTGGCGAAGGCTCGTGCCCTCTCCATAAGTGCTTCCATTGTTTTTGGGAGATCTCCGCGTAACTTTTCTACCAGCTGATTGTTTTGTACCCCATTACAAAAACCTGATATCCGCAGCTGATCAACAGCTCCAGATATTTGCATGCTTTCTTTGTTGAATCGATCGATGAATTTTTCCAAAGACTCACCATCTTTTCTTCGGATATTATGAACTTCCGTGATGTCTTTAGTGCTTCGTCTTTGTTGGGAAAAATTCTATAAGAAAATCCGCCGTAGTTCTTTCCAATTGGATATCTCCCCAGCTGGCAAGCCGTCGAACCATACTCTTGCTGCTCCGGTAAGTGTTTGAGTGAACATGTGACACCATGCTGGCATGAGCCATAGTTCTATTTCTGTGGCTCCACCGAAATCAAAGACGTGGTCATCCGGATCAGTGGTTCCATCATACTTCTTAACGGTTGCGAGCATCTTTAGCTTAGCTGGGAGTGGAGCGCTAGCTATTCGTGGAGTGAACTTCGAGTATGAAGTCATATAAGCTGGTCGGTAAGGAGCGGTAAGCTCATCATCGATGGTGCTGGAGGTTAGTTGTTGCTTGGTTGTTGTCATTGGTCCAGCAGACATTGGATCAGTAGACATATGTCCAGTTGGAAATGGTCCGGAGTACCCAAAAGGCATGAGATATCCATAAGGTGTTTGGAAGGGAATTGAGGTAACCACAGTGGAGTATGTTGGAAGGCTAGCTGGTGTTGACACCGTTGTTGTGGAAGTAAATCCTTCGGAGGGGAATAAATTTACTTGCACACTGCGGAGTCTTTCTTCTCTATCCTGCTGATCTTTCAATGTCAGCATGAAGTCACGGTTTCATTGGAGGAAAGTTTCATCAAATCCTACAGATATGGTTTGAACACCGGTTATGGTTGTTACCATATCAGTAGTGGAGATGATTTTTGCTGAATCTAGCAATACTCTGAATCCAGTTGTATCTTGTGCAGATGTGACAGCGTCATCATCTTCCCTGTTTATGATATCCACAATGTTCAAATTTTCCATAGCCATTCCAGATCTATATGTGGAGATAGTAGATCTGAAAAAGGATGGCACCAATTGAAGATCCAAAAAGCTAGTGCTTACCTTGTAGATAAGGTAGAAGATGACTAACTTGATAAGATCTTTGTGAATTGTGCCTGCAAAACTAACAAACTGTTAGGCTCGTCACAGGGGGGCAGGGAGGGCCTCTCTGTGACCACCCTCCGGCGTGAGGATAAGTATTTTTTTAGTGAGAGAAAGAATATATATAGAGAGAGAGAGAGGGAGGTTCGGAGTGTATGTGAACGTGTGTCACCTGTACTTTTGAGTGGGTATTTATACTAGTCAGAATAGTTGTACTTTCATCTGTCCTAGTTGTACTAACCCTCGGAGCTTTTGACATCCGGTTTTACATGGTTTACTTGTTGGTCCAGACTCTTTTAGTTACTTATGAGTCGCGACATCTTTCAGGGAGTCGTGTCTTACGAGTCATGGTTCGGAGGTGACGTTCTATACCTCTTCAACGATGATGCTAATTATTGATGGTCCAACCATACAATGAAAGTCAATAAATTGTCTCACTGCTGTACTGGTCCATAAATCTAGAGAGGGGCCATTTCGGACCACTTACCGAGTTATTTACCTTGACTCGCGCTATAATTAACTACTCCGCTTGGATCGTTTGCCGAGTTGACTCACAAATTGACTCGGAAAGACCCTTGGATCGAGTTACATTGTAGAACTATAGGTCGGAGCTTATTTATGCTCGTTTTGATATGAGTGTTATAAGGTGATGTCAAGTAGATTATGAACTTCATGACTTGTTTGAATTTAGAGGTTTTATTTTAATTATAAGCAACTTCCGATCAGTGTTGACACTACGTCAAAAACAAGCATTAGCCACACCATAAAATTGTGACCATACACTTTTCATCACAGCTATTTTTTAGATCAAGTGTAATCAAAGTCGAGTCATCGTAGGTATCATATGATCGATCAAATTTACGTTTAGTGGCCATAACAACTAAAAAGTGTGGCTATAGGGCATCAACATTTCTTGCTGAAATCTACCATTCCCTCCATTAAGTGTGGTTAATGGGTAGCAACGCCCACATGAAATGCTTTAAGTGTGACTGTTTCCGTCATACAATTACATGAATTTATTTAAAAGTTTGTTTTCGCCACATCAATTAAAAAAACGTGAAAGCTAGGTTGTTGTAATAAAGCTTTCTGTCTATTAAGTGTGGCTAAAGGTTTGTAATGACCACATTATTTTCTTGTAAGTGTGGCTAGTTCTACTATCTAGTCACATCAATTAATGATAAGTGTGGCTAAAAACTATTTGTAAACACACAAAGAGTTTTTACTTTTTTTTTATTTTGAGTGTAGCTATTGTCTAGAATTCTGTAACACATAATTATTTTTCTCATGACGTTTGTTACCATTCCCTCACATAACAAAAAAACTAATACGAAAATGGCATGGCTAATGGGTTTCTACAGTCAAATGAAATTTGTTGATGGTGTCGTTAATGGATTGCTAAAATCACATGAAATTTGTTAACTGTGGATAATTACTAACTTTTGGTCGCACATAATTTTATTTTCCATTAGCAATGGCTAATTCATCCCTCGATTTCACCATTTCTGTTACTAGAATCGCTTAATTTCTTCCATCAAGAGTTGTGAGTTCAATGGTGTTCCTGGTGAGAGCCTTTAATATTGATATCTCTTGATTCACCGCTAATAAAGCCATCATCATCATCACCCTCAACCGTCGGAGGTGCTATCGCCACCAATTGAGACATGTGTTGGCGACCATGGGTTTCACCTTAGATGACAACCAGGTCACAGCAGCAAGCCATTGTCACCATCATCAATAGTTGCTAGCGCTATAGCCACCGAAGGAAACATGTGGCGGAGGCGGCAATGGATTTCACCGGAGTAACCTTCTAATCACTAAACCATAACAAAAGCCAGAGAAACATAAATGGTGGTTTGAACGTCCAACGAAGGTCAAATAGGGTTCTAGAAAAACTTCCTAACGAAGCCACCAACAAACAAACAAAAATTACTTAAATGCCCTCATTAAATATAAAATACCAAAAATGCCTCCCCCCCCCCCCTTACTGATCATTGGCATAGCGAATTAATAGTAGGGTTCAAATAGGGTTCTAGAAAAGCTTCCTAATGAAGACACCCATAAACAAATGAAAAGCACTTAAATACCCTCATTAAATATAAAATACCAAAAATTTACTCCCTTACTATTCATTAGCATGACAAATTAATAGTAGGGTAATGTTCATTTAATTTGCATCATTCTTGCTCAAGTTGAATAATTAAAATTTATATAAAGAATAAAGTGCACTGTCGGTAATGATAAAGGAGACACAAGAACACAATGCGTGTAGTGGTTTGAAATGTTAGAATTCCTAAAAGGAAATGTTAATAGTATTACTGAAGAAACAACGAGTTTGACTCGGGTATAATGAGGGGGTGGCTACTCGTGTTCACTACAGGATATAATCCTTTGCTTACAACGAGGGTAGATCCGTGGCCTATTTAGCTAAAGAATGAATAAAGGAACGACACACAAATGCACAAGATATAAGTGGTTCAGTCTCGTTGACCTACGTCCACTGAAAAGGGTAAGTCTTTATTGCTTTGAACGATTACAAATATAAAGACGAGATACAAGTGTATTACAAGTGTGTCTTTTAGTAGAGAATTGTCCGACCCTATAAAAGGTGTAGAAGTCATCCTTTTATAGAGGATGTGTGGGCCGGGTGCCAAGGCCCATTTCAGGAGCATTGGGCTATGTCTAGGCATTGGGCCTGGGCTTCAGAAGCCCACCTAGTTGGGCTTGGACCAACTGGTTGTGTAAAGTAAACCAGCTGAGAATGGTGCCCTGCAATTGGTCTGCGTGGTGCACTGTGGTTGGTTATCATGGTCAGACACAGCGTGGTGCCACATAGTGACGATTGTTCAATAGCTCATGATACTAAATGAAATTTAAATATTATTAAATGATGTACAATTGTCATTCAGGTAATAACATTTTCAAGATGATTACATAAACTTGATTTGTATAATCTAGGTCCAAAGCTCCTTTGAGTGCCAAGACTTGAACAACGTCCAAAAGTAAATAAAACCTTAAACATGTTAACTTTGAAAGATGGGGGTTAACAATAAATAGTTAGTGAGAATACATAGGTTTTGCAAGTAATAGAATATAGTGTTTTGTATGACAATCACAGTTGACATATAGCAACGAGTAATGTAAGAATATGAGTCTGACATGTAACAATGCGTCTTTTGTACAATCAAACCTTGTGTCGACTAAGACCTAACTCGCAAGTTAGTAAAAGTGTAACTGTTTTCGATCATCCCTGAATTTATGCGGGGGATGGGTTTGTCAGACCAATAGCGCTATAATCTAAACTGGCGGCTTGATCAATGTTAATGAGTGTACTGTGTCTTTTTGTTACAAGTCAAAATGAATCAACAAGTTTCAACATAATGAGAATGAGTAATTGCTATTGTATAAAAAATGTTTAAACATGTTTCACCCCAAAAATGTAAAACAGTAAAAAGGGGCTATGTAAACTCACCTTAGCTAACTCACACAGAGTTGTAGCTATAGATGCAAGAATCCCATAGGATTGACGTAAATGGGATAAACAGTTTGTAAGGGAATGAACTTAAAGTCTAAGTTATCTAGGATTAAGACACTTAGGGTTTTCTAGGCTAGATTTTGGGTTTAAGGCTTTATGAATATAACTATAATTTAATTTAAAAAAAATTATTTAATCAGAATGTATTCTCAAAAAATAATTATTATTTCAACTCTTAAAGATAGATAAAAAATGGACAAGTGCATAAAAAAATCAAACGTCTTGAATCAATTGTAACTATGAGATATGTTATTTACAACCGATGGAGGAAACATCTGGGTGCCACGTAGTGATGATTATTCAATAGCTCATGATACTAAATGAAATTTAATTATTATTAAATGATGTACAATTGTCATTCAAGTAATATCATTTTCAAGATGATTGCATAAACTTGATTTGTATAATCTAGGTCCAAAGCTCCTATGAGTGCCAAGACTTGAACAACGTCCAAAAGCAAATAAAAACTGAAATATGTAAAGTTTGAAAGAAGGGGGGTGTCAACTATAAATAGTTAGTGAGAATACATAGGTTTTGCAAGTAATAGAATATAGTGTTTTGTATGACAATCACAGTTGACATATAGCAATGAGTAATGTAAGAATATGAGTCTGACATGTAACAATGCATCTTTTGTACAATCAAACCTTGTGTCGACTGAAACCTAACCCACATGTTAGTAAAAGTGTAACTGTTTTCGATCATCCCTGAATTTATGCGGGGGATGGGATTGTTAGACCTATAGCGCTATAATCTAAACAAGCGGTTTGATCAATGTTAATGATTGTGTTGTGTCTTTTTGTTACAAGTCAAAATGAATCAACAAGTTTCAACATAATGAAAATGAGTAATTGCTATTGTTTCAAAAATGTTTAAACATCTTCACCCCAAAAATGTAAAAGAGTAAAAATGGGCTATGTAAACTCACCTTAGCTAGCTCACACAAAGTTGTAGATATAGATGCAAGAATCCCGTAGGATTAACCTAAATGGGATAAACAGTTTGTAAGGGAATGAACTTCAAGTCTAAGTTATATAGGATTAAAACACTTAGGGTTTTCTAGGCTAGATTTGAGGTTTAAGGCTATATGAATTTAACTATAATTTAATTTTTTTTTAAAAAAATTATTTAATCAGAATGTATTCTCAAATAATAATTATTATTTCAACTCTTAAAGATAGGTAAAAAAATGGACAAGTGCATAAAAAAAAATCAAACGTCTTGAATCAATTGTAACGATGAGATATGTTATTTACAACACATATTTGAGGAAATAATTATTTATATAAAAAAAACAATTTATTAGAATCTAATAATTTAAATAAAAGAATTAATGTATTTAGTCAAGAAATAAATGTAGGTAAATAAAAGACTCAAATAAATTAAATTTTGTAAGACATCTGTATTCTAGTGCATATAAAATAATTTAAAAGATCATAATTTTGGTATTTTTTATTGTTAAACATTTGTTTAAGTGAATTAAATGGCTAAAAAGAAAAATATAAATTTTACAGGAAATAAAAGTGTCATAGTGTATCATATTGTTGGAAATATTTTTTTGCAAACATTTTGGTATTAAAAATTGAGAAACCTATTTTTTATGAATTAATTGTAGCTTAAACAATAAAAATAAATTAAAAATAATAAATAAATATTTTTCTACAAAATAAAATTATGAACATCAGTTTTAGAGTTTATAGAGACTAGGATAATTTTTATATCAATTTTTGGATTATTTTGATATTATCCTATATAATGATTTATATCCTATATAATGATTTATCAATGCTTATGAATAGTGTCATTGATAAATCATTATATAGGATAATTGTTTCATTTTGCTCAATTTTTGTCTTTGTGATCTGGTGGTTAACTTGCTTTGTTGTAGGACTTTGTGCCCGGGTTCGAATCATGAAGTTTGATTTTATATTTTTTTTTCTCCTTCCCTAGCTTTGGTTACGTGAGAAGTGTCACACCTTCAGCCACCTAGGTATCTTCACAAAACGTGTCACACAACCACAAAACCATCTTCATCTCTTTCACCCAAGTTTTCCATCTTTTGATTTTTTAGTTTCAATATTTGGGTCATCATCGACGTTCCCATTCTTTCTTCACTAATACTTCTCTCTTAAGCATACAATTCCTTCTCTCTCTTTAATAACAACCATAGGTGTACTGTAGATGGTCGAGTAGAGTGGGCGTCCGTCCAGTGTGGTGGTTGTTGCGGTTTGAGAAGTCTTTTTTGAGTACGACGTCGGCGAGTAGGCTTACCGGAATGTCTACAAGAGGTGGAGGTGTGATAACGACGACGATGGATATTAGGGTTCCGACAACCCTGTTGGTACTCCGATGCGCTTGGAATGTCACTTTTCCGGTGAGTCTGGGTTGCGAATTCAGCCTTTTGTTGTTTATTGCAGTTCAGATCGGGGACATGCATCAAGATCCAGTTGTAAGCTCTATCATCGTGGGGTGAAGCAGAGCCTATAAATGGTTGTGGATTCGTGGTTGTTACTCAAATCTTTGATGAGAATGACTAAGGTAATGTTTTGTTAAGCAGGTCAAACACTATATTATTTGTGTATATTATTGATGACTTTCAGGTGTTATTGGCTTCAAACAGGTTGGTGGTCACCAGTCATCCAGACTTTGTATGTCAAATGCTCCGACTTAAAACGGGTATTTCATTTTATATTTTTGGTTCGATTTGCACTTCATATTTGTTTTATATTAGTTATCACAATTATATCATTTGTTGTTTTGGTACCCAATCATTTGCTTTGTAGGTAAAGGAGGTAGCACTTAGAGGTAGAAGAAGAGATTTTTTTTTTAGCGAGTCAGGTTGGCTGGAAAATGCATATACTTCCTAGCTAAATCGTTTGTCGAACCACTCGAGAAAAAAAAAGGCTATAATTGGATGTATTGTAATTGAAATTAAGGAATTTGAATTTGGAAGGGTGGCTGGATGTAGTTATTTTAGGATGGCTTTGATTGGTGTCCAGTGGCGTTGGATTACCATTTGGTTGTGTTTATAAGTTCATTTATTGAACACTACTTAGGCGTACATATACCGGTACATGCGGAACCAATAGCGATTTTTACAAGCATCTTTGTTTGAGCCAGAGCAATGTAAGTAGGTACGATCTATATTTAATCTGACAATCAGTTTCGGTTTCAATAGCTGTAAGTTTGGAAAAAAATCTTGCTTAATTTCGGTTTGATTTTCGTAATGCATTAGTAGTGTTTGTTGAAATGTTTAGTGCTTTCAGTGCTAAAAAATTGCCCAACAATTGAGAATTTGTTAGTTAAATACCAACCATAAGTACCCCAATCATAAACAAGACTAAAAAGCTTAAAGCTAAGCACAATAACATTATTTTCAAAATAATTGCAGGCCTAGAGCTCAATTAAGTTGACTTTTCAAAGTCAATTAGTCCATTGATTTTGTGAAACTTTTTTTTTCCTTTGCTAAAAGTATTTTGTAGTATATTACTTCTTAGTTAACTATTCATCTATTGTTACTTGAAATACAGACTTGACCAAAGTTCTTGAGTTTTTTCATCTGTTGAAGGATTTAAAGGCTGAACTCGCACTTCTCTGTTTCACCAAAATCGTCGGCAAAGCTTCCAGCAAGTTTTCTACAGTCTAAGCCAGTTTGTTTTTACACCCTTTCAAAGTATCATATTGATTTGTTTAAATAACATATTGCGTTTTCGGTATTTGATTTTTTGCTTTTTAGCATATTGTTTTGAGTAATAATGTTTAACGATATTGATTATGATATTTGTTACTTTTTAATTAGCACCTCCGATTTAGATGCAATCAAATGCCCTATGTAACTTTAAACATAAATTTGTAGGGATATTCCTCAGTTTTATGTATACATTGATCAATCATTGGCATGCCAAAATTGTATTTTGACCTATTTGTTATGTAAGAATATTGCTTTGCATGTTAGTGTTGGTAATAAGAAGTAAAGATTATAGTTCATGCTTTTGATCAACTAGAATAGTATTGACGTCATACATATTAATGTGTATCGTGATTTGAGTCTTGAAAATGTTTTATTTTACTACTATTGGCCTCTAATACAAAGCTTCACACCAGGGCCGTCTCCGAGAACGCTAAAAAAAATTTGGGCCTCGGGCAAAAAAAATTTGAGCCCAAAATTTTATAAAGAGGAATGAATTTAAAAAAAAAACTAAATATGGTGTTAGAGTCAAGGTTTGCACTTGAGACCTTTACATTAAATTTGCATGGGTTTTCCAACTTCACTAATAAGACTTTTATTTATAAAACACAAATATATATATCTTAAATATAGAATTTAATATATATATATATATGTATATTTTTTTAAAAAGTTCGGGCCCATTTGTGGGTTGGGCCCTGAGCCCGTGACCACCCGGCCCATGCTCAGGGTCGGCCCTGCTTCACACAATGTACTTCCTGAAATTGTCATTTAATTAATTTGGTTTCTTATTTAAAAATACTTGTAAAATGGTGATGAGTTAATAAGATTATTGTGCGAACTTAATGTGGTGCAAAGTGAAGTCGCAAATCTGCATGCAAAGTACAATTCATTTTTTTTTCTAGGCGCAATTTGAATATTGAAAATTTAGTTCATCTTTTGTTCTCTAAATTGAAGGTAATTTAAAGTATGGATTCAAGTTATGATGTAACTCTCAATGTCTTTAGATAAATTTGTACCAAGGCTTAATTCCTATTTCTTTCCATGCTGCAGAAACTAACTTTGTGCTTGGTTAATTTATTACTATGCTGATTAACTTTTAAGGATTTTTTAGATAGTTGATCATATGTCTCATATAGCTTTGCAGATCGTACATTGCTACTTTAAAATGTAAACTTTAAAAGATAGTAATTTTTTTTGCATGTGTGGAGGTTTAAACAGTTTTACGTCATTTGAAAATTAGATGTGATTGGGATGTGACAAAGCAGCTGAACCAAAATGAAGGCAGTCTTCTTCTCAATCTTGATGCTTTTTTTACTTTAACATGTCTGCATATCTAGGTTCACATGCTAACTCGGTATGTACTGATGAACTATTATTATCTATACAGTATGAAATATGCATCAGTGTTCGTAGTTTAATCGCTGCATTTTTTTACACGTGCTTCTTTGCTATTTATGTGTTGTCTTTAGATATGTAAACACTAATCCTGCAAAACATGTGATCCACAATTTCTATATACAGGTTCTTAACTCCGTACAACCTCATATGGCGCAAAATACAACAAATACAAAAACCATCTTCGCCGTCGCACGTTGCGCAACGCGCGACATTGAAATACACTAGTTTAAAATAAATAAGTAATGTAATATATGTATATAATTGTGAAATAAAGAAAAAAAAAAGAAAACAAAAAAGAACGCCTGGATCAAGACTTGAACCCAGGTGTTGTGTTTTGCAAACAAAAGCCCAGACCATCTGGTCTGGATGATAAAATTTTGATTAATTTGGTTTCTTATTTCTTTTAGAACCTACCTGACAAAACAAAATCCCCAAATATAGATCTAATAAACCCTAACTTCCTAACCTTTAATTAACCCACGAATTGTTATAGATTACAAACGATAATAAGGGGCTTTTATAAAACACATCGAAGTGAACAGGAATCAATAAGAAATTTACGAAGTCAAATGACAAAATGATGGCCGATTGATGCAGGATTGTACATGACGACCAAGACCAAAAAATCAACCACGGTGGCTTAGTTTGAAGCAATTCATTATAGGGATTTATATAGAGGATGTCGAACTTGGTCTGGGTTGTGGCTTTGTTAACAATTTTTGGATTAACACATGATTAGGAATCATTTAAGTTATAGGTCGTCCCTTGGATCATGGGTTGGAAATTGTTGACTGATTGCAACAATTAACGCGTGAATCTGGCATAGAAAGGGGCGTAATTGCAATGTCAATCACAAATCAGTCAATATCGTTTCCAAAAACAGATTAAACGCACACTAATTTGAATTATGATTGTTGGTTGACTTGGATTTTGACTTGACTAAGTTTTTTTGAGAGAAAACAAGGTGATAATAAATGAAATTTGAATCACTTTTGCAACAAATTAACACCTAGCTTGGTCTAGTGGTTTAGGTTCTAGGTGATAAGGTTGAATTAGCTTGGGACTTGGCTTCGACCCTTGTTCCAAACATTTATTTTTTCTATATTTTTTTATAAGAAAACACACTACATGTTAATTACATAATAATAGAATGATGAAATAAAAGTAGGAAATATGATAATTGTTAGAATTTTTAGGTGTAATTAGAATAGACAAAGAAATGTTATTTTTCAAAAATTCGGAACAAGGTACAAATGGGAATTTTTATTAGAAAAAAATTATTGAAAATACACAATGTTACATGCATGGACTTCTTTTTCTTCCTGGTGGCAGAGGGTGTCGGCTATTTTTTTTTTGGAAGACAGGCTGAGGTAACAACTGACACCTGGGAGGTAGTGCAACAAGTGGGGCTTAAGGGGAGCTGCACCATGGCATAGGCCGTTGCATGTACTTCGCGGGTTGTCATCGCCAGGAATGACGATGCGCTGGCGCTTGATGGTTTATGCTTCACATATGTTGTTGGCTCTTTCTCTCCGCCGAGTGTTATTGCTCCGCGGAAGTGTGTCTTGGAGACAATATTTTGAGGTAGGGTGCGCTTAGGCGCTGGAATTGGTACCCTACCCTCTAAAGTAACCCAAGTCCAGTGTCTCTCCTGGTCCTGCGGAGGGATCTGGTGTGGCGCTGGATTAAAATGTTGCCATGGGTGGATGAAAGCTCATTCACATTTTGTGTATTGGGAAGAGTGTAGATGCCAAGATAAAAAGTGCTCGTTGCAGCTTTTTAACATATATCAAGATAAAAAAGAGTGCACGTTGCAGCTCTTTGGGATCAAGATAGAAAAAGTGTGCATTGCAACTCTTTAGCATATATGAGTGTAAAAAAGATTGCTCGTTGTAGCTTTTTAACATATATGAAGGTAAAAAAGAGTGTGCGTTGCAGCTCTTTAACATATATCAAGATAAAAAAGAGTGCGCGTTGCAGCTCTTTCAGATCAAGACAGAAAGAGTGCGCGTTGCAACTCTTTAGCATATATGAGTGTAAAAAAGATTGCTCGTTGCCGCTTTTTAACATATATGAAGGTAAAAAAGAGTGCGTGTTGCAGCTCTTTAACATATATCGAGATAAAAGCGTCCTTTTATCTTTTCATATGTTTCTTTAGCTTCAGGAAAAAGAAAAAAACATATGATCTACACTTTTTACATGTAGATGATGTGAATAATGAGAAAGGAGTGAATCATTTTTATTTTGGCATATGTAGATGATGTAAATAATGAGAAAGGAGTGAATCCTTTTCATTACAACAATGATGCGCGTTAATTGTTCCTCATTTTGCGGAGAACGTCTTTTGGGTTTTACGTCAAACCAGCGCCAAGTGATGACGTGGCAGTCTGGTTGTTCAAATGTAAAATCTTGCAGAGAACGTCTTTTAGATTTTACGTCAAACCAGCACCAAGTGATGACGTGGCAGTCTGGTTGTTGAAATGTAAAATCTGGTGGAGAATGTCTTTTGGATTTACATCAAACTAGCGCCAAGTGATTACGTGGCTGTCGGTTGTTGAAATGTAAAATCTGGCGGAGAACGTCTTTTGGATTTTATGTCAAACCAGCGCCAAGTGATGACGTGGTAGTCTGGTTGTTGAGAATGATTTAATGCGCCGCCAAAGTTTTATTAACTATGGGAATGATTGGAAGTTAATGCGCCAAGAATTTGAAAAGGTGTAAAAAATTTGGGGTGGAAAACCAAGGAGGCGTGTTGAAGAAGCCGAGCAGGTTGGTAAACGTGTCAGGTGGCAGAAGGCATGTCTGTCCTGTTGTTAGTCACGTCAGCACGTGGGTGGAGTCCTTTTTCATTGTGTGTCAGACAAGTTGCCATACACACACGCGAGTGTAGCTTCTATTCTGCAGGATGCTGACACGTGGAGGGTGGAGGACATGTTGTGTCAGGCGAGTCAGGCCCACGCACGGACAGAAAGCTATTTTCCTCTAGGTAAATGCCATGTGTAGTGTCCGGATGAGGCCACGTCATGAAGATGTGTGGATGTCTGCCAGCTGGTACCCATCACAATTAATGCGATGGGTATAAATAGATGGTTCTCTCCTCTCTCTCTCCTCACTTTTTCCAACAGTTTTTCCAAAATTCTCTCATCTTATTCCTTAAAATCTTCAAGTTTTTTTGGCGAGTCTTTTGAAGATCTCCGACGGTTCCTCAAGTTTTCTGGCGATGTTTGCAGATTTTTTTCCAAATCCTTACTTCTTTATTTGTAGCCATGTCAAAGGCTTCAAATGATAGTTCTCCAGGAGGTGGTGTAAATCCTGAAAAGGCACCGGAGAAGACGAAGGCTTCGGCAAAGATGATGTTCAACACTCCATGTAAGTGGAGTGAACGTAGCTTTGCCATGTTTATGAAGGCGATGGAGTTCGATCCTTCATGGGAGGTGGAGTTTCCGTTTGGGAAGTCAACTGCCCTGAGTCCTCCCCTAGGTAAGAAGACGCTTTACGGAGCCTACTTTGCACTTTGTGGGTTCCGTCTTCCGGCTACCAAGTTCCAGGTGTATACCCTGATCAAGTATGGGATCCATGTAATCCAACTTAGTGGATTTGGCATGCTCAGGCTTGTGCACTTTGAAGCCTGTTGTCGTTCTTTGGATGTTGAGCCGACCTTTGAATGGTTCAACGTCTTCTATGTGATGACCATGGAGCAGTCATGGTTCAATTTTGCTCACCGTTCTCAGGTGCAGCCAATGGGGACGACTCCTCCTAAGTCACTTCATGACTGGAAGGAGAAGTTTTTCTATATTAGACGCAGAGTTATTCCAGTGGACTTGCTTTGGAAGCTTCTGGCAAAGCGCCAGAGAGTTGCTGATCACCCTGTTATGGCAGGGTTCAAGGAGGAGCAGTGGTTTAAACACTTGACTACCAATGCTTCTCCTCATGATGCCGCCATGTATATAGAGTCAATGCTTGCGCTGCTGGGATTGAGCCGCATCCAATTGGTGCCAGGGCAGGAGCCAGTGATTGTTGACCCTGGTAAGCTCTTTTCTTCACGCGTCAATTATAAATTGCAACTTTGTTGGTGTACATGCTAAGTGTCGGTGCTTTTTGTAGAGGTCACAACATTTGACGCTTTTTTGGCGCGTGACAAAGCCATGCTTGAGTGGAGGGCGCCTGCTGAGAGTAGAGTCCCCGTTGTTCAGCAGATGGTAGATAGGTTTTATTTACCCAATCTTGAGTTCACACCCTATGGTATGAACATCTCACGTGAGCAACCACCTAACCCTTACCCTTTATCATTTGTAGCGCATGGATCAATTCCATGTGTTGTTATTTTGCCTAATGAGGAGTCCACAGGGTCCTCTGAGGAGTTGGTTCACCCAACGCGTCCCTCTAGGGTTCCTGGTAGTCGTGGGTGCAAGAAAATAGTGTCATGTACTCATAGATATAAAGTATCGCCCCATTCTGAATCTGCGTCTTTAAGTGCAGGTGGAGAGGGACCATGTATCGGGAAGAAGGACAAATGGAAGGAATCTTTGGTTTATGGATTGTTTTTCATTTAGTTGAAGAATATTTGTGGTTTTTATCATTTAAACGATTCACTTGTTTTCAATTGTTTATCTTGTTATCATTCACATTCGGTTTTTCTAGCATCGTGAGTAGTTTGATAATTGGGAGGGTAAGTGATACTTGTGGGTTGGTAATTGAATTGTACAGGTTATTATTAAAAACTTGTGTTTGGTTATCACTTGATTTGAACCGTTCAACAAAACTATGTCTATGTAGTATCCAATCATCTAAACAAGAGTAGGGTGGATCATTAACCGGAAACCTGGAGGGGATTACCTCTTTAATATAATTGTTACAAGTTCTTGAATTTGTTTTCTTAAAATTCCAAAACAAACCACAAACCAATTAGATTTTTAATTTATTAGTTAATTTGCAAAACTACTCTTTCCACCGATTCCCTATGGAGACGACTCAACTTCCATATACTACTATTTTCTTATATTTTTAATTGACCCAACGACATCGATCAGAGACGGTGCCGGTGCCGTTTTCCTTGAACATTACCCCTCCGCCAAAGCGCAGGCCTCTTTTACAAAAGACTGTGAAGAAGGTGACTGGTATGTGCTAATCCTTTTTATCTTTTTCCTTTTTAGTTACACTTTTTCATTTCCCTAACTTCTCTTTTATTTTTGTAGCTGCCACTCTTAAGGTTGTGCCTACTTCCACTTCTTCTCCGTCTCTGATTAAGGCGGAAGATACCAAGAAACGGATGGAGGAAGAAGAGCAATTGAGGAGGGAGAAAGAAGCAGCCGAGGCCTAGCTACGGGCCAATGAGGCTGCTAAAAAAGTTGAAGAAGAGAGGGTGGCGGCTGAAAAGCTGCGTGTTGAAAAGGAGAAAGCAGAAGCTGAAGCTAAGGCCAAAGCTGAAGACGCCTTGAAAGAGAAGGCTAAAGCTGAAGCTAAGGCAAAAGCTGAAGCTGCGCGGAAGAAGGATGCAGGCAACATGCCCATTTCTGAAGCCTCCCCAATGGGAGGTGTTAGGGGTGGCAGTTGTATGGGGTAGATTGGCGGGAAGCTGTTTGGGCCCTTTGAGCAGGAACCCCCTCCGCAACAAGTTTTGAAGCAACCCCCTCCGCAGGGGGTTGTGGGAAGGAAGGTTCTGCAATCAACCACCTCTATTTACTCCGAGGGCGATGTGACCTGGCGCCGTCACTAGAGTATTAGAGAGAACTCTCGCTTCACGAATCCTATTTCTGCAGAGAAGTTTGTAGATGAGGCCGTCCCTCCGAAAGAGATGGAATATCAAGATGGCCTTAGCGCTCCATGATTATATATTACATTTGCGTTACCCAAGCGCTGCAGTTTGGAGTAGTTAATTTCTTAAGGAGGCGCGGTGCTGCTTTTGCACGTAGCATTGCGTAATTCAATGTTGGGCGGGCAACGCAGGTGCAGAGGGAGGAAAAGCCTAAGGCGGAGGTGGACAGGTACCGAAGCCAGGCGTACAAAGCTTAGGATAAGGTTAGGTCCTTGGAACAGGACCACTCGGTGGCTCACAAGAGGTGGACTGAATCTTGTCAGGCCACTAACATGGAAATGATGAAGCTGAGAGAACAAGTCTAAGTTTTGAAAAATGAAAACTCTCAGCTTTGCAGCGCCACTGATGGTCATGCTAAGTAGCTAGAAGAGAAGGACTCCCAGGTTGCGGAGGCGAGGTCAGAGCTCCACAACAAAGATAAGGAGCTGATGAGCGCGACCTCCCGCCTGTCCGTCCTGGATACCGAAAAGGCGACCAGGATAAAGGAAAAGCGGCGATGGTGGAGGAGAGGGCCTCTCTAGATGAGGCCCAGACGTTGGCGCAAACTGAGGCAGAAAACACCAATAGTCTTCTTGAGCAGGCCACCAACACCCAAGAGAGGGCTCAAGAGTCCATCAGATGGGTGATAAGCGAAGGCATCTCTGGGGTAAGTGACTGAACTTTATTTCACCTTTTTTGTTTGTATTAGATTTTTTCTAACACTTTAGTTATATTTTGTAGATCTTTAAGCGGTTCTGGAATGAACCCAGGCTTGGCGATCATGTTGCCGCTATTGCTGCTGCTGCTGGGGAAGCCGATGGATTTGATGATGGTTTCCATCATTGCTTGAATCGCGACATTATAACTGGTGTTCCGCACTATGGAAAGATACATGATGCTGAATTTGAAGCCGAACTTGCAAAGTTCGAGCAAATTGAGTTCCCAAATTTGAAGACAGTTCGTGAGTGCAACCAGCATGCCAACCCAGCAGGCGCCCTTCGTTACTTTATAGAAGAATCTTACCGCTTTGGTGCGGAGGCGCGGAAGAGGGCAGAGCAGGAGGAGGTAGACCTCTTAGAGAGAGAGCGTGCGCCGAGGCTAGAGGACAGGGTGCATCTGGAATGGCGCATGATGATGTTGAAGAACAACTAGTGGATTTTGAGGGCTCTGATAAGGAGTAGGCTCTCTTTGTAATATTTTGCCTTCTTTGAAATGTTAAGGCCTTTAGTGCCTCTTTTGATGAATTAATGAAATTTTTCCTCTTTATTTTGTGCGCACTTTTGTTTTGACTTAGATTTTTTGTAGTGAATTACATAGTCCAGCGCGGGGTATTTGCAGTGCCCGCGCCTTGAAGACCAAAACTCTAAGTTGTGAACACAGTAAATATATAGAGAAATTTCATTAGAAGTGAAAAGAAAGGCGCGTATAGCCCTTTGAACTACATAAAGAAACTTTACATAAAACAGGTACGAAGTTGCGCAGCGTTCCAAGAGCGTGGTAAAGGTGTGCCATCCAACTTTTCAAGCGCATAGGCGCCTTTTCCCAAGATTTCTTGGATCTTGTATGGTCCTTCCCAGGTAGGAGCCAGTTTTCCATGCTTTTCAGCATTGGAGGCTTCGTTGTTGCGGAAGACAAAGTCGCCGATTTTGAATTGGCACAACTTGACCCGTTGATTATAGTAGCTCTCCAACTGATTCTTGTACTTAGCCTCTTTGAGTGTTGCAAGTTCGCGGCGCTCTTCTAGTAAGTTAAGATTTAAGTGGAGCTCGTTATCATTTGTTCCTTTTGTCCGCCATGAGTACCCGTGCAGAGGGGCACCTGATTTCGGCGGGTATTAAGGCATCGGATCCATAGGTTAGGCTAAACGGAGTTTCACCGTTGCTTGTTTTGGTGAGTGTGCGGTTGGCCCACAGAACGTACGGGACTTCGTCCCCTCGTCCACCCATCCAGTTCTCTTGGTTCAGAGTCGCGCCTTGATGGCTTTGACAGATGTGAAAATTTGTTGGACCTTGCGGGTGTGCGACAGATGTGAAAATTTGTTGGACCCCCATTTGCGCCAGCCATTCTTGGAGATGATGGTCTGTGAATTGGGGGCCTTTGTCGCTCACAAGTTGGTATGGTAAGCCGAATTTGTAAATGATAAACTCCCAGATGAATTTCTTGACGTGCGCCCCATCAATCTTTGCTATGGGTTTCACCTCAATCCATTTTGTGAAGTAGTCGATGGTGACGATCAGGAACTTGACGTTTCCCGACGCTCTGGGGAATGGCCTAACAAGATCAATTGCCCATTTCTCGAATGGCCATGCTGCGGTTACAGGCACCATGTCGTTTTTCGGTCGCAGAGTATTAGGCGAATGGCGCTGGCAGGAGTCGCATTTACGCAGTACTGCCACCGCGTCCGGGTGCATTCCGGGCCAGTAACACCCTGCGTTCATCAGCTTGGCTACCATCATTCTGGGCCCCAGGTGCAGGCCACAGATGCCCTCATGGATATCTCGAATGAGGAAAGAGACATCCGCGAAGTCGACACAGCGGAGTAGCGGCCCTAGGTAAGATTGGCAATAGATCACGTCGTCGGTAAGCTAATAATGTAAAGCCTTGTATTGGAGTTTCCGGGCTTCTGATTTGTTCTCAAGTAGGATTCCGAAAGCCAGATAGGCTTTGATTGGTGTCATCCAGGACGCATTGCGTTTTTGGATGACATTTACTTGTCGAAGTGGGATGGACAGTTTATCTTGTAATTCCACATGAATGTCTTTACCCAGGTGGTCAAAAACCATTGAGGCCATTTTGCTCAGCGCATCAGCGGGTTTGTTCTCGCTTGCTTGGCCTGTTGACGGTAGAGTGCCATGGTAACATCGTGTGCATCATATGTACCATTGATGTGTCCTGCTACGAGCATTAAATCCACATGCGCTTCGAGGTGGGAGGCTCCAATTTTTTCTGCAATCCGGAGGCCTGCCAATAGAGCCTCGTATTCTGCTTCGTTGTTGGTTGCTAGAAAATCTAGGCGGATGGCGTATGTGTATTCCTTGCTGTTTGGACTGATCAGACGTAATCACGTGCCTGCTCCATCGCTGTTTGAGGCTCCGTCAGTGTATAGGGTCCACTTTTCAATTTCATGCTTGGGTTGCGCGGGTTCTTGTTTTGCTAAGCAGTCTTGGACTTTGTCCATATGTATTTCCGTTGTGAAGTCAACGAGTACTTATCCCTTTATGGCGGGTCTAGGCTTATAATTGATGGCGTGCTCACCGAGCTCAATTGGCCATTTTGCGAGGCGACCCGCCATTTCATGTTTTCAAAGTACGTCGTTAATTCTATAATCAGTTAGGACATTGTTGGGGTGTACATGAAAGTACATGCGCAGTCTGTGGGAGGCATGTATAAGTGCTAGAACCAGTTTCTCCATCATAGAATACCTTGTTTCCGGATCTAGTAGAGTGCGGCTAATATAGTAAATGGGTGTCTGGACTCCATTGTGGTTAACATGGAGTACCGCGCCAATATCTCTTTCCGTGATGGAGAGGTATAGCGTTAGCGGTTCCTTAGGTAAAGGCGCAGTGAGAGTAGGTAAATTTATAAGACACTGTTTCATTTCATGAAAAGCTTTTTCCGCCTCAGGGGTCTAGCGGAAATTGTTTTTTTTTTCAGACAATTCTATAAGGTATCTATAAAAGGAAAAGATCTAGATGCATAATTGGAAAGGAAGCGGTTGAGGGCAACGAGGCGGCCCATGAGTGTTTGCACATCTTTGATTGATGCAGAAGAAGACATTCTTTCAATCGCCAAGATTTTGTCTGGGTTAGCACGGAAACCATTGTGCGTCACAATGACACCGAGGAATTTGCCTTCTTCCATGCCAAATGAGCACTTGCTGGGGTTGAGCTTCATGCGCACCTTGCGCAGCTGATCAAATGTCTTTTGGATGTCTCCCAGCATGTATTCTTCCTCCTTGCTTTTGATGACGAGGTCATCGACGTAAACTTCCAAGCGCACTCCTATCTCGTCAATGAATGCGCTGTCCATTAGGCGCTGATTAGTAGCTCCCACGTTTTTCAGACCGAAAGGCATTTTTGTTTAACCGAATGTGCCCATGTCTGTGCGGAAGCTTATTTTGTCTTCATCTTCCTTTGCCATTTGGATTTGCTGGTAGCCCTTGTATGCGTCCAAGAAGCACTTAAAGCGGTAAGGCGCTAGAGAATCCACCTTGAGGTCAATTTCTGGAAAGGGATAGCAATCCTTTAGACAGGCTTTGTTCAAGTCTTTGTAGTCGACGCACATGTGCCACCCGCCGGTTAGTTTGCCTACCATGACTGGGTTGGCGACCCAAGTTTGGTAGCAGATTGGCCGGATGACGCCTGTGTTGAAAAGCTCGTTGACTTGTTCGTTCATAGCCTTTGTTTTCTCCGGCCCCGTGTTGCGCTTCTTTTGTACGACTAGTTCCACTGATTTGTATGCATTGAGCTTTTGTTCCGCGACTTCTCACAGAACACCGATCATATCAGATGGTTGCCAGGCAAAGACGTCAATATTTTTGACGAGGAGTTGTTTTATATGCGTCCTGATGGTGTTAGAGATTTCATGGCCAATGACTACTGTTTGTTCTGAGAATTTAGGGTTGAGAACCCAGTTTTCCGGCTTTAAGCGGATTTTTGTTTTCTGCATTTTTTGGGGGCTTAGCCGTGTCGACTACGTGGCAGTCCTTGTTACCCCAGATGAATGAGATGCCAGTACGGGTGGGGAAGCCTATGATTTGATGAGGTGTGGACGCATTCGCGTTGAACCGCACCAGGCCTTCCCGTCGTATGAGGATGTCATGATGTGACATCACTGGTAAGACCATGAAGTCGCACATTTGACATTTCTCTATGCTCATGGTTACCATCAGTCAAAGTGACTGGAAAAGATATCATACCTCGCGGCATGATGACTTCATGGATAAAACACGAGATTGGTTCCTTGACTGGAACGAGGCGGGCTTTGTCTTTCTCATCCAGTTGCTGAAAACACTAATCGTAGATTATATCAGTGCTGCTTCCGCTGTCCAGGAACATTGATCTGGTTCAATATTGTCCAAAGATGGCGGTGATTATGAGCGGTGCCATGGATGTAGGGCCGCCAAGTACTCGGGGAAGGAGAACATCCACCTCCTTCCATGAGCCATCATTCTGTTTTCGTGAACACTTGCCTTTGCTTTGGCGTTTGGCGTTCCCGGAGATCATGTTACAGTGGTGGCGCGGTGGATGAAATTTTCTTCGAGATTGCGGATCGGTTTTCGCCCGCCTTCATCGCGTTTGTCGTCCTAATTGTGGCCCTACCCACCCCTGTGAACGTTTTTAACCAAGTGGCCCAGCTGGCCAGTCTTGAGAGCGGCTTCTATCTCCAACTTCAGACTGTAGTAGTTGTCTGTAAGATGACCATAGTCGTTGTGGTAGTCACAAAATTTTGTGGAATCCACATTTTTCCGCTTTCCAAGGGCCTTGGGCTCCTTGAAAGTAATTTGCTTAGTCTTGACCACTTGAGATGGTATCTTGGTGAAAGGGGTTCAATCGGTGTTTTTCTTGGAGTGTTCCCCCTGGTCCCGCAATTGTTTGTTGTTAATCATTTGGCGAGCGTCATTGGCGAGTGAATAGCCGAATACCCGCCTTCATCCGCGGTGCTATAGAAACGCGGCCAGACAGATTGTTTACCTTTGTTTTTGTTGGTGTTGTGAGTCTGCTAGAATCCGCGCTCAGAGGCACGCGTTTGACACGATTCCATTAAAACAGATTCCGTGCTTCATCTCAAACGGTCTGTTTCCTAGGGTACAACAAACGAAACAACATGTCTACTGTCGGAGATGGCACACAACTCCAATTGTATCTTAAATAAAACGAGAAAATGATTGATCAAAGAATCGTCAGAGATTCTTTAGCGAGAAAGTGAAGAACTTTAAAGAATTGGTGTTCTTTGGTGCATCTTTCAATCAAGGCTCACCTTGGTATTTATACAAAAAAAAAGAAGTTGAAACACCCAATTTTTCATTAACCCATGAGTTGAAATATCCTATTAAAACCTTTAAGAATTTTGACCCAACTAGTATTCTTATTGATTTGAAGTTTCAACTTTGGAGTTTCATTTAGTATATTATTAATAAAACCTTCCAATAGAAACAATTTAAGTTTACATCTTTTTTATTTTTCACAAATTTTCCAACAAAAGTTACACCTACCAACAACCAGCTAGTTTTGTCAAGCATACTCTTAATTAGTTTGTATTTTTTTTTTTTTTTTTTTTTGAAAAAAAAATTGGAAGGTGATGGCAACCAGTGGCAGGTCTAGATATAATTTTGAGTAGCAACGTTCAATTTTTTTACGCCATAGTTTCACACAATGTAAAGGAAATAAAAATAACAACATGATATACACATACCTAATAGATTTCGCCCATTTGGTTCTTGAAAGCTTGAAATCGAGTCGTTATGCCATCTTCTTTTACTTTATCATAATTGTCTCTTTCAACTGCACAAATCAAAGCATTGTTCAAATAGTCCTCGCCCATTCTATTACGTACATCCGTTTTGATAAGCTTCATCTTAGGAAAAACACTTCTCAACGGTTGCAGTTGCAACCGACAAAACTAATGCTAACTTCAACAACCGATAAACCAAAGGAAAAGTACTATGTTTTCTGGTTTCCACCATTACACGAGCAAGGTCACACATTCCATTTAGTTTTGCAGATTCATCATCTTCCTTTAACGTGTGATAAAATACCGTAACATCACCCGAAAGACATCCTTTTTCATCTTCACTAAAATCATACGTATACATCTCACAAAATGCTAGGATCTTAGGTATGTCAAACTTAGAAAACAAATCATAAGGATTTAAACCCCACGTATTTTCTATCAAAGTAGTTGATATCTCATTGAATCGACTTCCAAGTTTTTGAATTCGCAAATCCAAAACCGTATTAAAAACTTCAACTTCAAAATGATGTCAGTTAGTAACAACATTCTTTCGGTTTCTTTGATTACCATAACTTTATGATATTTCTACCATCTGAATCTTATGTTTTTCACAAAAAGATGTCACCTTTGCCAATATTTCATCAAACTCGTTTTGTCTTACATTATTCAATGCTCGCTTCGTTCAGTTTATCAATTTAGCCGCTTCTAACAAATCTTGACTCTTTTTTTAAGATGTTTTAATAGAGCATTTGTGAGGCCTAGAAAATCATCTAACAAGTGTATATAAAGCACAAATTCAAGCTTCTTAAAATATGATAAAATACCTCTTGCATTAGATCGTTTTGGTTACTTCTTCCGCAAAGCAATCGATAATCTCTTTCTGTATTGATGGAGTTGTCAATTTATTATTGTTTTTTGCATTCTCTAATGTGTACTTACCAATATCCGGGTTGTTCTCACTAATCCACTTTAAAACCGCAAGATAAAGACCTTTAGAAGTAGATGTTTCTGATTCATCGTGGCCACGAAATGATAAAGAGTTTTGTAATAAAAATCCAGCACTACAAACAAAACCCATTAATCGTTACCGATTTGCAAACTTTTCTTCCTTAGTATGCTTCTTGACTTGCGCATGAAATGATCCCTTTTGCTTCATAAGATTGTCACATTTTTGCCTCGCCTTATTATGTAAACTATTTTGTAACCCAACATGATCTTTAAAGGCCTTCAGTTTAGCCCAATAAGAAAAGCCTCCACTTGTAAAAGTATGCCTTCCACCTTGATTACCAGCACTATTACTAAACAAGTAACAATGTAAGGAATATGTTTTTTTCTTTTTAGGGCAAAACTCTAACCAATCATACTTTTCAAACCATTTTATGTTGAACCGTCTCCGTTCATTAACATATTGTGCCCATTTAAATTCATGACCTTGTGGTTGAAAAGCCTTCTTCACAAGATATACTATTTTTATTTCATCTATTTGATTAGGGTGATAGCTAGAAATTGGTGGTCTATCAGCGGGATCTGAAGGAAGATCATTCAAGTCTATATATGACCTCGAGGATGAAGCCGAAGGATTAGGAACAATTGGAATTGAAGTTGTAGCAACATCATCATCCGTTTGCATATCAATATCATTATCATTATTAGCAACATCATCATGCTCTTGCATACCAACATAGTCATTCACGTCCTTATTTTCAATATTTGGAGAATTACTTCAACCAATTTCAGATCATTCGGGGCCTTTTCTTTTAAACAAATTGCTAATAAGTGCTTGTTTAGTATTAGAACGTGGTTTCATCTTTATAATCGCAAACTTAATCAATTAATTAAAGATAATATAATCAATTATAACATTCAACAATCAAGTTAACTATACATTCAAATTCAACAATCAAGTTAATTCCCAAAAAGAAACAAATAATCAACAATCAAGTTAATTCCCAAAAACATGAGCACTTGAATTAAATTAAAAAAAAAATTGACTCACAACTTGTAACTGCAGTCAGCACTCAGCACTCAGCAGGAGGTTGGAGGACGGCAGCTGGCGGCGGCGGAGTGGAGAACAGCAGCCGGCGGCAGCGGCGGAGGAGTGGCGGACGCATGTGGGTTGGGGTAGGGTTTCAGAATGGAGGATACTTCTCTGCTTGGTGCCACTGTCCTACTGCCCTTTTTTTTTTTTTGGTTTTGTGAAGGGAGGTGGATTAGGCTTCTTGTAATTGGATTTGGGTTAAAAAAAGGCGGGGTGAGCTTGGGTTAAATAGATAAATGGGTTCTGGGTGGCCTTGTTAGTTATTTTATTTATTGTGTTATAGTTAGATTAGTTAATTTTTTGGATGATAAGTAGTTGAGTTCGATCAATATATTTTCAAGTAACGTAATGTGGTAATGTATAATTTATTTTAGTAGTAAAGTATATTAAATTTTAGTGGCAACATAAACTTTATTTCAGTAGTAACGTTTTTGAAAAATCGTAAAAAAAAAAAAATTCCACTACGCGCACGAACTTGAGGGGCAGCGGGTGCTAGGGCTGGCAAATCATGTATAACAGACCTGTTAAGACACGATACAAGAAACCTGACTACCTATACACAACACGAAAATTTTTCGTGTCTATTTTTTGATACACGAACCTGTTAATTTTTAACAGGTATACACAAAAAATACCTGCTAATACTTGTTTGTGAACATTATACTAATCGCATGTTTACGAACCTATTTAGTAAGAGAAAATTTCCAGAAGTTCACCAAAGACCTAGATAATACATAAAGTCTTAACAATTGCAACGATGATTCGAAAATTTCCAAAACAGCTAAAACGCATCCAATTAATAGTCCTATAACAATTGCAACGATGATTCAATATCCACGAACAGAATGTGATGGGTTTGTGGATCTACGACCTATAGGGCCAGCTATTGTTCAATTACGAATGTAGAAGTATGTTTTACATCAAGTTTTATATTATATAAATAAAAAGCCTTACCAAATAATAAAATGAAAATGGAGGTGGAGGAGAAGGCGGTGGAGTAGAAGTGGAGGAGGAGGCGGCGATGGTGGATGGAGTAGGGTTGGAGATGAAAACTTTTTGAAGTGAAAAGGGATTTAGGGTTAAAGGGTTTGGGTAATGTGTGAAAACGTGGATATGAGGGTTGGAAAATAAATGAAAAGCTTTTTAAATATATTACTATTTTTAAATAAATTCTAAACAGGTATTAACAGGTACCTGCAGGTAAACAGGTATGTTACTTGTTAAGACACGAAAATTAACAGGTAAATTTGTGTTTACCTGTTTAGGGCATGAAACCTGTTAAGGCCAGTGGCGGATACAAAAAAATTTTGTACGGGGGGCACAATTCGGTCTGTTTAAAAAATGTGTCCGGGCCGAGCCATGAAATATGTGCCCCTTAGTCTTAGGTATTAACGAAATAAATAACGTAAACTATATTTTTAAACGACGATTAAAGAAATATCAAATTGATGAATTAATTCTACATGGTTTATTTTTTCAACAATACATTCTCCATAGCTTGAGTTTTAGACTTTGAAGATATAATGAAAATACTATATACTAATTTTAGTAGTTTTCTTTTAAACTATGAATAAAATAGAACCCAAATATTTAGTTTATAGGTACTTCTAAACAAAAAGGACTAAATATGTAAAATAAAATGAAATATGTATATAAAACTATTATTATTAATTTAACAAATTGATTATTGTCGTGACTGTGAGTAGTACTATAGTAGCCACTAGCCATGACTTTTCAAATTAGGTATGAAAATTACAAAACCACCCCTCTCCTCTATGGGTATTTATCATATTAACCATCTCCTTCTTCCATTATATTTATAAATTCCTGCAACTCCAACCACATAAGAAAACGCTCCGACGAACCCTTTTCTCAAATGGGTGGGCACTAGGCTTTTTAAATGGGTGGGCACTGGGTTTTTCAGGTAGAAAACATGAAGACAACATGGATCGTACGGTGGGCACCGGCCCACCATGGAATATGGGTGGCTCCGCCACTGGTTAAGGCCATACCTATATATACTTGTTAAGATCGTTCAGGTACGTGTCAGGTAATCGTGTTCATGTACAAAATTGCCAGCCCTAGCGGGCGCGGCTCCTAGCTTCAAGCTTGCAGCCGAGGCGATAGTGATGATGGTGGTGATGGACCATAGTGGTGGCGAGTGAATGTATTAGAAGAATCTAATCCTTTGATTCAATTGCACGTTGTATTCTGAAAGGAATTGTAAACTCTTTTACTATAATTTGAGAGAATGCATTCTTATTCTTCTCGCTATGTAACATCAAATATGTTATTTCTTGAATTAGACATTTAAATTCCAACAAATTATGTGAACAAATGAGATATGCACTATCAAAATTAAATCGTATTCATTGCAAAGAAAAAAATAGCGACCATTTAAAAGACAATTGCTAAAAAAATATTTGATATTGTTACATTTATGCTTGTAATGCGTAATATATTTCTTGTATATCCTCTCTATAGTTCTTACGTGTAATTAACCATCTAAAACAAAGAGCTAAATTCAAAATCAGTGTCTATATCTGCCAGGAGATCCAACGACTGCGAACTTCCCCACTCTGAGTAATAATTTGATTCAGAGGTAACCGGGGAGATAAATGGTGGTGAATAAACTTTTAATAATTCATCATCAAAATTAGGAAACTGAAGTTGGTGGTTATCTTCCATTACTCCAGATGATGCTGAAGGGAAAGAAAAAAAAGATGGATCAATGTCACTCGTGTCACCCAAATCCGAGGTGTTCACACTCAGGTTAGCTTTGAGATTTGAGAGCATTTCATGTTTGTCAAGCGAAGGTGGTGGTGGTGATGGATGTGATGGTGGTGGTGGTGGATATGGATGTGATGGTGGTGGTGGTGATGGTAATGGCGGCAGCCATGATGATGGACATCGTGGTGGTCGTGGAGATGGAGATGGTGATGGTGAAGTGGACTGGTGGCATGTGTGTTTCCCTTTGTACACAATATCAAAAACTGCCGGGATTGCATCTTTTCTTTGCACTTGTTTTGTTGCTAAACATTTTTGTGCATTACGGTATGAGCATTTATAGTAGCTTCTACAAAGACGTAATAAAAATAAACGTTAAAACGAATTGTTGCAAAACAAGTTATAGCTTGGACTGTGGAACCCATTCTATTATTATAGAATGGATGCCGTACCCAACAAAATTAAGTAAAATAATAAAACTCTACCTTGGAAATTTTGCTCCCTGAATCTCTTTCTGCCCATACTTCCTCCAACTATAACCATCATCAGCGTTACCCTCTAACCCATTTTCAGTACATATTCTAACTTCATTTTCCCAAGTCATGGGCTCCTTTCTGTCACCAAACAAGAAAGAAAAAAGATTATAGAACTTTGTACATTTCGCACAATATTAATGTGAAAGTGAAAATATAAGAATATCGAAAACCTCTTTTTGGAAAGGACGTTTTCGCCCTCCCGGTCCCGAAAGGGTTGGTCGAACTCGAATTCTTCACTTTCCTGGCTCCCAAAGGATATCGAAGATTCGGGCAGACTGCGTGCTGAAAGGGCAGGTGACGGAAGCTGCCCGGCTGAGTCCCCAGATTGGAGAGTGAAAAGAGCATTGTCAAATGATGATGAGATCTTTTGTATCAACAGTTCACTTGTTTCAGGTGAATGCAGATTAACCCTTAGCCGTTCAGTCAGTTGTAGCCCTTGAGTTAGCTCATGAATGAGTGTCTTCTCTTCAATAACACATGGACTGTCCATTTTTTTCTTTTGTACGATTCCAGATGCAAGTCAATCCAAGTTCATCTAAGGTGCAGGAGCTTGTATGTAATCGAAATGGAAGCAGGATGGTGCAAGTGAAATGATCAAAGGAAGATATATATAGGATGTTTGAATATTATTTGGTGGGAGAGTCAAGGTTGACTAAAGAAACCGAGTAAGCGTTCTAGTTTCCAACATGGACAAAGCTTTGGTCAATCTTTGAGGTCTATTTTAGTCTTAAGTCAACTTATTCATATAATTTAGTACAACATGTCCTGCAACTCGCACACTTAAGTTTCATTATTATTTATTATTTTTATTAATTTAACAATCTAATTCTACCATCGTACACCACTAAACTCTACCATATACTATCCCACCTTTTTGTTTATTTTTTTTAAAATATCTGATCGGCGTTTTTTTTTTTTTTTTGCCAAAACGCTTTAATATATGTAAGTTACCTTGTGTATTTTTTTTTTTAAAAAAAAAAAATTTAGATGGTTTTTACAATGGGTTTTCTTAGTTTTCTTAACCTAAAAGGATTTTCATTTTATCCTCCCCTATATTTTTTAATCCTCTGTTGGGCATCAGGAAAGGTTGAGACTGTCCTGGCAAGCTGTTCGTTTTGCAATGCCTAGTTTAAACCAATAACAATCAATGGTGGCAGTTCAGTTGCAACTAGTGGTTAAATGTGTACTATAAAATTTTTTAAGGACGATGTTTATACTTACGAGTGACACCGTTGGAATGAAAAAACTATATAGTATTTTTTACTAAAAACCAAATTATATAAACATTTTACCTAATAAAAGAAATTATAGCCGGGTTGAGAAATCTAAGTAAAGTGAATATAATTAGAAGTATCTAAACTATAAAAAATAAGATTTGAGCTATTTCAGAACATGGTAAAAAAAGAAAACATAGCAATTACCTGTTGGAGAGCGTCTCAGGTTGAAATATCTAATATGACATAATAAAATATCTAATATGACAACATAATTAATGAATTGTCAATATATGATTAACGATTATTATTATTATTATTATTATTATTATTATTATTATTATTATTATTATAAACAAATCTCTGTCATAAGTTATCATATTCTAATATAAAAAAAGGGGTAATTGGATCGGGTATCACTTAATCCCAGGCCCGACCCAAACCCACAAATTTTTTTTAAACTAATCCCAAACCTGACACAATACTTGTCTGGTTACAAAAAATAGTTGTTTTTTTTTCTCCGTTTTTATATAGCACTATGGTACTCGTTGGAAAGATAATAAAACGCTCGTTAATTTGGTGTAATTTTTTTCTTTAAAAAATCTCGTATATAAAAGATATTAACATTTAAATGTTATGGGAGGAAACATGAGAGAGAGAATAATAAAGGTTTAATATTTACATTTAGTAGATTAAGTATTTAATAGATTAGGTTAAACCATATTTATTCATTTTTTTTTTAATTGGTCTAGAGTTGTCACACCACATCATATGTGGCATCTCTCAATAAAAAGATTGCATAATATTATGACATGTCATTAAAAATGTTTTATTTATTATATATATATAGATATAGATATAGATATAGATTAGTTAAGCTAATTTACTTAATTCCATCTGATATATAGAGGGTGTTTGGGATTGCGTTTTGAATCTGATTTTTAGATTATTGCGTTTTGAAAACGCAGATAATCAGTTTTTAGTGTTTGGATTGCGTTTTGAAAATGCTGATAATTAGTTTTTTAGGCTACCAAAACGCAATAATCTATAAGCAGCTACACCCATACTTTTCCAAAACGCATAATTTGTTTTGAATAAGCAATCCCAAACACCCCCATAGTCCAACTTGAACTTCACGTCTTGTTTTAATTTTTTTTACCAATAACCAATTAAAGCACAGTTAATTAAGTAAAGATGTTTACCCAAAAAAAAAAAAATTGATAAAAGACCACCAGGGATACCGGGGCAACACAAAAGCAGTGGGAAATCCAGAAGTTTTCCATACGATGGGCACAACATGGGTTAGTTAAAAACGACTCGATTTATTAAAATATAAAAAAAAAAACTCTTTTACACGATAAAACTTATTCAAAGAATATAATATAATATAATATAATATAATATAATATAATATAATATAATATAATATAATATAATATAATATAATATATGTTTTTTTCTCATCACCTTTTGGTCTAGTGGTATAATGTTTACAATTACAAATGTGAAGTTGTGGCTTCAAATCCTTGCAACAAATCTTTACAAGTGTAAGATGAGATAAAATTAAGGTGTTAAAAATTTTATCATTCAAAAAAAAATATATGTTTTAATATAATACACATCATTAAAAATGATAACTACATATATATATTATCACCAACAAAAGCTGAATGGGTATTCGTAAAGTTAACATTTCACGTAGCTTCCCTACTGTAACCCCAAAAGAAAAATCCTTTAACTTCGACATAATTACGTTAGTACCATTGCAGTCCTCTTCTTGCTTTGTCTTTTCTTGCTTTCAACGTCATCCTGCTTACATGCTTATCCTCCTTTACATCCATTTGGTTACCTTCTTTTATTCAAACAATAATTGCTTCTCTTCTAATAATCCTAATAATTATCACATGTTACTTTTATTGATGGTCAGGTGTTTTGATAATGGCCACAGACCCCAGCGTTTAAGGCAAGTTAACAGGTAGTCTTTGTCGACGCGTATAACATGCTTGAATGAGCTTACCCACCGGTGCACAGGCGGCGCAATATGACTCTCTACGTTGTGTTATGTTACTCGATTAGCAGACCCTTGCAATACCGTTGCTGAATCGGCGACGGATATGTTTCTACGCCGCGCTTGGCGCGGCGCGTAAATTACTAGTTAATAAAAAATAAGAAACTTAAAAAAACTAATTTCTTTATTGGATGTTGTGTATTGCAAGTGTGTTGTCCGTTCTAGAGACATAAATAAGGGATCTAGGATTAATACACCCCCTTGAATCATGCTTACATCATCTTCAGATTCATACAGCTTTTAAAATGGGCTGCTTTTTAAAATGTTACTTTTTCTTACTCAGGGCGGACGGGGTGGTCCGTGATGGCCACCCCATGATGTTCGCGATAGAGTGAAACACCGGCCAGCTAAAGATTTCGCGGTCGTGATCCAACATCTTCGTGATGTATATCCCGGTGGCTTTTGTGGCTTTGTTTCTCAATTTGATATTTATGAACAAAAGACAAAACTTGTTTTTTCAAGTATTTTTTTTTTCTTTTTTTTTTCTTTTCCAAGAAGATATATTGTTTTTTTTATATATAACTCAAAATATTAACCCAATTTTTTTAAACAATATGTAAATCAAAATATTATATTATTATGTTTTTTTTACGGGGACCTCGAATCGTGGTCGTGTTCTTGGCCGGAGCAACGCTTAGTGAACTTATCGGGGGAACACAACGTACGTGTAATTCAATCTCTCACAAGTACGCGGGTTGATTTTGAACATGTTTCGGCGTGGCGAATGTTACGCCCTAAACTTTCTTAGTTTTTATTTTATTTGTAGTAGTGTGTTATTTTTTTAAGTTTTTATTTTATTTGTAGTAGTGTATTTTTATTTTAATTTAATGTTTTTATTTTTTTTTAAATGTAATGTTTGTAGTTTATATATTTATGTTTTTTATGAATTTTTCAAATTAAATAAAAACATTACATTTAAATATTTTTTTGTTAAAAAAATGTAATGTTTTTAATTATTAAAAAAAAAAGTTTAGTGATGAAATGTGATAGAATGTGAACACCGCCGCATGGGTTTAGTGATGGAATGTGATAGAATGTGATAAAATGAGATGGCAAAATCTGATTGGGTGTGATAGTGTGATGGGTGTGATAAAATTATCACCACCCCTTGTGGCCTCATAATATTATTGGGTAAAAATAATTGAAATGTTACTTTTTCTCTTCTTTTTTTTTTTTTTTTTTTTTGAACAGCAAACAACCTTTTATTTCATAAGCTAGCAAGCTGCTAGCAAGCACACAATCCGAAACAACAAAAAACAATCCGCAAAAACCATAATACAAGACCTGGACATATACACACCGACCCTATCCCATCCTTGCCAGATCGAATCTACACCATGAATCCCAGGACATATCCGACATCTTCCCGTGATTCTTTATCCATAGGTAACTCACTCCTAATATTATTGGGTAAAAATAAATTTCTTCTAAAAATATAATATTTAACAAGAGTTAGGAAAAAAATTAATAAAATTAAAGTACATTTTGTTTGTATCATGAAAATTTATAAGAGGTGTATTTAATACTTTTTACCTTATTCAATCTAGGATTATTACCTATTATATTCATTTACATTTTTAAATACTTTTAGAATTGAGAAAAGAACGTTTTAGGTAATTTATAATCTAAGTATCTAAATATCTAATAAAATCTAGTTAAAATGGTAATTTATATAATCTCGGCTTTTGTTTCTTTATTTTCTTTTAACAGAGGAATGCTATAAAATTGTATGATTTTATAGAAATCTATATCTTGTAGTATACATTTAAAAAAACCTATTTTTCTAATGGTGGAATTTGGTTTGTTTGTTATCTATTTTTTATAATAAACATCCAAAACTAAAATTTAAAAACCCTTCAACCAATTTTTTTTTTTTTTTTTTTTTTTTGAGTTAAACTAACAACCTATTATTCAAATCATAACATTTACATTTTCCAAAACGAGTTCAAATCGTTATATGAGTCATAGTAAAGATAACTTATGCGTTTATGTATGCATTGATTACATTACGATCCGTGGACATAAAAAGTCTTGTTCCACCACTTTGAGTGTGTATTAATTTATTGCTATAACGTTCACTGCCATTTGAAAAAAAATAGTCTATATAGTTCGTTAGAGCCTATGGGCCGTTTTTTTTTGTCTCGTACAAAGCACTTGAATATTTAGAATCGGCTCTGGTTCTACAATTTGACAATACAAATGCGTGCCCTATTCTTTCAAGATTTACTGACACAAAAGAATTCAGAAGGCTTTTAATATAATTTTACAAACATTTTTTATATAGAAAACATAGTTTATGTGATTATTTATATGATATAAGTTTCCAATACATAACAAAATAGACGATACAGCTCAAATACACTATTGACACAATGACTTAATAAATTGTTGGGATTCAATAACTGCTTCAAAGGTAGTTCATTAAATAAAACGAGTAAGGGCATCCGCGCGTTGCGGCGGGATATTGTGAACCGAAAAAAACTGACGTAAAAACATTAAATTGTGCACGCACATTGCGGAATGTTAATTCGTCAAATTTAGATTGAAACGTAAGAGATCATCGTAAAAAAGAATTCATAAGCAAAAAATGTGAATTTCTATCGGCTTGTGGCGTAAAATATAGACAAAGAAAAAGCAAACTTACACTACCCGGTAAAAGTATAAAAGTAAAAAGAAAATGAAAAAATTGTTAAAAGTCTAAAACTAAAATATAGACTGAAGAGTGAAGATGAAAATTGCCTATGCTTTATTTAAAAAGAAAATTTAAAAAAATGGTAAAACTAATATATACGACATATATCACCACGGATGAGTATATACTATGAAGATCAAAATTTATCTATTATTTATGTTTCTGTTTCTCTAGCCAATGATGTCCAGCCCAGCTGGTCGGAGGTGGGAGGGTTTACTCCTTAGGGAGGTTCCCGCCCGGGCTTGGTCTCAGGTTCGAGTCCCCCCACTCGCACTAAGGGGTGAGAAATTCAACACCCGCGTTTGGCCTGGATTCGAACTAGGGTTAAGGGGTTGTGTGTCGTTTGGATTCTCCGCTGAAACACACCTTCAAAAAAAATGTTTCTGTTTCTCTCTCACAGTAACCTTTCTTTTTTCAAAACTATAAATGCGACAAAGGGATAGGCTACTCCGGAAAGCGCCACCACCACTCGCATGTTCAAACCGACACCAGCTCGAGCGTCCTTACCCTTCGATCTTGAGACTGTGATGTTTCACGCGCCTGAATTCTTGGTGTCTCCGCCGCGGGTACGATGTGACGAAGTCACATCGCTGCCGGATGCAGTGGCGGGCGATCCCATTCTGTCCAACCTCTCACTCTCTCTCACTTTCCCCTTCTTTCTAGACAGTGGCGGGTGGCAGATCGGAGAAAACCGTTGCATCGGACGGGTCTCTCTCTCTCTCTTCTCCGTCATCGGAAATATCAGTCGTCGTTTGACAACCCACTATATCCGATTGGCATATATCTAACGGCAAATAAGGAAGCAGAAAGACAAAAGAAAAAAAAAAGACAAATCCACACGGGCCGTAGATCAAGAAATGGATAGACATGATTTCGTTGGTTACTATTCCCAACGTTGGTTTTTAAATAATGGATAAATATCTAAAATGTAGTTCAATAAATAAATATCAAAAAAAGTTTTAACTAGGTATTGACTTTTGAGCTTTGAAATAGGCCTTTGTCATTTTTGGTTGAACGAAAACTCGCTTTTCATATAGATAAAAAAAGCCAGCATGGGGTTGAGAATACAAAACGAAAAGAAGGAAAGGTAACAAGAACAGACCACCAGTGTCACACCACGCCAATGGCGGAAACACGTGGCGCGACGCTCGAAAGCATATCAAAGTCAAGATTACCACAAACTATATTTAATTAGAAAAGATCATTTCATTAAGATGTCGAAAGGAGTACCTTGTTATAAACATTACATAAAACAATAAACATGAAGTTCAACATGGGGTTTTTTCGTCTTTGTCCCAACCCTATTGTAAATATAGTTGAAACCCCCGACCAGTGTCCGACATCCCAAATTCCACCGTATTAGCCGCATACCTGCTCAGCACTTAGTTACCTGAAAGATATGTTTAAAAAGACGTCAATATATAAAATATTGGTGAGTTTACAGGTTTTAGTTCCATAACAACAAAACATTTTAACAACATGTGCAGAACAAACCAAAGCAGTGACTTTTGTAGAGAGCAGCTAACTCCTACAAACTATGATGAGCAATCCCTTGAGCCCATAACCAAACCAAGACTAATAATAATGCTCCGCAAGCAGAAGTTGTTTCTCGGTAAATAACAACTTAGTTCAGAATACGTGCACCCCAGGCATACACAGTTGCATAATCGACGCTATAGATTAGGGGTGGGCCTTGTCAGGCACCAATAGCGCTATCCAAATATTCCTTCGGTTCTCGATTTCAACACACACAACACACGATTAAATGGTTACAGTGGCGAGGACTCACCCCGAGTGGTGTATAAATAACAAAACCCAAGTACTCATCATGCATTTATCACGTTTTAACTTTTGAAAACATTTTGACATGTAAAAAAAACATTTGACAAAACATATATTTCTTCCAAAACAAAAACAATAAAAAGGGGTCGTGAAACTCACCTTGATTTCCTTGCTTAGCTAGAAAACAAAGCCCGAAGCTTTGACCGACTTCCTCGTGCCCTATTTACCAATAAATGACACCTTAAAAGTCTATCATATATAAGCCTAGCTTATTTTCCGGTTATAAGATAGTTGATACAACTATTTAGACTCATGTGTACGAACCCGAGTCTTTAAGTGTTTTAACTCGACGAACCGATCGTGACTTATCATAAGTCATGTGTTAACATACGACATAGTACCCAAGTTGCGCACATGTTACTATTCGTGTGTAACCACATTGGACTATTACTACGAAACGTATAACTTATCCTGAGCCGTAGCTCGCCTCGTTGCTCGGATAGATGTATTTGTCTTGTACGTTTATTTTTGAAAAATATATACTTTGAGGAAGTATAATTGTAATTAAAATCGATTACTAACAATTGTCACATCTTTTCCCGAATCCGAGTATCTTACAAATCTTAAGACTTTGCTTCTTATAAAAGGTTTTCCAAATGAAACCAAACGTTTATACATCGTTTTAATCCGGACAACAAATGTCATTTAGTTAGTAATAACCTTTAAAACTCGACATATTTGACGCTTAGTAAAAACTATATATACCTATATATATGTTTTGAATATATTGTCCGGAATTTGCTTATTATTTGTCACAAATAATTCTTGTCAAAACGTCACGATTTTATATAAATACATTTACCAAAACACTTGGAAAGGTTATATATAAAAACATATACAATAACATTGACTTAGTTGTGCTTCGGATTTTTATAAATTTTGGCAGAGTTTCCCTTATTTTTGTTCAAACTAAACAACACAAGTCATCTATAACTTCCCAAAATCAATTTCAAAACACAAGACAACAAATTCATTTGTCCGCAATTCCATTTCACGAAACTTTATACGTTTCGATGATGATATAATTTACACTTATACTTATATGACTATATAGTCCAACGACAACACAAAGTCACACTTCATTAACAAACTACGATCTATATTTGTCGTTACTATACATATATATTTCCTTTTCGTTCGCGAGTTAACACTGATCATATTTATAATTTATAAATACTTATTTATAACCAATATCACACAAAAAATATGAAGTTAAGTTGTACCATAGCGTGTGTCTCGATCTACGTGTTAACCGAAAGTTTGATCGGGTTAACTGGGTACTGAGTTGAGCAGATTGTCCAGGTTTCACCACCGCTGACTTAGTTTGACCAGAATCAAACTTTGGCTCGTGACACAACCCGACCCCATATTCTGGCCCATGTTTGACCCGAACCCGAGACCATTGTTTGACCGGTTTCTAGACTAGCTTCACGGAGAACCACCGATAACAACCACCATGACCATCACCGTCTTCTTCCACCTCAGCCGCCATCTGAACTCGTTGACCACCAAACACAACCACAACCACCTCAATCCACACCTCCCACAATAGATCCGAGCTCCAAACGACAGCTACCACTTGAATTTTTGCCAGATCTGTTGTCGTCACGACCTACTCAGCCACCACTACTGCTCACCACCACCGGAACCATCATAACAGTTTCATCTCGTCACCCCTGGGTCACCATTAACCGAACCCACACATCCATTTCTAGGCCAAAACCCAAAAAAACACTCAACCCGACCTCTGTCCTCCTTTCTGCTACTGTTCTTGTCGTTTTCGGGCCTGAACCGCTGCCCAGCCTCCACGGCGTCACCACCAAGGGTGGTGGTGACTGGCCATCACTAGAAACAAACGAGAGAAAGATTGCGTGAGAGATAGAGGAGAGGGAAGATTAGGATTTCTGTGAGGTGGGGGGTGCAGTCTGCAGAAAATGAAGGGAGAGGGGAGTGGATAGCATTTTATAGGTAGGGTTTGTAGGTGAGGGTCTAACGCGTATTCGAGCCCATAATAAACGTAAAACGTCTCGGTTTTAATTTAGACTCGATAACATATCACAAAAAGTATTCGGTTATGCTCGTAATTTAAATTACAACCAAACCGAGCCCTTTAAACAATACTTCCATTGACCAACGCATGCGTTCTCAATATGCGGTAAACTCACTTTATCACATTCAGTTGTGGTATCCTTCATTTAAACGGCCCGTTTACTTTAGAAACTTAATAAATGTCATTATTTAAAATAAATAATTATTCCGAAAGTTCGATAACGGTTAAAACCATGCATTTTGACGTTCGATTCCCACGTCAGTTCCTCTCCGCGTTCTCCAAAACCGTTTTTCGTGCTTATTTCACATCTGATCGCATCAATAGTAAATACGTGTCGTATTTACATAGAATAACCTTATATTAGTCCAGTTTGATGGATTTTCACTAATGTCAGTTCGTTAACGTTAATTACGTGAAGTATTTCTTCAAAGGCATCAAGGCTTCTACGAACATTGAGATGGACATCGTACGACTCGTAACGGCTCATTATATCTTAATTAACTTTAAACCATGTTAATTACTTCGAAAACATGATTAGAATCACGTTAATCATTGTACGGAATTTGCCGGTTGTCACATTCTCCCTTCGTTAAAAGAATTCCGTCCCGGAATTCAGTTCAAGTCATCCGATACATTACTATCTTTGAACAGGGCGGGATGTTTGCAACTCTCACGATCTCCTTCTTTCTAAGTGAACTCGGGTTCACGCTTAGCATTCTAACGAACACAATGTCATGAGCTGGCTACGACCAAGCCCTTGGATTTCGCAATCTGACACATATTTCGGTTCTCCCGTAATGTAACGTCCCGTTAGTTTCTAACCCATTTATAAAAATACTTTACTGATTTAACGAATTTAATTTGTTAACAATAATATATCGTTACCGCAAAATACACTCTTGCTTTCTATACCATATTCATTTAGTTACATAATGTCAAAAATAATAATCTCTAAACGTGCTAAGCACGAGCAACTAATTAACTCTTAAAAGCTTCAACGTGACTATATATATGTAGAACTAATCTATAGTCCAAATAATCATTTTGAGTCATTTCATATTAACAAATTTCATAGTATAACTATCTTAGTGGCTAATCGAGCTACGGTTTTAACTTGTTTGCGAGACGGTATCAGTTCGTATAGGCGATGACCTTTCACCTAACTTACACTAAACCCTAACTATATAAACAACTTACTACCATTATTACTATAATAATAAAAATATTAACAATAAAACAAAACTAGTAGTAATGATAATAGTATGAATTAAAGGGCCATGGTGTATTTTAGATGTAATTTAGGAGTTAGATGAAAATACCATATAATTCAAACTCCATCTTTATAATGACCGTCCGTTTCCATTTCAAGATTTCGTAACCCACTACATTGATTGTTTATAACCATTGAGTAATAAATACAATGAATTATATTGAATGATTGACATTCTGAAACTCATGAACGTTCTTGTTTGAATTCTTATATATAAACCTTTCCGAGCACACACCCCATGACCATGAATTCTAGTTCCGCTTTCTGCCGTTCCACTTTGTCCACTATCCTCTTCTCGGTCACTAGATTGTTCTCCGATCACATCCAAGTACCAAGATCACCATTCTTTTCTCTTTGAAACCTTGTATCATACATTTTTTTTAATCGGTTTCGGTGTTATACGTAGACATGGTCACGCATTCACGGACATCGCTCTTTCCGCACTATCCCATTTGTTTTGTTATGCAATTAAGGTAATAAACTCTTTATACTATCTGTTCGGTTTAACCATGCATCGTGAATGGTCCAGCGACTTAGATATGTCAAAGTGTATGCTCACAGAACAACCTTCTTATTTAAATTATATGAACTCATATCTTAATGTTCATTTGAAGGTTATTATATATACAACCATAAGAACCATTTAGCCGGCTAGATTTGCAAATTCTAGTTACTACAACATGAAGAATTGATAGATTCATATTGTCTTTAGCTATGCATGGTTATTGTATGCATAATCACAATTATAATACTTCATGAACTAGCATATTACATATATATATATATATATATATATATATATATATATATAATGAAATGAGTTCAATTTAATAAAAAAAACTATCTTTTACAACTGGTCTCGTGAGTTGAAAAGATGTAGTAATAAATATTTGATATAAGAATTTTTTTAGGTGTTAGTCGCTGGATACCACTAAATCAATAAATCCAATATGTAATCTAGGTTTCATATTTTTTTTCTCTAACTATAATTAAAATATAGATTCGTGTGTTCAGCGAAGACGATTTGTTTTGCTTGGCTTGATAGTGAGGTTCAAACAAAACTCATCGATTCCTTTGACTTCTTACAAACCCATCATCACAATTCATGTGAGTATATCTTTCCCCTTTTTCATATTTTACTATTTTGGGGCTAATTATGTACACTATTATCAAATGTTATTCTAATACTTAATGCAATTCTCATGTGTGTTTGCTTTATGTGAATTTGTGTGTATGCTTAGTCAAAATCGTTAACCGCTGGAGGCCTAGCATTTCAATGAATAGTACTATGGTATACCCCCTTGAGACTCTGTTGAGAGAATCTTGGTCATTGTCTTGTTAATTCATTATTCAAATTGTTAGTCATGTGTTAGTCATTGATCATAGGCTTGGTTTTGACTGATACTACTTATTACATAATTGCAAATGGTACCGCTCATGAATTGCTACACACTTTTCTTACTATATATATATATATATATATATATTCAAACAGGGTATGCTCACCAATACATTTTTGTATTGACAAATTATTTTCGTACATGTTTCAGGTTATTTGAGATGCATTCGTTAAGCTTTCGGATTCATATTTAGATTTTGATTCATTGTATTTTAGTTTAGGTGACCTTTAGAATCGTTGTATTTCATTTCAATGTAATAAACTATTTAATCAATGTTTTAATATTTACACTTTTAGTCCATGAGCTATTGAACAATCGTCACTACGTGACACCTTGATGTTTTCGCCATCGGTTGGGGTGTTACAGATTGGTATCAGAGCCATGGTTATTGGAAATTAGGTTATTATAATGCCTTTTAGCCTAGTCTATAACTAAGTTTACATTCATGAGTCCTCTCGTGTAAATTTCTCTTTATTCTTATATTTTCTTTCAAGATATTTTCGCTGTGATTCTTTCTCGTTATTCTTTTGGTATTTTGCTTGGAGAAGAAGACACTCGTATTTCACAAACGAAACAATATCACCAAGTTAGGAGTGACATCCATACCTTGGTGATTAGTTTCACTCCTCTATATGCTACTCATCTTTGGAATATATCTTTGGGATAGGAGTGACATCCACACCTCAAAGAGTATTTACTTCAAAAAAAAAAAAAAAAAAAAAAAAAACTTAACCACTAAGTTGGGAGTGATATCCTTAACTTAGTGATTGGTTTCATTCCACAATCGTTTTCAATTTTGAAATACATCTTTGAGTTTGGAGTGAAATCCACATCTCAAGTATCTATTTCTGCATCTCATTTTTAATCTCGCTAAAGTTTTGGAATTTACTAGTGATGGGGCACGTGCAATCTGGAAGGGTGAGTGCCTGTATCCTGAGTTTTCTGTCTAGGCATGGCATTTCGCATAAATCCGAATCAGACGAGGGACTTGTATGCCGACCTAGGAACTCTCGGGATGAGCATTCACTTATAGGCTAAAGTACGCCCCCACAAGTCACTAATAACATTTCAATTACGTTAGTTAGTCAAAGTTTCCCATGGAAACAATCTCAATGTTTTATGATATAGGTATCTATGTTTTGTTCATCATTTGAAGACTCAAATGATAAATTATGAATTTTCTTAAATATTGGTAATTTATTACATATGTTAATCTTATCATTCATGTCATTTTAAATCTTCGTCTTTTAAAACACATTAGATTTATACATACTTCATGAAATGGTTTCATTTTGCATTTTACAAACTTGTATTACATATTATAAAAGTCAAATGTAAACCTTTTGTTTTCATATGACGTATCCAATATATATTTTCGTGAGAAATTTGCAACTAATAATAGGCCTTATAACACTTTTCAAACTTGACATCTCGTAAACACATGAAAATGTGTATTTACGAAGATTTTTCAAATGAACCTGTTTTGAATCTAAAACACACTTCGATTTCTAAAAAGTTATCCTCATGCATTACTACTATTCTTTCAACTATATCACAAAGATTGAGCAAACTACGTTTTGATAAACGAAAATTTATCTTATTACACTCGCACTAGTTATTAGTAGTTACTCTTACAACACTAGTTTTGAGCATTAATTTAAGTCGTTTACCTTCATTTTGTTCAAATTATGCGATTTACTTGATTTGTGTTATACTATTCTTTCAATCGAAATTTTATGCTATACTTATATACTTACTTGAACGCATATTTGGTATGCATATTTTCTTTCCTGTTTTGAGCAAAACCCTGTTATACTTTACATTATTTTGTTCATCATCATGGCCAATGAAGATACTAGTTGATGACTCGTATGAGATCTAAGTCAGTGCCCACGTACGACTCGGATTAGAGTATTTCTTTAATCCGATGGAAACGGTGTAAATCTCAGAGTTTATCAATATGGGTGTTTAGAGCCCAACGATGTGAACAGAAATTTACCGGTTAAAGGTGAACCCGAAAGGGAAAAACCTTCATGTCTATTACTTACATGTTACTCTCATTACGGTTAAAGGGTAAACCCAAAAGGGAAGGACCTCTAACCATGTCATTGTTTATTGCAGTATCAATTATTTAGCATATCCTGATTGCATGCATTTGTTTCTAGTATTACTTAGGATAGTGTTATGGAAAAGCATAACACCCTAGTGTAAGGTAAATCGATGATTACGGTCCGGAACACAATCATGGGTTTACAGGTACATGAGGGTGGTGTGTAATTCTATTTAGGCTATTGGTAGACAATCAGTACGAGTCCAAAGTATCGGGAGTGTGGTGGGTTAGCTGCGGTACACCCTATATATAAGCATGCATCGTGAATGGTCCAGCGACTTAGATATGTCAAAGTGTATGCTCACAGAACAACCTTCTTATTTAAATTATATGAACTCATATCTTAATGTTCATTTGAAGGTTATTATATATACAACCATAAGAACCATTTAGCCGGCTAGATTTGCAAATTCTAGTTACTACAACATGAAGAATTGATAAATTCATATTTTGTCTTTAGCTATGCATGGTTACTGTATGCATAATCACAATTATAATACTTCATGAACTAGCATATTATATATATATATATATATATATATATATATATATATAATGAAATGAGTTCAGTTTAATAACAAAAAAATACTATCTTTTACAACTGGTCTCGTGAATTGAAAAGATGTAGTAATAAATATTTGATATTATTAGTTAAAACCTTATAACATGGAAATACAAATTTAAATTATAAGAATTTTTTTAAGTGTCAGTCGCTGGATACCAGTAAATCAATAAATCCAATATGTAATCTAGGTTTCATATTTTTTTCTCTAACTATAATTAAAATATAGATTCGTGCGTTCATCGAAGACGATTTGTTTTGCTTGGCTTGATAGTGAGGTTCAAACAAAACTCATCGATTCCTTTGACTTCTTACTAACCCATCATCACAATTCATGTGAATATATCTTTCCCCTTTTTCATGTTTTACTATTTTGAGGCTAATCATGTACTCTATTATCAAATGTTATTCTTATACTTAATGAAATTCTCATGTGTGTTTGCTTTATGTGAATTTGTATGTATGCTTAGTCAATCATTAACCGCTAGGCGGCCTAGCATTTCAATGAATATTACTATGGTATACCCCCTTGAGACTCTGTTGAGAGAATCTTGGTCATTGTCTTGTTAATTCATTATTCAAATTGTTAGTCATGTGTAAGTCATTATTCATAGTTTGACTGATGCTACTTATTACATAATTGCAAATGGTACCGCTCATGAATTGCTAAACACTTTTCTTACTATATATACTCAAACAGGTATGCTCACCAATACATTTTTGTATTGACAAATTATTTTCGTACATGTTTCAGGTTATTTGAGATGCATTCGTTGAGCTTTCGGATTCATATTTAGATTTTGATTCATTGTATTTTGGTTTAGGTGACCTTTAGAATCGTTGTATTTCATTTCAATGTAATAAACTATTTAATCAATGTATCAATATTTACACTTTTAGTCCATGGGCTATTGAACAATCGTCATTACGTGACACCTCGATGTTTCCGCCATCGGTTGGGGTGCTACATGTAATAGCAGAGCTTAGCGTCAACCTAGATTCCGTCGGCCGAGGAATTGAAAAAGCTTCCTCAGGCCAGACTTGCGAGATTTATCAAGAGTCCCACTAAGCTCTTGCGATAGTTCGAGCTTATTCGTTGCGAGACCAATTTTAACCGATATCTCCGTGCCGCTGGAATATCAAGAATTTGGCCTATTACAATTTTCATGCTCGTCAACACCCTCTCAGGGTATAACTCTTAGTGGAAACCCATTACCCGTTCAAACTTCTTAAGGCCCGCGCCGTGTCCATATAACTTCTCAATAGGTTCGCATCTCATCCAAGCAGCTTCAAATCTGCAAGATTTATTGGCCATCTCTCGAACAACTCAAACCAGATTATGTGTCTATCTCTGTCTGTCATTCAATGTACCGGAGATGTACACGTATGCCCTCAAAAACGACATTTGAGCAGTATACCCCGAACGCTAGGGTGATAATTCCTATCACATAGGAACTTCTGGCGATGAAGCACACGAATTTTATTTGCCACAGACATCAATCGTATCACACGGGATACTTTCGTCAAGGACATTCTATTCGTTCGTTCGAGAATGATAAGCCATATTCATTTCAAACTGAGTATCCCAGACTTGCGCTTGAGATTTGGCGAACCCCAAGGTAGGATGACCTCTACAATCCGATATTAAAGATGTTGGTATCTAGTGTCTTGTCACGACTTTCCAAGAGTATAGGTGGCTATCCATATGCCTCATGCTGTAACTACAAATGAGTAGGGGATGAGAAGATTCCAAACAACGATCAATCATTACCTATGTCACATCATAGCCACAGGACGTCTCAGGCGACATGATAACTAGATTCGCTCGTCCAAAACTCACTATACGAGTGATCTTACTAGATCGCAGAACTGTCGACATTCTTGAGGGCACTCAAGGTTGTTTGTAGTATCGGATGGTATTCCTGAGTCCTCACACGGACTGGAATCCACTATGTACTAACTTACAACCTTTCGCATGAGTGGTTATGGTTAGTGGTACTAAGGCGCCTTGTATGGACTGATGGAGGTCGAAAGTTTTTGCATCACTTTCACCCCTCGGCTCCCCAACTGTAAACAGTGTATATCCGACACATGGGCCGTACAATTCCACAATCCGCGAGAATTAAAAGCCGAATTAAACACAGATGACTAGGGGCTCACATCACATCATCACATTGGTCAACACGGAAATGATGTATATGAGTCATCATGATATGGTTGCCGCCACAAACAGGGGATAGGGTTTCGACAACATCTCGACACGCTGGTCTCCATCGAAATGGTATACAGAACACCGGTAGCTACCTTAAACAAGGGTATCCAGTACTTGTCCTGTTATATGTGCCTCACGGGCACTGGTGTCCTATCGGCATTAGCAACCCAGTAGCGTGCTATATGGTTTGGTTACTCAGCATGTGCCCCCACCACCCTTATGTTGTAGTTGCTTAAAGATGTTTGCTTTGGTTAATTCTTTTATACAACCATTTTCCTTGATATCGATAGATGCAACCCAAGCTGACCTGTTTCCATATACATTTCTATTTGCAGATATACTGAGGTGTAACCATGACGAAAATGAGGGAATAAATCCGTTTGTATAGCGCAAAAGATGTTGAAACGTGCCTCCACCATTTGACGTTTTGTTGGATTCATTGTTATAATATGGGGATTTATATGCAATTTCTAATGGGGCTATTAATGGACGATGAAGATTTGTAGGTATAATGAGTTAATTCTTTTTTTCTTCTAGGTTTCTTTGCTATTGTTATCGGTTAGAAGCGGCTAAAATCATTAGATATGAATACCATCATGATATGATATTTATGGGTATAAGATTTAAAGTATTCTTATTAGCTTCATGTCAGTATGAATAGTTAAATATTCTACTCATGGTTTTAAAAAACGGGTGAGGCGCATGCCAGAAGGCGATTCGGTATGAAAACGAGTCTCAGGGTGTTTTTGTGTAAGTGCGCCTCATAAGGTTGAGGAGGTAGCAAAAAAATGCGCCTCAAGGTTTTTTCATGTTTGTTTCTTATGTTTTAGAGTTTTTGTATCAATTTCTAGCATTCCATGTCTTTTTAATGTGTGTTTTTGATGTTTTTATGAATTTATTGATGAAATTAGTTAGAACATTTACTTATGGTTATGCTACCCACTAATACATACTAAAATCAACTCAACAAAACTAGGGTTGTTCACGAGCCGAGCCGATCCGAGCGGAGCTTTGCTCGTTTACAAATCGAACCGAGCAGAGCGGCTCATTTACAATCGAGTCAAAAACCGAGTGAGCATTCTTCGAGCGTAAATTTTTCCGAGCGAGCGCCGAGCGAGAATCGAGCGGAGAGTAATTTTGACAACCATAAAATTAGGATGTTTCCTTGGATAATTTCGTTGTTCGGTGACAACTAAGGTCAAACTGTCCGATAGTAACACTAATATTGAGATCCGAGTGTCCGAGGATGAGGCTTAGGCTGAGACTGGTGAGGCGATCAATTAACGCAGAGAACACTTGTTGCATTGTGATGTAGGGTGGTATCAAGCAAATTTTTGCGATGAACGACTAATACCATAAAAAGTCAAGACTGTCATATCATGATTTATGGTTTTACTATTAAACTCAGTGTTAAATTTTTTATTGAGTTAAGTGGGCTAGTTATATTTTGTTTGCATATATTGAGCCAAATCTAAAAGAATGTTATATATAAAGCTATAAATATATATAAGTAAATTGTGTGTATATTTATAATTAAATATATAATAAATAGATAAAAATGTATTCGAGCCGAACCGATCCGAGCAGACCTTTGCTCGTGCTTGGCTCGTTTATAAACCGAACCGAGCCGATCGGCTCATTTACAACCGAGCGGAAGATCGAGCGAGCATTTTTCGAACGAGCGCATGGAAATGGGAACGTGGGTGCAAATATGGATTTCATGAAAACGTGGAGTATGCTTCTTTGTATCGGTACGTATCATAAATACCAACAAATTATGTGAACAAATGCAATATGCACTTCACACAAATCGTTGTTGTGGCTCTTATGCGATCAAATTTAAATCGGATTCATTGTAAAGAATAAAATAGCGACCATTTATAAGATAATTGCTAAAAAAATTGATATTGATACATGTATATGCTTGTAATGCGTAATATATTTCTTGTATATCCTCTCTATAGTTCTTACATGTAATTAACTATCTAAAACAAAGAGCTAAATTCAAAATCAGTGTCTATATCTGCCAGGAGATCCAACGACTGCGAACTTCCCCACTCTGAGTAAAAATTTGATTCGGAGGTAACCGGGGAGATAAATGGTGGTGAATAAACTTGTAATAGTTCATCATAATAATTAGGAAACTGAAGTTGGTGGTTATCTTCCATGACTCCAGATGATGCTGAAGGGAAAGAAAAAAAAGATGGATCAATGTCACTCATGTCACCCAAATCCGAGGTGTTCACACTCAGGTTAGCTTTGAGATTTGAGAGCATTTCATGTTTGTCAAGCGAAGGTGGAGGTGGTGGTGGTGGTGGTGGTGGTGGAGGTGGTGATGGTGCTGGTGATGGTGATGGCGGCAGCCATGATGATGGACATCGTGGTGGTCGTTGAAGACGTAATCTTGTAGGACTCGGTTAAAAAGGAGCCGACCTAATAAAAGGGATAAGGGTGTTTTGAGTTAGTTTTGTCATCCTAGAAGGAATCAAATAGGTTTATTGTAGATAAAGATTATGTTTTAAATTTAGCATTATCTTTTGCTTGGTGAACAAGGTTGTGAGGGTTATATATAGAGGACATTATGTAATCCTATGAATTACAATTTCAATAATACAATAACGAGTTTTGGTTCCAATTCATTGTTTCTGATATCGATTGTCTAACAATTGGTATCAGAGCTTGAGGGTTGATCAAAAGAAGGAAGAACATCATCGGTATCTTAGAGTCCGGCAATTTCTGGTCAAAAGCGAACTGATCAAAATTTGCGACGGGTTCTTGATTCCAACAGAAGTCAAACAAGAAAAGGATCTTTTGTTAAAGCTTACGAAGGAGTCAAAGAAACAATGGGGGATTCTGAAACAAACCGAACGACCACACCGAACTTGGTAGTAAAGGATCACATACCAAGTTTGGCCTGTCCGATCCTCACAAGCACGAACTATGCCGTATGGGCTATGAAGATGAAGGCGATTTTCAATGTTCATAAGGTATGGGAAGTAATAGAACCTGGATCGACCACCGATACCCACAAGAATCATGTAGCAACGGCTCTGCTCTTTCAAGCATTACCAGAGGAACTTGTCCTTCAGATTGGGAACTGTGATACGGCGAAGGCGATGTGGGATGCTGTGAAGGCTCGGCACCGAGGTGTTGAGAGAGTTTTAGAGGCAAGATTGCAAACTTTGATGTCGGAGTTTGAGAGCTTGAAGATGAAGGAATCAAGTTCTGTTACCGAATTCGCAGGGAAGATTTCGGGTATAGCATCAAAGTCGGCATCCCTCGGGACCATGATCGAAGAGCAAAAGCTTGTGAAGAAGTTCTTACACGGGTTGCCAAGCAAGTATATTCAGATGGTAGCCGCCATCGAGCAAGTTGTTGATCTAAAAACAATAGGGTTCGACGATGTTGTTGGACGACTTACCGCTTACGAGGAACGTATAAACCTCGATCAACAAGTGCTGCATAACAAGGAAGTTAAAGAAGAAAAACTTCTATTGTCTTATGAAGAATGGGAGGCGAAGAAGAAAGGAAAGAAGGCCTTCGGTCGCGGCAAAGGAACATCTGATCAAAGCGGAAGGAATAATGGACGTGGTCGAGGTGGAACGGGTGGCGGAACAGGTCGCAGAAAAGGAAAGGATTGGGCTGCAAAGGATCGCTCAAAGCTCAAGTGCTTCCGATGTGACGAGTTGGGGCATTTCTCTTCGGACTGTCCCACGCGAAAGAAGGACGAGGAAGCTAATCTTGTTCAAGACGAAGGACCTGTGCTCTTTATGCAAACGTGTGAGGAGGTTGAACAAGACAAAGAAGCTTGCAATCAGAAAGTTATCTTTCTGAATGAGAAAAACGTAGACCCTCGGGTCTATACCGAGAGTTCCAGCCCTAAAAACACTTGGTTCCTTGACAATGGAGCCAGTGCTCACATGACGGGAAACAAGCGATGGTTCTCCAAGTTGGATCAACGAGTCAAAGGAAGGGTAAGATTTGGAGATAACTCGTATGTGAAGATTGAAGGAAGAGGGACGATTGTGCTTGAAGGAAAGTCGGGTAAACAAAGGATACTTGACGAAGTTTATTACATTCCTTCGCTGAAAAGCAATATAATAAGTATCGGTCAGCTAGACGAGGCCGGTTGCAAGATCACCATCGAACGCGGGATTCTATGGATAAGTGAACCGAACGGAAAGCTCATAATGAAGGTACCTCGGTCACCTAATAGAGTTTATAAAATTAACCTACAAGTTGTCTTTCCAGTGTGTTTACAGGCTAGATTACAAGACGAGTCATGGCTCTGGCATGCTCGCCTAGGCCACTTGAACTTTGATGCAATTAGAAATTTATCCAAACTCGCGATTGGACTACCTTCAGTGGCTAATCCATCACAAGTTTGTGACTCTTGTATGTATGGGAAACAAGCAAGGGGTGCGTTTAGAAAGGAAGCAACGTACAGAGCCGAAAGAGCATTGGAATTATTGTATGCCGATGTTTGTGGACCGATTACACCAAAGACACCTAGTGGGAATCAATATATCCTACTAATTGTCGATGATTATAGTCGGTTCATGTGGGCGTTTCTAATAAAGACGAAAGATCAAGTGCCGAAAATAATGATAGAATTTATCAAGCAAGTCGAGAATCAAGTCGGAAAGAAGGTAAAGAGTTTAAGGACAGACAACGGTGGTGAATTTATCTCACACGTCTTGGGGGATTATTGCAAGGACCGAGGAATAATTCGTCAACTCACGGCTCCATACACCCCTCAACAAAACGGTGTGGTAGAAAGGAGAAACCGCACGGTGCTCGGAACAACTCGAAGCATTCTAAAAGCTAAAGAGATGCCACAGAATCTTTGGGGAGAAGCCGTACGACACGCGGTTTATTTATTAAATCGCTCACCCTCAAAATCGCTAAGGAACTCGACTCCATACGAAAAGTTCAAGGGGAGAAAGCCAAACTTATCGTTCTTGAAAGTCTTCGGGTGCATTGGTTATTCAAAAATACTTGCACCGGGTCAGCGAAAATTGGATGACAGGAGTGCTATGATGGTGTATCTGGGTGTAGAAGGACCCGAAGGAGTGTTATATCGCATGTATGATCCGATCAAAAATCGGGTTCATGCAATACGGGAAGGCGACGTGAAATTTGATGAGTTAGAGAAGTATGATTGGAGCATCTTTCTGTCAGGATTTGCAATCAACAAACCTGAATGGAAGGAATTTATTGTTGATAATATACCACTAGTTACAGAAGAAAATCAATCGGATGCTTTGGATGCTAATCATTCGGCTTCGAATGAAGAAGGAAATCATGAAGATGAAGTCGGTGAACACGAAGCTGAATCAGGTCATGAGCTTGAAGCGGAAGCTGGTACTTCGAATCTACGACGTTCCACTCGAACATCCAGCTTTCCTCAAAGATTTGGTGACTATCATGTTGAAACGGTACCCAGCTTGACTCATCAAACAGCCGAATCAAGTCAAAACCTGATGTTATCCATTGATGATGAACCTAACTGTTATGAAGATGCCGTCAAAGAGAAGGAATGGCAGGCTGCAATGAACAGTGAGATAGCTTCAATCGAAAGGAACAAAACATGGAAGTTGGTCGAGCCACCATCAAACATAAAACCTATTGGAGTTAAATGGGTTTTCAAAGTGAAGAAGGACGCAAGCGGAGCAATTACGAAGCATAAAGCTCGACTAGTCGCAAAAGGATATGTGCAACAAATTGGGGTCGATGTTGAAGATGTTTTCGCACCGGTTGCTAGGATCGAAACGGTACGTCTTATAATTGCACTTGCAGCTAGTTATGGATGGGAGATACACCACCTTGATGTTAAATCAGCGTTCCTACACGGTGAGCTAAAAGAGGAAGTTTACGTGTTGCAACCCGAAGGATACGTGAAGACAGGTCGTGAACATCATGTATACCGATTGTTTAAGGCCTTGTACGGATTGCGTCAGGCTCCGAGAGCTTGGAATTCAAGACTTGATGAGGCGCTGATCAAACTTGGGTTCACGAGATGCAAATGTGAACATGCCGTGTATAGAAAAGGAACGGAACAAAGGCTGCTGATTGTTGGGACATATGTTGATGACTTAATCATTACTGGATCGAATGTTGAAGATATTAACAGGTTCAAGGATCAAATGAAGTTACAATTTGAAATGAGTGATCTTGGACTTCTTCATTATTATCTTGGGATAGAAGTGAAGCAAAGTTCCCAGGGTATTTCGATTAAGCAAACAGCATATGCTACAAAGATTCTAAAACAAGTTGGGATGTGGGATTGTAACGCGACTCAATTCCCAATGGATCCCGGGCTGAAGCTGTCGAAGAAAGATGACAGTCCAGAATCGAACCCAACAGAATACAGGAAGATGATTGGATGCCTTCGGTATTTGACACACACTCGACCGGATTTAAGTTATTCGGTAGGCTATGTTAGTCGTTTCATGCAAAATCCGACTCAAAATCATGCACGAGCTGTGAAGCAAATTGTAAGATATTTGAAAGGAAGCCTTGATCTTGGAATAATGTATCCGAGATGCGGAAGCAAGGTATTGTTCGGATTTAGTGATAGTAGTTATGCGGTAGACGTTGATGATGGGCGAAGCACTACCGGAACGGTATTCTACTATGATGATGCACCAATTGTGTGGAGTTCTCAAAAACAGAACACGGTTGCATTATCCTCATGTGAAGCAGAGTTTATGGCAGCAACATCAGCCGCGTGTCAAGCATTATGGCTAAGAAGTCTTCTGGCAGAGATGATTGGTGGTGAGGAAAAGATAATAACTCTCAAAGTGGATAACTCATCGGCTATTGCTCTAATGAAGAACCCGGTTTTTCACAAGAAGAGTATGCATATTCACACGAGATACCATTTCATACGTGAATGTGTCGAGAGAGGCCAGATTAAAGTGGAGCATGTAAGTGGGAGTTTACAAAGGGCAGATATTCTCACAAAGGCGTTACCAAGGCTCAAGTTTAACGAGATGAAAGGACTCGTTGGACTTACAAGATTAGGAGGGTGATTGAAGACGTAATCTTGTAGGACTCGGTTAAAAAGGAGCCGACCTAATAAAAGGGATAAGGGTGTTTTGAGTTAGTTTTGTCATCCTAGAAGGAATCAAATAGGTTTATTGTAGATAAAGATTATGTTTTAAATTTAGCATTATCTTTTGCTTGGTGAACAAGGTTGTGAGGGTTATATATAGAGGACATTATGTAATCCTATGAATTACAATTTCAATAATACAATAACGAGTTTTGGTTCCAATTCATTGTTTCTGATATCGATTGTCTAACAGTCGTGGTGATGGAGATGGTGATGGTAATGGTGATGCGGAAGGGGAAGGCGATGGTGAAGGTGAAGTGGACTGGCGGCATGTGTGTTTCCCTTTGTACACAATATCAAAAACCGCGGGGATTGCATCTTTTCTTTGCACTTGTTTTGTTGCTAAACATTTTTGTGCATTACGGTATGAGCATTTATAGTAGCTTCTACAAAGACGTAATAAAAATAAACGTTAAAACGAATTGTTGCAAAACAAGTTATAGCTTGGACTGTGGAACCCATTCTATTATTATAGAATGGATGCCGCAACCAACAAAATTAAGTAAAATAATAAAACTCTACCTTGGAAATTTTGCTCCCTGAATCTCTTTCTGCCCATACTTCCTCCAACTATAACCATCATCAGTGTTACCCTCTAACCCATTTTCAGTACATATTCTAACTTCATTTTCCCAAGTCATGGGCTCCTTTCTGTCACCAAACAAGAAAGGAAAAAGGTTATAGAACTTTGTAAATTTCACACAATATTAATGTGAAAGTGAAAATATAAGAATATCAAAAACCTCTTTTTGGAAAGGACGTTTTTGCCCTCTAGGCCCCGAAAGGGTTGGTCGAACTCGAATTCTTCACTTTCCTGGCTCCCAAAGGATATCGAAGATTCGGGCACACTGCGTGCTGAAAGGGCAGGTGACGGAAGCTGCCCGGATGAGTCCCCGGATTGGAGAGCGAAAAGAGCTTTGTCAAATGATGATAAGATCTTTTGTATCAACAGTTCACTTGTTTCAGGTGAATGCAGATTAACCCTTAGCCGTTCAGTCAGTTGTAGCCCTTGAGTTAGCTCATGAATGAGTGTCTTCTCTTCATTAACACATGGACTGTCCATTTTTTTCTTTTGTACGATTCCAGATGCAAGTCAATCCAAGTTCATCTAAGGTGCAGGAGCTTGTATGTAATCGAAATGGAAGCAGGATGGTGCAAGTGAAATGATCAAAGGAAGATATATATAGGAAATTTGAATATTATTTGGTGGGAAAGTCAAGGTTGACTAAAGAAACCGAGTAAGCGTTTTAGTTTCCAACATGGACAAAGCCTTTGGTCAATCTTTGAGGTCTATTTTAGTCTTAAGTCTTAACTTATTCATATAATTTAGTACAACACGTCCTGCAACTCGCACACTTAAGAAGTTTAATTATTTATTATTATTTTTTATTATTTTAACAATCTAATTCTACCATCGTACAAGGAGGGACACTTTACACTTTTTATGATACCTAAGTAGGGTGTAAAGGGGGCGAGCTGAACCCGAGCTTGATTAGGCTTGAGCTCGGCTCGTCATGCTCTTTTGAGGCTTGAGCATAAGCTCGGCTCGGTTTGAGCCTACTATACTGAGATCGAGCTCGGCTCGAAAGAAAATCCTAAGAGCTCGAGCTGGAGCTCGGCTCGGATCGGCTCGAGATAATTAAAAAAAAAAATTTTAAGGCCCTAAAAACTCGGCTCGAGCTTGCCTCAATAGCTTAAACGAGTAAAAGCTCGGCTCACTAACATTATTATTAAAATTGAATATATTGAAAGGATAAAATTACATACATAAAAAAATAATATAACTTTTGATTGGGCTCGCGAGCCTAAACGAGATTTGTATATAAGGCTCGAGCTCGGGCTCGATAAGTAAATGAGTCATATTTCAGGCTTGAACTCGGGCACGGGCTCGTTAAGGCTCAGCTCGCCCGGGCTTTTTACCGAGCCGATCCCAAGTATCTCTCAAGCCATTACGTGTCATTTACTCCCCTAACCCTAAGCCAAAAATCCATTCGCGCACACTTATTTGTTAAATTGATTTTGGAGAATTAGGATTCGCATATAGTTCGTTAATTTGATCAAGTCTAACTATACAACGTAGGGTTTACTCAAAAATGTTAGAATGGGTCAAAAAAGTGTGGTAAAATAAAGGAAAAAAAAACTTATTAGTTTAAAGTGTGGCCAAATAAGTTAACACATGTCCCCATTAGCCGCTTTGTGATCCGTTTTGTTGTCCCCACGATCGCCTCCACATGTCCCCATTAGCCGCTTTGTGATCCTTCCACCACACGTCCATTTTGGCTAAACTCGATTTTGATAAGAACTCGTTCTGCTTATGACTCGTTTGATCCGCCACCCAACCAGAGCTGCAATGTAATATTCAAAGAAAAAAAAAAAATTCAAGGACTATAACTGCACAATAACCATTCTTCAAGGATCCATTCTAAAAAAAAAAAAACAAAACAAATAAAAAGGCTTTGAATTTCGAATTCACGAGATGGCAAGATAATGAACACTTTTATTATTAGTAATAATAATATTATATGATATTCATATCTTCTCAAATGATAGTAAACCAGATAACCGAAACCTTAAACCATCATAAACGCTTTGGGGTTTGTTGCCACAAAACCCTTAAATTCAGTTTTTTTTTTAGATATAGAACGATTCCTTAGAGATTACCGACTCCAGTTTCGATATAAACTTCTGACCCTCATTCGAACTCGCCACATCTGCTCCTAGTTTCCTTCTCGACACCTGACCTCGTCTCCGCCGCGAACCACTGCCGCACTTCGCCGTGGGAAACCGCGGTTGCACCACCTTTTGAAGTTTCAATCTGGTTTCGATCCATATAGGTACCAAACTAGCCTACGTATTCCTTATGACATGCTTCTATTATATATTTCTTTTTCTTGTGTGATCGTAAATTGTTTCGGTGACGATTCATGCAGCCACCGTGAACCACCGTTGTTGCTCACCTTAACCCGGTTCCGTGTGACCGCCCGAAGCGCTAAACACTACTCTCCGGTCATATCCGTTTGACGAGTAAGGTACCAAGTTGAACCCTCGTCCGATTCGTATATATATAAGTTTAAAACTGGTTTGTTGGATTTGTGTTTCCGGCGACTAGGAACTGTATCCGCTCAATGGTTTTGAAAGTTTTCATATATGTATTTTAATTTTAATTATTTTCTCTTCGATTGGAAACATTCAGAGGGAAATTGGTTTGGGTTCATATTAATTGAAGAGTGGTTCTATACTTGTATTTGAATTAAAGGATTGTTGAACATATAATTAACTAGCTTGGGTTTGTTCTTTGATGCATGTGGTGAGTGTGTTATAAAGTGCATGAAATTGTAAAAGTTTTAAGGGAATGTGTGTTTGTGTGTCAGAGGTGTAGGATGCATGGATGTGGGTGAAAATAGCTTATAATTGTGTGTGTCTTTAATGTTGAGGTGGTAGAATTATATATGTGTGGTTGTTGGTGTGAGTGTCACGCATGTGTTTGTTTTGTATATGTGCTACGTGTGTGAGTATAGGCATGTATGTATTTGGGTAATTCATAACTGAGTAGGTTAGATGGTCTTCATATATCTTAAGATTTAAACTAAAACCTTTATTTTGGTTGGTTCCTACTTTTTATGACTATACCTTTAAGTTTGAATAGGATAACTAAATTGTAAATTTCGTCTAAGCATACGTATTTTCACATAATATTAATAACCCAAAATAGCTATTACTTTTGTTAGACTATTAAAATAAAAGGATCGGAGTCGGGCTTTTGTCGCCGGGGGCACTTCAACGAATGAGTAAAATTAATATGGTTAGTATATCATAAAAACTAATTTGGAAAATGACGCGATTTAGGTTCGCATATTCTTTGAAGACTATATGCTTAACTTTTTGCTTTGCTAAGGTACGGATTCTGTTTCCTTCTCTTTATAGTATATATTTTTATATATAATTTCGGTCCGTTACTTTGTAGTACGGATTTTTGAATAGCATGCAATATACCTTAAATTTGAGATCATTGTTGCATGTTCCTTAGACCTCATTAAGTATTTATTCGATATCCGTCTTTTTGTACTCTGTCACCCTGGCACTCTGTTTGACATGTCGTTTGGGCGTCAACGGCATGGTACTGTTCGTGGCAGTGCATTATAAATTTTCACGGCGTCTTTAGTTGTGTTAGGGCAACACTTGGCCCCTAGAGGCATATAGATCGATCTTAGCTCTGTTATGTGCATGTGTTTTTGTATGTGGAGATGGAATAATGGGTGCACGCCACACTCACTATCTCATTGGTGCATGGATTAGCTACCTATGTACCCCCTTTGTTTTGGCTATGGGTGCTTCCGATTACACGACATGTTTTATTGCTACGTTATAGTCGTGTAAGTTAGTATATGTTCTCTGATATGTCTTTGATATGTTACGATAAGCTTTGAATAAGTTTCGTTATAGACTTGTACCAAATTTTGTTTCAGCATTCCGTTTTGGAATTTCGTTCTTTAAACCGCTTTTATATGTACTGTTGTTCTTTCCGTTACTGAGCAATTTTTGGCTCAGCCGTGGTTTTCTTTTTGTGTTTTCCTATTTGTCTCGCAGGTAATCGGGGAAACCAGGGAAATCAGGGATGAGAGCTGATGTTCGAGTGCTAAAAGACATTTAGTTTTTTTCAGTTTAGTTTTAATAAGACATAAGTTTGAAACTCTACTTTGAACTTCATTTTTCCGTTGGATTTTTATTTAACGTTTTATGGACTTTGTTTGGTATTTGATATCTGTAAGTGTGACACATCAGCCTGTTTCGGGTTGGGGTGTGACAGTTATGGTATCAGAGCCCAGGCTCTTTCCTGTAGAAAACTTAAACGTAAATAACGAAACATGTGAGGTAATGGGTAGACGAAGGGTTAGGATTCACTCTTGTCATTCTCCACACAATTTAAATGCTTTTCTCTGCTCACACATGTATCTTCTTTTTAGAATGGGTCCTAAACGTACGAACAACTCTAATGATGATGTTGAGGCTTTTGGCGACGTTCCCCTTGAGACCCTCGTCGCTGAAGCTGTAAATGCGGCGATTGCGGGTTTGGTTCCTAACTTGATCCAACAGTTGCAGCAGGCTAACGCCAATGCCAATGCTAACGCGAACGCCAACGCCAATGCCAATGCTAATGCGAATGCGAATGCTAATGCTAATCCTCCTGATGGCATTCACGTCTGGCTGGAGCGTTTTCAAAAGCAAAAGCCAAAGTCTTTTAGTACTGCTGCCACTCCAGTTGAAGCAGAAAATTGGATAGCCCATATTGAGAAATTGTTTGAGGTTTTGGGAGTCGATGACGTGTCTAAGGTCAGGCTCGCTAGCTATAAGTTGGAGGATGACGCACACCGCTGGTGGAAGACTCTGAAGAATGCTCGGGGAGGTGATCAGTATGCTGCTACTCTACCTTGGAATGATTTTCGTACTCTATTCTATCAGCAGTATTTCACTGATGCAGACCGCAGCGAGTATCTGAGGGAATATGCTACGGTTATGCAGAATAATGATGAGCCGATCACGGAATTTAAGGCTCGTTTCTGTCGTCTTGTGAGTTTTCTAGGCCCGGCTGCAGGTACTCATGAGCAGCAAACCGATCGTTTCAAATGGGCTATATGTGACAGAGATAGGAAGTTTATTCTTAACCTTCGATTTGCTGACATTAACGAGATTGTGGATGCTGTTAAGAATCTGGATAATGATAAGAAGCATCGTCAGAGGGTTTTTGATGAGAGTCGTAAACGACCCAGGGATGATAATCAAGGAAATTCTTCTTCTCAGGACGGCAATGATCACTCTCGTGACCGTGGGCACCGTTTCAATCGAAACCATAATAATCAGTCACGTAATGTGAGAAACCGAAACCAGAATCCAAGGCCAGCACAACAAAATCAAACTCAGCCTCAAAACCCGCCTCAGAACCGTTACCCTCCTTGTGCCACTTGCGGAAAAACTCATGGGGGTCGTTGTCGTAAAGCTGAAGGTCTTTGTTATAAATGTGGAGAAGCGGGTCATTAGATTAAGGAATGCCCTCAGATGAACCCAAAAGCTAATACTGGAGGAAATGCTAGACCCACCGGAGGACGAGTTTTTGCACTGACAGCTAATGATGCAGCTAATGCCCCAAGTACGGGTTTTTGTTTCCTTATCATTACGATATGAATTTTGCTCCCTTCTATGAATGTGAATTTTTGTTTCTCTTCATCGTAGTGTGAATTTTGTTTTCCTGTTATAGGTACGGTTTCTGGTTATGTGTATATTGGTGAACATGATTTGTATGCTCTTTTTGATACGGGTGCTACACATTCTGTAGTATTACTTTTTGTTGCCAAGTATTTGAAGTCTGTACCTACCGCCTTAGAGTATCCTCTGGTTATATCCACTCCTTTTAAGGATGCATCTTTTATATCTCACGTCTACAGAGATTGTCCCATTCGAATCGATTCTATCATCCGTGCAGCTGATTTGTATCCTATTCACATGAGTGATTTTGACATTATATTTGGTATGGATTGGCTATCGCAGCATACCGTTTCGATTGAATGTCAGACTCGTCGTGTGCTGTTTGGAAATCCTCTAAATCCTGAACTTGTTTATCAGGGTACTCAACCACGCAAACCATTGAAGATTATTTGTGCACTTAAGGCTCAAAAGTTTCTTGCACACGGTTGTGCAGCATTTTTAGCTTCGGTGAAAGCTACATCTTTCGAAGAACCTGATATCTCTAATTATCCAATCGTTTGTGATTTTCCTGATGTTTTTCCTAAGGAATTACCTAGACTTCCGCCAGATCGTGAGGTGGAGTTCACTATTGATCTTATTCCGGGTGCTGAGCCAATTTCTAAGGCGCCGTATCGTATGGCACCTCTTGAGCTCAAGGAACTCAAGGTACAACTACAAGAATTGTTGGAACTTGGGTTTATCAGACCAAGCATCTCTCCTTGGGGTGCACCAGTCTTGTTCGTGAAAAAGAAGGATGGTTCTATGAGACTCTGCATCGACTATCGGGAGCTAAATAAAATTACCATTCGAAATCGTTATCCACTCCCTCGTATTGATGATTTGTTTGACCAGCTTCAAGGTGCTAAATGTTTTTCTAAGATTGATCTAAGGTCTGGTTATCATCAACTGAAGATCAAAGATTTTGATGTTCATAAGTCTGCTTTCCGCACTCGATATGGTCACTATGAGTTTCTGGTTATGCCATTCGGGTTAACTAATGCACCGGCTGTTTTCATGGATCTTATGAACCGAGTCTTCCATGAGTTTCTTGATAAATTTGTCATAGTCTTCATCGATGATATTCTAATTTACTCTAAGAGCAAGGAAGACCATGAGGATCATCTTCGCATTGTACTCGATATTTTGCGAAGAAAGAAACTTTACGCAAAATTCTCAAAGTGCGAGTTCTGGCTAGATCAAGTAGCTTTTCTTGGTCATGTTGTTTCCGCCGATGGTATTTCTATGGATCCAGCTAAGGTGGAGGCAATCACTAAATGGCCTACACCTACCTCAGTCACAGAAGTTCGCAGTTTCCTTGGTCTTGCGGGTTACTATCGTATATTCGTTGAAGGGTTTTCAACCATTGCTTTACCCCTCACACAACCTATGAGGAAAGGGGTTAAGTACTCTTGGAACGATGCTAGAGAAAAGAGTTTTCAGGAGTTGAAGAAAAGGTTGGTGTCTGCCCCGATTCTTGCGCTTCCATCAGGTACAGGTGGATATAAGTTCTATAGTGATGCCTCGAAGAACAGGCTTGGATGTGTATTGATGCAACATGATAAAGTTATTGCTTATGCCTCACGTCAGTTGAAAGCGTATGAAGTTAATTACCCGACGCATGATCTTGAACTTGCTGCCGTCATCTTTGCTCTTAAGATCTGGCGACATTATCTGTACGGGGAGACTTGTGATATTTTCACTGATCATAAGAGCTTGAAGTACATCTTTACACAGAAGGAGTTAAACATGAGACAGAGACGTTGGTTAGAGTTGTTAAAGGATTATGACGCCAACATTCAGTACCACCCGGGTAAAGCCAATGTTGTGGCCGATGCTCTTAGCCGAAAGAATTTTGGATCGATTTCTTCTCTTCAGTTGCAACCGCAGATTATCTCCGATCTTGATGAGATGGGTATTGGTATCTATTTTGGTGACGCTGACGGTTATTTAGCTAGATTTCAGATCGAGCCCGACTTAATCTCGCGAATCAAGAGTGCTCTGCAAGAAGATGGAGAACTTTGGACTATTGTACAGAATTTGGAGGTTGGTATGCAGTCAGAATTCCGAATTGATGAGGATGGGGTAGTCTGGTGTGGAAACCGGTTATGTGTGCCAGATGATTCCACCCTACGAGAGTCATTGTTAGCCGAGGCGCACAGTTCGCCATTCTCTATCCACCCCGGATCTACAAAGATGTATCGGGATCTTCGTCAACGTTTTTGGTGGAATGCGATGAAAGAGGATGTAGCGAGGTATGTCAGCAGATGTCTCACTTGCCAGCAAGTTAAGACCGAGCATCAGAGAGATAGTGGTTTACTTCAGCCATTAGATATCCCAGTGTGGAAGTGGGATGACATTTCTATGGATTTTGTAACTGGGTTACCAAACACGTTTAAAAAGAATGATTCTATCTGGGTTGTGGTGGTCCGCTTATCAAAATCTGCTCATTTCCTTCCAATTCAGCCGGGTTTTTCGGTTAGTAGATTATCTGAGCTCTTCACTCGAGAAATTATTCGACTCCATGGTACCCCTGTCTCTATTGTTTCTGATCGAGACCCTCGGTTCACGTCTCGTTTTTGGAAAGGTTTTCAAGCCGCGTGGGGCACCAGATTGAGATTCAGCACCGCATTTCATCCTCAGACCGACGGTCAGTCAGAGCGTACGATTCAGACACTCGAGGATATGCTTCGAGCATGTGCTTTAGAGTGGACTGGAAACTGGGATGAGTATCTTTGTCTTGTTGAGTTTGCCTACAACAATAGTTGGCAAGCTAGTATTGATATGGCACCGTTCGAACTTCTTTATGGTCGGAAGTGTAGAGCTCCTATCTGTTGGGAAGAGGTTGGCGAGAAAATCATTGAAGGACCTGAATTAGTGCAGATCACGAGTGAAAAAGTTGCTATTGTTTGAGAAAAGTTAAAGGAAGCTCAGAGTCGACAGAAAAGTTATGCAGACCGACATCGTCGATCATTAGAGTTTAAGGTTGGTGATCGGGTGTTCTTGCGAGTTTCGCCTTGCAAAGGCATTCGCCGTTTTGGGATCAAAGGGAAGCTTAGCCCTAGATTCATCGGTCCGTTTGAGATCCTTGACAGAGTTGGGGAAGTTTCTTATCGTTTGGCTTTGCCACCTCAGCTAGCGCATGTACATAATGTTTTTCACGTGTCTCTTCTTCGGGGATACAACTATCACCCGTTACACGATGTGAACTATCCATTACATCAAATTCGGGAGGACTTATCTTTCGAATAGGAACCCGAAGCCATTCTTGATCGACATGAGCGCATCATGCGAAATAAAGTTATTCCTTTCGTTAAAGTTCTTTGGAAGAATCATTCTGAACGCGAAGCTACCTGGGAAGTGGAAGACACGATCCGTTCCCAGTACCCAAATCTGTTTATATCTTAGTACTCCGTATTTCAGGTTAGCTGCCCTATTATATTTGTTCGCGTATGAATTTTGATATGTTTTAGACAAGTTATGATGTTGCTTTTGATGCTCTGTGGTTTAATATGAATCTTAAATAAGTTCCTATCTATACTTAGCAATTTTGAGGACAAAATATTTTTTTTAGTGGGGTAAAATTGTAATATTCAAAAAAAAAAAAAAATTTAGGGACTATAACTGCACATAAACCATTCTTCAAGGATCCATTCTAAAAAAAAACAATAAAAAGGCTTTGAATTTCGAATTCACGAGATGGCAAGATAATGAACACTTTTATTAAATTAGTAATAATAATATTATATGATCTTCATATCTTCTCAAATGATAGTAAACCAGATAACCGAAACCTTAAACCATCATAAACGCTTTGGGGTTTGTTGCCACAAAACCCTCAAATTCAGTTTTTTTAGATATAGAACGATTCCTTCGAGATTACCGACTCCAGTTTCGATATAAACTTCTGACCCTCATTCGAACTCCCCACATCTGCTCCTAGTTTCCAGGCCCGGATATTGGGCTGGGCGGCCCGGGCGACGGCCCGAGGCCCAAACGTTAAGAGGGCCCGAATTTTTTTTAAGTTATATATAGATAGATAGACAAGTAAATATATGTTGTCTTTGGTTCTAGCTCAAATGGTTGCCTAATCAAAAGTTAAACAAAAGATCCCAGGTTCGAGGTAGTTTCTGACAGTTTTTTTTTTTTTTTTTAGTTTAGTAGTCTTTTTTAGTTTAGTAACTGTTGGATATGCATTGGGAATTGGGACTTGGAGAATGACTGCTTTAATAATTGCTAATTGTAATTCATTAAGTTTGTGCTTGAAAAAAATGTACTTTTTGTTGGTTAGTTTTAACTTAAAAAAAAAAGGTATAAAATACCAAATTTATTAAAGCAAATGAATGCTATACCATAAGATCAACCACAATTTGTCAACAAAACTTATAGACTATGGGTTATTTATGTACTAATCTAATACCTATCGAAAATATTTTTGTGTATATCACGGCCTTTTCATCTTGAATTTTCACTATAAAATCCTAGTGAATTGTTTGAGTGTCAAACTTGATCGAAAGATTTGCTTCTAAAAACATTAAAAGAGCCTTACGATTCGGTTATATAAGTTCGATCATTTTGCAACGCTACTTTTGTTTTGTTTATTTTATAAGAATCATCGTTGTATTGTGGCTTTTTTATATATGATTGATAACTTTATATTATAGAGAGAGGGCCCAAATTTTTTGTCTTGCCCGAGGCCCAAAAGTTTTTTATCAATCTCGGAGACGGCCCTGCTAGTTTCCTTCTCGACACCTGACCTTGTCTCCGCCACGAAACACTACCGAATTTCGCCGTGGGAAACCGCGGTTGCACCACCTTTTGAAGTTTCAATCTGGTTTCGATCCATATAGGTACCAAACTAGCCTACGTATTCATTATGACATGCTTCTATTATATATTTCTTTTTCTTGTGTGATCGTAAATTGTTTCGGTGACGATTCATGCAGCCACCGTGAACCACCGTTGTTGCTCACCTTAACCCGGTTCCGTGTGACCGCCCGAAGCGCTAAACACTACTCTCCGGTCATATCCGTTTGACGAGTAAGGTACCAAGTTGAACCCTCGTCCGATTCGTATATATATAAGTTTAAAATTGGTTTGTTGGATTTGGGTTTCTGGCGACTAGGAACTGTATCCGCTCAATGGTTTTGAAAGTTTTCATATATGTATTTTAATTTTAATTATTTTCTCTTCGATTGGAAACATTCAGAGGGAAATTGGTTTGGGTTCATATTAATTGAAGAGTGGTTCTATACTTGTATTTGAATTAAAGGATTGTTGAACATATAATTAACTAGCTTGGGTTTGTTCTCTGATGCATGTGGTGAGTGTGTTATAAAGTGCATGAAATTGTAAAAGTTTTAAGTGAATGTGTGTTTGTGTGTCAGAGGTGTAGGATGCATGGATGTGGGTGAAAATAGCTTATAATTGTGTGTCTTTAATGTTGATGAGGTGGTAGAATTATATATGTGTGGTTGTTGGTGTGAGTGTCACGCATGTGTTTGTTTTGTATATGTGCTACATGTGTGAGTATAGGCATGTATGTATTTGGGTAATTCATAACTGAGTAGGTTAGATAGTCTTCATATATCTTAAGATTTAAACTAAAACCTTTATTTTGGTTGGTTCCTACTTTTTATGACTATACCTTTAAGTTTGAATAGGATAACTAAATTGTAAATTTCGTCTAAGCATACGTATTTTCACATAATATTAATAACCCAAAATAGCTATTACTTTTGTTAGACTATTAAAATAAAAGGATCGGAGTCGGGTTTTTGTCGCCTGGGGCACTTCAACGAATGAGTAAAATTAATATGGTTAGTATATCATAAAAACTAATTTGGAAAATGACGCGATTTAGGTTCGCATATTCTTTGAAGACTATATGCTTAACTTTTTGCTTTGCTAAGGTACGGATTCTGTTTCCTTCTCTTTATAGTATATATTTTTATATATAATTTCGGTCCGTTACTTTGTAGTACGGATTTTTGGATAGCATGCAATATACCTTAAATTTGAGATCATTGTTGCATGTTCCTTAGACCTCATTAAGTATTTATTCGATATCCGTCTTTTTGTACTCTGTCACCCTGGCACTCTGTTTGACATGTCGTTTGGGCGTCAACGGCATGGTACTGTTCGTGACAGTGCATTATAAATTTTCACGGCGTCTCTAGTTGTGTTAGCGCAACACTTGGCCCCTAGAGGCGTATAGATCGATCTTAGCTCTGTTATGTGCATGTGTTTTTGTATGTGGAGATGGAATAATGGGTGCACGCCACACTCACTATCTCATTGGTGCATGGATTAGCTACCTATGTACCCCCTTTGTTTTGGCTATGGGTGCTTCCGATTACACGACATGTTTTATTGCTACGTTATAGTCGTGTAAGTTAGTATATGTTCTCTGATATGTCTTTGATATGATACGATAAGCTTTGAATAAGTTTCGTTATAGACTTGTACCAAATTTTGTTTCAGCATTCCGTTTTGGAATTTCGTTTCTTTAAACCGCTTTTATATGTACTGTTGTTCTTTCCGTTACTGAGCAATTTTTGGCTCAGCCGTGGTTTTCTTTTTGTGTTTTCCTATTTGTCTCGCAGGTAATCGGGAAAACCAGGGAAATCAGGGAAATCAGGGATGAGAGCTGATGTTCGAGTGCTAAAAGACATTTAGTTTTTTTCAGTTTAGTTTTAATAAGACATAAGTTTGAAACTCTATTTTGAACTTCATTTTTCCGTTGGATTTCTATTTAACGTTTTATGGACTTTGTTTGGTATTTGATATCTGTAAGTGTGACACGTCAGCCTGTTTCGAGTTGGGGTGTGACATGCAAGGTGGCTCGATTGTATAAAAAATAAGTTGTTGTTAGGCCGCCACATTTATTAGACCCCATTTTGTTTTGTTAATAAGTTAAAGTCGTACATCATCGTTTATGGTTTCACAATTTCGGTCTTATTAACGTGTTAAAAAGTGTTAAAGATCTAAAATTTTATGTCATTTATCTTTGCATTTTGTTTGTGGGTTTTTTCACAAATTGGAATTTGATATGGTGTTTAACTTAGTTTAATTTTCCGTTTTGTCCAGAATATTAACGATGCTGTAAACTTAAAATGATTTTCATCCAATAAAACTCACTCAAACTCTAACATACGATTTTGTTCATTTTAGAAATCGTATACATGTGTGTTATTATAATTTCATTAGGGTGGGCGGGGTGGTCCGTGATGGCCACTCCGCAATGGCCGTGACCATCACGAGCACCGCCCCGCCTTGAAAATCATGGTCATGATAGGGAGGAACCGTGACAGCCATCTTACCCATTTCTTTCTATCCCCAATATTTTATTACTTTGTGTTTTTTTTCCTGTATGAACGAAACCCCACAAAAAATAGTCGTTTTTTTTTCTCCGTTTTTTATATAGCACTATGGTACTCGTTGGAAAGATAATAAAACGCCCGTTAATTTGGTGTAATTTTTTTCTTTAAAAAATCTCGTATATAAAAGATATTAACGTTTCAAAATTATGAGAGAAACATAAGCGAGAAAAATTTAAATTTGTTTTTAAATTCTTTTTTTTTCTAAAATAACTCAATTTAAATTTAGTAGATTAGGCTTTATATTATTATTTTTTTTATTTGCCACATGGCATGACACATGGCACACCTAAGGAGGAGAATGACTCCTTGAATGCCATGTAATTAAAATGGCTTTCTTAGACATTCATTGAATGACAACTCATCAATCTTCAATTCTTTTATTATAAGTCATCATAGATTACCTCCTTATCCTTTGTTTTAAAGATTTTTTTTTTCTAAATTAAACATTAACATTGCATAACCCAATTAAAACATTAATTAACCTAAAATTTTACATAAAACTTAAACATTAACCTAAGTTAAAACGTTCCATAATCTTAATTAAAACATTTATTAAACCCAAAATACTTAACACACCTACAGAGAGTAGTTATCACAATCCTCTAGAGTGTACTTCGGCAACGACACGGAACGATCACTATCATGACCGTCCGACCTAGCATCCGAGCAGATGCAACCGAAGTCAGGACTTGGAAGACGATACGGAAGATGATATGGTTCATCATCCATATTCACATACTCCGAGCCAATGTCAGTTTCGTACCCTTCCTTATTTGGAAACGGAACAGGAGGGTTTTGGGTGATGTTTGTTTGTCTATCCCCAAGTTGTAGCTGACCCAATCCTAGCATAGCATGCGCCCAGATACATTCCTCATCTGTAATGGGAGCATCTGGATCCATAGCTGTATGACTTGGTAAAGGAGGAACTGTTATTAGTCGACGGAGATAATAGTGGTTGGGGTTGGCGAGGAGGAGAGGACATTGTAGGAGGAGGAGTGTACACTATAGGAGGATGAGTGTAGACCGTAGGAGGAGAAGATGACAGTGGTTGAGATTGGGGAGGAGGAGAGGACACTGGTTGTAAACGTCGTCGGTGAGAGTATCGCCTTAAATTCTTAGGTCCGACTATTTCATTAATATAACCACCTCCCATATCTTTGATTTTTTTTGTGTAGTTTGAATAATGTGAGTAATAATTGTAACTGATAATTGGTTTTCTGCTCGGTATTTATAAGGTTAGAAAACTAGTCGTTTGAAAATTAGCCGTTTGAAAAGTAGCCGTTGGAAAAGTAGTCATTTAAATATTATTATTTTTTTATTTTTTATTTAAAAAATTTATTAAATTTACTTTTTATGTTTTTTTATTTATGTAAGTTTTAATGTAATGTATTTATTTTATTTAAAAAAAATTAGTGCGATGGGTATCATTCCACCCCATGGGGTTAGTGATGAATGTGATGGAGTGTGAAGGAAATGAGGTGACACAATATTATTGGGATCCTAAGCAATATATATATATATATATATATATATATATATATATACACACACACACACAAAATCTGTAACTATATATAAAATAAATCACCTCTGATAACATGACATTTATTGAGGTTATTCTCCCCATTGAGTCTGTCATGTGGCATATTGTGAGAATTTAAAAAAAAAATATTTTCTCTTTCATGTGCATGCCACATGTACTTTTCCCCACGATTTTTGAAAATTAATAACATTTTTATACGACATTTTTTTGAAAAACAAAACACCAAATTAACGAGCGTATTATTATCTTTACAACGAATACCATAGTGGTAAACAAAAAAAAGAAAAAACACTACTTACCTATTGATTGTTTTTTATGTGGTGATTATTGAAATAGATACTTAAATTATATATATGAGTAGAGAAAATAGTCTGAAGACATGAAAAGTTACCATCCTACAATCTTTATAGTCGATAGCAGTTAGATTATGTTTATTTATCTTTAAAATGGATCTTCACTGCTTACCTATTGATTGTTTTATTCAGTGAAAATTGAACAGTTGTGTCAATCATTAACATATGCTCACTTTAAACATCAGAATCAACTACCATCATCATCATCATCATCATCATCATCATAACATATCGTTTGATACCATTTTGGGTTTTTTTTTTTTGGGTTCACATCGAAACATTAGAGTGTATTGAGAAAGTGACAATTGTACAAAAACTAGTGTTAAATCATTTACAAAAAAAAAACATCTAAAAATGGCATATTTCCTTTATATTATACGCATTTTATCACTTCAATTAGATTTGTCTATCCCGGGACGCTCCCGAGGGGATAAACTAATATACTTATATATATATATATATATATATATATACACACACACTATATTATAATGTATGAGGGTGGGGTAGTTTAAGATACCTAAAAGTTAAGAACTTATTTTTCATTACTAACCTTGAAATGAGGGTAAAATAGTCATTCATACATTATTTACATTTTAATACCCTATCTAAGTTACACTTTAATCCTTAAACTTACTTAACTTTTGCTTATTTAATTTATATTTAAACTTATTTTTCTTATTTTAAGCAAACCATCCCCTATGATTTTTAAATAGTCATATTTGTTGCATACGTTTATACTTTTATAAAAAAAAATTACATCATAATAATGAGCATTTTATTACCTTTAATTTGAGTATGGTATTGCTATTTTTTTTAAATCTTCATGTGCTACGTGATTAACGATATCTATGAGTGAGCAATAACTAAACCGTTCACCGAAGCCCAACCAAAAAGCAGACAAAACTGAACCAAAATCTATTGAAAACTAAAAACATTTGATTTAACTTACAATTGGTTATCGTTTTCTTTTTGTACACTTAGTTAACCCAAATTAGTTAGACTTAAACATACCAATTAATATATTCTTAACAGCGTGCATGTACGATGTGGTAGGAACACATACACTTCTAATGGTTCATGGTTGGGTTAGGTTCAGTTCAGTCATAAGCCTCAACCGCAACAAAAATAGACATTATCGGTTTATCGATCTTGTTAACCGGCCGGTTAATTGGTTCAGTCTATTTGGTTAGATTGTCGTTTTTAGTTCGGTTTAGTTAATTTTGTTTAATAATCAAAACCAAACTTTGGTTAAAATTTTGCTTAGAAGCACATGAAATGAAGGTATAAATACATGTAATGGATGTATAAAAGATATAAATGTATGAATGGTTCAATTTCTGTTTGTTAATTTTGGTTAACTTATGGTACAAAAAACCAATATTAGGTTAACTCGGTATTGGTTAATTTTCAGTTCGGTTTTGTATGTTTTTGTTCGATTTCGGTTGAGGTTCAATTATTGTTCACCCCTATATTTTGTTAATCACGTAAAAAACTCAAAATTTTAACTAAAAGTATATAGCAAATTATATTCTAATATGGTTTAAAGCTGAGTAGATAGGTTTTTAAATTGTAATGACGGTATAAATAGAGGGGGTTTTGAATTTTTTAGCTTGTATATCTAGGTTTGTAAACAACCCGAACGAACACGGTGTTTGCGTTTGTTCATTTAGTTTTAACCGAACACGAACACATACTCAAACACATTTTTGTGTTCATGTTCGTTCATTAAGAAATTTTTCATGTTCTTGTTCGTTTATGTCCGTTCGTTTAAAACTTAAACATACAGTTCACGAACGAACATAAACGGACGTTCATGAACATAATAAATGTGAACGATTTTGTATTACTGAAAAAAACCGAATTACTAATTGGTTATTTATTTATACAAGTAGTTAAAGCTCAATTTATGTTTATATTTATGTAAATATAACTACATGTGTAATTAATAAAGTTAAACGGACATAAATGAACAAACTCAATGTTTGTTCATTTTCGTTCATTTAACTAAACGAACAAATTTTTTTGTTCGTGTTTGTTCATTTATTAAATAAACGACATAAATGAACTTCCCACCGAACAAGTTCACGAACAACTCATGAACATTCGGTTTGTTTACATGTCACACCCCAACCGATGGCGGAATCATCGAGGTGAGACTTAGTGGTAGATTGTTCAAAGACTTCATGACACTAGATTTTGTGACAATATAATGTAAAGATAGAATTTCATTTATTGTCTAAAAATAGAATTACAAGTAGTTTAAATAACGAAAAACATAACAACAAGAATATGACAACTTGAACTAGAGTGAGTTTCTATGTCCAATCCTAAGTAGTTTTCTTGAATGTCCTGCAATAAATATTTCCTGCAACATGTATAAAATATCCGTCAACACATAAAGCATTGGTGAGCATACTAGTTTTGACATACATACATAGTATAATAAAGTTTTGCTTATAGGCATATGCAAGAGAACCATACAAACGACGACTAGCCACGAAGAATTTTGCTTAACATGACCCATGTAGGGGGCGGATAGCCAATCCTATAGCGCTATACATGCAAGGTGGGTTGTCAACTATATGAACATTTGCATGTTAGAGTAAATAATTCTACATAGCATAGCGTACAAGCATATAATAGACTTTAGATTGAGCATGATAGAATTTAGAATATGATAGACTTTAGACTAAGCATAATAGATTGTAGAGTTTAAAATCGTTTGAGTTTTGATAGTGATACATGTTGAGCCCCAGAGAATAAAGGATAAAATGAGGACAAGTATAAACTCACCTTTGGGTGCGTTTGATAGAGTTCCAAAAAGGTAAGTCTTGGTAGGTTTAGCTTTAGCCTTGGTTATCTAGAATTAAAGAATAAAGGGTCTTAGGTTTGGGTTTAGATTATAGATTCACGAGAGTCATGCAAGCCTTTTAGGCAAACCAAAACACAAATCGCCTTTAAGGCAATCTGGATGGTCATGAGAATAAGTTAGACCAAGCACAAAATCATCATAGATGATTCGGATGGTATAAGGTTAGGAATGTGAATCCAATTGATAAGTTTATGTCATAACCGCTTCGCTTATGAAGTAAGCGTGGGTTTTGGACACGGGATTTCCCCTTTCTAGTGTGGATAAATTCATAGCACAAGAAGGGTCAAGAGAGTTGGTAAGGTAGGGTGTAACCACAAACCTTCCAAAAGATTACTAATAGGACAATAAGATAGAAGATTGAAAGTAGTTTATAATAATACATAGTATAACTAAGAACATAAAAATGAATCAGAAAAATAAACACCTTTGGGACCTCTTTTAGGTGCTCTACCCTTATCACACTCATGTGGATAAATATGGGGAAGATCCTAGAGGTTTATCCAAGGAGTTTTAGATGAAAAAGAAGAAGAAAAATAGAATGGAATTGAAGGTTTGAGCTTAGAAACTTACTGATGTGTTTTCAGGAAGTTTGCTCAAAAACCTTAAGGATTAGAGAGAGTTTTAGGGAGAAATGAGATGAACAAGAGATTAAGGTGTAGGGAGGGGTTGTATTTATTGATGGGTTAAGGTGGTAGGGTATTAAATAGAGTTATTAGGGTGGTTGGAAGGATATTAGGTGGAGGGTTGAGCTTAATTGTTAAAGGGGTGGTACTTAGTTGTTACTGCCTGCTGTTGGACATCCAAAGGTAAAAAAAAAAAGAATCATTAACAACTAAATGAATGTTGTTCTTGTTAGTTGTCAAAAGTCAAACAACACATAAATCACGTTTTTCATTTTTCCATTTTCTTTTTCTTTTTTTTTAAATATAAGTATTATTAAAACTATGTAAATGTTTTCTTTTAAAAATAAATATATATTAAGATCTTAACTAAATGAGTTTCTTGTTATAATGACTAAATTTAATAGGATAAATTATAATGACGACTCGTCATGAATTGGTAGGAAAAAAAAAGAAGCGGATAAATGCGAACTTGGAATTTATTAAACATAAAATTTAAAATATATGCAAAAGTAACAAAATCACGCGATGTTACAGTCTCCCCTACTTTAGGAAATTTCGTCTCGAAATTTAATTAAAAGTCAACCTTTTGAAAAAAAAAAATAGCTATGTGGTTTGATATGAGAACAAAGCTTGTTAGTTTATTATGCTTAAATCAAATACGGTATCTAGTCACTGTGCGATAATTATGCTCGTAGAAGAAGTACTTTTAAAATTTTAACCCAAGGTCGTACGTAGAAATTTGAAATTTTGACCGACTAAAGTGTTTTGTAAATAATGAAGGGAGGGAGTACGTATATGTAGTAGGTTTGTATATCAAGTTAATGCAGTAATTTTTTTTTGAAAGGTAAGTAAGTATACAGCATCACATGCATGAAATAGTAAAGAAAATAAGTATTTATACCGTATAACATATATGAAGTAGCAATAGTTTGGAAAGATAAGTAAGTGTGCGGCATGAAATAGTAAAAATCCTGTGAAGGCTGGTAAGTGTATTGTGTATAAGAAATAGTAAAGATTTTGGGAAAATAAGTATTTATACGATATGAAATAGTGAAAATTGAAGATATGTAAGTATATTGTATAACATATAGAAATTTTGGGAAAATAAGTAATTATACGGTATATCACATATGAAATAGTGGAAATTTTGGCTTGTAAAAGAGGTGTCCTTGGGTAATTGGGTGGAATAGTAAAATTGTGAGTATAATGAGTGACTAGAGGTGGGAATGAACAGTATTTAGTAATAAATATTTGGTTTGCACAAGGTTGAAAATTTTACCAATTTTTTTTTTTAAAAACGAGAAATTGCACTATTTGAAAACAACTTTTTAGTGATATAAATAGTATTTATTTAGTTTTGAAATCCAGTATATAAGTAGTCAAGAAAATATATGAAAGTAAGAGTCAAATCTTGTTTAACATGTACTAGTAAGAAACCCGCGCGATACAGCGGAAGCAACAATTTATAATAGGGTAGTCGTTTTCTATGACTTTATCATTGTTCTCGTGATATGTTGTATAGTACGCCTTTTACTTTTTCTTATTCGGAGCATCAATGTGATCTATTCATAACATTAGCTTTACAAACCTCATTTAAATAATAATTTAGCATTAAAATTATCAAGTACTTCTACACACCGATATTCAAGTTCCAACTCTAGTAAAAGCCTCACACAACGTATTCTAGCTACAATAAACATTGAAGAAAGTTGGAGATATTTATAACCATGGTGTCAAGGAAGATTCGGATCAACAACAGACAGAATCTTAGGATCAATCGGTCACTTACCTTCCAAACAAAACGCAAGTCACGGTTAAAGTCGGTCCACGTGCCTATCTTTTGATAAGATGACAATATAAAATTAAACTGTAACTCAAAGAAAATATTGAAAAGAGAAATTAATGTGACCTGACTATGTAGTCAAAGGGGTGTGGCCAGGCGAGGCCTGTCTAAACTGCCTTGAGTGTAGTTCAACACACTAAATCGGGAAAAAAAAAACTTTCATGAACCACAAAAAAAAATCTGGATATTTTCATATTAGAGACGCTATGGGTTCAAGGTATCCCTAAGATTATCTCCAATGCTAAAGGGTCCCTTAGACGTCCTTACCTACCTAGTCAGCTGTCACATCATATTCATATAAATCCTTAAAAATTCTTACAAATCCTTAATAACCCTAAATTTCACCTCCAACCATACAAACATCCTTATATTTTCCACATCATCAGCCATTTTTTGTTTAAATTTAGTTACCAAGAAACACGAAGGATGATCCTCTATTTATAAGGTTAACTGGATGACCAAATTGCGCAACTGCATTAGGTTTTTTTAATGTGAATAATCCATTTCGTTTGACCAATTATTTGCGTCATGTCTGGAATGACTGTCGATAAGTTCTGTTGTACTAAACTTTTTTTATTCCATCATATGTTCATTAAACAAAAAATCAATTTTAATCTTACAATTCCAAATTGGTATGACATGCAATAGACATGATATGCATCGACCAGCCTATTGGAACTCCCTTCAGTTACAGTTCTAGTGAAAAGGAAATTCGACACGACAGAAAGAGCCTAAGAATTACGAGGCAGTATCAAAATTCACTCAAAACATATTCTTCTTTGAAGTCATGTCAACTTATTTACAAACAAGAAAAACATTAGCCTACAGACAAAAGTGAATAATAGTATAATGTCTGATTGCTATTTAGTGATATTTTAGGACCGTATTTAAACAACTTATGCATATAAGAATAATAAGTTTGATTTTTTCAAATAACTATTGCATAAAATCAATTCGTCTCTTAAAACAACATATTTCAGCATAAGAGTTAGCTAGTCATTTTAAATCTATCACTAAAATAACAATAATCAGCTTGACTTTGACATAAGCATTGACTCTTCATCCAAAGATGACTTGTTTGAGCTCTATATAAAGCAAATGATTTTTATCTTGTTGGACCATTTTCCATTCAAAGTTTGCAACCTGCAGTGATGGACAGAATAACATTAAACACATTTAAAGGGGAGCTGCTGTTTATAGAGGGTGGGCAGGCCCTTTTTTCTTGTTTGACCCTTTTCATCCACCATTTTAGGAACTTTTAAAGTCTGCATAGGTAAAGGTATTTAAGTTCTAGTGAAAGAGAATAAAAAATATATATACAAATAAAGGTGTGCAGGACTTAGGTAAAGCAAAATTTATGGCAGAAAAAACTCAAATGCATTCAAATTTTATCTTTAACAAGTTAAACGGGTAAAACAAGTAAAAGTCTGTTCCAATCCATTCAAATCACTTTCATGTGGATCAAGAGTCAAACTTTGACTACTTTCGACTGATTCACTTCTTGAACTCCACTACCCTTTGTCTATGTCTGCTTGATTCAACACCCCTTTCACCCAAATCAGAAAACCCATTCATAAAACTCCATGGAATATTTGGATACCAAAACTTTAAATTGTTCTTATGCTTTTATCATATATTTAAATTTTTTTATAAATGAATACAAAAACATAAAGGCAAATAAAGGAAAAAGGAAATAAGAAGTGAGAATAAGAAATTATTACTACCTTCATTGTCATTTGTACCTGCACTTTCTGCGCTTATGTTTCGTCAAAATTTCTATTCAGGCGTCTAAATGATCAAATGTACTATTCTTATTAAGAAACATGGTCTGCAGATTAATTAAAATTAAAAAATGAATGTAACTTACAACTTACTTTCCATCAGCGTACATGTTGCATCAATTCTCCCTTTGTTATCAGCCGAAGCCCAAGTTGACCCGCTTCAAAAAATTTTACTCTGAACCCGCACCAAGAATCTCCGAACATGCTAGTTTCGGAAACTCAGTACCCAACAGACAAAAAGGTCCAGACTCAGGTTGGATCAGAACCGCCATCCAAAAACCAACCTTTTGGCTAAGGCAAATAGTTGGATCAAGCTGGCCACAATATCTACCACTCGCTAATGGTTCATCATCAAGAACACACACGGCATCTGGGACTCCAGTCTAATAACAACAATAGAATCAGATTCCAAAAAAAAAAAAAAAAAAAAAAGATGGCGAATTCGTCTTAATAAAACGAAAATTAAATTACCTGGAAGGCTAACTGACTTGAACGAATTCTTCACACAATACTTGAAACTCGTTCAGATGCAAAAGAATCATCAAGAAACGAATCATCAGCAACTACCCTAACTGTCGCTAACATGGCTGCTACTTCCCACATCCGCATATAAGAGTAGCTTCTATTTCCTTCAATTTCATTTCATCCTTTTCTACAAGAGCTTTTCTTCTATATTAACCCCTTCCTTCTTCTTCCTCACGTCTCTGCGTCAAAATTTGTTTCCATCTCCTTTTTCTTTTGTATAACTATACACATTTAAAAAAAAGGAAAAGAACGCTGTCAGATGAATTATGTTTTATTTTTTTAAGAAAACCGAGCTTGTTTAGTCCTTATCTCTCTTTTATAATTTCAAACTGCCTACAGTGTCTTCCGGTAACCATTTCTTTATCTTTTTAGCGCCTAAATCATAACAACCGATTATGTCAAAAAAAAAGTCTTAAAAGTGTAAAAAAAAAAAAAAAACGTGATAATAGCAACCCGACATCTACCCCCATTTTGTATAGTTTGATTTTTCTAAAGCTAAAATTCTTACGTGCGTACCCATTTCTCTTCGCTAACCAACATCATTAATTGAATCGTGTCGAAATAACATCCTGTGTTTTATTTTTCATGACATCTGCTCTGTAAGTTTAGATCAAATACAAACATTGAATTCGAGAATTGAAGCGGGAGACCTAAAAAACAAAATGAGTTCGCAAACTTACCTCGGGTTGTCAGAACCTATCTCAACCAGCATCTACATCTAAGAACTCCTGAAGATCTGAGAGCCCTATAGTCCAAATATGCAGATCTGCTTCAAAATACACAACATGTCATCTTTAGAGGTGAAATCTTCATTGATATCTAGACGAATCTCAGAGAAAGGGAGAGTGGGAAGGAGGCGGATAATGTTTTATGAAAGGGGACTAATGGAAATCTAGAAACCCTAATGCTATTGTATCCCGTGTGTTTTATTTTGGTGCATTAACACGCTTGTACCAGATGCATCACAATTTGTGCCTTTTAAAGGGTTGATTTTTTTATGCATTGAATTCTTGTAGAGCATGCTTTAGATCTTGTACATCTTAAAAAGGTGTCAAATGACCATTCTTGCCCCTCTAATATGCATATTAATATAGTATAGATAAATGCTTTTAGAGATTAAGGCCAGAGCTTACGGAATTTAGAAATAGATCTTGATAATGGAAGGATTGCTGATTAAGCAAGGAAAGCACGAGGAAGGAACGAAGTTTGATGGAGATTGCAAGTATAGATTATTCATGGCAAAGGATAATGTTGCATAGTAGAGAGTATGGTTCAAAACAAGGTTATAATATGCATAAAAGATAAATAATGCAAGCGTAATTAGACTAGTAAACTATAACATAAACGGTATCGTAAAAGATAAATAACGTAAGTGTTGGTCAAAATTTAAACTCGACACCCAAAACTTCTCATGGCACGAATAACTCTACTTTTGGTAGTATGACAGGACATTTATGTATAGGATGTACCAGCGGCGTATCCACCATGCCGTTATCATACCTCATCCGTGTTGTTATTCAAGTCATGATAGGTTACACACACTAGGACTTGTTATGTTTTCCATGCGCCCAATTTTTGTAATTACGTGTGCACCCGTAATTAGTCCAATTGTCGTATGGTCCACATAATTTGTCTTAGTTATGTGTGGGTCACTAGTGGACACAAAATACTTATGCACAGAGGAAAAGACATTAAACTAGGACATTTAACAGTTTTGATGTTGTAAACATAGCAAGCAACGTGATATTCAAACACATAATGTGAAAAGGCATTAAGCAAGTTTTTGATGTTGTTAACCGTACGTGTTTTTGGCGTAGATGTATTGTTTAATGACATAACGGTGTAGACTTGTGCATATGTGGTTACGTTCAAATGTATAAAATCAAACAAAAGAATGGACAATTGGATTCCTAATGGAAACGTGTAAAATGTTTTGACTGAGGGTAACATAAAATTTGAGTTCATTACAAATTGAGTTTATGGGTACGCGAGCAATTTTAGCTTTTCAAGATTAAGGTCAAGTTTGATGGTAGAAGAATTTAGTCTGTTGGATGTTAAAGAAAACGGATTTAATTGAAGTGGGGAAAATTTAGTGTAAAAGTTTTATCGAAGATGGTCGTTTGATTTATGAAAAAAAAAACATTTTATTAAGTGAGGAAAATAGTTTATTGACGAATTTAAGTTTGTTGATGATAAATGTTTTGATACGATTTCAAGATAAAAGGTTTTGGGGTTATAAAGAAGTAGATTATTTGATTTAGCGTGTCTTTGCTCACAAGTTTTGTCTACGAAAGAAAATTTTTTTTAACACTTTTACCATTTAGAATCTTGATTGTCATACAGACTCGACGCGCACATTTGTTAGTGGTTTGAAAGTGAGGATTTTATAGAAGAATAGGCATCCTCTTAGAAATAGTACGAAGAATTTTGTTAAAATTTTTTGAAAAAGATCGTGCGCGAGGAGAAAAGGGTTTTGCGATATTTGAATTTTGCCGTTAAATTATGATTGTAAACTAGGATAACGATGGTATTTCATAATAAAAAAAATTTATATCCGAACAATTTCTTGAAAAATTACATAAGGAAATTCTTATTTTTTTTAATGAAAAGAAAAGTCAATCTTCTTTAGTGTGGTTAGTGGGTTTTCCAGCATCGTAGATCACCATGGCAAGTCTTGGGCATTGGTTGTGCCCATGGGTTGGGTCGTTGCACTCAGAGCATATCCATCCATTGGATTTAGTGAATAAGGTAGTGCTAGTAGGTTTTTTTTTTGGGTCGTGGTTTAGTGGTGTGGCGACATGTTTTGGCAAAATTACCATATGTACCACAGTTGGCGCATATGCGGCATTGTGTGTGAGTGGGATGGTGATATTTACAACTGTCGCATAGCGGAAAGGTTCCACGTAACTGCTTTTTGTTGGAATTCGGAGTCTCAAGAGTTGTCAAAGTGTGGTTTCGTTTGAGGGTTTTGCGTTTTCGGTTACCCTTTTTCGTTTGTTTGGTAGGGGTATGGGTAGAAGGTTTAGTATCTACATAGTTTGTGCTGTCCTGGATGGTATCGCCGGGGTTTGGAATTGGGTTTGTTGGTGTTTCTAGGTTAGGGAGAATCTTGACTAGTTCTTGGGCAATAAGACTCGCCAGTTGGCTGAGATCGATGCTGTTGAGACGGGAAGACATCTACGAGAATCATACATATAAAAATTTGCATAAGCGTTTTTTTTTAGCAAAGTGACTTTTGAATTTAGGAAAGGAGTTATTAAAATTTTGATTAACAATGAAAGCTTGTGAGTAAGGTTTCACTAGGTCGGTAAAGTTGGTGCAAATTTAAATATATAAATATATATATATATATATATATATATATATACAAAAGTTTAAGTTGTTCTCATAGACTTAGTATGCAAGAACTAGTTACACGTATAGGACGCAAGTTTCACATTGTTCAAATAGCATAACACGTATGTATAAGCAAGTATAATGCACTTAGTTAACATAAAGGAGTTTTGGTTTATGTTGGTTTGCGATTATTAGTATTGTTTGGAGATTGCGAGAATACCTTGTAATGCGAGTCTTGAGATCGAGTGCAAGAGGATAAGGTACAATTTCAAGTAAATCGAATATATAATGAAAACATAGCGTGAAAACAACATTGAAAGTAGTATTAGCATAAAAAGATAGGCTTGTTTTAAACAAAACAATTGGAGTGTTCCGAAACGGAACTAAGACTAACCAAAGTGATTCGAATTTACCTTTGAGTTTGGAAACATGCTTTGCCCTAATAGATGGAAATACTCTCGTCGAAACTTTCGGTTAACGGTATTCACCCTTCCAGTTACTACATGTTCCTTGTCATTAGTAAATTTGAGACTTTAGCGAGATTGAAAACAAAATCATGGATTGAAACTAATCGCTAAGTTGCGGATTTCACTCCTATCTTAGCGAGGTCGTTTCTTTGAGTGTGGTTTGTACACTTTGTCCAACGTGGTAAGAAAATTAATTCTAACCTTCGATTGGTAAGTGTCCACTAGAACGAGAATTGTGAAATTTCCACCAAGGTGAGGATATCACTCCTATCTTGGTGTAGTTTCAAAAATACAAAAAAAATTACGCGAATTGAAAGTTATCACCAAAGTGAGGGTTTCACGCCTATTTTGGTGATTTCCTTTCGTTTGTGGTATACGAGTGTCTTCGAGTGTAGTATCATCCACCAAATAGGAAGGTAAATTTTAAAGACCAAAAGAATAGAGTAGAAGCAAGGTAGGAAGTACAAGTATATTAAGCAGGATAAAAGGAACGGTCAAAAAGGTTCTTAACTATAGTCTAGGTCAAACATGGCAATTTTTCCTAATTCCCTATAGTCATGGCTCTGATACCAATCAGTCACACCCCAACCGATGGCGGAATCATCGAGGTGAGACTTAGTGGTAGATTGTTCAAAGACTTCATGACACTAGATTTTGTGACAATATAGTTTAAAGATAGAATTTCATTTATTGTCTAAAAATAGAATTACAAGTAGTTTAAATAACGAAAAACATAACAACAAGAATATGACAACTTGAACTAGAGTGAGTTTCTATGTCCAATCCTAAGTAGTTTTCTTGAATGTCCTGCAATAAATATTTCCTGCAACATGTATAAAATATCCGTCAACACATAAAGCATTGGTGAGCATACTAGTTTTGACATACATACATAGTATAATAAAGTTTTGCTTATAGGCATATGCAAGAGAACCATACAAACGGCGACTAGCCACGAAGAATTTTGCTTAACATGACCCATGTAGGGGGCAGATAGCCAATCCTATAGCGCTATACATGCAAGGTGGGTTGTCAACTATATGAACATTTGTATGTTAGAGTAAATAATTCTACATAGCATAGCGTACAAGCATATAATAGACTTTAGATTGCGCATGATAGAATTTAGAATATGATAGACTTTAGACTAAGCATAATAGATTGTAGAGTTTAAAATCGTTTGAGTTTTGATAGTGATACATGTTGAGCCCCAAAGAATAAAGGATAAAATGGGGACAAGTATGAACTCACCTTTGGGTGCGTTTGATAGAGTTCCAAAAAGGTAAGTCTTGGTAGGTTTAGCTTTAGCCTTGGTTATCTAGAATTAAAGAATAAAGGGTCTTAGGTTCGGGTTTAGATTATAGATTCACGAGAGTCATGCAAGCCTTTTAGGCAAACCAAAACACAAATCGCCTTTAAGGCAATCTGGATGGTCATGAGAATAAGTTAGACCAAGCACAAAATCATCATAGATGATTCGGATGGTATAAGGTTAGGAATGTGAATCCAATTGATAAGTTCATGTCATAACCGCTTCGCTTATGAAGTAAGCGTGGGTTTTGGACACGGGATTTCCCCTTTCTAGTGTGGATAAATTCATAACCGCTTCGCTTATGAAGTAAGCGTGGGTTTTGGACACGGGATTTCCCCTTTCTAGTGTGGATAAATTCATAGCACAAGAAGGGTCAAGAGAGTTGGTAAGGTAGGGTGTAACCACAAACCTTCCAAAAGATTACTAATAGGACAATAAGATAGAAGATTGAAAGTAGTTTATAATAATACATAGTATAACTAAGAACATAAAAATGAATCAGAAAAATAAACACCTTTGGGACCTCTTTTAGGTGCTCTACCCTTATCACACTCATGTAGATAAATATGGGGAAGATCCTAGAGGTTTATCCAAGGAGTTTTAGATGAAAAAGAAGAAGAAAAATAGAATGGAATTGAAGGTTTGAGCTTAGAAACTTACTGATGTGTTTTCAGGAAGTTTGCTCAAAAACCTTAAGGATTAGAGAGAGTTTTAGGGAGAAATGAGATGAACAAGAGATTAAGGTGTAGGGAGGGGTTGTATTTATAGATGGGTTAAGGTGGTAGGGTATTAAATAGAGTTATTAAGGTGGTTGAAAGGATATTAGGTGGAGGGTTGAGCTTAATTGTTAAAGCCTTAAAGGGGTGGTACTTAGTTGTTACTGCCTGCTGTTGGACATCGAAAGGTGAAAAAAAAAGAATCATTAACAACTAAATGAATGTTGTTCTTGTTAGTTGTCAAAAGTCAAACAACACATAAATCACGTTTTTCATTTTTCCATTTTCTTTTTCTTTTTTTTTTTTAAATATAAGTATTATTAAAACTATGAAAATGTTTTCTTTTAAAAATAAATATATATTAAGATCTTAACTAAATGAGTTTCTTGTTATAATGCCTAAATTTAATAGGATAAATTATAATGACGACTCGTCATGAATTGGTAGGAAAAAAAAAGAAGTGGATAAATGCGAACTTGGAATTTATTAAACATAGAATTTAAAATATATGTAAAAGTAACAAAATCACGCGATGTTACATTACAAGCCTATTTTTACCTTTATTTCATGTATTTATACCTTTATTTCATGTACTTCTAGGCAAAAAAAATTAGCCAAAGTTTGTTTTTGTTATTCACCAAAATTAACTAAACCGAACTAAAACCGATAATCTACCAATACTAACTGAACCAAGGAACCAATTGTTTAATAAGATTGTAGGCTAATAATCGAACTTAACCGAACCATGCAGACCCTTAGAAGTGTTTGTGTTTCCCGCTGCATCGCGCGGGCACTCTACTAGTATATATATATATATATATATATATATATATATATATATATATATATGTATGTATGTATATAGTTGTGATCGAATCTAGATATTTTAGGTGTAGGTGAAATTATCATATGGATGGAAGGGCAATTCAGTCTTTTCTCCACCTCAATGTCCTTTTCTCTCTATTTTTGTATTATTATCACTCTCTATATCACACAACTCCTAATAATACTCTCTCTCTTTTAATACTCTCTCTATCTCTCTCTCTTTTAATACTCTCTCTATCTCTCTCTCTTTTAATACTCTCTCTCTCTCTCTCTTTTTAATACTCTCTCACACTCTCCCTCTCTTTTATTTTTTAATTTAGATTTGATATCTCTCTCTTTATCACTCTCTCTCTATCTCTCTCTCTCTCTATCTCCAACTCTCTTTAGAAGAGAAATACAGGATCCGATTTGAAAGAGAAACAGAGGAACAATAAGAAAGAGATGGTGAGTGGTGTGTGGTCGTAGGCGAAGAAAGTGTACGGTGGTTGTTGCGTTGAAAGGACGTGGAAGGGTGTGGCTATGATTCCGATGGTGGTTGATGGGTTGAAAGGGAGGTAGGGGGTATGGTGGTGGAGGCGGTGGAACTGTGCCGACGATTAACGTTAACGGCGGTCTTCTTCGATGTTGAAAAACAGGTCGTGAAATGGGAGCTTGGCGAACACTATATTTGTATGTATCTGTATATCTACACACTTGTTTTAGGGGGAGAACCTCCTCTGCTCTCTCTCTCTCTCTCTCTCCGAGAAAAAAAAAACACAGTAAGTGTGTGTGTTGTGGATTTGTCTGTTAACATACTCAAAGAAGAATTGGAGGGTTTTATAAGTGGCCCAAATGGAGGGATGTTTGGCAACAGGTGTAAATCAGATTTAGAGGGTGTTTTGGTAACAGGTACAATGGCAGGAATAAAGGGGGTGTTTAGCTACAAAAGTAAATCAGATTAAAGGGTGTTTGGTAATTGATGGATGTTTGGCAACAAGTGTAAATCAGAAGGGTGTTTGGTAACAGGTATTTGGTGTACATTAGTGTAGTTGTCATTTTTAGTGAATTTTTGTTGTTTTCATTCGTGCAAAAATATAATTCCTTCTTTGAATTTTTTATCTGGTTATTGTTTACATTGATGATTTCAGTGCAACTTTGATATTTTACACTGGTGTAATACGATTATCATAGCTATCACTAGTTCTCTACAATCTTGTAATACAAATTTTATAGATGCTGCTGAGGTATTTACACTGGCTTAAATGATGTTGCTGATTATTTCATAATGGTGTAATACGAATTTTTATAGATTTTGCTGGAGTTTTACACTGGTGTAAATAAATTTTATTGGTTTTCACTGACGTAAGCATACCTGTACATGGGTGTTATTTTTTCTAGCATTTTATATATTAAATAAATGTGATAGGGTTGTGCTTTTAAAAGAAATGAATTAAACAAAATAAATTAAACATATGTTGAAATGATGTTAGAGAAACAAAAATAACAGGGGGGACAAAATGATGTGATTTTAACATTTTACCCTTGATTTATGTATTTTAATATTTTGTTAATCTAATAAAATAATAGGGGGAACAAAAAGATAACAAAAAATATGGCACAATAAGAACCCTTAGATGATCAAAGTTCAAAGGTTGTGATTGGTTTCATTCGAAAAAAAAACGAGACGATCATATTTTAAATAGCATTTACTACTTTTTAAAATAACATACCATATCATGTTAACTTAACATTTTATATATGTTTGTGACATATAAAAATTAAATATGGTATTATATATTAGAAAGAGTTAATTGCCAATTTAGTCCCCGAGTTTTGTCAAAAATTGCCACTTTAATCCAAATCTTTTTTTGTTGTCAATTTGGTCCCTGTGGTTTCATTTTTTGTCATTTTAGTCCCCGAGGTTTGTCAAAAATTGCCACTTTTTTCCAAATCTTGTTAGTTCACAGGGACTTAAATGACAAAAAAATGAAACCACAAGGACTAAATTGACAAAAAAAAAGATTTGGATGAAAGTGGCAATTTTTGACAAACCTCAAGGACTAAATTGGCATTTAACTCTTTTAGAAAGTATAATATGTGTGCCAAGCCAAATTTTCAAGATCTTCTGAAAAGGAAAACAAAAACTCTTTAGAAATATATATTATTTGTTTGTGATTTGTGATTAAATTCAGTTCAATTGATATAATCACTTGTATACTAAAGCATAAAAATGAGCAGGTCGTTACAGTACCTTCGAGTAATTTAAAATATTTGATAGGAATAAGGAATGGAATTATAATTTTGTAGGGGTAGCTACTAATTAAAAATGAGGGAATTAAAATGTAACTAAGATGAGGGTATAAAAGTAAAAATGTTTAAAAGACTAATTTATCCTCATTTTAAGGTTATACCTTATGCATTAAAAAAGTTCTTAACTTTTGGGTATCTTAAACTACTCGTCTCTCATGCATTATAATATAGTATAGATAAACAAAAATTGTGTAAAATTTATGGGATTATAGTGTAACTAAAACGGAGTATCAAAATGTAAAAGTGTTTGAATGATTATTTTACTCCCATTTTAAAGTTGTTGATGAAAATAAAGTTCTTAACTTTAGGGTATCTTAAACTAACTTTGTCTTATGCATTATAATATAGTATAGATTATTATTATTATTATTATTATTATTATTATTATTATTATTATTATTATTATTATTATGGCCATGAGGCAATTTTCTAACCCTATATTTCTTATATATTTTTTTCTTTTTCCTTTTTATTATTATTATTATTATTATTTGTTGCTCGGTGCTCGCATCTTGATTATTTTTAACGTTTTAGGCTTCTTTCTCATGAACACCTACAAAATAATAAATCAAATAAATAAATAATACAAACGACATGAAACGAATAAAGCCTAACCAAATAATATATAAAATACACAGGAAAACAGACGTGTTTTACAACACATCAATAGGATACCCTATGCATGGAATTTCAAGGAGACTCACAAGTTCAAGTTTTAAAACTACAAGGCTTAAGCGCAAGAATTTAAAAATGTGGTCATGAAGGAAGGAGAGGTTGTTGGAGAATACTTCTCACGTGTTATGGGTTTAGTGAGCCAGCAAAGAGCATTTGGTGAAGAGATCCCAGATCAGAATATTATGGAAAAGATTTTGAGCAGTCTCACAACAAGATTTGACTGTGTGGTGCCATCTATAGAAGTGGCTTATGATCTCAGCACCCTGTCACCAGTAAAATTGATAGGATCATTAAAATCATAGGAAGAATGATTTAATTGCAGATTTGGTCAAGTAAAGAATGGAGACAAAGACAAATCAGATGAGCAAGCTTTTCGAGTGTATCAACCAAATAGGAAATTATCCTATGATCTAAATGGTAGAGGACGTGGACAAGGATATGTTAGAGCAAGAAGAAGAGGGGGCATAAATGATGACAAAGTTAGAGGCCCTCAATGCTATCAATGCAACATATATGGTCATGTCAAAAGAGACTGTTGGTTCAATGAAAAAGGACAGGCAAGGGTTGCCACAAACAAAGAAGAGGAAGAAGCAAACGGTGAGGAGGTTCCTTACTTATTCATGGCATTAAGTGCATGTGAATATGATAATCCTAGTCTTTGGTTCATGGACTTAGGATGTTCAAATCACATAACTAGTGCCAAAACCAGTTTTGTAAATACATAAGGAAACACAAGCTGAATTGATGAGAGTTCAATTAGCTATGCCTTGATCTTTGATGATTGTGCATGTTCTATAATACATAAGGAAACACAAGCTAAATTGATGAGAGTTCAATTAGCTGCCAATAACATGTTGACGTAGATGCTACAAAAGTCAAAACTAGTGGCACTTCTAGAAATCATGAAGAGACCAAACTATGGCACAACAGATTTGGACATATTCATGCTCAAGCACTTCAACAAATGCATAATAAACATATGGTGATTGGTCTGCCAAAAATGAAAGAGTATGGACAGTAGTGCTCTTGGCAAACAACATAAGCTTCCATTTTAGACAAGCACGAGAAGAACAACACAATTACTTGAAATAGTTCATACTGGTGTTTGTGGGTGGAACCATGCCTGTCACAAGCCTTACTGGTAGCAGGTGCTTTTTGTTATTCAATGATAATTACTCTAGATTGACATAGGTATATTTCATTGAAAACAAATTAGAAGTATTCTCAAAGTTCAAAAGTTTTTATAGTTGAAAAGCAAAGTGAAAGGTTTATTAGAAATCTAAGGAGTGACAAAGGTGGGGATATTTCTCACATGAATTTAACTCTTTCTGTGAATTGCATGGTATTAAGAGATAGTTGACAACTCCCTATACCCCTGAACGAACAGTAGTTGAAAGAGCTCAATGCATGTTACTAGCAAAGAATATGCCAAGTTATTCATGGGCTGAAGCTATGTCGACTAATATTTATATCTTGAATATGTCACTTACCAAGGCACTAGATGCTAGAACACCTATACATATCTGGACTAGGAAGAAACCAGATGTGGAAGATCTTAGGGTGTTTGGTAGCATAGCCTATGGTCTCAAACCAAGTTAACTAAAGCCTAAATTTAAGCTTACCTCAGTTAGGTGCATCCTGATTGGTTTCTATACTCCAACAAAAAGGTATAGACCCTATAATCATTTAACTAAGCAGATAATTACAAAAGAGGTCAAGTGCTTTGCAGAACTAGAGTGGGACTGGTCAAAAGTGAAACAGACTAGAATAAGCATTTATGGGACTTAAGTGTTTTTTTATGTGAAACTTGATCTCACAAATGACAATAATGCCCCTAGCAACACTCATGATGATATGTATGCTGCCACACCTAGTACAAGTTCAAACAATGAAGAATCTTCAAGTCAATCCTCAGATGCACCTAGGCCCTCAAATCAAAATGTTGAAAACATTGTGGAGGCCACTCATGATTCAACAACTCATCCCCTAAAGACTAAGAGCCTAAATGAACTACATGAAGAGACTGCACTGCACCCATGGAAGATTATATGGTATGTGAAATTCCTTTGTCCATAAGTGATCCCATGTTGTTTGAAGAAGCTGTAATTAAGAAGGAGCAAAAGTAGGCTATTACTGAAGAAATCAAGGCCATTGAAAAGAATGAGACCTGTAAATTGGTTGAAGCATAACAAAAATATAGTTGGACAAGTGGCTATACAAGACTAAACTTGGTCCTAATGGTGATATATTGATGTACAAATCCAGGTTGGTGGCTAAAGGGTATTCATAAGGAAAGGGTGTAGACTTTCAAGATACTTTTGCCCCTTTAGCCATATTAGAAACAATAAGAACTATTTACTCTGCTGCTACTCATCAAGGTTGGATGATTTGTCAATTAGATATCAAGTCTGCCTTCCTTAATAGGAAGCTTTAAGAGGAGATTTATGTTGAGAAACCTCGAGGTTTCACAGTTAAATGAGAACAAGATAAAGTGTACAGGTTATACAAGGCTTTTATATGGGATCAAACAGGCTCTTAGAGCCTGGTATTCTCCAACTGATGAATACTTCATAAGTAATGGCTTTATCAGAAGTTATAATGAGCCTACCCTATATGTGAAAAGGATTAAAGAAGTTGGAAACATCTATGTTTGTTTATATGTAAATGATATCATATATACAAGTTATAATGGAAAGCTACTTCAAGAGTTTAAGAAAGGGATTATGCAAGACCTTGAGATGACTGATATGGGTCAACTCAAGTACTTTCTGGGTCTAAAAGTACAACAAACCAAGGCTGGAGTTTCTATAAGTCAAGCTAAGTATGTTGTTGAGCTGACTAAGAAGTTTGGAATGAATGGCTGTAAAGTGAAAGCGACACCCTCTGAATACCAATGAGAAGTTAAAGAGTAATGATGATGCTGAACCAGTTAATGAAGTCTTATACAGGAGCTTGATTGATGGTTTAATGTATTACAACACACTAGACCAGATATAAGCTTTGTTGTTAATGTATTGTCCAGATTTATGCAAAGGCCAAGTAAGAATCACTTTGGAGGAGCCAAAAAAGTTCTTCGTTAAGTTGTTGGTACAACTCACTATGGTATACGGTATGACAAATTTAGAGAAGTCAAGTTGTGTGGCTTTACTAACAGTGATTGGGTATGATGTTTAGATGACAGAAAGAGTGTGTCTGCAAATGTGTTTACTTTTGTAAGTGGTGTTGTATCATGGAGTACTAAGAAGCAACATTCAATTGCATTGTTTAGCATTGAAGTCGGATACATATCTGCAAGCTAGGCTACTGGTCAAGCTATTTGCCTTAGAAGAATTCTTAATGATCGGGGACTTGAACAAGAAGGAGCTACAACAATTTGGTGTCATAATAGTTATGTTATTCATCTTTCAAAGAATGCAGTGCTAGATGGTAAGTCAAACATATTGAATTAAAGCGTCATTTTATTCGAGACATGGTGGCATAGAAGCATATTGTTCTGGAATTTTGTGGAATAAAAGATCAAATGGCAGATTTATTCACTAAGGCACTTTGCAAGGAGAAGTTCATTTAGTTTAGAAGGATGTTGGGTGTGAGGGAACTTGAATTAAGGGATGGTGTTGATAAATAATTAAAGTTCCCTCGTTCCATACATGCGCGTAACTTAAGTTTGAATGTTGAAGTTGTCAATAAAGCCGTTGCTATGGTTGTTAGGTTTGTCCGGGTATTGTGGGTTAACCGAGTCCTTAGGTTAGCCGTTCATCTTTCGGTTATTTATAGGAGTCGTAGGTTGTATTTGCTTTTCATGTACTCTCTAAAAGTTATCAAGCAATAAAGAAATTATGTATTGCCTTTTTGTTGAGTGGTCAGTGTGTTATTTAGTTGCTCATACCAACTGGAGCAGCCTCCCTGTCCCACGGGAAAGATTTGCCCTCGACCCATCCTCCCGGATCATACCAGTACGAATGGGATTTTACTAGGTATTGTTTGTTTGGTGGGTTGTCTTAATGGAAATGTAGCCTCAAACAACTCTATGCGTCAATGATATTATCACTGAAAAAACTAGTCTAAACTATGTAACATGTATTTCATATTCATTTTGTAGACAAAAATAGACTCAATTCCTTACACTGTTTCTTGCAATGCATAATTTATTTCTATTATTATTATCCATTCTATAGTTCTTAACACTAAGCTTTTAATTAAAACAAAGAGCTAAATTCAAAATCAGTGTCTACATCTGCCAGGAAATTTAATGACTGCGAACTTCCCCACTCTGAGAAAATATTTGATTCAGAAGTAACCGGGGAGATAAACGATGGCGAATAAACTTGTAATAATTCATCATCAAAATTAGGAAACTGAAGTTGGTGGTAATCCTCCATGAGTCCAGATGATGTTGAAGGGAAGGAAAACGAAGATGGAGCCGTGTTACTGTCACCGTCCAAGTTGGAGGTGTTCACACTCAGGTTGGCTCTTAGATTTGAGAGCGTCTCACGGGGACTTGGCGGTGATAGTTTCTGGTGGTGGGTTGGCATTATTTCATATTTTCCAGGTGAAGGTGGCGGTGATGGTGAAGCCGAGTGGTTGCATGTGTGTTTCCCATTGTACGCGATTTCAAATTTTGTGGGGACGTCATCTTTTCTTTGCACTTGTTTTGTTGCAAAACAATTATGTGAGTTACGGTATGAGCATCTATAATAGCTTCTGCAAGACATAATAAAAATAAAGGTTAGAATATTACGTAATATTGTATCCAGTGTGGGAGCGAATCTTTTTTATAGAATGAGCCCCACAGTGGATCAGATTAAGTAACGTAAAAAAATTAACCTTGGAAATTTGGCCCCTTGTATGTCTTTCTGTCCATATTTCCTCCAATTGTAACCATCATCATTGTTACCGTTTAACCCATTGTCATTGAATGTTCTAACTTCATCTTCCCATGTTGGGGACCCCTTTCTGTGACCAGACAAGAAAAGAAAATATTTAGAACTTGTACATTCACACAATATTAATATGGGAGTGAAAATAAAAGAATATCAAAATACCTCTTTTTGGAAATGACATTTTCGCCACTTCCCGGGCTGCCAAAGGATATTGATGATGATTCGAGCAGACTAGGTGCTGGAAGGGCAGGCGTGAGAGGCTGCCCGGAAGAGTCGCCCAATTGGAGAGCAAAAAGAGCGTTCTCGTATGACGATAAGATCTTCTGTATAAAGAAGTCTCTAGCTTCAGGTGAATGCAGACTGACCTTTAGCAGTTCAGCCATTTGCAGCCCTTGAGTTAGCTCATGAATCACTGTCTTCTCTTCATATGCACAAGCACTCTCCATATTGATCTTTTTAGTACAATTGTAGATGTAAAAATGGGTTGACTTTTAAAGTCAAAGCTAGTTTTTGTGAGGTGCTGGAGCTTGTATGATATGGAGATAGAAGTGTAATGAAAGGAGGGGAAGTAGATGGGCTTTATATATGTGTGGGAAGTTTAGTTAACTGTACAAGAGTCAAAGTTTGACCAAAGAAACCGAGTGAAGTATATAGTTTCCAATTGGCCGGTCAAACAAGTGAGCTCTAACACTCTAATAAAGTCTTTATATTTAAATCCTAATGACACGTTAAACTTAATTTATTTATTCATAATAACACACGCGTGAAATGACGAGTTAAAAACATTATTAATTATTAATTAATTTTTTTTGGAAGGTAATTATTAATTAATTAATCAGATTAAAAATTATTCTTAGAATTCATAACACCACATATTAGAGTTGCTTTGTTAAAAAAAAAAAAAAAAAGAGACATATTAGAGTTGTAAGGGGTGGACGGGGCACAACCATAATTGATCACGGGTATACCAGCATGGTAATACTGCCGCCGATAGTGAATCCGTAGACCGTTTTCTGGTTGTTGTTAACGGATGGCTTCACTGGAGTTTCTCTCCCTCTCTCTATATCTCTCCCTGTTGACCGCCATTGATCACCACTACATAAAAAAATCGGCCAGATGATGTCGAAGAGAAAAAAAGAATTACATGGAGATGAGAGGAGATGGGTATGAGTGTTGCAAAACTATAGTTGAGAATGTGAGTTCTAGATAGAGAGGGTGGGAAAGGGTATTATTATTATTATTATTATTATTATTATTATTATTATTATTATTATTATTATTATTATTATTATTATTATGTGTGAAAATAATTGATTGTTAGGTAAAAATCAGTGAAGTGCTGTCATCAAAAACCTGTTTCTATGAAGTGAATTAGTGAACTAATGTGGCAATGCATGATTGATAGAAATTAGTAAAGTGAATTTTTTTCAGTGGAGTGCCCATCCCCCTAACTATAACTAAGACCATGCGTAATGGGTATTATAGAGGTATGAATAAACATGATAATGCCCTCAACACCGTCTACTCAACCGATCCACACCGCCGTTGCACATCACAATCTCTAGCATAACACTACGCCATCATCGGCTACACCGAACACTACCATAACCAACACCACCACAACATCATCACCTTGGCATAACATAATATACATATCCGACAATCTCATATTCAGCCCACGGTTCGACGGACACAACCCGGACATGGGTTCATGCATAGCATGGACCGTTTTCTTCATCTTTTCCTTTCTTTGTTTGCGGCCAATAAACAACATTAGTTTCAGAACCCCTAAGTTCAACTACTACTATCTATATCTGTATCTAAATCTAAATCTATAATAAAACGATTGGTACGGGGACACATGTCACTTAGTAAGGTTGTTCCCGCGCTTGAATTCCTGCCAAATAATTTAGGTTATAAATAACCTAATTAACCCAATATTTATTAATTTATGATCTTTATCTTTATCCTTACTATATATAAAATAAAAAAAAATCTTATGATTATGTCAATTCTCTCTCATATGAAATAATAATTTCACGTTTATCTCTTATTTATTTTCTTAATTAATTTTTTTATATTTTCAGTTCTGTAAAACCATTTAATATTTTATTAATCCAACCAAATGTATATTAAATTTTCTAACCTAATAATAGAGAAAAAAAAATTGTTCTAACCCATACCATACACAAGTTTATAATGAATTATTTAAATTAAGTGAAACTATAAATGAGAATTTTGTTTTCATCCAGAGCAGAGTAGGTTCAAACCAATCGTTACTAAAAAGCTAAACCTTCAAAACGAATGCCTCAATCACGCCTTGCCTTGGTTGCTTTTGTATCTCCTCCTCACTCAAACGTACATTCTCTCTTTAGTATAGATTGTCATTCTTATACACATGATTAAAATTATTGCTTTCTCATATCATTAAGTACATTAATTTCTATGATATATAGTAACCCACATTTTATCACTTAATATTAGATTTGGCCATCACAAAAACTCCGAAATTATTACCTAGTTTACAATTATATTTAAAACAATTTACGAAAAGAGAGATGAGTGCGTTAAAATAATGAGGAATTAAGTCACGTGACCACTAACACTCTGAGATAAATATATCTTATTACTTCATAATATTTTATAATTTTCTCTCTTCTATTTAACACGATGTCTTTGTTCCATTTATTATTTCAGTCTGTCACCATCTCTTTGGTTTTTTTTTTTTTTTTTTTTTTTTTCAGAAACATCGCCGGCAATATCCACAGCCACCAACTCAAATTCAGAGCGTCTAACGAACACGCGTTTCCCGGTCAGTGAAACCAAGTAGAAAATATTTTTTTTCCAAAACAAGGTGATATGTATTTGCAGTGACGAAACTTGATATTTAAGATCGTGGGGGCCGAAAGTCACGAGACCCAAATTTATGTAATATCAAGTCAAATCGGTGGGAGTCGGTAATGATTTGTTTCATTCCCACATGGCAACCAAACAACACAAAGTAATGTTTTGTTTCTTTCCCACATGACAGCAAATCAAGATATGGAATGGTAATGATCCATTACATTACCCCGTCCATTCCATTACCTCATATCAAACAGACCCTTAGGGTGAAGGTAGTGGGTGGCGGTGGTTTGTGGCGGCGACGGTGGTGGGTGGTAGCGGCGTCGGTGGTGGGCGACGGTGGTGGTCATGGGAGACGGTGGTCGGTGGTGACGGCGGTGGTGGGTGATGAGTTTGGTGTTGTTAATGAATGAAGGATGGAATGAAAAAAAAACATGGGGTGGATGAAAATAGTTTTAAGGTAACTGGATGCCTTGTGGAATTGATGATTTCCTTCATTTGACCAACCAAACACATTATTTTTTATTAAGTAATAATGGCTCATTCTATTCTCCCTTCCATTCTATCATACCAAACATTACCTTAAAGATTTAAATTTGGAAAGAGTATCAACTTAAAAGTGATAGTTTATTACAAATATATGCACTCATAAAAATATTTTTGTACATTGTTGGTAGAGACTATGTATAGATGGGAAATGAAAATAGATGAGTTAAGCTAGAAGGATAGAATTTTTATTGTTCAAAAATGGATGTAATATATATATAGGGTCAAGATCCTGTATAAATGGTGTTTTTTGTGAGAAGTGTGAGAAGCAATTTTGTCTATTAGATTAGATTAATCTATGGTGGAGATTAAATGGATGGCAATTTTGTAATTTGTGTTTAATTTTTAATAGCTAATTAGTTGCTTGGAGGGTGTAATGGTGAAAACACATCTTATATTTAAATTAAAAAAATAAAAAACCGTCCATCACTTCCTACATTCACTCTTCTTCTATATCTAAAACCCCCCAATTTAGGAAACTATAATAAAAAAAACAACTCATTAATATTTTCAACAACTATAATCTCTCCTCTCTCTCTCTCTCTCTCCTTTAATGGAATCAGATCAAAGATTGCTGATGAATATAAAACACACGGCCAGATCTTTATTATCGGTGTGCTTTTTTTTTTAACGAACGATGATGAAGACGCCGATTGCCGATGAAGGTGTGTTTTAACATAAAACACCATGTTATGTAATTTGTACACGAATATAAAACACAAATGAATGTGTACTCAGCGTTTATTTTGGTTGTTAAAAAATGATGTGTTCTATATTGAATGTTCTTAACTGGGTGTTTTGTAATAGTGGTTTACACCCATATTTTATTGTTGTGTTTTATACCTCTTTAGCAGCAAGACATTGTAGAACACCATACTTCAACATAAAAACACCATGTTATGCAATTTGTAAACGAAATATAAAACACAATTCAATTTGTACTTAGCGTTTATTTGGGCTGTTAACAAATGATGTGTTTTATGTTGGATGTTCTTAACAAAAAAGGCTTTAGTATAAAACACAACGTGTTTTGCATTTTTTGCTTAACATGAATATAAAACACACCAGTATGAGATTTAGAAAATTGTTGTAGATGAAAGATGAATGACAAAATGTGCAGTAGATATTTTATAACAATTCAAAGATGATTCTTTGACATTAGAAATAATATCCCTAAAAAAACTCTAAATTAATAACAACCATAATTGGAAAAGTATCTCTAAAAATAACATTAATAAGCAAATTACATTGATGCCCTTTTAATTAATAATTTCGGCTGCCACATGTCACCACCCTATTGCTTCTCACCCTTCTCACAAATTTTTGACTTTGTACAAGAACCTAACTCTCTCTCTCTCTATATATATATATATATATATATATATATATACTAGTAGAGTGCCTGCACGATGCAACGGGAAACACAAACACTTCTAAGGGTGTGTATGGGTTCGTTAAGTTCGATTATTAGCCTCAACCGAAACTAAAATCAAAAGTCATCGATTAGTCAATCTTATTAAACAATTGGTTCCTTGGTTCGGTTAGTATTGTTATATTATCGGTTTTTAGTCCGATTTAGTTAATTTTGGTGAATAACAAAAACAAACTTTGGCTAAATTCTTTTGCCTACAAATACATGAAATGGAGATATAAATGCATGAAATAGAGGTAAAATAGGCCTGTAAACGAATCGAGTGTTCATGAGCTGTTCGTGAACTTGTTCAGCGGGAAGTCCGTTTAATTAAATGAATGAACATGAACAAACATTGAGTTTGTTCATTTATGTACGTGAACGTCCGTTTATGTTCGTTTATTTTTGTCCGTTTATGTTTATTAATTACATACGTAGTTATATTTACATAAATATACACATAAATTGGGCTTTAACTACTTGCATAAATATATAACCAATTAGTAATTGGGTTTTTACAGTAATACAAAATCGTTCACATTTATTATGTTCGTAAACGTCCGTTTATGTTCATTCGTGAACTGTTCATTTAGGTTTTAAACGAACGAACATAAACGAACAAAAACATGACAAATTTCTTAATGAACGAACATAAACACAAAAATGTGTTTTATTATGTGTTCGTGATCGGTTAAAATTAAATGAACAAACACAAACATCGTGTTCGTTCGATTCGTTTACAGGCATAGGTATAAAAGCTAAAAATTTCAAAACCCTCTCTATTTATACCGCCACTATAATTCATAAACCTATCTACTCAGCTTCAAACCAGATTAGAGTATAATTTGCTATATACTTTTAATTAAAAAAATGATTTTTTACGCGATTAATAATATCTAGGGGTGAACAATAATTGAATCTCAACCGAAATCGAACAAAAACATACAAAACCAAACTGAAAATTAACCAAAACCGAGTTAACCTAATATCCGTTTTTTATACCCTAAGTTAATCAAAATTAACAAACCAAAACTAAACCATTCATACATTTATATCTCTTATACATCCATTATATGTATTTATATCTTCATTTCATGTGCTTCTAAGCAAAATTAAAGTTTGGTTTTGGTTATTAATCAAAAATAACTAAACTGAACTAAAAACAGCAATCTAACCAAATAGACTGAACCAATTAACCGGTTGGTCAACATGATCGATAAACTGATAATGTTGATTTTTGTTCCGGTTGAGGCTTATAACCGAACTGAACCTAACCCAACCATGAACCATTAGAAGTATCTGTGTTCACTACCATATCGTGCGGGCACGCTGTTATAAATACATTAATGTGTTTGTTTTAGTTTAACTAATTTGGGTTAACTAAGGGCACAAAAAGAAAACGATAACCACTTTTATGTTAAATCAGATGTTTTCATTTTTCAATAGATTTTGGTTCAATTTTGTCTTTTTTTGTTTGGCTTCGGTGAACGGTTTAGTTATTGCTCACTCCTAGATATCGTTAATCACGTAGCACATAAAAGATTTTTAAAATAAAAAATAGTAATACTATACTCAAATTAAAGATAATAAAATGCTCATTATTATGATGTATTTTTTTTTATAAAAGTATAAATGTATGCAAAAAAAAAAAAATATGACTATTTAAAAATCATGGAGGATGGTTTTCTTAAATAAGGAAAAGATGTTTAACTATAATTTAAATAAGCAAAAATTAAGTAAAGTTTAAGAGATTAAAATGTAAATAAGATAGGGTATTAAAATGTAAATAATGTATAAATGACTATTTTACCATCATTTCAAGGTTATTAGTATATATATATATATATGTATATATATATATATATATATATATATATATTTACCTTTAAAAAAAACATAACATAGAGCATTCATTGTGAACCCTACAAACACGCCATCTCAAATGCATAATTTGTATATCTATCTATTAGGCTATGGGTGTGGTACCCTTCCCCCTTGTCCACGTTATTGCCACATCATCTTCCCCCTTCCTTTTTTTATTAATTTCCTTTTTTATTTATTTTATACATTAGATTTCATTAAAATATTTTTTCATTAAACTTAAAAATAAATTACATAGAAAATTAAAAAAAAACCGAAATTACATAAAAAAAAACCCGGAAATAAATAAAAAAAAACTATCAATTAAACGCTCCTCTAAGCCATTTTTTGGCGATTTTGTCTTTTATTTTCGCCGCCAGCGCACGTTTCGTTTCATCAAGGCTATCGAGAGGTTCTCTCATCAAGGCGAATTCGGTTGTTTCCTGTCTCGACATTTCTATTTTGAGGCGTTCCCTTTCCAACTCTAACCTCGCCAAGTCTCTCGCCGCGGCGTCTTCCTTCTCCTTCCTTTCCATCTCTAGCCTCGCCAAATCCCTCGTCGCCGCTTCTTCCTTCTCCTTCTTTCTTTCCAAGTACCTCTCCGTTTGCTCTTGTTTAAATTCGCTAAAGTTTTTTAACAACTCTTCAATTTTTTCCACCGCCTTATCTTTCGATGCGTGACCGAAATCAACACCCTTGCCTTTTGAGCCCGAGGTCGCTTTCTTGGCGCGGTCCCTTCCAATCGGCCTCTCACTCTCAGTTGGTGGAGCTTCGTCTTCAAACTCCGGGTCATCGTTTATATTGATAGTACAACGAGCATCCGACCCACCACAACCATAACTCCCTGATGCGCTCGTTTTTGACCTCTTCGCTTATTCCACCTCATTAGGAACCACTTTGAACTTGTCACACTTCGATAAAATCTCATACGCTTTCATGTACCCAAACGCCCCGTGCTTTTCATTGTATGTTTCAATAGCCAACTTCAACACATTCTCATCACTTTGTCCCGACGTACGATTATTCCAAGCTCTTTGATAAAAACCCGCAAAAAGTTGGCATTTTCTCATCAAGTCCCGACACTTGGTACTAACGGAGTGAACCCGACGATATTCTTCACGTTGTAACAACTTGAAAAATTCTTAACAACTTGGTTCCAAAAACCTTCTTTTTTCCGATTTGTAGCTACAATTATATTAAAAAAAAAGTTAGTTAACAATAATACTAAAAAAAATACATAACTGAAAATTTTAAAAATATATATATATATATATATATATATCCGAAACTTATTTAAAAAAATTATAAAATTTACCTAGTATTGGGTCCGTAGAAGCAATAACCCAAGCTTTTGCTAACGCCTCCAACTCATTGGGAGTCCAAGGAATGGAATCAGCCTTCGTACTAGGACCTTCATCTTGGGCCCGTTTTTCCCCTTTTGACAGTTTTTTTTCTTGGGGCCGATTGGTTTTGTAGGGTGGGGACTTGGGTTTCGGGTATGCGATCATCGTGCGAGGCCAAAGAAACAAAATAGTGCTAGTGTTGTGTTTGTGTTTCGGGTACTGGTTTCCATTGAGGTTGTTGCATTTGATGTTGATGCATTTGCCATTGTTGTTGTTGCAATTGCCATGGATTCATAGGGGTGTTAAACGCGCCAAAGGAGAGTGCTTGTGACGCGGGAGTACCGGGTGTGTTAGGAAATCCGAACGGGGGTTGGTTTGAGGGGTTAGCGGGTGTGTTAGGGAAGAAAGGACGCCTTGGATCCATGAATATTTATATAAAAAGTGTATAAAATGTGAGATAGTGTATAAAAAGTGTTGATTTTTAATTTGGTGTGGGTTAAAATGTGGGGAAAAGTTATTTAAATATAGGGTAAAACATTTATTATTATTATTTTTTTTTTAAAATGAAGGTTATAAAACGGTCCTTTTCAACGGTCCATTTTTTAAAAGTGCATTGGGGAATGGGACGGGGACGGCGCGGTGGTTTCTTGCCGGTTTTTCCGATTTAAAAACAGGAGGGGGGGGGGGTTGTTTGCCTTCGGCAAAAGGCTCCATGTCAGCCCACCGAATTGGTTACCGAGCCCACACACCATGGTCTTATAATAAACAAAGCCTAAAATCCTACATGTCATTCAATGAGGGCAAACTTTTTTTTTTTTTTTTTTTTTCAAAGGCTTAGTTTAGTGGAAATCCTTGTACAACCCTAACTTAGCAGTCCCAAGTTCGAATCCCTACCTACACACCGATGTCCTCCTTGCCTAAGCTCAAACCGTCATGGGGATTTTTTATTTTTTTTATAATGTGCATGGATCGAACCTATGACCTACCCCGAGGATGAAAACCCCTAAGGGAAAATCCACCCTATCTCAAACCAGCTGGGCTGGAGATCATTGGCGGGCAAACTTTTTCTTGAGTGTGTTATGTGGCATGTCATATTATTAATGATTTAAAATAAATAAAAAAATATTTCTCTCATGTGCATGGCACATGCACTTTTCTCTATGTTTTTCAAACGCTAATAACTCTTTTATATGACATTGTTTTGGAAAAACAATTATACTAAACTAGCTTATACCCCGGGAGCGTCCCGCGGTTGACAAATCTAAAATGATGTGATAAAACATAAGTTTTTATTAAGTATGATTAATAAAAAGATATTCGGTTTACTCAATTCTTGTTCGTAATTCCTCAATCGCTCGTTCTCTTGAAAATATTCAAATAAATAAATTATGAGATTAAAAAACCCTAGATTTTGTTAAAAAATAACTACATATACAAGAAGGAAGGAAGTACATACTGAAAATCAACATAATTGTGTTTTTGATGCTTGATTATTATTTCTAATATAAAGTTAAGGAAAGCTTGTAAATCCATTCCATTCCAAACCTTCTATCCCAAATTGTTAAAAATCTGCACAGGTTTTTTGTTTCTTGATTGTATGTATGCGGCGGTTATGTTTGGAGGGAAAAAAGAGAGGGATTTTGAAAGTTAGTTATAGATAATTAACATAAACTTTCACACACTATACATATGAATATGACCGGCCTATTTATAGTTCAGAACTGTTGCCTATACAAACTGACGTGACCCTTCTATCTTAATTAGACTTAGGCTAAACCTATTTATCAACCGGTATGTCACAACTGGGCATAACTACCACATAATACTTATATCTATTACAATTAACATATGTTTAGAATTAAATTAACATAAGTATAAAATCAAGTTTAACTAATTTTCTTCTAACATTCTCCCCCTTAAACTTGATTTTCAGCCTTCGATTCTTTCATTCATCACTTGAGGATGATCGGCTTCGTTTCTTGGGTGGCATATCTTCATCTTTCCATTCGTTTCTTTTGTGTCCACCACTAGTGCTACCTTCTTCATTGATAACTTCAACAACTAACTCGCGACCCTTGTATTTGAGATGGTACCATTCCATCATCTCTAAATAACGGACATACACTAGTCTTAGAGTCAATGCTATATCTTCTTTCTTTGCTAAACTTGGTAGCCCTCTTCCATAACCCATAGACATTGCCACAATCGCCCAATTATCATCCTTTGTAACTTTATCATATCCACCAAACACTTGCACTTTAGTGTATAAATCCAACAAGCATATTGGATATCCGGTTCCATCTCTTGGTGGCATAGGGGCTTTGTTCTTAATTTTTAAGAATTCTTGCATAAACCATTCAACAATATTTTCAAACGCTAATTCAAATTTACGCTTGTACCTTTCAACCATAGTGGTAACATGAAGCAAATCCATGAAAAGCAAACAATCTTGTATGCGTGAACCGTTAGTTGGGTACATGATAGGACCTTTCTCCATAATGCCTTCATAATTGTCCTCATCAATTGAGAATTCTTTGAATTGCTTGAAAACAAATGCCCTCTCTTTATCTTCATAATTAAGTCCCTCTTTTATGCCTTCAAATCTAACCCGTTTGTCTTTTGATGCCTCTCGCGAGTCTTGATCATCTTTCTTGACAATATTCTTTTTTCGGGACATTTAAATGTGAAGTGGTCTTCACCATCACAAATTCAGCATGTTATCATCTTCCTCTTCTCTTGTATGATCGGCTGATGGATATAGCAAACATCTCCATCGAATTCAATTTCTAAACCTTCTTGATTTAACTTTTCTATACTTAACACATTTTTACGAAGTGTAGGAACATAGTATACTGATTTGATCTTGTGTACTTGTCCTCCGCTTGTAATTATCACCGATCCTTTCCCACAAAAATACTCCCTCCTATAACCATTTGGTTGGCCTTCTACTCCAAATGATTTACTAAAAATTGCGAATTGATCCTTATAACCACATCCATGTTCTTTTCTTGTTAGGCTTGCATACCACACATCGTCCCATCCTTTTTCATCCGTTCCTTTCACCATAAATTCTGTTTTACCCATCTTCTTAGGGAAATTTCTTCTATAATGGAAGGGCTCTTTACACTTTCCACAACACATAGCGTGTGGGTATTCGGGGACATCACTTACTTGTTTATTAAACTCTTTTTGTGCCTTTCGTGTCTTCTCAACTTGGTTCTTTGGCGATGAACCAATGTGGAATCAGAAGAAATTGATGTTTGAAGGATCCATACACTCCTTTAATTCTGCAACCCTCTCGGCCAAAATTGATTGATCCACATGATCGTATTCTACACAGGATATCGGCCTCTTGCCTTTATCGTTTGAAACATCTTCAGATTTCTCTTCCATATCGAAAATACCATATATCTTCTTTCGGCGATCGGGCTCTGATGCCATGTTAAAATTCTGCACAGGTTTTTTGTTTCTTGATTTTATGTATGCGGCGGTTAAGTTTGGAGGGAAAAGAGAGAGGGATTTTGAAAGTTAGTTATAGATAATTAACATAAACTTTCACGCACTATACAAATGAATATGATCGGCCTATTTACAGTTCAGAACCGGTGCCTATACAAACTGACGTGACCCTTCTATCTTAATTAGACTTAGGCTAAACCTATTTATCAACCGGTATGTCACAACCGGGCATAACTACCACATAATACTTATAACTATTACAATTAACATATGTTCAGAATTAAATTAACATAAGTATAAAATCAAGTTTAACTAATTTTCTTCTAACACAAATTACTACCCCATGAAACCTTGAACTGAGACAAACCTATATAAGCTTTGTATAAGAAGCACTATTTTGATTGTGTAACCTAGTTCTAGCATGCCTTTGTATAAAGCTACAGTACTTCATCATAGGTTATTTACTCACAAGAACTCGAAGGAAATAACAATCCTAATTTAGGATGGCTAAATGATTCATAAGATTTCTTTTTACTGAATCTTTAGTATATTAATTGAGTTTAGAAGAAGACTACAAGAACACAAAGTGATTCTGTGATGCCGGTTCTAGTAACATCATTGATATCAATATTATGCTCTTTTGCGAGGCTTTTAATAGCAAGGGTGCATAAAGCTTCACCCTTTCTATTCTTTTTAGCCCCTAGCTTGTTGTCAATAGAATTAGATGTATCGGAACCTAGTGATGTAGATCGCAGGATCAATTGCAGGATTTATGAGGGAAATATTTGAGAGAGAATATGTGTAACTAAAGATTCAATACATATTCAAATGAAACAATGTGTCCCCCTATTTATTCATGATGAAGGGGTGTTTCCCCTTGACTACATAACCGATGTGTCGGTTGGATTAACTAACATACCTATTCACTAACTTAGGATATAATATATACTTAGGATATACATGATATAATATGGAAATAAGAATTAATGTCTAACATTCTCCCCCTTAATTCTTGATTTCCCCAAGGTCTTCAACTCCTATGAGACTTCGCATCTCGAGAAATTTTATTCTTGGTAGTGCCTTGGTGAGTATATCTGCTTTCTACATCTCTCCACTGATATGATCAACTTGTATCTGCTCGTTCTCTATGCATTCTCTGATAAAGTGATACCTTATGTTGATATGCTTTGATCTTCCATGAAACACTGGATTCTTCATAAGTTGTATTGCTAACTTGTTGTATATTAGTAGTGTTATCTTCTTTGGTTGTTCACCCGTGAGTTCGCTGAGTACTCCTTGTAGCCATATTGCTTGACATGCTGCTGATGTAGCTGCCATAAATTCTGATTCGCATGAGGATAGTGCTATTGTACTTTGTTTCTGACTTGTCCATGTGATAGGTGAATCTCTATAGTAGAATATTGTTCCTGTTGTTCCTTTTCCATCATCTTGGTCTCCATAACTGTTGTCGCTGTATCCAATGATTTCTGCTTCTTTTCCTTTGCTATATTGAATTCCATAATTCAATGTGCCTTTGATATATCTTATTAAGTGCTTAACTACCTTCTAGTGGGAGAGGTGGGAGGGTTTACCTCTTTGGAGGTTTCCCACCCGGGCTTGGTCTTGAGTTCGAATGCTGCACACCACGAAAAAGTTCCCTGTAACGGTTTGAGATAACTTCAAAGTGGACACCGGTGCGTGGGAAGTGATTCAAACTCGGGTTGAGGGGTTGTCTGTCGATTGGTTTCACCGCTGAAGTACACCTTCCAAAAAAAACTGCCTTCATGTGAGTTGTCTTTGGCTTTTCCATAAATCTGCTTACGTATCCAACTGCGTAGGTGATATTAGGTCTGGTATGTGTAAGATACCTTAAGCTTCCAATTAGCTTTCTATATTCTGTCTCATTGACTGGTTCACTTTCATCTTTTTTAGTGAGCTTTAGACCTGATTCCATTTCATATTTTGTTGGATTGCAGTCTTCTAGTCTGGCTTCTTTAACGACTTTCTTCGCGTAGGATGATTGCTTCAATTGTATCTTTCCTTGTGTTTGACGTACTTCTATCCCTAGATAGTAAGTGAGTGGTCCTAAGTCACTCATTTCAAACTTGCCTTGCATTTCTTTCTTGAAGCTTGATATGTCCTTGATTGAACTTCCTGTTACTATTATGTCATCGACATAAACTCCTATAATTATTGTTGACTGCTTTGAAGTTCTCTTGTATACTGCTTGCTCTTGCGGACATCTTATAAATCCAATTTCTAATACTTTTGTTTAATAATACTTTTGTGACTTCAAAATAATATTCATCTTCGGATCAGTGGTACAAACCCAAAACCACTTTATTAATCCCTTTAAATAAATCCCTCAATATGTGAGTTTGACTTTCAAAAAAAGTCAAATCTTCTTTTTCGAAAAACTTACTGCCAAAACTACAAAAACACACTTCCTTTGTGTTTCGATGAAAACTCTTATGGAACGATTACTATATACGTTCCACGACAAACGATTCTGAATTCCTTTACAGAATCCAATGATCGAAACAAAAAAAACATTTGAAAAAAGTTTTCGGTTCTTATTTCAAAACAGAAAAAAATCTTAATCCTTGATTTTTTTTGATAATTTTCTTTGTAAACGAATCTGTTTTATATCGTGATTGTTCGAAGATAAGTTTTAAAGTGTAAAGAAACTTATTTTGGCTTATAAAAATTTTAGCGGGAACAAGGAGCCTTCGAACGAAAAACAGAGTGTAAAAAAAATTTCGATTCTTTTGATTTTGATTAAGATATTTGTATTTGATTAGACTATATACGAGGGGCAGGCATAGATATAACCGTCTTATTGCGTTTTAAACAATATTCTTCGGTTCCGGTGTCTTGCCGGAGAAGATGAAGTTTCGCCAGAAAAATTAACCGGTTATGATTCTTCTTCTTTAAAACGGTTATAACTCTTGTGTATTGATCTTCTAACAATCCTGTTTGGCCTTTGAATGATTGTTCCAACGTCTGAACACTTTTCTGTTTCGATTCTATGTTTCGGAAAACAGAGGATCGAACCGTGATGATCTTCTTCTTCGTATCTTTGTGATTGATGGAACTTTATGATGAACCGAACGCTCTGATGCCAAATGTAGATCGCAAGATCGATTGCAGGATTTATGAGGGAAATATTTGAGAGAGAATATGTGTAACTAAAGATTCAATACATGTTCAAATGAAACAATGTTTCCCCTATTTATACATGATGAAGGGGTGTGTCCCCTTGACTACATAACCGATGTGTCGGTTGGATTATCTAACATACCTATTCACTAACTTAGGATATAATATATACTTAGGATATACATGATATAATATGGAAATAAGAATTAATGTCTAACAAGTGATGCGTCAGCACCATCGTATGCAACTGATGAATCATCAACTGATGATTTCAACAGAGTTTCACCAACCTAGGATTATCACAAATTTTACCTACTTTAAGACAGAATATAAACAAATTTATAAGAAAGTTACTACTAATAGTATCTTTATAATGTCACCAGGTGTATGTAGAAGTTTAGCAATTTTCCCGTTATACCGGGCTGTTATTTCTATGGTTGCTTTATCACTTTGAACTTCACAAAGACATTGATATTCTTCAACTTGATCCCCCTAACAATATAAATTCATTTCCGATAAACTCAGATAAACTCAACGTAATCAGGCAATCAAAGAAGCGCTTGTCATCTTAAGATCGATTCAACGACAATGCATCCAACATAAAAGGCTAAATAGGAAATTTTTTAATAGCAATGGCTATATACACGCCCGTGAAGATATGTTACGGGCATATATACCATTGGCCTGTATACCGTTCGGTCAAAGTCAACTTTACCATTGAAGAATGTATACAATTAACGAACTTTTTAAATAGGCCATTTGAGATGTAAAAACAATATGTAACTTGATTATGTAAAACCAGCACTTCCAATTTTAAACCGTAAGCAACTGCAACTGTAGTAGGTTCGTTTATCAAACGCAAAACATTAAGGCCAGCAAGGGCTCCTGTTTCCTTTGTTTTTTCTCTTTGATTGTTATTAAAATAAGCAGGGACAGTGATCACAGCGTCTGTTACCTCTCTTCCAATAAATGCTTTGGCCGACTCTTTCACATTCTTTAGGTGTGTATTTCTTCTCTTCACCCTTCAACTCAACAACAACAGTTGGCTTCTCTGCAGGCCCTTCAACAATCTTGAAAGGCCACAACTCCATGTCCTTTTGCACTTGAGGATCATGGAAGCTTCACCCGATCAACCGCTTAACATCAGTAAAGACTTTATCTCCGGCTCTAAGCGGTAAAGTTGACCATTTAGCGCAAACCTTGCCATTGACTTTGACTGCACCCTTGACACTAGTAATTTCAAGTAAAGTAATTGGTGCACCTCCTTGCTACAAAACAAAAACATCCATATTAATAATAGTTGACAAATTCTGATAAAGGAGCGACGCTAAGAATACCCGGAACTTTATGTGCCTCAGGCTACATAAAGATTTACTGACGGATTTATCGCTGATCCACAAGTCATATTGGTGGCCTTGACCAATAGTGAAAATATCAGGTTCCATAACTATATGAGGATTCTACAACAAATATCAAAACCAGATTATCTTTAAACATGATTAGTTTTGGAACTCACTTCCAAACACTCCCTAACCCTGAGAATATAAAAAGATGACTCCTTTTATCTTGTGATTGAACTAAAATAAGTACCTGATGTCACTGCAAAAACAGCTTCTCCCAATCAACCCCAACGTAAGATTTCGACAGTCTTTTCTTATTACGATTCAAACCAGCCGCACCGCCAATAGCCTTCGTTTTCTTCTTCTTAGCATCAATCAATGAATTCCCTAGTTAGGAAAAATCTGATATTAACATCAACTCAAAGAACAAATTATTAGAACTTAGAAGAATAGAAGAGAGTGGTGTCTTCCCCTTTCGCTTGCTCTTAAATGCGTATATGTACCAGTACCACCATGAAACCATATTATAGGATGTGACATTCCGCGTACAATTGAGAAAACCATATATATTTCAAATTAAAGGTTTGATTTTTCACATGTGTGTTTGTTGTTAGTTCGCAAATTATGTTTTAGACATGTAGTTTATAAGTATACATGTTTACTAGGTTAAAGCCCCGCGTGTACACGCGGTACATGTCCATGTCAAATGAAATTTTTTTTTATAAAGATTGTAGTATGCAAATTTTATTTATTGAAAGTTACGTAATACAATTCGTATGAATTTTGGTTGATTGTATATTATCATAAAAAAGTTTAATGTTACCCAATATCATATATATGAATCAACAAATGTTTGATTTGACGTGATTTAAAAACAAATAATGAAATGAATAAACATATATTTATTGTAACGACATGCAAATGAAGATTTAATTCAAAGTAAATAAATGTAGTTTAACAAATCATACAACCCAAAAATTATAAAAAAATTAAACAATTTATGCAAAATATAATCGCATACTTATTCACAAACTTCAAAATATTTTTTTTATAGACAACATTTGCTATTTATTATTAACACTGTCATATTTACCCAATATTAGTATCTTCAGGCCATCTCTACTTTTGTCATTTGGCAGCGACATAAAACTGCCCATGTGTAAAAACAGGATCTTTCAAATACAGACCTACCCTAAATAGGGGTTGTCCTTGACTCTTATTTATTGTCATTGCGAAACATAAAGTAAGACGGAATTGTCTTCTGTTAAATCTGAAAGGAATCTTCTTCTCAGATGGGAACAGCCTAATTCTTTGGATAAAAATTCGCATTCCAATGTTACTCCCTGAATTATTTTAGCTTCTATAACACGGTTTGACATGGCAAGACGATTTGAAACTTGTGGCTTTGAAAAGAATTTATGTCCACTTATAGGATCCATGAACCATTTGAATAACAAAACAGTGAAATTTATCAAAAACAACTATGGTGAGGAAAAGAAAGACATTTGGCATTATAACTGTATTATCATCAAGAATTTAAGGTAAATATATCCAGAAGACCCTTAACTGTTTTGACGGTTTGACTCATAACCAATGACCTAAAAATCAAGCTAAAATCACGGTGAAAAACCAATACTAAATGAGATTAAAAATGTTAATAAGTAACCTCAAAATTGTAATCAATAATTCAAATCAATTAAATTGGGTCAATAATATTAAAAATAATAGAAAAATTAAATTGGGTCAGTAATATTAAAAATAAATTTGTAAAAATAGTAATATAAATAATTGAGATTAAAAATGTTAATAAGTAACCTCAAAATTGTAATCAATAATTCAAAACAATTACAATTAAAACATCCGCATTTGAAATTAACTTACCAATTATCGACAAATTATTTTTGACATCTTAAAATTAGTATATTACCATTGAAATGATTTTGATAATTAGGTTTTAATGAGAACTGATTACAGAAAAGTCATAATATATAAAATTAAATTCGGTCAATAATATTAAACATAAATTCATAAAATTAGTAATATATAAATGAGATTAAATTTTTTTACTAAATAACATTAAAACTCTTAATAAATAACATTAAAAATGAATAAATCTTTTTAATTGCAATCAAGACCAATCAGAATTCGCAAAAATAGTAATATAAATAAATGAGTTTAAAAATGTTAATAAATAACTTTAAAATCGTAATCAATAATTCAAATCAATTACATAAAAAACATTCGCGTTTCAAATTAACCAAATTATTATAGACATCTTAAAATTAGCATATTACTATTGAAATGATTTTGATGATTATCTTTTAATAAAAATTGATTAAATAAAAGTCATAATATAAAAATTTAAATTCGGTCAATAATTTTAAACATAAATTCGTAAAATTAGAAATATACATAAATGAGATTAAATTTTTTTTACTAAATAACATTAAATTCGGTCAACTATTATTAATGTCAATAAATAGGATTAAAACTCTTAATAAATAACATTAAAAATGAATAAATATTATTATTTGCAATGGAGACCAATCAGAATTCGTAAAAATAGTAATATAAATAAATGAGATTAAAAATCTTAATAAATAACCTTAAAATCGTAATCAGTAATTCAAATCAATTACATTAAAAACATTCGCGTTTCAAATTGAATAAATCTTATTAATTGCAATGAACACCAATCAGAATTCGTAAAAATAGGATATTAAATAACTATTGAAGTTAAGGGTTGCGAAAATTTGGGGAAGATTGGTTTATCAATCAATCAGTCAATCAATCTTCGCTACATTTAGAAATCTAATTTACTCTATAAATTGATGACCAATTATGCCATAATTGTGTAAAATTCATTCAATTTTAGAAATCTAATTTCAAAACACAAAACCTTCTTTCGCAAGTTACACTCTATACTTAGTTAAGTATCAATTCATAACAATTAGATAACTACACATTTATAACATATTTTTTAGAATAAAAGATTTGTATAATAAGGAAGTCAAATTCAATTATTTTCGTTACATATCTATTTATATTTAAAAGTCAAATTCGTTATAAGGAAGTCAAAGTCAAATTCGAAATATAAGGAAGTCAATTCATTCAATCAATGGTATAATTAACGAATTCATTGAAATTCTTTATAAGGAAGTCAAATTCGTTATAAGGAATTCAAATTCAAATTCAATTTCATTAATTTCGATTATGGCATTCATTGTTGACTTCCTTATATATTGTGTGATTCTATATTTAAAAGTCAAATTCGTTATAAGGAAGTCTTAGTCAAATTCGTTATAAGGAAGTCGATTCATTAAATCAAATGTATAATTAACGAATTTATTGAAATTCTTTATAAGGAAGTCAAATTCAAATTCAAATTCGAAATTTATAAGGAAGTCAAAGTCAAATTCGAAGTTTATAAGGAAGTCAAATTCAAATTCAAATTCAATTTCATTAATTTCGATTATGGCATTCATTGTTAATGGCCTTCATTTTATGATTCTATATTTAATGAGGGACAACATTGAACAAAAAAAACGTCAAAAAAATTAGTAACATCAAAATAAGGAAGACGGTATAACCTGAAAGCAAAATTAGCGTAAAAAAATGGACAATAAAGTCGAAGTTTATAATAACATTGTAATGCTTCATCATGAACGTATTTGGAGCAATAAAGTCGAAAATGATGTAGAACATCGAGAAGCATAAATCATGTACAACTTTAGACCACCCATTTGTTAAACAGAAAACATCATCTATCAATTCTAATAGCACAAACTAAAATTGTCCATGGTATGTGGCAATTGTAATGTTATTGTTGTGTATGTTTATAGATAACAAAAACCTGTTCATGGCTTTCGGCAATGTCTGGATGAACACGTTAAAAACAACATTAAAAAAAGAAATAATCAGTTTGTCTACAAAAACGCCATATTTAGATGAAAATAAGTTTCATACCAAAACTCTTGCGGAAGGGTCATGAATTACCTTGAAGAATTGGTTACCCTTGTGATAAGCCATAATTGAGTTTGTTTCTTTGGATGGAATCCTGTTATTCAAATGAAAAAACGAAAATGTTAAATAAACCCAATATATTTGTATATATTCCATTATAAAAAAATGTGCATTTGACCCGAAAACCACTTTAATCCATCAGACAAAACGAATCGAAAAAAAATATTTCAACCATAACATAAATCATTATATTGGAATCCTGTTTTAAAATTGAAACATAAAATTAGATTACCGAATTTGATAACTGATAATTAACATTAGTAAACCTTGTATTTCATCCATAAAACCACCACTTCGGATTTTCCAAGAAACATATAGTATGTATATCGTTAATGACTAGAATGATAAATGGTATATAATATTTTCAAATTCAAAATCTATATATTCGTGTCTTATAAACCATTTCTTCAATTATTTTATGATTTTCCAGTCATTCTCCAAAAAATAGACAGAAACCAAATTTTGTATATGTTATCAAAATCCGGTTTGTATTATAATGGAGTTAGATGATGATTTATGAATTATAAATAGAAAAAACTTCTAAACAAATTTTTGAACATTTGATCCGAAAATAATTGAAGATGAGTTGATGTAATAACATAAATCAAAGATCAAATGGAGAAGATACGTTGGCAAAAAAAATGGAAAAGAAGAATGAGGAAGGTAGGAGGAAGAATGCTTAAGGAATATTGGAGTTGATGGTACAATAGAGAAAAAAAATAAGAAACGATATTTATAGTAGAATTATTGGAGTCCCATTTCTCATTTGGATCCAATGAGTCACTCTCTAAGGCCTTTATTCGACCTGAGTGTATTGAATTATTACGTAGATAGATATTTTTATTTATTTGTTACAATGACTTTAGTTCGTTCTTTATTGACCAAGCATCCTTCTTTCTTAAAATTGACTATTTCTTTCACCTTGGATCCTCTACAATCTATACTCTACATATTTGAGATCCTCACTTGCATTTGTCCTTTTTTATCTTCGTACAACAACAACAATAATAAATAAATAAATAAATAAAAGCTAGCTCAAAACAATCTAAAAACTTGAAAATTTTCCAATTGTTACTTGGGATTGCAATATGTTGGAAATTGGTAATTAAAGTCTTTTACATAGTTGTTACACAAGGTACGTACCGTACATGGTCGTACTCGTCGGAGCACCTAAATGGATGTGAAAATTTATTGATGAAAAAAACGTATACGTGTTCACGGTGGAGTAAATCAAGAAAGGTGATCGATTGTTGGATCCTTAAACTCAAATCAAAGAACAAATTAATAAGCAAGGTAAGGGTTGAGGAGAAGGAGATGGTTCAAGTGTATTGGTGGTTGAAGGCTGAAGCCATGCCTCATCCTGCAATCAGATACACATACATACATATGATAAACCTAAATTAATTAATTAATCATATAAAATAAACAAATTAGGGAGGAGATCTCTGCACGTATTGGACGAATTGGAAGGTTTGGAAGAAAAGGTGTTGCTATTAACTTTTTGACCGGTGATGATCAAAGGATGCTTTATGATATTCAAAAGTTTTATAATGTTGCTGGATATTGGAGTTTTTTAGGGTTAATGTTTAGGGAGGGAAAGAATGATTCGATATTGGGTGGGGAGGTTGCCACATGGGATGACACATGGCACACTCAAGGGGGAGAATGCGTCTTTGAGTGCCATGTCATTAAAATGGCTTTGGTTTATTATATAATATATAGATATAGATCAACGAGCATTTTATTATCTTTCCAACCAGAACCATAGTGCTATACAAAAAACAAAAAAGAAAACTACTTTTTATGTGGTGATTATTGAAATAGATACTTAAATTATGTATGAGTGAAGAAAACAGTTAGGAAACATGAAAACATGATTGATTGTGTATCCATAATAAAGATTGAACATATATGTCATTCTTTAACAAATGCTCGCTTTACACATTAGAATTGCCTATCATCGTTATTATGACGTCTCATTTGATACAAAATTCTTTACAATTTTTTTTCTGAAAAAACAGCATATTAATTTTATAGTACACATATTTTGTCACATTATATTGGATTTGTCTATCCCGAGACGCTCATGAAAGATAACCTAGTAACATTTATAAGAGGAGTTCATAAATACACATTTGTGACTAATTTCCCAACAAATTATAGAAAAAAAAAAATCTATTTTGAAGATAGTTGTAGCAAACTTTTATATATTCATGTTGACTTTTAGGGGAGGGGGATTTACCCTTCAAAAAATACTGAGTAGTGTTATTTTAAAAAAATGATATAGGAATTAAACAAAAAGAAATTTTGAGACCCTCACTTTTATTTTAATAGTACCCTTTGACTTATAAAATTTTGTAACTATTTAAAGCCCAAAGCCCCATAATCTAAATACAATTTTAATTTGAAGTCCAGAATTCTAAAAAATATGGAGACCAAATACATCATAGAAGTGGAATTGTGTGGAATGCTAGAAGCCACAAGGCAGCATAGGCAATTGAATTGGCATGACACTCTAAAACAATTCTTGAAATCCTAGGTCTCGAAATCACAAGTTTATTTAAGGGCTTTTTTTCCCTAATAGTTTTGTATTTTTGGATGCTTGATACCTTGATTAGTTAATTGAATGATTGATGAATAGCTATTAAAAAATTTCATCCTATTTGCATAATTGAAACTTGATAGAATAAGGCGTAATTTAAGTCTTCAACAATGCAAAGATTTGAATTGAGACCATTTGATGTATAATTGATTGTCGTGTTTAATTTACGTCATCTAATTGTTTTCTTCCATGTCTATGGAAGGGTTTTTTAAACGATAAGAATCATCTTTGGGGCCTAATATAGTTGATTTAGATAAGCTTGCTTGGGACCATGTCGATAGGATAAGGATTTTAGATTATCATCCTGATCAAAGAGATGAGATACGCAGAAAGTATTGGCTTAATGGACCTTGCCAACCACGTGGTCATAACTTCCCAACAAAATTGATAGGGAATAAAAAACAACGTTTCGTCAAGATTTGGTTTGATGATTATGGTAAATGGTTAGAGTACAGTGTAAAAGCTAATAGAGCATATTGTTACAGTGTTAGAGTACAGTGTTAGAGTACAGTGTTAGAGTACAGTCTTTTACATAGTTGTTACACAAGGTACGTACCGTACATGGTCGTACTCGTCGGAGCACCTAAATGGATGTGAAAATTTATTGATGAAAAAAACGTATACGTGTTCACGGTGGAGTAAATCAAGAAAGGTGATCGATTGTTGGATCCTTAAACTCAAATCAAAGAACAAATTAATAAGCAAGGTAAGGGTTGAGGAGAAGGAGATGGTTCAAGTGTATTGGTGGTTGAAGGCTGAAGCCATGCCTCATCCTGCAATCAGATACACATACATACATATGATAAACCTAAATTAATTAATTAATCATATAAAATAAACAAATTAGGGAGGAGATCTCTGCACGTATTGGACGAACTGGAAGGTTTGGAAGAAAAGGTGTTGCTATTAACTTTTTGACCGGTGATGATCAAAGGATGCTTTATGATATTCAAAAGTTTTATAATGTTGCTGGATATTGGAGTTTTTTAGGGTTAATGTTTAGGGAGGGAAAGAATGATTCGATATTGGGTGGGGAGGTTGCCACATGGGATGACACATGGCACACTCAAGGGGGAGAATGCGTCTTTGAGTGCCATGTCATTAAAATGGCTTTGGTTTATTATATAATATATAGATATAGATTAACGAGCATTTTATTATCTTTCCAACCAGAACCATAGTGCTATACAAAAAACAAAAAAGAAAACTACTTTTTATGTGGTGATTATTGAAATAGATACTTAAATTATGTATGAGTGAAGAAAACAGTTAGGAAACATGAAAACATGATTGATTGTGTATCCATAATAAAGATTGAACATATATGTCATTCTTTAACAAATGCTCGCTTTACACATTAGAATTGCCTATCATCGTTATTATGACGTCTCATTTGATACAAAATTCTTTACAATTTTTTTTCTGAAAAAACAGCATATTAATTTTATAGTACACATATTTTGTCACATTATATTGGATTTGTCTATCCCGAGACGCTCATGAAAGATAACCTAGTAACATTTATAAGAGGAGTTCATAAATACACATTTGTGACTAATTTCCCAACAAATTATAGAAAAAAAAATCTATTTTGAAGATAGTTGTAGCAAACTTTTATATATTCATGTTGACTTTTAGGGGAGGGGGATTTACCCTTCAAAAAATACTGAGTAGTGTTATTTTAAAAAAATGATATAGGAATTAAACAAAAAGAAATTTTGAGACCCTCACTTTTATTTTAATAGTACCCTTTGACTTATAAAATTTTGTAACTATTTAAAGCCCAAAGCCCCATAATCTAAATACAATTTTAATTTGAAGTCCAGAATTCTAAAAAATATGGAGACCAAATACATCATAGAAGTGGAATTGTGTGGAATGCTAGAAGCCACAAGGCAGCATAGGCAATTGAATTGGCATGACACTCTAAAACAATTCTTGAAATCCTAGGTCTCGAAATCACAAGTTTATTTAAGGGCTTTTTTTCCCTAATAGTTTTGTATTTTTGGATGCTTGATACCTTGATTAGTTAATTGAATGATTGATGAATAGCTATTAAAAAATTTCATCCTATTTGCATAATTGAAACTTGATAGAATAAGGCGTAATTTAAGTCTTCAACAATGCAAAGATTTGAATTGAGACCATTTGATGTATAATTGATTGTCGTGTTTAATTTACGTCATCTAATTGTTTTCTTCCATGTCTATGGAAGGGTTTTTTAAACGATAAGAATCATCTTTGGGGCCTAATATAGTTGATTTAGATAAGCTTGCTTGGGACCATGTCGATAGGATAAGGATTTTAGATTATCATCCTGATCAAAGAGATGAGATACGCAGAAAGTATTGGCTTAATGGACCTTGCCAACCACGTGGTCATAACTTCCCAACAAAATTGATAGGGAATAAAAAACAACGTTTCGTCAAGATTTGGTTTGATGATTATGGTCAATGGTTAGAGTACTGTGTAAAAGCTAATAGAGCATATTGTTTATGTTGTTACCTATTTGCAGATTATGTTGGGAACCAAGGTGGGTGTGATGTATACAAGGGTGTCATGGTTGGAATAAGGCGAATGATACATTTGAAACACATGTTGGTGATGTCAATATTGCTCACAATAAAGCACTTAAAAATGTGAGGATCTAATAAACAAAAAACAGTCTATTGCCACTAATTTTCATAAGCAAGATGATATTACGAAGAAACCGAATCGAATTAGATTGAATGCTACAAGTGATGATTGTAGACTTCTTTTGAAAAATGCATTATCTTTTCGTTGTCACGATGAGAGCAAAAAGTCGCTTTGTAAAGGAAATTTCTAGGAGGTAATGGACTTAATTATGCTCCATGACGAGGAACTCCAACAACTAACAAAAGCGGCAGGTAATAATCTATATTTATCTCCAAGTATTCAAAAAGATATTGCTAATTGTTTTGAAGAAGAAGTTTTGAGCTCCATTTTAAAAGAAATCGGCGATGATGTTTTTGATTTATTAGTTGACGAGTCTAGTGATGTGCCCTATGAGCATTTTGTTGATACTCTCATATATGAGAGAGAGAATCTCACCATGGAAGTAGTTTTTGTAGCGTTGAACTCAAATTAGTTGAAGAAGAGGACAGATCCTAAAGAAGAAGGTGGAAAAGGCTTGGTGGTGAGAGGAAGGACTTAACATATAGGGTCAAAGTTTAGAAAAGAATTAATATCTAAGTCAAGATTTAAGAGAAAATGCTTTGAGTGTCACTCTGAGAAAAGAAAAGGAGAACATAACCGAACATGCACAAGGGTCATACAAGTCATAGCAGTCATAATCAACAAGAAGAATCATCAGATGATTATGAGAGTTTTGATGTGTTGATGGTTACTTGTAGTGGAATAAGTGAGAATTGGGTAATGGATTCCGGTATATTGTGCTCGTTTAGTCCCACACGTGCAATCCGCATAATAATATACATAACACTAAAATAGTTCGGGTCCTCGCTTTATACCTCTCGGGTCTCCTCGGTTGCCGAGCCTCCTGCCCTTTGACTTCTGTTGACCGAGTCAACCGAGTTGACTCGGGTTTTGTCTTTTCATCCTCTTACCAATACTTTCTAATCCATATCTCTACTTTCTGTTTCTTAATAACTACTACAACAACTTTGATCATAACCATCATAATCCCTTCACTAATATAACCCTCCACCCTCTCCAACTCGTGACCCTTCTATAACCCATCAACCGCTGAGCAATCATCACAATAAGACCATCCTAAACCATCATCGTTAACCCCCACCTTCACCTATCATCTTCAACTCTAACCGTGACCTTAACCGAGACCTTAATCAAAACCCTAACCTGAATAATCGTCACCAACATCATACGGTACCATAGCAACCGCCGAGACCACCAACATAATCAGTACCCAGGTCTGGACTGTTGTTCTTGACCTGAACCCGCCACCTGCGGACCACCGTACACCACCACAGCACCCACCGGGATCACCAATCACCACCTTCGAGCCACCATCACCATCTCTTCCTCTCTCTCTTCTGACGATTCTCTCTCTTCTGTATCTCCTTTGAGTTTCTGTCTTCACAGATCTGGTCCCCCTCCTTCTATCACCCTCGTGCCTTTCTCTCTCTACTATTACAGTTGTGGTTGTTGTTGAGGGTACAACTGCCAGACCTCAGTCGCGTCACCGTCGGTGTCGGTAGCTGGAGCCACCGATTCCTCCTCTCCTCTTCCCCCAAGTGCTCTGATCTCTCTCTCTCTCTCTCTCTCTCTCTCTCTCTCTCTCTTTATTATGTGTGTGTGTTTATGGTTTGAGATTAACCAGACAAAAGGTGGGTGGGTCTTGGGTTTTATAATGGTAAGGTTAAATGGTTTATCAAAAACCATTTTTGGGTAAATGGTTTCTAATATGGTTGTCACAACAAGGGGAGGACAAGTGTCATCCCTTGTGACTCACCAGCAAGATTATAGGGTGGGTTCATTACGGTTATCAGTTCGGTTACGTAACGTATACTTTCTATTAATAATTTATGTATAATGGTTCGGTTTTTAATTTCGCGCATAAACGTACTATCCATTATTTGTTCTTAGTTACTTTATTATAAAATAATAATAAGGTTTTAAAAAAATATTCTGGGCCCTATGACCGGGTTGTTACATTCTCCCCCATTAATGGAATTCCGTCCTCGGAATTATTCTCGAGCTATCTATCGTTGCAATCCAGTGTATTCCATACTCGGATTCAATATTCGGGTCTACACCTCTGTGCGTACATAATTATTTTCTTAAACCCAATCGTAATTTATGTGGTTCCATACCAAACCTCACGCTATGTTTATGTTTAAAACGAATGGTTTATACATTTGACAAGTTACGTTCTGTTCTTGGTTCGATTCTCAGTTTCATTTTCGATGCACCATTGGTGTTTATATATAGGGTGTACCGCAGCTAACCCACCACACCAATGATACCTTGTAATCGTACTGAAAATCTTTCCAAAAACTTGATAGAAATTCTATATCTAAATGATGGGAAAGGGTGATGATTCTACAATAAGGTGTCATGATTGTATTTCAATTATGGCTGTTATAGCTGTGTTAGTCTAGAATTCCTATATGTGTGCTCCACTAGTTACTAATTCCTAATAACCTTGTTTAACACCAAAACGTGGTCTCGTGTTCTTAAAACAAGTCACTTTCACTAGTTTTTATGCTTAGGTTGGGACCATTTTCTAAACTTTCTTATCCATAAACTTTGGTACATACTCGCATAGTGGGTGTTTTTTTACACAATTTTGGTGTTGCAGGATATGGGGTGTGATATTATGCTAAGATTGGATATAAACAACATGATCTTCTAAAGTTAAAAGGGTGATCCTAGACATGCGATTGTTTTTATGACACTCCTTGGTATTTATTTTGCAAAATAAATTGTAAACTACAGTGGCCTAGTCAAGTACTGGTAGTATTGACCTATACGTGACGCGTCTTATGTATAGTTGCCGTCGTATTTGGGTTCACTCCCCCGTTATGGCCTACAGTATATAATTCTAATATGTTTCTTACGGATATCTCATCACTATGGTAAAGGTTACAGGGTTAACCGGAGATTCTGTCACTAATCTAGAGAACGTATAGATTATTAATGTAACAGAACATATATCAAACCTTAAGAATACCTCAAGCGGCTTTGAATCCTAATTCCTTTGGCGACTGTTGTATAGTCATAGTGGTTGAAAAATTCTTGAACATAGGTTACCGCCCTTCCGATCGATATTTTGAAATCCTTAAAACTTGTGATGCGGTTACGAATCCAATATACTATACTTAACTTAAACCTGTAGAAATCGATATCAATCAAGTTCAAAGGAAATAATCTAGAAATCAATGGTTTTAATCTCTTATTTTCGGTTTAACTGATAACGGAAAAACTCATCCTATACATAAACATGTACCATCTAATAACGAGCCATACGCTCGACAATACTTATATGGTTGGAAGAATAAACTTATCGGTTTATCCATTTGCTTGGTTGGTCGAAGTTCACTTTGGTATTTCGGGCTCTTTCAAATTGCGGCGCCAAGTTTAGGCCATGTACCTAGCTTTCATGGTTAGTTCATATATTATTCACAAAAATTGTTTACAATTAATAGTGCTCATGTGGATCCATACACGTAGATAAAAATTAAGACAATTAGCATCATAGTAATCATGGGGACGTATATCTATCTACATACTTATCAAAATACGCCAAGTTGTATCAAGTTTACCCAGTTCGCGACCTTTACTATAGTAATTCAAGTATATCAAATGGTTGTTTATTACTCTAACATAGTCCGTTTTTCTCTCATAAATCTATGGTTACCACTTCTAATTTCGGCGACTTCGGATTTCTTAGAACTTTTTCGAGCCTGTAAATTCACAATTACATGACGTCAAATGTAATCGTCAATTTACCTCATGAAATTATTCTGATAATCTCCGTCGTAGTCATCATTCAATTATCTAACAAGTTCGCATACCGGTTCCAAGCCCTGTAAGCATTCTAGTGTGTTCAGGTACTCAAGTCTCGACTTATTCCATTACTACTCTGATCGGTATTATATAATTCCAAGGCATTTCCTAGCTAGGTAATCTTAGAGCCTTAAACGCTAAGTTCTCTAAGTCGTCCTGGTGTGGTGTGGTATAGGATATCTAGAAATATCCTATTTAGCCACAACCGTTGCTCTGATACCAACTGTAACAACCCGACCAGGAGGGGGCTGGATGTTACGACAGTTTGGTAACAGACTTGCACAATGGAAGCAACGATAACAAATATTTAAATGTTATACAATTTCTAATTCAACAATATGAATACATAACTTAAATAAAAAATAAACTAATATCTATGCAGGGACGAAACGCGGCGGTCGTCGAAGCAGTTAATGAGGTGTAGTCCACTAGCCGATCCGATCTCTATCCCGCTTATCTCTAGATGCTCTAACCGCAACACATATAGTCGAATCTTCTAACTAGATAACCTTTAATCCGCTACTAACAAGCATATACCTCGCGGTTGCCATCCATCCATTTGTAGTACCTGAACACATGCTTAAAAGAGTTTGGGTCAGCAATTACGCTGGTGAGTCCGTGTAATAGTTAAGTGGATCCAAAAACAATTTATCATTTCAAAAGCAAGTTTACACAGTTTAACACACGTGATGTACAAATGACCCCTCAACCCTAACACTAGATCTATCTACTGCCATAATAGATCTACAAGGCATAATACACTACTAGAAAAGTTGCATTTTGCTACAAAATTTTCTTACGGAAAAAAATGCGTCACAAAGTTTAACAAAGTTGCTACTCATTTGTGACGAAAAAAAATCTACAATTTTTTTAGCAAATTTGTGACACAATATATCTACAAATTCTTAGGAAATTGCGTAGGAAATGCGTCACAAATTTCCTACACCATGTTTTCGTCACAAATGCGTTGGAAATTGTGTTACAAATGTGTAGTAATTGGTTTGCGACGAGGGTTTTTCTAACATCAAGGTTTTGTTGAAAACTCGTCACAAATCTTGCATTTTCTTGATTTGTGACGCATTTTCAACAAAACCTTGATGTTAGAAAAACCCTCGTCGCAAACCAATTACTACACATTTGTAACACAATTTTCAACGCATTTGTGACGAAAACATGGTGTAGGAAATTTGTGACACATTTTCTACGCAATTTCCTATGAATTTGTAGATATATTGTGTCACAAATTTGCTAAAAAAAATTATAGATTTTTTTCGTCACAAATGAGTAGTAACTTTGTTAAAATTTGTGACGAAATTTTTTCCGTAAGAAAATTTTGTAGCAAAATATCACTTTTCTAGTAGTGATATATGCCGTAACGGTCCGTAGGCCTCAGTAGAGGGTTTCCCGGGCCCAACGTCGGGAGTCCACTGTGCGTTGGGGATTCCCCAAGTAGTACTACCCATATATTAAGTGGCTCACCTATGAGTTAATGAGTGTCAGTATTATCCGGCAGGTAGTATCTTGTCACATCACAAAAGTTTAGACACACAAGCATATGTTCACCCCAAAACAATAAAACAGAAAAAGGGGAATGGTACACATGACTCACCTTAGCAGCGTATGATACGGTCACACAGTGATATAATATTCCAACGCCTCGAATTTGTCTATTCGTTACGTGCCAAATCTATCATTATTACTAGTATTAGCGTGTGTAACCAATATCGTGGTTACACGTGTGGGCACACCTAGATTCCTTATCCAAACTTCTAATTGTCGAGCTCATCATCTTATGTCCTACTAAAAACGAAATAACCGATGTTTATGTTACGTTGTTTATATAGTTCTTCGAGTTCCAAATGTCGAGTTATTAACATATAATCATATGCACTACTTAGTTTCTCATGTCCAATTTGTCTCTTGATGTTGTAATAATTGGATTACTCGTCTAATGTCTAAATGTTTAGGCATCTAATCCGCGTACCATGTATTTTTATGAAGTAAAGTCCTTATGATCCAATTAATATTACCATATTATTTATATGAACTAAAGTCGTCATGATACATACATATATATTTTAGTCCATTTGCCAACTGTATGTATTTACTTAATGTCATGCTCCTTATTTTATAAATTCCAACGTGCATGTTCTAATTGTTATCCTATATCCTAATTCTCATGTCTTGCTTATATCATTAGTATGTATGTGGTAGGTCCCTTTGCATCTGTATGTCGCATATTAATGCTCAAGTTCTCAGTTCATTATACCATCCTATATCTCAAGTATTATCATTACCACCAAGCTAGCAATATACAATCAAGCAGCCTATTATATTAGCATTTTCCTTACTAGTTTGTACACTATGTATGTGTCCTTAATTTTAGTTTTATAGAGTCGGGTCCGGTATATTGTGCTCGTTTAGTCCCACACTTGCAATCCGCATAGTAATATACTTAACACTAAGATAGTTCGGGTCCTCGCTTTATACCTCTCGGGTCTCCTCGGTTGTCGGGCCTCCTGCCCTTTGACTTCTGTTGACCGAGTCAACCGAGTTGACTCGGGTCTTGTCTTTTCATCTTCTTACCAATCTATCTATATAATAAATCAATACACTCGGGTTGAATCCTAGCCTTAGAGAGTGTCTATTTGGATCCAATTGAGAAATGGAGCTCCAACTTTTACACTATATAAACCGTTTTTATATATTTTTTTCATTCTCCAAAACACAACTCTCCAATTCTTCCTAAGAAAGTTTTCTATCATCGTCCTTCATTTTGCATAATCTTTTGATTCTCCAAAACCGATTCAACAACTTCAATCGGATTTCGTCATTCAATATTATCAAGGTAATGATCGATCCTATTGTTCTAACGTTGATTAATTATTATGTTTCACTTCATTTTTATTCTTACCGTTATTATTGTTATGTCAACATCCGGATGTTTTCATAATACTTTGTATTTGGCCGAAGATAAACAACAATTCTGGGTTAGTATTCGATTTGAGTATAAAAATGAGAAATAATCCTAAAGATGTGTTTCTTTAGGATTATTTGGGTTAGTATTCTATTAGGGATAAACAACACTTCTGTTTTCATAATACTTTGTATTTACCCAGAATTGTTTTCGGGATAAAAATGAGTAATAATCCTAATTTCTTTCCAATAATAATGATTTAATATTCGTTTAAAAAACAATCGGATGTTGACCGATGTCACACCCTCAAATGTCCACTTGCGGGGTTTTACCGCGAGGCGCATGACAAACCAGGATCCAAGTCAACAATCACAATAAACAACTCTATATGAAAAACGTAAAGAAACATAACCAACGATTTTATAAGCGGAAGCGTTTAAGTAGTATTTAATCAAATATGCTATCATCCCAAAAGTTATTCAAAACACTTTTTATTACAAAACGTGCAACTATGCCTAGACGCCAATGCAGACCCGTGCGCCTAGTTCCATTTGTTGCTACCTTAGCGACCTGAGAAAAACATGCCAAAAAGATGTCAACATATAATGCTGGTGAGTTCACAGGTTTGTTCAATATGTTACCAAAACGTTACCATGTCCATACTATATCAATGTTACCAAGTACGCTAGCTAGGCGTATGTTATATTACTACTACGATCGGAAACCATTACTAGACACATTTAGCAATGTTTAGCATGTTTAAGCAGCCCGAATTTTCAGCATGATACCAATGTTCCTGTTCGAGACAATATGCACCCGCCCGGCCCTCCAAGCCGACGAGTGGGGCAGGTCACGCCCAATAGATCTATCCACATTTCCCCCGTTGTGCATTCCCGCACATTCATGGTTTCCCCCGGGACTTCCAAAGATCGTATAGCAATACAAAGTTAAAACCATAGTATGACATATGTTACCAAAATAGTTTAGCGCATGTTTTCTCCCCCAAAGTTAAAGCAGTAAAAGTGGGGCCGTGAACTCACCTTAAATAGCGTTCTTCGGTTATAAGTAAAGATGTTAAGCCCTTGATAATCCCTCTACCGGAGATCTATCAAAATGTTCACATAAGTGTTCCGACTAATAACCATAAGGTTATCTAGTCCCCGATTGTCCAGATCGTAACCAAGTATGTTTTAAAACGTGTTTGAATGTTTAACCGACACACTAAACCGACCCGACATCCCGTTGGTGACCCATTACCCTAACTAATCAAGTACACATAGATTACACACAAGGTTCAAGCATAAAACACTTAGTTTGTATCAAAAATCTCATTTCTGCATCAGAACAATCGATCCAGTCAGTTTTAAGTCTCCTTCGCCCGTTTTCAGTCTCCTTCGCCCGTTTTATATTTCGTTCGACCGTTTGATGCCTCCTTCGCCCGTTTTACTACGTTCGCCCAACAAAAACCCAGGTTCGACCCTGGATTCCCTCCTTCGCACCTTCGAGACGGTTAGGGTTTGTGAAATGATGAAAAATGACAAAGGTTGGTATTTATACTAATCCTCCTTCGCCCCATTTCAATGGTCGAAGGTGGCCTCCTTCGACCCTTACACAGGGTCGAATGAGCCCTGTCCTGGTCGAAGGGAATTCTTTCAATTCCACTTCCCAGGTTCGCCCATTTACAAAGGGTCGAACCAGGCAATTGTTCTCCTTCGACCACTCGAAGTGGTCGAACCAGAACTCCTTTTAACTAGTTTTCCAGTTTGTCGTGTTTAACGCATTCTAACACATCTTAACACATAAGCATGCATCCTTAATCTATGTTTGACATATTTAAGCATAGATAATCATTTACACATCATTTAAACACATCTATGTATATAATCCACCACACGACCCATAATCTACACATATACTTAATTAGTTCATGTAATGTCACCAACAACGGAACCCGGTACTAGTGTATTACCAAAACGACTCCCAATGATCCTCCAGATCAATGTACCCTGGACAATCCTAACTTGACCCGACTCAACTAACCCAGTTAAGTTCGTTTATAAACGTTTCTCGCTAAGGTAGACTTAGATGTTACTAATATGTTTAAGCCAAACATGCCGGGTGTCACATCATCCCCATGTTGAACGAATTTTCGTCCCGAAAATTGCGCAAAGCCCCAAAAAGAAAGGAACGAAAAGAACAGAACGAAAAGAAAATTACCGGATGTCACATCATCCCCACGTTGAAAGGAATCTTGACCCGAGATTCATTCCGCTTCAGCAGTAACATGCCTCGATTCAAACGCGCGTTTTGGAAAAAGATGAGGATACTTAGCTTTCATCTGATCCTCCCGTTCCCATGTGAACTCCGGTCCACGGTTTGAGTTCCAACGGACTTTAACGATGCGGATTTTACTCCGACGAAGACTACGAATCTTGTAGTCGAGAATCTCGACAGGTTCCTCCACAATGCGAAGACGATCATCAACCTTGATCTCCTCCAGTGGTACAATGAGAGATTCATCAGCCAAACACTTCTTAAGTTAGACACATGGAAGACGTTGTGCACACTACCGAGCTCCGCCGGTAAATCAAGTCTGTATGCCACCGGTCCAATCCGATCCAGGATTGTGAATGGTCCGACATATCGAGGGTTAAGCTTGCCACGCTTTCCGAAGCGTATGACGCCCTTCCATGGTGAAACTTTCAGAAGTACCCTGTCCCCAACCTGGAACTCCAAAGGTTTTCAACGGCGATCGGCATAGCTCTTCTGACGATCCCGTGCAGCAGCCAAACGGTGACGAATCTGTACGATTTTCTCCGAAGTTTCGTACACGAGTTCCGGACCAGTGAGCTGGCTCTCGCCCACCTCGGCCCAACAAAGTGGTGATCGACATTTCCGTCCGTAAAGAGCCTCGAATGGAGCTGCCTTGATACTAGAGTGATAGCTGTTGTTGTAGGAGAACTCCACTAATGGCAGGTGGATCTCCCAACTTTTGCCAAAATCGATAACACATGCCCGAAGCATGTCTTCCAAGGTTTGAATCGTCCGCTCACTCTGTCCATCAGTTTGCGGATGATAAGCCGTACTCATATCCAACTGAGTACCCAAAGCCTTGTGCAGAGCCTTCCAGAAACGCGAAGCGAAACGAGAATCACGATCAGAGATAATAGAAACAGGCACCCCGAGCCGAGCAACCACCTCCTTAAGGTAAAGTCGAGCCAACCGCTCGAGTCCATCGGTTTCCTTAATAGGTATGAAACGTGCCGATTTTGTCAGCCGGTCAACAATCACCCAGATCATATCATAACCACTAGGTGACCTTGGCAGTTTGGTGACAAAATCCATCGTGATTCGCTCCCACTTCCATTCCGGAACCTCTGGTTGTTGTAGGAGACCAGACGGCTTCTGATACTCCACCTTGACTTTAGCACAAGTCAAACATTTGCTGACGTAAGAAGCTATATCAGCTTTCATGTTTGGCCACCAATAAAGTATCTTCAAATCCTGATACATCTTATCGGAGCCAGGGTGAATAGAATACTGGGATTTGTGAGCTTCATTCAAAACAAGCTCGCGCAATCCCCCGAACAATGGGACCCAAACACGCCCCGCAAAATGGTGTAAGCCATCGGTCCTGAGCTCAAGATGCTTGTCAGCACCGTGCATAGTTTCAGCCTTAAGGTTTTCCTCCTTCAAGGCCTCCAACTGTGCAGAACGGATTCGGTCAGGCAACGACGAATGAATGGTGAGCTGTAAGGCTCGAACACGACGAGGATTCGCAGACTCCTTCCTGCTCAAGGCGTCCGCCACAACGTTCGCCTTGCCAGGATGGTATTTGATGGCACAGTCATAATCGTTCAGGAGTTCTACCCAGCGACGCAGCCGCATGTTCAACACCTTCTGGTCGAAAATATGCTGAAGACTCTTGTGATCGGTATATACTTCACACTTGGTACCGTACAAGTAATGTCTCCAGATTTTCAACACAAAGAATACCGCACCCAGTTCCAAGTCATGAGTAGTGTAGTTCTTCTCATGAACTTTGAGTTGACGAGAAGCATAAGCAATAACCTTCCCGCGTTGCATCAACACACAACCGAGGCCACGAATAGAAGCGTCACAGTACACAACGAAGTCATCCGTACCCTCTGGCAAGGATAAGATAGGTGCAGAACAAAGTTTAAGCTTCAGCATCTGAAATGCTGATTCTTGTGGTTCATCCCAGTCGAACTTTCGGTCCTTCTGGGTAAGAGCAGTGAGGGGTTGAGCGATCTTCGAAAATCCCTCAATGAAGCGACGATAGTAACCCGCAAGACCTAGGAATTGCCGCACCTCAGATGGCGTCTTTGGTGCTTCCCAGTCTTTAATAGCTTCGATCTTAGCCGGATCAACATGAATTCCCAGTTCATTCACCACATGTCCTAGGAATTGAACTTCTCGTAACCAAAAATCACACTTCGAGAACTTAGCATACAACTGCTCCTGTCTCAAAAGTTCCAAGACCAACCGCAGATGTTCCTCATGATCCGCCTTGTTCTTGGAATAAATCAGGATATCGTCAATGAACACGATGACGAACTTATCAAGGTAAGGTTTGCAAACGCGGTTCATTAAGTCCATGAACACCGCCGGTGCGTTAGTGAGACCAAAAGGCATGACCAAGAACTCAAAATGGCCATAACGAGTGCGAAAAGCAGTCTTCTGAATGTCAGCTTCCCTGACGCGCAACTGGTGGTAACCGGACCGCAGGTCAATCTTCGAATAGTAGCTGGAGCCCTGAAGCTGGTCAAAGAGATCATCAATGCGAGGAAGAGGATAACGATTCTTGATGGTCACTTTGTTCAGCTCACGATAATCAATACACATGCGTAGACATCCATCCTTCTTCTTCACAAACAAAATAGGAGCTCCCCACGGGGAAGAATTCGGTCGGATGAAACCCTTTTCCAAGAGTTCCTGTAACTGGCTGGACAACTCTTGCATCTCGGGAGGTACAAGATGATACGGAGCTCGGGCAATAGGAGCTGCGCCCGGAGTAAGATCAATACCGAACTCAACCTGACGATGGGGAGGAAGACCAGGTAAATCATCAGGAAACACATCAGAAAAGTCACGAACCACCGGAATATCCTCGATCTTCTTCTCATCGTTAGTAGAAACATTAACAAGCGCCAGAATGGCCGAACAGCCCTTCCGAAGATATTTACGGGCTTTCATGCTAGAAATGATACTCAGTGGAGCACCGCTTTTCTCGCCACTAACCGAAAGAATCTCTCCATCAGGGAGAGGGATCCGAATAACCTTGTCAAAACAAAAGATCTCCACGCGATACAACGATAACCAATCCATGCCGACCACGACATCAAAACTACCCAGGGGCACCGGCATAAGGTCAATGGGGAAAAACAAACCCGACAGTTCCAAGCGACATTCCCTAAGGGTGTGTGTCGATTCGATTTTCTTACCATCAGCCAATTCTATTAAGTACATAGCCCCTAAAGGTGTGGGTACTATATCTAGCAATCGACTAACATCCAAAGATACGAAACTCTTATCGGCACCAGAATCAAATAAGACAGAAACATAGCGATCATTAAGAAGGAACGTACCGGTAACTGTGTCTGGATCCTGCCTAGCCTCCGCAGATCCAATGACGAAAGCACGTGCAGTCCTGCCTCCGCCGCCGTTGTTCCCGTTACCGTTCCCGCCCCTCCCATTATCGCCCTGCTTCAGTTTAGGACATTCACGCTTGAAGTGTCCCGCATCACCACAGTTATAACACCCCTGCCTCCCCTGAGTCCCCTGAGCAGCAGGAGCAGGAGTAGCCGCAGGAGTCTGAGTTGGGGTGAGTGCCACCTTGCAATCCTTAGCATGGTGCCCCAACTGATGGCACCGATGACAACGAGCCCGATCACAACCCCCAGATTGGTGAAAACCACACTTGTTGCACTTGGGATGCTTCCCAACATACCCACCCGTCTTCTGCCCAGAAGAAGACCCAGATGAATCAAACTTCCTTGTCGGCTGAGCTGGCACCACACTCTTCCCCACACTATCCCACTTCCTCTTGTTCCCATCAGCAACCTTCACAGCAGCACCCTTGGGTGGCAAAACGCCTTCTGCCACCTTCAGGTTAGTCATCCGATGAGCTGATCGGACAACTTCAGCAATAGTGGGAAGATTCCCAGCAGCCACCAACCCAGCAATCTACGGCACCAGTCTAGACACATAGTGCTCGATCCTCCGGTACTCGGGTGTGTGCAAATCAGGGCACAAGACCGCCAGCTCATTCCTCCTCACAGTGTATTCTTCGATCTCTGACCCAACCATCTTGTAGCTCCAGATCTCATGCTCTAACTTCTGTATCTCCTCTCTCGGACAGTTTTCACCTCTCAACAGCTGCACAAACTCCGCCCAAGGCATAGCAATAGCCTCCCTCAATCCCATGTTCTGAGTAGTAGCATTCCACCACGACAGTGCAGGCCCCTCAAATGTCGCGGTAGCATACTTCACCCGGTCCCCAGCAGGACAGTTACACATAATGAACACAGACTCAACCTTCTCCAGCCATCGGAGCAGTCCCACGGCTCCCTCAGTTCCAGCGAAGTTATGGGGCTGGCAGTCCCGAAACTTCTTATAAGAGCACTGAGGTGGGGGTGGATTGGCACCAACACCTGAAACACGGTACACGAGTAAAACACAAACGAAAGGACACGAAACCCAAAAATGAGGCAAGGTCGACAGAAATCAACTCACCACCGATGGCATTAATCCCAGCTTGGAAATTTGCCATAGCCATGTTCACATGCTGCTGTAGCAAGTTGTTCAGTTCAGCTTGGGTCATGTTGATGTTTCCACGACCACCGCCTCCAGCACGACCACCACCGCCAGCACGGCCACCGCCGCCACCACGACGTCCACCACCACAAGCACCAGACATGATCTAACAAATCAAGAAATCGAGGGATTCAGATTCACTTCTAGTGTCAACCACTAGAAATTTACAAGAGTTAACCTAGGGACGAATCCAGGACTATACATCCAAACTCGAAGTCCATGGGGATTTTCATGCATTCCAGTTTATTATTTCGTGTGCACCCGAAATGATAAACTGCTCTACATGGTCCTCCAGATGTACCCTAATCTAGACCCCAGTCACCGAATATCGTCGCCTAATAACGTGTGACGATAGGTGCAAGTGTAAGAAGGTATGTGTGTGCTAGTACCAACAAATCAACCCCTCCTTCTTCAATCCAGAAGAAGAAGACAAGAGTAGGTAAGAACCCAAATAAAAGCGGATGATGTAACGGAGAAGCATGATGATGATGTAAGGACACCCCGACAACGCTAGTACGTATCCCACTAATAGACTCAAAGTATGTGACCGTCTAGTGTGTGCGACTCGGCTATAGAGCAGACTCTACATGCAGTCCTAGTTCACTATAACCTGGCTCTGATACCAATCTGTCACACCCTCAAATGTCAACTTGCGGGGTTTTACCGCGAGGCGCATGACAAACCAGGATCCAAGTCAACAATCACAATAAACAACTCTATATGAAAAACGTAAAGAAACATAACCAACGATTTTATAAGCGGAAGCGTTTAGGTAGCATTTAATCAACTATGCTATCATCCCAAAAGTTATTCAAAACACTTTTTATTACAAAACGTGCAACTATGCCTAGACGCCAATGCAGACCCGTGCGCCTAGTTCCATTTGTTGCTACCTTAGCGACCTGAGAAAAACATGCCAAAAAGATGTCAACATATAATGCTGGTGAGTTCACAGGTTTGTTCAATATGTTACCAAAACGTTACCATGTCCATACTATATCAATGTTACCAAGTACGCTAGCTAGGCGTATGTTATATTACTACTACGATCGGAAACCATTACTAGACACATTTAGCAATGTTTAGCATGTTTAAGCAGCCCGAATTTTCAGCATGATACCAATGTTCCTGTTCGAGACAATATGCACCCGCCCGGCCCTCCAAGCCGACGAGTGGGGCAGGTCACGCCCAATAGATCTATCCACATTTCCCCCGTTGTGCATTCCCGCACATTCATGGTTTCCCCCGGGACTTCCAAAGATCGTATAGCAATACAAAGTTAAAACCATAGTATGACATATGTTACCAAAATAGTTTAGCGCATGTTTTCTCCCCCAAAGTTAAAGCAGTAAAAGTGGGGCCGTGAACTCACCTTAAATAGCGTTCTTCGGTTATAAGTAAAGATGTTAAGCCCTTGATAATCCCTCTACCGTAGATCTATCAAAATGTTCACATAAGTGTTCCGACTAATAACCATAAGGTTATCTAGTCCCCGATTGTCCAGATCGTAACCAAGTATGTTTTAAAACGTGTTTGAATGTTTAACCGACACACTAAACCGACCCGACATCCCGTTGGTGACCCATTACCCTAACTAATCAAGTACACATAGATTACACACAAGGTTCAAGCATAAAACACTTAGTTTGTATCAAAAATCTCATTTCTGCATCAGAACGGTCGAACCAGTCAGTTTTAAGTCTCCTTCGCCCGTTTTCAGTCTCCTTCGCCCGTTTTATATTTCGTTCGACCGTTTGATGCCTCCTTCGCCCGTTTTACTACGTTCGCCCAACAAAAACCCAGGTTCGACCCTGGATTCCCTCCTTCGCACCTTCGATCGGTCGAAGGAGGCCAGGTTCGCCCCTGTTGTGCAAATTTTCCTAAAAACGCTTCAAACACATTCAAAACGACTCGAAACATCATCAAACACAGCAGTCAAGCATGGATAAGTTATCCCTACAAAACCCCACCGATTTCCCCCGATAATACGTCCGTTTCAGCCCTTTCCCAAAATGGTAAAGATTATGGAAACATCACTTTCATGCATGAATAATTTACCCAATTTGGAAACTTTTGAAATCGATTCATATTCAACTTGAAATGCTCAGTTTGTCGAGTGTTCGATCTTTTCTTATCAATTCTATTAATCATAAATATCATGCATCAAGTCTAGATTCGTTAAAACCCCCAAATACCCATAATATCATCATATCCAATCCTAACCCTAAACAACAATAATCTAGCATTAATAACAATCCTATATCATGTTTCTATCATAGATACAACAGCAATTCATTGAACAACACATAACACCACATAATACACAATTTACATATGTTATTCACCATGAAAACCTATGTTAAATGATAATGTTTTGATTTAGAGAGATGTTTAAAAGGTTTTTAATCATAAAAACATCCTTAGAACAGATCTGGACAATTAGGGTTAGATGAAAATGAATTAAAATGCTTTTAAAAAGGTTTAGGATTAAGAACACACCTTGGATTCTTGTTTAGATGTTGTAGATAGGTTAGATTATGAAAAATAAGAGCAAAAACTCCTTCCTTAGTGATTAAGATCGTTTGAGAGCGTTTTGGGACGGTTAGGGTTTGTGAAATGATGAAAAATGACAAAGGTTGGTATTTATACTAATCCTCCTTCGCTCCATTTCAATGGTCGAAGGTGGCCTCCTTCGACCCTTACACAGGGTCGAATGAGCCCTGTCCTGGTCGAAGGGAATTCTTTCAATTCCACTTCCCAGGTTCGCCCATTTACAAAGGGTCGAACCAGGCAATTGTTCTCCTTCGACCACTCGAAGTGGTCGAACCAGAACTCCTTTTTAACTAGTTTTCCAGTTTGTCGTGTTTAACGCATTCTAACACATCTTAACACATAAGCATGCATCCTTAATCTATGTTTGACATATTTAAGCATAGATAATCATTTACACATCATTTAAACACATCTATGTATATAATCCACCACACGACCCATAATCTACACATATACTTAATTAGTTCATGTAATGTCACCAACAACGGAACCCGGTACTAGTGTATTACCAAAACGACTCCCAATGATCCTCCAGATCATTGTACCCTGGACAATCCTAACTTGACCCGACTCAACTAACCCAGTTAAGTTCGTTTATAAACGTTTCTCGCTAAGGTAGACTTAGATGTTACTAATATGTTTAAGTCAAACATGCCGGGTGTCACAACCGATTTTAAATATCAATTTTTTTATTTCAAGTTTATCAACGTTTACAATAGTTGATGAAGATTTCAACTCATTTCGAAACTTTTTTTTTTTCATTTTCCAAAAAACAGGATTTTGATCCAAACACACAAACGCTTATCACAATGGATCTCAATTCTTCAAGGTTTTGCATGACCCTTCGTCAACAGTTTTGGTATGTATGATTTTTTTTGTGTGTTCATATGCCTATTTAATTTTAAAAAATGGTTCTTTCATTTTTAATGTTGTTTTTTAAGTGCCTTTCCAGACTGTGCCGAAGGCCATGAATAAATTTCTGTTTTTTAAAAACATACATAACAGTGATGTTACAGTAGCGACATACGAAGGAAAGTAAAAGTTTTTACATTTATCGGTCAATAATATTAAAATGAAAGTCTGTAATATTATTAATATCTATGAAATTTATTTTGAATATATTATATAATTTAGGAAACTGTTAAATAGATTTAAATTATGTTTATTATTAAAAAAATAAATTTAAATTATATTTATTAAATGCATTTAAATGAGATTCAATTTAAAAGAATAGATTCATGTTTTCAAATTTTTATTTACCAAAATTATTGCATGATTTATTCTGTTATCATTAATTAAGTTTTTTATAATTTTTGAATAATTTTTGAATATTCTGTTATCATGATTTATTGCATGATTTATTAAGATTTTTATTTAAATTTTATTATTGACATTAAAATTATTCCTTTTTTAAATTTACGATATATAGTAAATGATGCTATTTATTCGCAGAAATGAATGTAATCATTTCAGTTAACCATCATTAAATTGTTAATAAATGCTAAGCAAAATAATCATTCAATTGGCAGTAAAATAGTAAATGGTAATGAAATTAATCATTCGATTGGCAATAAAATGTTAATTTGTAGATATTAATGTACTCATTCACATTAATTCTCATTCTATTGTCAATAAATGTATACTAGCGAAAACATTAATTCATTTAGTCAACAAATTAGTAAATGATTTAATTTTTTAACTTAAATTTTGTCAAAATTTTCATATGATAAAGTCAAAAAATTTGTTAATGTTTAATATAACTTAAATTTGGTCTCTAAAAACATACACAACAATGTCGTTACAGTGGCCACATACAAAGGACAATCTTTGTTGGTTTTATTAGAATTGATAGATGATGTATTTTGTTGTTTTACATATACATTAATATTCAATCCTACATTCCATATTCGGAGCATAATATTAGACCAATTTTAATTTCATTAATTATGAAAAAATTGTTATTTATTTACATTAATAAAGTTGACCGAATTTAATGTCATTTAATTTGAAATTTGAATCTTAATGATTGTTATCAATTTACATTAATAATATTTTGACCCAATTTAATATTATTTATTACTATCTTTTAATAATTGATCGAATTTATAGTAACATTAATACGAATTTAAGTTTACCATAATAAGCCTTATTTATTATATAGATGTTTGTTATATTATTTTTGTCACACCCTCAAAATCCACTTGCGGAGTTTTACCGCGAGGCGCATGACAAACCAGGATCCAAGTCAACGATCACAATAAACAAATCTAAATGAACATATGCAATTTCAAAAACATAGTTTAAAATCCCCAAATACAGCGGAAGCTTATTCTCCAAACATAATCCAAAAGTAAACCAAATTATTCAATGTTCGAAAACCATGCAACCCTAACTAGACGCCGTGCAGACGCGTGCGCCCTAGTTCCGTAGTGCTACCTTAGCGACCTGAGAAAACATGTAAGAGTTACGTCAGCACAAAAATGCTGGTGAGTTCACAGGTTTGTAGTTAAAGTACCAAGTTCAACCTGTGCATACTATATAAATTTGTAAACCAAAGTACGCTAGCTAGGCGTATGTTTTGTTACTACAACGATTGGAAAACCATTACTAACTCGCAACCCAGATGTTGTGCCCGAATAGTAAACCTGTTCCTGTTTGAGACAATATGCACTCGCCCGGCCCTCCAAGCCGACGAGCGGGGTTGGTTACTCCCAATAGATCTATTCACATTTCCCCGTTGTGCTAACCTGCACATTCATGGTTTTCCCCGGGACTTCCAAAGATCGTATAGTAAACCATAGAAACCCATAGTATGACAGTTGTTAACAAAACATAAGTTTAACACATGTTTTCTCCCCCGAAAAGTGAAACCAGTTAGAAATGGGGTCGTGAACTCACCTTAGGTTGCGTTACTTCGTAATACGAATAAAATCAGCAAGCTGTGTTAGCCCCGTAAGACGACGACCTAACATATGACAGTTACAAGTAATTAGACTAATAACCCGTAGGTTAGTTAGTCCCTAGATGTCCAGACCATAACCAAGTTCGTTTGAAAACACTGTGACTGTTAAATTAACCCAATGTACAAGACTCGACATCCCATTAGTGACCCGAAACTCCCCGCGTTATACTTGCACTCTCAAACATACAATCATGCAATCACACTTAACATACGTTAAAATCCAACAAGTTGTAGCACGTAGTTCAAGTATCTCATAGATAAGTCTGATTACATGTTACCAAGTTATTAGGTATGTTACGGGGTTCCTAGCATGTTCCTAGGTGTCCAATCGGGTCCCGAAATGCTAAATTACACTTACAGCAGCAGTACCGGCGATTAGGAAAAGTCAACTAGTGATTATGTGGGTCAACAGGAATTTAGGAAGGCTAATCGCCTATACTATAGGCGATTAGGGTCATGCGGTATGCAAATCATGAGTTTATAGGCGATTAGGTCGTAAGGCATGCAATTCAGGGCTTAACTAGCAATTAGGATCGTAATCGCATGAAGTAAAGGCATTTAGACCCCTATTCGCCTATACTATAGGCGATTAGGCTGCCATATCAGGCGAATAGCCTCCTAATCGCCTATAGCATAGGCGATTAGGATTGCTAATCGCCTTTAGCCCAGCTGTTCCAGTTTTTCGCGCGTTTAACACTCCAAATCAAATCCGGAACGTGTGTAAACATCAAATATCAATCAAACAACCATATCAAACATATTTCAATCAAAATCCTTCGTTTAACCTCGTTCTATCAGCCCTGCATGCAACCATGTATCCCAAAAACAATACACATAGCACGAAACATCACATTAACATGCATAACCGTAACCCTAATTAACAATTACTCAGATTTCATCAACATGCTATCATCATCAATCTGTAACTACCTTAATATCATGCTAACAATCCTTCTTGAATCACAAAAACCCTATCTTTTAATTATAAACACACATACAACATGCATAGTAGCTAGAATCCAATTAACAATGATTATTAACGAATTTCAGAAGACACATACGTTTATAAACAGGTCTGGACCATTAGGGATTCAATAAAAACATTATTAAAGGTTGCATGAATGAAAACCACACCTTAGGTTTATGATAGATTGATGTAATAGGCTTGAAATCTTGTATTTTGATCCAAAATCGTGTTCCAGAGGTTGTGTGTGTGTTGGGACGAGTTGTGGGACGACTAGGGTTGTTATAATGATGTTTAGGAGGTCAAGTATGGTATTTATAGTCATTTTTAGTCGTCAGGTACGTTGCAGGCGATTATGCAGCTCCTTTAGGCGATTAGGGTTTCTAATCGCCTTCCCTATAGGCGATTAGCCTGCTACTCGCCCCAAAACATGTCCCAGTCGCCTCCCTATAGGCGATTAGCCCTCCCTAATCGCCTATAGGGGTTGGTTCTGCGTATTTTGCGCGTTAAACCCCGTTTTAACATATGTTAACACACTTTCACATACCGACAAGTCACATAATGATTGTAAACACATAATACTTGCAAACAAACACATTCACACTCGTTCACCAATTCCCGGGACTCGAGACTTGTATGTTCCCTATGCTCTGACGATTCTACGAATCGTCACCCCTTGTACACTTGGTTAAGGACTGACATCTAATGAGCCTCTATACTAAACTAACAGTTCCCGAACCGTAACACGACTCAACTAACCCAGTTGAGTATAATATACGCGTGACTCGCTAAGGTAGACTTTAATCTAGACAACGTTGTTAACCGGAATTTGCCGGGTGTCACATCATCCCCACGTTAAAAGAATTTTCGTCCCGAAAATTGCACAAGTACCAAACGGAATAACAAAAGAAACAGACAAAAGATAGAAACCAAGAATGAGATTTACCCAAGTTGTCACATCATCCCCACGTTAAAAAGGAATCTCGCCCCGAGATTCATTCAGCTGCAGTGGTAACATATCTCGATTCGAACGCTTCCTTAGGAAAGAGATGAGGATACTTAGACTTCATCTGATCCTCCCGTTCCCAAGTGTACTCTGGTCCCCGGTTCGAGTTCCAGCGAACCTTAACAATGCGAATCTTGCTATGACGTAGGCTACGGATCTTGTAATCAAGAATCTCGACAGGTTCCTCCACAATCTGAAGACGATCATCAACCTTGATCTCTTCCAGTGGAACAATAAGAGACTCGTCAGCCAGACACTTCTTTAAGTTGGACACATGGAAGACGTTATGTACGTTGCCGAGCTCCGTCGGTAAATCAAGACGATATGCCACCGATCCAATTCGTTCCAGGATTGTAAATGGGCTGACATACCGAGGGTTGAGTTTGCCACGCTTCCCAATGCGTATGACGCCCTTCCACGGTGAAACTTTCAGAAGTACCTTGTCATCAACTTGGAATTCCAATGCCTTGCGACGCTGATCGGCATAACTCTTTTGCCGATCCCGTGCCGCTGCCAACCGGTTACGAATCTGTACGATCTTTTCCGAAGTTTTGTACACTAACTCAGGCCCAGTGAGTTGACTCTCACCCACCTCAGCCCAACAAAGAGGAGACCGGCATTTCCGCCCGTACAGTGCCTCGAACGGAGCTGCCTTGATGCTCGTGTGGTAACTGTTGTTGTAAGAGAATTCTACTAACGGTAGGTGAGCTTCCCAACCTTTGCCAAAATCGATCGCACATGCTCGCAGCATGTCTTCTAAGGTTTGAATCGTGCGTTCACTCTGACCGTCAGTCTGTGGGTGATAAACTGTACTCATGTCCAGCTGAGTACCCAAAGCCTTGTGCAAAGACTTCCAGAAGTGAGAAGTAAAGTGGGAGTCACGATCCGAAATAATAGAAACCGGCACCCCGTGCTTAGAAACAACTTCCTTCAGGTAAAGACGAGCCAAACGATCCATGGTGTCGGTCTCCTTAATAGCGAGAAAATGGGCTGATTTCGTCAACCGATCAACAATCACCCATATCTTATCATTCCCGCTCGGTGACTTAGGTAGTTGCGGACAAAATCCATTGTAATCCGTTCCCATTTCCACTCCGGAATTTCAGGTTGTTGCAAGAGACCCGACGGTTTCTGGTATTCCACCTTGACCTTAGCACAGGTCAAGCATTTGCTCACGTATGAGGCTATATCCGACCTCATGTTTGGCCACCAGTAAAGCACCTTCAGATCTTGGTACATCTTATCCGAACCAGGATGAATAGAATACCGGGATTTGTGAGCCTCATCTAAGACAAGCTCCCGAAGTCCACCGAATAAAGGAACCCATATGCGTTCTGCGAAGTAGTGCAGGCCATCAGGCCTTCGCTCGAGGTGCTTGTCGGCACCGTGCATAGTCTCAGCTTTAAGGTTTTCTTCCTTCAAAGCTTCTAACTGAGCAGAACGGAGTTGGTCAGGTAGAGAGGAATGAATGGTGAGCTGTAACGCCCGAACGCGACGAGGATTAATTGATTCCTTCCTGCTCAAGGCGTCTGCTACTACATTCGCCTTGCCAGGATGGTACTTAATAGCGCAATCATAGTCGTTCAGGAGTTCAACCCAACGACGCTGTCGTATATTCAAATGTTGTTGATCGAAAATATGTTGAAGACTCTTGTGATCGGTGTAGATGGTGCATTTGGTACCATACAAGTAATGTCTCCAGATTTTCAACGCGAAAACCACTGCACCCAACTCCAAGTCATGGGTGGTGTAGTTCCTCTCGTGCACCTTGAGTTGACGAGAAGCATACGCAATCACTTTCTCGCGTTGCATCAACACGCAACCGAGACCATGAATAGAAGCATCACAGTAAACAACGAAGTCATCAGGGCCTTCAGGCAAGGACAAAATAGGAGCAGAACAAAGTTTAGACTTCAGTTCTTGAAATGCTGACTCTTGTGGTTCACCCCAGGCGAATTTTCTATCCTTCTGAGTAAGGGTGGTGAGGGGTTGAGCGATCTTCGAGAACCCCATAATAAAACGACGATAATAGCCCGCAAGGCCTAGGAATTGTCGCACCTCAGTTGGCGTCTTTGGTGCTTCCCAGTCCTTGATCGCTTCAATCTTAGCTAGGTCGACATGAATTCCTAGTTCATTAACCACATGTCCTAGGAACTGAACTTCGCGTAACCAAAAGTCACACTTTGAGAACTTAGCGTAAAGTTGTTCCCGTCGCAAAAGTTCCAAAACCAAACGCAGGTGTTCCTCGTGTTCGGTCTTGTTCTTGGAGTAAATCAGGATGTCATCAATAAACACGATGACGAACTTGTCAAGGTACGGTTTGCAAACGCGGTTCATCAAATCCATGAAAACCGCTGGTGCGTTTGTGAGACCGAAAGGCATGACCAAGAACTCAAAATGGCCATAACGTGTACGGAAGGCAGTCTTTGCAACGTCAGCTTCCCTTACGCGCAACTGGTGATAACCGGACCTCAAATCAATCTTAGAGTAGTAGCTAGAACCCTGGAGTTGGTCGAATAGATCATCAATACGTGGAAGAGGATAACGGTTCTTGATGGTCACTTTGTTCAATTCTCTGTAATCCACACACAATCGAAAACTTGCATCCTTCTTCTTAACGAATAGAATCGGGGCTCCCCAATGGGAAGAACTTGGTCTGATGAAACCCTTGTCCAAGAGTTCCTGTAACTGACTGGACAATTCCTGCATCTCGGGAGGTGCAAGACGGTAGGGGGCCCGAGCAATAGGAGCAGCCCCCGGTACAAGATCAATACTGAACTCAACCTGACGATGGGGGGGAAGACCAGATAAGTCATCGGGAAATACATCAGGAAATTCGCGTACAACAGGAATATCGTCGATCTTCTTCTCATCGGTAGAGGAAACAGATAAAAGTGCCAAAACGGCCGAATAACCCTTTCGAAGATACTTAAGGGCTTTCATGCTGGAGATGAGATTTAGCGGAGCACCGCCCTTGATACCGTACACAGAAAGGAATTCTCCATCAGGGAGGGGAATCCGAATAATCTTGTCGTAACAAACGATCTCAGCGCGATTCAAAGACAACCAATCCATGCCTACAACAACGTCAAAACTACCCAAAGGTACCGGCATAAGGTCGATGGGGAACGACAAACCCGACAACTCTAGTTGACACTCCCGAAGGATACAAGTAGCTTCAATCTTTTTACCGTCAGCCAACTCAATTACATACTTAGCCTCTAATGGTACGGGTACTACATCTAGCAGTCGACTAACTTCCATAGATATAAAACTTTTATCGGCACCGGAATCAAATAAAACACTAACAGAGCGATTATTGAGAAGGAACGTACCGGTAACTGTGTCAGGATCCTGTCTAGCCTCTGCGGCTCCAATGACGAAGGCACGTGCATTCCTGCCACCGCCCCTGTTGTTCCCGTTACCGTTTCTGTCCCTCACATCCCCGCCCTGCTTCAGTTTCGGGCACTCCTTCTTGTAATGCCCAGTCTCCCCACAGTTGTAACAACCCTGTTTCCCCGTAGTTCCTTGAGTAGTAGGAGCCGGGGTAGTACTTGGGGCCTGGGTTGATGGAAGTGTCGCCCGAAAATCTTTAGCAAAATGCCCAAGTCGCTGGCAGCGATGGCAACGATTACGGTCGCAGTCCCCCTGATGATGACGCCCACATTTGTTGCACTTAGGTAATTTTCCCGCATAACCACCCGGTTTGGTACCAGAAGAGGAAGAACCCCCGCTATCGAACCTCTTACCCTGTTGTGATGATGCTGGCACAGATCCTTTCCCCTCATTATCCCATTTACGCTTGTTATTCTTCAGGGCCTTGACAGTCGAACCCTTAGCAGGCAAGATACCCTCATTCACCTTCAAGTTTGTCATCCTGTGAGCCGATCGAACCACCTCTGAGTATGTAGGAAGATTCCCCGCAGCCACTAACCCTGCGATCTCTGGTACTAGCCCCGAGATATAGTGTTCAATCCTTCTGTACTCTGGCACATGCTGATCAGGACACAGCACTGCCAACTCATTGCGCCTTACCGTATACTTTTCAATCTCTGTCCCGGTCATCTTGAGGTTCCACACCTCATCCTCTAGCTTCTAAATTTCTTCCCTTGGACAGTACTCTCGCTTCAGTAGTTGAACAAAATTTTCCCAAGGCATAGCATAAGCCTCCCCTATACCCATATTCTGGGTGATATTGTTCCACCAGGTCAAAGCAACATCCTGGAATAACGCAGCAGCATACTTGACTCGATCGTTTGGGAGACAGTTGCACATCAGAAACACTGACTCCACCTTTTCCAGCCACCTGAGCAAGCTCACCGCACCCTCAGTGCCAGAGAATTCCTAGGGCTTACAGTCCCGAAACATCTTGTAGGTACACATAGGTGGGGGTGGATTAACAGGACCACCTGAAATGAAACTCATGAGAAACCACGAAGGATGTAACAAAGTTCACCAATGAGGCAAAAGTGGATAAGTCAACTTACCACCACCATTGTGCCCTAACTGAAAGGCAGCTTGCAGCAAGTTGTTCATATCTTCTTGTGTTAGGTTTACACCTCCACGACCACGACCACCACCACGCCCACCCGCGCGGCCACCTCCACGTCCTCCTCGTACTCCAGACATGATTCTGAAAAAAAGGACGAGAAAATTTAGTTTCGCAGCTAATGGTAACCACTAGCGTTCACAAGATCAAAGCTAGATCCAACCCAAGACTATCCATTCAAACCCAGAGCTCACTAGGGCTTTCATGCATTTCGGTTTATGATTTTGTGTGCACCCAAAATGATAAACCGCTCTACATGGTCCTCCAAGTGTTCTTGTAGTTCAAAGTTCAAATCACCGGACATAGACTCTTAGCTATACACCGTACTGCTACGGTAGTTTATGGCAAGTGTTTCTATTGGAGTATGAAAGGGAGATGTCCGAGCCTTGGACAAATCTCAAGAGTACACGATTTACCCCAATATACCACACTGCCTAGAGAGCAAGTAACCCGACCTAAGATAGAACGGATGATGTAACATAGGAAGGTCAGATGATTTAGAGACACTCCGACAAGGCCATACGTAATCCACCATAATGTTTAGTACTATGTGATCGTCTAGTGTGTGCGACTCGGCTATAGACTAGACTCTACATGTAGTCCTAGTTCACTATAACCATTGGCTCTGATACCAATCTGTCACACCCTCAAAATCCACTTGCGGAGTTTTACCGCGAGGCGCATGACAAACCAGGATCCAAGTCAACGATCACAATAAACAAATCTAAATGAACATATGAAATTTCAAAAACATAGTTTACAATCCCCAAATACAGCGGAAGCTTATTCTCAAAACATATTCCAAAAGTAAACCAAATTATTTAATGTTTGAAAACCATGCAACCCTAACTAGACGCCGTGCAGACGCGTGCGCCCTAGTTCCGTAGTGCTACCTTAGCGACCTGAGAAAACATGTAAGAGTTACGTCAGCACAAAAATGCTGGTGAGTTCACAGGTTTGTAGTTAAAGTACCAAGTTCAACCTGTGCATACTATATAAATTTGTAAACCAAAGTACGCTAGCTAGGCGTATGTTTTGTTACTACAACGATTGGAAAACGATTACTAACTCGCAACCCAGATGTTGTGCCCGAATAGTAAACCTGTTCCTATTTGAGACAATATGCACTCGCCCGGCCCTCCAAGCCGACGAGCGGGGTTGGTTACTCCTAATAGATCTATTCACATTTCCCCGTTGTGCTAACCTGCACATTCATGGTTTTCCCCCGGGACTTCCAAAGATCGTATAGTAAACCATAGAAACACATAGTATGACAGTTGTTAACAAAACATAAGTTTAACACATGTTTTCTCCCCCGAAAAGTGAAACCAGTTAGAAATGGGGCCGTGAACTCACCTTAGGTTGCGTTACTTCGTAATACGAATAAAATCAGCAAGCTGTGTTAGCCCCGTAAGACGACGACCTAACATATGACAGTTACAAGTAATTAGACTAATAACCCGTAGGTTAGTTAGTCCCTAGATGTCCAGACCATAACCAAGTTCGTTTGAAAACACTGTGATTGTTAAATTAACCCAATGTACAAGACTCGACATCCCATTGGTGACCCGAAACTCCCCGCGTTATACTTGCACTCTCAAACATACAATCATGCAATCACACTTAACATACGTTAAAATCCAACAAGTTGTAGCACGTAGTTCAAGTATCTCATATATAAGTCCGAGTACATGTTACCAAGTTATTAGGTATGTTACGGGGTTCCTAGCATGTTCCTAGGTGTCCAATCGGGTCCCGAAATGCTAAATTACACTTACAGCAGCAGTACCGGCGATTAGGAAAAGTCAACTAGTGATTATGTGGGTCAACAGGCATTTAGGAAGGCTAATTGCCTATACTATAGGCGATTAGGGTCATGCGGTATGCAAATCATGAGTTTATAGGCGATTAGGTCGTAAGGCATGCAATTCAGGGTTTAACTAGCAATTAGGATCGTAATCGCATGAAGTAAAGGCATTTAGACCCCTATTCGCCTATACTATAGGCGATTAGGCTCCCATATCAGGCGAATAGCCTCCTAATCGCCTATAGCATAGGCGATTAGGATTGCTAATCGCCTTTAGCCCAGCTGTTCCAGTTTTTCGCGCGTTTAACACTCCAAATCAAATCCAGAACGTGTGTAAACATCAAATATCAATCAAACAACCATATCAAACATATTTCAATCAAAATCCTTCGTTTAACCTCGTTCTATCAGCCCTGCATGCAACCATGTATCCCAAAAACAATACACATAGCACGAAACATCACATTAACATGCATAACCGTAACCCTAATTAACAATTACTTAGATTTCATCAACATGCTATCATCATCAATCTGTAACTACCTTAATATCATGCTAACAATCCTTCTTGAATCACAAAAACCCTATCTTTTAATTATAAACACACATACAACATGCATAGTAGCTAGAATCCAATTAACAATGATTATTAACGAATTTCAGAAGACACATACGTTTATAAACAGGTCTGGACCATTAGGGATTCAATAAAAACATTATTAAAGGTTGCATGAATGAAAACCACACCTTAGGTTTATGATAGATTGATGTAATAGGCTTGAAATCTTGTATTTTGATCCAAAATCGTGTTCCAGAGGTTGTGTGTGTGTTGGGACGAGTTGTGGGACGACTAGGGTTGTTATAATGAAGTTTAGGAGGTCAAGTATGGTATTTATAGTCGTTTTTAGTCGTCAGGTACGTTGCAGGCGATTATGCAGCTCCTATAGGCGATTAGGGTTGCTAATCGCCTTCCCTATAGGCGATTAGCCTGCTACTCGCCCCAAAACATGTCCCAGTCGCCTCCCTATAGGCGATTAGCCCTCCCTAATCGCCTATAGGGGTTGGTTCTGCGTATTTTGCGCGTTAAACCCCGTTTTAACATATGTTAACACACTTTCACATACCGACAAGTCACATAATGATTGTAAACACATAATACTTGCAAACAAACACATTCACACTCGTTCACCAATTCCCGGGACTCGAGACTTGTATGTTCCCTATGCTCTGACGATTCTACGAATCGTCACCCCTTGTACACTTGGTTAAGGACTGACATCTAATGAGCCTCTATACTAAACTAACAGTTCCCGAACCGTAACACGACTCAACTAACCCAGTTAAGTATAATATACGCGTGACTCGCTAAGGTAGACTTTAATCTAGACAGCGTTGTTAACCGGAATTTGCCGGGTGTCACAATTTTTGTAAAGTTTGTATAAAAAAATAAATGAATATTTTCGATAATCATTTAAACATACTTACAAAAATATATTTCAGGATAAATGTAAGCATAACGTTGACAAACCTAGCGACAATTACCTATGTTTTTAAATTTGATTGAAATAAAGGTGGCAATTACCTAATAAATACACCATATGTAAATTAATAGTAAATTAAATTTAAGTTTAGTCAACAATATATATCGTATTTAAATTAATAATAATAACATTGTTAATTTCAATTAAAGATATTTAATAACCTTAAACACAATTTTGTTATACATTGTTTACATATATACAAAAACAAATAACAAATTAAAACCATAATTATTATTAATATGAAATTGATTAAATTAATTAAATTAATACGAGATTTTTTAATCTCTAATTCGTTTAATTGATTAAATTATACGAATGATAATATTGATTAAATTATAATTGATTAAATTGATTTCATATAATTGATCAAATTTATAGTTTACCATAATAAAACGTATTAATCCCTTTGAATAAATGATTGATTATGAATCAATTTGACCCGAACTTTAGGATTACCATAATTGACTGAATATAATGTTATTTATTACGATTTTTTAATCTCATTAATTTATATTACTATTAATACGAAATTGATTAAATTGATTAAATTATACGAATTGATTAAATTAATACGAGTTTTTCTAATCTCTGCTTTCGTATAATTAATTAAATTATACGAATGATAATATTGATTAAATTATAATTGATTAAATTGATTTCGTATAATTGATCAAATTTATGGTTTACCATAATAAAATGTATTAATTTTTTTGTATGAATTATTGATGTATTATCAATCATTCCCGAATTTTAGGATTACCATAATTGACGAAATTTAATGTTATTTATTACGATTTTTTAATCTCATTAATTTATATTACTATTAATACGAATATGATTAAATTTTACGAATTGATTAAATTAATACGAGATTTTTTATTCTCTAATCAATTATACGAATGATAATATTGATTAAATTATAATTGATTAAATTGATTTCGTGTAATTGATCAAATTTATGGTTACCATAATAGCTCTCATTTATTTTTATTTTTTTCTTATTTAATTCTTATTACTATGTAGATAATTCCTAATACGATTGCTGAATTAGCAAACTTAAATTAATCAATGAAGATCAAGATTAAATTTACAGATGGGTACGTGTTGTCTGTGTCGGTGCGTGTTGAAATTTCTGCTCAAGTCGCTATGTTTGTTATTAAATTATTAAACATTATGTTTGCAGTATTCTTATTTTATAATTAGGTAGACATTCTAAATTTACTATACACAATGCTTTTGTAAAGGTTTACTGTGATTGGATGGCCTGATTTGCTTCAATCAGAAGATATTTCCATTGGCGAATATTGTGTCTTTAAAGGTATTCAATACAACACAGGCTATTTGTTATTAAGATTGCACCACAAAAAGTCATTGATTTTAAAATTTAAATTATGATCTTTTATGTTTTTAGTGTAATTTATTTGAATTATTGATTACGATTTTGTGGTTATTTATTAAGATTTATAATCTTAATAAGATTATGATTAGTCTTGCAATTAATAAGATTTATAATCTTACTATGTTTACGAAATATGATTAGTATTAATTGCAATTAATAAGATTTATTAAGTTTAAATGTTATTTATTAAGATGTTTAGTATTATTTATTGACATTAATAATAATTGACCGAATTTAATGTTATTTATTAAATATTTTAATCTCATTTATTTATATTACGTTTTGTGAATATATGTTTAGTACAATTGACCGAATTTAACTTTTTATATTATGACTTTCCTTTAATCAATTCTCAATAAATGATAATAATCAAAATCATTTCCTTTATATTATGACTTTTCTTTAATTATTCTTAATATATTTTTATTATGTTATATTTATTGTTATTTATGGACATTAATAATAATTGACCGAATTTAATTTTATTTATTACGATTTTTAACCTCATTTATTTATATTACTATTTATACGAAATTATGCTTTATCTATTTTTACGAAATTACGTTTAATATTATTTATTGACATTAATAATAATTGACCGAATTTAATGTTATTTATTAAAGATTTTAATCTCATTTATTTATATTACCTTTTTTCGACTTTATGTTTAATATTAATGACTGAATTTAATTTTTTATATTATAACTTTATTTTAATCAATTCTCATTAAATGATAATCATCAAAATCATTTCCTTTATATTATGACTTTCATTTAATTATTCTTAATATATTTTTATTATGTTAGAATTAATTTTATTTATGGACATTAATAATAATTTACCGAATTTAATGTTTTTTATTATGATTTTTTAACCTCATTTATTTATATTATTATTAATACAAAAGTATGTTTAATCTATTTTTACAAAATTATGTTTGATACTATTTATTGACATTAATAATAATTGACCGAATTTAATGTTATTTATTAAAAATTTTAAGCTCTTTTATTTATATTACTGTTTTTTTTGTTTTTATGTTTAATATATTTACCGAATTTGATTCTTTATATTATGACTTTCCTTTAATCAATTCTCATTAAACGATAATCATTAAAATCATTTCAATAATAATTGACCCCTATTAATGTTATTTATTTCAATTTTTTAATCTCATTTATTTATATTACTATTTTACGAAATTATTTTAAATCTATTTATTTCTTGTCTACCGAATTAAATTACGAATATATTACTAATACTAAAACTAATATTACGATTTTTTATTTTATTTTTAATCTCATTTATTTCTTATCTACTGAATTAAAATTTTCTTTTACGATTTTTATGAATATATTACTAAAATATATACTATTTTCAAAATAATTTTCAATTATATTAATAAATAAGTAAATAATTTTAATTGGTAAGTTAACTTTTGTCATTCATTTATTACTATTAATAGTAATAATTATTACAATTATTAACATAAAGAATAAACGTAACATCAATATAAAAAATGCTCATTTGTCATGAAACCCTCGACCATTAACAACGTTCAAATTATTTAAAAAATTATAAAAAAAACTCAATTAATGATAACAGAAAGATTCAAGTGATAATTTTGGTAAACAAAATGCATTTAATAAATACAATTTAAATCTATTCTTTTAATAATAAATATAATTTAAATCTATTTAACAATTTCCTAAAATATATAATATATTTATAATAATTTTAAATGATATTACTAATAACGGCTTTCATTTTAATATTGTTGATCGATAAACATAAAAACTTTTTACGTTTTTGTTACTTTGATGGATATCAATTCTTTGACTTTATTTATTTTTCATGTCTTAAAATACACTTATTAGTAATTAGTAAAAAAATTAGTAATGAAATATCATTTTACGTTATCAGTAACAACATTAACTAAAAGGCTATTCAAAACATTAAAAAACCTCATTTGTCATGAAATTCTCCATGATTGACTACATTACCTAAATATCGTTTCAGTGATACTAAGAATAAGAATATTACGTCTTTCATTTAAATATCTTTGACAGATTGACGTTATCATATTATGTTTACAAAGATATTTCCTTTAATCAATTGTCATGAAACGCTAACCATTATCATGATTGCAATAATTGTGCTAATTTTAAGCGTCGTTGACCAAATCACGTAAATTATCAATCCTTCCATTTTTATAATTCAACTATATAAATAAATCCGACTGATTCGATCAGAATTGTTCGAGTTCCTCATGTGGGTTTAGTGTTCATTTTTCATCGTGGTTTTAGCTTGATTTTTAGGTCATTGGTTATGAGTCAAACCGTCAAAACAGTTTAGGGTCTTCTGGATATATTTACCTTAAATTCTTGATGATAATACAGTTAAAATGCCAAATGTCTTTCTTTTCCTCACCAGAGTTTTTTTTTGGACGAATTTTACTGTTTTGTTAGTCTACTGGTTCAGGAATCCTATATGTGGACATAAATTCTTTTCAAAGTTCCAAATCGTCTTGCCATATCAAACCGTTTTATAGAAGCTAAAATAATTTCAGAGAGTAACATTGGAATGCAAACTTTTATCCAAAGAATTAGGCTGTCCCCATTTGATAAGAAGATTCCTTTTAGATTTAACAGAAGACAATTATCTCTTACTTTATGTTTCGCAATGACAATAAATAAAAGTCAAGGACAAACCCTATTTAGGATAGGTATGTATTTGAAAGATCCTATTTTTACACATGGGCAGTTGTATGTCGCTGCCAAGTGACAAGAGTAGAGATGGCCTGAACATACTAATATTGGATAAAGATGACAACGTTAATAATAAATAACAAAGGTTGTCTATAAAAAAATATTTTGAAGTTTTTGAATAAGTATGCGATCATATTTTGCATAAATTGTTTTTTTTTTATAATTTTTTGGTTGTGTGATTTGTTAAACTACATTTATTTACTTTGAGTTTAATCTTCATTTGCATGCCGTTACAATAAATATATGTTTATTCATTTCATTATTTTTTTTAAATCACGTCTATTCAAACATTTGTTTATTCATATATCTGTTATTGGGTAACATTAAACTTTTTTATGATAATTTACAATCAACAAAAATTCATACGAATTGTATTATGTAACTTTCAATAAATAAAATTTGCATACTGCGATCTTTATAGAATTTTTTTTTCATTTGCCATGAACATGTACCGCGTGTACACGCGGGGCTCAAACCTAGTGGTCTCTAATCCATATCTTTACTTTCTGTTTCTTAATAACTACTACAGCAACTTTGATCATAACCATCATAATCCCTTCACTAATATAACCCTCAACCCTCTCCAACTCGTGACCCTTTTATAACCCATCAACCGACGAGCAATCATCACAATAAGACCATCCTAAACCATTATCGTTAACCCCACCTTCACCTATCAACTTCAACTCTAACTGTGACCTTAACCGAGACCTTAATCAAAACCCTAACCTGAATAATCGTCACCAACATCATACGGTACCATAGCAACCACCGAGACCACCAACATAATCAGTACCCAGGTTTGGACTCTTGTTCTTGACCTGAACCCGCCACGTGCGGACCACCGTACACCACCACAGCACCCACCAGGACCACCAATCACTACCTTCGAGCCACCATCACCATCTCTTCCTCTCTCTCTTCTCACGATTCTCTCTCTTTTGTATCTCCTTTGAGTTTCTCTCTTCACAGATCTGGTCCCCCCTCCTTCTATCACCCTCGTGCCTTTCTCTCTCTACTATTACAGTTGTGGTTGTTGGTGAGGGTACAACTGCCGGACCTAAGTCGCGTCTCCGTCGGTGTCGGTAGCTGGAGCCACCGATTCCTCCTCTCCTCTTCCCCAAGTGCTCTGATCTCTCTCTCTCTCTTTATTATGTGTGTGTGTTTGTGGTTTGATAGTAACCAGACAAAGGTGGGTAGGTCTTGGGTTTTATAATGGTAAGGTTAAATGGTGTATCAAAAACAATTTTTGGGTAAATGGTTTCTAATATGGGTTGTCACAACAAGGGGAGGACAAGTGTCCTCCCTTGTGACTCACCAACAAGATTATCGGGTGGGTTCATTACGGTTATCAGCTCGGTTACGTAACGTATACTTTCTATTAATAATTTATGTATAATGGTTCGGTTTTTAATTTTGCGCATAAACGTACTATCCATTATTTGGTCTTAGTTACTTTAATATAAAATAATAATAAGGTGTTAAAAAATATTCTGGGCCCTATGACCGGGTTGTTACAAAAAAAGATATATGAAGAGAGTTCCTTATGCAAGAGTTGTTGGAAGTATGATGAATTGGATGGTCTGCACTAGACCTGATCTTGGTTATACAATGAGTATGGTCTGCACTAGACCTGATCTTGGTTATCCAGGGAAGAAACATTGGGAGGTTGTTAAGTGGATGCTCAGGTATTTAAATGGGTCATGATAGGTTGGTTTGGTGTTTAAAGACAAAACTGGTGACAAGGGTAAAATGGTATAACATTTGCAATTTTCCTAAACTTTATTGATCTACATTTTTAGTCCCCATACTTTGATCGTTTCAAATTTATAATAAAATGCTTGAAGTTGCATTGATCTTTACATCTTTGTTCGGATTGTTTTTCGTTATTAATCGTAAACATGTACTGAATCATAACTTAAAGATGTCGTGTTATGACATTTAAGAGAATTATATCATTTTACATTTTATTGTGAATATTTCTATACATTTGTTTTAAAAACTCAAACGTATAATAAACTTGTCCAAAGATTTTAGGAAAACGTCAAAGTTTTGAGAGGGAAAGTGATAAAACATTTAAGTTAGACTTGGTTAGTTATATTAAGTTTTATACAAGAATATTTAACCAAACAATAATTCAACTAACCAAATTAAACTAGAGGGACCTACCAATTGAAGAAAGTGAAAATTTGAATCAATCCCAACCCCCCACGGCCCCACCCGGTTCTCTTCTGTTTCCGATTAGAATTCCACTCACCAGAGTTTGCTCCGACGAGCGTCAAAACATATCTTCAATGTTTTTTTATCATCCAAATTCAAGTCCCATACGTTTCTTGTTAGTTTAATGATGATTTCCAATCATAATACCAAGCTTTAAATATGGATTTAATGTGTTATTAATCGGGTTCAAAGACATAACGACGGGAATTTAAATAACGAGACAATGACTCGCTTTGCCTAAACAACTATATAAACCACTAAAACTTTGTTTTACTCGCGTCTGAATGTGGTCCTAATCGGCTATTACATTTTCGGATTTTTGCACTTGTTTTTGGTCCTTGAATCATCTTGTAAGTCCCAAAGTTTTATGCCATTTTGTTCTATATTGAGTCCCTATTGAAAGCCCTATGAATTCGTGGGTTATTGTTATCGAATTAAGGATCTTGAAATTTTAGGGTTAGGGTTTGGTCGTGAGGAAGAAGACAAAGTTAGAATAATTATTTAAATACTTGGTTTTTCTAAACTTATCAACAAATGCACATTCTTGTGGAGTGGTATAGTGTTTGTTTATGTTACTAGCAGGTCCGAGTTTGAGTCGTACTAAGGACCACATTTTTTTGTTTGTTTTTTATTTTCGTTTTTTGAATATTATGAAATTCATACAATATATTTGAAACTTTAAATATAAACAAAAATTATCATATTTTTAGTTTTTAGAAAATAAATTATTTTCATAATTTTATTAATTTAAATTTTTTAATCATATTTAATTAATAAAAAAAATCATTTTTAATCATTTTAATATCAAAATTGTTGGGTAATTATTTATAAAATGATAAATAAAAATAAAAATTATTTGTCTAGAAATAATTTATTTTTGTTAGTTTTCTAATTTTTTAATCATTTAAATATGATTTAAATTCATTAAATTTGTTTTAAATTTAAATAAATTGAGAAAATTTATGGAAAATTGTCTTTACTATTTTACATCAGAAAGTAACTATTTTTCACAAAAATATTATTTTTAGTTCATATCTTGTATTTTTAGTCTTATTTATGCTTAATTAGACATAATAAATCATTTAATTATATATAAATTATAAAATCTGTTTTATAAATATTTTTCTTATAAAACATAAATATTCTTGAGTTGGAAAATCATAACTGTTAATGTTGGATTCATTCGTTCAAATTATATTCGTTTTCTTAATAAACTTTAGTTATTATTATATATTTTAGTTAAGAGAATTAACTAAAATCTTTGAATAACTTACTTGGAGTATTTTATTTAAAATATTCAAATAGTAATAACTAGAGTCTTAGTCATACATTTGGACTTAAATCATGTTATGCTTTTTGAATATGAAATTATTATTTTCGAGTTATCGTAAAACTTCATTTTCCCTACATAAGTCTAGCAAACCCTAATGCCTTAGATTCTAGATACCTTAGACTTTTAAGTAATTTCCTTCATTGGCATTCTTATACGTATAGGTTGAGTTCTTCAGAATTCCCAATTTTATTTTGTGACGAGCTTTTGTTGGATTTATCGCTTTGCAAAACTGTGAGTATACTTATCCCCCTTTTGTAATCTTGCACTTTTGGGGTGAAACATGTACACCTATGAAACATACACTTGCACATATTCATAAACGTTTTACATACAATTCATATACATGTTGTGTTTGAATTCATGTGCTTTATGCTTAAACATAGACGTAGATTACTTGTGATAATCACATATTCATATACCTTTGGGAGCCTAGTGAAAAGTACCTAAGCATGTGGGAAGGAAAGTACCAATGCAAGAGGGAAGTCCTAGGTTCCGTCTAGTGATAAGTACCTATGCATTAGAGAAGGAAAGTACTTATGTGTGTGGGAAGTCCTAGGTTATTCCTACTCTTTCAACTATAATTTCAATAATATGTGTTAATCAGAAGTTGTCTTATAATTGATGGAAGTTGTAGCCCAGTGAGATGTAATGTATGAATCTCTTGTAACATGAAAATTTTCTAACGTTCCTTGAATCCTGAAATTCGAATTAAAAATAATTAATATGGGCATTTATGATGTTTGAAAACAAGGAATTCTCTTAGAACCTACAAATTTGATTTAGACATTTTCATGGAGACTTGGAAATTGGAACTTTAGTTTAATTCGATCTTTGATCATAACGCTTTCCACACTCATTTATTTTCTTAAACTCGAAATCATTTGACAAGATCAATTTGTACTTTATGTTCATAGATGAAATTGTTAAAATGCTATCATTTCATCATGATGTTACATAAGTGTTTATCTAGATTGCAAGTTGTTTGTTATCTTGGACGGATTCTGTATGCCTTAGTCTTCATGTCATAGCTAGAACTTACGTGAATCTTGATTACACATAAACACCTTTTATTTAACTTATTTTTTATTTTAATTTATTTTATAAATTGTATAAAAAGATAAAACAACCATTCATTTAACTGTAAACAAATAGGGGACATTAATAAAGCAGATGAAAACAACAAGATTTACAAACCATAAGGACGAAAATGACAGTTTACTCAAATGTGAGAAAAAAAACCTTATGGGTGAAAAATAGCAAAAATGGTCAAACCATAAGGATAAAAATGACAGTTTACTCTTTATACTAAAACCATATTAGTCCTACTCAAATACTTTTATCATTTATAATCTATACTAACTCACATCACTATCTTTAAATATTCTCTTTGATAATTAAATTATAGTAGACAATTATAAACATTAAAAAGTATTAATCAAGGTTAACTACTTCAGCAACAATATAAGAGACGGGTTTGATAGAGATAATTTATTCATTTTGTTCGACCATTGGATTCTCAAATGATCAGCAAAATGGTACAGGATAGCCTTAATATCTAAGTATTCCTTGTTCGATATCAAACATGTTCGATCATCTCAAAAAATCATAGTAGTGTATTTGATAATCTTGAACTATGGGTCTAAACGGGTCAAATGGTGATGTACTCATCATTTGAGTCCAATACTTGATGCTTGTATTCCAAGCATTAAGATTCATGAGGCTAAACAGATCAAATGGCGAAGTATTACCATTTGAGTTCCGAGAAATTAATGTTTGTCAATTTAGAAAGTGTACAGGTAAATGCATTTGAGAATGGGCACTTGATGCCAAAAATATGGAGGATGAGCACAAGATATGGATGTAACCTTTTGTATATTCATTGATTTTTGTAACCTTTGATAAATAATAAAATCCCTGTTCATTCGTTTATTTTGGCCTTTTTCTACACTATATTAGTTATTTTGGGAACAAAATATGTTGGTTATATATTTTACATAAACAAGTATCATCAAAATATAAAAAATGGCTTTTAAAAATAATAATTGCTTGGGCTTGGATTTGAACCCGCGCCCAAGCCGGGTCCAACCTTATCAGTAACATCACCAACCACTGTGCCACTCGTGTACTTGCGGAATTAATGGAAAACAATTTTATTTAATCTAACCTGTTCTTCCCTTGGTCAAATGCTGAAAGTCAAAACCAAGTCAAACATTTACAAAGGATTTAAATTAACGTGCCATTGATCTATATTTGGGAACGATTTTGATTGATTTCGATTAACAACTGTTTATTCAACCATTAACACGTTTTAATTCGCTGTAAACTTTCCAATCTCAAGAAAATCAAACGCGTATTCATCAAAACCTTGGTCAAAATTTCCTTTCGATCAAACTGTGCATGGCCATAAAAATTCAGGCTTTGAATGACACCGAAAGGGGCCGAATAACAAACCATCAACACCCAATTAAACTATATACTACTCTGTATCGTTCATAATCAAAGTCATTTGACCTTTCTATTGACTCGTTCTTCAGGACAGATTCACACTTGGCAAGTTTCAATAATGCATGTTTTTGTTCTTTGACATGGTCCGATCAATAACCCTATGATTTCTGAGGTTATTGGTTGTTAATGTGTTTGATTAAGAAACTAGGGTTCATTGCCATATAATTTGGGGAAGATGGTTCAAGCTGATAAGATTCTTAATGTTTTCGAAATCAAATTTGACATCAGCATGCTCATAGATCGATTGGTTTAACACTTGGGTTCAAGGATCTGAACCGTCCTGAGGCCCAGGTTCGAGTCCCCCAAATCAATTTTTTTTCCAGCTTTTCTTTAAAACCTATATATATATATATATATATATATATATTTAACTAAAAATAAAAATTCGTTTTAATCACTAAATAAAGTCCAAAAATTTTATAAAAATTATACAAAGTTCTCTAATGTCAGTAGAATATTTTACCACTTTTTATTTCTAAAAATAAATTGTTTTATATATAAAATAATTAATAAAAATTTAAATTCATATAATTTAAAAATTCTAAAAATAACACTAAACGATTTATAAAAATTCCACAAAAATTATTTAAGACTTATGAACTTATAAAATTTATAAAACTGAATTTTATTTTTGTTAAAAGATTAATTAATTTTTTAATCAATTTATTTTATTTTAATCATAATAAATTCATTTTTCATTATTTTTGCACCAAAATTTCACATAAATTATTTTTACTAATCTAGATCTGAAATATAATCTTATAACATGAAATTTATAAAATTTAATATTTTTAAACATTATTACCATGTTTTGATTAATAAAATATTATATATTATATACACTTTAATTATGAAAATAATTTTTTAAAAATTATTTTCACACTATAATATTTTAGTACAACCACCTTTGATCAAGATTTTACAAAAATCCTTTACATATATTTAATTAATTAATTTCTTTACCTATTATTTAACAAACAATTATTTTAAATTAATTAATAAACGATCGTCAATCCCCAAATTAGGAACCCTATAATACATTTAGACTAAAAACCTTAGACTTTAAGTTTTCCCAACACTTATTTTATTGCCTTCAACATAGGGTAATACTTGAAAACATTTGGGCCACATCTAGACTATCTCAAAGGATTCAATACTATTGTTAAGGCGAGTTTACATAACCCCTTTTTACTGTGTTACATTTTTGGGGTGAAACATGTCTAAACATTTTCGATACAACAGCAATTACTCATTCTCATTATGTGAAACTTGTGGATTCATTTTGACTGTAACAAAAAGACACAATACAATCATTAACATTGATCAAACCGCCTGTTTAGATTATAGCGCTATAGGTCTGACAAACCCATCCCTCACTTAAATTCAGGGATAATCAAAAACAGTTACACTTTTACTAACTTGCGAGTTAGGTCTCAGTCGACACAAGGTTTGATTGTACAAAAGATGCATTGTTACATGTCAGACTCATACTCTTATATTATACAACTTTGATTTTTGTACAAACTATTGTTATCTATTACATTCAAAAACCTATGTATTCTCACCAACTATTCATAGTTGACCCCCCATCTTTCCATCTTAACATGTTTTAGGTATTAATGGAAGTCGTACAAGCCTTGGAATACATAGGAGCTTTGGACCTAGTTTATACGAATCAAGTTTATGTAATCATTGATTTGTATGACAATTTTAAATCATTTAATTATATTCAACTTTTATTTATTACCATGAGCTACTGAACAATCATCACTATGTGACACCTCGATGTTTCCGCCATCGGTTGGGGTGTTACAATGGATATGTGTCAAAGCCACCCGGTAAGTCCATAGTTAAATAAATGCCTTCGAGCGAAGTAGCATAGGTACTAAAACTGCCCACATGAAGTGTGGGTGCCAATTAGGTAAGTATTTCCACGACTATGTCTAATGCGCGCTAATGCGCTTAGAATTTGTCTAAATTAGAGAAATCTTCAGAATGGTGAAACTCTAAGTCCGTAGGGACATAGAGGCTTCTAAACAAGTCACTGAGTCAAAAACAATGGTTTGAAATCGGGTAGTGTCGCCATAGAAGGCTAGGTTGAAAGATTTGCCTATAAGTGGCCTTTTGTGAATTTAAAGATTTACTAAAGATTAAATCTAAGAACTGAATCATAACGAAACAAATTGGATGGAGCTTTAGTTGAACAAATGTCTAATGACTTGACAACATAATCTTTTTGCATTTTGTGTGGTTAAATAGTGCCTTGTATAATCCAAGGCCTTAATGGATCGATTTGGGTAAAATCGACATAAACATTCAAAACTGAGAACCGGGTCATAGTGACATGGACCGGACGATGTTATTAGTCAAACAAATGTCAATTTAGTTGAAAAAACTATTTTTATGCTTTGAGACTGGTCAAATGCGTTTGCGACATGACTCCTATGCTTTAGAATCATCAAATAAGGTTCATAAGCAGTGAACAACCATTCACTCTGAGTGAACAGCCGTTCAGGCCGTCTGATCAGCTTGCTGCTGTTCGTAGCCGAGTAAACGACCGTTCACTAAGGGTGAACGATCGTTCAAGCACACTGAACAATACGATAATACTAAAGGCCCAGTGAACGTCCGTTCACTCTAGGTGAACGGCCGTTCAGGCCTTCTGAGTCAATTTGGTAAAAAAATTATTTTTGGCCATTTGGTCTGGATCGTTCCGTATCGATATTTAATGACACTTCTTCTATAGCAAAAGCATTATTGGTAATTCCACTAACCATTATTTGTATATGTGTACTAGGTACGCATTTGTTGAAAGTCTTGGAGCAAGGATCAAGTCGCGACGAGAACCGAACACACTCGAACACTCAAAAGCATCCACAATAGAATTTCCCGTTTAAGACACAAACTTTAATACATGTTTTTTTTTTTTTTGTAGTTAAAGATGTAAAATTTATTGAAACCAAACGTGTGTGGGATTCATTAAGTTGGGTTTTCAATATTTACCAAAGTTTTAATCGGGAGTGATTTTAATTAAGGCCTAAACTCTGAAGTTAAAATGCTAAACACAGGTTTATGGGTTAGAGTCTTAAAAAACCCTAAACCCCCTTCGTCACCTACCACCTGCAAACAAACCATGAACCACCTTCGATAGTGGTTGCGATGGAGGGTTCGATCGATTGCCCAGGTTTGTTTGCAGCTTTGTCATCAAGATAGAGTGAATTGAAGAAACATGTTGGTTTTTTAGGTTTTTTATTATCTGAGCATTTGTGGGTTTTGTGTTTGGTGGTGGAATAGGAGAGTGGAGGCAGAGAAGGTGGCAGTGGACGGTGGTTGCTGAGGAGGTGGTGAACGGTGGTTGATGAGGAGGTGATGGTGAACAGTGAACGGTGGTTGATGAGAGTGAGGGAGGGAAGGAGAGAGTGAGAGAGAGGGGGAGACTTAACTGTGATAAATTTTGGATTTTTTATTTTGAGTCAGAAGAAGAATGAAAAAAAAATAAATAAAAAACATAAAAAAGTCGTAAAATATCAAAATTGCCCCTCAGTTAACGTTAAATTTTAACGGAGTTAGTGAAATGTACAAAAATAGCAAGAAAATCCAAACCTCGGGGGTTCCATTGCAAAAAAAAAAAAAAAAAAAAAAAAAACTTTTTTGGATTGAAGCAGTAAACTGGACCAAACCTCAGGGACGAAATTCGCATTTAACTCTTTTATTATACACAATAACCGTGGTTGCGTGTTTGGTTGACGAAATCAAGTATTTCAACTGTGAAACGTGTGTACATTATGTATGTGAGTGTCCCAGCTCAAAACAAAAGGAAGACGACTCAAAGCAAAAACATTACATGAGGAGCTCTTTTATATTGATTTTCAAAGTTTGGAAAATTTGCCTAATTTTGGAAATTAGGGAGGATTTCAATAAGATCCACCACGATGGTGATTGCTTGGTGAGTTGGTGTTGTGATTTGGGTCAACAAACTGTCTGCTCGAGTGGCCGATTGCATAAGTCGTTGCATTTTTGCTCTGGATTTTGGTGCTCTAGTATCAATTGTTAGATTCGAAAAGAGTTGATACAAAGGTGATGAAAGATTTAGTATTTGGTTCTTGGGAACACGTAAATTGGTTTAGGGTGAGGTTAACATAAAAAGCTTGTTAGCGTACAAAATGTACTATCGTAAAAAACCACGCGTCATTAAATTTGTCGAAAACATGAATAATGGCAAATTAGTAATTGGACCAAAAATATGAAAGCGGACAAATTACAAATATCATTCAACTGACATTCAGTTTCTAAAATTACAAAAGAAAACCGTCTACTGAATACAAAGCAACAAACAATTAGGGTTTTTTTAGTGCACGGAAGCAAAAAAACAGAACGATCAACAAAATACAATGGCATCAAAGTCAAAATCAGGTATGTATATACAATATTTTGAATATTATTGCGTGTAATTAGTAGTTGCAATTAACAAAGCCAAATGGTACTTTACAGGAAATGAATATGAACGACGATCAAAGGAAAACAATGATAGGCCGGCTAAAACTTCAAAATCAGGTTTGCTGGACAATTATAAGTTTCTAATAAGTATACTCGTATTTTGGTTTTATAATTTTTGTTTCAATTACGTGTTTATTGCGTCTTAATGTACACATTTTGTTTGGTGGTATTTTACTAAACAACTTGTGTGTAAGGTTAGTTGTACTTGCGCTTGAATTTGTTATCATGAATAGATAAACAAAACTGTCAACTGTAGATATTTTAAATTCATAATTAGTAAACTCTAATTTAGAAACTACTTGCGTGTAATGTTAGTTGTACTTGCGTTAGAATTTGTTATAAGGAATAAATAACAAGTCATCAAAATGTAGATATTTTAAACTCATAATTAGTAAACCGAAATGATTTACTGATGTTTCTGTTAGTCAGCTGTGTCAGTAAAAATAAAATAAACTATTTACAGTAATCAAACAACTATAGTCTATCTATCACACTTCTCTATAAGTCATTTAAAAATGTGAAACGATCAATCCATTTCACTTGCGTTTTCTCTATAAATTTATTTGATTTTTTATCACTCCATTTTTTTAAATTAAAATGGGAAGACGTTATGTCTCTCTTAGAGAACACCTAGATGAACTTGATGTTGTTCATGGTCTACTTTTATGAAAAAATAGTGTCGTTGTGGATGATCCTGTACCACCAGCAATCGGTATTGAAGGGTTAGAAGCATTTAATAACATAAACGAAGTGCAGCAACCTCAGAGACGCTATGGTTTGGTATATCAGCGTAGAAATAGAAACCATGTAGTCCCTAACGAGGAAGAGAATGTTGAACAACAGAAAGAGGTTGGGGAGGGGCAGATAGTCCCTGCTCTAGTAGGAAATGTTGTAGGTGCAAGGGATGTACAAAATGAAGCTGTTGTGGAAGTCGACAATAACGTTCAAGAACAAGCTCAACCAGATGTTGATATGGCAGCACAAGAAGGTGGGGACAACAACATAAATGGTGATGCGTTGTACACTGTACAAGAAGTGTTAGCGATGCTTTGCGAGGGATTATGAAAAGCCCTATTTGCATATTTTTCGGTATTTAAAAGGTGAAATGTTTTGTTAATGATGATGTGCTACATGCATAAAAAATGTATATATATGAAGCTAGATATGGTAATGTGTAAGCATGTTAAAACACAAATGATGTTCATAGGTGGTTTTTATGATTTTAAATACTACTTGCGTTTGAATGAAAGTGAACTTGCGTTTGATCTTGTTTGAATTTATAATATGTGTCTTGTTATATTCAAATCATTGAATGTCTTGCAATGTTAATAGTTGCGTTTGAATATTGAATAACTTGCGTTTTGATATGTTCCTTTAAAAATATAGATATTTTGAGGTATGCTATTATACCGTCAGTACCAGTTGATGAATATGAGCAACCTATAAGAACATTAATAGAGAAAATACAGGTCAAGAGGAAAAAGGACAAAAGTTGTTGAATCAATATCGTCTGATGAAGTTGTTGATTCAAAGAAGAAACAAAAAAAAAAAAAAAAAACAAAAAAAAGCATATTCTTATTGATGAATCATCGTCTGATGAAGTTGTGGAAGTAAAGAAGAAGTAAAAAAAAAAAAAAACAACACAAAAAGAAGCATGTAGTTATTGATTCTTCTTCGTCCGGAGATGTTGATACGAAAAAGAAAAAGGGGAAAATGTGAAAAAAACTGAAAAAAAGAAGAAGCTTCATGGAAAGAATAAGAGTGACAAATTTTTTGAGTAGATACACAGAATAATAAGCATGAGATGCTCACCTGCGGAATTTATCTCAACAATGAAGATATTGTCGGATGAATAGAAGAAAGACGTTAAAAGAATGGGCTTTGAATCAAATTTGACTTTTGAGTATGATTCAACTGCAACAGGCTTGGGATACTGGTTGCTCATTAACTTTGATCATGAAAGATGCCAGGTGAATATGGGTAATCATAAATTTAACATAACAGACACAATAGTGTATGAGCTGTTTGGAATCCCAATGGTTAAATATCAGTAAAAGAAAATAATAGACCAAGGAAAGGCTTTGCAAAAAACGTTTGATGAATTCAAGAATCAATTCCCGACAAGAAAAGTAACTGTTAACAACATCCTGAATCTGATAAAAGGTAATCAAGACGGTGGTCGCTTGTTTAAACTAATTTTTTTTGTTGCTCTGGAACACAATTTTTGGAGAAATAACAAAGTCAACTACCACAAACCAAAGGTTCTTGGAGTCGATTGACAGTGAAGATGAAATTTAGAATATAAATTAGTGCGCATTTATGGTTGAATGTTTAAAAATAACCAAATCTAAATGGAGTGGGTATAAGGAGTTGTATAATGGTCTTATAGCTTTGTTAACAGTAAGTAACTATTAAAAAAACATCTATGTTATAAATTCAAATACAAAAATTTAATGTTATGTTGCTTGTTACATATTATGTACACACATGAGTTCCATAAACACCAAAAATTAGGGCTGCATTACGAAGACCGGCTATCAGTTACATAACATCTTCAATAGTGGCCAAAATGGAAGAGTATGTACATAAAAACGGTCTATTTACAACTGATGAAAATGCAATTGCAGCTATAAAACATGATGTGCATGAAGTTAGCCCGGGTATTGTAAATGAAGTTGTCAGCGTATTGATGATGATATCAGCACATAACATGGAAGAACATGTGAACCTCTATGACGATTACACAATACCGCGGGCTAAAACTCCACGAAGAAGAAGTTATTATGAGTGTGATGACGAATTTGAATTATTTGGTGATGAAGATGAGAATTACAATACATGGAATGAGATGGATTTGGGTAAGGAAGGTGAAGAAGATAATCAAACAAAAAAATCCAAAGAGGTAAAACACAAGTATTAAAAATTTAAACGCTAGTTATAGTTGAATTTTTTATTGGTACAGAACTATAAACACAAGTTTAAAAAACTTTACACGCAAGTGTTGTTTTTTAACATTTTCTTTTCATTCATTTCAGGAATTGGTGTCCTTTATGGATAGAAATATTAAAATATGCCAAGAAATTGAGAAAGAAATGAATGAAATGGTTAAAGTAATAAGGAAGCAATATTCTTGGATTCCATCTTTGTTGGAGAGGTGCAACAAACGGGATCCAGTTTGTAAGAAAGATACAACATAAAAAGAAACTAATGAAGCAGTTGAAAAAAGCAAGCATGCCGAGAACGTGAACTATTTTGAAGATCACATACAAGCTGATTCTGATAATCAAGCAGATACCATAAGTGATGATGATGTGGGTGAGAAAGTTGATAACATCAGTTTGGAGAAGAATGATTGGATTGATGACCATGCCAGTGATGATATGGTTGACAAAACATCTGATATGGGCAAGGACGACATCATAACAAGTCAGTTGATGGGTGGAGAAGGAAGAGATGCTGAGGTTCGTGAAATTGAAAGAGTTAAAGATTGCAACACTATAGATGATATTCATAAAGATGATGATCTAGCTGGTGGGGTTGAGGTTGAAGAAGAAGCTGGCATGGAAGGGATAAAAGAAGGTGAAAATGTTGAAGCTGAAAGGGATGATACACAACATGAAAATAAAAGGGTGATCAATGAAGATGTTGTCAAAGATACAATTGATGATTTCGAGGATCATCATACGGATGTCTATGATGTTATAACAAAATAAAAAAAAAATAAAATCCAACATGTATGGTTGATGCAGAAGAAAATGTGGAGACACTAAAGGCTTAACCAATCCTAAAACCGGCATCCCCAAAAATTCAGCAAAATGAAGCCAAGGGTAAAGGAGAGGATGAACAGGGTCGCGGAAAAAGAGAGAAATTTCATGCAGCACCATTGCTTTCACCGTACGTTAACAGGGAAGTTTGCATAGTGGAGAGGCTAACGCACGAGGAGATGAAAGTGTTTCAATACATCATGGCACCAACAACCGAATGATTGTAAGCTGTATGATAGTATATAAATATTTTGTTACATCTTATATGATCTTATTTGACTACTTATTTTAAAACATGCAGCCAAGTTGTATACCAGCCAGTGTGGTTGGATGCACCAAAGGTAGTAATTGTGACACCCGGCATATTTGACTTGACATTTTTAAATATATAAGTCTACCTTAGCGGGAAACGTTTTAATTACGTACTTAACTGGGTTAGTTGAGTCGGGATTTTCATACGTATTGTCGAGGGTTCAATGATCTGGAGGATCATTGGTGTCTTTTATATATACACACGAGTCTTGAGTACCGTTGTTGGTGAATTACATAAACTAGATTAAGTGTTATGCGTAGATTGATTCATATATGGTGTATCATATGCAAATACGTGTTTAAACGGTGTTTAGATGATTATCCATGCTTATATATGTTTTACATATATTAGGATTACATGTTCATGTGTTAGCATGTGCTAAAATGCGTTAAAACGACAAAACTGGAAAATTTGGAAAAGACCAACTCTGGTTCGACAATCAATCTGTTAAAACCTTCATTCGACCACAATGCCCCTCATTCGACCTATGTGAAGGGTCAAACCTACCCAGACTATAAATACCATCCTTAGTCATTTTTCATCATTTCACAAACCCTAAACGCCTCTAAACACTCTCTTTTGACTTTTATCACTAGAGAAGGAGTTGTTGATCTCGTTTTTCATAATCCAACCCTCTAAATCATTATAAGTGAAAATCTAAGGTGAGTTCTTCATCTTAAATCCTTTTTGAGCAATTTTAATTCGTTTTCATAAAACCCCAAAGTTCCAGATCTGATCTAAGATAACTTTTATGATTAATAAACTTTCTAAAACCTTTCTAAACAAAACCTTATCATAAAACATGAGTTTTCTTATGTATTAACATGTGTTAATGATCCTTCATATTATGTTATGTCTTGTTTAATGTTTGTATGATGTTTTGATGACATAGAGATGTTCTAGGATGGTTATAACTGATGAGTTTTAATTATCTTAGGTCACAAGTTATTGGATGATGATGTCATGTCTAATTTGGGGATTTTGATAGATTTAGGGATTGATACATGATATTGTTATGAATGATATGATTAGGGGTTTTGTTTCACATCATAGTCTGAGCATAATAATGTGATTATTAGGTGATTTCATAAAAGTTTCCAAATTGGGTATAGTTTCCATGCATGATGTGACATCTCCATAATTTTGCCATTTTGGGTAAACATTAAAACGGATTGATTTTGGAGTAAAATTAGTAGGGTTTTGTTGGGATATGTTATTCATACTTCACTGTTGTGTTTCATGATGTTTTGTGATGTTTTCGGATGTTTTTTATGCGTTTTAGGAAAAATTGACTAATAGGGTCGAACCTGGGGGTACATTCAACCATCGTGGGGTCGAACGTAGCTTCCCAGGGTCAAATCTGGCATTCAACAGGTCGAACGTACTTCCGTTTGGTCAAGCGAGCTTGTTTCAAGTTGAATTAACACATATTAAGGTCGAATGAACATGTGTAAGGTTGAATGAACTTGTTTTTGGATGCATGAACTTATATTTGGTTCGAAGGAACCTAAAATGGGTCGAACTAGGCTTTCTGGGATCGAACCAAACTTATTTCCCTCCTTATTCGACCCAACTACTTCGTTTATGCGATTCTTGATGCAAACTAAGTGTGGTATGCTTGAACTTTACTTGTAATCTATGTGTACTTGGATTTGTTTATGTAATGGGTCACCAACGGGATGTCAAGTCGGCCTAGTGTGTCGGTTAACCAGTCAAACACGTTTTAAACTTACTTAGTCATGATCTGGACAATCGGGGACTAGTTAACCTTAGGGTTATTAGTCAAAACTCTTATGCAAACTTTATTGATAGATCACTGGTATTTGGGACTATCAAGGCTTATCTTTATTCTTATTTCAAGAACATAAACTAAGGTGAGTGTCACAGCCCCATTCTTTACTGTTTTCGGAACATTCTGGGGGAGAAACACGCGGTATAAACTTTCTAACTTTTAGACCAACATTTTACATTATATCACATGGATACTTAGTGACTCTTATTTCATCAGTAAAGTCCTCTCATGTCTTAGTGAACCATAAATATGGGGGTACATAGCGGGGAAAGTGTGAATAGATCTACTGGGCCTGGCAAGCCCCACTCGGGGCGACTGGAGGTCGGTGGTGGGTGCATATTTGTCCTATATCTTAAAGCACCGGGTGATGAACCGGTGACGGGTTTGAGGAATTCTTATTTGTCAGCAGTGGTTCACGACACGATAGTATCATGTAACGATGTCTAGCTAGCATCAGGTATATATGTAAGGATTGTTGGGTCTGGTTTACTTTATGGCAAACTTTTACAAACTTTATCTCTGTGACTCACCGGCACTGTATGTGTTGTCTAACTTCGCATGTTTTCTTAGGTCGCTAAGGTAGCAAGGAGTCTTACGCGCACCGCGTCTAGTCTTGCATTCATAAGCAAACGGGTTGTGCTTGCATTCATACTTTGACTTTGGGTTTTGTATACATTTTAAGCTTCCGCTGTCGTTGTCTACTTTACTTTTGAACTTATAAACTGCGTGGTTGGTATTCTACGTAACTTTTTATGGCGTATAGTTGGCGTTCGTTGTGACCGTTGACTTGGATCCTGGTATGTCACGCGCCTCGCGGTAAAACCTCGCAAGTGGAATTTGAGGGTGTGATAGTAATGGAAAGTTTGTTCGACGGGATATGGCTACACGAAGGTGTAGTTGACACATGAGCAGAGCTTTTGAATTTGGAGGAAGTAAATAATAAAAGTAAAGGCTCAATTTATAGGTTATTCTACAACTCACAAACCTTGGTATGTTTATTTTTATTTAGATGCAAGTATTACTACTGTTAAGTGCAGCTTATAAACTGAATGATGTCTTTAAACGCAAATAATATTAACATCCAAAACACAAGTATTATGTATTTAAACACAATATTTTGAACTCGAACACGTGCAGCCCGAAGCCTACTATTTCCAGGGAAAATCAAATGAAGACACATTGACTATCTTTTCAAGTAATGTCCTAAACCTAATGGAAAGATTAAATGTAAGAAGAGCAGATGAATTTGTTATCATCGTCTGCCCACTGCTGATAGACCGATATTTCTACATGGTATGCTTCAATCTGAAAGATTTAACCATTGAGCTAATTGCCAATTCAGCAGTTGGAGGTAAAGACATCAAAAAATATAGAGGAGTCCCATTGAAACTGGTAAAACGAAACGTATAAAATTTAAACACAACCGTGTTTATTATGAAAAGTAACTCATAAATTCTTCAAATTGTTTGCAGCGAAAAGTATTATGCACCTTCTTGACCAACACATTCCCAAAAAACAAAGAACTCCGTAAACTGGATAAATAAAAAATAGAGCGCCGGGAAATGGAGTGGAGAACAACGAACAACTTGGTCAATTGTGGTGTGTTTGTAATGAGACACATGGAAACATACAAGGGAGAAAAAGATTGGTCGTGTGGTTTCACGGAAGAAGGAGCTGAACAAGATAGGCAGATTAGAAGTTTGAGGCGTAAATACTACGCAAAGATGATACTTAATGAATACAACATGGAAATGGAACACATTATTGAACTTGCAGAGAATTTTGACAAATATCCCCATAAGAAAAAGGTGATGGAAAGAATAAAATAAAAACTGTAGAAAAAGCAAGATGATCTTATTAGTGGGGATAAAAAGAAAAAAAGGAAAATGAAGAACAAGATACATTTTTCTTTGTTGGATAAAAAAAACATATTTCTTTGTTGGACAAAAAAAACATACTTCTCTGTTATCCTTTGTAATGTTTAACATTTGTTGTGGACATTGGGTCATTTTTTGTATAGATGCAAGTTGTATTATTATTAGACGCAAATGTTAACAAATTATTCAAACAAAAAAATTAAAACACAATTAATACATTAAAATTATTCAAAAACAAAATCATAACACTTAAAAAATAAATAAAACTTTGTTAAGGTAAAACACAGGTTATACTTTAGACACCACAATTTATAAAAAAAAGTGACAACTGACAAATAACATTATTTTTTAAACAAAAAAATAACAATTAGATTTATATAATATACATTGGGTTTAACTCAGAAAAAAACTAAATCATTTTGACTGGTTGATGTTTTTTTAATGTTTTTCTTCAGATATTGAATGTTCTTTGTTATATAGATTGAATGTTTAATGTTTGTTGAGACATTGTGTCTTTTTTTTTTTAAATACATGTTTTATTAATATTAAACGCAAGGGGAGTGAGCAGCTGGGAATTTGATGAAGAAAGGTTTGTGGTTGATGTAAGTTTTGATGATGGGGATATTGAATCATTCCATCCTAAGGAGATCTATTTCTCTACTGATATGGATTTTCTTAAAAACTTGTCTGAGAAGCCATTTATAAACCAAACTGGATCAGAGTTTGGTTCAAAACTTGTGGTAATGGTCAAGGCTCAGGTTAATTTGTGGTCTGGTATGGACCTAGAATCAGACTACGAAGAAGAAGGAGACATTGATGATGCAAATTTGTACTGATATTCCCAAATGATCTTGTTTAAGCCTTGAATTGATATAAATATAGAGACGGGTGATTTTGAGCCAAGAACAAACAACTAATATAAGAAAGATAGATAGATATTGGATTGAACAAAGAGAACTTTCATTGAATGTAATAAACAAATGACAAGATAATCACCCACCCCGGGTGAGCTCCCCCGAGGTGGTGGCTCCCAATGCACACCCTTCTATAGTGTCTAGTGTCCTATTTATAGATCCCGAGCCTTGTCCTCCAAGCAAGCCGCCACTTGGCTGAGTACTTGACTAAGTGCTCAGTGTGAGTACTTGGCTGAGTACTTGCCTAAGTACTTAGTGTGAGTACTTGGCTGAGTACTTGACTAAGTGCTCAGTGTGAGTATTTGGCTGAGTACTTGCCTAAGTACTCAGTGTGAGCACTTGGCTGAGTACTTGACTAAGTGCTCTGCCCACTGTGTGAGCACTTGGAAAACTTGCTTGTAATTGATAACATCATTCTCTAATTTGACCCAACAATATTCCCCCGAGAATGATGCTATCAATTCTTCATATGATCCTTATTGATATATTTGACACTGTCTTCGAATCTTCACAAATCGGCTAAACACCCAAAATCTTTCATTGTTGTTTTCTCCCGCAAATATAGACCCTCCTAATTAATTCAAGACTAAAACTCAATCAGCAACTTCCACTCCATGTAAGCTTTACGCTCGATTGATCATCTCTACTATAATTGGCATGAGATAAAGGTTCAAACCTCCGAATGATTGAAGTAGTGTAAACAGCTTCATAGTCTAAGTGCTCAGCCCACTGTGTGAGCACTTGGCTGAGTACTTGCCTAAGTGCTCAGGGATGACACACACAAGTATGCAACATCCGTACAGCTCTTCTAGAATAAGACAATCATGCACAACTTCCAAAAAGAATAATCATTATCCAATCATTGTAAACCCTAGGAGTCACAAATGCTCATCAGCCGCCATCTTATTTCTTCATATAAGTGCTCAAAATTCATCCACGAACAAGTACTCAACATTCAAGATATGAAACAAGTACTCAAGATATGAAACAAGTACTCAAGATATGAAACAAGTACTCAACATTCAAGCATAAGTGCGCAGAATTGAAGCATAAGTGCTCAAAATTGAAGCATAAGTGCTCAAAGTTCATCGACGAACTAGTACTCAACATTCAAGATATGAAACAAGTACTCAAGATATGAAACAAGTACTCAACATTCAAGCATAAGTGCGCAGAATTCATCCACACGTGCACTGAAAATTCATTTAAACACCATATTCAGCAACTGTTTTACGTCTCCGGCGGGTTTCGGTTGAAGATCCAATCAAAACAAGCCTCAAACGAGCCAACCGTGGCTTTGATACCAATTGATATTCCCAAATGATCTTGTTTAAGCCTTGAATTGATATAAATATAGAGACGGGTGATTTTGAGCCAAGAACAAACAACTAATATAAGAAAGATAGATAGATTTTGGGAGAGAGGGAAACATGCCTGTGTGGACCTCACTGGGGTATCTCCGCTGGTTGGGTTACGGGAAACAGGGTTCGTAGCTGGGCAAGCATCAAGAAACGCGGAATCAAAGAAAGTAGATAAACATGCTAAAGCTTGTGCAGATAACCAACATGTTTTTATCCCTCTGGCTTTCGACACCTTTGGCTCCCTGGCGCCAGGAGCTATTCGTTTCTTGACCAGGGTCCAACGGGTTGTCCATAGCAATGTTTCATCCCCATGGGGGGCAAGGCTTTGTCTTTAGTAGACCAGGGTTTGCAATTCAAAAAGGGGTGGCGGCGCAGCTTGTTGCCCGTCTACCTGCTATTATGATGTAACTTCCGTATTTTGTTCTAATGAAAATATTGTTATAATAAAAAAAAAATAAAAAAAATATTGGATTGAACAAAGAGAACTTTCATTGAATGTAATAAACAAATGACAAGATAATCACCCACCCCGGGTGAGCTCCCCCGGGGTGGTGGCTCCAAATGCACACCCTTCTATGGTGTCTAGTGTCCTATTTATAGATCCTGAGCCTTGTCCTCCAAGCAAGCCGCCACTTGCTTGGAAAACTACTAAAATATGTTGAGTACTTGGCTGAGTACTTAACTAAGTGCTCAGTGTTAGTACTTGGCTGAGTACTTGCCTAAGTGCTCAGTGTGAATACTTGGCTGAGTACTTGACTAAGTGCTCAGTGTGAGTACTTGGCTGAGTACTTGACTAAGTGCTCAGTGTGAGTACTTGGCTGAGTACTTGACTAAGTGCTTAGTGTGAGTACTTGGCTGAGTACTTGCCTAAGTGCTCAGTGTGAGTACTTGGCTGAGTACTTGCCTAAGTACTCAGTGTGAGTACTTGGCTGAGTACTTGACTAAGTGCTCAGTGTGAGTACTTGGTTGAGTACTTGCCTAAGTACTCAGTGCGAGCACTTGGCTGAGTACTTGACTAAGTGCTCAGCCCACTGTGTGAGCACTTGGAAAACTTGCTTGTAAGACTAAGGGGTGTGGCATTGGTAGAGGGGATCAGTGGGTGAGTTGGACACCCTTGCCGACGGGGAACACCGCCCCCCGATGTGAGCTCGGCAAAAACGGGGATTTTCCACCGATGGTACCGTCCCAAATCCCAAAAAAAATTTGAACGTTAAACATTTGAACGTTGTCAATTTGAACGTTAGAAAAAAAAACCTTTATATATATATATATATATATATATATATATATATTTATCCTCTCATTTTTAACACAAACTCAAACAAAACTACTCCATCTTTATACATATTCTCAAATTTTATAAACCACACAATAAATTTTTTTACAATCATGAGTACGTCTTCAGACGAGGCAAACGTTGCTAATTTTTTCGCGGGCGCGATGGTGGAAATGGCAAAAATATTGTTGGAGTTTGTAGATAGTGACGACGAAACAACTTCGGAACCAAGAACAAGGCGGGCCGCATTAAACAGAGATCGTGAAGGTATATTTTATTTTTTATAACTTTTAATTTACTTAATGTTTTATATTTCATGTGTTATATTTTTAATATTTATTTATGTTATGGTATTATATTTTCTTATACTTTTTTTTAATTTAAGGTGCACATGATCGTTTGGTTGCTGACTATTTCGCTGACGACTGCGTATACATGGACGAACTATTTAGGCGTCGCTTTCGAATGAGTCGGCGATTATTCCAACGAATTGCCAACGACATGGCTACTTATGATGAGTTTTTCACACTACGCTATGATGCTAGAGGAAGACGAGGTTTTACGACGCTACAAAAGTGCACTTCCGCACTTCGTCAGTTGGCGTACGGGACTGCTAGTGACTCATGGGATGAGTACTTAAGGATGTCTGCTAGAATGAGTCGGGAATGCTTGTATCGGTTTACCGAAAATGTCGTCAAGTTATATAGCAAAGTTTACTTGCGTAGGCCAACGAAGAACGAAATCCAAAAGCTTTACGCACACCATGCAGAGAAACATGGCTTTCCTGGCATGCTTGGAAGCATCGATTCCACGCATTGGCCATGGCGTAATTGCCCCACTGCATGGAAAGGGCAGTTTACGAGGGGTGACATTGGAGAGTCGTCAATTATTCTAGAATCTGTTTGCTCACAAGACCTTTGGATTTGGCATGCATTCTTCGGAGTTGCTGGTTCATGTAACGATTTAAATGTTCTAGCAAGATCCATGGTTTTCGACCCCATCATTAATGGTACCGGTCCGGATGATTCGTTCGTTCTCAACGGGGTAGAATATAAGCACGGGTATTATCTGGCTGACGCTATATACTTAAGTTATACATCTCTTTTGAAAACCATACAAATTCCCACGGATGACAAAAGGAAAAAGTTTGCAAAGCGCCAAGAGTCGGCGAGAAAAGACGTCGAACGGTTATTCGGTGTCTTAAAGTCGAAATGGCATGTAATTGGGCGACCCGCACGTGCATGGCATCCACAAAGCTTGAGATATATTATGTACGCTTGTACGATACTACATAATATGATAATCGAAGATGAAGGCCGTGCGATATGTGAGTATGACCCAAATGACGTTGAAGAGAATCTCGAGCCGGTTGACGCGACACAACAACAATCGAACAGGTGGGCATTAGAGGATAGTACTATGCACGCCAACCTTTGCTCGGATTTAATCGACCATATTTGGAACAATTTCCGTGTCGATGACGTTGATAACGAGTAGTTTGTATTTTTTTAATATTTTTAGTTTCGTTTTTTTTTAATATTTTTAGTTTCGTTTTTTTATTTTTTTAGTGTTTTTTATTTTACATGTAATTTGGTTTTTAATTTTAATGAAAAAAAATTAATGAAATATAAAATGTACAAATAAATAAAAAAGAAAAACAATAAAAAAGGGAAGGGGGAACCATTTCCCCTAGAAGGGGGAGGGGAAGGGGGAAATGACATGGGGCTGACGTGGACAAGGGGGAAGGAAGGGGGAAGGGTGTCCACACCCCATAGTCTAATTGATAACATCATTCTCTAATTTGACCCAACATGTACCCTGAGCAGATGGAGGTTGTGTTTGAGGGGGGAACTAGTTTCTCTACCTAGATAGTTCATGAATATTATGTTATGTTTTTGGCAGATAAGTTTTTAATTTCCACCATCAGATGTAATAGAACTAAGTTTTTAGTAATATTATGTTTTTGGCTTGTTTTATGATTCTTTTTTAATTAGCTTGTATGAGGTGTCACAAAACAATGAAACGCAAATACATAAATATTCAAATGCAAGTTATGGAAATAAACAAAAACAACGAAATATCATCAGTTTGATAAAAAAAAACTAGATGCAACTACTATTCTGAATAAACACAAATATTATTTATTATGGAAATTAAATAATGCATGTACAAATCCAACTTACACGCAAGTACAAATATGTACAAATATAATCATCTTCTCTACTTCTCTAGTTAAGTATTTCATTTATGTTTTATTTTGGCATATCTTGTTTAATCTGGATTATCTAGTATTATGGTGTTTTTGTATTGGAGATTAGCCCTCTCGAATCGGGCCAACCATCCTAGTTTTCCAATAATAATAATAAGCCTTTATTTTCTATCATCTATCAACTTCTTATTTGGATTTATTAAAACCGATACTAAACATAATCTTCAAAAAAACACTTTAATAGTCTTTCAAAAAATGAAATGCAAATACTTAAATATTCAAACGCAAGTTGAAAAAAAAAACAAAAAACGACCAAATATAATCAGTATGATTAAAATCAATATGCAAATACATAAAATATTCAAACGCAACTTGTAGAAAAAAAACAAAAAACAACCAAATATCATCAGTATGATAAAAATCAATACACAAATACTAAATATGAATAAAGCCACTATCATTCATGATGGAGAATTAATAAAACGTAAGTAGAAATCCAATTTACAGGCAAGTAACATATTTACAAACATAATCTTCAAAAAGACACCTTACTAGTCTTCAAAAAATGAAACACAAATACATACATCTTCAAACGCAACTTGTAAAAAAATAAACACATATCATCAGTATGATAAAAATCAATACACAACTACTAATCTGAATAAAAGCAACTATCATTCATGATGAAAATTACTAAAACGTGAGTACAAATCCAACTTAAAACGCAACCACCATGTGTGCAAAATCAATTTAAAAAACATAATTATTATTCTCATGTACAGGAACTGTCCCCTCTAAAAACACTTCGATATCCTTCAGATCATTACCTCAAACACAAAAAATCTGAAACATTTGGAGAAAAAGAAAGAATTATAGAAACTAGTATAAAAAAATTGATAGGACTGATTTAAACGATTATGATTTGTACGTACGAATTGATGGATCGTGTTCGTCAAATGCTGGAAAATTAAATACGAGGTAATCCTGGTAACTGCTTCCACGTGTACGGCTGTTTTTCCTTCTTACATTTTGTAGGCTAATATACTTTGTACAATAAACTTTCTCATTGGTTTAAAACAAATACAATAAGACCATGTATAGTGGTAAAATAATTTCAAGCTCTTCATTAGGGGTCCCACTAGGGGTTTGAAATAACTTGAAAAAAAAAATATGTATAAGGGTTTCAAGCCCCTAGTGGGACCCACATGCCATTTATTATTTCTTTTTTAATTTAATAAAACAAATAACATTTCATTTAAATAACATAAGTAAAAAAATCAAAATTACACAAACAAAAAAAACGAACATACTAAAAAAAGCCGAACAATTTAAAAAAATTCATTTAAATATTACTAAAAAACTAACATAATACTAAAAAACTAATAAAATTACAATTCATTGGTTTCGTCGAAGTCTTCATCGTCGTCATTCTCGTCTTCCTCTTCCTCTTCTTCGTCATCCTCGTGCGGAAAATATCGAACCAACTATGCATGCTGTACCAAATCCGACGCTAAAGCGTTATGTGTATCCTCATTACGCACCTCATGCGAGTTGAGGATTCTTTCAGCCATTATCGCTTGTGGCAATTTCATTGGTGCATCCGGTATATAATTTTGACACATCGCCTTTCCTTCGTCTTCTAGTATCATGTTATGCATGATTGTACACGCATACATAGCATCTCTCATTTTTTCTTTGGTCCATGCATGACAAGGATTTCTCAAAGTATGCCAACGCTGTTGAAGCACCCAAAGCATCTCTCAATGTCCTTTCGCGAACACTCTTGAACTTTCTTAAAATGTGATCTTTTTTCATCCTACGGATTACTAAATGTCTTCACGATAATCGAACACTTAGGATATATTCCATTGGCCAAAATGTATCCGTGTGGGTAGTGGTTTCCATTAGCATAAAAAGATGCATGTGGTGCTCTACCAGAAATTAAATCCTCCAACATAGGCGACTGGTGAAAAATGTTTATGTCATTGCATGAGCCCGCGACACCAAAGAAAGCGACCAAACCCAAAGGTCATGTTAAGCCATCGCCTGAAGAATAATCATTGGTTGTCCCTGGTCACCTCATGTGTATTAACCTCGCCATGTCGTTGGACAGTTATACCACGACCAATGACGACAATCTATGCTCCCAATCATTCCTGATAGACCATGTTCATTTGAATGCACCTCATTTGTCTTTTGTAGATCGTACTAGCTTGGTCTTCTCAGGTAACACGCACTGTACACATGTATTATTCGTTTAAATAACATAAATAAATACAACTCTAAACTAAGTAAAAAATAAATGCGGTTGAATATAATTTTTAAAAGAAAATTTAGAGTACCTTAACAAAAATGCTCTAAGGTGTCGCTTGTCGTTTTCTCGGCTAACTTTAAGTACTCGTCGTTTATGTCGGTCGTGTTCCCATATGCAAGTATGCGTAGAGCTGAAGTACACTTTTGAATAGCCGTAAATCCAAGCGCCCATCTCGCATCCGGTTTTTTCTTAAAGTAATCAAACGCATTTTCCATGTCTCCTGAAATGCGTAAAAATAAACATTTGCTTGTTGATGTGCCGAAAAATTGATATGTTTTCACCCACAATTACCACCTGTTTTATGATCTAAATCATGCCTTTATCTTTGTTTTATTAGGATTTATCTTTCTTTATTGATAAATGCAGATTTGGAGGTCCGGTGACGAAAAGAAGTGAAAACCCGCACAAAACGGCACAAAAAGGACGAAGGTTTGAAGACTTTGAAGATCTGCCAGACGTGGCATGGCCGTGCAATCTTCCCGAGGCAACAAGTCAATATTTCCATGTCAAAGGTGGTCAATTTCAGAATTCCAGGATGTTCACGAGCGTGCACAGTGATGAAGCACGACCATGCTTTACTCCAGCGTGTTCTCCAAGGCAAAAACCGACCAAGACTGACAAAATAGTTGGTCTTCAGGACAAGCACGGGCATGCCCATACATGTGGCATGAGTGTGCTCAGCAACAACCCAACATTTTCTGCACAAAGGACTATGCAACAGTACCCGTTGTCGAGCATGGGCGTGCCAGAACGTTGTCCAGGGCGTGCAAGAGCTGAAATGCCTTTAAATAGAGGCCTTCACCCCACATTTTGAAGCGTCCCTTCCCACTCGCAATCCAACACTTCTCCACGAAGTTTCTGCCCCTGAGAGGTTTAAAGGTGTCCCTTGGAGCTTGGGATCACTCCACACACACCTTGTGTATGACCCGTCCCGACTAGACAAATCTTAACTCAAAGTTAATGATAAATAGTTGTATTAAATTTACAAAAGAGCTTAAACTTTCACAAACATATGCTTGACCATTAGTGTGTCAAGCCCATGAACTGTTTACGTTTCATAAATTCTAAGTGCAAAATGTTTGATAGATGTTTATAAACCCATCACAACTATTAAAGTTCTTAAAAGTCTAGTAGAAGCGTTAAAAGTTTAAATTTGCATTGCGTTCGGTTCTTCGCGCGGCCATGATCCTTGCTCCACCCACTACTATGTCCGAACCTAGCATTAACCACATTAAACATGGTTAGTAGATTAGCAATTGAACTGACGAATTGGTTAAATGGTTTAAGATTGGCTTACAGCACAACAAATCTACATGTACCGACAAATTCGCATATACCAATGATTTACTATATCCCAAGAATCTTTCGCCCCCTTTTTTTACAAATCCAGAGGATATGACCAGAGGATCTTTCATTCAGTGACCAGAGGACCCTTCATCCGGTGACTAGAGGATCCTTCATCTAGTGACTAGAGGATCCTTTATCTGATGACCAGAGGATCTTTCATCTAGTGACCAGAGGATCCTTCTTAACAAATCCAGAGGATATGACCAGAGGATCTTTCATTCAGTGACCAGAGGATATTTCATCCGGTGACCAGAGGATCCTTCATCTGATAACTAGAGGATCCTTCATCTAGTGACCAGAGGATCCTTTATCTGATATACCAAAGATTTTCATTTCACACCACAGATTTGCATGTACGAAGATTGGTATACATACAACCAATAACCAAGACCTTCCCACCTTATAATCAATCCCGTTTACTACTTATTAGTCACACATAACGAGTATCGCATAAGCGACCCGTTTGCTTGCATAATCAAGTGACACCTCCAACTAAGGTTTGTTCCTCGACATGCCATACATATGGTCTGAATCACCATATATGTAGCTTGCACACCTTCAAATAAGGTTATTAACATAACGGATTCGCGTTCCACCCAGTTGACCATTTGCAGTCCAATTTCAAGCATTGCTATCATCGTGTTCATTTCAAGGATTTCAAGGAACACCATCTAGTCCTACTAACTAAATGAGGGTTCTATGAACTTTTAATGAACGCCAATTATAACTAATAGCACATATGCCCAACAAATGACCCATTTGACTATTCTTGGTCAACCTCAATCCTCCAACTAAGGATGGGGTTGCCAGTACTTATCAAATCGCCTAATTACAACATATGACCCATTTGACTATTCTTGGTCAACCTCAATCCTCCAACTAAGGATGGGGTTGCCAATACTCATCAAGGCCATTCATTTGTTTGTTTTACAATAACAAAACACCAATACAACTAGTTAACAATTAATATGGATGATTTCCCATCTAACATAAAATTTAGCTATCTTAGTCATAGGATGTCTTATTTACCAAGACTCCACGGTTATGTCAAATGACCCATTTGGATTTCTTGGTGCACCATAACCTTCAACTAAGGTCAAGCCTCACTAATACTCTCCTAATGAGCCCTTTTTTAATTGTTATCATGCATCCACCTTCAAATAAGGTGAGTGCAAGTCCATTTACAACCTAGTGTAGACACAATTGTATAGTCTTCTAAGAAACTGCCAAGCCTACCTTAATATTGTGCAATTTACCAAGCTTAAGTCATAAAATGACTTACGCATATCACCTGTTTGACTTTCTTTGCTTAATCAACTTTGCATCCACTCTCAACTACGATTGTTGCAATTCAACACAACTTAATATAAACACAAATGATAAAATGACTCACTATGGACATGCTCATACGCATAATTACAATTCATCTATTTTAAGTCATAAGATGACTTACCTTAAAGAGCGTCCCTTTTTGTTCAATTACCCTAGCATCTTGACCTCCCGGAGATCCACTCGAAACATCTATTTGGACAATTTCCATTATATCATTAGGAGTGAGTTAAATCAATCAATAGTTCATATTCTTGAGGTTCATTGACCCCTTGTATTAAAGGTTGCACCTAAGCGTATCCAATGACAATGTCTAGCCACAATTTGGTTACTTAGACATTTCATCAAACACTTGGTGTGCATCCTTTTTCTTGTATGTTTTTCATGGTTAATTCATGTCTAAACAATTACCATTCAACTAATTTATCATCTCATGCCACAATTTGGCCAAACACACATTCAAGTTAACAAAACCTTGTCTCATGGCATCCTAGAACTCATTTAGACAAGTGGGTTTCCTTCAAGGGCAAAACCCACTTCTCGAAGCACTAATTTCACAATTATTTATGTATTTTGTTAGAAAACTTACATTGTAATCGCCGCACGCCTTTGTTACATGAAGCTCACATGTATCAGAATCTCTGTTCTTGCTGCAGCAAAATCTAAAAGAAAACGAAATCATAGAATTTTGAAAAAGGAACCGGGCTTAGTGTATTTCTTCCATGTATCTCTTTTCTACACAAATAAGGCACATAGACTACTAATTATATAAGAGTTAGGATAGTGAAAGGTTTCACTTATTAGTCACTTAATTAGAGACTTAAAACTCTTAACCTCATCAAATGGCATTAAGAATTCTACTAAAACCTCATCAAATGGTATTAAGAACTCTACTCAAGAGTTTCACCATATAAAGAGCTTTAATATTTGTAGTTTTCATAAATAAATTCCATTCACCACTTTAAACTTCCAACAATCCCCCACATGAATGGAGATTGATCAAAACACACAAAATTTGAACAAACCCCCACATGAAAGGGAGTTATTTTCAGAAACAACCTCACTCCGATTAAATTTCAACAGTTGAGATTTGCATACGATAGGTAGGTGTGACCCTTTAAACCTTCGCTTATGAACGCACTTAGCCCACTGGCTCTGAGTAGAACGCGATGTCTTTGAACTCGTATGCCGTTTGTGTGGACGACAATACGCTTCACACAAAACTCTCCTTGACAACGTCAAGCCCTCATTGTTGTGTCCCTTATGGTAATGGACACGTGCCTGGTTCTACGAGAGCTCTTATGTATTGTGCCCCAACAATACCCTTCAAAGCGACCCCACTTCTCTTTCACATAGGTGATCTACTGGGACTGGTTACCTTAGTCAAATCATTAAAAGCTATAAGCTTAACCTCAACCTTGTCACTTTTTAGGAATGTACTAGGAAGCTTATTAAATTTATGGTAAGCTCCATTTTTCAAAACGTGGGGTTTCCACCAACTCTCCCCCATAGTGACCTTCGCCAGTTCATACAATTAGGTTGTCCTATTGAACTCAGATCTTGGGATCTCCAGTCAGCTAAGTTAGGTTTCCTTCGCATAAACCTAGCCTTTAACGGGCTATAGTCCCATTCCCATTGACAAGTTCTGAACTAACTCTCTGCTTAAGCCTTTTGTTAGTAGATCCGCGATGTTACCATTTGACTTCACGTAGTCAACAGTGATAACTCCTGTAGAGATTAGTTGTCGTACCGTATTATGCCTACCTCTTATATACCTGTTCTTCTTACTGATAGACATTATGATATGAGCTCTACCAATTACCGATTGACTATCACAACGTATGCATTAGGCCAATGCCGGCTTCGGCCACCTAGGTATATCCATAACAAATTGACGTAGCCATTATGCCTATTCATCCTCTAAAGCGATGAATTTTGATTCCATCATGGATCTAGCAATAACCATTTGCTTAGATGATTTCCATGTTATCGTAGCACCTCCAAGTGTGAACAAATGGCCACTCGTTGCCTTGGAATCATTCGTGTCAGATATCCATTTGCATCACAGTAGCCTTCAATAACTGCTGGATATCTTTATAATGCAGCTAATAGTCTCGTATGTATCCTAATTACCAAAGCACCTGTGTCACGTAATTCCAATGAATACATCAGGCTGCTAAGTCTGGTCTGATACAACTCATCGGATACATCAGGCTGCCAATAATTCTTGAGTACTCTAACTGGTTAACAGGCTCACCTCAATTCTTAGCTAGACATTGACTCGTGTCAATGAAAGTTCTAGCCACATTAGAGTCGTTTCAATTGAACTTCTCAACAATTTTGTCCACACAATAGGACTGACTTACAATAAGTCTGTTTTAGGTTCGTGTGATTTGTACTTCCCAAAATCACATTCGATCATATCAAACCTTCTATTTTCAAATGCAAGTCACCTCCACACTTAAGTGTTATTGGATAACTACCAAATGGGGTGATGAATGTTTCTTCCTTTCATATGTAGGTTGAAAACTTCTCAAGTACCATTTTTACATCCCTACGGATTGTTTATTAAATGGCTCTTCCCCCACATTGCTTGCACTTTGATTAAGTTTGAGTAATATCACTCATGATGACATTAGACACCCGTGATAAGAGAGCGACTATCTATATCTTTGTGTTATTGAGGTCATCCATTATATTACGCAACCCATATTTCTCAAATGAACCGTTTTTTAGCTATATGCGTTCTCCTCATATTCAGCATAATAGTATCATAACCAATGAACTATTTATTCGGTCCTTTTGAATCATCCTTTTTAATGAATTATATATTTGCTTTTACAAAATTCATTCTTATGTCGTCACATATGTTTGAATGTTCAAAGTAAATTTATTCTCCGTGGAGCCCTTTAAATTAACAAGTATTTGTCTAGTATGCTTTAGACTACAAATACTTAGAATGTGAACAGAACATGCCTCATTTTGTCTCTTCACATCCTTAAGAGATAACTCACTATATCTTCCAAACATTCACATCTTAATTTAGACACAAAATGAGATTTTGTTTACCATTCCAAAACCTCGGTTTTAAGAATGCTTCAAAACCATAATTAATTCCATCCATTAGGATCAAGACTCGTTTGCCTATAATTTTCAAGGCTTCACCATTGACTTTTTAGGACTTAAATATAAGTCTTAATATAAGTCACTTTGATGAACATATTCATCATCATCAAGTCAATTAGATTGACACTCAACGACATGACATTCACATATGCCTATCTTTTGTTGAAACTATTTATTGGGTAACTCTCTGTAAGTCCCAAATACTAGATCTTGTTAAGTGCAAGAGATTGTTATCACTTAGAAACACCTATGGATTAGGTGTTTTAAGTGATTAATCTTCTACAACAAAGAAACTAGATGAATATGATAAAAACCGACACACAAGATGAATAAGAACATGATTTCATTACTGATTTGTCATTGAAGCACCATGAAATACAAACAAGTATGCACCGAATCAATCTTGTGCTACAAAGATAACCAAAAACCCTAACCCTAGAGCTGCACACAAGTATCATATATATAGTAGGTCAGATGGGCCTGCGCACTTAAGCTAAGTGTGCAGGGCCCGTCCTTAAGTGCGCAACCTAGGGTTTTGGACATATAACTATGTCATAATTACATAACCAGCCCTTCTAATTACAATCTATTCAACAACCTATCAAAAGACTATGATCTGGTAACTGTGGTCTCAATATAACCCAACAATACCCCCTAGACCACAGCTACCAGTTCTTCATTCTCAATCAATCTCTATATCACTTGCCTCCCCCTCTTCCTGACTCGGGGGGTCTTGAATGTACAAGGCGACCAGATCATCTTCAACCACAGCAGGAGCTTGAGTAGATTCAGTTGCTGGTATATCTGGATCGGTTGCTGTTACAGGTTCTTGTATCTGCACCTCTGAAGCAGCTTCGACTTCAGTTTGTGGTTCTTCTGCAGCAGCAACTTGGGCAGCTTTCTCTTTTTCTTCTTTTTCTTTGTCTGCTGCGTTGATCCTGTCTACAATGTCCAGCAATTCCTGCTTCAGCTTCATCGCTCGATCAACTGCTCTTCTAAATAAGACAGCCTCCTCAAATAACACGTTTCCAGCACCCACATTAATCCGATTCACAAACAGCATATTCAAATCCGACAGATTAAGGGCAAACACGTCTACCAGATCCAGAATCCTCATAGCCTCTGAATCATCTTTCAGCTTGATAACGGCTTCACCAGTATTGCTATCATAACACCACTTCTTGAAGTCTCTTAGCATAACTGGAAGCTCAGGACATATCGGAACTCGTGTGACAACCTGGGGGGGGGGGGTCAATCACATAAGTGATCATTCCTTGTCCTGTTGCTGGATTGATTCGTTTCTTGGAGATCTGTCTCCTCGGTTTCTGTAGATGCAGTTGTGCGACTAGTGCTTCGGATTGTTCAATAAACTTGTTTTGATAAATGTCGAAGGTGCGAAGGAGATGTGAAAGGTGCGAAGGAACAATTTTGTTTGGTCGAAGGAGAATCAAAGGGTGCGAAGGAATGGTTTTGGACGAACGTAGAATAGAGTTTTATGTATGGCTTGGTTCGACCAGTCAGTTTGGGCGAACCTGCACATTCGCATGAACAAAGTGGGCGAATGTGCAGTCTATAAATAGTCAAGCTTGATTTTTGAATGTAACTTTTTGTTATATTATTCCCTCCACTTTCTGATATTCTCTCTAGAAGTTTATTTACCTCTTTTCACATTCTTACCCTGTTTGTATCAATCTTTAAACGTGTAATCAAGTTTATAATTAATGAAAAGCTTTTGAAATGATGATTTACTTGTTTTGATCTGTTTGACTATTATTTTGTGATTGTTTTAGGGATTCCGCACCTAAAACTAACTCGTTTGATCATTCTTTGTGGTTATACGATCCATACACGCACATATAAAGTGGTATCAGAGCCATTCTGGATCAAACAATCACAAATTAATAGTTTCTCAGTTGATTTGGACCCAATTTTGATCAAAAAGTTTCTGTTTTCATTGAACAAACTGATGTGATAAGATTTTGATTGATTACAACTTGATTTCAAGGTTAAGTTGGATAATTCTCTTCATTAAAGTTGTTCCAAATCAATTCCGATTCAAAACCTGATTTAGATCATCAAAATCCATCAACATTTGATAATCATGATCAAAATTAACGGATTTTCAAAAAAATAACTGTTTTTTAATTACCAGGGGTTGAACGTAGAGAGAGTGGTCGAAAGTGGAATTTCATTTGGTCGAAAGAGGGATTTTGTGGTCGAAGGAGGTGTTTTAGTGGTCGAACGTAGACTTTCATTGCTTATTTTGTTCATTCGCCCATTGGTGTTACCTTCGATTGATCGAACGGTCGAAGGAGAAGGCAAACGGCCGAACGAGAGAAGAAAGTGGTCGAAAGAGATTTTGTGATATCAGTCCACATTCGTATCAATCAAAACGGTCAAAGGAGAAGAATATTTCTCATTCGCACGTTCGATAGTACGAAAGAGTGTCCTGTTTTAAAACATTTCTAATCTTTTCGTGTTTAAATGTTTACAGGTTAAGATGTGGAACTTCCCAACAACGCCAAGACCTACTCAAGCACCACAACAGCAGACAACACAAGATCCATGGTCAGTTGCAGCCCAAAAGACTAGTCCACCATCCCAGCCAATCAATTACATGGCTATGACTAGTTCGGCTCCTCAACAAGTTGTGCAACCGTTACAACAACCAATTGACAACTATTGGGGAGTAGCAGCAGCTGCCGTTCATTCGCAGACGACCAATGCCATATCCACACTTATTCATGATCTATCATCAGGTAGCGGCAATCGTCCACCAAAGCTCATGGACATGAAGGAGTACAACACATGGAAGACAAAGTTCAAGATCCATGTGGGGGGACAAGGACTTGAGGGAGCCGAGGCATGGTAGATGATAGTAAAGGGTTACGCTGCTCCTATTCTGGAGAATACTGTTGGAGAATTTGGCTGATTATGAGAAAAAGAGGTTTGCGATCGAGCAGAAGGTGTTTCTCAGCTATCTCAGGCGATCAACACTGATTTGCTGCATCAGTTTGGTTCGTGTACAACATCCAAACAATTGTGGGATATGCTAAGAAACCGACATGATGGTAATGAGAAGACAAGGAAGCTGAGAATGGAAGAGCTTCGAAAAGAATTTGAGAACTTTAGCTACATGGGCAATGAGACTCTAAAAGAATTGGTTCCACGGTATTGCCATTTGCTCACAGAACTTTTGAGTTATGAGATCAGCATACCGATGTCAAAACTGGTGGATAAATTTGCTGATGCTTTACCACCATACTGGAACCAACACATTGAAGTGTTGAAGGAAAAGGATGCATACCAGTATTGGACTATCAACGGGTTCATTCAAAAACTGGAAAACAAAGAAATGGAGGAGAAGAGGAAAGCCAAGAGAGCTCAGATTCCACAGAATCCAGATCTGTATGTGAGTGGTACATCTAACTCTCTTTCTGCTTCAAGCACTACTTCCAATGTTGCTCCTCACATTGCATGTGTATCCAATGTTGTTGAACCCACAAAAGCACCAATCAACTATCTTGCCCAAACTTCATCATATACACCATCATACACACCACAATCTTATCCAACACCAAACTTTATTCCACCTTTTTCACCTTTACAACAAGCTGCCTGCTACACAGCAAGTCAACCTCAACAACAACAACAATATACTCCTCACATGAATCAGATGCAGATTACTCAAGCACAATCAAAGCAAAGTCCGATTGTGTTAGAGACCTCTAATCTTAACAATGTGACTGTTGAGATTGCTCAACAGCATGTTGCTTTAGTTTCTGCTATGGTTGCATCATACAACGGTTTGGTTGCGAGTCAGATTGGAAACAACAATCTCACCAATGAGGACTACGCACAAATCGATAAAGAGGAGATGGAGCTTATGGACATACAGTGGGCATTTGCGAGCATAATGAGGAGAGCCACTGACTTTATCCAGAAGACTGGAAGAACTGACCTTTCAACTTCTCCGAACACCACTTACGGCTTCAACAAAGCCAAAGTTACATGCTTCAATTGTGGTGAGAAGGGTCATTTTAAGAGAGAGTGTACACAGCCTACACAGCAAGGTAATCGCAACCCGTTCAATTCAACCTATCAAAACAGACAAAACCAAAACCAAAATCAGGTTTCATACAACAGTCCCAACATCTCAAGCTTTCAACCCCAAAACAATTACCAGAACCGTCAACAAAATACCAACACTAGACAACCCACAACTCAAAACCAACCTCAACAGAATCCAAACCGAACCATTGTTCCTATCTCTACACCTAACACTCAAAACCAAAACCAAACTGACAATCAAAACCAAGCACTTGTGATTCAGAAAGATGAAGGTTTTGATTGGACGGGTATGCAATTGGGAGTGGAGGAGATTATTGCTGGAAACGTGGCTTGTGTGGCACAGAAGATGAGTCTGGATGAGCATGAGGAGATTGAAGAGGAGGTTGTGATTGAGAAAGTGTCGGAGTTGAAAATAGAGGAAGTGAATGAGGATGTGATTGCTGAGAGTGAAGACAAGAAATCTGGAATGATTCTTGATTCTGTCACGGATGTTGGAGAGCACTATGATTCAGCTTATTCGGATATGGAGAGTGATTCTGACTCAGAAGCTAGTGTGAATTCACTAGATGATGATATTGATCAATTGCTAGCAGAAGCTGATTTCCTTATGACCCGCAAATCGTGCATGGTGGATGATGCGTGCACCAAGATTGACTACTCCAAATTCTTCGCAGGGAAGGAAGCTCACTTCGCGTTGATGGCAATGACAGAACCTCCAAAACCGGTAAGTTCTGAATCTCAATCTAAAGTATGTGTTAAATGTGCTGATTTTGAAAAACTGACAGAAGAAAATAAGCTTCTCAAGGTACAACTTGAGAGTGCCAAAATAAACTGTCAGATTTATCAAAAAGATTTAAAAGATTTCAACAAAGTTCTTGATGGTTATAAAAAGGATGTGTCTAAACTCAAAAAGACTTTGTCAATAAAACAACTTGCCATTAATAACTATATTAATGAAATGGAAAACACCAAGTTAGAAATGGCAACCATCAAGTGCTTCGCTGAAAATGTGAACAAGAAGTTAGAGAGTTATAAGCACATTGCATATGTAGTTGACCATATCATAGAAGAACCCTCCCAGTCGAATAGTGCAAACTATAAGGCGGTCCCATCTCCGGTGTTGTTCGAAAACCATAACTTACATGCAATACCACCGGAGACTTTAGTCAATTCTGACTCCACATCAGATAACGAGCCCAACACTTCTCGTGTCGGAGACCCGTATTCTGATGTGAGACCTGTATTGGGAAACAATGAGGGTGTGGTCGCTGCAGATGATTCTGATGAAGAAGATGAACAATCTGAGACGGTTGAAAATGAAAGTGATATCCCTGATTTGAAATCATATAATCACTACTGAGCCGGTCTCACCATCTCAGATCGTTCATCCCATGGCAAATGCTCATCGTAAGAATGTTGTTAAGAAAACTGAAAAGTCTGTTGGTAAAAGTGTTGAAAAGAAAGAGATAAAGAAAGTTGAGAAAAATGTGATTAAACCGGTTGAAAAGAAAACTGAAACTAAATCTGAGAAAAATGTGGTTAAACCGGTTGAAAAGAAAACTGAGATTAAATCTGAGAAACCTAATGAAATGAGCAACGAATCATGTGACAAACCTGTGAAAATTTTCTATCGGATGCAAGGCTCCGATAAGATTTTGTCTGATGATGAATATCCGATTAAATTTGTGAATTATTCCAAAATCGAAAAGATCTGGCAGGAAAGTACGATTTGGTTTCCAAAATTTGAACGAACCAATGACATTCCTCCAGAAATTTTAGAGAAAATTTATTCGGATAAAGATGCCAAGGTCAATGTCACACAATTCGTTTTGCCAGTTGATAAAGCAAACAACTTCATTGAACCGACTTACTCGAAGGAACCAGCTCCTGAGAGTTTAAGGAAACAATGCATGGTTGATCGATATCCCATTGCTAGTTTTTCCAAGTCGTCGATCAAAGAAAACTATGATGAATACTGTGCGTGTTATAAGTGCGGGGAAAGGGGACATTTACTTGCCGCCTGCCCATACGTAGGACACAAGAGGCACGAGGTGGAGATGAGGCAATATCATGATTATCCGGTTGATAACTACAGTTATCCACAAAGACGGTATTTCCCTCAGCAAGAACCTTATTATAATCAAAACAATTTTACAACAAGAGGGAAAACCGTCCGATGACTTATGATAAGCGCAACCGGATAGCTACTGAGAAACCGGTAAAGAAACCTGTGATGAACTCAACTGCTGACAACAAAAAGGTTGCTCCTAAACCAAATGTAAAACCAGCAGTTGGACCTGTCTCTGTTAAATCAGAGAAGGTAACCAAGAAGGTTGCATTTAAAGACGAAGTAAAGAAACCGGCTGAGACCTCAAAATCTCAGATCCGGATCTTGAAAAGGTCTGAACAATCTTGGTCATCTAAGGAGTCCGAAGGTGCCTCAACTTCACAGAATGTGAAAATTGAGAAAAAGAAAGTTGAGAGTGAGAAGAAAGGGGTTGAGAGAACCCAAGATGTTTGTGAATCGAACGAATCTTTGAAACAACCCGTTCAAAGATCTAACTGCTTTACTTGATAGGTGCAGGGAGCTCCAGCTGGCCCTGTTAGCAGCCTATGGATTGTTGACAGTGGAGCTTCTGGTCACATGACAGGGGACCTCACGCTACTCTTTGATATCAAGAACATAAACGGAGGTTATGTAGCGTTTGCAGGAAATAAAGGAGGCTACATTACGATGGAGGGTAGTGTAAGCAATGGGGTCATGACATTTGAGCGGATATCGTACGTGAAACAGATAGATTACAATCTGCTCAGTGTTAGTCAAATCTGTGATAAGCAATTTTCTGTATATTTTGACGACAAATCTTGCTATATCTTGAAACCGGGGTTTGAACTTCCGAAAGAGTGGGTGATGCTAAAGGCACCGAGAGTAAACAATTTGTATATTCTCGATATGTCCAAAGCTATGACTACCCATGGCCAAGTCACGTGTTTCCTCTCTAAGGCTACAGAAAAATAATCTATTATGTGGCACAAGAGAATGGGACACATTCATTTGAGAAAGATGAACCAGTTAGTGAAGAATGAACTTGTCACGGGAGTTAATGTAAAACATTTCCATTTGAATGACAAATGTGTTAGTTGCAAAAAGGGAAAGCAGCACAAACAGGCCCATAGACCAAAGAAAGTCAATTCTGTTGAACTACCACTTGAGCGTTTGCACATGGACTTATTCGGTCCAGTCAGACGTAAAAGTCATGCCGGGGAATTGTACTGTCTTGTGGTGACTGACGATTATTCAAGATTTTCATGGGTAATGTGCTTACACCAGAAAAGCGACACTTTTGACAACCTGAAGGTTCTGTTTACACGTCTGGAGAATATCTATGGTCTGAAGATCAAACGAATCCGGAGTGATAATGGGACGGAGTTCAAAAACGCTCAGATGGAGGATCTTTGTGCAAACAAGGGAATTCATCATGAATATAGCGCTCCGTATACACCCCAGCAGAACGGTGTCGAAGAAAGAAAGAACAGGACTCTAATCGAGACGGCGAGAACTATGCTTGCGGATTCAAATCTTCCAGTCATGTTCTGGAATGAAGCTATTTACGCAGCATGTTATACTCTAAACCGTGTTTTAACAGTGAAGAAGTTTGGCAAAACTTCTTATGAGCTGTTGAACCGACGCAAGCCGAATCTGGAGTATCTAGAACCATTTGGTGCCCCGTGTACAATGCTGAATCCTTCGGAGAAGTTCGCACCAAAGGCTGAAGAAGGTTATTTTGTTGGATATGCAACCCCACTAAAAAGGGTATTCAACAAAAGAACTAGAAAAGTCGAGGAGTGGGCTAATGTCGAAGTACAAAGATACACACAAAATGTACAGGGTGAAGGTCCAGATTGGATGTTTGATTATAAAGACTTCTTTTAATCATTCAATCTAGATAGCATGGTTGAAGAAGCTGTACTTCGCTTATATTACGAGGTCGAAAACGCCGTAACTTCACCGTTAGTGCGTCCGATCACTGTAAATCCCCAAGCAGCTTCTAATGATACCACTGCTCCTGTGATGGAAGAAGTGGTGTTCCAAGAAGCTTCTACAACGCTTAATTCATCAGATTCAGAAGACGAAGACGATGATGCTACAAGTGAAGCTATTCTGGACAATGCTACAGTGACACCACGAGTGAACCCAACTAATACTGATGCTTCAACATCGAATTTGGGTAATGATCTAGTTTCTATAGAGAATTTGACGACTAAAACGGGAGTACAAGTACCTGATTATCCGGAATCTCAGATACATAGGATACACCCGCTTGAACAGGTTATTGGTGATCCTGGTGGCAGCGTGATAACAAGAGGGCAGTTGAGAAATGCTCAAGCACCAGAAAATATTGTCAATCTTGCTTTATATGCCAAAATACAAAAATCTGGTTTTCAAAATGACTGGTCTTTCGCTTGTTATGTTTCGCAGGTCGAACCGCGGATGTACAAGGAAGCTCTTTTGGATGATGCCTGGGTGGAAGCAATGTAAGAAGAGTTGTTACAATTTCAGAAACTCGGTGTATGGACACTGACAAATTTGCCCCCGGGAAGAAAGAAAATTGGAACCAAATGGGTGTTTAAGTGTAAGAAGGATGATAGAGGAGTCATTGTGAGAAACAAAGCTCGTTTGGTCGTTCAAGGTTTTCATCAAGTTGAGGGAATCGACTACAATGAAATCTATGCACCTGTTGCACGCTTGGAAGCTATCCGAATGTTCCTAGCTTTTGCATCATGGAAGAAATTCAAGGTGTATCAGATGGATGTAAAGAGCACATTTCTTTACGGTGTGGTCAAAGAGGAAGTTTACGTAGGACAACCGCCAGGCTTTGAGGACCCTATTCACCGGGTAAGGTTTATGTCTTGAACAAAGCTCTCTACGGGTTGCACCAGGCTCCGAGACAATGGTATGAGGAGCTGAGCACGTATCTTCTCTCGAAAGGATTTAAACACGGATTGGTAGACTGCACACTGTTCACGAAACGAGCAGGAGATGACTTGCTTCTTGTGCAAATTTATGTTGATGATATTATTTTCGGGTCAACTAACGAACTTCTGTGCAGGGAATTTGAAAAAGTTATGCAGGAAAAGTTCGAAATGAGCGCAATGGGAGAAATGCAGTTTTTCCTAGGCTTGCAGGTGGAACAAAGACCAACGGGGATCTTTATTCACCAGACGAAATACGTTTCTGAAGTCTTGAGCCGATTCCAAATGGATGATTCGAAGCCGATGGATACCCCGATACAACCTAATCACGGGATTGGAGTTGACGTTAAGGGGGAGCTGACTGATCCATTTACATACAGAGCAATCGTCGGATCTCTGATGTATCTCACCGCGTCTAGACCGGATATAATGTTTGCGACATGTCTTTGTGCACGATATCAATCGAAGCCGAAACAGAGTCATCTTGCAGCTGTCAAGCGTATCCTTAGATATCTGAAGGATTGTCCATCGAAAGGACTTTGGTACCCTCATGATGATAATTTTGACCTAATCGCTTTTAGTGATGCAGATTGGGGCGGCTGTGACAAAGACAGCAAATCCACAACGGCTGGATGTTAGTTTATGGGGAGCAGGCTCGTGACCTGGCAATGCAAGAAACAAACCGCAGTTGCACTATCCACATGTGAAGCAGAATACGTTTCAACATCGAGCTGCTGCTCACAGGTTCTTTGGATCCAACAACAGATGGTGGATTACGGTTTGCAATTTCTTAAAACCCCTATTTACTGTGATAATGAGGCCGCAATCGCATTAACAAAAGACTTAGTAAATCACTCAAAGGCTAAACATATTCGGATTAAATATCATTTTATTCGTGATTGTTATGCTAAAGAGTTGATCGATATGGTCAAAATCCACACTGATTACCAACGCGCAGATCTTTTTACCAAAGCTTTTGACAAATCCATATTTGATTATCTTTTAAAAGCCAATGGTATTAAAGAAAAACATGACTGATCACCACCTCAGTCTATCATTTATTTAGTTTAAATTTTTTACCGTTTTTCAGAAAAATTTCGAAAATCCAAAAACATTGAAAAATTTCAAAATCCATAAAAATTAGAAAATTTCTTTGCTGACTGCTATATCTTCTTCCCTTAGATTAATGCCGTCAGATTTCTGTGAACAAACGATATCTGGGCAGTCACATATTTGAAATGCTCCAGCTTATCCTTGGGAACAGTAAATTCGAAAATCTATAAAAATCAGAAAAATCAAAAATGATTTCTAGGAGTATAAAGGGAAATGATAGTACATCAGTGGGGATCTGACACATTCTAAGTAATGTACTGCTATATAGGGCGTGTGTCTGAGTCTGTGCGATGTGCTGATAGGCTTCGTAGACCTATTACTGCGTGCCTGATACATACATATCAAACGAATTGTTGTGTGGATGAACTCCTCATGGGCATATGGTCTTAGTACCGTAATTTCGTTTGATAGGGTATTTGTACAAAACTCGGAGGTTTAGGATCGTTATGTTATTAGTTGTCTGGGGATAGCCTCTCTGATCTTCTGCTGTAAGTCATTACGGACCTAGATCAGATAGGGTGTCTTTATAAAAGAGCTTTATGCCAAATCCTAAAGTTACCGAATTGAGGAACTTTCCATGTTATATGATGATCAAAGATTATCTATTACATCGTATTAATCATTGATGCAAATCATGATTAATATCAGTCCTCAACCTGGTACAGTGCATATGTTACTTTGCTGCATTAATTTGCTGACCTGTATACCTCTGTGCATTATACCTTGTACAATTACAGACGACGAAAGCATAATCACGCTTTACAATGAGTCTTTGTATATTTACTTCTTGATACGGGAGTATATCGTGTGCGTGGGAACCACAGACAATTACGTTTATACTATAAATATTAGTATCAGTTTAAAGCACTGCACAAAAGTCTGCATGTGAGTTTATGTGGATTACAATATCAGCAGTTGTCAGAGCACACATTGTCTTTAATGATAATAATTCAAAGATCAACGGTGTGATCAGATTTCTCAATAACTGATATGATTCCTTTACCGGTAATCACAAAAACATTTACAGTTTTTCATTTACATTTCTGCATTTTATTTTCTCGTCAAAAATTACAAAACTCAAAAATATTTTAGGTGTGTTTTAGCATAAACTTAAGAAAATCCAAAAAGATTTTTAATTTCCATCTTATTTTTGATAACTGATGGTGGTTGATGTCGATTTTCTAAACCGTGTTACACCATTTGAGCTTTGTAACTTTTTAAATGTGAAAATATGATTGTTGGATGCTTAAAAGTTGGAAAATAATTGGACCGGGACTCGTTTCTGAGATTTGGAAAATTTATCAAAAATCCCATTTCTCATTCGCCCATTCGGTTGGTCGAATGTGGGATTTTCATGTTCCTTCGTATTTTTTAAACGGGCGAAGGAGAGTGTTCTTGAACATATGTTTCATTCGAACCCTTTTGGCTCATTCGAACCTTTAACTAGGGTCGAAGGAGAAAAAAGTTTCTCTTTCGTACGATTAAAACGGGCGAAGGAGGATGCCTATATATACCATTCCTGTCTCATTCGAACCTATTCAAAAATTTTTCAAAAATTTCACTCTAACCTCACCTTGTTGCCCTGATATTTTGTGACTTATCATTGTGCTCGTCTACTTATACTGATCCTTTTCTACTATTTCTTACAGGTTAATATCAACGATTCATGGTTTAATCCCTGTTTTGTTGTTTCGAGCCCTAAATCTTAAAACTGATAATAATCAACTTCATTGTTATAATTGCTGATTGGGATTCATTATATGTGTGTTTTAGGGGGAGAAAAACCATAAACCATGGATTCAAAACCAATAGTTTGATCAATTGATCAACAGTTGTGTTTCGAACCCTAGTTTTAATTGAAAACACAGATATAATGAATAATTGATGAATCTGTTAGTATAGAATGGTTAATCGGCATTGTTAGGTGCAATACAAATCAAAAGAACATGATCAGAAACCTTTAATTTCAAAATTGAAAATTCAAAATAAGAACAGACTCCTTCGACCCTTTCGAATGGGCGAAGGAGATAACCAACTGGTCGAATGAAGAAATGTTGGGCGAATGAAACTTTTTACCAAAAATTTATACTTTCGTACCATTTTTTTTTCTCATTCGTACAATGGATTTCTCATTCGTACCCTCGTTTGGGCGAATGAGAATGTTAATTACCAAAATTTTCAAAGTTTGAATTTTTGTCGATTTTTAACATGTGTCTTTGTTTTGTTTTGTAGAATTAATCATGTCTGAGCAGGAGAAGACGACTGAGCAAGCTGGATCATCCTCACAACCTGCCAAGACAGTTCCTGAAGAGCTTTTAGCCTTCGAGAATGCGCATAATTGTTGTGCATATCTCGGAGAGGTTAAAAAGTACACAGAGTTTATCGGTATCATTGAATTCTTGAAGAGATGCAGGGTGATAGATGCTATTGCTACACCGACGATTATTTACAGAGATATGATGCAAGAATTCTGGTCTGGAGCGAAGCTTGATTTCTGGAATTGCGAGTCGTGCTTGACTAGCAAGATCCAAGGTCAAAGAGTTATTGTGTGTGAGCAGGATTTACGAGAAGCGTTGAACTTAGATGATGAGAAGACAGATCCTAAGGAGTTTAGTTTTATGGATCAGCGAAAGTGTTTCCTGAGAATGAAATACAATGGACCAATCACTGACGGTTCATTGCACAAGGGAAAACTGTGCCCCCAATTCAAATATTTGGCACACGTATTGATACATGTCTTCGGATCTGCAGCTGGAGGATATGACTTAATGCGCAAAAGTATCAGCTCTATGATGGTGGCCCTGGTATTGAACAAACCGTTCAATGTTTCAGGCATGCTGATGGAACATTTGCTAGAGCTTGTAAACGGCACGAGGAATCTGAAGTTTCTACTTTATCCTCGTTTCCTCCAGATGGTGTTTGACAACAAGTATAAAGACTTGAAAAGAGATCCTAAGCACATAGTTGTTCAGGAACATATGTCGCTTAATACACTTGCTAGGATGAAGGCGTATAAGGGATTGTCAGTCAATGAACGTCCACCAGTAAGGCGTTTATTTGGACATCTAGCAAGAGTAGATTATACAGATCCAGGTGAAGGGCTTGTGAGACATGCGAACAGTGATTCTGCTCCTGATAACCCATTACATCCTGTTGATCCTGATGCGAAACACAAAAGACAGGTTGTGAATGTTGGTGCCAAGAGTGGAAAGGTTAAGAAGAAAGACATAAGGTTAGAGGTTGCGACTGAACCAGAGAAGAAGAAAAGCACACCAAGACGAAACAAGACGATGGCAAAGAAGGGTTTACACATTGTGGACGAAGCGTCGATTGATTCAGAAGAGACGCAAGAAGAAGAACATTGGGACTCGGAGACAGAATCGTTAAAGACCACCATGCCCAAGGCCACTGAGGCTGGTGTGTCTGCTAGTAAGAATGTTGAAGATCAAGGGAATAAGAGTCCAATACCAGTTGATGAAGATGAAGTGATTTTGAATTTAGATGAAGTTTTTACTGGTTCACCTGTACAAGCTGATAAGTCAAAGAAGAAGAAACCAGAGAAACCAAGTATAAAGAGAAAGAAGGAGATTGAATCGCTCATAGCCGGTAAGAAACTTCCACCAGTTTCTAGTTCTAAGTCACCGGTTACTGCACCAGCACAAAAGAAACAAAAGACTGCGACTACTTCGAGCACACAACAGAGTGAAGATTTACCTTTTGATCAGTTTAACGAAGCATTAGATAATGTGCTCAAGAAGATTAGGAAAGGCAAACTGCCTGATGTTGTTGAACCACCTATGAAGAAGAAAGTGTCAGTGGATAGTGATATCATGAGTGCTGTGAATCAAAGATTGTCTGAGTTGATGAGTATAATCAACAAATAGCAAACTGAGACCGAGCAATTGAAGACAAATGATCAAAAGATGTTGGAAGTCATAGTCACATCCCATGATGATAATGAAGTTTTGAAGAAAACTATCAAGAGGTTGAAAAGAGAGAACAAGAAGTTGCTGAAGCACGAGCAACGAAACACCAGAAGGATTATTGTCTTGAAAGAGGAGAACAAACAGCTGAAGAAGAGTAACAAGCATATGGATAATTTGATCAAAGACTTGTACTCTCGAGCTCCTCAACTTCAAGCTGGTGAAGAAGATAAAGAAGGAGATGAAGAACAGGTCGATTTTGAACCATCTGACGAAGAAGAAGATGAAGAACTTGATGAAGATGAAGGAAATGATACTAAAAAGAAGAAGAAGAAAGATTATGGAGATGATGGAGGTTCAGATGGTGGATCGAGTGATGGAAACAGCTCTGCTTTTGATAGTAGTGATGATGATGATGATGATAACGCTGAAAAGTACACATATGAAAAGCGTGATTCAAGTAAGGGTGGAGAGTCGAGCTCTAAGACTCCAGGAGAAAATGTGGATGACGATATATTCTAGAATGAGAAACTACAATCATTATCTGAAGAAGACAAGAACATGTATCGCCAGATGCTCACAGATCGAGTCTGGACGATTGACATGACTAGCAGATTTCCAGAGATATTCGAGTCGAGCAATAAACTGTTTGAATTGGAGTTTGATGACCCTGATCTTGAAGATGGAGAGGTTTCTGCGGCAATTTCTATAGAGATACTTGAGGGTTTAGCTAATCAGGTGGGAAAGACTTTGGAAGAATTGCTTGCTGATAATTTTATTCCAAAGATACCAGAGAAGGAAGCCGGGAATCATTCTGATGACCGTGATGTTCCTGCTTTTGAGGATGTTGAAATGGAAGATATAACGAATGAGGAGTATCCACAATATTTCAAGAATAATCAAGATTGTGGATTTCCTGGATTCTCGGATGATGTGCTAAACCAAGCCGAGAAACTGGAGAAAGAGAAGAGTAAAGTATTTGAAGATGAAATTTTCAAAGGGCATGACAAACCACGGTTCGAGCAATCTGAGAGTTTGAAGGAGTTCTTGAGGAAACTGAAAGAGAAAGAGAATAACCGTCCGAAAGCTGAAATACAAGGAAGCTTTTACAAACTTCATAGTGGTATTTTCAAAGGTCGTGCATTGGCCTGGAAGTTTGTTAAAGAATTGAGATGCATAGCAGTGAAGTGGGAGAAGGGGATCTTATATTTCGATAAGTTTCATCATTTGAAGACTCTTCCCTATTGGGCAATTCATGATATTTGTCGTCACCGTTTAACGGGAGCGTCAAACAGTCAGATTACCTACTTTGCTGAAAAGATGACGAGAGAAAGCCGAACCAAGTGGGATTTGTTTGAACCACAATATCCGAAATGAATTGTTCATAAAAAGGATATTGATCAGATTACAGGTATGCCCAAGGTGACGTTAAAGTATAAACCACCGCGAGTGTTGAAAAAGATTCCTTTGTTGCCAATCCCACAACACTTCGCTAAAGATTTCATTTGGTGGTATTACGATTGGAAGATAGCAGAGGCTGTGATTGTACTGAAAGACGAAGAGATGAACCACAAGAAAATACACATTTTTGATCCCATGTGGTTAATCAATTGTTCACATGAGGATATAATAATGTTGTTTTACAATCCGATCTATTCTGAAGTGAAGGATGCTGAGCAAGCAGGAAAATACCAACGTGTGGTATTTCTGTGCTTTGCGTATGACATTAATGCTGGTTGTGACTATGATGAGAAGCTCGGGAAGTTTGTTGAGAAGCAAAAGGTGCCTGAATTGAAAAAGACGAAGCCAAAGCAATTTCAGGAACCGGTTTTGACTAAAGAACAGAAGATTCAGCGACATATCAAACTGATGAACATCAGAATGGACGAAGAACGTCGACGGCAATCCAAGCAATAGTCGAGGGGGAGTTTGTAGATGCAGTTGTGCGACTAGTGCTTCGGATTGTTCAATAAACTTGTTTTGATAAATGTCGAAGGTGCGAAGGAGATGTGAAAGGTGCGAAGGAACAATTTTTTTTTGGTCGAAGGAGAATCAAAGGGTGCGAAGGAATGGTTTTGGACGAACGTAGAATAGAGTTTTATGTATGGCTTGGTTCGACCAGTCAGTTTGGGCGAACCTGCACATTCGCATGAACAAAGTGGGCAAATGTGCAGTCTATAAATAGTCAAGCTTGATTTTTGAATGTAACTTTTTGTTATATTATTCCCTCCACTTTCTGATATTCTCTCTAGAAGTTTATTTAGCTCTTTTCACGTTCTTACCCTGTTTGTATCAATCTTTAAACGTGTAATCGAGTTTATAATTAATGAAAAGCTTTTGAAATGATGATTTACTTGTTTTGATCTGTTTGACTATTATTTTGTGATTGTTTTAGGGATTCCGCACCTAAAACTAACTTGCTTGATCATTCTTTGTTGTTATACGATCCATACACGCACATACAGTTTCTGCGGCTTGAAGATCTGGAAATCAGTCTCACATTCCTTCTTTATAAACCAATCAAGCATGGAACCCGTGCTGTCATTGGTGTGGTTGATGAATGGGACTCTGCTAAGTTCCCTGATGTCCCAACGAGGGAGAGACTTCAGTTCCTGTCGACCTCTGAAGTACTGTATCACTCCCCCTCGTCTCTTCACAGCAAACAACTTTTTCTCCTCATCATTCTTCCATGAAATAATCCTCTCCTGATGAGCTTCCCTGGTATGATGGATGTTTTGATGTAGGGCTGGAATAGAGATGGGCCTTCTAGGAAACCATGTTGATCTTTCAGGATCCAACTTATGGCCATCTGATGTCTCGTACACTATTTCTTCTTCCATTCCCATCTCCACAAACTTTTCTGGCATCTCATCCTCGTTGATCTCGTGCACGTCACTTTCTTCAGCGATTCTTTCTTTCTCTTTCTCCTCCTCCAGAAATTTTCCAAAATCAAATACCTCATCGAATGTTGTGCTAATAGCACCAGTCTGCTGTTTCTTCAACTCTTGGAACATATCAAACATTTTCATCTGAACCTGAGTCTGAAACTTGATCAGGTATCGTTGATCCTTGATAACTTTCTCCATATTCCTGTTCTTGTGCTTGAGCTTCTTGACTCTCCTTCTGAGCTCTTGATTGTTATGCACATCACTCTTCAGGGTATAGATCTCCCTAGCAGCTGTCTTTCCAACCTCTTTGACTAACTTCTCGTACAGTTCCTGATGCACCGGTTTGCGGCGTGGTGCAGCAGGAGCTAAGGAGGACGGTTCAGTTGGCCGTTTAACTGGTGCTTTGGGGGCTGGAGCAGCAGTTGTAGATGGTCCTGGTTGTTTTTCTTCCCCGAATATAGACTCTAAAATCGCTTCTTGCTCAATATCGTCCTCAGTCATTACATGAGGAACTTCAGACTCAGGCAACTGTTCCCTCCGCTTCTTTCTTTCGGCCCTCTTTAACTCAGCAACTTGTTGTAGGGCTGCAGCAGTCTCAAGCTGTTCTGGTGTCAGTGACTCTCTGCCCTCTTGTAATAATCCAGTTGGCCTTTTCTTCTTGGAGGGCTTAGATGGAGCTGGTTCAGTTGCCACCCTTTTGCCCCTTGCCTTTTCACGAGCAATCTCTTCGGCAGTTGGCTGGGCTGAAGAAGGAGCAGGGTCAGATGATCCAGGTGCAGAAGCAGCGGTGGATTGCTGATGAGCTTCTGTTACATCCATCCTTCTTTTCTTAATCTTGTTGTAAAGCTCCATGACCAAAGGATATCGCTGTGCAGCATACATGTTCTCCAGCATGGGTTCCCAGTTAGGCGTATTGCACTCAGTAAAGAATCGTGCACCTTTGGTGAAGTTGTATTGATCACCAAGGGGCAGATTCTCGTGCTGTGCATTGATCATCATCGGCACGAATCTGGGGTACATAGCCCATTTGTCGGAGCCAGCCTCAGCATTCTTCACAATATAATTAAAGATCATGCCCGACAAGTTAAAGGCTTCATTCTTGCAAATATTTATCATGGCAATCGACCATTCTGTGCTGAGAGCGTTGTAGCCTCCTTTCCTATGACACAGAGACATGATAAACACGTGACTGATGAGTCTCCAGTCTCTAGTCAGCTGACTTTTCTTGATATCGCCTCTCTTGTCAAAATCTCCTTTGTAGCCGAAATTCTTGAACTGTTGGTGAACATCGGCTTTGGACAGAAATCTGACTGTTCCTGGTTGATCTTGAAGTCTCAGCACGTTCCGAACGGTATCTTCAGTGATGATTACAGCCTTGTTTCTGACTGTAGCGTTGATTCGCTTCACCCATCCAGCAACTTCAACTCGAGCAGATCTCCAGAAGTCTTCAATGTGAGAGCAGTAAACTTGTAAACTATGCTCCACAGCGTATCCGACTCTGCTACGTCTGATCCAGGTCACTACGTCTTTGAACTTTACATCATCGATCTCAAGATTCATCGGCTGATTATGCATTCCTCTTGGATCCCAGTCGAGTGCCATCTGTTTAGACCAAATGCACGAAAAACAAGTTAGCGTTCTTGAATATGAGTAGACGACCAGACGACTGTCATTAGACTTAGACTTCGACGGACAACGTACTTAGACTGTATTTCATTTATTATTTTATATATTTTTTAAGTTTTTCATGTGTTGTGTTTTGACAGTCATAAGATTAGGTTTGATGGATTTGTTTTATCAGTGTCCATGATACGTTTGATTTTCTGTTTAAGATCATTAACGTTCGGGTCTAAATACGCAGTCCGTTCATGTGTCTGAATAGTCAAGATGAAAGTCACATTTTGTTTTATTGTCCAAGTACGCAGGCCAAATAAAAGGCTAATGAGCCAAGTACTCAGTCAAGTACTCACATACTTGACTGAGCACTTAGATTAGTACGCAGGCACTAGATCACGGGATGACAAGTGCGCAGATCATATCATACTCAGGCATGGTAACCCCTAGGCAACACAGTCAAATCTGCGTACTAGACAAGTACGCAGATACTTAAACCTTCGTTTAAGATTTAAATGCGCAGCTCAAGTGCGCAATCTCTATGAGACAAGTGCGCACTGTTCAACATTAAGTGCGCAATCTTCAAACATTCAAACCCAATGATACAATAAAAACCCACAACTGAATCCTTTAAACGTGCTAATAGACCCTGTAATCACAAGCAAGAAACAATCAGTACAAATCAACTACCTTAATCAGCGGTGAAGATCAACAAAATGAGAAGAATGAAATTGATTAAGGTTGATAAGGTGTAATTAGATGGTGATTAAAGAGTTAATTTGAGAGGATGAACGGTGATGATGAGGATGATTGTTGGGTAAAGGGAATTAGGGTTTAATGACACAGTAACTGTTGTAAAAAAAATTTACATTTGTATATATACTAAAGCCATATGGGCCTGCGCACTTGGGTTAAGTGCGCACAGCCCATCAAGTACGCAGCAGTTTGATTTTTTTTAGCCCAATAAGAGTTCAAGAGCCCAATTTCATTTTAATGGGTGGGAATTTACCAAATCTCACCTTCTGCATTCAAGATCATACTAACCATACCTGCCAGAACCCGTTTCAACTTCCCGTTGGATAGCTGCAGCCTAAGAAAAATTGTCGGTATGCTTGTCCACTTAAATCCATGCCTTTTCTCTTTCAACATGTATTTGGTGATGATGTTTATCATGTTTTCGGTAATATTGACAAAAATTTGTGGACCCCACTTATGCCAGGTACGAGCCTACCGATCCTCAAGGACTATCGAAATATAATGATGAGAGCTTCAGGTCTATGTTACCATAAGCAAAGAAGATGATCATTATCTTGATCAGATGATGAGAGCTTCAGGTCTATGTTACCATAAGCAGAGAAGATGATCATCTAATCGTTTGGTGAGCTATCTAAATATGTTTGCACGTCACTATCATTGCGTGTCTTTTGCTGCTCAGTTGATTAATTTTCTTAGCCCCGCATTGGTAGCTTGCACTCTTAGGTGTCTTTTGATTTACCTATGCACAAAATTTTCTGTGTCTTTTGATTTCTCAACCTGTGTATGACCGGAACTCAGCTTTGTGCAGACCTATAGCACAGTGGGAATCCAGCTTTCCGTGAAGATCTATATTGTTAATCACCTATTAGCAGTTTACTTGATTCCAGGCTGAATCTACCGACACATCGTTGCTTGAGGCCACAACATCCTCTGGGTCCTATTCACATGCTGACGAGATATGATCAGTTTCTATCATTTCCTAAATTAATTTTGCATTAGAGATAGACTGGTTTTACTTTCTCCCCCAAAAATCTTGTTTGAATAAAAAGAAGATTTTTCTTTTATTTAATATGCACAAGTAAAGTTTTTTTTTTTTTAAATCATTCAAAATTTATCATTTCAAGCCATGTAACCAACTGATGAAAACGGGTTTTGTCAAAAGCTTTTGTGAAGATATCTACCTTTTGATCAGCAATATCTATTGGCAACACCTGTATATATCCTTTGTCGTGCGCATCGCGAATGGAGTGAATCCGAATTTCAATATGTTTGGTTTTAGAATGATCAACTGGATTCTTCACAATGTCACGACAGGCATCATTATCAATGAAAATAGGTGTATGCATGACATTCAAACCGTAGTCCAAAAGCTGATTTTTGGATCCATAACACCTGACAACAACAACTGGATGCAGCTGTGTATTCAGCTTGAGCAGTAGAGATGGACACTGTAGTCTGCTTCTTGCTTTGCCAAGACACCAGCCTGTTACCCAGAAATTGACAACCACCAGAGACAGATTTTCTGTCAATCCTACAACCTGCATGATCACTATCAGAGTAAGCGATTAAATCAAAATTATCACTCTTAGGATACCATAAACCAAGTTTTGGAGTCCCTTTGAGGTAGCGAAAGACTCTTTTTACTGCAGTTTCATGCGATTGCTTGGGATTTGATTGAAAGCGTGCGCAGCATCCAACTGCCCACATAGTATCTGGTCTGCTGGCTGTTAGATACATCAGTGAGCCAATCATTGATCGATAGGTGTGAGGATTCACTGAGAGGCCTTGAAGATCTGGTACAAGTGTTGTTTGGGCCGCAAAAGGAGTGTTGGACGGCTTGCAGTCGGTCATGTTGTACTTTGCCAGATTGTCTCTTGTATACTTGGCTTGATGGATGAGAATTCCGTCTTCTTTCTGCTGAACTTCCAAGCCTAAGAAAAATGACAATTCTCCCATCATGCGCATTTCAAACTAAGACTTCATAATGCTTTCGAATTCCCTGCACAAATTCTCATCAGTGGAGCCAAAGATAATATCATCAACATAAATTTGAACAAGGATAGAATGTTTGTTGACTTCTTTGGTGAACAGAGTCATGTCAATCTTCCCTCTGGTGTATCCATTTTGCAGCAAGTATGAAGATAAGGTCTCATACCAAGCTCGAGGAGCTTGATGAAGTCCATAGAGAGCCTTATCCAATTTGTAGTATTTGCTGGGATGATGAGGGTCTTCAAAACCCGGCGGTTGACAGACGTAGACTTCTTCCTTGATTTTCCCGTACAGGAATGCACTTTTCACATCCATTTGAAAGACTTTGAAGTTCTTGTATGAGGCGTATGCCAAGAAGATACGGATGGCTTCAAGTCGAGCAACTGGAGCGAACACTTCCTCATAATCAATACCTTCCTGCTGATGAAAGCCCTGAACTACCAGACGAGCCTTGTTCTTGATCACCACACCACGTTCATCCATTTTGTTGTGAAACACCCATCTTGTTCCGATAGGATACTTCCCTTCAGGTAGATCCACAAGTTCCCAAACCTTGAGCTTTCTAAACTGAGACAGCTCATCCTGCATGGCTTCAACCCAGCTGGCATCTCTGACAGCATCTTCAATGCTGAAGGGTACTGTCTGAGATAAGAATGCTGAGAGTGCAATATTGAGCTTATCTGTCTGATTTCTAGTGAGAACTCCCTCATATATTGGTCCAATGATGTTCTCAACAGGATGATCCTTAGATGACTTAAATCCCATGTTTGGTTCTTCTTGAACTTGGGAAGGCAGATTTGAAAGGTGATCGACAGGGATTGATGAGCTGGATGGATCATTTGCAGACTGTTGTGCTGAAGATGTTTCTTCTGAAACTGGAGTACTTTCAGGAGATGGTGTAGTCTCAACAGTTGCATCACCATTTGTGGATTGAAGAGGAACAATTGGATCATCTACTAGTGGAGAAAATCGGGTGGTGAAGGGTGTAGCATCGTCTTCAGAAGAGTAAAGAGTATCATCAAGAGGAGAAGGACCGGCCGCTTGATTGTCAGATGTTTGTTCTTCACTGATACTGAAATTGTTGAAAATGACATCCACGTCAAAGAACCAGTCAGGACCGGCTCCTGTGTTAGTGGAGTTGGATTCCTGCCAATCAACATAGAAATATTCGAGAACCATTTTGGTGCGTTTGTTGTATACTCTATAAGCCTTTTGACTTGAAGAGTATCCAACAAAGAAGCACTCATCTCCAACTGCATCAAACTTCATTATGTTCTCGTAGTTGTTTAGCAGAGTACATGAGCATCCAAACGGCCTGAAGTAGTAAATGAAAGGTTTTCTTTTTAAAAAGCAATTCATAACCTGTTTTCCTGCGCGTTTTCACAATTAAGACTCTGTTAAGAACATAACATGCGGTATTCACAGCTTCAGCCCAGAAGATGATCGGCAATTTAGAGTCGATTAGCATGGTTCTGGCCGCTTCAATAAGTGTACGATTCTTCCTTTCAGCAACTCCATTCTGTTGAGGAGTTCTCGTAGCACTGTACTGAAGATGAATTCCTTTGTTGTTGCAGAAAGTCACGAAGCTTTGATTTTTGAATTCAGTTCCCTGATCGCTTCTGATTGATCTAACTTTTGTCTTCACTATGTTCTCAATGAGAGGAACAAACAGCATCAATATCTCGGCAGCTTCACTTTTGTATTCTAAGAAGTACACCCATGTAAAACGAGAAAAGTCATCTGTTATCACCAAACAATAAGATTTTTTAGCTAAACTTTTAACACTAATAGGACCGAAAAGATCCAGATGCAATAGTTGAAGAGGTGTGTCTATAGAGTTCACTGTTTTGGACTTGTGAGATTTCTTGTGTTGTTTTCCTTTGGCACATGCTAAACATTTTTCAGAAAAACGGAATTCCTTGGAAGGAAGACCTCTGACAAGATTTAATTTTGAAAGTTTGTTAATGTTTTTAAAGTTAACATGTCCTAATCGCCTGTGCCATAACAGTGACTCTGACTCAGATGCTTTTGAAAGTAAGCATGTCATTTGACATTCTGACTTAGCATCTCTCATATTTATCACATATGTGTTATTCTGTCTAGGAGCTTTTAGCATGATCATATTGGTGGGCGGTATGAATCCAGGCTTCAGAAAGATGCACTCCATGTCATTGAATAACACTGATATTCCTTTGTTGCAGACTTGTGATACGCTCAAAAGGTTGTAGCACAATTCTGGAACATAATTCACATCTTCTAAAGTCAGTGTGTCAGAGACCACATCTCCTATTCCTACTATCTTCCCGCCCTTTTCATTTCCGGCGAAGGCAACGAACTCTATATCAATAAATCTATAGTTCTTGAGGAGTTCCTTTAGACCAGACATGTGTCTACAAGCCCCTCTATCAACATGCCGTAGATATCTCATCAGTGCGATCAACCATTTCTGTAACTTATTCTGAAATACAAAAGAAAACACAAGAGATACACATATAAATACAAGAAACTCTATGTACAATCACGACTCAAACCTTTACTTAATTGACTTTGGGAATCCAGGTCTGGTTTAGTTTTGATCTGTCATGATTCTCACCCAAAACTGACTCTTGCCTTTTCAAAATTTTTGTGGTTTTATCAAAAATTTTTACTGTTTCTTGAAGGTTTTTAATCTGATCAGAAAGACAGTTTAGTGCTTTAACGTCACTGGATTTTAAATGACATGTTTTAACCACATGACCCTAATTTCCACATCTAAAGCATTTTGAGTGCTTTGGCTTGATCTTTGGAGAGGGTCTGGATGATGATGGTTGTGATGCTCTTTTCTTGATCTTGCTTGAGAAGGAGCTTTCACTGGAACATGGTTCATCAATGTTGTTGTTGCTTGATTCCTCATTTGTGTTGCAGTCTGGCTTGCTGATGTCGCTTTCTGTATCACTCTGTGATTCTTCAGGAAGTGAGTTATCTGTTTCACTTTGTGATTCTTCAAAACATGACATATCTATTGATGATGGAGTAAACTCTGGAATTTCTTCAGTAAGAAATTTCCCGAGCCTGTTTCTTTTTAGTTCTGGTACAAACGGAGATGGTCTATATACATTTTCATTATCAGAGAATGCATCATTAAGATCAACACAAACTGGCATAACATTGTCAACACAAATATCTGAGCGTTTGATAGGATTCTTCCTATCATCAAGGTCCACACGCCCTTTAAATCATGTTTATAAGTTAATGTAGTACGGTCATCCGGCCTAGATAAACTATTACAGTTATCCATCCTAGACAAACTATTACAATCATCCAGTTTAGTTAAGTTATTACATTCATCCGAATTCAAAATAGTTTTAGACTTGTCATTACTCCAGATGAACCAATTCACTGTAGAGTAATTGGCACCTGGGTGACCTAACCCCATCGTTTGTCCACCACAACTCTCATCATCATCCACCTGATCCTGTTGGGTCACATCTGCACTGCTTTTGCTTATATTAGAGTTTGACTCAGATTTGACACATTCTTTTTCAAAAAGATCATTTTTTGGATGTGGTTTTGGAATGGGTATATATTCACTTTTGCTCAAAGGTAAAAACAGAGATTTTACAATTCCCTTTTTATCCTTATACCCAATTCCATCTTTGACGAATGATTTCCTTGAACAATCAAGGATATCTGTATGAGCATGCTTGCTTACATTCCATTTGTCCACAACAATTTGGAGATGATTTGTTTCATTTCTAGATTTTTCTAGTTATTCTGTTAAGTCATTTATTAAAAAATCTTTTCTCAGAACAAATTCTTTTAGAGTTTGCATATCAGCTATAGTTCCATTTAACTTTCGCTGATATGCTAACTCATTTTCTTTCATTTCAGTGTTGATTTTTCGGATGTCATCCATTTCTCTTAAAAATTTTCTATTGTGGGACAAACAGTAAGCAACAGGTGTAACACACCTTGGTGAGCACAGCTTTGATTTTATTTCAAGAGGAATACTTACCAGATCTCTCTCCTCAACTGTATTGGGCACGTTCTGCAGCTTCTCATTTGCTTTGCTGGTGGAGGTCTTCTCAGCTACGAGTGCTTCCTCAGACGCGACTTCTTTTCCTTTATCAGCCACTAGCACTCCTTTCAGAACTGCATTCTCCAGCGTTCCACCCTTTGGCATCTCCGCCGACGACCCTTCCAGAGAGTTCACGCCGTGTGTGGATTTGGTGCAGATTTTGGCCATCAAAGCCTTGTTCACATTAGCTTCAACTGCAGCAGCCTCCTCTCCCCAATCAAAGTCCTCAACCACTAACGCCTTCTGTTGATTCGCTTCCCTTACATTAGTTATGGCCACCATCCTTTTTGCCGGCTTGATTTCTGCTTGACTTAGAGTGGGGCACTCATACTTGAAGTGCCAAGAGTCTTGCAGTTGTAGCATCTAATCTTAGACTTATCAAAGCCCGCTTTTCCCATACCAACTCTTCGACCAGTTCTATCTTGAAACCTCTTCACCCTCAGAGTAATCATGGCCATTTGCCATTTCAAATCCATTTCCTCCATATCATCTGGGTCAACCTGTTACATGTCTTCAGGATTCATCATCTCACTCTTAATTTCACCAGTATTCAAAGCCTCAAAGCTAGACATGAAGGTGTTGAAGAGTTCAACATGTTCGTTTGCATGCGTTGTAAGCTGTGGGTTAAGTGTCTTTGCAGCTGTGTCAGAGTATGAGACTGTCTTTCCCGAACTTGAACTACCACCACCCATTGCATCCACATATGCATGTGACGAGCTTGAGCCCATGTTACCTACGGGAGTCATTAATGCCAGATTCTTCATAGCAGTGGTGGGCACAACTTTCGGAGCAGTCTGGTTCATCTCTCTTTTCGTGATGTCCATTTCGAAAGAGTTTAGAGTGTTGATGAGATCAGCCAATGTAGATTGAGCATCTAGATACTCTTTTCTGATCAACATGCACTGTATGCTCCATTCTTTGGGCAGGGAGTCGAGCAGTTTCTTGATGGAATTTCGGTTGTTGACGGGAATTTCTGCCTTCTTCATCTTGGTTAACATACTCATGAATCTTTCGATATGCGAGCTCAAGCTTTAACCACGAATGCTATCGAACATGTCATATTCTTTCTGCACCATATCTTGTTTATATTGGCGCATTTCTTCATTTCCTTCGTAGTACTCGTTTAACGCAAACCATAGATTGTGCGCAGTGCCATATTCGTCAAACATGTTATAAACATCGTTTGATAAGGCCATGGTAAGGGCACCATAAGCCTTATGATCTCTCTGAAGTAGCTGTTTATCGACATTAGTGTAAGTTGTTGGATCAGGATTAAACTCTTCTCCTGTGGCAGTGGTTCTCATTGGAATGTGTGGACCCAACTAGATAGAAGTCCATTGGGTGAAGTCCGTGACATAGAAGAACGACCTCATTCGATTCTTCCAAGTTCCATAATCTTCGACACCTTTTAACTTAGGAACTCTAGTTGTTGTTCCGGTTTCAAGTTCTTGTTGAGTGATAGGATTTACAGCTGAGTGGTTATCGTTACCGGCCATGATTGAAGTTAATTTTAAGAGTTTGGTTTATCAGATTTTATAGTTAACAGTCCAGAAAATTTGTCCACAGTCCTTAAGTGCGCAACAAGTACGCAGTTGTCCAGATCAAGTACGCAGCTCCTGTAACAATGTAAACTACCTTGTCAAGATGTGTGTCTGTTGATAAGTACGCAGTCTTGCAAGCACACGTGTGGCTGTTATTTCTTGATAAGTGCGCAGATCAGTCAACACTTGGGCATGGTAAGTGCTCAGTCTTGACTGATCAGTCTGCGTACTAAATGAAGTACGCAGACACTTAAACTCTCGTTTAAGATTTAAGTGCGCAGAAACCCTAGCCAAGTACTCAAAACTACACCTCTCAATAAGTACGCACAAAACCAAGATTTATGTTTAAGTGCGCAGAAACCCTAGTTAAGTGCTCAAGACAATGAAAAGAAATAAGTACGCACAGACTTGGTTGCGTACTAAAATAAAAGGTCTAAGTACTCAGATAAGCACAAGTATGCAGTTTATGAGCTAAGTACTCACACCAAGAAATAAGTACTCAACGTATGAAATAAGTGCTCAACATATGAAATAAGTGCGCAAAACGGGTTGTGAAAAACACAAAAACTCAGCTGAATTCTATCCAAAACTTTTTCATTCCATTCTGAAGTGCTTGGATTAAATTTCTAGTTAAAATGAACCACTTTTAACTTTCAGAAACACAATTTCCACGAAATTTGAAGCAAAAATATAAGAAACACCTAAATTTAAAAGTTCATAAAAAATAATCTTGATAATAAAAACTAACAAGATGAGGGTTTTGGTATCTTAAAATAGATACAATCTAGAGCACAAAGGCTCTGATACCAAATTGTAAGTCCCAAATACTAGATCTTGTTAAGTGCAAGAGATTGTTATCACTTAGAAACACCTATGGATTAGGTGTTTTAAGTGATTAATCTTCTACAACAAAGAAACTAGATGAATATGATAAAAACCGACACACAAGATGAATAAGAACATGATTTCATTACTGATTTGTCATTGAAACACCATGAAATACAAACAAGTACGCACCGAATCAATCTTGTGCTACAAAGATAACCAAAAACCCTAACCCTAGAGCTGCACACAAGTATCATATATATAGTAGGTCAGATGGGCCTGCGCACTTAAGCTAAGTGCGCAGGGCCCGTCCTTAAGTGTGCAACCTAGGGTTTTGGACATATAACTATGTCATAATTACATAACCAGCCCTTCTAATTACAATCTATTCAACAACCTATCAAAAGACTATGATCTGGTAACTGTGGTCTCAATATAACCCAACACTCTCCCAAAATATATCACGAATCCTCCATATAATTCAACCAACATTGATGATTTGTAGAGACTTTACACGTCCATCACTATTTTAAGTCTTTTATAATAAATCTCGCAATATTTATCAAAGACTTCTGAATAATAACATATATTTCGATCATATGTTCTAGTCATCAAAACTACATTTGTGCATTTCTACATAAATGCTCTCAACATTAGATGACATATCTCATTTTCGTGCATTTAATTTCAATACACTTGCCACATTGATCATGATTATCTCAATGGGGATGGTTGAAGAGTTTATCTTCTTATTCACTTAATCAGAGACTTAAGAAAATAAAGCTAAATATAAGTCTCTCTGATGGGCGACCGAAGACCCCAAGACAATGACCGACGTAAAGACGACGAAGATGGATCGATCAAGTGATACATTACAAATCTCCCTGATGCTTGTAGTGGTACTGATTTGGAGAGGCTTTTAAAAGATCATGGGGAAGTATCTAAGATCTATATCGCTAGGAAACGAGATAAGATGGGAAGACGGTTTGGTTTTGTGTCGATAAAGGTTCCAAGGAACAAAGAAGATCTTGATAATAAGATGCAGAATTTATGGATTGGATCGTATAAACTTCGTGCTAATGTTGCAAGGTTTACCGGACAAGAGAAGGATTCGAAAGATGTGGCGGCTTTTCCCCCTTTGAATAATGATATTGTTCCATTGGTTAGCAAGATTGTTCATGAATAGAAGGCGCAATATGATCATAAAGGAAGCTCTTTTAAAGAAATGTTAACAGGTATGAAGGATGAAGAGGTTGAAGAAAAGGTGGTAACCATCCCTGATTTAGTTAATGAGTTTCAAGAACTACATGGTAAGACCCTTGTTATCACTGTGTTCGACGTCGAAGGTTTGAAGAAGTTACCAGCCTTGTTAAAAGAGATGTGTAATTGTGACTTTAAAACTCAATATATGGGTGGTTTAACTGTTCTTATTTCCTTTCCTACTGAAGATGTAGTTGAAGATTTACGTTTTAGGTTTTTACTTAAAACAGACGTTGTTCATACGGTGGCGATTTGGATAGGACAGTCCTTTCCCTTTTGAAATAATTGTCTGGTTAAAAGTTCAAGGTTTACCCTTAAACGTGATGTGTAACGATACTCTAAATAGGATCGGATCAATGTACGGTAAGGTGGTTCACAAAGCTAACGTCAAGCAATTTGATAATGACTTGTCCTATGAGTATGTGGTGGTCCTCGTTGGAGAAGGGCGAAGGATCATGGAAGAAGTAGTGATTCAATGGAGGAGACGTAAGTTTAGGGTGTGGATTATGGAGGAGATAGGGGATTGGATTCCCGATTTTCTTTTTAAACATACGGAGATTGACGATGCTTTGAGTTCTGGTAGCAAGACCGGCGACGTTCCGGTCAATTATTCTGGTGGTGCAGTTAATGTTCCTGATTTGGCAAGTCTGATGAATTCGCAATCAGCATCAATTGCAGATCAGTTTATGGGAAGTCTGGGATTTGTGCATGGTATTAATGATAATAATGAACAGTGTTTTGGGTAACGGTTTGTTTCCTAAGAATGGTAATCATAATTTGAATGGAGAATTTCAAACATTGGCTGAGTGGGAAGTTAACAATAAAGGTAATATTAACTTTGTTGGGCCGTCTATGGATCAATCTAGGTGTTCTCTGTTAAAAAAAAACAAAAAAAAACCTCCTCTAACTTGTATAAGCCCAAAATGGTCTCAGTGGATGACAGGCCCAATCCTAAAAAACCGCCCAGGTTGGATTTTGATCCAACAGGCTCAGATCCTTTTGGCCTTGATTCTTTGTTAGGGATTAATTGAAGGGATCAAACAACTGAACAAGGTTTACACGAGGGTACTAGGAATGGGGTGGTGAACAGACGTGAAGGGGATTCCTGTCTAGAAAAAAGTTTGGACTTGAATTCGCAACCAGTGAATGGTGGTGGGTCTCAGGTCTCGAATGGAGGTAATCCAGAGAAGGGAGTAGAATTGGAAACTGAGAATGGTTTTATTCAGGAGGTGAAAACTACGGTTACAATTGGGGCTACTTTGGGAGCAAACCTATATAATCATGTTGACATGGTTAGAGATTCAGTTGAGGAGGAAGGGAGACAAAAAGGTAAAGTATGATTTTTTTGTCTATCAATGTTAAAGGGCTTGGGGCTATTGGGAAGATTGGGTGGGTCTTAGGTTTAAAGAAAAAGAATGACGTTACTTTTTTGGCAATTCAAGAAACACAACTCTGTAACTCTGATTCTTTAAACTTAGAAGCTATTTGGGGTGGTAAAAGTTATGATAGTGATAAAATGAACGCTAATGGGAGATCGGGTGGTATTGTAAATGTTTGGGATGAGAAGATTTTTATCAGACATAAGACAGTTGCCAAACAGAGCTTTCTTATGTCTGGTTTACTGCTTTCGTAAAATATGCGACTTAACATTGTGAATGTGTATGGTCCCCAAAATGTGGCTCTTAAAAGGAGGTTATGGGACGATATAAAGGGGCTTATGCATGAACATTGCGGGGTTTGGATATTTTTGGGGGATTTCAACGTGGTTAGGTTTACGGAGGAGAGGAAAAATTCGGGTTTTAATGGGGTTAGTGCGGGAGATTTTAACTCCTTTATTGATTCCATGGGGCTAAAAGAGTATAAAATGAGAGGCAATAAATTTACGTTTATGGTTGGATCTGATAAAGGTTTTAAATTTAGTAAGATTGATCGGGTGTTGGTTTGTCAAGATTTTTTTAAATAAGCGGCCTCATGCCGTGTTAAGAGCCTTGCCTAGAGAACGATCAGATCATTGCCCGTTGCTTCTTTCCTTGGTCGATTCGAATTTTGGGGCAAAACCATTTAGGTGGTATAATTCTTGGCTTGAAAGGGATGGCTGTGAAAAATTGATCGTTGAAGTGTTGGACAGTCAGCATTTTGCGGGAGACCAGATTCTATTATAGCTAATAAATTTAAGCAGGTTCATTTTGCTTTAAAACAGTGGTGGAAGGAAGTCAAGATTAAAGAAGGGGATGATCTTGAGAGTATGAAATCAGAAATCAGCAAACTTGAATTGAAAATGGAAAATAGCGACCTAAAGGAGGAAGAGATGTGTATTTATGAAGAATTCAAGCTTGGAGTGGGTAAGATCGAGCATTGTCGTTTTCTTGATGTCAAGCAAAAATCAAGGGTTAGATGGGCCTCGGATGGAGATGAAAACTCCTCCTTTTTTCATAGTGTGGTGAACGGGAGATAGGCGAAGAACAACATTCCAGGTTTATTGGTTGAGGGGAGTTGGGTGACTAAGCCTAGTCTTGTTAAGAAACACATTTTTCAATTTTACCGCTCCTTGTTTTCTTCTAAATATGCAGGTAGAAGGCTGATTTTGCATTGTGATAATGTCAATATGTTGGATGCCGATTCAATAGCAGGTTTAGTAGTTGTCTTCTTAAAAGAAGAAATAAAAAATGTGGCAGTGATCGAGCTCCAGGTCCAGATGGCTTTAATTCGCCTTTTTGAAGTACTTTTGGACTTTTTTCAAAGACGATTTCTTTGATCTATTTGTGCGATTTTATGAGACGGGGGTCATTAACAAAGATTTCAGTGCGGCATTTATACCCTCATCCCAAAGATCAAAAATCCTACCGATTTGAAAGACTACAAACCAAATACTTTGATAGGAATAATTTCTAAAGTTATTTCTAAAGTCCTAGCGAATCGGATAAAGAAGGTGATGCGTGTTGTTATATCCGAGATGCAAAGTGGTTTTTTATCAGAGCGGTTTATCCTTGACGGTCCGTTGATAATTAATGAGGTTGTTTCCTGGCTTAAGAAAAGAGGCGAAAGGGCGTTTTGTTTAAGATTGATTTTGAGAAGGCATACGATAACGTGGATTGGAGCATTTTAATTTCTATTATGAACCAAATGGGTTTTCCGGATCGGTGGTGTCTATGGATAGAATGGGTTCTTTTTTCAGCTCGATCTTCGGTTCTCGTGAATGGTTCTCCTACCTACGTCTTTCATTGCGAGAAAGGTTTAAGACAGGGCGACCCACTATCCCCTTTCCTTTTTCTTATAGTGATGGAGGCCTTTACCCGATTGATTAACAAAGCTACGAAAGTTGGAATTTTTTAATGCATTAAAGTCGGGAGTAACGGGCCAATTTTATCGCATCTGCTTTATGCGGATGATGTGCTTCTCATGGGGAAGTGGATTGTTGATAACTTCCAGAATATGATTTGTATCTTACGTATATTCCATCTTTGTTCCGGTTTAAAGATTAACCTTCATAAATCGGACATTTTTGGAATTAACGGTTCTGACGAAGATGTTAAGGTTCTAGCCGATCTCTGTGGTTGTAAGCAAGGTGTTCTCCCCTTCGATTACCTTGGGATTAAAGTTGGGGCTAATATGAATAGAATCCGGAATTGGGATGTGGTTATCTATAAGTTTAAATCTCGGCTAAAATTATGGAAGGCTAAATTACTTTCCATCAGTGGGAGATTAATCCTCATTAAATCGGTTTTGGCTAGCTTACCGATTTACTATTTCTCGCTCTATAAGGCGCCGGTGAACATTATTGAAGATTTGGAAGCCATTATGAAGCGGTTCTTATGGGAGGGAGATGAGAATGTTAAGAAAGTTGATTGGGTTTCTTGGGACGTTGTCAGAACTCCTAAGAAAAACGGGGGTTTGGGGGTTGCAAAGCTTTTTGATGTTAATATGGCGCTCCTTACTAAATGGGTTTGGCGATATAAAAAGGAACCTTTATGTTTATGGAGAAAAATCATTGATGTATGCCACTGTCGAAATAAAGCTTTGGAGCTTCTCCCTAACAACAACTCTATCCCGGGAGGTTGGAAAGCTTTAGTAACTTGTCTTAATAATCTCACGGTAGATTCCAGGAAGCTTAATTGTCAATTTAAAGGTGTGGTGGGGGATGGTAAACAAGTGAGATTTTGGCTGGATTTTTGGCACGGGGAGGCTTCTTTTAAAGATGTTTACCCCAATTTGTTTCGGCTAGTAATGGATAAACAGGATGTTATTGCTGATGTCTGATTTAACGGATCGAATAACTTGAATTGCGGATAGAAGAGGGCAGTTTCGGACGCTGCAGAAAGCCGGGAATATTCTCAGTTAGTAGCTAGCCTACAATCCGTTGTATTGGGAAATTCGGTTGATAGATGGAAGTGGATCAAATCTTCTGCAGGTGAATACAAAGTTGCTGAATTCACAAAACTCTTAACTCAAGAAAGGTTGCAGACCCGCTCGTGCTGTTTTCAGTGGATTAAATGGATCCCTTTAAAGGTAAAAATTTGTGCTTGGTGGCTTGAAATGGACCGTATCCCGACCCGTGTGGCGCTACAAAGAAGACAAATTGTTATCCCGGATGTTTCCTGCACTCTTTGTGAAATAGATGACGAAACGTCGCTGCATGTTTTCACTGGTTGAGGCTGGTCGATTGGTTTCTGGTCCGCTATTCGGTCATGGTGCAAGTTAGGCCCACTCATTGTCTTTGAAGTTCAAGATTTGTTCAAAATTGCGAGTGATAACAGGAGTAAACATGCGAAGAAAATTCTTCAAGGTATTTTTTATATTTCGTTGTGGACTATTTGGATGGCTCGGAATGAAAAGATTTTCAAAGGAAAAGAAGCTAAAGTGTTAGAGGTTATGGCATCCGTTAAGTCGTTATCGTTTTTATGGTTGAGGTCTAGATCCAAGTTTAAGAATTTAGTTTGGAAAGATTGGTCGAAGTATCCTTTGTATATGTTGTAATTGTTTGGTGCTCCGGTCCTTGTTTTGAGGACCACTTGCGTTTCAAATGAAGTTTACCTTAAAAAAAAACTTAATTAGAGACTTAATTTTATAAATAAAGGCTCTAATAAATTGACATAAACAGCTCTAATAAAGTAACATAAAAACTTTATATAGAAAACATGAAACTCTACCCAAGAGGTTACTCTTTATTCACCATATTAAGATTCCAATTAATAATTATAATTTACCAAATTATAATTTCAATATAATCCAAAAAATATATAACATATATATTTAAACGGATTCATATAAGGATATATAAACATCAAATCTCAAAGTGTTATTCTCTTCAACACTTTATCGTTCGACGAAATAATAGCTATTATATCGTCTCCTGACATGTTTCGAGGTACTCAGTCAATACACTATTCAAACAACAAAGTTGTTTATACTTAACTACTCACAAGTAGTCGAACAAGTAAATCTGTCCAAAACAACATCAAGTTGTTTTACACTAAATAGTCTCTCTAGACTATTATATGGTTCAAGTCATCATACTTCTCATACAAGTATCAAACCATATATAATTTGCAAAAGTCATGTTTATTCATACAAAACATTTCTACTTTTACAAGTATTTTCCATAAACTATACATATATATGTTTTGATTACACATCAAAACCATAAACTCTAATATAGTTTTATTATTTAAACCATTCCTAACTCACTTGTTAGAGTATATGGTTTTCATGATTAACCATTTCTAGTTCACTCATTAGAAACTATACATGTACCATATAAACATATACGGTTTTAAAATTAAATATTTCTAACATACTTGTTAGATTGCAAACGATTACACGTTTCATCATATATTGTTTGGTTATATCAAATAAACCTTTTTTCTAACACACTCGTTAGAAATAAACGATTACCAAAATCATTTTAAAGGTCATTGGTTTATATTCTCAACCGTTTCTTACCTGCTTGTTAGAAATACACGATTATGACAATCGTTTTAAAACTTGTTGGTTTATATAAAATAAACTGTTTCTAACACCCTCGTTAGAAAATTAAACCATTTACATAAATGGTATTAACTTTGGATTTTTCAAAATATACCCATTTCAAACTCACTCATTAGAAACCGTCAAATATAACCAAACCGGTTTAATGTTGAAAAAGGTTGAAACACCCAATTCTCCAAAAACCCATGAGTTGAAACACTCCATTAAAACCTTTAAGAATATTTAACCCAACTTAATGGTATTCTTATTATTTTTAAGTTTCAACTTTGGAGTTTTAATTAGTATTCTTACTAAAACCTTCAATAAAACAAAATAAGCATATAACTTTTTTATTTTCACAAAATTTTACAAAATAAAAATTTCCAACACTTTTGTGTATTTTGTACAATAATCTTTACTAACACACTTGTTAGAAAATATAAACATCTTATTTTGTCTTTACAAAATCATCAATCTCTAACACGCCTATTAGATAAATCAATATATAAGTTTACAAATTAAACTTACTATTTTGTAAATAATAATTTCTAATACGCTTATTAGAAATGTTTCATGACACGTTATTCTTTCAACGTCGTCGATTCTAACACGCTTTTTAGAAATACATGTTTCAAAACCTTATATTTCAAAACCTTTTAATTTTCCAATACTCTTATTAGAAAATGTAAATATTTCAAATACTTTGAAATTATCTTTCTAAAACGCTTACTAGAAAGAAACCGTTATCAAACGTTTTACATGGGTTTACAAATATTATGTCTTTTCTAATACGTTCATTAGAAATTCAATATTTCAACAAAAATGTTTAAACACATATTAGAAATGTTAATAGTCCGGTTTATCTAAACATTATTCAAAACCCATGAATCCGAAGATTAAATCAAAAAATCATTTTGTCAAACAATCTTTCGGATTAAAGATTGCATTCTCATCATGAATGTAATCCAATTCGATGTACCAAAAGAAAACACTTACAAACTTTTGCGAACCCAAATTCCTTAGAAAGAACACGAAAGTTTGTTTACTAATCTGTTTAAGTTTGTTAGAAAACATACATTGTAAGCGCCGCACGCCTTTGTTACATGAAGCTCACATGTATTTGAGTCTCTGTACTTGCTGCAGCAAAATCTAAAAGAAAACGAAATCATAGAGTTTTGAAAAAAGATCCGGGCTTGTGTTTGACACAATTCCCTTAAACAGATTCGTCGTCTGCTCCCAGGGTACACCGGTTCAACAGTGCAGCGCGGTGCACTGCGGACCATCCCACTTGCCTGAAAAGAAACCAGAACATGGTTGCTACTCTTGAGTGTGTGTGTGTGTTGCAAGAGTTTTAGTGTATTTTTTCCATGTATCTATTTTCTACACAAATAAGGCACATAGCCTACTAATTATATAAGAGTTAGGATGGTGAAAGGTTTTACTTATTAGTCACTTAATTAGAGACTTAAAACTCTAATTAAGACTCTAATAAACCTCATCAAATGGCATTAAGAATTCTACTAAAACCTCATCAAATGGCATTAAGAATTCTACTAAAACCTCATCAAATGGTATAAGAACCCTACTCAAGAGTTTCACCATATAAAGAGCTTTAATATTAGTAGTTTTCATAAATAAATTCCATTCACCACTTTAAACTTCCAACATGTTTAGCATGAATTATGTTAAAACCCTCTCAAGGAAGGTTCCTATGAACTCAAATAACATCTAGATGCCAACAATTTCAACATTCAACAACCTAGCTCAATTATTGCATATTTCATAACTTCACCTAGAGGCTTTGAAACTGAAAATAGACACTTACATATTGTAGAGGAGGCCTTAGATGATCAAGAAGAACCACATGCACCCTAAACACCCTTGATCCAAGCTTGATTTTGTGAAATCTTCCTGGTTTAGGGTTTGAGTGTGTGTTTTGTGTGTTTGTATATCGATCTACTGATGTAGATCAATGTATGCACCTTTTGTTTTATAAGCCCCTTTATTTCAAGTGTTGGATGATTACATATTTGGCCCCTCTAGTTCTAAGTTTAGTTAGTAACCTTAATTACTAACCTAGATAGTGCCACATTCATCTAGCTTTCATGTTTTTATTCAATCCTTACTTACGCTTAGTAGCTTAATTAAGCGAAACAGAGTTTCGGGTTGTTACACCTTGAAAGATAGAGAAACACCCCAAAATCACCCAAAACCCTTAGAAATCTCCATACCACCTTCCAACATGTCTTGTACACAAACCCAACCTTGTGAGCTTGTTGTATCAACCATGCTAGGCTACATTTCTGTTGGTGTTGTTAGGGTGAGGATGGACACTTGGTATGAAATAATATAGTTTATCTTTTATTTTAAAGTGGTGTTTTGTGTTCTTAATAATTCTTACTATTCTAACTTTGTTTAATAGTCTAATTAACAAATCACTTAGTCTTTGGTTTTGTGAGTGTCTTGATAGGAAATGGGAAGGACTCATGAGTGTACCCATGGTGTGTAACAACCCATGCACTTGTGAACTTAAACCCGTGAGTAGTGATTAGTCCATTTATGGGTAGAAATACACACACTTTGAGACTTAATCCTCTACTATCAAGATCTCATTTAGGGTCGGTACGGTCTTTATACTCGGTCCTTATGATAAGTTAATCCTTAATCTTACATCTTGGTTTCATGGTCTATGTAGAGTCTTGATGTGGGTTATGGATTGATGAACTCGTGTTGGAATAAAACGGTCTTTATTTTATTCCATCATTATACTGCCGCACAGTTAATGATAGACCAGTCACTTTTTGAGAAGTTAATTAAACCAAGTAGGGGATGCACATGTGCTGGTAAGTCACGACTCCTCTATGATATTATGTGGTAACTTGTTCGGTCATGATCCGGCCACCGACAAGTTATTCATAAAAGTCTAGAGTAGTTTGATGTCTATATCGCAACACCGGGAGGTGGATAATTCAGGTTGAGTCGACACAGTCTCGAATCACTTTACTTTCAGTATTGAGTGGTGAGCTCACCAGGGCGGGAGACCCTCATAATAACATTAAGAACACAGTCGTTTGTAGAGCTTTGCGAGAACAGTCACCTCTATAAAATGCAGTTGCAATTCTATGTTAAGCATAAGTGCGCGCTCAAACACACCACTATAAAATAGAGATAGCTATTTCATACTGAAGTTCCATCCGATCCCGAAACAACACCATTGTTTTGCTATTGATTTTTCTTAAAAGTTTTCATCTCTCGTTTTACTTTTCTTCTCGCAATTTTAAAAAGTCTTTTAAAGTAATTTTAAGAAGTTGAGTAGTAAAAATCGTGTCCACGGATTCGATATTCAGTACTTGTACATTTCTATACTATATATGATAGGTGCGCTTGCCTATTGTGTCGTGTTTAGAACGTTGAGCAACTATCGTTTTAAATTATAAATTTAAAACTCGTAAGTGTCTTTTTGTTTTCTAACTTGCTCGTCTTTTCATTAAAGTTTTTGGCATCTCCCCCGCGACTTTGTCCTTTTTGAAAAGAAGTCTTGTTTTCTTAAACACTCACACGACATCACTCATTCGGAAACGACGCCTAAAAATCCTTAGGTCCGGATAAGTTGGCTCTTCATCAAAGTAATCTTTCATTAAACGAGCGTTTGCATCCATTCGGTCGCGTTCCATATATTTTCTTCCCAAAATAGGACGTGGAGGATTACTAACATGTTTCATATACTTCGTTGCGAGCGCACAAGCACTTGTAACCACCTCTTTCTTGATCTCCTCGTCGGTTGAATCATCGGTATCGCCTAAAAACTCTTTGTAATAATAATTTCGAATGGATAATGAGGATGTTGGGGAACTCATTTTTTTTATAAAAATAAGTTGGTGTGGTGTGTTTGTTTTATAAAATGAGGTTTTGTGTTATGTGTTTTGTTAATTAATGTGTGGTGGTGTGTTTGTTTTAAAGTGTTATATAATAAATTTTTTTAAAACGGTTAGAATAATATGACCGTTGCCAAAAGCCACGTGGCCAATATCGATTGGATGAAGAAATGATGGATGCAACATGAAATATTTCGAGGCAAGGGCTTAGCGCCCAATTAACCTTGAGGGGGGCGGTGTTCAAGCGTCAAAGGGGCGCCAAAATGCCCAATTAATGCCCAATTCCTACACCACTACGGGTGGTCTAATATAATTTTATGCAATTTAGAATTCTCTCTATAAATATTATTATGTGAATTAACTGCCAAACTTATGTTATCATAACAATAATAATAATAATAATACAAAAGTATGGTTTAATAATTCTAACAGTAGCTCCCAAGTGTTACTCAGCTAAAAGAAATAGTTGCTAGATTCAAAGCCAGGGTCTACATCTGCTAGATCAATCGGGAAATCCGATGATGGTGCAATAAACGGGGACGAATAGATTTCCAATAATTCGTTTTCAAAATAATTTGGAATACTAAGTTGGTTGAAATCTTTTATGGCTCCAAATGATGTTGAAGGGAAGGAAAATGAAGATGCAATTGTGTTGCCCTGCTCACTCCAAAAGGCTTGGCCAAACCTAAATTCTTCACTCTGTGGGGTAACAAAGGATATCGAAGATTCGGGCAGACTGGGTGCTGGAATGGCAGGTGCTGGAGGCTGCCCAGCAGTGTGGCCGGATTGGAGAACGCAAAGAGCGTTATTATACGAAGATAAGATAATTTGTATTAAGAAGTCTCTTGCTTCAGGAGCATGCATATTAACCCTTAGCTGTTCAGCCATTTGTAGGCCTTGAGTTAGCTCATGGATCACTGTCTTCTCTTCATAAAAACAAGCACTTTCCATATTCATCTTTTTTGGTACTAGCTTAATCGGATTGACTTTGAAAGTCAAAGCTAGTTCATATGAGGTTAATGCTTTGGAGATAGAAGTAGGATGCAGCAAGTGTAATGAAATGGAGGGGCTATATATATATATATATATATATATATATATATATATATATATATATATATATATATATATATATATATATATATATATAGACAGAAAGTTCAAATGATGAAAGTTAAAGGTTGACCAAAGAAACCGAGTGAGGTGTTTAGTTTAGAACATGGACCAGATTTTGGTCAAACAGTGAGCTTAAAACTTTAAAATTGACTTTAATCTGTTTTGTTTGCATGTCGCTTTGCAATCTAGGCTTCTGGGTGCTTGCTACAAGTCTTCTTCTAATAATATAAAATAATGTTATGTCTCGCTATTTAAAAAAAAAAAAAAAAAAAAAAAAAAACCTTTTAGAACGGTCCACATCCTCATCAAAATTAACTTATACATACCAACACGTTTGTACTATTCATAACAAATGAAAAAAATAATGTACAAATTGAGAAAGTTAAAAACTTTTACGAGTACTAGTGAGAAACTCGCGCTTTGCGGCGGAGACAATACATGTCAAAACCTAAACAAAAATCATTATATAAGTTGTATATCTATATAACCATTCCACCCAATATGCCTAAAACAAAACCATTCCATGTTTAAATCACTAAAGTGTTTTGACATTGCAGATGGAATGAACAAGTCCATCTTTCTAGTAAAGCCTTCACGCCTATATGCCCATCTATTCACATGTTAACCATCCATGAGGACACAAACCATGAGTAATATAAATCCTTCAAAATTGTTTGCAGCTCCCTACAAATATACAAAAGAATAAAATCAGTATTTGTGTATCTTTCATATATTACTATGACTAAAATTTAAACCTCTGATTTTAGAATTTAAAAAAACAAAAACCATTAATGATGAGTAATTGTTTCAATCCATAACACATAAAAAAAATTGGGGCCTCTAAGTCAAAGCTCCGTCACAACATGAGAACTTCTCTTCTAATCAAGGCCAAGTACAATCTCGAGTTCATCCAAATCGATCTCACAATGTGAATCTTACATGGAAGATTAACTGTTAAGAGTCACTATAGATCCTTCTCTCACAACCAAAATAGATGATTTACTTGACTGAAAACACAATTGTTCAATTGTTGCATATTGTTTTAACTATATTATCATTTTCATCGTCGATATTGGTTGTAACTTTATATTCAAAACCAAAGTTAAGTAAATATTAGAAAGTTGATTGAAAGTTTAGACAAAGTTATTTTAATAGTTAATTATTGTCACACTCCATCAACTGCTACTTTTAGGCTAGGATACTCCAAAGCTAGATAAGTCTATCTACAACTTTTAGTTTACTGTTGTAAAACAACTAAACCTATTAGCAAATAATAAGAAGAATGAGAGAAGTATGTTCTTATTGTTGTGTATCATAACAATTACATGAAGCCTCTATTTATAAGCCTCTTACATTAATGAATAGGATACAAAGAGATGGGAGTTGGAATGGGGATAGTCATCATAATAACTTATTTATAACACTCCCCCTTGACTATCCACGTGATATAAGAAAATAATAAAGTATACGCTTGGTGATGCTGCCTCGTTAAAAACCTTGCCAGGAAAACCAGTGGGACAAAACCTCAAGAGTGCAGGACGTATTACTCTTCGTGATACTTCTGGATCAGGTATGTTTCCTCATTAAAACCCTTACTAAGAAAACCCAATGGGACAAAACTTAGTTAAGGGAAAAAGAGTGCAACTTGTATGATACTCCCCCTCATTTGACTATGTATCATTTGAATGATGGTGTCGATCTTCTAAGAAAGTTGCTCAAAGTTTTGTAGTCAATTATTTGCGTTCTTGATCACTTGACGTGAAAATCTTTAAGTTGAATCATTGATGTATTATCTTCATTCCAGAATTTTAGTCCCTGTTCTCGTAAGTGCAACGCTTTAAGTTGAACTAATGTTGCATTCTCTCGTAAATAAATGTCACAAGACAACAAATGTGATGTGTTATATTCTCTGCATCAAGAAGTCTAACCAAACTTGTTTGCATGGGTTAGTAAAATATAATCAAATATCGCTCATACCTGAAGTATTTGTTTTAACTCATTCCGGTGTCTCCTCGCTTGACATAGGCTATATTATGATAATAAGTTCATGTAGAAAATATAATAATCATGCATAACTAGCAAGACATATACTAATGTACATATATATTTAACTATGGTACTTGTAGAGTGAAAATCTCTACTTTGGTAGGAGATGAAATGAATAATTTTCCATATCAAGTAATTGGACAACCTTTAATGCACTTTAAATATGAGCTATGTCCATTGTAAAATGTCCCACGATGTTTCATATTACCTTTAAGCACTTGGTTGCTTTAGGATACTCATGAGGAGTTCCACTTATGTTCAATTAAATCATATAACAAACATAACGTATTCCGAATTGAATCTTTTTATTCTGATCATAACGTTCTCGAGAACTTACGTTACAAGATTTTGACACATTAAATCCTTCATCAGGTATTTTCATGTAAACTTTTAATGTCAAGTAAATCATGATATTTATTAGACGCATTTCAATTCTCTCTTTGCATTACCAGACTAATAACATAATGAAAAATCATTATATCCACCGCTGGAGAATGCGTCTCCTCATAATCAATTATGGGTCTTTGCAAAATTCTTGTGCCACCAATTTTACCTTATATCATTTTCTTTTCAAATGTTGATTCGCACAAAAGACCTTTTCATATCTATATGTTTTACAACTTTTGTTGCATGGACTACTGGTCCAAAACTTTCATTTTCAATAGAGAATTCAACTCTGCCGTATTTGCGTCTTTCCATTTTGGCCAATCATTTCTTTGTATTCATTCATAGACAGATCTTAAATCTTGATCCTCATTTCAAGTGCTACATTACATAAAATTTATGACGACGTTGCTTTTATTTCGATTCCATACATTTATTTCGATTCCATACATTTCGTAGACATGATACTATATAACGAGATCTCTTTATTTTCAGGTACCTGAGGTTCTTCTGGAACCATCATGCCTAATGTCTCTTTAGGAGACCTTTTTACTATAACCTCGACTTGACCATCTTTCTTACTTGCTCCAATTTCTCGAGGATTTTTATTCTTTGGAATCGACTAGTCTACCATGCTTTAGGCGTGTAGTAGGCTTATTGCCAATATAGGATTGTCCTTCCTAGACACTCATCCTAAATGGAGCATTGGCAGTTGGTATATGTGACTTGATTAGCTATTCATCATATTTAGGTCAGTTAATGCGTCTGGTAATTAATTCGTTAATATCTGTGAATGAATTATCCTTTGAACTTTCAGTTCACATTGTTTAGTACGAGGATCAATGATATTTCATTCTAACTCATTTCTATTTCCAATTGCCTTTTATCTCCCCCTGATGTTGGGAATGTTAATCCATTGAGATGGATATCAATTAACTGAGATGTAAATAAATCTCTTGTTGAAGGCTCTATAAATCATCATATATTCCCAATCACCTTTTAAAGTGCCATCTCCGTGCGTCTTGGTGGATCAATTTCAATATATGTCGGACAACAAAAATCTTAGATGGGCAACATTTGGTTTCTGACCAAAAACCAACTATAATGGGGAGAAACTATTACACGTATTGGCTTGATGTGAATAAATGTTATTGCATGTAAAGTCAAATATGAACTTTTGCTCTCATGATCATTGACGTTGCAATCAATAGTAGACGTTTTAGTGATCATCTCAATGAAAGCAATATTTCTATGAACATAAGCTATATGAAGTTCAACACTTATTCCAATGATCATTATTATCTTGGGAATTGATTAAATATGCCAATCTAGAATAATATACTTGCTATCTTATTAGCTAAGCCATAAATCAAGCAAAATTCAGGTTGCAAACTTCATAACCATTTAGACGATGCATCGATTTTAAATATTAAATGGTATTATGTTAGGAAATGTGTATCCTTTAATCAATTCCAAAATATATAGTGATACTCACGCTACTTTATATGGAAAATATATAATTTTGCTTAGGATCAAACATTACATGCTATGTATCAGATGGAAGAATCTTTAAGTTCTTCATTATGTTCATATCATAGACTCGGTGTGGTCTTACCGGTCATGCCAACTAATTAAATAATTATGATCCATAAACTAAACTTCTATTTTATGATCGAATATGTATTACTTGCACGTATGTAATACAAAACATATGATATGAAAGAATGGATTGTAACTTCAATGTTCAAACCATCATGTTATATAATCAGTCATTTTATTTGCCACATGTGGTGGTCAATCACATTAGTAACATGATCATTATTGCATTATTGATGATCAACCTCATTATTAACTTGAATATTATTATAATCTTTGATGGTTGATCACATTATGACCATCATTGCAACTTTCTCAATTATCTCCATGATCATGACAATTTCAATTATTGTTATATAATCTCATTCACTTCAAGAAATGGAATAAAACCAACCAAGCTTTATTATTTACTTGGACATAAGAATATAAAGTCATTTCAAACTCTTCATACCCTTTTAATGGTATTGCTACTTCAGGAGCGTATTTGAGGTATGATAAGTAAAATTCGTTCTATCATATTTTCCCATTTAACATTGAGAAGAAATTATATTTCCTCAATTACCATGATCATGGACTTTACACTGATCATTATGCCATCACATTCACTTTAGGGAATGGATTATAACCATAAAACTTCCATGGTGGAATCATTACAACTTCCTTAGTTATGTACACGATCTTTAACCTTTATACTGATCATTTTTCATAACATTCACTTCAGGGAATGGATGAGAACTACACCACTTTCATGGTGGTCATTTCAAACCTTATATATTCTTTGATAACTTGCTACTTCAAGAGCATATATGAGATATGACAATTGAAACTGTTTTAATCAACTTGTATAGATAATCTTCTCATCACATAACACTAATTGAGAAGAAGTTATATGACCAAATCATTACGATTTATCGATCAAAATTCTTACAAGCTTCCATAAATTTATAATAAATGAATCTTGATCACAATTCAATCATATAACTTGTGACAATATACCATAATGTTCTCTTCAAAAATGAAAACATACGAAACACAATGTATACATAAAGTTGGATTATATACTTCATGATGTTATAACATGTTACCAAATATAACAAGGTGTAGTATAACCTTTATGAAATAAAATGTTTTCATCATTTATAAAAAAAACATATAATATATGTATTTATGAAATAAGAGGATATCATATATCTATATATTTGAGTGAAACCAATTGCTTTGAACATAATAATCAAAAGTCTACAACGTAAAAGCAAAAGTAAAGACATGAAACTTTATTTGTAAGTCAATTGTTTTAAAATAAAAATAATAAAATATAACTAGACGCCAAACTAGTATTAATCATCTCTATATACAATACATGTATCTTGACATATTCAAGCATGGGTCTAATATGATTATCTCAACATTAGATTAGAATATATATAAACAAATTGCCATTATCCTCCAACTTCATATTCATACTAACCATCTTCTCAACTATACATATTTATATATGATCCAACCACTTTAACCTTTTTAGAAACATATAATCTCATAACGTTTGCTAAATATATTATGGAAACACAATGTTCGGTTTTGCAATTTAAAAGTTTTTTTTTTCAATTTGAAAGTTAAACAATACTATTGTAGTATATAAAATAATGTTTGCATTTACTTTCCTTTAAGTCTTGTGTGGTTATTATCCTTTTACCAAAAGTAAAATGTCAGCCTTATTAGAGCGAATAATAACTCTCACTAAATAATAATTAATCGTCAAATTAAATATATTCATTATAACTAAATGAAATGTTAATAATCATGACAAAATTATAATCAATTGTCAAATTCAATATATTCATTAAAACTAATTGAAACGTTTTATTCGGAGAGTTTTAATTTCATAATTAATTTATAATAAAAATATTAACCAAAACTAAATGTAAGTTTAAAGTCAGGGAATTAAAATGGACCGGTAGAAAAGGTCAACAGACTTCAAAAGCTATCAACCCCAGTTACTAGTTTTGATTGATTAAAACTTCTCCAAAATTTATATAAAAACCACAACTTGTTATGTTTATTAAGAATAGTACCAAATAATGAGCAATAGAAAAATTATAATACCAAATAACTAACTTAAATCAATTAGATTTGTTTAACTATACATAATTTATAATGGTACTAGAGTAATATATATAAAAATCTCGTTTAACCCAAAATTGTATGAATTTCAATATGGATTGTGTTGAGAGAGTGAACAAAAACAAAATAACTAGAACATGTAGACTTACCATATGTTAATATAATCTAACTCCAAAGCAACTCGTGCCAATAACGTGTTGTAAAACAACTATACCTATTAGCAATATAGAGAATAATAAGAATAATGAAAGAAGTATGTTCTTATCGTTCTCTATATTGCTAATAGGTTTAGTTATTTATAACATTTACAAAGTTTTTACCTGCTTTTATATGTAGACTTTTTCTCTATGAAAAAAAAAATATGTAACTTAAGTATGGAATAAACCAAATTCAAACACATGTAAAATCGATAAAAGGAAATATCAGATTTAAACGATTAATCGAATCTACTTGTGTGTTATTCTTTACAACCAAATCTTGGTACAAAGGAAACACTTTAGTTCTAAGTTTAACAGTTATAATATATCGAAAGAAATACAAACCTTTAGCCGCCATTGCTAGAAAAAAAGTTACTCCAATAACCGAACACCTGACAATCACACAATTCAAACTTTTACCCCTCAAAATCATAACAACCATCCAATAATAAATTTTAATACATATTATAATAAAATATATGATGTGTGAAAGAGAAAAAGAGAGAAACATACATACAACCCTACGACATAAACCAAACAAAGTTTCCAGCTCGATCGTCGAAAACGTCCAACAAACCCAACCCCAAATCGAAGACTGAGTTGAAAGAATTAAATAAATAACAAGGGTTACGACTACCTCATTTGTTAGAGTTAGGGCTGCAAACGAACCAAACGAACACGAACAAGACCTTGTTCGTGTTTGTTTATTAAGAAAATTATGTGTTCACGAACAGTTCATGAACACTTACAGAACAAGATTTTCTGTTCGTTTGTTAATAAAACACTCATTTTCGTGTTCATTTGTGTTTGTTTGTTAATTTTGTTCGTGAACGCACACGAACACAAACAAAGACAAACAAGTGATCATGAACAGAAATGAGCACAAAGAAGTGTTCATGAAATAAACACAAACGAACATATATTAACTTTTAAATAACATCGAATTCACATACATCAAGACATTAGTTAAATCCACCCAAAATATAACCTAATTATCCAAACATAGTTAGTACCGGAGAAGGTCGTTGGAGGTGGAGGGCATCAAAGCTGGAACGTGGAAACAGATAATAGTCTTGGATACAAAAAATAGGTTTATTTATCTTATATTGTCATATATTTACCTCATATATATTAGTTATTGGGTAAAATAAGTAAAAATAAAAGAATATAAAAAAAGTAAATAAACTATCGAACACAAACGAAGTAAGCTGTAAGAGTGTCTTCGCAAAAAAATAAACAATGTTGTATCATAATCACTGCTCATAAAACCCTGTGAAACAATGTAGTTGGTGAACTGAGTTTCCCAAGTGTGTGGAGCCTGTTTAAGCTCGTGCAATGACTTATTGAGACGACAAACATGATTAGGAAATCTTTTATCAACAAAACCTAGCGGTTGATGCATGAATAGCGTCTCTTGTAAGTGGCCATGTAAAAATGTGTTTTGACATCCAACTGGTGGATAGGCCAAGAATGAGATACGGTTGAGGACAAAACAGTCCGAATAGTAGCCGGATTAACAACCGGCTAAAAGTGTCGTCACAGTCAATACCAACCGTTTTTGATTTCCCATTAACAACCAACCGTGCTTTGTAACATTCCAATGATCCGTCTGACTTAAATTTATGTCTAAAAAGCTACATAAACCGAATAATAGGGCTATCATTGGGAAGAGGTACCAAGTCCCAGGTGTCATTCTCTTATAATGCATTAAATTCGGCTTGCATGGCGTGTACCCAATCTGGGTCGGAAAAGGTTATGGCGTATGTGTTTGGTATAGGAGAAATGGCAGCGGTGTGTAGGTTTAGAGGTGTTTATGGTTTTAGAGAACTGGTTTTGGAACGGGTAGTCATGGGGTGAACATTAGTTGGTTGTTGTTTAGTGTTGGGCTAAGATGTCGAGGCAGATGGTATGGCCGATTGGTTTGGTAGGTAGGCCGAAGTGGCTTGGGCAGCAGAAGTAAATCCCGGTGGTGGACCGGTTTTGGGTTGGAGCCTATTTCTTCAGGAATAGGTGAGGGGAGTAGTGGGGGCTGTCTGGTGGGCCGAGGGTGGATTGGGCCTGATCTGGGGAGCGGAAGGAGTTGGGCTAGGTTGAGAAGGGTTGTTTTTGTGGGCCAAAATTAGGTGGGGCAGGCTGGGATGGTCGATGGACAGTAGGTGTAGGAGTAAAAGTGAATTGTGAGGGTATAGTGTCATCTAAAAAATTATAGCGTGACACGGGTTCAGGTACAATATATGTAAAAGTGGACTCATCGAAGGTGACGTGTGTCGATATATGGACTTTACTGGTTCTGGGATCAAAACACCGGTAACCTCAAAAATCGGGTGGATAACCGAGAAAAATGCACCTAATGGATCGGGGATGAAGTTTATGAGGTTGGGTGGCTGAGGTATTTGGGTAATATGCGCTACTAAACACTCGTAAGTGTTCATACGTTGGATGACACAAATAGAGGGAAAATGTGGGGGTGAAAAAATTAAGTCTTTTTGTGGGTAAGATGTTGTGAAGGTAGGTGGTACTGTGAAGGGCTTCGACCAAAAAAGCAGGTGGAAGATTGTCATGAATAAGAAGAGCACGAATGATGTCATTTCGATGACGAATCATCCGTTCAGCTCAGCCATTTTATGAAGATGTTTGGGGATAGGAAAAACAAAAAGAAGACTGTTTTGGTGGCCAAAATCTTTAAAACCAATGTTACCAAACTCGCCCCCTAGGTCACACTGGAAAGTTTTAATGGAACGATTAAATTGCGTGGAAATTAAAAAGTGAAATTTAGCAAAAGTTGGGAATGTTTCGGATTTGTATTTCAAAGGATATACCCAAATAAAATATGAAAAATTATCGATTAACACCATGTAATATTTATACCCAGATTTACTAATGACAGGTGATGTCCAAAGATCATAATGAACAATATCGAAAGTAGCAAAAGTAAACGAATCTGATGCATAAAAGGGTAACTGTTTACAATTTTAAAGTTGACAAGAATTGCAAAGCTTAGACTTATGGTCTTTATTACATGAAAAATTGAAATTACGACTTAAAATATCTACAACTTGATTCCATGGATGTCCAAGACGATCATGCCAAGGAAGTGAGGTAATTGTAAGAAATTAGGCTTGAGGCAGAAGCTGTGGTGGTGTGAATGGATAAAGATCCCCGATGCTATTGTGGCGGGAAAGAATTCTTCCATTGTTGAGGTCCTACAAAGAAAAACCAAATGGGTCAAATTCAACGGAAACTTGGTTATCAAGAGTGAATCGTCTAACCGAGATAAGGTTTTTAATTATGTGGAGGCTATAAAGTAAGTTGGGTAGGACATATGTTCGGTTGGGTAGTGGGTAAAAACCGGCTCAGGACCGAACAATGGGTAGATATTCGCCATTACCAACCAAAATTTTAGTATAAATAGGAGAAGATGAAGGGTTTGGATTTTACCATGGTTTTGTGTAACATGAGCCTCAGCACCGATGTCTATGTAATCGGTTGGATCCTGTTGATTCATATGCATTGTTGAAAAAGCCGCGCTTAGGTCTGAAGAGCAGAGAGCATCATAACCAAAACCAGCGGATAAAGCAGAGGACTAAGATGGCGCGTAACCTGCATATTGGGTTTGTGGTGCTTACGACAGCTGAGGAAGTGTCTGACCTGGTTGTGTATAAGAAGAATAAATTGGCTGCTGCTGTGAACCGGCACGCCAAGTGGGCTTATAAGGGTAGGGACAGGGAGGAACGATCCACCTCCACGTCCACGACCACCTTGAGAGTTTCGATAATTCTGTCCTCGGCCCCTTCCCCTACCTCGAGAAGAGTATTGATAGGCAGAAGGGTTCGGCTGCTGGGCGAAGGGTTTGGGTTTGGGTTTGGGTTTGGATTTGGATTTGCATTTTGTGATGGAGTGTGTTGTTGGGCGATAAGGGCAGAAGAGGTGGTGGATTTGCGAGCTTCCAAACGAATGACATGTTCCCGTAACATGGTTCGAGTCGTGTCCTGATCGGCGTTATTCTGATTGATTAGTGAAGCTGTGGTATCGTACTCGGCCGAGTGGCCTCGTACCAGCTGAAGCACTAATTGAGATTCAGAAACCGGGTGGTCAACGTCTTCTAGTTGGTTGGCGAGTTGATGAAGTTTTTGATAGGAATTGTCGACCGAGGAGCAGCTAGCAAGGGTGAGGTTGCAAAATTGGGTTTCTAGAGCGACTGCCTGGGATTTCTAATTTTTTAAATAAACATTTTCAAGTTGCAGCCAAGCGGCCCTAGCCGAGTCTACCTTACTGAGAATCCGAGGAAGAATGTTGTCCGCAATCGTGCTGTAGATCCATTGTAACACCAAGGCATCAAGTTCCAACCATTAAGGGTAATCAGGATTGAAGGGATAGGGAGCCTAATCCGAGAGGAGGCGTCCCTATCCCCACAAACAAGATCCTCGCACCAAGATACGGCGCAAGGATCCACCTGCGCGCAAGCAACGCAACAAGTAGCATGGCGCGCTAAGGCAGCTGATAAGCAGCAGGCTACACCCGATAAGCGCGTATGGTCACGCGCGGAATCTTTCCTTAACACTTTTAGTACGAGGTACAGAAGATAACAAAGGATGATTCACAAGGATTTGTGTCAGAACACACGCGAACAAGAGAAGGACATGTCGCAGACAGTACAACTACCAAACGGCTCTACCGTACCTGTGCTGCCATCTACAGTGACCAACAGACATACCTTGCCAACTGTCAGACGTCACATCAGACGCCGATGACAGCCCCAGCCACTGCAGCAAGGACAACATCACTGGTCACCATCCAAAACCCGCCACGTGTCCACCTATAACAATGACCACACTATAGCATGACGTCATCAACAGTATTTGGCTGTTTCCCGCCATTTCCCGGAAGAACATGGACTTGGGCCTTGACTGGGCCCAAGTGGACGACATGTCTCATGGGCCTCTTCCTTCGGCCCACGGCTATGCTTATAAATAGGGACATGCATCTTCTTGTAAATCCATTCACAATTCAACCGTTGTAACCTTATCATTTGTAACATCTCTCTCATAATAATATTCCGGCAGTTACAGTGGACGTAGGTCATTTTTGACCGAACCACTTACATCTCGTGTTCACACACACTTTACTCACACTCACCACATTCACCAAATCACCCTACGGGTTGACCAACGAGGTTTGGGTAAAGGACTAATCCTGACGTAACATAGGTATAAACCACACGGTAATTAGTCGTAATCGCCGTGATCCTTATTGTTTCTTCATTGGCGCCATCCAACGGTTAGAACAGCTCTATTCACTCATCTTTTAACCCACCCATGGCTGAACCCTACCCTAACACTTCTGTCCTTAACCAAACCGGGGACGTCGATGCTCAGGCCCCGGAAAACCAAAACACACCACACACTGTCGTCAAAAAACCCACTTCACGTCTCGAGTAGCCGGATCTCGAGATTCGTGATGTAGACTCAGATGATGACAGTGATGGCGGTTCTGAGGAGGACCCAGACCAGTGGCTCCTTTGTCAGAACGCCAAAAGTGCTGCGATATACCAACGCAAACTCTTGCAACAAGCCAAAAAGAAGGGTAAAGCCCTCACTTACGATACCCCATCAAAAAAGGGGTACATAAGGAAAGACTCGGCCACTCACGATGACGGTCGCAACGGGGAGCTCGGCGGAGACGCCAGGGTTCGGGGCTGCGCGAAGTCACGTGATGAACCGGATGGCTATGAGTCGTCTTGTAGCGAATCCGACCATAATGGAAAGAAACACCGTCACCGTTCGCGTCATAACGACGAAGACGATGACTTGGTCAGGCCATTTAGGCCAAAAGCTTTCGCTGAGAAATCAAAGTTTGTCGCTCGCATAGCGACAGCCAAGATACCAAGGAAAGCTAAGCTTCCTAGCAGCATCGGTAGATACGATGGCCTGCGTGATCCGGATGACCATGTGCATGACTTTGAGTGCGCAGGTATGTCGGTAGACTGGCCCGTACAGGTCTGGTGCCATTTGTTTGCCCAGACTTTAACCGGCGCGGCCAGAGTCTGGTTCGACAACCTCCCCGCGGGGAGCGTTAAGGACTTCGACGACCTCACTGACAAGTTTGGTAATCACTTTTCACACTTGCGCAAGCACAATAAGGACAAGGCGCATATTTTGTTATGTCGCCGACATGATCATGAATCCATCGAAGACTTCATAGTTCGATTCAACAAGGAGGCCTTGCAAATAGGCTGCGGGGAAGAACTTACCCGAGCAGCATTCATACATAACGTACGGAGCCCAGAGCTAATGAAATGCCTTACGGGCAAAGATGGCATTCTGGTGTCCTAGGATGAACTCATCCACTTCGCGAAAATATATGCCTCCTCAGAAAAATCTTTCAACCAGATGCACGGCTTCCAACCGCAACACCATAATAATAATAGTAATAAACACAAAAACAAGTCTGTCTAGAGCCGCATCTCGGGCACGGCCGACGAGGGAAAATACTCCCCCGTGGGCGATGCCCGCCAACTCATCAATAACAAGCAATCGCGGGACCAGCGGGGACATTCAAAGAAAAACCACGATTGGACCCCGCTAACAAAGACACCATCCCAGGTCCTGAAAACAGAGCAAGTCACGCTGAAAGAAGCCAACCCCTTGGGGAAACGAAGGAACGTGGACCGAAGCAAGTTCTGTGAGTATCACAATGACTTTGGTCACCTCACAGACAACTGTTACAGCCTGAAGATGGAGATCGAGGCGGCGCTGAAATCGGGACAGCTCGGTCACTTAGTAAAAAACGTTCACCGCACTAGCAAGGGTAATGCGGGAACCGAAAATCAAGGGGAGGGGTCGCGAAAGAAAATCCGTGACCTTAACACTCATGCCGCCACACTCGTCCCTCGTCATCACTGCAACATGACTAAGCGTGGCAAAAACACCCAGCATGGCAAGCGCACCCGTCTACAACCACTCGATGACTCGTGGAAAGAGGCCGATATCCTCATGCCAAAAGTCAGAGGCGGCGCTTCCTGCACCGCCCCACTAGTCATAACCGCCGTTTTCGGACATTACCGAACGCGGTACATGTTCTTAGACGGTGGCAGCAGCACAGATATCATGTACGAGCAATGTTTTTAACAACTGGATGCAGAAGACAAGGCAAAGCTCGTACCAGTCAATGAGCCAATCTCAGGTTTCATTCATGAGACCATCATGCCGCGGGGCATGCTCTCCCTGCCAGTCACATGGTCCGATGGCACCCACGAGCGCACGGAGATATGTGACTTTATGGTTTTTGCCAGCCACCTCCAATCATGATATTCTATTGGGACGGGAAGGCATCGCGCGCTTTAACGCCAACGCTTCAACGGCGCACGCGATGGTCGGCTTCCCAACCAAGACAGGTATTGCCTTCATCAGAGCCAATAAAGATTGCCATACCACTGAAACCGCCAAGCCTCCAAAGATGGTCAAAACAAATGCCCGCACTGAGCCGGAAAAATGGGCACTAAACCCTAAATTTCCGGAGCAAACGGTGGTCATTGGCCATGAAATCTCCGAAACCATACGCAATCACTTGAAACAACTTCTGATCAACAACATGGACGTCTTCGCATGGCAACCAGCAGACATGGTTGGTGTTCCCCGCGAAATAGCGGAACACAAGCTTAACGAATACCGCTCCGTATAACCCATGGTGCAAAAGAAGCGCAGTATGGGCCCGGAGAAAACAAAGGCCATGAACGAACAAGTCACCGAGCTGCTCAACGCGGGCATCCTTCGCCCTATCAGATACCAAACCTGGGTGGCCAATCCTGTCATAGTCGCCAAAGCCAACGGAGGCTGGCGCATGTGCGTCGATTACAAGGATATCAACAAGGCGTGTCCCAAAGACTGCTACCCTCTGCCAGAAATTGATCTAAAAGCGGATTCCCTCACCCCGTATCGGTTCAAATGCTTCTTGGACGCATACAAAGGTTACCACTAGATCCAAATGGCCAAAGAAGATGAAGATAAAACGGCATTCCGCACAGACGCGGGCATCTTCTGTTACACCAAGATGCCTTTCGGTCTGAAAAACGAGGGCGCCACATACCAACGTCTTATGGACACGGCCTTCATTAATGAAATCGGTGTACGACTTGAAGTGTATGTTGATGACTTGGTCATCAAGAGCAAGGAGGAAAGTGACATGCTTTGAGATATCCAACAGACGTTCAATCAATTGCGCAAAGTGCGCATGAAGTTGAATCCGAGCAAATGTTCATTCGGGATAGAAGAAGGCAAATTTTTAGGCGTCATTGTAACGCGGGACGGATTCCGCGCCAACCCAGAAAAAGTACAAGCTATCGAGAGAATGCCTTCTCCCGCTTCCGTCAAAGAAGTACAGACACTAATGGGCCGCCTTGTGGCCCTAAACCGATTCTTGTCCAACTACGCATCAAAGTCGTTCCCGTTCATGGACACTTTGAAGAACTGTTTAAAGAAGAGCAACTTCCGCTGGACCCCAGAGGCGGAATCAGCATTCCAGGCAATGAAGCAGTGCCTAATGAACCTTCCGACACTAACAGCGCCGCTTCCTAAAGAACCGCTTACACTATACCTCTCCGTCACGGAGCGGGCGATAGGCGCAGTTCTAATGGTCTAACGCAAAGGAGTGCAAACGCCAATTTATTACATCAGCCGCACACTGTTAGACGCAGAAACAAGGTATACAATAATGGAAAAGCTGGTTCTCGCACATGTCCATGCATCCAGAAGGCTGCGCAGGTACTTCCAAGGCCACCCGATAAACGTCCTCACGGACTATCGGATAAACGACATTCTCGCCAAACCCGAACTGTCTGGCCGCCTGGCAAAATGGGCCATCGAGCTGGGGGAACATACGATCAATTACAAACCCCGGCCCGCAATTAAAGGCCAGGTACTCGCGGACTTCGCCACGGAGATACCTACAGACCAAGTTCAAGAATGCAAAGCCGAAGAATCACCCGCGCCAGCGCACGACCCGTTGCAAAAATGGTCCATATTCACAGACGGGGCCTCCAATAACGATGGCGCCGGCGCAGGATTACGCCTCATTAGCCCAGATAAACACGAGTTCACGTACGCCATCCGCCTCGATTTTAAAAGCACGAACAACAAGGCGGAATACGAAGCGTTGCTGGCAGGCCTCCGCATTGCGGAAAAAATGGGGGCCAGGCACGTGGAGGCACACGTCGACTCACTGCTTGTCGCGCGACAGATCAATGGATCATATGACGCAAAGGACGAAATCATGGCCCTGTACCTGGAACAAGCCAAGCAACTCATGCGACGGTTCGACTCATGCACTGTCGAACACATCTGGCGCAGTGAAAACAAGCCAGCCGATGCGCTGAGTAAAATGGCATCCACATTCTTTGCACTCATGGCCAAAGAGGTACGAGTCGATGTCCTTGAAAAACCATCTGTTCCGCCGCGACAAGTCCATGTCATCCAAACAGGCAACGCGCCCTGGATGACCCCAATCAAAGCCTTCTTATCTTCCGGTATCCTGCCTGATGACAAATCAGAGGCCCGGAAGATCCAACACAAGGCTTTACAATACCAACTCGTAGACGGCACTCTGTACTGCCGATCTTACCTAGGCCCATTGTTACGATGTGTAGATTCCGCAGACACCTCCCTCCTCCTCAGAGACATACATGAGGGAACATGCGGGATACACGCAGGCCCAAGGATGGTAGTAGCAAAATTGATGAACGCAGGGTACTATTGGCCGGGCATGCACGTGGACGCGGTCAACGAATTGCGCAAATGCAACAGTTGCCAGCGCCACGCTCCGAACACCTTGCGCCCCAAGAACAACTTGGTGCCCGTTACAGCGGCGTGGCCATTCCAGAAATGGGCTGTCGATTTGGTCGGACCATTCCCAACGGCCCCGGGTAACGTCAGATACTTAATCGTCGCCATCGACTACTTCACCAAGTGGGTCGAGGCAAAGCCTCTAGCCAAGATCGACTGCGCACACGTCAAGAAATTCCTTTGGGAGTTCATTATCTGCCGATTCGGCTTGCCGATGCAGCTGGTCAGCGACAACGGCACACAATTTGAAGACCAATCCCTTCAAGAATGGTTGGCTCAAATGGGTGTAAAACAAATATTCACATCAGTTGCGCATCCGCAAGGCAATGGTCAAGTGGAAAGGGCCAATCGCACAATTGTCGAAGGCATCAAGACAAGGCTCGGAACCAAGAGGACAGGGTGGGTAGATGAACTGCCGCATGTTTTATGGGCTTACCGCACCCTCACAAAAACAAGCAACGGTGAAACACCGTTCAGCTTAACATACGGTTCCGAGGCGGTGATTCCCGCAGAAATGACCTATCCTACCGCGAGAGTATTAATGGCCGAAACAACGGACAACGACACAGAACTCCGCATGAACCTTGACCTATTAGAAGAACGCCGTGATCTTGCGGCAATAAAAGAGGCAAGATACAAAACTCAGCTGGAACAATACTACAACAAGCGCGTAAAAGAGCTTACGTTCAAGATTGGGGACTACGTTTTCCGCAACAACGAAGCTTCTAACGCTGAAAAGCCAGGGAAACTAGCTCCAACTTGGGAAGGTCCATACAAAATACAAGCGGTGCTAGGCAAAGGCGCCTACGCGTTGGAAAGACTAGATGGTACCCCCATCCCGCGATCTTAGAACGGCGCACAGTTGCGACGTTGTTACTTGTAAACTTGTAACATGGCTACACATGCCATACTATCAATGAAAAAGTTTCATATATCTGTGTTTCTACTTGTTTTTCCGCACCAGGGTCTTCAAGACTTAGGCAAAATCCTGTCGGACCGGAACGGCCGACCAATGTAGTAAAATGAGCCTTCAAGACGCGTCTTGGGCGCGTCGGGCTTATACATCTTACACTTGGACAACGCGTAATGGTCTTCAAGACAGATTTACTTGCCAGACCTATTAACCCACTTAACACATGTGCGCGCATAATCCCTTGTCTTCTAGAGCTGTTACACAGCTCGGACAAGGGAAAGGAGCGCCACACAAAACGCGGCCAAAGGTCTTCTAGGCAAGGCTCCTACGCGCCTAACTCGGACTCAATGGTACAAGTCGCGCTCCGCTACAGTCTTCAAGACGAAAGTACAACACTCAAAGGTCGGACTGTCTAGCCTAGCGCGCGCCTTAACTTATACTTACACACCGGGTGACGACTTGGTTAAATAAGTAAGGTTGGAGCGAGAACAAACACGATATAACAAACTGATAATTTCATTAAAAGAGGGACTTAAAAACCCTTTATATTTACAAGAAAGCTACAACGAGAAATACAAGTATAACGCCTACTCGCCATGCGCTCCGGAAGTACCCCCGCCAGAAGCCCTCGCCAACTCGTCAGATCTGTCGATGAAGTATTTCAGGGCAGCAAGGGGATCTGCGTTGCCATTACAATCAGCAATCACCTGGAGAATAGGGAAGTCAATCTCCTCGAACTTGGCCAATTCCGCCTCATACTCCTCCTTCAGCGGCTTCCCATAGTTTTCGGCGTCCTCAATCCGCCCATCACTTTGGGCATGCAAGAATCCATCTGCAAAACCCTCGCCATATCCAAAAGCTTTTGCGGCAGTGGCAATGGCGGCAACTTGATCGCCCAGCTTGGGCTCCTGCCAGAACCTTTTAAAGACCTAGAGGGAAGACAAAAAAGTTAGCAAATCAATTGCAAAAAACAAGCATCAATAACAATGAAAGCGCAAGAACTTACCCCATTCATTCCATCCGTCATTAGCCAATGAATGGAATTCTGCATCTTGGTCTGAGCGGACACCGCCTCCTCCAATAAGTGTTGGGCCGCCTGGCACTCCTTGACGGTCGCAACACGCGCTTGGTCTGAAGAATCAAGTTCCCGCTCCAGATCTTCTTTAGCATTAAGGATCTGGACCCTCTCCTGTTCAAGAAAAGAGACACACTCAGTAGCAGCAACAAGAGCCTCATCCTTGGATTCCAGCTCCTTGCGCATCTCCACATACTTCGCGGTCCTTTCAGTGAGGGCCTTGCTCTTCTCTTCAAATTTGCGGGTCACCGCCCGCCTCTCCTCCTGCGCCTCGGCCAGAGTCTCCTTCAACCGCATCGTTTCATCGTTAGCTTTCTTCCAAGACTCTGACCACCGGCGCCTCTCCGCAGCAGCATCCACCTCAAGCTTCGCCACCTTGGCTTCAGCTTCATGAGCACGGCGGCGATATTTTGAAATCTCTGCCTTGAAGGCAGCCTCCTTCTCAGCAAGGTCTGCCTTCTCCGCCTCCAATTGCTCAAAATCTCGCTGCACCGCCGCATCCTGACGGCGAAGCGAATCCATCAAGGATAGTTGAGTCGCCTGGTTTATACACAAAGCTGATATGAGCTCAGGACGACTCAACAAATCCTGGTGAGTGCGCTCGTAGGGAGGCACCACCTCGCTAACAAATTCAAGGGCGGCCAGGGAGTTTAAAAACAAGGTATTCTCCCTGATCGCCCAGCGAGGGCGCCAGATGGCGTCACCACCAGCCTAGCAGGAACCATCGTAAACTCCCGATGGCTCCCCACCAACCCTAGAAGACTCACGCCGAGTTTGGCGTGAGCCACCGCTAGCACCAGCAGCGCCTTGCTCCAAGAGCGCCCTCTCGAACCCATCAGATTCATGGGTCATTTCTTGGGTCTCAGCAACAGCGCGCTCACGATCCTCGCGCTCCCTTAGCAGCCGAGCCTTCTCCTCAAGAAACTGTTGCTCTTGGAGGCGAAGACGCTCCGCCTCCGCCCGCTTCTCTGCCTCAGCCTTTCGTTTAGCCTCATTGGCAGCAGCAACCTTCGTAGCCTCAACCCTCCGAAGGGCTTCATCGACTTCCGCATGCTTCCTCGCAGCAGCGGCTATCTTCTCAGCCTCAGCCTTTCGCAAGGCTTCATCAGCTTCAACCTGCTTGCGGGCCGCTTCTTGCTCCCTCCAGAGCCTCTCCTCCTCTACCCGACCCGCCTCCGCAGATGGAGACGCAGGAGGAGGGGTAGGGATGATCTTGGGCGCCACTAGCAAAGGAAAACAGAATGTTAAAAAGGAAACTCAAAGATAAAAAAACTCCACAAGACAATAAGTGTTGCTTACCAGGGGTTTTCTTCTTTATCAGATTCTGAAACAGAGGCTGTCGAGTTGGGGCAGCGCTAATCCCCGCAGAAAAAACGGGGGCGCTCCCTCCTTGATCCCCAGCAGAGGTGAATTTCTGCTTGCCAGCACCCTCAACAACTGTCTCTGGAGCCACCACTGACTCAGGAATTTGAGTAGCACCCTCACTCCCGCCTTCGCCAGTCAAGGCAGGAGATACATCTTCCACAGTGGCGGCGCTGTCCGATCGCGCCCTCTTCCTCCTCTCCAGCTGAGAGGACTCAGCCTCATCTTCATCATCTGAAGGTGGCCCATCCTTCCGCCATCAGTGTCCCTTCACAACCTCTCTTGCTGAAACGGAAGAACCCGAGTCAGAAAGAGCAACCTTTGCTCGATACCTATGTTTCCGCGGCGCGTGTTTCCAACGTCCACGCCCCGCGGATGGGTTCAGGGGCGGAACGATCTCTACTGAAGAATCAGTAGAATCATCTCCGAAAATGCTAGTGACGAAGGGATCCAAAGACTCACCGGTTGTGTAATAAGGTTTTGGCGCGCTGGAGAGATCAGGGTAGTAGAAGCGGTCAACAAACGCCTCTATACAGGAAGTCTGACCCTCCGCCACCGGCCTCCACTTAATACCCTTCTCTTCGCGGGCAGCATAAAACTTGAACTTATTCACACCTGCAATAATAAACAGTCAGGGAAATTGCACAGAAATATAAAGGAAAAAGAAAGTACATACCCTCTATTGCAATGTAGGGTTCTTTACCCACGCGGATACCAAGGCGGCTCATCCCCAGAAGGAAAAAGATACCCTCCGTCAGATTCTTGAATTCCAGCTTGGTAGCGTTGGAGGTGAGGGTAATAAACCAAGCCTGCTTCTTGAAATCTTTAGGCACAGCCATGTCAGCCACGCGCTGCCCATCCCCTATAACCTTCCAGGGGAGACTAATGGGGATCACACCCCTCTTCACAAAGAAAAATTTCTCCTTCGCCCAATGCAAGGACTTAGGAGTATGGGTGGCCATAGGCGGCACCCTCGGGCGCGGCTTGAACGAGAACCACATCTCGTCTCGCGCCATAAAATAGAAGACATTGAACCGCTCAACGGTTGGTTCAATGTCCAAGGCGCGGCAAGAAGCCTCAAAGTGGACTAACCTTAGAAGCCCAAAGGCGGTTAGTTGTGTGGGCCCAACGCCGTAAGCCACCATGGTGTCAATTTGAAAACGAGTACACGACAGACGAAATCCACACTTAGTAAAGTGGGCTTCATACAAGGCGAGCCGACCATTCCCGGCGGAGAGAACGGTGCTGGTCGGAGACGGAAGGGTAGGCTCCCACTCTGGCAGGATATTGTACATGGTACAAAACTGATTAAAAGTCTCCTGACTCCAAACACAATATGTGTTGGACATCAGCTTCCTCTCCTTTATCTTGCCATGTTCGACAAGAACTTCCTCCTCCATCACCTCCTCCACAGCCGGTTCCACCCTAATATCCTCGGCGGACGGAGACGGACTTACAGGAGCATCAGACATTTTAAAGACCAAAGTTATCAGAATCTGGAAAAATGTGACCGGAAAACTTGAAGATTCGCCGGAATCTTCAAGGGATTTGAAAAAACATGAAAAAACTGCCAATAAAGAGGAGGAAAGAACACACAAGCAAAGCAACAGAAGGCAGAAACTTGAAGTTTCAACAATGAATCTCCAAGATCAAGAAGATCTATGAAGATTAAATAAAAACTTCAAAGAAGGCGGTGGCCGGAAAGTTGAGAGAGAAAGGAAGACAAGAAATGGAAGAAAGAGGATTATGAGAATGTAACCGTTCACATAAGCCTCCACAAGACTTATATACCCACCGCATTAATGGCAGTGGGACCCACAGAGGATGAGTTAACCGTCACACCTTTTCAAATTCAAAGAATGAGATGACGCCACGTGTCAATGGTGTCTAATAGACGGACCAGATCATAGTGGGAGACAGCTTTGCACTGCCCACGCACCGGATGAACGACACGTGTCAACAGATCTCACATGATTAAACAAATTGGGCGCGTGGAAGCCCACGCGCCTGACAAGAAGCACGTGCCTACCGACACGTGGCACAATCTCATCCACGAAGACGGAACGACAGGCGCGTGACACCACACGCGCCTGACACCAGACGAAGGGTTGGTAACTGCAACAATGATGTGACATGTCTCAGTCTGCACGATAGATAACAACCTGACACGTCAGCAACCATTAAACTTTGATCTGAAGGAACTGATCCTTCGACCTCCGGGCGCATTAACTTCAAAATTCTCAGATACAAATTAAATGCCAATGATTTGAAATTGATTACAACTTCAGACCCGCATTAACCACCAGCAAGCATTCAATTCCACAGCGCAAATTTGACGTAAAATCACAAAAGACGTTCCCCGCCCAACTCCCGCACAGGTATGGCGGAACACGTCATTCCCAGCGTCAATTTGACGTAAAATTACAAAAGACGTTCCCCGCCCAACTCCTACGCAGGTACAGCAAAACACGTCTCCTTCGGCGTAACTCTGACGTAAAAATGAAAAAGACGTTCCCCGCCCAGCCTTTCAACATCCCACGGCGAGGAACGTCAAATAAATTCCAAGAACTACAAGCAGATGAGCTCTCATCCGCGACTACATATTTTGAGTCTAGCGCTCCACCTTCTCAACAACGAGCTGGAGAAGCCCTAGACTAGGGGGACTGGAAGGGATAGGGAGCCTAATCCGAGAGGAGGCGTCCCTATCCCCACAAACAAGATCCTCGCACCAAGATATGGCGCAAGGATCCACCTGCGCGCAAGCAACGCAACAAGTAGCATGGCCCGCTAAGGCAGCTGATAAGCAGCAGGCTACACCCGATAAGCGCGTATGGTCACACGTGGAATCTTCCCTTAACACTTTTAGTACGAGGTACAGAAGATAACAAAGGAAGATTCACAAGGATTTGTGTCAGAACACACGCGAACAAGAGAAGGACATGTGGCAGACAGTACAACTACCAAACGGCTCTACTGTACCTGTGCTGCCATCTACAGTGACCAACAGACATACCTTGCCAACTGTCAGACGTCACATCAAACGCCGATGACAGCCCCAGCCACTGCAGCAAGGACAACATCACTGGTCACCATCCAAAACCCGCCACGTGTCCACCTATAACAACGACCACACTATAGCATGACGTCATCAACAGTATTTGGCTGTTTCCCGCCATTTCACGGAAGAACATGGACTTGGGCCTTGACTGGGCCCAAGTGGACGACATGTCTCATGGGCCTCTTCCTTCGGCCCACGGCTATGCTTATAAATAGGGACATGCATCTTCTTGTAAATCCATTCACAATTCAACTGTTGTAACCTTATCATTTGTAACATCTCTCTCATAATAATATTCCGGCAGTTACAGTGGACGTAGGTCATTTCCGACCGAACCACTTACATCTCGTGTTCACACACACACTTTACTCACACTCACCACATTCACCAAATCACCCTACGGGCTGACCAACGAGTTTTGGGTAAAGGACTAATCCTGACGTAACATAGGTATAAACCACATGGTAATTAGTCGTAATCGCCGTGATACTTATTGTTTCTTCAAGGATCTTCTTGCGCAGGGCTGTTGGAGCCGTCTATGTGATCGAGTACCTTATATGCGACCGCATGGAAGCGAAACAGTTTGGTCTAGGCCGTATAGGTGGCCTGCTTGCCGTCAATGGTGCGGACTTTTGACTGGATGTTGGTTACTGAGTACGCGGGATGCAGAGATGTGGGTTCAATGGCCGAGCTAAGGACTCAGGTGAGGATTCTTTGTTCATGGTCGAAACCTAAAATCGAAAAAGAGGAAGGCATAATGTGATCGAAAAAAAAAGAGAACAAGAAGGTAGGACTCGGGTTTAATGGTCGACGGCAACTATGGGTTTAGTTTTTATGTTTGAGCCGAATCTCTGATACCATAAACGTGATCTATGATATTAATCTTGAATTAATAATAACAAAGGAATACAACTGTTATATACAGGGTAAGGAATTACAATTTGACTATGATTCTAGAGAGTCCATAATTATATATACAAATCAATTCCTAAAAGAAGATAATAATAAAATATGTTAATAAGAGAGTGTAGCAAATTTAGAAAATAAAGGACAGCAAGAGTGAAAAATTAACATAAAGGGCAGAGAATGCAATTTCGCTAATAATGAAAGTCCAATCTATGTAATTCTCTCATTAAATTAGTCTTTTACTCCCTACCTTTGTACTATTTCTCTATTTTCAAAGCCCAAAGCCACGTGCTAGAAAGTATTGAAAGCCTAAGGATGATACTTTTTGGGGGAAGGAAGTGAGAACAAGGCGTAGATAAATTGGGTTTGGTGGGATACAGTCACTACATCTATAGAATATGGGGGTCTTGTGTGGGTAGCCTCAAAGAAATGAATATTAGTAAACTATTGAAATGCTGGTGGCACTACAAAAATGAGGAAGGGAGTGTGTTGAGAAGAGTAATTCATGCCATTCACTCTTACCCATGGACATGGTCATTCCTTCCGGTAAAGGCAGGGGTATCTGGGAGCCTCATTGTGGGTGGAAAAGAGAATTGCTGACGGAGGAAGAAAAAATTAGCTACAATAAATCTTTGACGTGCATGGGGATTAGTTTATGTTTAGGCCCCTTCGAATCTTGGATCAATCAAGATGGACATCATATTTGATATTTGAGAGGAGTATGCATTAGAATTGATGCAGGGACTCACTGAATGAACAAAGGGTGGGAAACAAATAATATACACAAACTTAAAAATAATCCACCCACATAATTCTGATACATAAGAGGGTATTTATATCCTTAACAAATGACGGTTAAATAACCGTTTATAACAAAACGACAAAACTATAATTAACCGACATAATTAACAGATGCGACTTTTTGTTTTGGCACCCTTTTATTGTACAATTGACTTCTGTGTTTGACTTTCAATCAAATACAGATTTCTTGATTAAAAATTTCCAACATTCATGCCCCTAATCAAGAAATTCGTATTTGTTTCTCTGCCCGTGTTCATCCTTAATTGCACCCTTTTTCCTTCTTTGATTGAGCAATTCATATCCGACTTCTGCCTTTGACTCTCCATATCCGTTGATCAAGATTAAGCGGTGTTAACGCTATCTTTGTCACTTGAATATTATCTGTTCTTATTGTGAAGGATTAATGTCTTTGATTATTGTTAACCCGATATATAAAATTGAATGATGTTTCTAACTTTTGGTCCATTGATCAACAATCATCATTCTTTTTTCATTATTGTTTTTAAATTCTAATCGCCTTTGTAAAACCGTTCTATCTTCATGCTCAGTTGCCTTTCTAACATTCCGTGAATGATCTCTCTGATCATTAAATCTGTTGTATCTTCTTCTCGCCTCCTACATAAGATACCGGGGAACGACGGTGACAAACACACCCAATCTTGCAATAAACATGATCTTTCTTCTGATTCGGTTTTAATATTTCTGTTCTGCTTTCGTTTCTGCTCGAAAACGGGATCGTTTCCTTTGACCTGTTTGGACTGCAATCGATTGATCCATGTTAACCATACGTTCTGATACCATGTTGAGGCCCCTTCGAATCTTGGATCAATCATGATGAACATCATATTTGAGAGGATTAGGCATAAGAATTAATGCAGGGACTCACGAAATGAACAGAGGGTGGGAAACAAATAATATAAACAAACTTAATAATAATAATCTACACACATAATTCTAATATATATAAACAAACTTTATACCCTTTACAAATGACGGTTAAATAACTATTTATAACTAAATGTCACAACAATAATTAACCGATATAACTAACAGACACAACTTCTTGATTTGGCGCCTTTTTCTTGTACAGTTAACTTCTATGTTTAACTTAATTTCAATTAAATACATATTTCTTGATTAATAATTTCCAATAGTTTAAAGGATGTAGTGATAAGTGGGTTTAGGCTCCCTATCCAGCTGGGGCTTTGGAGACACATGGACATCCAAACTGACTTGGGATGAGCGATTTCGGAATGATTTTCTAGACTTGCATCTCTTTGAGAACATAGTTGAAGATAAGATTAAGTGGAGACTTGAGATTGAGGAATTTTAGCGGGAGGGTAGAGATTTGTCTTAGTTTTTATCTTAGGGTCTTCAAGTTTTCATATACATTTGGTGACCATTGCATGTTGCATTTTTCTTGTCTTCATATTATTAGTGAATAAGTTATATATTTTATGTATTTTGTTATTTTTGTATATCTCCTAAATTATAGGAGTGATTGATTGTAAACTTTCTTATAAATACATACCTCACCTCAACCAATTGATGAGGTCAATCATATACAATCTCTATATGGTATCAGCCATAATCATCCTCCCTCTCCATTCTTAACCCTAATTCTTATTCTTCCTGCCGCCATCTTTTTCTTGATCCTGTGACTCGATGGCTTCACCCTCCACCCCTTCCGAAACCTTGTTCTCCATGTCTTCTCTCAACACCATGATGCACATGAAACTTTCCTCCTCAAACTACCTTATTTGGCGAGAACAAATGCTTTTGGTTCTCGAATATCATAAGCTATCGGCCCATGTTTCAGCCGATGCTTCGTAGCCTCCAGCCCTTATTACTGTTGATGGCAAGTCTTCCCCAAACCCAGATGTTGCTGTCTAGAATGATAAAGATCAGAAAGCAGTTTTATTAATCAAGTCCTCTCTTACAGAAGAAGCGTCTGCCATCTGGGTGGCTCAAGAACAAGCCTACAGCAATGCTTCAGTTGAACGAATCCACTCGCTACGTGACTCTCTCCATTTAATAAAAAAGGGTACTTCTTCGGTTGCTGATTATTCTTGTCGTTTTAAAACTTTATGTGATCAGCTTGCTGCAATTGGTCATCCGGTTGAAGAGATGGATCGTTTACATTGGTATCTTTGTGGTCTTGGTCCGGCCTATGAGGTTTATTCTACCACCATTCGCACCAGCCGCGTGCGTCTGTCTTTCCGTGATCTTGTGGCTCAAACTGAAAGTCAGGAACTGTTTATTCAATCATTTCATGGCTCTGACACCCCTGCTGTTGCATTCAATGCACAGCAAACCCATGGCCGTTCTGGTCATGGTTCCTCTTCTGGCTGTGGCCCTTCTTCCCGTGTTCGTGGTCGTGGGCAGCAGCACCGTAGACCACCACACTGCCAACTTTGCCGTACAAATGGCCACTATGCAAGTGCCTGCCCACAGCTTCATTCCTTTGCCTCGCAAGCCCCTTCTGATGAAAACTTGGCAAAGGCCTTTCATGCACAATGTCATGTGACTGATGACTCTGCTGACTGGCGTGCTGATTCCGGAGCCACAGACTACATGGTCCCACCCACTGACCCGGTTCACAATTCGGTTCACTACAAAGGTAATAATCGGGTTGTTTTTGGTAATGGTAAGACACTTCCTATTTCTCATACAGGTGTTGGGAATCATGGTATCGTATACACAGCGGAAGCGGTTAATATCTTCTTATAAAAATCGATTATATACAATATATAACGTTGGTCGATTTATATATATAAATATGTAATTAATTTTATTAATCCGATTAATAAAATATTCCCAATCAGGATTTCAGTTAAACGCGCATAAACAAATAAATAATAAAACAACCATAGGGGGTTTAGTAATCAACCTTTGATGACTACACCGGAATTGTAACACGCGGGTTACAACGAATCCTCGCTAGTAGGAAGTTCACACTGCGCACGAACCAACCGGGAAGCAACACTTGCAATAGGAAGGTAGTGGCTATTGGTGGTTGATGGCCGGACTCAAAAAATAGGTGGCGGCAGCCCTTTCTTTAAGGGTGGCAGCCACAACTTCTTGGCGAGGAGGCAAAAGGTGTTTTGTTTTGATAAAAGTGTGATTAGGGTTTACTCCTTAACCCTCCTTTTATAAAACAATAACTTACATTAAGCCCCCTTGTTAAATATCTTAATATTCCGTAATATTAACCTTACTAATATTAAGTCCCTCAAGTCTAAAGCAATTATTATTTCATAAATAATAATCCATCTACTCATGAACTTATCTGATTCGTGTACCAACGTGTAACTCTTCGGATCGTACCGGGTCGGGTTACATTGACCTCGACTTTTAATTACATCGGACACACTATATATCCAACAATATCCCACATGGCCGATTTTAATTAAATGAGTCAACGTGCGCAAAGTTGGACGCCTAGCTGCATCGCATTGCACCCAACACAGTATGACACTTTACAGTCGTCAACTAGTTCTTTAAGTTCAAGTAACAGTTTACTTAACCAAATACTATAGCCCTGAAAATTCTATCAATAAGTCCCTTCTGTATAGACATCCGTTGATCATAAGACATGGATCATTCATTCTTATATAGTGATCAACTATTCTCTATTCTCGTCTCTAATTCAAAATGGTCTAACGAACTACCTTAGTCCGAGCGTGGCCACGCGTTTATACCAGTTTGAGTTTTACGAGGGCACCAGAATGTCTAGACTTCTAATCCTATAGAAGTACAGAATTCCATCAGCGTCATACAACTCCCACTTAATCTCGGATTTCTCCTAACTCTACCCTTATTGCTACCCATGTTTCAGGATAGTGTAAGATAACATCAAAAATAGTCCTTGATCAATGTAGTTTAATATGTGCCTTAGGAAAAAGAACAGATTGATCATATCAATATCAAAACATCTCATGCCACAGATCCATGGAGATCGTTTTGAAGCGAGTTACATCCAATATTATTCCCTAATAATATATGTGAATTATGATTCTCAAACCCTTAAGCTATTCATCTCATGAATACAACCATCCCAATTCACAATAGTCTTACATTCAAATTCATTCCCATGTAATTTGATCGACCACAGACATTTAGAATACTCTTATTCAAGGATTTAAACATACAAATAATGGACACGGTTAATTAATATTTAAATTTGCATTTAACCCATTAAATCAAATAAACATTCAACATAACTGTCATAGTTCAAAATAAAACATCAATACTAATTACAGATCATGCCCATTGTCTAACAACTCTAAGCCCTATATTTCCAGCATGCTCCTCATGTCTAGCTTGAGGTATAGGCTTAGTAAAGGGGTCAGACAGATTTAGATCTGTATGAACTTTGTTCATCACGACGTCTCCACGCTCTACTATTTCTCTAATATAGTGGAACTTTCTGAGTATATGCCTTGCGGTCTGATGTGACCTTGGTTCCTTTGCAAGAGCAATGGCACCAGTGTTGTGACACAGTATCTCGATTGGTTTCTTTATGCTAGGCACCACATCGAGATCAGTAATGAACTTCTTCATCCAATCAGCCTCCTTTGCAGCATCCGATGCAGCAATGTATTCTGATTCATAGGTGGATTGAGCAACCACACTTTCCTTAGAGCTCTTCCAAGTAATAGGCCCACCATTCAGAATGAAAACATATCCCGTTTGTGATTTTGAGTCATCACAATCAGTCTGGAAGCTTGCATCAGTATAACACTTAACTGACAGCTCCTCCTCCAGTCCTCCATATATTAAGAACATGTCGTTAGTCCTTCTCAGGTACTTAAGAATGTTCTTCACTGCAGCCCAGTGACTCTCTCTTGGATTCTGTTGATATCTACTCTTCATGCTAAGAGCATAAGAGACATCAGGTCTAGTACATAACATGGCATACATGATGGAACCAATCGCAGAAGCATATGGAACACCTTCCATTTTCTTCTTTTCCTCTTCAGTATTTGCACACTGCTTGTTATTAAGAATGGTTCCATGTGCCATGGGCAAGAGCTCCCTTTTTGAGTCTTGCATTGAGAAGCATCGTAAGACCTTATCAATATATGTACTTTGACTCAAACCCAATAACCGCTTTGATCTATCTCTATAAAACTATTTACCAGAATATAAGCGGCTTCACCAAGATCTTTCATTGCGAAACATTTACCCAACCAGGTCTTAACATCTTTAAGCATAGGGATATTGTTTCCAATGATTAGTATGTCATCCACATACAGTATAAGAAAAGTAATATAGCTCCCACTAGATTTCTTGTAAACACACGGTTCATCTTCGTTATTGATAAAACCAAACTCTTTGATTTTCTGATCAAAACGGAGATTCCAGCTGCGAGATGCTTGCTTTAATCCATAGATGGATTTATTCAGCTTGCACACCTTATTAGGATTTTTTTGGATCGACAAAACCTTCAGGTTGAACCATATAGACATCTTCCAGTAAGTGTCCATTAAGGAACACGGTTTTTACATCCATCTGCCATATCTCATAGTCATAATATGCAGCAATGGCAAGTAGAATTCTAATAGACTTAAGCATGGCTACTGGCGAGAAAGTTTCCTCATAATCAATTCCTTGAGTCTGAGTAAAACCTTTCGCTACAAGCCTTGCTTTGTAGGTTTGCACATTCCCATCCATGTCAGTCTTCTTCTTGAAGATCCATTTGTTTCCCACAGTTCGACATTCGGTAGGAAGATCAACCAATGCCATTTCTTGGATTCTGAATCCAAGATTGCAGCTTTGTAAGTAGTAGGCCCAGCTTCATCAATCATGAAGATATCGTCATACCTTACCGGTGCACGACGATCCCTAATACTTTTCCGAAAACTTGGTGTTTATGTTGTTTCTTGAATCCTCGGAGGCTCAACTTCAACAACTGGATCAGTTATATCTGGTTCTGTCTGAACAGCTGGTTCAGTCACTTGTGATTCTCGAATTTCTTCAAGATCCACTTGGTTATCTCCAATCCCTCGCGCCAGAAGCTCTTCCTCTAAGAAAGTGCCTCTGCGTTTGGTGAAAATCTTATTATCAGTGGGGTGGTAGAATAGGTAACCGATCTTCTTACCGTATCCAACGAAAACCACTTTTTCGCCTCTGGGATCTAGTTTATCCGAAGATTCTAGAGTGACATAAGCATTACATCCCCAAACTTTAAGGTAGGATACATGAGGTTTCTTTCCATGCCATATCTCATAAGGCGTTTTATCAACTTTTTTCGTTGGAGCTATATTCACAAGTCTTGCGGCAGTTTCCAAAGCATAACTCCAGAAGGATTTTGGAAGGTTTGTACGACACATCATTGATCAAATCATATCTAATAGAGTTCGATTTCTCCGCTCAGACACACCATTATGTTGCGGTGTTCCAGGTGGAGTGAGTTGTGAAACTATTCCACAATCCTTTAGATGGTCGATGAATTCCTGACTAAGATATTCACCGCCTCGATCTGATCGAAGCATTTTTAATGGTTCTATTTAGCTGATTTTCTACTTCGTTTTGGTACTCCTTGAACTTTTCAAGAGTTTCATGTTTATGCTTCATAAGATAAACATAACCATATCTACTGAAGTCATCAGTAAATGTAACAAAGTATCTTTCTCCATGTCTTGACATTGTTCTGAATGGCCACATACATCTGTATGTACAAGTCCTAACAGATCATTGGCTCTTTCTCCAACATTTGAAAAAGGTGCTTTTGTTAACTTTCCACTTAAGCATGATTCGCATTTTCCGAACGACTCCGAACCCTTGGAATCCAGGATTCCTGCGGTTTTGAGTTGTTTAACACGATTCTCACTTATGTGACCAAGTCTACAATGCCACATATACGTATCATTAAAGTCCAACTTATTATGTTTATGGGAGATATTGCATAATATGTTATCGTTTTGGATTTCTATCTCATAGATCCCATTGTTGGGTTTTGCATCAAAGTAAAATACATCGTTAAAATAAGCAAAAATAAATTTACCATTAAAACGATAATCAAAACCTTGTCTACGCAAAGCATGAAATGAAACAATATTTCTAGTCACACTAGGAATGGAATAAACATTGTTCAAAACAAGTTCTAAACCAGAAGGAAATAAAAGAACATATTCTCCTATTGCCTTCACTGCAACTCTTTGTCCATTGCCAACATGGACCTCCAAGTCACCTTGTTTCAGCTTTCTAATATTTCTTAGTCCCTGCAAAACATTACAAATGTGGAAACCACATCCTGTGTCAAACACCCATGTTTTGCTAGAAAAAACAAAGATTTCAATAACATATATACTTAAGGACTCTCCTCCAGAAGCCTTGGCTTGCTTCAGTTCAGCTAAATACTTAGCACAGTTCCTTTTCTAGTGCCCAGTTTCATCACAATGAAAACATTTGGCATCTTTCAAAGGTTTCTTGTTGGCAACAACTTTGCCCTTTCCCTTCCCTTTGCCTTGATAGCCCCTCTTCTTGGTTTTAGGTTTCTTAATCTGACCCTCTCTGATCATTAGCACTGGTGCAGTTTTGCCAGGTATGTTTACCTCAGCAGTTTTGAGCATCTGATGCAGTTCTGCAAGTGTCTTCTCCATCCCATTCATATTGTAGTTCATAATGAACTGGTCATATGACTTGGGCAATGAGTTCAGGATGATATCCCCAGCTAACTCATCGCTCAAGGGGGATTCCAGACGAGCCAAGTGATAAACATATGCCTTCATTTTTAGCACATGAGTGCCAACTGGTGTACCCTCTTGCATACGAGTGGTTATAAGTGATCGCATCACATCAAACCTCTCATGGCGAGCATTTTGTTGGAACATTTCCATCAGATGCTGATTCATGTCGTATGCATCCATGTTCTCCATGGTCCTTTGAAGTTCAGGGATCATGGAAGCCATCATCAGACATGAGACTTTCAAAGAGTCATCAAAATGCTTAGCCCAGGTTTTATAAAGCTCACTCTTGGGATTTATGGGTTCATCAGGGACTGCTTCTTCATGAACATACAATTTGTTCTCCGCTTTGAGAACAATTTTCAAATTGCGGTGCCAGTCCATGAAGTTGGAGTGGTTCAGTTTGTCCTTCTCTAAGATGGACTTGAGAGAGAAATGGGAGATGGAATTGTTTTCAGTTGACATCTACAAAGTTCAAAATTAATGTATTAGTATTTCATGTTTCAAGTATATTAATTATTTTATGACCCAAAAAGCAAAATTAATTAGGATGAGATCCCGATTCATTAATACACAATGAACTGGCTTAGCACTGTCCACTGGCACGATTAGGTAGGTAAACAACGATTGTTAATTGTGTCCACTACACAACTCTCCTTTTGGTGTTATCGCTAAAAGCGATGTATGTTTAACCCCAACTATGCCCATTTGTCTAACAAGCGATGTTTGGTCCTTTACTGTTAACTATAACACCGGCCTATGTTACACAGGAACCGCGATGATTACCTTCACTCATGATCAACGCCCAGATGCAGGGTCAGCACTAACATTTGGGTTCGATATAGAATGGAGTGTTAACTCGTTAAGGGTGGCATGAAACATCAATTTAAAATTGGGATTTAATTTTAATATTTACCATAAATATATTGAATGACTCGTTAGCATGATGTGAGTCACACAATAGTTTATAAAATCCAATTTTATATTATTCGTGATAATTGAAACTCCTTTCAACACTTGACACGGTATAGTTTTAAATACCCTATTTAAACTACGTTGGTCGTATTATCGCGAATGGACTTGTTTTAATATTAATAAAACTCTTTTTATTAAATATGCTTTTCGGTTTTTATAAAACTTGTTTTAATAAAACCGTTGCCATGATTGTGAAAATTTAATTTATTTTGGGTTATCTAAATTATTTACAATAAATAAACCACAACCACAAAACATAATAATAAAATTAAACGAATCGTGCCCCTAATAGGTCGCCCGTTTCGTTTTAGCCAGAAACGAAACGAACTAGTCAAAAGGGTTTCAAAACTATTTTGATATAGCTCCCACTTGACCTGAGATCTCTATCTCCATGGAACCTGTTCGCCTTTTTATCTTCGTCTTGATCTTCTACTTGTAGGATTACAAATAAATTTGAAATACAAATAAAACAAATCTATCCTAATCCTATCTATTACACCGGATCCAATATCCGTCAAAAAAAAAAAAAAAAAAAAAAAAAAAAAAAAACATTACAAACACAACCATGACAATGGTCAAAATACCTAGGGCTCGATTCACATCACAATCCATGAACAACAAAAAGCTTTTCATCTTTTGTCAAAAAAAAGTAAATAAATAATTTTTTGACAAATAAAACATAGATCAAAATTATAACTTTACCATCTATACGTGCGTAACCGTGGTCTGATACCACTGTTGGGAATCATGGTATCGTATACACAGCGAAAGCGGTTAATATTTTTTATAAAAATTGATTATATACAATATATAATGTTGGCCGATTTATATATATAAATATGTAATTAATTTTATTAATCTGATTAATAAAATATTCCCAATCAGGATCTCAGTTAAACGCGCATAAACAAATAAATAATAAAACAACCATAGGGGGTTTAGTAATCAACCTTTGACGACCACATCGGAATTGTAACACGCGGGTTACAACAAATCCTCGCTAGTAAGAACTTCACACCGTGCACGAACCAACCGGGAAGCAACACTTGCAATAGGAAGGTGGTGGCTATTGGTGGTTGATGGCCGGACTCAAAAAAGAGGTGGCGGCAGCCCTTTCTTTAAGGGTGGCGGCCGCAACTTCTTGGGGAGGAGGCAAAAGGTGTTTTGTTTTGATAAAAGTGTGATTAGGGTTTACTCCTTAACCCTCCTTTTATAAAACAATAACTTACATTAAGCCCTCTTGTTAAATATCTTAATACTCCTTAATATTAATCTTATTAATATTAAGTCCCTCAAGTCTAAAACAATTATTATTTCATAAATAATAATCCATCTACTCATGAACTTATCTGATTCGTGTACCAACGGGTAACTCTTCGGATCGTACCGGATCGGGTTACATTGACCTCGACTTTTAATTACATCGGACATACTATATATCCAACAATCTCCCACTTGGACGATTTTAATTAATTGAGTCAACATGCGCAAAGTTGGACGCCTAGCTGCATCGCGTTGCACCAAACACGGTATGACACTTTACACTTGTCAACTAGTTCTTTAAGTTCAAGTAACACCTTACTTAACCAAATACTATAGCCCTGATAATTCTATCAATAAGTCCCTTCTGTATAGACATCCGTTGATCATAAGAAATGGATCATTCATTCTTATATAATGATCAACTATTCTCTATTCTCGTCTCTAATTATAAATGGTCTAACGAACTACCTTAGTCCGAGCGTGGTCACACGTTTATAATAATATCTATACGCTGTTTAAGGAAATACTTTTAAAACGGCCCACATCCTCGTCAAACTTAATTTATACATTATGACACGTTTGTATTATTGACAACAAATAAAAAATATAATGTATATATTGAGAAAATTAAAATATTTCCCCAGAGTATATAACCATCAACTTGTCATATACAACCATCAACTCATCAAGTATTCAACCATGTCGGGTGTGACTAATTAAATCATTTAGGGGCTGTTTGGCAAGTGCTGAATCAGTAAGTGCTGAATCCGTAAGAGGTCTGAATGGGTAAGAGGCTCTAAACCAGTAAGTGCTGAACCAGTAAGTGTTGTTTGGTTAAACCTCCGAATAACTCTACAAAATTACTTTTATACCCCTGACCTTATTTTCACAATAATAGATAAAAGTATTTACTTTTTATTAAAAAAAACACACACACACACACATATACACGAGTACACACCATCACCACATGCCACACCAAACAAGAACATCAGTTCACTCTTTTTATTATTCTAGTCTTTTATTTAACTTTAACCCAAAAACACACACACATACCCAAGAGCCAAGACCTACAACTCATCTCTTTTCCTTTTCTTTCTATTTTCTTTCTTTTTTTTTTTTTTTTTGAACAACTCTTTCTTTTTTCTTAAACCCACACTTGACACCACAGGGAAGAGGTAGGAGGGGCGGCGGGTGCAAAGAAGGTTGGGGGCGGCTGGTGGAGGTCGTCGTCGTCGTCGTCGTCGTCGGAGTAGGGTTGGAGGGCGGCTCTTGGAGGTCGGAGGAGGAGCGGCGACGGCGGTTGAAGATCGGAGGAGAGGAGAAACAAGGAGGAGATGAGAAGCAGGAAGGAGGAGCAGAAGGGTATAGTCAGTCTTTTTTTTCATTCAGCATGTTACCAAATCTGACCCATTCAGTGCTGAACTGAATCATTCAGTGACGAATTTTCATGAACCAAACACACCTACCTCTGACCGATTCAGAGGTAGGCTCTGAACTGAATCATTCAGTTGTTAAACAAACAGCCCCTTAATCAAATAACACATCTAATGTAAACGTGTTAATTATATTTGTGGGTTGTAATATACAGGACAAATAAGCCGTAAAACTGCCATTAAAAAAGAGTCGTAAAACAATACCAAATCATTACCCTCTATCTGCTCATAGTACAATTTCATATCATTTAGAAATTTATAATTAGAAATGAAAAATAAGAGAGGCTTAATAATGATACACCCAATATCTTAATTTGAGACTGTCTATAGCGGCCACAATTGTTGGCCATGGGAATCGCAGGGAGTGAGCAATTCAACAGTTTCTTTATATGCTTATTACTTAAATTCACGTTGATTGTAAAAAAAAAAAAAAAAAAAAAAAATCAGTTTGTAAATCGTAGTTTTTTTCCTTTAATTTGTCAGAATTGTATCTCTTGACGTGTCGTATAAATCAAAATTTTTGAACCGGTTTATTTAAAAGAGGATAAATATGTGACTCACATAATGTGACCTTGTATAGACTTATAGGGTAGTATACATAGTTTTCCTAAAGATTTATGTGCCATATTCGAGCCGTTAAAAAATATACCTCTTAATCTTTAATGAATTAAATAATTTAACTATATGTTATGTGGATCAATAGTATAGTAATAAACAATTGCAAAATAATAGTATTAGTTAGAGTGAAATTACATACAGTAATAGACTAGTATCTAACCGATAATTCGTTAAACTCTCCTAGTATTCTTGCTAGCAAATTGGTGGATCAACTCTTTGCACTTTATATGATTTCGTTCTTGATAACTATCATTGCTAAACCGCTAACTCTTTCTTGGGACATTGTGGGTCGTAGGTATGATTTCAACAACTTTAATTTTGAAAAGCTCCTTTATGAGGATGTCATCGTGATTGTAATGGTCAATAGCATTCTATATGCAATGCACGCATTTGGGAAATAATATTCTTCTTTCATATGCTTCAAAACATCTATAGGGTTTCTAAATTTTTATGATGTGTCAAATAAGTTCAAATCTGAACAGAAAAAAAAAACGTTTTTTTATTTTATTTAGTAGGTTAAATAGGTATGGGCTTATAGGTTTTATGGGCTTTGAGTTAATGTGTAAGTTTTAAATTGATTATTATTGCGCCTAACGTTTAAGTGTTAAATGGGATTTCTATTTTAAAAACACACACACACACACACACACACACACACACACACATATATATATATATATATAGGGTCAAGATCGTGTATAAAGTGGTTTTTTTGTGAGAAGTATTAACACCATGCTAAGAACATTAGTAGTGTGTTTTAAGCGTTAAGTAATGTCTTTTAGCTGTTTTTTAAATTTAATAACTATAATACATTGTATTGTGTTTTAGAGTGTTGTATTTGGTGTTTTTCAAGTTAAAACAACCTAAAACATCATTCCTAAATCCAAAACATGATGTCTACATGTCAATTCTTAGTCCTTCTCACACTTCTCACGAAAAATGTACTTTGTACAGGATCCTATACCTATACCTATATATATATATATATATATATATAGGAATTTTATAAAAAAAAAAAAATTTTGTGCCCCCGATAAAAATGGACCCAAGCCGGATGACCTCCTTGGCTTGGGCCAAAGCCGCCCTTTGTCGTATAAGTGTAAAAAGGTGGCTCATGCATAAACATGCTTACGAGCGACTAGAATAAAAGAACAAACACTAACAAAAAATTCCATTCGCTTTGTTAAGCGAACGAACATAAACAACAACCGCGTTCTTTGGTTTATGTTCGTGAACGTTCGATAACATGTTCGTTTATGTTCGATAGTTTATTAGGATTTTTAATTTTTATAATTTTTTGTATTCTTTTATTTTTATTTTTACCCAAATAAATAATATATGTGAGGTAAATATATGACTATATGAGATCAATAAACCTACTTTTAGTATCCAAGCTCATTCTATGTTTCCACGTTCCAACACCGACGCTCTCCACATCCGATACCTTTTCCCATCCATCTCTAATGCCCTTCTCCATCTACCTCCGAGGCAAACTTAGTTTTTTGGGACACTACTTTATTATGGCTACTAATATTATGTTAAGTACTAAGTATGTTTAGATAATTAGGTTATAATTTGGGTGGATCTAGCTAATGTTGTGACACCCCAGGAACACACCTCATCAGGGACGATGAGACTCTAACAGGGGGTGAATGTGACACCGCAGGAAAATCCCACATCGGCCGTGGCCAGGAGAGATCCTTGGTTCATAAGTATTGTCTTGCCTCTTAAATCACCAACGCGTTTTGGGGCTTAATGTTAGTGGATGAGAGGAGAACTCCACAGTTAAGCGTGCTCAGGTGGGAGCAGTTTCAGGATGGGTGACCTCCTGGGAAGTTTCCACCAGGGCACCCAAAAACAAATCCGTGAGCTCTGGATGGGCAACCCATCGGGGCAAAGCGGACAATATTGGTGGTGAGAGGGGCCGGATGTTACAAATGTCTTAATGTATGTGAATTCAATCCTATTCGAAAGTTAATATATGTCCGTTTGTGTTTGTTTCCGTTCATGAACACTTATTTGTGTTCGTTTGTTTTCATGAACACTTGTTTGTGTTCGTTAATGTACATTTGTGTTCGTATGCGTTCATGAACAAAATTAACAAATGAACACAAATACGAACGTTTTCTTACCAAATGAACACAAACAGAAAATCTCATTCGATAAGTGTTTATGAACTGTTCATGAACACATATATTCCTTAACAAACGAACATGAAAAAGGCTTTGTTTGTGTTCGTTCGATTCGGTTGCAGCTCTATACATACCTCTACCATGACTTAGTTGTTCACACGCTGATGATGAGGACCTGCAGATCACCATCAAAGGCCAAGTGGTTCTACAGTCGAGCATGTTCAAGCATGTAAAATCAATTAAAGCAACGAGACAACAATAGATACGTAGTCAATGTGTCCAACTAGGCTAGTGTAGATGGAGTGAATCCACATGAGTATTGTGTGACAACTAGTTCTAACTAAATTGATGAGGACATTTTATTAAGTTATGGGTTGACTTGCTATGTTGTACGAAATAAACTGTTGGGTCATCAAGAAGATAAAGGCGCATAAACTAGATGAGGATGCCAAGATGGACATATGGGCATGCGACTATTTACCATATAAGAAATGAGGTATTTCGAAAAATATTAACAGTGATTAGTGTGTGCGTGTATCGACAACCAAAGTGAAGGCGTTTGAAATTATTTGGGCATCTAAAGAATTGGCAGTCGCTGTCGCCATGGAATCCCAAACTAACTTTGCTTGAGTGGATTCAATTTGATTCAAACTTGGAGCTCGATGAGGACATGGCCGAGGATAAGACTACGTAGAGACATAAGATTAAGGAATTTAGGGGGCGGGTAGAGATTTGTCTTAGCTTTGATCTTATGGTCTTAACTTTTCATATACTTTTGGTGGCCATTCATGTTGCATTCTTCTTGTCTTCATATCTCTATGATATTGTAGTATTCCCATCATAGTTTTTAAGGGTTATATTATTGGTAGCTTGATAGCTTAGGGCATGTTTGACTCTCCATCTAACTTATCTTCTTTTTTACCTCCTTTTCTCACATAAAAAAGTCACAATTTCTAACTTATAACTTATCTGTTTTTCAAAGCATAAACACTTTTTTTTAAACCATTACCCAAACACTATTTTTCTCCTTACAAGGAAGTAATGTTTTAAAAACCGGTTTATACCGGCTGGTTGAACCGGTTATACCACTTACCAGTGTCTCGGCCGACATGAATCAGTAAAGGTTATACTTTTGTTGACGAGGAAAACGGTAAAGTATTTGAACCGCCGGTAAATTCCGGTATGCCGGTTTATACCGCTATACCGATACCGACACAAGGTTAAACTTTGGACTTTATCTGCCCATAGTGATGATATAATACATGTGGGGTGAGAAAGAGCATGAACTGATTTCTTAGACACAAAGTTATTTGTTATATATGGTGTTAGGTAATTTTAGTATATTTTGATTATTGGTAACTAAAACTTCTTATCAAAGATTTTAGAAAACGAAAATGGTTATACTTTTGTTGACGAGGATGACGATGATTGTGAATTTTATTGGTTAAGCAATCATAAAGTTGATGCATTCAACACTCCAATCGCATAATCTTGGTATACCCTTTCGTATAAAAAAAAACTTTGTTAAAAATTGGGTACTTTTGGATTATTATTTTATTTCAGATTCCCTTTTGACTTATTCTATACTATGAAATAATGTACTATTGGATTACTTTTTGAATTGAAATTGTATTTTAAAGAATTATAGGTTTAGCTAGTTAATCCGGTTGAACCGCCCGATACAACCCGGTTCAACAGATTAAACCATTTCTGAGTTCAATCCGGTATGGTAAAAAAACTGGTTTTTAAAACATTGCAAGGAAGGGGAAATAAGTTTATCAAAACATGCACTTACTTTTTTTTTGAATGATAAACGACTTTATTTATATATATAAAGGCCCACCAAGATAGTGACGGGAATTACAGCAAACAGCAAAAACAAAAAATATGATTACAACATGTCAATGATATCAAAATCTAACCACTTCTTCCATGACGACATGCACATCTTGGACCGATTGGTGATCCAGCAAAACATGCACTTACTAATGCTATATTTTGGTACTTTTTTTTTCTTTTGTTTAGATTCCATGAGAAGCATTAAATGTTTCTATTGTACTTTTCATGTTTACATTGAATTTTAAAGTCAGCTGATTCTCTATTGTAACAGCTTCTCTAGGGGATAGATATATTACTTGCCTACATCCCACCTTACTAACAACTTTGTTGTGAGAGGAGTTTTATAGGGTATGGACCCAGAATCAGACTACAAAGAAGAAGAAGAAGGAGACATTGATGATGCAAATTTGGACCCTGAGCAGATAAAGGTTGTGTTTGAGGGGGGAACTAGTTTCTCTCCCTAGATAGTTCATGAATATTATGTTATGTTTTTGGGTGATAAGTTTTTAATTTCCACCATCATATGTAATAAATCTAAGTTTTTAGTAATATTATGTTTTTTGGCTTTTTTTATAATTCTTTTTTTAATTAACTTGTATGAGGTGTCACAAAACAATGAAACGCAAATACATAAATATTCAAATGCAAGTTATGGAAATAAACAAAAACAACCAAATATTATCAATTTGATAAAAAAAAACTAGACGCAACTACTATTCTAAATAAACACAACTATTATTTATTATGGAAATTAATAAATGCAAGTACAAATCCAACTTACACATGAGTACAAATATGTACAAACATAACCATCTTCTCTACTTCTCTAGTTAACTATTTCATTTATGTTTTATTTTGTCATATCTTGTTTAATCTGGATTATCTAGTATTATGGTGTTTTTGTATTTTTGTATTGGAGATTAGCCCTCTCGAAGCAGGCCAATCATCCTAGTTTTCCAATAATAATTCTCCTTTGTTATCTAGCATCTATCAACTTCTTATTTGGATTTATTAAAACCGATACTAAACATAATCTTCAAAAAAAAACACTTTAGTAGTCTTTCAAAAAATGAAACGCAAATACATAAATATTCATGTGCAAGTTAATTAAAAAAAACGAAAAACAACCAAATATTATCAGTATGATAAAAATCAATACGCAAATACATAAAATATTCAAACGCAACTTGTAGAAAAAAAAACAAAAAACAACCAACTGTCATCAGTATGATAAAAATCAATACGCAATTACTAAATATGAATAAAGCCACTATCATTCATGATGGAGAATTAATAAAACGTAAGTAGAAATCCAATTACAGGCAAGTAACATATGTACAAACATAATCTTCAAAAAAACACTTTACTAGTCTTGAAAAAATGAAACGCAAATACATACATCTTAAAACGCAACTTGTAAAAAAACAAAGATATATCGTCAGTATGATAAAAATCAATACATAACTACTAATCTGAATAAAAGAAACTATCATTCATGATGAAAATTACTAAAACGTGAGTACAAATCCAACTTAAAACGCAACTACCATGTGTGCAAAATCAATTTAAAAACAAAATTATTATTCTCATGTACAGTAACTGTCCCCTGTAAAAACACTTTGATATCCTTCGGATCATTACTTCAAACACAAAAAATCTGAAACATTTGGAGAAAAAGAAAGAATTATAGAAACTAGTATAAAAAAATTGATAGAACTGATTAAAACGATTATGATTTGTACGTACGAATTGATGGATCGTGTTCGTCAAATACTCAATCAGAAACTATAAAATGATCATAGTGTTAGGGTTTTGAATTTTTTAAATTTTGAAATTGAAATACTAATAAAACAAATAGAACATAAGGAGAAAAGTCTATTATACCCTCAAATGCTTAAAAATTAAATACGAGGTAATCCTAGCAACCGCTTCCAAGTGTACGACTGTTATTCCTTCTTACATTTTGTATGCTAATATACTTTGTACAGTAAACTTTCTCATTGGTTTAAAACAAATACAATAAGACCATGTATAGTGGTAAAATAATTTCAAGCTCCTCACTAGGGGTCCCACTAGGGGTTTGAAATAGCTTGAATTCAAAAATAGGTGTAAGGGTTTCAAGCCCCTAGTGAGACCCACATGCCACTACAAAAAAAAATGTCATTTAGTGGCACACGTTTTTAATGACATTTAGCTTTTGTGTCACTAATTAAGATTTTTAATGACACTTTGCATATCCATATTTGCTTAGCATACAATTTTTGTGACATTTAACATTTTATAACACTAAATGGGGTTTTTAGTGGCACTTTCTATATGCCACCAAAATTTTGGAAGAATCCATTTAAAATTTTCACTCTAGTCTTTCCCTCTTTGAAAGCTATAATTTCCCCTAAATATTTGTCAAACAAGAACACAAATAAACATCTTCCCCTTTCACCAAAAATCAATCTCCCTCTCGCCAATAGTTTCATATTCCCGCTCATTACCTCACCCCTATCGTTTTCCCTTCAATTTCCCTCCCTTTCTCACCAAAAATTAATTCTCCCTCTCTGATATTTTCGCTCATTCCCTCACCCAATTTTTCTTTAGGGTTTTAACGTTTGAACAATGGTTCTACAGATAACGGAGAAGGAAACATGGTTTCTGCAAAGGGGAAGAAGGTACATTGTAGTTATATTATTTTTTTTATTAAACCTTAGTTTTGATTTGTTTCAAAGGATTTGGGGATAGTAACTGGTGTTAATAGGGAGACGACCATGGCCATTTCTAGGTTCTACTTTTCCCATCATAAGTCAAGAAACTGAATAATGGTTAATGTAATTTTTTTGGTTAAATAGTAGGATGATGCCAGGATATGGGTTTTATAGAAGAAAAGTTGATGAAGTGGATGGATAAGAAGTTCAGATTAATTAATTATTTAGTAAATAGAGTTGAATTACTGTCTAGGAATTAGACTTTAATGTGCTATTATTTTCTTGAATAGGCTCAGCAATAAACTATTATTTTATTACGCTTAATACTTCAAATTTTCCAGATTTTGTTATTGCTGCTTAATCTCAACCTGGTTATGCTGATGATTGATAGCTTCAACGCTTCTTTGGGCTTAACAAACACAAGAATAGAGTTCCTATTCGCCTGAAAGGACCTGAAACTGAAAAATTGACTAAGTATCGGACTTTTAACGAATTTATACATATGGCAAACCCGTGGGGACATCTGAACCAACCAAGGCAACAATATAATCAACAAATGAACAATCAAACGAACGTACCCACGAACCCTTGGCAATTCTCAGCCGAGCGTATCGCGCAACGGATGCAACAAGCGCAAATGCAAGCGAATGTTGCCGGAATCAATCCGTGGGCGCTAGCGGCTCAACAACAGGCAATGAATCCAAATCCTTGGGCTCTCGCGGCTGCTGCAAACTCACAGACGAATCATCTGTCTTCCGTTCTCATGAGTGACTTAGAGACGGGTAGTTCGAATAGGGCGCCGAAATTGCAATACATGTCCGACTACCATGGTTGGAAGGGCAGATTTCAGACGTATGTTGAGGGCATCGATGGTCTCATATGGTCAGCTATCGAGACAGGGTACAGTAGGCCGATGGTTGAAAATTCGAATACTCCGATCTCACTAGAGGATATGAATGAAGATCAGAGAAAGAAATATAACTATGAAAAGAAGGCGATGGCGGCATTGAAGCAAGCTCTTCCTAAGGATATACTTCATCAATTCGCTTAGTGCACAACATCACAGATGCTTTGGTTAGCACTTGCTGAGTGAAATGAGGGTAATCTGAAGACTCGGAAGGTTAAAATGGATCAACTCAAGAAGGAGTTCGAGAACTTCAATGCTATCGGGAGCGAATCACTGAGAGACATGACTGCAAGATACTACAATCTGATGTCTGAAATGTATCAGTACGGGGTCTTATACTCATCTGCAGACCTTGTGGAAAGATTTGCTGAGGCGCTACCTCCTCATTGGCATCAATGGTTGGATATCCTGAAGTCAAGCAATGCTTATCAGACTCTCACCATCAACGAGTTCATTACCGAGCTGGAAAAGAAGGAGATAGAGGAGATCAGGAGAGCAAACAAGGCGCTCATTCCACAGAATCCCAACATCTAGTATGGGAATCCTTTTCAGGACACCAGTGTGGGTGGAACCAAACCACAGACTGCTTTTGTGGTTAACCCGGACCCGGTTTATGCTTTTGACAATTATGGTTCCCCAGCTGATGTTCCTCCTCCTACATATCCTTTTGGAAATTTTAATACTAACCAGTTTGGTGTTAACCCGTTTTCTCATCTTGCAGCACCAGCGCAGGCAACTGCAAACTTTGGTGGACCATCTGCCACAGGTTATGGTGGATATGGAGGTGCTTCGACTTCTAATCAAGGTGGCTATCGGACCAACCCAGTCCCAGAGAAGCTGAACACCACGGGTTTAGAAAAGGTGACTGTAGAGCTAGCTCAAGAACACATGGCTCTACTATCGACCTTGGTAAACTCCTATAGTGGACTGGTTGCTGGACAGATCGGGAATCCTCATCTTACACAGGAGGATTACTCGCAGATCGATAAAGACGACATGGATCTGATAGACATACAATGGCACTTCGCAAGTGTGGTGAGAAGGGCAAAGGAGTATATGGACAGGACGGGAAGGAAAGATGTTCTGATAAACAACAACACCAAGTTTGGGTTCGACAAAACAAAGGTCACATGCTACAACTGTGGCACAAAAGGGCACTTTGCAAGGGAATGTGACCGACCTAAGCAGCAAGGACATCAGAATCCCTTCAACAACAACAGAGCGAATCAGAATCAGAGGCAGCAAGCTCAGGCACAACCAAATACTGAGCGTGCTATTGTCCCAGACAATAACCAGAACCAGAACCAGAGGCCTCCTGCAAACAACAATCAAGGTCAAGCCCTGGTTATTCAAGCTGATGAAGGTTTTAACTGGAACCATCTGATCACTGGAGAAGAAGCTCCTCAAGGTGGTGCAGCTTGTTTTGCTCAACAAGCGTCTGAAGCACCAGCCGAAGTTGAAGAAACTTCAAGTCAGTCTGACATCATTACTTCTGAAACCGAAGCGTCTGACTGTGACTCGGAGTGCGATTCTGTTATGGGAGAAGATTTGGAGGATCTGTTAGCTGAAGCAGATACGCTGATCGGTAAAAGATCGTTTCTTGTGGATGCTGACAGCACAGAGAAGAACTTTGGCGAATTCTTTGGAGCTCAGAAGATGATAGCTCATTATGCATTGATGGCCATTACTGAATCGTCGAACAAGGTAAGTTCTTCTTCTGATTCTAAACTAGATTGTGTAGAGTGTAATCAGCTGAAATTCAGAATTAAAGAATTAACTGAAGAAAATCTGAATTTAAAAGCTGATGTTGGTCCATTGCAAAGGTCAATTGATTCCTTAAGACAAAAGGAGAAAAATTTTCTAAGTACAATTAAAATTACAAGAAGGATGTTTCTGAATTGTCTAAAACCTTAGCTAACAAACAAATTGCCATAAATATTTACATCATTGAGGTAGAAGACACTAAGAAACAATTGGCCATTGTCAACTGTGTCTATGAAAAGATCAGGAAGAAACTTGAGAGTTACTTAAACTGCAAGTATGTCCTTGATCACATAGTAGAACACTCTGAAAAGGAAAGCTTTTCCACCAGTCCCATATATTCTCAGTGTCCACCTCCGGTGAGATTCGAAAATCATAATTTTGATGTTTTGCCGAAGGAGGAACTTGTGGACATGGCAGCTGAAGCAGCAAAAGCTGCGAGGCGGCCAAAGTTACTGAAGCAACTAGACCTGCTAAGGTTACTAAGGCTGCTACTCCTGCTAAAGATGTCAATCTGTGTGAGAAAGATGATGATATCAGTGTATATGACACTGACTCGTCAGATGATGAGCTTGATGAGCCTCCTAGATATGCACCGGTCAAAACTCAAGATGTTCCTCTTGAAAATCATATCATTACTACTGAAACCTTGAGTGAACTTGTACCAAAAGTGCAAATCGAGGACAGCAGAAGGATTAAGGTGTTCTATAAACTAAAAGGGTCTGAAAAGGTATATGCTGATGAGGAAGTCCCTCTCAAATGTATCGCCCCTGGTCTAATTGCCAAAATTTGGCAAGAATCTGTCATTACCATGGAAAAGGAAACCTGGAACAAAAAGAAGGGTAAGGGTAACGGTAGAAAGGACCAGGGTAATCAGGCAAATGAGAATAATTAACAAGAAAAATCAAAAGACAAACACCGCTAATCCTCAAAATCATGCTCAGAGAAAAAGTCCGAAAAAGCATGTTACTGAGTTTGTTAGATCGAGTGGCAATGAGAGAAACGACGATCCTCAAGTCGATCAGCAAAGAAAATGTCTTGAGGATCTAAAACACAAAAACTCATTTGCCAGTTCATCTAGCAAAAAGAACAAAAAGGAGACCAAGTCCGAATCTCCTAGATTTGAAGAATATAGATCCTGTCACAAATGCGGGGAACGTGGGAATTTAGTTGTTGCGTGCCCTGAATTAAGACGAGAAAGGATTAAGGTAGATGAACCTCCCAGTTCTAGCAAACCTAAGCAACCTGTTTCCCCTAGACTCTCTGAGAAACAAAAAGGAAAGCAAGTCGTTTATGATAACCGCAACAAGATTGCTATGAACCAAAAGCCAGTTGATCGCAGGGGTCCACAGCTGAGGGGGAGCACTGTTCCCACAAAGGTTGAAGCAGGGCCTAAGCCACCAGCAATGGCTGCAGCTAAACCACAGGGCAACCCCAAAGCTGTTCCACGTACAGTTAAGTCTGAAGTGGATCTAAAATCTGTTCCCCCAAAGGAATCCAAGGCTGGACCTTCTAGCCCAAAGGCGAAGAAGAAGCCCAAGCCAAAGAGACCTGAACAGGTTTGGAGACCCAAGTCACCAACCAAAAGTGGAGAATCATCTGCAGGAGAGAACACTGCCGTACCATCGGAAACAACACCAACTCCAAATGGAAGATGGGTTGACTTTCCAACATTAGATGAAGATGGTAGACCCAAGACCGTGAAGGCTTGGGTCCCCCTTAACCACTGAACTTTGAATGTTTGTGCAGGGAGTTCCACAGGGCCTTATCAGCAGCCTATGGATTGTTGATAGTGGAGCTTCAGGGCACATGACAGGCGACTTATCCCTGCTATTTGACATAAAGAATATCAACGGGGGGTATGTTGCTTTTGCTGGTAATAAAGGGGGTTATATCACAAAAGAAGGCAGCATGAGTAATGGTATTGTAAGCTTTGAAAAGATAAGCTTTGTCAAACAGATATACCACAACTTGCTGAGCGTTTCGCAGATATGTGACAAGAAGTTCACTTGTTCTTTGATGACAATGCATGTTTCATTCTGAAACATGGATTCAAGATACTGAAATAGTGGGTCATGATCTCAGCTCCCAGGGTCAACAACTTATACGTCCTGGATATGAACCGAGCTATGATAGCGAAAGGTCAAGTCACCTGTTTTCTGTCTAAGGCGACAGAAAAGGAATCGATAATGTGGCACAGACGAATGGGGCACATCCACTTGAGGAAAATGAACCATCTGGTTCAGAATCAACTGGTGGAAGGTGTTTCTGTTAAGAATTTTCACCTAAACGACGTCTGTGTCTCATGCAAGAAAGGGAAGCAGAAAAGAAAGTCTCACAAGCCTAAGAAGACAAACTCAGTTAGTCTACCTCTCGAACGACTGCACATGGACCTGTTTGCCCGGTCAATCGGAAGAGCAAGAACGGTGACTTATACTGCTTAGTGGTTACGGATGACTATTCTAGGTTTTCTTGGGTCGTGTGCATGAAGCACAAGAGTGAAACTTTTGATTACTTGAAGAATATGTTTACTAAACTGGAAAATCTATATCAGCTGAAGATCTGTAGGATCGGAAGCGATAACGGAACAGAGTTCAAGAATCATGCTATGGAGGCGTTATGTGCAGAAAAGGGTATTCATCATGAATTCACAGCACCGTACACTCCTCAGCAAAATGGGGTTGCAGAAAGAAAGAATCGGACTCTTATTGAGGCAGCTAGAACTATGCTCGCAGACTCGAACTTGCCTGTGATCTTTTGGAACGAGGCAGTTCACTGCACGTGTTACACTCTGAATAGGGTTCTAACGGTAAAGAAGCTTGGTAAGACTTCTTACGAGCTTCTTAACCGAAGGAAACCAAACTTAGAGTTTCTGGAACCTTTCGGAGCTCCATGCACCATGATACATCTCGATGGGAAGTTTGGTGCAAAGGCAGAAGAAGGTTTCTTTGTTGGTTACAGCATTCCCAATAAAAGAGTGTACAACAAAAGAACCAACAACGTTGAAGATTGGCTTAATGTCGATGTTCAACGTTATACTGCCAATGCACCTGGTGTTGGACCTGATTAGTTGTTTGACTATAAGAGTCTATTTGATTCCTTCAACGTGGAGAATTTGGTGGATAATGTTGTAGCGCAAATGTATTACGAATGTGAAAACGCAGCTAGCTCTCCGCTAATGCGTCCGATCATGGTGAATGCACCTGCGCCTGCTCCATCTGATGCCTCTGCATCCATGGGTCCCCCTGGTAAAACCGTAGCAGCAGAAGTTGAGGAAGTCTTTCAGGAAGCGTCAGTAGAGGTTCTCGAATCTTCATCTTCAGACGACGATTTTGCAGAGTCTCATGAAACTCTTACTGAAGAACAAGCTGGAAATGGTGAATCTACCACTACAGCTCCAGTTAATCCGACAGGAAACAATCAAGCTGGTCCTTCTTCTTCAGCAGCTCTAGGGATAGGTCTTCGGGTCGATCTCTCCGGTTTTAATATGCAACTCGCTGCTCCCACTAGTTCAAGCGCCGCAGAGACAAATTTATCTCAAGGTTTGTAGAACCTTAATCTGCATTCGGATGATCCAGTGCCGGCACATCCGGAATCTCGGATTTTCGACACTCATCCAATGCAGAATGTGATTGGTGATCCGGCTAGCAGAGTTATGACGCGCAGTTAGCTCAGAAATGCTAGTCCAAGTGACAATACAGGTACCCTGGCACTCTACTCGGAAATCAGAAAAGCAGGTCATCAGAACGATTGGTCCTTCGCCTTATATGTTTCTCAAACTAAACCAAGAACTGTGCAAGAGGCACTGAGGGAAGAACCATGGATTGAAGCAATGCAAGCCGAGCTTTAGCAGTTCCAAAAGCTAGGGGTGTGGGACTTAGTTGACTTACCTCCAGGCTCGAAGAAAATTGGAACAAAGTGGGTCTACAAGTGTAAACAGGATGACCGCGGGGTGATTATAAGAAACAAGGCTCGATTAGCTGTCCTCGGCTTCCGTCAAATCGAAGGAATAGATTACAACGAAGTATACGCTCCAGTTGCGCGCCTTGAAGCTATCCGGATGTTCTTAGCTTACACTTCGTACAAACGGTTTAAGGTGTATCAAATGGACGTGAAAAGTGCTTTTCTGTATGGTGTCATGAAGGAAGAGGTGTATGTTGCTCAACCACCGGGTTTTGAGGATCCGCTTCATCGCGAAAAAGTTTACAAATTGAACAAAGCGTCGTACGGACTCCATCAGGCTCCGCGTGAATGGTACCAAATGCTTAGCAACTATCTGATATCCAACGGGTTCAAACGTGGACTCGTGGATTGCACCTTATTCACCAAGGAAAAGGGTGGTGACCGTCTTCTGGTACAGGTTTATGTAGATGATATTATTTTTGGGTCTACTAATGATGTCATGTGCAGGGAATTTGAAAAGCTCATGCAGGAAAAATTTGAGATGAGCTCGATGGGGGAGATGCAATTCTTCCTCGGTCTACAAGTAGAACAACAAGAGTCGGGGATCTTCATCCACCAGACAAAATACGTTGCTCACATCTTGAGCCGTTTCTAGATGGAAGACTCTACTCCTGTAGGCACACCGATTCAGACCAATCACGGGATTGGGCCTGACGAGAAAGGATAAACCGTTGATCCTTTTCTCTATCGAGCTATGATAGGCTCACTCATGTACCTCACTGCATCAAGACCTGATATAATGTTCGCGACATGCCTACTATCAAGATACCAGTCAAGGCCGAAACAGTCCCACCTGGTTGCTGTGAAGAGGATCTTACGTTATCTAAAGGGTTGTCCGACCAAAGGTCTATGGTACCCTAATGACGATAAGTTTGACCTCATCGCGTTTAGTGATGCTGACTATGGCGGATGCAAGACAGACTTAAAATCCATATCGGCTGGATGCCAGTTTTTGGGACCAAGACTAGTCTCGTGGCAGTGCAAGAAGCAAGCCTCAGTCGCCTTATCCACCTGCGAGTCGAAATATGTAGCAGCATCGAGCTGCTGCTCCCAGGTTCTTTGGATACAACAACAAATGAGAGACTACGGTTTGAAATTTCTTAATACTCCCATTCACTGTGACAATGAGTCCGCTATAGCTCTTGCTAAAGACTCAGTTAACCATTCCAAGGCGAAACATATCTTGGTTAAGTATCATTTCATACGCAATTGCTATGAAAAGAAACTTATCGATATGGTCAAAATCCACACAGACTACCGACGTGCCGATTTATTCACCAAAGCTTTTGACGGTCCTCGTTTTGAGTACTTGTTAATCTTAAACTACATTAAAGCTAAGCAGGATTAGATCCTCATCGGTAATAGTTTTTGTAAATATTTTTCTACAAAATCCGAAAAATCCAAAAATATTGTCTTTTCGCAAATTTTTAGATTTTTAGGGGGAGAAAATTATGAAAAATACAAAACAAATGAGAAAATCCCAAAATAAAAAAAATTGATTGAAAAATGCAAAAATGAGTTTCTTTGGTGAAAATGGGAAGATGATATTAACCAATCAGTCGGACTGTCTGGACTCTTATCATCTTAAAATTTTGGAACTAAAAGGTAGCCTCTACAATGATGTGTCGGTAGGCTCAAAATCATTTCCAAGTTCGGCACGGTGATATAAACTTAAATCAACTGAATCATGTGTAGATCAACGTGCGTTGGCATATGGTCTTGGTACCGAAATCTCGTTTAATAGCATGCCAAAATCCGAGGTTTCATGGTCTTTAAGAGGTTGGTACATCCGGGGTGAACTGGACGTCTCTCAGAATAAATAGGAGTGGCACACGTGTCGTACGTTGGGGTCGCAGCCTACGACTGAGACACCTCTATGTCATTTCCTGAAAAAAAAACAAAAACAAAAAAAATAGAATAAATTCTGATCAGGGGACGTCCGGGAATCCTAAAAGAGCAAAAAGATTCATATATGCCAAAACCCTATTCTCAATGAGAATTCGCTCTAAGGTATCAAATCATATACCTAAAGCATCGTACCGTGAAAAATCAAATATACGGTATTTGACTTGAACCCTGGTTTGGATCTCACTGGTCTCTCTGTTGCAGCGTTTCTGCAGACCTGATCACCACTGAGTCCACTCCTTGTAAAATACGGATGACAACAGCTTACTCACCGGTTACGAGGAAGCTTTGTGCATGACTTGATACGGGAATGTGTCGCGTGGCGGGGAACACCTTGTACCTCAGTCTTAATATTACCTTAACGTATCTAAAGTGCCTAGCGATAAAACTTGATTTTGAGTTTAGGTGGACAACAATATCGGCAGTTGTTGTAGGATGCTTATTGGTAATTTAAGCTAAAACTGAAAATATAAGGGTTCTAGTAAAGTCCGTACACTGATATGATTCCCTAACCGTTGAAACTCGCGAAAATATGATAGTGTACAGTTAGTTGATCTCCCGTTTTGTTTTATTTATGCTTAGTTTTGCTTAATTAATCATTCTTGATTGCCGATGATGGAATCCTAATCCATTGTAATCTTACTTCTTCAAAAATAAAACGCCGAAAATCAACTAGTTGAAAATTGTGTTTTTGCCGGGTCAAAACCGTACTTTCTCTTAAGTACAGGGGTCGAAAATGAAAGTTTTTCAAAAGTCATGGGTCTTCATCTGTGTCATGTGTTTAAACGAGGTGAAAAATGCATGTTTTGAACCTTAACGAGTCAAAATTGTGAGAATTGGTGTTGCAGGGGCATTTTGTAATTTCTGTGAAAGTTGGACACAATTAGGTTCCTAATCGCTTGAATGTATAGGCCATTAGAAGGTACTCGTGTGATGTCTGAAGCGATTACAAGCTAATCGCTTAAACCTAAAAGCGAGTAGAGTCTTTGTCCTATATGATACATTAGAAACAACCTTACACGATTAGAAGTCCTGTTCGTGACTTAGTCTAGCGAATAGGGGTATTCGTGGGCCATTGTAAGCAAATGGTGTATACTCGCATATAAGTCACACGAATAGAACACCATATGAGACAAACAGTTACCTTTTTTTCTTTATCATTTCAAACACTCCTAACATTGTTGTCGTTTCCCTCCTACCCGACTATTACAAACCTTCTTGCCCGTGCCCTTTTGATCCTGAATAACGTTTCTACACTATCAAGGTAATATCCATACTAAATTTCAGATCATATCATCTTGATTTAATGGGTTAAAATCACGATTAAGGGTCCGAAACCCTAGCAGTTGTGTTCATGATCAGTATGCATTAAATCGTGTTGTTTGTTGATCAATGATGATGAGGGTTCCTTAATCGGCACCCTTAGGTTCTATTTGTTCAAAAATTTTAACCCATAACATCACAGAATCAAAACCCCCAATTTTGAATCCTTATGAACCCTAGTTTTTTGAAACATCCAATTAACCCTTGATTCTGAACTATTAGTAAGATATTCCTTAGGGATTGTGTTAGTTGGGGGTTCTAGGCTTCATGGTGATAAAAATCCGGACTTGTATCAACATGCTTCAAGAAATGACTAAGAGTTATGCACGAGGGAATTACTCACGCGATTAGTGTTACTAATCGTGTGAACCTGATGGCGATTGGTTGAGTTGAACTCCTAATCGCATGAACAATATAGCGATTAGGAGTCACTCGTCTATAACTATCTGACTTCTGTTCTAATCGCCTATAACTTCCTCTACTCGTGTATACATTATGGGCAATTACAATCTGTAATCTCCTATAGCAGTCTGTTGATCAAAATTTGTCAAGTTTTGTCTGAATATTGTCCGTTGTTGTCCGGTATTGTTTGTTTTTATGCATATATGATCTATGTGTGATACTTATTACGTGTTTTGTTGTTCAGGATGGAGAATTGGAAAACATCGCCCAAGCACAACTGTTGTGCTTTTCTCGGACCGGTTACTATGGATAAATGCAAGATTTTCCAAGGCGTTATTGATTTCTTGAAGCGGTTGAGAATCCACTATGCGATAACCAAGCAGCACGCTGCATACAAGGATATTCTGCTGGAGTTCTACCGTAATGCCAAGGTTGACTACAAAGCTGATCTGATCGTGATCACCAGTTCGATACAGGGAAAGGATGTCATTATCACAGAACAGATCATTCATGAAGTATTACAGTTTGGGGATACTGATGCTGATCCTATAGTGTTTGACGCCATTTTGATTCGTGGCGGCTTTCTAAGGATGAAGTATTTGGGTAAAGTCAACAAACAGACGATGCTCATGAAAGGATTGCTTCCGCCTGAGATCAAATATCTGACACATGTAGTCGTGAAGTGCCTTGGTCCGAGAAAAGGTGCTTTTGATGCTATTAGAGACACGTTGGCCTCTGCGATTGTCGCATTGACACTCAACAAGCCATTCAACTTCTCCAAGATAATCCTGCATCACTTGAAAGAGATCATATTAATGAAGCCGACAAAGAAGTCTTTCATAGTTTATCACCGGTTTCTACAGTTGATCATTGACAGTCAAATACCTGATTTGGTGAAGCATCCTGCTGAGTATATAGTGACTGAAGATATAACTCAGATAGAAATGAACAGGATGAGGAGTTACAAAGGCCGACCGAAGTCTGAATATCCTCTAAGTAGACGAGCATATGGGCATTTGAAGAAAGATGATTATGTGTCACCACCAGGCAACAGGTGGAGACATGAAGATAGTGATTCAGAGGATGACTTCCGTATCCACAGGTTGGTATTCAAAGAATGGGATGATATAGGGCGTGAGACAGATGAGTTGGGAGAGAACGCCCCAAGCAGGACCTCTGATACAGCTGAAGGTGATGAGGAGGAGTTTGATCTGAATGTTATAGATTTCTCTGAACCTTCGGGTGCTGCACAAGAACCTGATGCCTCTCAGTCTGGCAGAGGTAAAGCACATGTTGATGAAGACGCACTAGTTAACATAACTGATGCAGATTATGACTCAGATGACACCGAAAGTGATTCCCCCGACACTCATGATGGAAAACAGCAAAGAGCAAAGAGAAAGGCAGCGGAGGATTTAGCTACTACTGCTGCGATTAGAGATCTTGCTAAAGATCCCACCTATGTTGTGGGAGAAGAGGATCAAATTGCAGACATAGATGCAGAGCTTGGCTCTTCTCCTCCTGCAAAGAGACACAAGACGACTGCCAAGAAGGACAGTGTTCAAGGTAAGAAGACGATGTCTGTTAAACCTCAAGCGGTGGAAACTACAAGAAAGAGACGGTTCACCCTTCCTGAAGCTTTTGGGGATCCAGACACTCAATCCTCTCAAGCGGCAGCAGCAGCTACAACAACAACAGCAACAACAACAACAGCAGCAACGACATCTTCAGTCCCTATTACTGTTAGTGCAGCTATGCCTGCCAGAGTCACTATGTCGATGCCTGCTTCGGTAATCTTCACTAAGCCAGTCTCAGTTACCGAAGCAGCGACGAGCTCACAGATTGTTTCCAATCCTATTGGTGACAGGATTCGGAGTATTAGACAGAAAGTCCGACCCACGGCTTCCAGGTCAATCGATCAGACCTCTTCGTCAGCTTCAGCTACAAATGAACAACATCAACGGAAGATCAGCGAGTTAACTGCCATAGTTGTTGCGCAGACACGTGATATAGCGGAGTTGAGAATGAAGAATGCAATCATAGAAGATAATGAGACTGCAATGCTTGAACTGATCGAGGAATCAATCCAGTCAAACACAGAACTGCGATCGACGGTTGATGCACTCACATTGTCTAACGAGCAGGTCATAGAATCGAACTGGCTGCTGATGGAATCCCATCAGCAGCTGATGCAGTCGAACCAAAACACTTTGGAGAGACTTGCAGGTGTAGAGGCCTCAAACAGCGAGCTTCGTCTGATTAATGTGAACAATAAGCGAAGGATCACAAAGACTGAGAAAGAGAATACCGAGCCGAGGGCTAGGATAGATGAGTTGACTGGAACTCAACCTAGACTCACCGGTGGTCCTAGTTCAGAAGCAGAGGGTGGTGCTGGTGATGATGATGATGAAGATAATGATGATGAAGAAGATGATGATGAGGACGACGATGATGATGTGTCAAATGATGGTGATGATGATGTTGGTAAGGGTGGTGGTGGTGGTGATCCTGGAGCCACAGGTGGTGGCGGATCATCAACTGGATCTGGATCACAGCGAACAAAGAAGAGCCACGATAAACAAGGCAAGGATCCCGCAGAAGGTTCTTCTGCTCAGGGGGAGCCTGATCCAAAGAAGGGCAAGATTCAGCAACTCAGAGATTCACTGAAGCGAGCAATGGTTGCTGTAGAGATTGTTGAGCCTCTGAACAGCTATTTTGATTATGATGATGATGGTAACTTGTACGTGCCTCCTGAGTCCTCTGATTATGATTTGGAAGAAGGTGAAATACCTCCTGAGGTTACACCTGAGGACTTAGAAAAAATCTTTGGCTTGGCACCAGGAGAATCTTCCGGTGCAGGCCACACTGCTCTAGAACTGCATCCAGACAACCATGAAGTAGAAATGGAAGATGGAACCAGTGTCGCTACTCCCGAGTATGTGGTTGGTGAGTCGAGCACCGGGATACCTAAGATCTCCGAGGATATGCTTAATAAGTCTGAAGAAAATCTTAAGTCCGATCCTACGCCTGTTCCAGACAAAGTAAAAGAAAGACATGATAAGATCAGACAGAAGTATCCCGATTGGTTTCCATCTAGAGGTGAGTCTGAGAAGAAGAAAGATCCAGTACAAGCATCTATTTTCAAGAAGCAGTTGGTAAAGATGTCGGGAAGTGTGATCAGCTGGGCCTATATAAAGCATGCTAGGATGTTGGGAGTGAAATGGCAGGATGGTCTACTTTACTTTCAACCGTACAAGAACGTCCTTAGTCTGCCTTTCTGGCATATTCGTGATCTAGTTAGATTGCATTTTCCTTTGTATCATGAGACTAGCGGTGATCTTAAAGGCTTCTACTATATTCTGAGAAGAGAAAGTGCTGAAAGATGGCACCAGTTCCAACCACAGTACCCTAGATCCATCGTGACGAACAAGATTCATCCCATCATAAAGAGTCCTATCTGGAAACACATAATCAAGCCACCTGAAACCGCTTCGAAGATTCCATTGGTTCCGGTTGAACAAGACTTCTCTTCTAAGTTTTACAACTGGCATTATGACACAGAGACAACAGAAGCCGTGATAGTCTTGAGCAACTCACCAAAACCGTGCAGGAAAATCACGATATGGGATCCTATGTGGCTGATTAACTGCTCGGAGAAAGATGTGGAGACTTTGTTCCTGTATCCCATACAACATTTGAAGGCCGAAGCCGATCAAGCATTGAAGTATCAACGGGTGATTCGTTTCTGTCACGGAAACAAAGTTCATGCGGGATGCGACTGGTCAAGACTTTCTAGGATCGGACAATGTCGATTTGATGAAGATTGAAGATGCTGCGTGTCTTGTTTATGTTATGTTTGTTTTGTATGTTTTCAATTTCGAGTCTGTAAAGTTGTTGGTAGCTGCTATAAACGATGTCTTATGTAATCTTTGTACGTATACTAGCCTGGTCCAAGGGGGAGTCTGTAAGTGTATGATGTCCCTAGGCTAGTATATATGTTGTTTGGACGTGTTTCGAGGTGTTTAGAGACGTTTATACGCGTTTTGGGGTGTTTGGGACACATCAGGCGAATACGGAGAGGTATAGGCGATTACAGTTGTAATCCCCTATTCTTCATGCGAATACAACCCTATTCGCATGTTACTTCTAGCGAGTACGGCAGTTTGTCATGCTAGATAGCCCCGTACTCGCCTATACTGGTCTGTACGAGTACGGGAGATATAAATAGTCCTAATCATTGCCCTAATGATTAGTTCTTGCCAAACACACTCTCTAAACACCCTCCCCTGGTCTGTAAGGTCTGATTTGATCATTGTAAACACTCGAGCTCTGTTTTAGTGATAAATCTTTAATCTTTTGACCCATTTGTGTGTGTTAATTACTCATATATCATTGTTTCATATTTGTTTCTGCTATTAGAACATATTTAGAGGATTCCGCACACTAAATATCAAGCTCGTGATTGTCGGGTGACCCGTTAGTCGATCCTACACTTTTCTTTGTTCTCTGCAGCTTGCTAGAGAAGCTTATGTACAGAAGAAACTTTTCTCTGCTAAAATGGAGTCGTTTCATCTTCGTGTGACTAGTTTATTGGATAAAGGAGATAGATATCTTGAACTACTTGATGTGGTACTGCTTTTGTTAGTAACTGTTGATTTAAAGCTGGCATTGAGGTCACTTGGTGATACTTATTATCAGATTCTTTTTTTAGATGAGTAGATCATTGGCGGTGAGATTGGCTTCAGCAATAACGAAAAATAAGTCAGCAATAAAAAAGAAGCAAGGAAATTAAGCATTAGCTAAAGCGGCACTTGCACATGAAAAAACTCAGATGGCAAAGAAGGAAGAAGAGTCCAATGGACTGAAAGAAGAAGCAGTGGAGATTTCCAAGGTATCAATGCAACATAGAGACTGTTTAGGGGATTGGGATTGCATTTTGAAGCGATGATCGGAGTTTAGTTTTAGTCAAATAGTGCAAACTGGTATTGTAGAGGGACTTTGATCGGATAAGTCAAAGATGAAATCTGTTTTGATATTAAATCTGCTTGAATAATGTTGTTGGTATTCCCTGGATTTCTGATGAGTTTCACATTGTTGTGTAGGTGTATAAATCAGTGGCCTTGAAGTGCTCTGAGCAAATTATGGAGGTAAGAGAATAAATATTACTAATATTACTAATATTACATATTAGTTCTATATCAGCAGTGCATCAAAAGATCAGAAGACTTATAAATGCAGGTGAGCGTTTAACCTATTCGGCTCCCGGGTTTGTGCAGCCCTTTTAAAAAACGAGCTTAAAAGGCTGCAAATCTTTGTGTTTGGGAAACTCTTCTTGCTTGGTTATGTTCTTTGATAACATATATAGGAATTGTAATATGTTTGATCAGATTGGGAGCTTCATCGATGCTAAGAGTGCTGTAAGTTTCGAATAATACATTAAGGTTTCAATTTCACGTTATTCACATGAAAAAGAATAAAAAACCCAGTCACGGTAGTGGTTATTGCAATCGTCATAGCCCCAGTGTTTGTGATGATGTGATCATCAGCCTTGTGTTTAGGAGATTTATCAATTAGGAGATTTTAACTTTTTTTAATCCAACCTAATTGACCCGTTTTAACGAAGTTTAAATTTGAATTTTTTTTCTTTTACATGTAAATACTAAAAAGGAGCCTTTTTTAAACCTAACCTGATCTAACCCGAAACCCGTTTTGACCCGAACCCGTTCCGGCCCGAACCGATACAACCTTTTTTGAATTGACCTGTTTTGACCCGCGACCCATCTTGACCCGACCCGACCCGTTTACCAGCTATATTAGTAATATATCAGTTTACTGTTTGTTTGATTGCAGGTTTGAAAGAAGGAAACCTTTTGTATAGTAAGACTTGATTTATTCAATATGAGAAAGTGGAACAAGTTTAGTCAGTGACTTCTTATATAGTGATTGAGTGGAACGCTATACAATCACTTCATGACTGCAATCACCAGAGTCGGTTGCGCTCCTGCATAAATGCCGATATCAATTTGGCTGGTATTCAATTATAAATTTTTAAATTTGACTGTTGTGATCCCTGTTCTTTTTTAATTGTTGATTTATGTTTTGATGTGCACTTTAATGCAGTTATATTAGGTCTCATGTGTTTAGTACCAAAAAGAACATGCTCTTTAGTGGTCAATTTCTTGTGAAAATTGTTTGCTCGTCTTTATTGCGTATTGGGGTTTGTGTGTCTGTTAGGTTTGTTTCTTGTTTCAATTAAATATATTGAACAATGTTTTTCTCTAAAGATATAAAACACATAGTTAGGAAACAAGGGGAAAGAAGAGTAATAGAATGAATGTGAAGTGCATGGTGGACTATGAAATATGAAAGTGAAATATGGATTATATAGGAAAAGAAAATGACGTGTATTAGTAGGACTTGTGTACTTTGTAACAAAGTGAAGAATATTAAATATTTTGAACCTTCAATATATTATATAAATATTAAAAACTTCAGTTCATAAGAAGTTGAGTTAAATTTGATTTGATGAGAAATATTAAATAAAGTGAGCTAAAAAGATATATTAAATAATTGAATATAGATAAAAAGAAAGAAAATTAAGTTTTAGCTTTGATCAAGAAGTTGATGAGAATTGAGAACAAAATTGCAGACCGTTCTTCTAAGAGCCAATACAAATCCATGATGCTACATTTAAGAACAAAACTGCAGACTGTTCTTCTATATACTTTTATTTTCACAAATAACTTTCAACAATTTATGTTGCCATGGTTGGGATGTACGGAGCACCCAATTTTTGTTTAATGCTCTTGGAATGCATTTTGATTCTATCAACATTAAGTTTTACCACCAGTGCGTTGCATACTGGTTGGCCATTAATTGTGACATGTTTTTCTATCTTGCAGGCATATTCATGGGAAGAGAGTTCTTGTGGTCTCTAACACCACAGTGGCACCTCTATACTTGGATAAGGTTGTAAGTGCTTTGATAGTTGGAAACCAGAATGTTACAACTGAAAGTGTGATTCTACCTGATGGTAAGAAGTACAAGGACATGGTAGGTATCTGGAGCCTTTATTTGATTTTTTATAATCTATAAATGTGTCTTACTTTTTATATGGGTTGAATTTGGTCATGTTTATGTCTCAAATGGGTCGAACAAGACAAAGCTAACCTGAAAGGAAGTGGGTCAATTTTTTCCAATTGAAATAATGCACTTCTCGTAATCTGATCCGACCTATTTACCATGTGCCAAAATTACCTGTTTTGACCCGTTATTTAACCCACTTTGTTTCATGATAGGACACCCTATGAAAGTATTTAACAAAGCCATAGAGTCTCGATTGGACAGGCGGTGTACATTTGTTGCCTTTGGTGGCGATGTCATTGGTGACATGTGTGATGCAGCAGCTTCTTTCCTCCTTGGAGTCAATTTCATTAAGATTCCTACAACTGTTATGGCACAGGTGCAATTAAGTATCTTGCTGATCCTAATATTTTAGTGTTTTACACTGGCTGGCAGTTACCAGTTAGAATTTTATATGCTCTTAACACCTTACAAGTATGCTTTCTACCAGCCACAATGTGTGCTCATTGACACTGACACATTAAACACATTACCTAATAGAGAATTAGCATCTGAGCTTGCTGAGGTCATCAAGTATGAGCTTATTAGAGATGCCCCATTTTTTGAGTGACAAAGAAGAACATACAAGCATTAATGGCTGTAAAAAGCTTCCATCCATCAACATCTTTTTCTGAAAAGATGATTAACAGTGTTAATCCTTCTAAATGCAAAATCTTGTGGGACTTATGTTTATTTTCTAACATGATGATCTCCAAAATGTCATTTGAGACTTTGAGGTTTTGCAGGGACCCTGATGCTTTTGCATATGTTATCAATCGTTCGTGTGAAAACAAGGCTGAAGTTGTTTCCCAGGTTGAGAAAGACAGTGGACTAAAGGCAACACTAAACCTGGGACATACATTTGGTCATGTTGCAGAGATGACAACATGTACAACATGGGAGAGCTACATATAGCGAGATTCATAGATTGCTTAGAGCTAATTTATTATAGTAAAAGTGCTACTAGAAATAATGTTTTTTGACTTCTCTTGTAAACATTTACTAGAAATAATGTTTTTTGATTCATAGATTGCAGAGATGACAACATGTACAACATGGGAGAGCTACATTATGTTATTTTTTTTATTTTATATGTTGAATAAATAACAATTTCAGAATGTATATTTAATTAGAAAAATTTTATGGACGATTTGTGCTACAAGTCTTCTTTATTTTGTGGTAAAAAATAAAGTGCCACTAAAAGTAGTATGTATATATGCAACTAGGAACAGTTATTAACGACACAAAACTTGTGCCACTAAAAGGTTAAAACTTTGTAGCGGCATATTGAAAAAGTGTCACTAAATGGCTTTAGTGACACCGCTTCTAGTGACACTTTTTTTGTGTGCCGCACATTCTTGCGTGGGCTTTCAGTGACACTTTTTTGACCTTTTGTGACATTTTTTGAATGCCACTACATGGCAATTTTTTTGTAGTGGTGCCATTTATTATTTTTTTTTTAAATTTAATAAAATAAATAACATTTCATTTAAAAAAAAATTAACGCAATTAAAAAAAATTAAAATTACACAAACAAAAAAAAGGAATGTATAAAAAAAAGCCGAACAATTTAAAAAAAAAATTCATTTAAATAATACTATAAAACTAATAAAACTATAATTCATCGGTTTCGTCGAAGTCGTCTTCGTCGTCATTCTCGTCTTCCTCTTCTTCGTCATCTTCATGTGGAAAATATCGAACCGACCATGCATGTTGTACCAAATCCGACGCTAAAGCGTTATGTGTATCCTCATTACTCACCTCATGCGAGTTGAGGATTCTTTCAGCCATTGTCGCTTGTGGCAATTCCGTTGGTGTGTCCGGTATATAATTTTGACACGTCGCCTTTCGTTCGTCTTCTAGTATCATGTTATGCATGATTGTACACACAGACATATCATCTCTCATTTTTTCTTTGGTCCATGCACGACAAGGATTTCTCAAATAATGCCAACGCTATTGAAGCACCCCAAAGCATCTCTCAATGTCCTTTCGCGAACACTCTTGAACTTTCTTAAAATGTGATCTTTTTTCATCGTACAGATTATTAAATGTCTTCACGATAATCAAATACTTAGGATATATTCCATTGGTCAAAAAGTATCCGTGTGGGTAGTGGTTTCCATTATCATAAAAAGATGCATGTGGTGCTCTACCAGAAATGAAATCCTCCAACAGAGGTGACTGGTAAAAAATGTTTATGTCATTGCATGACCCCACGACACCAAAGTAAGCCGACCAAACCCAAAGGTCATGTGAAGCCATCGCGTGATGAATAAGCGTTGGTTGTCCCTGGTCACCTCATGTGTATTGACCTCGCCATGCCGTTGGACAATTATACCATGACCAATGACGACAATCTCTGCTCCCAATCATTCTTGATAGACCATGTTCATTTGAATGCACCTCATATGTCTTTTGTAGATCTTACCAGCTTGGTCTAATCAGGTAACGCGCACCGTACACATGTATTATTCCTTTAAATAACATAAATAAATATAACATTAAACTAAGTAAAAAATAAATGCGATTGAATATAATTTTTATAAGAAAATTTTGTGTACCTTAACAAAAATGCTCTAAGGTGTCGCGTGTCGTTTTCTCGTTCAACTTTAAGTACTCGTCGTTTATGTCGGTTGTGTTCCCGTATGCAATTATGCGTAGAGCTGAAGTACACTTTTGAATAGCGGTAAATCCACGTGCCCATCTCGCATCCGGTTTTTTCTTAAAGTAATCAAACGCGTTTTCCAAGTCCCCCGAAATGCGTAGAAATAAACATTTGTTCATTCGGAAACGACGCCTAGAAATCCTTGGGTCCGGATAACTTGGTTCGTCATCAAAGTAATCTTCATTAAACGAGCGTTTGCCTCCATGCGGTCGCGTTCCATATATTTTCTTCCCAAAATAGGATGTGGAGGATTACTAACATGTTTCATATACTACGCTGCGAGCGCACAAGCACTTGTAACCACCTCTTGCTTGATCTCCTCATCGTTTGAATAATCGGTATCGCCTAAAAACTCTTTGTAATAATAATTTCGAATGGATAATGAGGATGTCGGGGAACTCATTTTTTATAAAATAAGTTGGTGTGGTGTGTTTGTTTTATAAAATGAGGTTTTGTGTTATGTGTTTGTTAATGTGTGGTGGTTTGTTTGTTTTAAAGTGTTATATAATAATTTTTTTAAACGGTTAGAATAATATGACCGTTGCCAAAAGCCACGTGGCCAATATCGATTGGATGAAAGAATGATGGATACAGCGTGAAATATTTCGCGGCAAGGACTTAGCGCCCAATTAACCTTGAAGGGGCCGGTGTTCAAGCGCAAAAGGGGCGCCAAAATGCCCAATTAACACCCAATTCCTACACCAGTACGGGTGGTCTAATATAATTTCATACAATTTAGAATTCTCTCTATAACTATTATTATGTGAATTAACTACCAAACTTATGTTATCAAATAATAATAATAATAATAATAATAATAATAATAATAATAATAATAATAATACAAAAGTATGGTTTAATAATTCTAAAAATAGCTCCCAAGTGTTACTCATCTAAAAGAAATAGTTGTTAGATTCAAAGCCAGGGTCTACATATGCTAGATCAATCGGGAACTCCAATGATGGTGCGATAAACGGGGACAAATAGATTTCCGATAATTCGTTTTCAAAATAATTTGGAAAACAAAGTTGGTTGAAATCTTCTATGGCTCCAAATGATGTTGAAGGGAAGGAAAATGAAGATGCAATTGTGTTGCCCTGCTCACTCGAAAAGGCTTGGCCAAACTCAAATTCTTCACTCTGTGGGGTACCAAAGGATATCGAAGATTCGGGCAGACTGGGTGCTGGAATGGCAGTTGCTGGAGGCAAAGAGCGTTATTATACGAAGATAAGATCATTTGTAGGCCTTGAGTTAGCTCATGGATCACTATCTTCTCTTCATAAAAACAAGCACTTTCCATATTCATCTTTTTTGGTACTAGCTGTTGGAAATTTTGGTGAAAATGCTATTTTCATAAAATTATAGGAAAATGAGTTTTTCCTAACTTTGGACTAAAATATATATCTGAAACAGTATTTATATATTTCTTTGTGGGTTTGTGTTCTATGTTGTGAGAGATTCGCAACGAACCAAACCACGTCCAAAACGGAGCTAAGATGAATGAGATATCGATGCTCAAAGATTGGTGATTGAAGCACTTGATGCTGAAATGAAACAAGGTGGAACTTGTCCCACATAGGAAGAGTGAAGATACTATGAGTGGTATATAAGGAGGAACACTCTTTCCTTATTGTTTCCTAGGAGCTCACACTGTGGAACTCGCGAAGGATGCGGAGCACCCCAACTCGTGCACGCGCGTGGGCGATGGGCGCAATGTGGCGCTTTGATGGCGCCCTTTGCACTCCTTAGTATTTTAGAATGCGGGATCGAGGTACAGAGGTTGGTGATGGCACGCGAGTACGAGCAGATAACAAGGTTGCGCCCTGGGCTGCGCGGCTGCTTCCGCGCAGGCGCTCGGAGTGACGAGTCGTTCCGCTGACGTAGAACGTAAAGTTCAGCGCAGATACAGATCTGGTCCGCTGACGTAGAACGAGAAGTTACGTTGTGCGCATGCGCGCAGATGGACGCGCGCGCGAGCTCCTCAGCAGATCAGTAACAGATCAGCAGTGTAACTGTCTGGTCAAGCAGTTTCGTCTGAAACTTTAAGAACGTAATAAATGCCATTGAAGACGTTCAACAACATTTATTTTTCGTTTTTAATGCATTCCGAAACTGATTCTTTCTGGACTCCTACAAATACCAAGGAGAGCCTTGGTTGAAGACACACCTTACACACTGTTCTGAACATTCACCAATTTTGTTTTCTCCAACAATCTGTTCTTGGTTTCTTCTTGCTGTTTCAGGTACACTTCGGGTCAGAGCTAACTCCGACAGCACTCTAGCTGTTCCGGCTGTTGTACCCTGGGAAACAAAACGAGCTCTTGTTAATAGACTCGGAATTTGTTTTAAGGGCCCCGTGTTCAACACGATCCTCAGCCATCACGTTTTTCCTGCTTCTACTCCTTTCTTGCATTTATTTATTTCAGTTGTAATTGTATTGTACTTCTGCTTTCATTTTTCTTTGTAATCGTATTTTTAGTTCTGTTTTATTTAAATTTACACGAGCGGTTCCTACACTAGCTTAAGCGGGCTGACTTTGAAAGTCAAAGCTAGTTCTTATGAGGCTAATGCTTTGGAGATAGAAGTAGGATGCAACAAGTGTAATGAAACGAAGGAGGGGATATATATAGACAGAAAGTTTGCATGATGAAAGTCAAAGGTTGACCAAAGAAACCGAGTGAGGTGTTTAGTTTAGAACATGGACTAGATTTTGGTCAAACACTCAGCTCAATACTTTAAAATTGGCTTTAATCTGTTTTGTTTGCATGTCGCTTTGCAATATAGGCTTCTGGGTGCTTGCTACAAGTCTTCTTCTAATAATATAATAATGTTATGTCTCGCTATTTAAAAAAAAAAAAACCCTTTTAGAACGGTCCACATCCTCATCAAAATTAACTTATACATACCAACACGTTTGTACTATTCACAACAAATGAAAAAAATAATGTACAAATTGAGAAAGTTTAAAACTTTTACGAGAACTAGTGGGAAACCCGCGCTTTGCAACGGAGACAATACATGTCAGAACCTAAACAAAAATCATTATATAAGTTGTATATCTATATAACCATTCCATCCAATATGCCTAAAACAAAACCATTCCATATTTAAATCACCAAAATGTTTTGACATTGCGATGGAATCAACAAGTCCATCTTTCTAGTAAAGCCTTCACGCCTATAAGCCCATCTATTCACATATTAACCATCCATGAGGACACGAACCATGAGTAATATACATCCTTCAAAATTGTTTGCAACTCCCTATAAATATACAAAAGAATAAAATCAGTATTTATGTATCTTTCATATATTACTATGACTAAAATTTAAACTTCTGATTTTAGAATTTAAAAAACAAAAACCATTAATGATGAGTAATTGTTTCAACCCATAACACATAAAAAAAAAATTAGAGCCTCTAAGTCAAAGCTCCGTCACAACATGGGAACTTTTCTTCTAACCAAGGCCAAGTACAATCTCGAGTTCTTCCAAATCGATCTCACGATGTGAAATCTTACATGGAAGATTAACTGTTAAGAGTCACTATAGATCCTTTTCTCACAACCAAAATAGATGATTCACTTGATTGAAAACACAATTGTTCAATTGCTACATATTCTTTTAACTATATTATCATTTTCATCCTCGATATTGGTTGTAACTTTATATTCAAAATCAAAGTTGAGTAAATATTAGAAAGTTGATTGAAAGTTTAGACAAAATTATTTGTGAAGGGGTAGGGTATTCCCTTGCCTATTGCATTACTCTTCTTGTCGTTTATGCACATAACCATAGATTAACCATCGTTGTGAGCCAAGGATTATACCCTGCAGCGAACACGAGTCACTATACCCCACATTATCCCATCCTACTCATTTATACTCGTTGTTTCTTCATTGGCGCCATCCGTGTCGGCTGAAAGAATCAAAAAACTTTCAAAACTACATCCTTTAAGCTCACCAAATGGCTGATCTAACCCCTGTCGGAGCCAAAGGAGCAACCCCTTCTACAGTCATTCAGACTGCCAGAACGGGAGCACTCCAAACTCCGGATAAGGACACTACACAAGCAACCACAAGGGAAGAAACACCGCCCCGGGCGGTTTCTTGCTCAGACTCATCTGAATCTGACATACCCACTGCACCGGTGGACCCCGACGAGTGGCTTTTCCGCAGACAGCTCAAAAATAAAAAAAATCTATCAAAGCATGTTGGCAAAACTCCAAACCGACAGGTCCAAAAGCAAGGCTTCCCCATCGGCTAAACACAGCCGAAAGGGGAAAGAAAAGCAAGCCACGTGTCCCAAGTCTCGGGGTGGAGATCGCAGCAAGAACACGCGCGATCAGGACCTATCAGACTCCGCGTCAGAATTCGATGGCTATCAGCCAACCAGCGACTCAGACGCCACAAACATCTCAAAATCCAAAAGGCGAAAACTCACAAAAAATCAATCTGCGTCATCGCACAAGAAGGAAGACGACGACTTAAACAAACCATACAGGCCCAAGTCGTTCGCTCTCAGCTCCAAATTTTGCCAGCGAATAGCCACCGCGCCTATAGAAAAACAGGCAAAACTCCCAAGCAGCATCGGCAGGTACGATGGCCTGCGAGACCCTACTGACCACTTGCACGACTTCGAGTGCGCTGGAACCACAGTCCTCTGGCCTGTGCAAGTTTGGTGCCATCTGTTCGCGCAACCCCTTACAGGCGCAGCCAGAGTTTGGTTTGACAACCTTCCGATAGGAGGCATCCTAGACTTCGACGACCTTATCCAGAAGTTCAAAGATCACTTCTCCCATCTCATGCGACACAAACGAGATGAGGCCCACATCCTCCTATGTCGGCGCACAGACAATGAATCAATAGAAGACTTCATTGTGCGCTACAACAAGGAGGCGCTACAAATCGGCTGCGGAGAAGAGCTCACGCGCGCAGGCTTTATTAACGGAGTACGCAGCGAGGATTTGATGAAAACATTATCTGGAAAAACGGGCGTCCCAGATTCTTGGGAAGAAGTCATCAAAGCCTCCAAAATATATGCATCCTCGGAACGCTCCATCAAGCAGCAGCGCGGCTACAACCAAACAAACAACTCCAACAGGAACAAAGGCAAACAATCCGTCTGGTCACGCATTTCAGGACCAATGGACGAAGGTAAATATTCATCCGCCAACGACGCGCGACAGACAATCACCAACAAGCAATCAAGGGATCAGAGAAGCCAATCCAAAAAGAATACCGACTGGACGCCACTAACAAAAACTCCGTCACAAGTGCTCAAGACAGAGCAGGTCACTTTCAAGGAGCCCAAAGTACTGGGCAAAAGAAAGAACGTAGACCATACCAAGTACTGTGAATACCATAACGATTATGGTCACCTGACGGACAACTGCTACAGCCTAAAGCTAGAAATAGAGGCGGCACTTAAGACGGGCCAGCTCGGTCATCTTATTAAAAACGTCAACAAAGGTGGGCGCAACACCAACCAAGATGATAAACGCGAAGAACCCGGAAAGAAACAAATCCGGAACCTACAAACGAGTTACATCCGGCATACCCCGCACCATCATTGTAACATGATCTCCGCCGCGGGAACATGCCAGAATAAGGGTAAGCGCCCAAGAGACACAGATGACTCATGGAAGGAGGTAGACGTCCTCCTCCCCCGGGTCCGAGGCGGACCCTCTGCAACAGCGCCACTAATTGTCACCGCCGTCTCAGGACATTACCGAACGCAATCCATGTTCCTAGACGGCGGAAGCAGCACTGACATAATCTATAATCAGTGTTTTCAGCAACTAGACGAGGATGACAAAGCCCGTCTCGTTCCAGTCAATGCACCAATCTCAGGCTTTATCGATGAAGTCATCATGCCACGCGGCATAATCACCTTCCCGGTCACCTTGACAGACGGTACCCACGAACGCACAGAAATGTGTGACTTCATGGTTTTACCAGTAACATCTCACCACGACGTCCTACTAGGACGAGAAGGCCTGGCGAAGTTCAACGCCAACGCCTCCACCCCCCACCAAATGGTAGGCCTCCCCACCCGAACCGGCGTCGCAATAATCAGAGGAAACAAACAATGCCACGCAATCGAGGTGGCAAAACCACAAAAACCGCAAACCCGTTTGGAACCGGAAAACTGAGTACTCAACCCCAAATTCCCGGACCAAACGGTCCTCATCGGCCATGAAATCTCCAACACCATAATAGCGCACCTCAAGCAACTCTTGGTCAAGAACATAGACATATTCGACTAGCAACCATCCGACATGATCGGCGTTCCAAGAGAAATCGCGGAACACAAACTCAACACCTACAGATCTGTGGAGCCAGTCGCCTAGAAGATGCGCAAAATGGGGCCAGAGAAAACAAAGGCGATGAATGAACAAGTCAACGAACTACTCCACGCAGGCATTATCCGCCCAATACGCTACCAAACCTGGGTAGCCAACCCAGTCATGGTAGGAAAAGCAACGGGTGGATGGCGCATGTGTGTCGACTACAAAGATTTGAACAAGGCCTGTCCAAAGGATTGTTACCCTCTTCCAGAAATTGACTTAAAAGTGGACTCCCTCGCGCCATATCGCTTCAAATGCTTCCTCGACGCCTACAAAGGCTACCACCAAATCCAAATGGCAAAGGAAGATGAAGACAAAACGGCCTTCCGCACGGATACAGGAATCTTCTGCTACACCAAAATGCCTTTCGGCCTAAAAAATGCGGGAGCCACATATCAACGACTCATAGACAGCGCATTCATCGACGAGATAGGGGTACGCTTGGAAGTATACGTCGACGATCTCGTCATCAAAAGCAAGGAAGAAGACAACATGCTGGAAGACATTCAATCAACTGCGAAAGGTGCGCATGAAGCTTAACCCCAGCAAATGTTCCTTCGGCATGGAAGAAGGGAAATTCCTGGGAGTTATTGTCACGCGGGACGGGTTCCGCGCAAATCCAGACAAGGTCCTCGCCATTGAAAGAATGCCTTCACCAACATCCATCAAGGAAGTTCAAACCCTAATGGGACGCCTCGTCGCCCTCAATCGCTTCCTTTCCAATTATGCTTCCAAGTCTTTTCCATTTGTAGACACTCTAAAGAATTGTCTTAAAAAAAGTAATTTTCGCTGGACCCTTGAGGCGGAAAAAGCTTTTCAAGAAATGAAAGAATGTCTTATGAATTTACCTACTCTCACAGCACCATTACCCAGAGAACCGTTAACCCTATACCTCTCTGTCACAGAGCGGGCAATCGGCGTTGTACTCCTTGTAGACCGAAAAGGCGTTCAAACACCCATTTACTACATCAGCAGAACCCTGCTAGATGCAGAAACCAGGTACTCTACAATGGAAAAACTAGTGCTAGCACTCATTCACGCATCACGCAGACTGCGCAGATATTTCCACGGGCACCCAATAAATGTCCTAATAGACTACAGAATCAGCGATGTGCTACGAAAACCTGAAACCTTAGGTCGCCTAGCAAAATGGGCGATCGAACTGGGTGAACACACCATCAATTACAAACCCAGACCCGCAGTCAAGGGGCAAGTACTCGCTGACTTCGCCACCGAAATACCGACAGACAAAATCGCAGAATGCCTAGCCGAGCAAGACCCCGCACCACCAACATCCGGAAATGAAAGCTGGAAACTTTACACCGACGGCGCCTCAAATAGCGATGGCGCAGGCGCAGGTTTACGCCTAATCAGCCCAAACAAAAAAGAATACACTTGCGCCATACGCTTAGATTTTGCAGCAACAAACAATGAGGCAGAATATGAAGCGCTACTAGCAGGACTGCGCATCACGCAGCAAATGGGAGCTTCCCACCTCGAAGCACACGTTGATTCACTGCTAGTAGCCGGACACATCAATGGCACATATGACGCAAGGGACGCCACAATGGCCCTATACCTACAGCAGGCCAAGCTACTCATGCGCAAATTCACTTCCTGCGCGGTCACCCACATCAACCGGAGCGAGAACAAACCCGCAGACGCGTTGAGCAAGATGGCTTCCACCGTCTTCGATCATATGGCCAAAAACGTCCGGGTTAAGCTACAAGAAAGGCCATCCGTCCCGCCAAGACAAGTAAACGTCATCCAAACAGGTAGTGCATCTTGGATGGCGCCACTCAAAGCCTACTTGACATCTGGGACATTATCCGACAACAAAGCAGACACGCGAAAAATCCAACACAAGGCCTTACACTATGAGTTGACAGAGGGAATCCTCTACCGACGATCATATTTGGGCCCCCTACTGCGATGCGTCGACAAAGAGGAAGCCTCCTTCCTCATCAGAGATATTCACGAGGGTATCTGCGGATTACATGCAGGACCCAGAATGGTGGTAGCCAAGTTAATGAGCGCAGGTTACTACTGGCCTGGCATGCACCCAGATGCAGTTGCAGAATTGCGCAAATGCGATTCTTGCCAGCGCCACGCGCCAAACACCTTGCGTCCCAAAAACGATTTGGTACCCGTCACAGCGGCGTGGCCATTCCAGAAATGGGCGATAGACCTTGTCGGCCCATTCCCCACAGCGCCAGGAAACGTCAAATTCTTAATAGTGGCGATCGACTACTTCACAAAATGGATCGAAGCAAAGCCACTAGCAAAGATAGACGGATCGCACACCAAGAAATTCATATGGGAATTCATCATATGCAGATTCGGCTTACCGTACCAGATCATAAGCGACAACGGAACCCAATTTACAGACCAACACTTACAAGAATGGCTGGCGCAAATGGGGGTCCAGCAGATCTTCACATCAGTCGCTCATCCCCAAGGAAACGGCCAAGTCGAAAGAGCAAATCGGAGCGTTATCGAAGGTATCAAAAAGCGACTCGGAACCAAAAGAACCGGATGGGTGGACGAGGTTCCACATGTCCTATGGGCCAACCGCATACTCGCAAAAACCAGCAATGGCGAAACCCCATTCAGCCTAACCTACGGTTCCGAAGCCGTCATACCCGCAGAAATTGGTTGCCCCTCCGCAAGAGTACTCATGGCGGATAAAGGACAAAACAACAAAGAGCTACGACTAAATTTAGACCTACTTGAAGAGCGACGAGAACTCGCCGCCATCAAAGAGGCCAGATACAAAAATCAGTTGGAGCGCTACTACAACCAAAAGGTTAAACTACACGAGTTCGACATAGGGGACTATGTTTTCCGAAACAATAGCGCTTCAAACACAGAAAAGAAGGGAAAACATGCCCCAACCTGGGAAGGGCCTTACAGAGTTCAGGAGATCTTAGGCAAGGGCGCCTATGCGCTGGAGAAAATCGATGGTACGCCCGTCCCACGCTCTTGGAACGCGGCATAGTTACGTTTCTGTTATATGTAACTCTTGTAAACACTTAGGCTACACATGCCTAAGTCCTTTTCTAAACGATTCTAAGAAGTTCATACCGCCTAACTTATTGTGTGCACTACTGGACCCTCGGGTCTTCAAGGCATAGATATTAAACATAACTATCGCCGGATTAAGTAATAAAATCCAAACAAACATCACACAAAAAGTTACAAACAGTTTTGAACAAACATCACACAAAAAGTTACAAACAGTATATTCAAAACAAACTTAGAAGTTTTATACCATCAAAAAAGGGGCGTTCAAGCTGCCCATAGCTTTACAAAGCAAAAACGAAAAACCATCATAAACAAACTATTCTTTGCAAGACTCTCCAAAATTGACCAACTGCTCCTCCGTATCCTCAGGAACGGTCCCAGACGTCTCTCCTCCACCGGCTGCTTGCTTCCCTTTCTGTTGCGCCTCCGCACCCAAACGGTCAGATTCTTCAATAAAGTAACGGAGGGCGCCAGCAGGATCAGCATACTGATTACAGTCCACCACTGTCTTCAGTATGGGGAATTCAACTTGCTCGAACTTGAGGAGTTCAGCTTCATACTCATTCTCCCTGGGTTTACCATCATGCGCACCTTCAGTTACACGCCCTCCATTTAGTGCATGGTAAAACCCAGTGTCGAATCCCTCGGCCTCCCCAGCAGCACGTGCAGCAGCGACAATGGCAGCAACCTGGTCGCCAAGATTGGGTTCATTCCAGAACCGCTTGAAAATCTACAAACAAGCAATAAAACAGTCAGAGATAAACTACACCGTGACACAAGACGTAGAAGGATAGGAAAAGACTTACCCCGGCGATACCCTCGGTCATCACCCAACGAACAGACTCCTGGGCCTTCTCCTGCGCAACGTTGGCTTCATCCAGAAGACTCTTTGCATTCTCCGCCTCCGTCTGCGACAGGGTCAGGGATTCCTCTAAGGAGGCCCTCTCCTCCGTCAGCGCAGCCTTTTCCTTCACCCAAGCCTCCTTCTCACTCACCAACTCAGACAGCTGGGAAGAAGCACTCACAAGCTCGTCATCTTTGTTGCGCAATTCAGAGCGCAGGCCTGCCACCACTGAATCTTTATCAGCTAACACTTTGGCATGACCTTCAGCAGTCTCTTGCAGCTTGACATTCTCATTCTTCAGCGCCTGGATCTGATCCTTAAGCCTCATCGTCTCTTGGTTAGTGAGTTGGCAGGCATCGGTCCACCTTTGATGAGCTAGCGCATGTTCACGCTCAAGCTCCTTCACCTTATCTTCAGATTTGTACGCCCTATCTCTGTACCTCTCAACCTCAGACTTCAGCTTCTCCTCTCGTTGCGCCTGCGCTGACCGCTTGGCGTTAAAATCAGCAATATCACGGGCAAACGCTTCATCACGTCGCTTCAACGACTCCACAGCAGCAACCTGAAGAGCTTGCCCAACACAAATATCAGTAATCAGCTGCGAGCGAGGCAAGCTATCCTGATACTCCCTTTCCTTGGGAGGAATCACTTGAGACACAAACTCCTCAACAGTAAGAGGATTTGCAAACCGGGAGTTCTCCCGAATACTCCAGTGCGGGCGCCAGATCACATCACCCGCGAAGTAACCCGGGTCACTCCGGTCAACACTTGACCTTCCACCATAAGGCATACTACCACCACCACCCCTAGGAGAACTGCTAGAAAGCACCTGTTGGAAGGCAACCTTGGCGGCCTCCTCCTCCGCCTTAGCCTTGGCTTCCGCCTCCGCTTTTTCCTTCTCCAAACGCAGCTTTTCAGCTGCTGCTTTCTCCGCCTCAGCCTTCCTGGCTACCTCCTCCAAACGTAGCTTTTCAGCTGCAACTCTCTCCTCCTCCGCTTTCTTGGCAGCAGCTTCACTGGCCCGCTTCGCGGCCTCAGCTGCCTCTTGCTCTGCCCGAGCCTTCTCAGCCTCCGCCCGCGCCTCCTCCTCCTCCTGCCTTTTCTTGGCAACTTCCTCCTCAGAAGGAGTTGGATCAGAGGAGGAACCCGGAGGTCGCGGAGAAACAACTACAACACAAACAAAGCATAACACTTAGAAAAATGTTACTATAACAAAAAGCGAAAGAAAGCTGAACATATCACTTACTAGTCACTTTCTTCAGCGTCTTCTGTATAAGAGGGCGACGCTCGGGCGGCGGACTAATCTCCAAGGAAAACGGCGCCGGTCCGGCTCCGCCAGATTTCGAAGACCCAGACTTCCCACTCAGAACTTTACCCAGCTTCCGCTTCTTCAACGGACTCACAGCTACATCATCCTTAGGGGCGGAGGAAGAAGATTCCGTACGCCGATCGCGCTGACCAAAGCAAGGCCCTTCACCACCTGCACTCAAAGGCGTAGATTTAGCTTGGGATAACAGCTTATGCTTATGAAAACGCGGCACACTCTTCTTACGACCACGCGGAGGCGGTGGATGCACCAATTCTACAGAAGACCCCGTTGATTCCTCATCAGAAGAAACAACAAAATAAGGGTCTATCCCCATATGTGGAACAGAACATAAAGGATCAGGATTTATAGGATGCTCACGTGAAAAAAGAAGAACAGTTGGCTTGAACTCCAGATACGGAAAGTAGAACCTGTCAACCATCTGATCAATCACGGACACCCTACCCTCCGCAGGGTCTCTCCACTCCAAAGGGGCTTTATCCCTCAACAAGAACGCATCAAACTTTGACATCCCTGAGTAAAACAGGAAGAAACTCAGTCAAAAAGTAATAAACACAACTGACAAAACAGCTTGGAGACAAAAAACTTACCAGGTGTGGTGACCACAGGCTCTTTCCCCTCCACAAGCTGGACACAACTCATACCCAACAAAGCCAACATGGCTTCGGAACACGTACCCGTGTCAAACGGGGAAGCACGAGCCACCAGTTCTTTAAACCATGCTTCTTCACTGAAGCCCTTCATAACAGGATGATCACCCACCTTTTGACGTTCAGCAACAACCTTCCATGGCATATCCACAGGTATAACCCCCCTCTTGACGTAGAAAAATTTCTCCTTCCAGTCATGAAGTGACTTAGGAGCGGTTGTCCCAACTGGTGGTACATAAGGATGTGAACGAAGTTAAACCAAGATTGCTCCATGTTCAGCAAATAGAACACATTGAACCGTTCAAAAGATGGCTCAATGTCCAAAGCACGACAACAGGCTTCGAAATGAACAAGACGAAGCATTCCAAACCCACTAACCTGGGTTATATGAACACCATACTTCACCAAAGTATCCACCTGGAACTTGGTAGCAGGAAGACGGAACCCACAAAGAGCAAGATGGGCCCCATACAAGCTCATCTTCCCGGGAGGAGGGGCTAGAGCAGTACCTTTTGCACTCGGCAACTCCACTTCCCATGAAGGATCAAAATCCATGGCCTCCACAAACTTAGCAAAACACTTCACACCCCACTTACAGGTGGTATTATGGATCAGCTTCTTGGACTTCTCCACAGCCTTCCCAGGGTTTCCCCCAAAGTCAGACCCTTCAGACATATTGACAAGAGCCTTTTAAGAAAAAAGAAAACCTTTTTTTTTTAGAAATAAACTCGCCAGAAAATTTGAAGCTTCACCGGAGAAGATGAAGTATCTCGAGATAAGTTGAAGGATTTTTTGTGAGAGGAGTGGGATAAGAGGTAAACCCAACAGCCTCCTCGGATTTATATACCCATCGCATTTAATGCGATGGGAACAGCTGGCAGAAAACCCTTCACCTTGCTAGAAGAGGAGGCATCTGGACGCTACACGTGGCATACAGCTGGATGACAGCAGTTACCTGGCAGCACGTGACTCCACGCGTCTGTCCCAAAGGACGACCTCTCACCTGCCAAACGACAGCAGGTACTCTTACAACTGCCCCCACTCGCGCGCGTGTACGGCTACTCGCCAAACACACGATGGATAACCTCCCACCCACGTGCTGACGTGACTGACAACTGTGCAGACATCCCCTCTGCAAACTGACACGTTCACCAACCGTCTCAGCTTCCCCAGCACGTTTCCCAATTTTAAGGAAACCTTTTAATTTTTAAATTAATTAAAAGGATGGCACATTTAATACCCCAGACCGCCACGTCATCACTTGGCGATGGGTTGACGTAAAGTCTGAAAGACATTCTCCGCCGGATTTTACTATCTAACACCCAGATTGCCACGTCATCACTTGGCGATAGGTTGACGTAAAGTCTGAAAGACGTTCTCCGCCGGATTTTACTATCTAACACCCAGATTGCCACGTCATCACTCGGCGATAGGTTGACGTAAAGTCTGAAAGATTGCCAAAATCGGAGGTTTCGGGTCGTTATATTGAAAGTTATCTGGGGATAGCCTAACTGATCTTTTGTCGTATTGATTTACGGACCTAGATCAGTCATGGTATCTTATTAAAAGATCTTTAATGACAAAACCTTAAGTTACCGAATGAGGAACTTAACATGTGTGATGATAATCAAAGATTATCTAATGCATCGTATCCAATCATTGATGCAAATCATGATTGATATTAGTCCTCACCCTGGTTGAGTGCATAAGTCGCTTTGAAGCATTAATTTGCTGACCTGTCACCACTGTGCCTCATACCTTGTAACTAAAAGATAACTACAGTATAATCACGCGTTACAATGAAACTTTGCGCAATTCTTGATACGGGAATGTGTCGCGAATGCGGGGACCATAGATTACTCAGTATCTAATATTACCATAATGTATCTGAAGTGCTGAGCAATGAATGATGATTTTGAGTTTAAGTGGACAAACATACTGGTAATGGTTGTAGGATGCTCAATGACAAAAACAGAAAATTGATCAAAAAGAGTTATGACTGACTGTTTCAATACTGATGTGATCCTCTTAACCGGAAAATTCACAAAAATATGTTGAATTTACTTTTATGCAATTACATTGGAAAATTCAAAAAGATTTTTGGTGTGTTTTAGCTTAAACTTTGAAAAATCAATAAGTTTTGTTTCAACTTTATTTTCGATAACCGATGTTGGGATACTGTATGAGAATGCTCAGATACTTAAAAGTTGAAAAAGATTTCAAAATTTTCAAGTTTCTGGTACATATTGTAAATGTTGTATAGTTCAGGGGGAGAACTATTGAGGGTCAAAAGGAATGTGAAGAGTACTTCCGAGATTTTTGTCGTGTTTAACGCCGGTTGTAGTTTGTGCAGTTTTTAGTAAATTTTTCTGCAGAATCAAATACAACAGGTGCACTACTCATGACTCATCGACAAATTGTGTAACCGAACAAGACCCAAACCTGAACATCAAGATTACCAGAACAACAGAAGTTAGTAAGAGGTTAAAGAAATGATGAAGATTGAAGAAATCAAGATTATCGTCTATATTCATCTCTGGATCATCAAATGACAAAGCCAAGATTTCTTGAGTCTGTCTGAGATTTCAAAGCTTACTGGAGAGATAGATAGGAACTTCGACACAAAAGTGCATGAAGATGGAAAGTTTTCAATCAAGACTTGATGAATTGATAACTTTCTGCTTTGGTACATCACTAGCTAGGTCCAAGGGGGAGATTGTTAGTGCATTATTCATGTATGTCCCTAGCTAGTGATCCGGTACAGAATGTCGAAGGTTCAGATAATCAGAAAACGACCAAGACTTAAACATGAAGACAATCCAATCAATAGTCGAGGGGGAGTTTGTAGATGCACGTATTGCGACTAGTGATTGGATCTACAATGTTAACATGTGTTAAAAAGTGCTGATTACATGTGTTAAAAAGTGCTGATGGGTTGAAAGTGGAAAAAGTGGGCGAAGGTGGAAATATAGTGGAAAAAGTGGGCGAATGTAGAATCATACTGGGCGAATGTGGAAAGATTCCACATTCGACCATTCACACTGGGCGAATGTGGAAAGTGTCCACATTCGCACCATGAAAAGGGGCGAACCTGCAGACATTATAAATAGATTTTGAGTATTTGTGATGAAAAGAGAGTCATTAGTTGTGTGTGTTTTGAGGTCAGGTTCCAGGTTAGATTGAAAGTGTCTGTATTTGATCTAGGTTAACTGAATTGTGATTGTAATCAAGTTTATGCAAAAGTTAATCTATGAAAAGCTTTGAAAATGATGTTGATTGTGTTTTGATTTGAGTTTATATCAGTTTGTTCAAAGCTAGGGTTTCCGCACCTGGTTTTGTAACTTGTATGATCAAATAATCCTGTTTTAGTCAAAATCTTTCGCTTACAAAGTGGTATCAGAGCCATACGGATCATACAACAACAAATTTGATAAACTCAGAGCTGATTTGGACATATTTTTGATCAAAATACATCTGTTTTTGCATGAAAATGGTTTTTGAGTGTTTTTGATTGATTTGATGTTGATTTTGTGGTTAAAATCTAAAATTCCAAGTATTAAAGTTGCTCCAAATCAATTCCGAATCATAACCTGATTAAGATCATTCAAATCCACAAACTTTTGAAAATCAGAGATCAAAATAACCGTTTTTCAAAGTGTAACCGTTTTTCAAATCTGAATTTTTCTCAAACTGGGCGAACCTGGAATCATTGTGGGCGAACCTGGAGTCATAATGGGCGAACCTGGAATCAAAATGGGCGAACCTGGAACTTTTTGGGCGAACCTGGAACTGTAGTGGGCGAACCTGAAAATTTTTGGGCGAACGTGGAATAGAAGTGGTCGAACGTAGACATTTTCGGGCGAACGTGGAATTTGAATTTTGATATTCTACATTCTGGTGTTTATTCTACATTTGGCTGATACTTTTGGGCGAACGTGGAATCAAAAGGGGCGAACGTAGAATTACCAGGGGCGAACGTAGAATTTAGTGCCTAAAAATTTCGACCTGATTTGAGAAATTTTTTTTTGAGATATTTTTGTTGGAAAAATGATTAATTACATGGCCGTATGTAGAACGGATGAGGAGATCAAAGCTCTAGTCGAAGCTGAAAGAAAGCAACAACAATTACAGAGACAAAATTCTCAAGCTGACAACATTTGGGGATTTCCAATGACACCGAAACCAACTAATGAAATAGTACATGTTAACAAGTGTGTTAACAGAGAAGGTGTTCATAGGAATGTTGTATGTTTAGTCAAACAAATGAGACATGATGATTCCAGTGACTTGTTAAAGAGTGATTTGAGTTCTGATACGAGTTCAGAACAAAGTACATCAGAACAGAGTGATAGTTCAAATGGTGATGCAAAATCTGATAATGGTAATAAATCAGATGATGAGGTAAGTGTTAGTTGTTCTAAATGTGTCAAGTTGAATTGTGAATTGATGACACTTATTGAGGACAAACAGAAACTAGCAAATGAACTAGAAAATTGTAAAAACCAAATTAAAGTTTTTGAAAAGAATGAAAAAGATTTGTTAAATAAAATTGAATCTTTAAAGAAAGAAATGTTAGAAATGAATAAAAATGTTTCAAAGAATACTTCCACATCAGAGTTGGAAATCGCAACACCTTGCGTTGTTAATTCTGATTCTGAAGTGAAACAAGTGTTTGAACAGAAAACTGAAAATGTTGAAACAACTTCAGAATCTGAATCTGAAGAAAAACCCATATTCAGTTTTCCTGAAGGAGTTGAAGGATCCTACATGTTGGAAGGACATGACAAATTGATTTTCAACAAAGATTTTCTAATCGAGAATATCGAACAATCTCTACTTAAATGTATTTTTGATGATAATATCGATTTGTTAAATCAATTTAGAAATCAATTTGATCATCTTCATTTTAAATTCAGTCCTAACCAACATGAGAATAAAGAGGATCAAAAGAAAAATATTGAAAAGAAAAATGTTGAAAATAAGAATGGTCCTAAAGTAAAGGTATCAAAACCAAACAAATTGAAAGGAAATGATCAGATAAAAAATTCTTATCAAAAGAATTCAAGAAATTTTTCATCTAGATCATATGACTATTATGATTATTCATATAACTCTCAATTTGATGGTTATTGGGGAAACAATTCACCACAGTATTCTCATGGTTATGTTGAATGGAGAAACTGTTTTGAATGTGGTGAAGTTGGTCATATTGCAGCTCATTGTCCCTATTGGTATTGGGATGACGGGTATGCATGTGATTTTGAAGAGTATAGGTCTTGTTATAACTGCGGAGAGTGTGGGCATTTAGTTGCTTACTGTCCGTATGTTAAACAGAAACAGACCGAAGTGAAATTTGCTAGAAATTCAGGCAATATCAGAAAGCCTGTATCCCCAAAACCAATCAAGAAGCAAAAGGGGAAACAGTTTGTGTATGACAATCGTAACAAAATTGCCTTGAATAAAAATGGAGATTGTGGTAGGGTTGCTAAGGTAAGGGGGAGTTCTCAGGCTAAGTCTAAGAATAACTCTAAACCTGGGTCTTCATCAGTTAAGTCTGAGAAGATTCCAAACAAAGTTCAGAAGCAGGTGTCAAACATGAAACCTGAAAAGTCAAAAATCAAAACGATTTCAACAAAATCTAAAATAAACTCTGAACGTGTTTGGAAACCCAAATCACTTTCTAAGTCAATAGCAATTTCTACTTCAAATCAATCCATTGAAAAACCAATTGATTTTTCAAAAGGAGAATGGATTGATGTTCCGAGAATTGATGACCTTGGACGACCCATCATTGTGAAGGGATGGGTGCCTCTCTCATGCTAATTGTTTAATAAGTGTGCAGATTGTTCCAGACAGACCTATTAGCTATTCTTTGATAAGTTGATAGTGGAGCATTTGTATACACACTATTTATTGGAGAGGTGAAGGTCAAAGAAGGGTTATTGAAGAAGGAAAACATGATTTCAACAGAGAGGAGAGTGTTTGTAGTCTGTCTCCAACCTGTGAAGCCGGAAAAAAGTTGCAATCTCTTGCAATTGCTCTCAGGTGTTGGATTTCAATAACAGATACGACAAAATGGTTTGCTAATTGAAAAATCTTAATGAGTCTAGTAATCTGAGTGGAAAATGGTTTTTAAAACTCAGTGGGTAAACCGCATCGGATATCATTTTATTTTGTTTTTCTTCAAAAGTTTAAAAATCCAAAAATATGCTTATTTTTAGATTTTTAGGGGGAGAAAATTTCAGAAAAATCAAAATAAAAAAAATTAAAAACAAAAATCAAAATGAGTTTTTCCTGGAGAAAAAGAGGAGATGATAGTACATCAGTGGACTGTCAGACTACTCTAAAAACAAAAATTGGTAGGCTTGAAATCAAAATTTAAAGTTCAGCATGGTGATATAAATTTAAAATCAATAACTGATAATCATGTGGATCAACGTATCATTGGCATATGGTCTTAGTACAGAAATTTCGTTTGATAGATTGCCAAAATCGGAGGTTTCGGGTCGTTATATTGAAAGTTATCTGGGGATAGCCTAACTGATCTTTTGTCGTATTGATTTACGGACCTAGATCAGTCAGGGTATCTTATTAAAAGATCTTTAATGACAAAACCTTAAGTTACCGAATGAGGAACTTAACATGTGTGATGATAATCAAAGATTATCTAATGCATCGTATCCAATCATTGATGCAAATCATGATTGATATTAGTCCTCACCCTGGTTGAGTGCATAAGTCGCTTTGAAGCATTAATTTGCTGACCTGTCACCACTGTGCCTCATACCTTGTAACTAACAGATAACTACAGTATAATCACGCGTTACAATGAAACTTTGCGCAATTCTTGATACGGGAATGTGTCGCGAATGCGGGGACCATAGATTACTCAGTATCTAATATTACCATAATGTATCTGAAGTGCTGAGCAATGAATGATGATTTTGAGTTTAAGTGGACAAACATACTGGTAATGGTTGTAGGATGCTCAATGACAAAAACAGAAAATTGATCAAAAAGAGTTATGACTAACTGTTTCAATACTGATGTGATCCTCTTAACCGGAAAATTCACAAAAATATGTTGAATTTACTTTTATGCAATTACATTGGAAAATTCAAAAAGATTTTTGGTGTGTTTTAGCTTAAACTTTGAAAAATCAATAAGTTTTGTTTCAACTTTATTTTCGATAACCGATGTTGGGATACTGTATGAGAATGCTCAGATACTTAAAAGTTGAAAAAGATTTCAAAATTTTCAAGTTTCTGGTACATATTGTAAATGTTGTATAGTTCAGGGGGAGAACTATTGAGGGTCAAAAGGAATGTGAAGAGTACTTCCGAGATTTTTGTCGTGTTTAACGCCGGTTGTAGTTTGTGCAGTTTTTAGTAAATTTTTCTGCAGAATCAAATACAACAGGTGCACTACTCATGACTCATCGACAAATTGTGTAACCGAACAAGACCCAAACCTGAACATCAAGATTACCAGAACAACAGAAGTTAGTAAGAGGTTAAAGAAATGATGAAGATTGAAGAAATCAAGATTATCGTCTATATTCATCTCTGGATCATCAAATGACAAAGCCAAGATTTCTTGAGTCTGTCTGAGATTTCAAAGCTTACTGGAGAGATAGATAGGAACTTCGACACAAAAGTGCATGAAGATGGAAAGTTTTCAATCAAGACTTGATGAATTGATAACTTTCTGCTTTGGTACATCACTAGCTAGGTCCAAGGGGGAGATTGTTAGTGCATTATTCATGTATGTCCCTAGCTAGTGATCCGGTACAGAATGTCGAAGGTTCAGATAATCAGAAAACGACCAAGACTTAAACATGAAGACAATCCAATCAATAGTCGAGGGGGAGTTTGTAGATGCACGTATTGCGACTAGTGATTGGATCTACAATGTTAACATGTGTTAAAAAGTGCTGATTACATGTGTTAAAAAGTGCTGATGGGTTGAAAGTGGAAAAAGTGGGCGAAGGTGGAAATATAGTGGAAAAAGTGGGCGAATGTAGAATCATACTGGGCGAATGTGGAAAGATTCCACATTCGACCATTCACACTGGGCGAATGTGGAAAGTGTCCACATTCGCACCATGAAAAGGGGCGAACCTGCAGACATTATAAATAGATTTTGAGTATTTGTGATGAAAAGAGAGTCATTAGTTGTGTGTGTTTTGAGGTCAGGTTCCAGGTTAGATTGAAAGTGTCTGTATTTGATCTAGGTTAACTGAATTGTGATTGTAATCAAGTTTATGCAAAAGTTAATCTATGAAAAGCTTTGAAAATGATGTTGATTGTGTTTTGATTTGAGTTTATATCAGTTTGTTCAAAGCTAGGGTTTCCGCACCTGGTTTTGTAACTTGTATGATCAAATAATCCTGTTTTAGTCAAAATCTTTCGCTTACACGTTCTCCGCCGGATTTTACTATCTAACAACCACACTGCCACGTCATCACTTGGCGCTGGGTTGACGTAAAATCCAAAAGACGTTCTCCACCGGATTTTACTATCTAACACCTAGATTGCCACGTCATAACTTGGTGATAGGTTGACGTAAAGTCTGAAAGACGTTCTCCGCCGGATTTTACTATCTAACAACCACACTGCCACGTCATCACTTGGCGCTGGGTTGACGTAAAATCCAAAAGACGTTCTCCGCCGGATTTTACTATCTAACAACCACACTACCACGTCATCACTTGGCGTTGGGTTGACGTAAAATCCAAAAGACGTTCTCCGCCGGATTTTACTATCTAACACCCAGATTGCCACGTCATCACTTGGCGATGGGTTGACGTAAAGTCTGAAAGACGTTCTCCGCCGAATTTTATCATCTCACACCCAGACTGGCACGTCATCACTTGGCGCTGGGTTGACATAAAATTTAAAAACGTCTCCACCAGACTTTGCGATAAAATTTTTTCACCCGCGCTAAGTCTCAACTTGGCGCCGGTCTTTTATAAAAAGAGAGCCATGTACAAAGATAAGGGGACACTTTTATCTTTCCACATGCCACTAGAGTAGCAACGCGCACTCTTTCCTCACATTAACATTTTTTCTAGAGAGGGAACAATTACCCCTCTTTAAACAATCACAACGGAGAAACACATCACAAAATCACATATTAGTCCAGCGCCTCACCAGATCTCTAAGCAAGAACAGGAGACACCCTAGACTTGGGGGACTTGAAGGGGTAGGGTACTATTCTCTAGCGCTCGCAGGCGCACCCTACCCGCTATCCAGAGCCTCCGCCTAAACTAACACACCTAAAGACACAGAAGCGCCAAAGGCGCACTGCCACTCTGCGCGGGAGCACCAGTTGGCAACACCTGGGAACATCCCCCTTGGAGCCCAACTTGCCACCTCCCATCAGGTGTCAGCTGACAACTAGTCAGCCGCCTGACGCCGTCTGACATCAGGAGAAAAGGAGTCCCTTCTGCAGAACCAGCCACAACGCGCCACGTGTATTAAAGACAGGGCACCGCCCAGCTGGCCAACCACATGGCGCCACGTGGGCCAATCAAGAGCAGCCCTCCTTAACTTGGATCACTTTATATAACTAAGGATTGAGATCTAACTAGATGGGCTCGCAAGCAACCGGCCAGGGCCTCGAACCCGAGCCCATTAACGATCAAAGTAGGCCCGATAGCCTCGGGCCCACACACCTCCTATAAAAGGAGGACTTGGCCTCCTTTCTTCACACGGTGAATCAACCAATTAGAATCAACACACTTGTATGATTACTTGTATGATTACTTATATTTCTTATCAATAAAGATTATCCTTTTCCAGTGGACGTAGGTCTTACGAGACCGAACCACTTATACCCTTGCCTATTGCATTACTCTGCTTGTCGTTTGTGCACATAACCATAGATTAACCATCGTTGTGAGCCAAGGATTATTCCCTGCAGCGAACACGAGTCACTATACCCCACATTATCCCATCCTACTCATTTATACTCGTTGTTTCTTCAATTTGAATAGTTAATTATTGTCACACTCCATCAACTGCTACTTTTAGGCTAGGATACTCCAAAGCTAGATAAGTCTATCTACAACTTTTAGTTTACAAAGTTTTTACCTGCTTTTATATGTAGACTTTTTCTCTATGAAAAAAAAATATGTAACTTAAGTATGGAATAAACCAATTCAAACACATGTAAAAACGATAAAAGGAAATATCAGATTCAAACGATTAATCGAATTTACTTGTGTGTTATTCCTTACAAACTAATCTTGGTACAAAGGAAACATTTTAGTTCTAAGTTTAACAGTTATAATATATCGAAAGAAATACGAACCTTTAGCCGCCATTGCTAGAAAAAAGTTACTCCAATAACCGAACACCTGAAAATCACACAATTCAAACTTTTACCCTCCAAAATCATAACAACAATCCAATAATCAATTTTAATACATATTATAACAAAATATATGATGTGTGAGAGAGATAAAGAGAGAAACATACATACAACCCTACGACACAAACCAAACAAAGTTTCCAGCTCGATCGTCGAAAACGTCTGACAAACCCAACCCCAAATCGAAGACTGAGTTGAAAGAAATTAACAAATAACCAGGGTTATGACTACCTCATTTGTCAGAGTTAGGGCTGCATACGAACCGAACGAACACGAACAAGACCTTGTTCGTGTTTGTTTATTAAGAAAATTTAGTGTTCACGAACAGTTCATGAACACTTACCCAACGAGATTTTCTGTTCGTTTTCATTTGTTAAGAAAACACGCATGTTCGTGTTCGTTTGTTAATTTTGTTCATGAACGCACACAAACATAAACAAACACTAATGAACACAAACAAGTGTTCATGAACACAAATGAGCACAAAGAAGTGTTCATGAAACTAACACAAACGGAAATATATTAACTTTTATATAACATCAAATTCACATACATCAAGACATTAGTTAAATCCACTCAAAATATAACCTAATTATCCAAACATAGTTAGTATTGGAGAAGGGTGTTGGAGGTGGATGGCATCAAAGCTGGAACGTGGAAACAGATAATAAGCTTGGATACAAAAAATAGGTTTATAAAATAGCTTTATTTATCTTATATTGTCATATATTTACCTCATATATATATTAGTTGTTGGGTAAAATAAATAAAAATAAAAGAATATAAAAAATGTATAAAAATTAAAAACCTTAATAAACTATCGAACACGAACGAAGTATGCTGTAAGAGTGCCTCCGCGAAAAATAAATAATGATCTATCACAATCACTGCTCGTAAAACCCTGTGAAACAATGTAGTTGGCGAACTGAGTTTACCAAGCGCGTGGAGCTTGTTTAAGCCCGTGCAATGACTTCTTGAGACGACAAACATGATTAGGAAATCTTTTATCAACAAAACCTGGCGGTTGATGCATGAATACCATCTCTTGTAAGTGGCCATGTAAAAATGCGTTCTTGACATCCAACCGGTGGATAGGCCAAGAACGAGATACGGCTGAGGACAAAACAGTCCGAATTGTAGCCAGTTTAACAACCGGCTAAAAGTGTCGTCACAGTCAATACCAACTGTTTGTGATTTCCCGTTAACAACCAACCGTGCTTTGTAACGTTCCAATGATCCATCTAACTTAAATTTATGTATGAAAAGCCACATGCAACGAATAATAGGGCTATCATTGGGACGAGGTACCAAGTCCCAGGTGTCATTATCCTATAATGCATTAAATTCGGCTTGCATGGCGTGTACCCAATGTGGGTCGGAAAAGGTTATGGCGTATGTGTTTGGTATAGGAGAGATGGCAGCGATGTGTAGGTTTAGAGGTGTTTATGGTTTTAGAGAACTGGTTTTGGAACGGGTTGTCATAGGGTGAACATTAGTTGGTTGTTAAGTGTTGGGCTGAGATGTCGAGGCAGATGGTATGGCCGATTGGTTTGGTGGGTGGGCAGAAGTGGCTTGGGCAGCAGAGGTAAATCCTGGTGGTGGGCTGGTTTTGGGTTGGGGCCTATTTCTTCGGGAATAGGTGAGGGGAGTAGTGGGGGCTGTCTGGTGGGCCGAGGGTAGATTGGGCCCGATCTGGGGAGCGGAAGGAGTTGGGCCAGGTTGAGAAGGGTTGTTTTGTGGGCCAAAATTAGGTGGGCAGGCTGGGATGGTCGGATCTTGGATCAATCAAGATGGACATCATATTTGATATTTGAGAGGAGTATGCATCAGAATTGATGCAGGGACTCACTGAATGAACAGAGGGTGGGAAACAAACAATATACACAAACTTAAAAATAATCCACACAGATAATTCTAATACATAAGAGGGTATTTATACCCTTAACAAATGACGGTTAAATAATCGTTTATAACAAAACGACACAACTATAATTAACCGACATAATTAACAGACGCAACTTCTTGTTTTGGCACGCTTTTCTTTTACAATTGACTTATGTGTTCGACTTTCAATAAAACACAGATTTCTTGATTAATAATTTCCAACATTCATGCCCCTAATCGAGAAATTCGTATTTGTTTCTCTGCCCATGTTCATCCTTAATTGCACCCTTGTTCCTTCTTGGATTGAGCAATTCATATCCGACTTATGGCTTTGACTCTCCATATCCGTTGATCAAGATTAAGTGGTGTTAACGCTATCTTTGTCACTTGAATATTATCTGTTTTTGATGTGAAGGATTTATGTCTTTGATAATTGTTAACCCAATATACAAATTGAATGACGCTTCTAACTTTTGGTCCATTAATCAACAATCATCATTCTTTTTTAATTCTTGTTTTTAAATTCTAATCGCCTTTGTAAAACCGTTCTATCTTCATGCTCGGTTGCCTTTCTAACGTTCCGTGAATGATCTCTCTGATCAGTAAATCTGTTGTATCTTCTTCTCGCCTCCTACATAAGATACCGGGGAACGATGGTGACAAACACACCCAATGTTGCAATAAACATGATCTTTCTTCTTATTCAGTTTTAATCATTCTGTTCTGCTTTCGTTTCTTCCCGAAAACGGGATCGAATCCTGTGACTTGTTTGGACTGCAATCGATTGATCCATGTTAACCATACCTTCTGATACCATGTTGAGGCCCCTTCGAATCTTGGATCAATCATGGTGAACATCATATTTGAGAGGATTATGCATCAGAATTAATGCAGGGACTCACGAAATGAACAGAGGGTGGGAAACAAATAATATAAACAAACTTAATAATAATAATCCACACCCATAATTCTGATATATATGAGGGTGTTTATACCCTTTACATATGACGGTTAAATAACTATTTATAACTAAACGACACAACTATAATTAACCGACATAACTAAACAACTTCTTGTTTTGGCGCCTTTTTCTTGTACAGTTGACTTCTGTGTTTGACTTTCAACTAAATACATATTTCTTGATTAATAATTTCCAATAGTTTAAAGGATGTAGTGATAAGTGGGTTTAGGCTCCCTATCCAGCTGGGGCTTTAGAGACACATGGACATCCAAACTGACTTCGGATGAGCGATTTCGGAATGATTTTCTAGACTTGCACCTCTTTGAGAACATAGTTGAAGATAAGGTTAAGTGGAGACTTGAGACTGAGGAATTTTAACGAGAGGGTAGAGATTTGTCTTAGTTTTTATCTTTAGGTCTTCAAGTTTTCATTTACATTTGGTGACCATTGCATGTTGCATTTTTCTTGTCTTCATATCTCTATGATATTGTAATATAACCATCATATGTTTTTACCATTATACTATTGGTAGCTTGTACTTACACAATGAAGAGATATGACTTTAGAATTGGCAACAAGTAGTAACGGGCCATAATCCACTTTTAACTACCAAACTTATGTTATTCTAATGGTCTAATGATTGTGACACAATTACAAAGTATAGTTTAATAATTCTAACAATACTTCCCAAGTGTAACTATCTAAAAGAAACAGTTGTTAGATTCAAAACCAAGATCAATATGGAAATCCGATGAGGGTGAGCTTCCCCACTCTGCGAAAAAAATTGATTCAGGGGTAGCTGGGGAGATACATGGTGGTGAAAAGATTCGCGATAATTCATCTTCATAGTGATTTGGAAAACCAAGTTGGTTGAAATCATCTATGGGTCCAAGATATGTTGAAGGGAAGATAAATGAAGATGCAACAGTGTCACCCTGCTGACTCATAAAGGGTTGGCGAAACTCGAATTCTTCACTTTGTGGGCTGCCAAAGGATATCGAAGATTCGGGCAGACTGACTGCTGGAAGGGCAGGTGCTGGAGGCTGCCCAGCAGAGTGGCCCGATTGGAGAACGACAAGAGCATTTGCGTATGATGATAAGATCTTCTCTATAAAGAAGTCTCTTGCTTCAGGTGAATGCAGACTAAGCCTTAGCAGTTCAGCCATTTGTAGGCCTTGAGTTAGCTCTTGAATGACTGTCTTCTCTTCATAAACACAAACACTATCCATATTTATCTCTTCGGTAAGTTGTAGATGCAGGGGTACAAGGTGAAAAGGGTTGACTTTACAAAGTCAATGCAAGTTCATTTGAGGATGGTGGTGTAATGAAAGGAAGGAGGGGCTATATATATATAGAGGACGTTTGATTGTTTTATAGGAAAGTCAAAGGTTGACTAAAGAAACCGAGTGAGGTTAGTACTTTAAAATTGGCTTGTGGGAGCATGTTGGTTTGTAATCCAGGCTTCTGGGTGCTTGCTACAAGTCTTCTTCTAATGATATAATAATATCTATACGCTGTTTAAGGAAATACTTTTAAAACGGCCCCTCGTCAAACTTAATTTATACATTATGACACGTTTGTATTATTGACAACAAATAAAAAATATAATGTATAGATTGAGAAAATTAAAATATTTCCCCAGAGTATATAACCATCAACTTGTCATATACAACCATCAAGTATTCAACCATGTCGGGTTTGACTAATTAAATATTTTAATTAAATAGCACATCTAATGTAAACAGGACAAATAAGCCGTAAAACTGCCATTATATTTGTGGGTTGTAATAAACAAGACAAATAAGCCGTAAAACTGCCATTAAAAAAGAGTCGTAAAACAATACCAAACCATTACTCTCTATCTGCTCATAGTACAAATTTAGAAATTTATAACACATTCGTACGCTAGAAATGAAAAATAAGAGAGGCTTAATCATGATACACCCAATATCTTAATTTGACAGTCTATAGGGGTACTGTAACAATACCTACCTCGGGGTGTTGTAAAACAAGGTCTGGAAGGCCGAGTACTCCCCGAGTAATCGCTACAAGGTAGGTTGCCGAGGACCGAGTATTCTACGCCTAGGCTGACTACTCCCCGAGTATTCTCCGACTAGGCCAAGAACTCCCCGAGTACTACCGACTCCGACTAGGAAGCGCCTAGCGACTTTTGCAACCATGACTCGAGGTATAGCGGCCACAATTGTTGGCCATGGAGATCGCAGGGAGTGAGTAATTCAACAGTTTCTCTATATGCTTATTACTTAAATTCACGTTAATTGATAAAAAATTCAGTTTGTAAATGGTAGTTTTTTTTCTTTAATTTGCCAGAATTGTATATCTTGATGTGTCTAAATCAAAATTATTGAACCGGTTTATTTATAAAAAGGATAAATATGTAACCTTGTATTATAGGGTAATATAGAGGTGTCCTCAAGGATTTATGTGCCCTATCCAAAGCGTTAAAAAATATACCTTTTAATCTTTAATGAATTAAATAATTTAACTATATGTTATGTGGATCAATCGTATATAGTAATAAACAATTTCAAAATAATAGTATTAGAATGAGTGAAATTACATACAGTAATAGACTAGTATCTAACCGATGATTCGTTAAGCTCTCCTAGTATTCTTGCTAGCAAAATTGGTGGATCAACTCTTTGCACTTTATATGATTTCGATCTTGATAACTATCATCGCTAAACCGCTAACTCTTTCTTAGGACATTGTGGATCGTAAATATGATTTCAACAACTTTAATTTTGAAAAGCTCCTTTATGAGAATGTCATCGTGATTGCAATGGTCAACATTCTATATGCAATGCACGCATTTGGGAAATAACATTCTTCTTTCATATGCTTCAAAACATCTATAGGGTTTCTAAATTTTTATGATGTGTCAAATAAGTTCAAATCTGAACAGAAAAAAAAACGTTTTTTTTTTTATTTTATGTTTTATTTATTAGGTTAAATAGGTATGGGTTATAAGTTTAATGGGCTTTGAGTTAATAAATTTAAGTTTTAAATTGATTATTATTAGGCCTGACGTTTAAGTGTTAAATGGGATTTCTATTTTAAAAATACACCCATATATATATATATATATATATATATATATATATATATATATATATAGGGTAAGGTTTTGTAGAAAACCCTAAATATTTTAGGTAACTCTATAAAACCCTTAAAAAACCTACTTTTCGAACTTTTTTTTTTGAAAAAATTAGGGCATGTAATATACATGTTTTTAAGTGTTTTGAGTAAAAAAAAAATCAAAAAAGCGCCGAAGGATTTTTTTTTTTAAGAAAAATAAATATTTTTTCATCATAACATATGTTACCAGTGCAAAAACAAGCTAACATATGTTATGATGCACAACTTATTTTATTTTTTTAAAAAAAAAAACGCTCGGCGCTTTTTTGATTTTTTTTGGCTTAAAACACTTAAAAACATGTATATTACATGCCCTAATTTAAAAAAAAAAAAAACTTGGGAAGTAGGGTTTTCTCGGAGTTTTCTCAAAAAGGAGGGTTTTCCTATATAAATATATATATATATATATATATATATATATATATATATATATATAGGAATGAGATCATTTGAGAACTCATCCCAGTTGCGAGAACTTGAAAACTCCTCTGAACAATCACCAAGTGACACACCATCATATTTGCATTTTTTGTATTTTTTTAATCAAGGGCAATAAAGTCTTTACACACAATTAGCTAAGTGTATTTTAGTAAGAATAACACCCCACCCCCACCCCACCCCACCCCACTAACTTTTAAATAATAATAATAATAATAATAATAATAATAATAATAATAATAATAATAATAATAATAATAATAATAATAATAAATCAAGATCTGCTCTCTCTCTCTCTCTCATTTAAACTTCTCTCTCTCTTCTTCTCTCTCTATATTCTTCTTTCTCGTTCTCTCTCTCTCTCTCTAAATAACAACAACAACAACAACAACAATAATAATAATAATAATAATAATAATAATAATAATAATAATAAGGAGGAGGAAGAAGACGACGACTGGTGTAGGTGGTGTTCGACGACGGTGGTGGCTAGAACAGGAAGACGACGCGATGTTGGTGGCTGGAACAGGAAGATGACGCGACTGGGTGCAGTGGAGGTGATGAACAGGAAGGTTGGATCTGGGTGAAGGCGATGCGACGGTGGTGGGTTTTGGTGGTTCATGGTTGTGGAGGTCATGGGTGGGTTATGGAGGTGCTTTGATGGGTGTGTGGTGGTGGTTTTGGGGGGTGGAGGTCTGGGTGAAGGCGACGGGTATGGTGGTGGATCTGGATCTTGGGGGTTATGGTGGTTGAAGGAAGAATATGAACGGTAATATTATTATTATTATTATTATTATTATTATTATTATTATTATTATTATTATTATTATTATTATTATTATTATTATTATTATTATTATTATTCTGTTGTATGTTGTTGTTTGTTATTATTATTATTATTGTTGTTGTTGTTTTGTTGCTGTTGCTGTGTGTTTGTTTATTATTATTACTATTATTATTATTATTATTATTATTATTATTATTATTATTATTATTATTATTATTATTGTTGTTGTTGTTGTTGTTGTTGTTTTTTTATAAGATTTTTCATGGCTTTTTGTGTGGGAAGATGATGATAATATCAAGAAGATGATGATGTTTTTGAAGAAATGATGATGATGATGGTTTTTTTTTTTTTTGTTGTTTATAGATGTTTTCGTTTTATATATTGATGTAATATACAAATGTATAGATGGTTGTGGGACATTTATAGTAGTGTAAATACGAATATATAGATGGTTGTTTGGTTTTTACACTGATGTAAAATACAAATTTTGGAGAAGTTTTGTGTATGGCAGATTTTTACACTGATGTAAATAATTACAACAGTGTAAATCATCCTCATTATATACAATTTTTTTAGAGAACGTTTGTGTATGGCAGATTTACACTAGTGTAATTATTTACACCAGTGTAAATCATCCTCATTATATACAAATTTTTGGAGAAGTTTTGTGTTTGGCAGATTTACACTGTTACACCAGCGTAAATCATCCTCATTATATGTTTGTTTAGTTTTTTTACACCAGTATAATTTTTGTAAGGTTTGTGTATGATAGATTTACAATTGTTGTAAATAATTACATAAACCACATAAAAAATATGGAAGTTTAAAAAATATAAGTCAATTAAAAAATAAAATAAAGTTTTTAAAAATATAATTTTTTTAAAAACTGAATAAAAAGTTAAATGAAATAAAGTAAAAAAATGAATATTTTAAAAAAAATTGTGTATGACAGAATGTTTAGTTTGCTTTTTTCTTTTTTAAGTAAATTAATTGTTTAATTTAATAATGGAATAAAAGTTTAAATAATACTTATATTAATTATTTCTCTCTCATGGGTTTTTACTTAAATACTCTTAAAAGTACTTTAATGGAATAAAAAAATACTTATTAATCAAGTCAAGACAAAAGTCCCATCCTTGAATCTCAACCATTAGATCATCAAGATCAATGATCCAGTTGAGTTCCTATGGTTCTCACAACTCAAGTGAGTTCTCAAACTATCCATTCCATATATATATATACTAGCTGATTACCCCGGGAGGGTCCCAGGTGTAAGTGCATGATGTCCCTAGGCTAGTATATATGTTGATTGGACGGTTCACGGGGTGTTTGGAGATGTTGATACGCGTTTCGGGGCGTTTGGGACACTTCAAGCGAGTACGGAGTGGCTTTAGGCATTTACGGCCTATACCACATCAGTTACATGTGTGATAGGGCCTATTCGCCTATAGTTACATGTGGGATAGGCTCTACTCGCCTGAACATACTAGTGTGATAGGCCCTACTCGCTAGTAGTTAAAGTGTGATAGCTTCCTACTCGCCTAAAGGGGTCTGTACGAGTATGGGAGGTATAAATAGTCCCAATCATTGCCCTAATCATTAGTTCTTGCCTCACACACTCTCCAAACACCCTCCCATGGTCTGTAAGGTCTGATTTGATCTCTGTAAACACTCGAGCTCTGTTTTAGTGATTAATCTATAATCTTTTGACCCGTGTGTGTGTTGTGATTACTCGTTTATCATTGTTTCATCTTTGTTTCTGTTATTAGAACATATTTAGAGGATTCCGCACTCTAAATGTCAAGCTCGTGATTGTCGGGTGACACCTTAGTCGATCCTGCAGGATCCTTGCCTGATTTCTTTTTCCGTCTTCGTGATCCTTCGCTCATTGTTCACATTGATTAGGCGAAGTTCGCTATTTGAGGCCTCTACACCTGCAAGTCTCTCCAAGGTACTTTGGTTCGACTGTATCAGCTGCTGATGAGATTCCATCATTAGCCTATTCGACTCTATGACCTGCTGGTTCGATAATGTGAGCGCATCTACAGTCGTTCTCAACTCTGTATTAGACTGGATTGATTCTTCGATCAGCTCAAGCATTGAGTTCTCATTTTCTTCTATGCTTGCATTCTTCGTTCGCAATTCTGCTATATCACGTGCTTGCGCAGCTACTATGGCAGTTAGCTCGCTAATTTTTCTTTGAAGCTGTTCATTTGAATTCCTTTTCTACGGTAATGACAGATTCTTGCCAAATTTTGGCAACAAGACCAGGGGCGATACATCTGAGAGGGACTTCCTCATCAGCATGCACCCTTTCAGACCCTTTTAATTTATAAAACACCTTAATCCTCCTACCATCCTCGGTTTGCACTTTCGGTTCCAGTTCACTCAAGGTTTCAGTGGTAATGATATGATTCTCAAGAGGAACATCTTTAGTTTTGACCGGTGCATACCTAGGAGGTTCATCGAGCTCATCATCCGAAGTGTCAGTGTCATATACACTGATATCATCAGCTTTCTCACACAGATTAACAGCTTTAGCAGGAGTAGCAGCCTTAGTGACCTCAGCAGGTTTAGCTGCTTCAGTAACCTTGGCCGCCTCATTGAGAATATGATTTGATTTTTCACGGTACGATGCTTTAGGTATATGATTTGATACCTTAGAGCGAATTCTCATTGAGAATAGGGTTTTGGCATATATGAATCTTTTTGCTCTTTTAGGATTCCCGGACGTCTCCTGATCAGAATTTATTCTATTTTTTTTGTTTGTTTTTTTTTCCAGGAAATGACATAGGAGTGTCTCAGTCGTAGGTTGCGACCCCAACGTACGACACGTGTGCCACTCCTATTTATTCTGAGAGACGTCCAGTTCACCCCGGATGTACCAACCTCTTAAAGACCATGAAATCTCGGATTTTGGCATGCTATCAAACGAGATTTCGATACCAAGACCATATGCCAACGCACGTTGATCCACACATGATTCAGATGATTTAGGAGAAAACGCCCCAGGCAGGATTTCTGACACTGCTGAAGGTGATGATGAGGAGTTTGATCCGAATGTTATAGGATTCTCTGAACATTCGGGAGCTGCACAAGAACCCGATACCTCTCAGTCTTATAGAGGTATGGCACATATTGATGAAGACGCACCAGTTGACATAACTGATGCAGATGACGACTCTGAAGCCACAGAAGATGATTCACCCGATGTACTTTCTTTAGAAGAAGATAGAGCTCTCACAGCCGAGGCGAGAGACCTTGCAAGAGATCCCACTTTCTCTAGGCTAGTATATATGTTGATTGGACGGTTCACGGGGTGTTTGGAGATGTTGATACGCGTTTCGGGGCGTTTGGGACACTTCAAGCGAGTACGGAGTGGCTTTAGGCATTTACGGCCTATACCACATCAGTTACATGTGTGATAGGGCCTATTCGCCTATAGTTACATGTGGGATAGGCTCTACTCGCCTGAACATACTAGTGTGATAGGCCCTACTCGCTAGTAGTTAATGTGTGATAGCTTCCTACTCGCCTAAAGGGGTCTGTACGAGTATGGGAGGTATAAATAGTCCCAATCATTGCCCTAATCATTAGTTCTTGCCTCACACACTCTCCAAACACCCTCCCATGGTCTGTAAGGTCTGATTTGATCTCTGTAAACACTCGAGCTCTGTTTTAGTGATTAATCTATAATCTTTTGACCCGTGTGTGTGTTGTGATTACTCGTTTATCATTGTTTCATCTTTGTTTCTGTTATTAGAACATATTTAGAGGATTCCGCACTCTAAATGTCAAGCTCATGATTGTCGGGTGACACCTTAGTCGATCCTACACCAGGGTTGAAAAATCTAATTTTACGTGATAACCTATTGCAAATGGCTCAAGTTAACTAACACCAAAATCTCTCAATCATTGCATTTTCATAGTATTCTAATCAGTAATAACTCATATTCTTCAACCTAAAACCTAATCAGTAATCATCTAAAGATTCACTTATTAAAGCTGCAACTATTAAAAAACTCATCACATCTCTCTAATTTCTCACATTCTAATGGCTCTTATAATTCCTAACCTAATCAACTAAACAAACAGTTAAGTTGGAAGTTGTAATCATTGCATCTCATTATGGCACGTGGCACAATCAAGAGATGGTTGAGGCCACCATTGAACGCCACGTCAGCAACTATCAATTCTTTCCGGGAGCGTCCCGGGGTCGAAAAGTATAACCATTCTAATAATACTAATATTAATAGTAATAATTATTACTCTTGTAATTAAATAAATAAAAAAATAACCTTGCTATAAGGTGACACCATCAGTGTTGCGCGATTCTTTCTCCTAACTTCTCTTGATGAAGTATACCTAGTAAAATTCCAATGATAACATGGCGATTGAGCTGATTTTCAACATCGTAGATAAGAACCCGGTTTAAAAGAAAAAAACGTGATTAATGAATAACATGAACACTTTGTGTGTTTTTTTCCTGTATGAAAGAAACCCCACAAAAAATATTCGATTTTTCTCCGTTTTTTATATAGGACTATGGTACTCGTTGAAAAGATAATAAAACGCTCGTTAATTTGGTGTAATTTTTTTTCTTTAAAAAATCCCGTATATAAAAGATATAAACGTTTAAAAATTATGAGAGGAAACATGAGAGAGAAAATTTTAAATTTATTTTAAATTCTTTTTTTCCTAAAATAACTCAATTTAATTTAGGGTTTTATGTTTATATTTTTTTTAAATAAAAAAGGAAATAGTTCAAAAACACTAAAATCTTTCAATTATGATGCCACGTGGCACTCTCAAGGAGAGGTTAAGGCCTCCATTGCACGTCACGTCAGCATATACGTTTTCTTTTATATATATACTAGCTGATTACCCCGGGAAGGTCCCGGGGTTGAAAATTTTAATATGATTTAATAAAAAATGATAAAAGAAGAAAACTCAAATCACGAAAAGAGTAAATAACTTAAACATAATCAATCTTAGTTAAAAAAACATTTATTTAAAAAGTTAAAAAAATAAAAAGCATAAACCATATTAAACATAATACATTATTAAAAGGATAATTTTCAACATATAATCATCTTCACGTAATTTAAAATATGTTACAATTTGACTTTGACTTATATAGATGTAGAATTCATGATGGGGGTTAAAAATATAACCATTCTAATAATACTAATACTAATAGTAATAATTATTACTCTTCTAATTAAATAAATAAAAAAATAACCTTGTTATAAGGTGACACCATGTGTTGCAGTGTTGCACAATTCTTTCTCCTAGCTTCTCTTGTCGAAGTATACCTATCCATCTTTAGAAGAGTAAACTTCCAATGATAGCATGGTGATTGGGCTGAATTTCAACATCGTAGATAAGAACCTGGTTTAAAAGAAAAATCATGATTAATAAATAACCTGAACACTTTGTGTTTTTTTTTCTGTACGAACATAACCCCACAAAAAATAGTCGTTTTTTTTCTCCGTTTTTTATATAGCACTATGGTACTCGTTAGAAAGATAATAAAACGCTCGTTAATTTGGTGGAATTTTTTTATTTAAAAAATCTCGATTATAAAAGATATTAACGTTTAAAAATTATGGGAGGAACATAAGAGAGAAAAATCTAAATTTGCTTTTAAATTCTTTTTTCCTAAAATAACTCAATTTAATTTTAGTAATTGAGAATTGAGAGATCGAGAGATAAATTTAGGGTTTTATGTTTATCTTTTTTTTTTAATTAAAAAGGGAAATAATTTAAAAACACCAAAATCTTTCAATTATAATGCCACGTGGCAGTTTCATGGAGAGGTTGAAGGCACCATTGCACGCCACGTTAGCAATGTTCAATTCTTTTATATATATTAATAGATATATATATATATATATATATATATATATATATATATGATTTGGTTCAAATGAGAACTTTTTCTCAAATTGAGAACTTAGAGAACCATTCTGAACCACAGATTTCTCTAAGGCAAAATTTTTTATTTATTTTTTTTATTTATTTTTTGCTTTATCCCAAATTGAGAATGCTTCTCTCAGTTTTCAAACATGGATTAGTTCTCTTAAGATCCCTACCATATATATATATATATATATATATATATATATATATATATATATATATACCATTTGGTTCTCTCCCTAAATGGTGGTTCTTAAATGATCAAAATCCTATATATAGGATTTTGATCATTTGAGAACCACCATTTAGGGAGAGAACCAAAGAACCAAGTGTGACAGAAAAACCCCTCTACCAAAAAATTAAAAAAATACCAAAAAAATTATATAACCTAAAAAAAAAAAGTAAAAACACAAAAATGTTTTTTTAGTGTTAATCTTCTAAAAAAACAAAAAAATACAAAAAAATAAAAAAAAACAAAAATATGGCCTTTTTTACGTCATAATTACGTCAGGTCTTATGCACATGTGCATTTTGCTGTTATATTATATACATACATATACCCGTATGCACATGTGCATTTCACTTTTAGAGCACACTTTTGATAAATTATCAATTGCCATAATGAAATGATCATTAAATGGACGTGATATGATATATAAGGTGGAAAAAAATTATTCAATGATCTTTAAAAAAATGCAAAGTGCATTTCACTATTATAGTTAGTTTTTTTTTTCATGGGTTTAGCTTTAGGGTTTAGTTTTTAGGTATGATGGGAATGGGGTTAGGTTTTTTTGGGGTTGTTGGTGAATAAACTTAAAAAAACCTCTATATAAAACTATAAAATAAGATAATTGTACTACATGCACATGTGCATTTCAGTATTATAGTTATGTTTTTTAATGGGTTTAGCTTAGGGTTTAGTTTTTGGGTATGGTGGAAGAGGGGGGTATCTTTTTTGGGGGATGAGATGGAGCGTTTTGGTTTTTGGGGGGTGTGGGGTTAGCTGCACATGTGCATTTAACAATGGGGGGGGGGGGGGGGGGGGGGGGGGGGGGGTTGGGGCGGTGTGGGGGATTGGGGGTTTAGGTTTTTTAGGGAGTGAGGTGGGTGGGTGGGTTTAGGTTTTTAGGGGTTGGAGGTGGGGTTTTTAGGTTTTTTTTTTGTTTGTGTTGACAATGGCACTCTGGTTCTCTCCCTAAAGTTAGTTCTCGTATAATCCCTACCCTATATATATATATATATATATATATATATATATATTTGCATTATAATAATAGGAGGGTATCATGGTAATTTAGCACCTCCCCTACCCTACCCCACCCCACCCCCACCCCACCCCACCCAATATAAAGTTACAGAATTTTTTTTTCAAATCACTCTTTCTCTCTCTCTGCTCTCTCTCTCTCTAAAATCACTCTCTCTCTCTCTCTCTCTCCTCTCTGCTCTCTCTCTTCTCTCTCTCTCTCGATACGTTATAATAGACGGTGGGCTATGGTGGTTTTGCAGGGCGGCGGCGGACGGCGGACGGTGGTTTTCAGGAGTGGTTTGAACAGATCTCGAAGGGAGAGAGAGAGCAAGAGAGAGAGGGTGACCGATGGGTTTTTGAAGAGGGTTTTTTAATGGTGGGTTTTTGCAGGTGGTGGCAGAGGGTTCGATGGTTGTGACCGGTGGTGGTGATGATCCGGATCGGTGACGAACAGATCTGAAACAGAGGACGGTGACGAAACGGGGACGATCTGAAACAGATGTGGGTGAAGGGGAAACGGAGGGGGTGGAGGGGGGTGGAGGAGATGGCGGAGGGGAGGCGGAGGACAGTGGTGGGGGTTTTCCGGTGGTGTTTTCCGATCAGGTATCCCATTTATTATTATTATTATTATTATTATTATTATTATTATTATTATTATTATTATTCTGTTATTAACCCTCTGTTATTATTATTATTAGTATTATTATTTTTGTTATTATTTTTATTATTATTATTTATGTTATTATTTATTAATATTATTATTATTTTCTGTTATTATTATTATTATTATTTTTCTGTTATTATTATTATTATTATTTCTGTTATTATTATTATTATTATTATTATTATTTTTATTATTATTATTATGTAAAAAACACCGGTGTAAAATATGAAATTTGTAAAGGTTTTGATGTGTAGATCTTTTTGTAGTTTTGGTTTTTACACTAGTGTATTTTATTTAGAAGTTTGTGGTATATATGTTGTTTTTGGGGTTTACACTAGTGTTTTTGTGTAGCAGGGTTTTTGTGTAGCAGGGGTTTTGGTGTAGCAGGGGTTTTGGCAGGGAGTTGATGTGAAGGAGATGATAGGGGTCCGATCATGGTTATTGGGCGGTGGTCGGAGGTGAACAGAGGTAAGGGTGGTTCGAGGGGTGTTTTTTGAATCTGATATGGTTCGATGACGGGGGATTTCAGAAACAGATCTAACGAAGAAGATGATGTTTGGTGGATGATGATGCTTATTCGAAGATGATGATGTTTGATGGATGATGATGCTTATTCGAAGATGCAGCAGGTTTTTTTTTTAAATAATGTGTAGTATGTTTTTTTTATAAATGTTTGGTTATTACATTGATGTAATGTACATTTTTTATAAATGTTTTGGTTTGCATTTGTTGGAGTAGTTTGTGTATGGTAGATTTACATTGGTGTAAAAAACTATACCAGAGTAAATCATGGTGGATTACATCAGTGTAAATCATCCTCATCATATGTTTGTTTGGTATTTTACACCAGCATAATTTTTGTAAATGTTTGTGTATGCCAGTTTACACTGGTGTAAATAATTACACCAGTGTTAAATCATCCTCATCATATGTTTGTTTCGGTTTTTATACCAGCGTAATTTTTGTAAAAGTTTTGTGTATGCCAGTTTACACTAGTGTAAATAATTACACCAGTGTAAATCACGGTAGATCATCTTCATC